>OX419722.1:32505000-35005000 GCA_948474765.1 Patella depressa | reverse complement strand
CAAGATAGCCTATCTTGTAACTACAAGATAGCTATCTTGTAACTACAAGATAGCCTATCTTGTAACTACAAGATAGCCTATCTTGTAACTACAAGATAGCTATCTTGTAATTACAAGATAGCTATCTTGTAATTACAAGATAGTCAGAAGGCTTTGGCTATCTTGTAATAACAAGATAGGCTATCTTGTAATTACAAGCTAGGCTATCTTGTAACTACAAGATAGCTATCTTGTAACTACAAGATAGCTATCTTGTAATTACAAGATAGTCAGAATATTTTTTTTTCATTTGATTGACCCTTATGGGCTTCCGTAGATATCCTCTCACAGTCTAGTATAATAATTTTTGGTCTTTCAATGAATTATTAGAGAGCAGAAATACGCCATCCTCGTCACTTCAACCAGTTATATAAGGATAACTCGTGTTTTCCGTTTGCGTTCGTAACTTCCGTTAATTCTTTGCAATAAAGTGGACAGACGGGATGGGGTGGGGTCGTGTAACGTGCCAGTCCCGTGGAAATTGTTTTGCGGGTCCGGGAATTGTAGCATTAAAAAAATTATACTTTTTGTACGCCGAGCTTATGGTGGCGAATTTGTTTTGGGTTTTTTTCTCACCTAAGCCACCAAAAACTAATCGGGATCTTCTGACGCACCTTCTTTTATTCTATCCCCTACCCCCAGTCCCTCCTCGATGACCTGGTCAAATCTTGGACTTATTACTAGTCTCTTTTGATAGCGGTGGTCATTTGAACAAAATAGTTTAATCATGAGTTCCCGTTTACTTATTTTCGACTTTTCTACTTTCACTTTAGATGTCCCAGTATGTCCACCAAGATCGGTAAAACCCGAAACATACAACACTACATCGTGTTACACATTCCATGTCACACCTACTACGTGGTATGACGCTGCTAAAACCTGCAGGGGAGAAGGTGTTCATTCATCATTAGTCAGTGTGACGTCACAGGAGGAACAGATGTTCTTGACCAATCATATCAACGGAGATGCAGGTTTGTAGGAGTATGTTTTAAAGAATGGCGCACAATCCTTTTACGTTACCACAAATGTGGCGACCGTATATTTTGTTTACCAAAGAGATGTATCAGAATCTATACACCATATTTTTCTAACAAGTATGGCTTACTTTTTTGGTGCAGAAAAGTAGGACGCTAAACTCCATTGCATTAGTTTACATTACAGGGTAATGTGAATAGTTGACAGTTTCTGTTTTTCTCAATCTCGACTGGACGGGCACATTTTTACACGTGAACGACATTGAATTTCTGGGCCAATTTTTCAGTAGTTGCCTATGTGAGTATTTTCATACAAAGGGATTTGCCAATATTCGGATGAGGGGGGTTGTACACAAGCACCTTGGCGTTGCTGAAGTTGTGAGCTAGGCCAATTTTTCAGTAGTTACCCATATGAGCAGTTTCATAGGAATTTGCCAATATTCGTTTCTTTTTGTACACGATACAACCTTGGCGTTGCTAAAGTGGCAAGTTTTATGACTCGAACACCCCACTGTATCTTCAAATACGTTTTCAATATTTCATTGACAAAAGCACCATAAACATTTTCTCTTACAGCACTGAAGTCAGCTGGTGTGTATGGTTATTATACGAGCGGAAATGACGAAAGATCAGAAGGACACTTTGATTGGACAGATACTGGAACCCCCTATATGTCAACCTACACGGATTGGCACACTGGTCAACCCAACAACGTCGCGGATAACCAGGACTGTTTATTGCTGCAGTATTCCGATGCTAATTTTGAATGGGGTGACATTGATTGTTTAACCAAACATCCGTTCATCTGTGAAACGCAACTGCCGATATCGCAATAAATATTTTAACATACATTAGAAAAGAATGTTTGTTACTGGGCATCCCATGCAGCCAATACCAACCCCTGGCCCCCAGAATATCAAACATGTATGAATCCTGGTCACGCATCCCGTATGATAAGAAGTTTCAAAACAGCATATTACATACATTTATCACAATCGTACCTTCTCTTTAATACAGGGGTCTGGTGGAAGTCATTTCAGGCTGTGGCGCAAACATACACCTATATTCCGGCTAAAAAATCACACCTATTTTGTACTTGAATTGAAAACGAAGCTTATGGAAAATAAGAATAATTATTGCTTCATTGAAAAGGTTCTAATTGTAAAATCCAATGATAGCATACAAATAAAAATCACGATAATTCTGAAAACTATACTTTGCACTATTCTTATATGCCGATGATGGCATCATGATACTTTTGATTTCTGGCGCACAAATTATAGCACAAGTGGTGCAAAAGTATTGGTAGTGGCGCATGAGTATTGCTACTCAATATCACTAGGCCCTGCTTTAATGATGCAATGGCAAATACGTATGAAAAAAGTAATGAAAACTCGCAGCCAATCTACCTTATGACAAACCTTGACATAGGAGCATATAAGATTCCCACTTCAAACCCAATTCCAAGACAGTATACTTCTGTCGCCTGTTTAAAATGCAGTTGGACGTTAAACCGCTTTTCATGTCATTTTTAAAAATGCATTGTTCAAGGGCTAAATCATCGGATTTAAACACGATTGGCAGTTAATGATTTCATTAAAGAAAAATGGAGAGAGAGAGAGAGAGGGATGGGATTTAACGTCCACTCGACACAAACAAGGTCATTTCGAGACTAACATATGGTTTAATTTTATTTCAATAATTCGCTTACGCGTAGGGGTCTTTAGCAGTGGGAGGAAACCCGAGTGCCCGGAGGAAACCCACGAGGTTGAGAAGGCGTCCCTATCTCCATGCCAGACACGCTCACAAGCGAAAAAAATAGTCGGTCGCAAAATCAGTGCGATGGTCGCAAAATAGGGGTAGTCAGTATCAAAATAAGTACTCACTGTATACGTCACGCCACTCACGCAAAACCTTAGTATAAAAATAGTCGGTCGCAAAATAGGAGCAGTCTTTAGTATAAAATAACCTTGTCAGCTTATCATGTTTGTAAAGATGTGTTTCACTCTCATTCTGTTGTGAGTATGTTGGTCTAACAACAAAATTTCACACAGGGAGAAAAATAGTCGGTCTCAAAATAAGTGCAGTCACTGCAGTCGGTCTCCAAAACAATGCCAGAATAGATCCCAAATACTATGTATTTGCGTGAATCCGTGTGCCTAAATTGCATACGTTACACAAAATTTCTGCTTGCCACTCTTATTCTGTTGTGATTCCATTTTAGCATCATTCTTCTACTCGGTTACATATCTGAAATTTTTTCGCACCTGCGGCGCTCGATTCCATTTTAAAACCATTCTTCTACTCCTCAGTTGTCTTATACTGTCTCAGCACTATCATATTCACGATTATAGTGAACTGCCCAGTTTGTAGTACCACTGGTGTGTGGGGCGGGGGCGTCAGATTGTACAGATGTTATGCCAACTCTTGCAAAACACATCTGGAGATTCTGTCCCATTGACTGACATTTCTGGTCCACTTGCCTACAAGATTTTCTCCCAGAAATGTCCTCAAATGCTAGGATATTGAATCAATTTTTCAAAAATTTCGCAAATTACTCAGTGTAATAGGCACAATCATTAATATGGCATAAACTATATGTGAACTAAAATAAAACTACTTTCCGACGAGACAACGAACGGGGAACAACTATATAATTATACAATACTATCTATGTTATACCGGGGCGCTTAATGTTATATAGCCACCAGTATTTTGTTTACTTTCATTGTGAGGTGGGATTGTGGATGGCACCCTAGATTTGAAACCGCCCCACCCCACCCCCATATTCCCTAGAAAACTCGCACGTGGTGCTCAGCACCTGATTGCGTCACTCGCACTGGAGGGGGGTGGGGTATGTGCATCAGTCGGTCATTTTTGGCTAAACATCTAAACACCACCCCCCCCCCCCCAAACGAAATCGTTATGTACGCTACTGTTCCCTTGTCATTATCTAGCAGACATTGTTGTCAATTTGGACATTCGAGATATTATTTGAGGACAAATCAAATGTTCTATAACTTCCAATATGGTGTTCTTCAAAGCTAACTCTTCCTTAAATTCCAGACGAAAAGACCACGATTCAGAAATAAAATTATTGCTAATAACAAAACTGTAAAGTTATATGATTTTAGATGCTGGAATTCCTAATTCTTCGCCTGATAACTCCAGTAGCTTAGCTGAATATAAAACATAAAACTCACCTGGCCAGATGGTCAGTTACCATCTTCTGTCCCTCAAGTTTTATTTCCAATTGTGCTATTAAAGTACCAACAACAAGATAATATACATGAAATTGGAATCCTCTTTCCTGGCCCTGGTTCGTTCTCCAAAGATTTCTTTTGTTTTTGCCTGTACTGGAACCTGGTGTTATCGTCCACTCAGAAGCTAAAACGTTTACTGTTAAAATCATTTTGAACCATGACTGTAGCAGATATATTGAAGTTCCCTAAAAGCCATGAAAAGTAAAGTGGTCGGTGACGACAAATCAATCCCCACCGCTCTCCCCATTATATTTGGGGTCATATTTGTGCAAAACTAAAACGTGTTTTTATGTTAAATAGCTAAGTTTGTAACTCAATATCATCCAAAGTTTTCGGCATTCAAAACACGAATTGTTTGTCAATTTAAATCAACACTGATGTTATTATTTTACCGGGAAAAGATGGGCTTCTGATATCCAATATTTCAAACGAAATAAACACTTTACCATTGGTACACGAATCGTCTACCATAATGCGTTTCAGACCCATATTTAACATACCTGATTTGAAATTTTAGTACAAACGAAAACGATTGAATGTACATTATTTCATTATTATTAACGTTGCTACCCATTTGTGGCAATTTCTAGGTCTCAAATATAAGCGATTTAGCTCCTTTAAATTCTGGTTTCTGCTTTGTGTAAAAGTAAAAATGGCCCACTCTGGTCACCCCAGATATACGCCAAAATAACGACAGAGACCATGTAGTTCTCTGCAGGGCCGGATGGGACCATCGCCCCGGTCGGACGGTCGCCCGAAGCGCCGGTCGGACAAAAAATGAAAAAAATAATTTTGTCCAATTCCTCTTTAAAAAAAAACTTTTATGCTGAACATTATATGATGGAGGGGGTATTGGATCGGCGATGGAGCGATGATGATCATGTTGTATGTGGCCGGTGGCTTTAACGGGCCGCCACGCCATCACTGGGGTCTGGCTGGTATAATAGACTTTCTGGGCCGGGTGTGGGCCAGAATTCAGAATCCTGCAATAGGGATTCCGAATTTCATCCGTAAATTCCATCGGATTCACCCGACACTGTTGCCCGCAAATTTACTAATTATTATGTCACCTGCACCCTGTTTGTGGGGATACTCTAGAATCCAAAATTCAAAAGCAGCATTTATGAATTTCACTTTCGTCACTATGTACCAATTTGTCTCGTGGTCTCCCATCACAGGAAGAATCAACTAAATGGGAGATTTTTCAATGAGAATATTCCTACCTATTCAATATTCCTAATTGGTTAATCAAATGGTCAACATTTTCTCAACTAGTCACATTTTGTTAAATTCTAATCTTATAATCAGATATGCCACCAAATTGCATATTTGGGGTACATTTTTCAAAAATTTCCAGGGAGAAAGACCACGCCCCCCCCCCCCCCGCTCGGGCTCTGCGGTCAGTAAAAGGGGCCGCTCCGACATGGGAGCCCGGTCCGTTTCCCGGCCCCAATCCGCCCCTGGTTCTCTACAATTTGGAAGGAAAGCCCCACCCCCGCAAAAGTATGTCTCGGGAACATATCAATTCCAGTGCCTGAATCCGTTCACTAGTCCCGGGGGACGTCTTGAAAATAAACACCATGTCTCGAACAAAACTATGAATTCATACCCACGGTCTTCTAACATACATAACAATCACCTTCCTTCGTTGACAGCCGACCAAGCAAGTCGACGATTTTGGGTGCTTTGAAAACCCACGAAATAACAGGAACTAATCTCATCCGTATAAATACCCTTTTCTTTTGAATATGTTGTATATTTCTGTAACTGAAATAGAACTTAATCGCATGCTCAATGATATTGTAAGCCACCCCAAGCACCCTGTCAAAGCTGGTTGGTTTACGGGATTCCTCATTTTGTCAGGTCGATAAAATAAAGTCTATCGTATTGAAATCTCGTTGTTTTCCCATCCCAATTATTAATTACAGTTCAGCTCCAGCCTCTGTGTTCCCCAGGGAGCCACACTTCGAACTCGTCAGTGCTCCCTCTCCGTGTATGAACATATTACAACAATACAAGTTTGTAGGTTTCTGCTCCTGTAATCGAATGGCTTTTATATAATTAAGCTGGATTCATTAAAATATCATCAATACAACAACGCTTATTATAATATGAAAATCTATAAAAATAGTGAAATGGCGTCCGGCGTGGTGGGAGATAACGTCTTACATTGTCCCTAAGGGTCCTCCATACTAGCGTACCGCCCAGTGACAAACAAACGGTACCCAGTATAAAATATACGAAAGCCCAAGATTGTCATACATTACAGGTGTATTAAATTACTATTTCGTATTTATCATAATTGACTTGTTGAGAACCTGCTATCTCACCTTCAGGTTTACAATAAATTGCTATTTTAACTGTGGTATAGTGTATAGATCGTAAAAAAAGCTGTTTCCGACCGCTTAAGAGGACAAGTCTTTCACGTAAGACGCTGAGACGTTATCTGCCATACTGCCGTCACGGGGTTCTATTTATAACCTTCGTTAGGGTATCACGTGAACGTCGTGACCAACAATTACTTGCCCTTTTTAAGACCCGTTCGGCGCAATATTTTAATTCGTACATAGAACATTATTCCCCCGCTATTAACTTGCCCTTTTACATTTTTAACTATTATGTACATTTTGCGACCATGCATATGAAATTCGAACAAGTAATAACTAAATTATGAAACAAATAAAACCATTAACAAAAATGCACAACAATGCGTCACGCGGAACAGTCGCTAAGTGACGTGGTACAATAATAATAGTCCCTATGCCAATCCGTATCTCTAGTTATATAAAATTACGTGTTACCAAAACTACGATGTACAATGATTTATCAAGTCGTTCCTTACACAACAATTAATAAAATAAGCATCTTAACCACATAAATTAATTATGGTTCATGAATACGATTTGTTTACATTTCTACGAGTACGACGGCGGGTGACGAGGAGTCATGAGTCAGATAAAGTTACTTCGTTTAACCTGTGTTCTACTAATAATATGGACATACAATTTACATTTTATGACTTTAACTGTTACAATAAATAACGGATTATATGCTAATTCATAAATAGTAGAATGGACATCATAACAATGAAAGTAAGTAGGCCTAATTACTATTTTTATTCGCGTTACTGTTACTGTGACATGGACATCACGCTGTACATCGTAGACTTCGCTGGTAGGCTTGCTGTCGTCGTACTAGAGACTATCGTCGTACTCGTACCATCATAGTTCCAATACACTGCCTTACTAGAGAAGGTCAGTAACATCATCCCGTTAACCTTTGCCAAAAGGCTAACAATATAAAAACATCCACCAGTTTAGAAAATACACCATAAGGCTTAAACACAAGACCTCGAATAAAGGCCTATAATAATAACATCCATCGATCAGGTCTACACACGGCTCACAAACGTTGGCCGACTGAATGAAGGCCTATAATAATAACATTCATGGATAAAGTCTACACACGGCTCACATACGTTGGCCGACTGGATCTGGTGACCATTACAATATGGATAAAACAATTAATTAGGTAACAAAATCTTTGACTTCCTTGACAACATTGAATAATTGACCGACAAGAAGTATTTGGTGACGCATGTAGCACCATGGTTCGTCTTCAGACGTCGAAAGCCTATCCAGCCAGACTCACCGACGACTCAACGAGTCTGCTGATAAAAATTGTTACATCTTCTCCTTCCGGGAAAAACGACTGTCTAACAATCGCGCACATTTCGAGTATTTTTCTACGCTTGGGTTTTAACTTTCCATTTTCTAATTGGTCAAATTTAACTTAATTTCAATCATGTGGTTGGACATGCCTCGCATACCAGCAGGGACTTACTACCAAATTTGATCAACAGACTCATTCCATTCCAGACCATTAAGATGGCATATGACATGTATCATATCATCACAGACCCCCGTGCTGTTTTAACTAAACTCATACAGTGCTAATATTTTTGGTTATGAACTTGTAAAGATAAACAATAATGTTTGCTGTTCATAGTGGTTCCTGATAACATGCGCTTAGTCAGTATAAAATAATCCGGTTAAAGACACACGGGGACCCGGCGCATTGCAGGGCTTTGCCCCCGCCTCAAAGATATAAAAAACAGGTTAAAGTTTTACTTTTTTTTAACTATATAAAGAAATTTCTTGATTTAAATACACAATATCCATGAAGATTAAACATAAAAGTACAATCTGAAACCTCTGAATTCTCAATGCTGAGGGATAAACTATATTATATTTCAATAAACAGTCTTTGCTGCAATAAAGGAATCAAGGAGTAAAGTCACCTCCAAAGCTCAACAATATAATAAGTTCAGTTCCCCCTACATCGGGGGGTTGGGATGGCCTAGTGGTCTAGAGTGCCGCGCTTCGACCTCTAGCTGGTCGGTCACCTCTGGCTTGCGGTTGTGGTTTCGAGCCCTGTGTTAGCGTATGTGGCATGGAGATCAGATAGGGGCGCCTTCTCAACCTCGTGGGTTTCCTCCGGGCACTCCGGTTTCCTCCCAATGCTAAAGACCCCTACGCGCAAGCGAATTATTGAAATGAAATTAAACCATACGTTAGTCGCGAAATGACCTAATTTGTGTCGAGTGCACGTTAAACCGCATTTCTTTCTTTCTCTTTCTTTCCCCTACATCATAATGAAACAATAGAGTTGGTTTAATTGACGTCAAACGCTCAAGAGCGGAATTAGAATCTGGGGTGGTTAAAACCATCGCATTTTTTATTAAAACGATTACTAATGAAGTATGCAGTTTTAGATGTTTTAAATTTTATTTTAACCCTTTAAAGAGGCCAAGTCTCTAACTCAATATCATCCAAAATCTTCAACATTGAAAACACGAATTATTGGTCAATTTGAATCCACGTTGATGTTGTGATCTTACCGGAAAAGGGTGGGTTTCTGATATCCAATATTTAAGACAAAATAAACATTTTCTCATTGGTACGCGAATCGTGTACCATAATGCGCTTGAGCCCAAGTTCTAGCAAGAGACCTGAGGAACGAGGCTAGAAACATTGCACAAAATCAAACGGCCTATGTGGACTGGAATAACCAGGCGCTAGAAACTTGCATTCGAATGAGATTGCTGGCTTATTTCGCCGAACATAACTGATTTGAAATTAGAGTAAAAACGGAAACCATTGAATGTAAATCAGTTTATATACATTCATATTAAATATGCGTTGCGACCCACTTGTGTTTATTTCTAGGCCCAAAATGTTAGCGATTTAGCTCCTTTAAGAGGCGCCATGTGTAATCCGCCACTGTTGTCTATTCACATATCCGGGATTCTGTCCATACACATATCCTTTAGTCTGCCCATATGCATATCTGTGGTCTCCCATGTTGTGTATTTGTCCAATTTGCTTGGATAATTCCCCCTCATCTGTCACGCCATCTTGAAACTGAGGACAAAAGTAATCTGGTACAGCGAAATCTTTATGACTGTTGTCTTGTATCAGATTTTGGGTCGTTTTCCACATTTCTTCCAGCTGGTTCCTGGTGGCTCTCTCATCTATTTGTTTGTCAATTTCCATAATTTGTCTAGTCTGCTGTTCGACGGCTTTAATCTTCTTTATGATCACCTTCTTGTGCTCCAAGTTAGAATCCTTTATTTTCATTTTTATTTTTTTGCCGGCATCTTTGATAATTTGACACATCAGTTTTATTCTTTGGTCAACTTTTTCACACTCTACAGCATACTGCTGGTTTAGCGTTAAGGTATCGTTTTTCAAAGATTCCACCATAGATTGGTAACGAGCGATTTCAGCCCGAACACGTTCCTCTAGTTGTTCACGAATCATTTTAAGGTCGGGTTCCACATCTTCACCATTTTGTAAGGTATGACCCCGGTGTTCTGTTATAAAACACGTATAGCAAATTGCACTATTACAATCTTTACAGTATGAACGCTTTTCTTCCATGTGTCGATGACAAAGAGGATTTACAATTTGCCTTTCGTTCTCCTTAGTGGGTAAATAAACGGGAATATTTGATTTTCCCCATGGTGACACTGGCTCTTCAGTGGGTAAATTAATAGGAACATTTATTTTTCTTCCTTGAACTGACACTGACTCCTCATTGGATAAAAGAACAAGATAATTTAGTTTTCTTCTTGCAACTGACACCGACTCCTCAGTGGGTAAAATAACTGGAACATTTTGTTTTCTTCTTGGGGCTGGTACTGGCTCTTTTTTCCTGAGGGCGTGAAAGTTTTTTGGAAAATCTTTCACCCCACCCTCTGGGATTGTAATAGTCTTTGTACATAATGGACATGGGAACTGGTTATTTGTGGCTACCTTTTTGACATATACATCCAGACATGATTCACAAAATGTATGACGACAGTCGATTATTTTAGGTTTTGTAAAATAAACTAAACACCTACTACAAATTTTTTCAGTTACAGCCATTTTAAAACTCAGTCAAATTCATCCGTAAGAATAATTCATTTAATTCCGTGTATATTCTGTATTATCTCGTTGAAACAGTTCAAATTGTTCATGACCTTAAAAGAACCACAGAACACAAATACATAGTTTGATTATACTCCTCTCACTGACACGACGTTTTATATCAATTTTACTTTAATACATGCATAAAATGTGTCCTTGTATATATTTCATGGAACAAAGACTGCGTATAGCTTTTCTTAGAAATCGGGAATTAGAAACTACGTCACTTTTTTAAAACTCTAATTGGTTCCCTTTGTACACTTTAGGGAGCTACGGCGGCTCAGTGGGTAATTTTCTCTCTCTGACCCGGCGATCCCTTGTTCTATCCCGTCGTATGTCGAGAAAGTTTAAATGGATTTTTGAGAGTGCTTCCCCCACCCGTTGTCAGTGGTGTTAGACGGAAGGCCTGGAAATGAACAATGTAGGCCTATAGTTGTAGGAGAAAACTTGAGGACATTTACGAAACATGTATATTGGTTGTTTCGCCATATCCTATCATAACACTTGTATTAAACAGTCCTATATGTTGCCATTGAATAGTAGACAATAAGGAAAGCAGCAGATCATTTCAGGCGCGGATCCAGGATTTTTTGCGGGGGGGGGGGGGGGTCTAGGTTTGATAAAAGGCAATCAACCAATTAAAATTTGGTAAATTAGATTCAATTTGGTGCATTCTGACGTATTTCCGGAAGGTAAATTCCAAAATTACAGGTCTAAAAGTCGCCCCCTGGACCCCCCCCCCCCTCTGGATCCGCGCCTGAATTTTTGTAGCCAGATCTCTACCCCCAGTGGCCCCATTATCCAAATATTAGTCTACTGTTTTGTAATGCGGTTCTACTCGGATTCACATCTGTCATACACACAAAAATTAAATAAACTTTTTCGATTTCATTAAATTGAAGCACAATTAATTAATACATAATTCTCAAAGTATACCTCGTGTTTTCGGCTAAAATCGTCGATTCAGGACTTAAAATGTCGGTCAGTGGCTATTTGCCACATGTGGTAAGCAATAATTTCAATCCACAACACTTACAGAATATAATTACATTAATAATATCGCGGAGTAGGCAAAGTTTCGGCCACATCCGGTTAGCGGTTTCCGAGATATCAGGTTACCACACATTTCATGTGGCACGCCTACAGACCACAATTATCAACCGATAATCTGATATCTCGGAAACTGCTAATCGGAAGTGGTCGAAATTTTGGCTACTCCGAGATATTATCATTGTTATTATATCTTGTAAGTTTCGTGGATATCGGTTGACAGTAAAATTTGGGCTACCCCGAGATATTATCATTGTTATATCCTGTAAGTTTCGTGGATATCAGTTGATAATTGTGATCTGTAGGCGTGCCACATGAAATGTGTGGTAACCTGATATCTCGGAAACTGCTAACCGGAAGTAGCCGAAACTTTGCCTACTCCGAGATATTATTAGTGTAATTATATTCTGTAAGTTTTGTGGATATCGGTTGATAATTGTGGTCTGTTGTAGTGCCACATGAAATGTGTGGTAACCTGATATCTCGGAAACTGCTAACCGGAAGTGGCCGAAATTTTGGCTACTCCGAGATATTATCATTGTTATTATATCCTGTAAGTTTCGTGGATATCGGTTGAGAATAAAATTTGGGCTACCCCGAGATATTATCATTGTTATATCCTGTAAGTTTCGTGGATATCGGTTGATTATTGTGGTCTGTAGGCGAAACTTACAGAATATAATTACACTAATAATATCTCAGAGTAGGCAAAGTTTAGGCTACTTCCGGTTAGCGGTTTCCGAAATATCAGGTTACCACCCATTTCATGTGGCACGCCTACAGATCACAATTATCAACCGATATCCACGAAACGTACATAATATAATTACACTAATAATATCTCGGAGTAGGCAAAGCTTCGGCCACTTCCGGTTAGCGGTTTCCAAGATATCAGGTTACCACACATTTCATGTGGCACGCCTATTAGATCCTGTAAGTTTCGTGGATATCGGTTGATAATTGTGGTCTGTAGGCGTGCCACATGAAATGTGTGGTAACCTGATATCTTATAAACCGCTAACCGCTATAATTACACTAATAATATCTCGGAGTAGGCAAAGTTTCGGCTACTTCCGGTTAGCGGTTTCCGAAATATCAGGTTACCACCCATTTCATGTGGCACGCCTACAGATCACAATTATCAACCGATATCCACGAAACGTACAGAATATAATTACACTAATAATATCTCGGAGTAGGCAAAGCTTCGGCCACTTCCGGTTAGCGGTTTCCGAGATATCAGGTTACCACACATTTCATGTGGCACGCCTATTATATCCTGTAAGTTTCGTGGATATCGGTTGATAATTGTGGTCTGTAGGCGTGCCACATGAAATGTGTGATAACCTGATATCTCATAAACCGCTAACCGGAAATGGCCAAAATTTGGGCTACCTCGAGATATTATTATTGTTATTATATGCCGTAAGTTTCGTGGATATCGGTTGATAATTGTGATCTGTAGGCGTGCTACATGAAATGTGTGGTAACCTGATATTTCTGAAACCACTAACCGGAAGTGACTGGAATTTCGGCTACTCCGAGATATTATCATTGTTATTATATCCTGTAAGTTTCTTGAATATCGGTTGATAACTGTGGTCTGTAGTCGTGCCACATAAAATGTGTGGTAGCCTGATATCTCGGAAACTGCTAACCGGAAGTGATCGAAATAGCGGTTACTCCGAGATATTATTATTGTTATTATATCCCGTAAGTTTCAGGGATATCGGTTGATAATTGTGGTCTGTAGGCGTGCCACATGAAATGTGTGGTAATCTTTTATGTCGGAAACCGCTAACCGGAAGTGGTCGAAATTTTGGCTACTCCGAGATATTATATTACATAAGTTTCGTGGATATCGGTTGATAATTGTGGTCTGTAGTCGTGCCACATGAAATGTGTGGTAACCTGATATCTCGGAAACCGCTAACCGGAAGTGGCTGGAATTTTGGCTACTCCGAGATATTATCATTGATATTATATCCTGTAAGTTTCGTGGGGGGTTGGGATGGCTTAGTGGTCTAGAGTGCCGCGCTTCGACCTCTAGCTGGCCGGTCACCTCTGGCTTGCGGCTGTGGTTTCGAGCCCTGGTGAGAGCGTATGTGGCATGGAGATAGGGGCGCCTTCTCAACCTCGTGGGTTTCCTCCGGGCACTCCGGTTTCCTCCCACTGCTAAAGACCCCTATTATATTCGGTAAGTTTCGTGGATATCGGTTGATAATTGTGATCTGTAGTCGTGCCACGTGAAATGTGTAGTAACCTGATATTTCGGAAACTGCTTACCGGAAGTTGTCGAAATTTTGGCTACTCCGAGATTTAATGTTATTATATTCTGTGAGTTTCGTGGATATTGGTTGATAATTGCTGCGCAGAGGCGTGCATGTGGCAAATAGCCCCCGAATTATTTTACCACATGTGGCAAATAGCCCCAGCCTTTCTGTTCTCAAGCGGAGATAACTGTAGATAGACAGTCCGAGTTTGGTATGGGGTCGCTGCGCCAATTGGACTCCGTATATTTCCAGGAAAAGGGCGTCAAAGAATGTTTACAATTGGGCCCGTATTCAAGGCTTTTCGTGTTCTAAAGTGAAAGTGTTTTAAACGCACTGTTGAACACTACCGCGTAGCAAAGCGGGATATAGTATTTAGTTCTGCGAAATGGTGTTCTATGCATTGTAGTAGAGAGGGCGATAAGATCTACACAGAAAATAAAAACACGTTGGAATTTAGAATTGGTCTATTTATATCAATTTTTTCAGTTGTTTTATTTCCGTGAAAATATGAGATCCTTGACCTTATATCCAATTTTTAAAATGCAGTGAACGTTTTATAATTAATATGGTGGCCTACACAAGTCGCCATATGTAATGAACAAAGAAAACATATCACACAAGACAATGTCAATGTGGAAGTAATACGCAATGGCTGATTTACAAAAGGCGAAAATAAAATTTGAAAAAAACCCGCGTAGAATGGACTGTGCACTTCGTTCACCGAACATAAATTGATCAGTGGGCCTAAATATCGGTCTGGATGATACCTGGAACGGATCAGGGGCCGATTTTCTCTAAACCATGGTGTTCCATGAAGTTCGGATAGAGTCTCTAAACCATGATGTAGCCTATATTTCGGGAGAGTTTTTAAGTCATGTAGTTCTGATAACCCATTGTTTAGTAAATAGAAGGTCGATCGTCCAATGAATATGAATTGTGCGATATATTAATCGCGAAATGACATAGTTTCTCTTAAAGGACAATATTTGTGTCAGTCATTATCACATATGTGATAGAACTGGTTAAACACGTTCCAAATATAATTTTATCACAGAGATGGTGGTTACAAACCTGGGATAACAGATGCACGGGCGAATTTTTGGCAATAGAAAGGATTATTGCTTGTTTGTATATGTAGAGTGTGATTCATTGTCTTGATTATAATCACTATCATCACGGGACCACTTTACGTATAAATATTGTCTATATCTCAAGATTTATCTTAGTAAGAGGACATTGGTGAAATACCCTTCATAAAAGACTTCTGGTTATTGAAAAGTCTCGTCATGTTCAAAACTTTTAATGAATTGCACCAACTATAGATTTATCGTTTATGTTATACATATACGTATATAATTTCACACACCGTCTTTTTTATGATATTGACATACTTATTCAACAAGGAAGTTACTTAAATATCTATTTCATTTTTACACATGTGACGTAGTTAAGGGGCATATGGGGTCTGACTATGTATTTATTTTGTTCGTGTAAACCAGTGAGGCGTTATGATAGAAATAGAATATGTTTTAACACAACCGTCTCATTGCTAGGTTCCCGGTTCTATCCGTCTACAACTAGTTGACCGACATATATTTTCTTCTAGATGCGATTTCTGAGTTTATTGGATATCGATAGATGAAAATTTGACTCGTACAGTAATTTTATTAATAAAATTTTAATTTCAAACCATTCTCAGATTTAAAGATGAAATTAGAATATTGTGGTTCATAAAATCTTTCACCTTTGTTGTAGCCACAATCTTTCAAAAAAAGGCAACCCAGACTTGATCATTTTGGCTTGTTGGCTTGTTGATTACCAATAAAACACGTATGACAAAGTGTGCGGTTACAATCTTTACTGTAACCTATTACTTCATTGTGTTGTGGACAAAGATGATTTACAGCCTGCCGCCCTGCCTTTCATTCTCTTTAGTGGGTAAATTAACAGGGATATTCCTCTCTCTTCTTGAGACTTACACTGTTTCTTCAGATGGTAAAATAAACTGAGACATTTATTTTTCTTCTTGGAACTGGCACTGACTTTTTTCCTGTGGGCGTGAAAGTTCACTTTATACCAAAAGAGCTCATGGTCCAATGACTATGAATAACTCTTCTTAGAAATCAGAAATAAGAAACTACGTCTACAACACTAAAAGAACGTTGATTACGTGAACTGTACTTGTCTCACTGACATGACGTTTCATATCAATTTTACTGTAACAAATGCACAATAGATATATTGTCCTCACACGGTATTCACTACGAATAGCATTTCTTAGAAATCACGAATTTGAAACTACGCCTACAATACAAAATATCATTTGAATCATTTTTAAAAAAAAAAAACTCGAATGGGTCGCATTCAGGGAGCCACGTTGGCTCAGTGAGTAAGATATTGCTTTGCTGCAATAAATTTTTCCGGTGCCCCCTCCCACACTCTAACACCTATTGTCAGTGGTGTTGGAGGGACCTGCTAATGGACAGCGCATATAGTGGAAGGAAACCCATGGACATTTACGAAATATACATATTAATTTTTCACCATTTCCCATCACAACTTTATGCATATTAATAACTTGCATTGTAGACAATTAGAAAAGCGACAGAGAATTTTTGTAGATGTTTGTAATTCATATCGGCCGCTGTAGATGAAGATGGGCGTGTTTCACGATAGCATATTTCTTTGACTTCACGAATGGGACTCAAGTATATTCAAAATAAGTCTCTTTCACAACAAGTTTTTTTTTACAATTTTCGTGTGTTTTAAAGTGAAAATAGCTCCCCACTCATACTCTTGGTATTCAACAAATTGATCCCGCAGTGAATATTCTGTGAAACAGATTGGGTATTCAATTCAAGTCTGTAAGTATGCCCGTTGAACTTTAACTTAACAAAGAAGGTTTCAATATTGGGGCCGTATTCAAGCGTTTTCTTGTTTTAAAGAGATCATACTTTTCCATGTAGTGTAGTGAGTTACTTATACTTGTATTCAATTCAAGGCTTTATTTAAGTTTACCTGCTGAACATTGCAGGTGCGGGGGAGGGGAGTATATTTAGTTCTGTGAAATGGTGTGCTATTTTCGGCTCACTGATAATAACTGTCATATGAGATTGTTAGGGGATTTTCCATATCATTTAAAAAATAAAAATATGTTGCAATTTACTATTGGTCTATATCAGGCGCGGATCCAGAGGGGGGCGCATGCCCCCTCTATTTTTTGAGGTGGCGAACAAATTTTAGCTCAATATATTCTCACGAGAAAGGAGAACAAAAATAGTTTAGGTTGGAAATCCTAATTTACAGTATTAGTATGAAATAAATCCTCGTGGGCATTTTTTCCACTCAAAAATCACTGTTCCGGGCTTGCCACTCCCAAGTGGGCGCAGCACGCCCCCTCTTTCTGAAAATCCTGGATCCGTCTCCGTCTCTGTATATATATCAATAGTTCACTTTATATATCCATTGCATTAGCAGTGAACATTCGCTAGGCCGCTACAATCACTGATAGGAATGACATAGGTGCGAATTAATGAGCTGGCGATGTTATTTTTTTCCTCATGCAAATTAAATTGTAGAAAATTTTTTGAAGCATTTGAAAAATAAATAAAGGTGTTTGAAGTACACCTAGATTCAAACATTGTCCTTATTAGTGGAAATGAGTATATACAATGAATAAAAGGTACCATTCTGCCCAAACCAGCAACCTGAACATCCGAGACACGCTACCTGCGGAGAAGTCATCTCAGACACATTCATTAGCCAGTATATCCCTATCACGTGATCTTCACATCACAGGTCATGGGGTCAACAAACAAAATGTCAACATCAACATTGTTTCCTTTACAAACTTTAGGACTATACAACCCGTACAGCCCCAACATGTTCTCGCTTCTTCCAATGATTTTTTTTTCTCACAAAAACATCATCTACAACACATAGAATTGACGTCATCTTCAATGACAGTTCAGCTAATGGTGGTTCATGGCGGCCGTCATCTTGCACTATTTCGTGCTTCGGTCGTGTCTATTTCAGATATACACAATCAATTCCGTTAATGTTTTTAGCATGGATATTGACCAATAGTTCATTTATTTCAGTTCTAAACAAATGTTTTAAACTTTAAAGCAAATTTTTAAAAAATAGCCAAAATGTGTCTGGGATTACTGCGCAAAATGGCCATTCACTGTATACGTGCGAAAAAAAAAGCTTGTCACCAATTAATTTTCGTACGTTAGTTACCTACGCCCAGACCATGGCCAGTTAACGTAACATCTACGTCTTGTGATGTTACATCATCTACTTGATTTTTTAATGGCCAATCATCTAATAAACAGATGCAAGAAGGCTTTCACAATATACCTCTATGAAACAGATTGAAATTATTATTTAAACATTTATTAACTTGTCAAGGCTATAATCAACCCTCGGTGCCATCGGATGCTCCAGATTGTCAACGGAATTAGACACGATTGGCTGTTAAAGGGACAATAACATTCTCGCTGGCTTGGTAGCTCCAGAAAATAATTAATACCCTTATTCTAAGTACTAGATGTTTAAATGTCCTACCTGTTGTGTAAATTATCCATTACAACCTATTTTATTTGTCTAGAGGGTTTGAAAATATTTTAAAATCCAAGTCACATTTGAAAAGGTTTACGTTAGACTTTTCAAATCAATTAATTGAATTTTTCCAATTTTTTTAAATTAGGTGTGTTAAGATGAAATTTATATCATCGTTTAATTGGAATATTCTCAAATAATACGATTTGTTGACCAGAATGAAGATTGGGACATATTTTTCAGTTACAACAAGAGTGTTATTGGGGCTTTAATGAATTAACTATTAGGGGTGTAGCAATGAAAATCTAGATGTATAGGATCCATATCTGAATTTCTCAGAATCCTCGATAGAAAATATCATTACTAATACCAAGTCTTGCACTTTCCAACTGATATGTAGTCCTATAGCTGTGATAATCGGGCTGCTAAGTTCAAGGTTCGTTCAATGTCAAGATTGCTGGAACTTCTCCGCCCATTGGGGGGGGGGGCCGCAAATGAATTTATAATATAAAATGTTGTGCAGCGGTTTCAGTCTTCTTCTAGAATCACTGTTTTACGGGGTTAAACTAAAAAATCACACCAATACAATGTTTATTGTGTTTAAGTCAGGGGGTGCCGTATTCATATTTTTTTCATGACTTTTACATATTGAATACTTTTCACTTTACACGTTTCCAACCCCCACCCACACCCCCCATGTTTCTTTGGTTTTCCGTGAGATTTTTTTTAACATAAAACAAAAAGTTTTATCGGCTGTAAACGAAACTATTCAAATTAAGTATTTGTGCCACATGCCTGTGATAAATCAAGATAACGTATTTTGGGAAATTCAGACTAAACTAGCGGCTGTAACGTCCCAATTAATTTTCCTACAATATTCTGTTATGCACTCGTTAATTGGGCATAATAAAATCGAGTCATGACGTAACGTTATGTAAACATATTTGGTCCAATTTGGAACTTTGTTTCAAATTTGACAATTTTGTTACGCAGTAAACCATTGGTTGTTAATGGGACTGTTGACCAATAATAATTTAGAACAAGAATTTTCTCTATTTACAGCAGCGAGTAGTGGGATTAGCTGTAATCAAACGGAACACTGCGAGGAGTATGACTGATCTACTACGTTTAACAGAAGACACAACATAATTATATAATACTGATCTACGAAGTTTAATCATATAAATAGAAGATATAACATAATGGTTTAATAAAAATAGAAGGTTTAATAGAAATAGAAGACATAACATATGGATAGAAGACATAAGATAATTATATTATACTGATCTACCACGTTTAATAGAATACACAACATAATTATATTATACTGATCTTCCTAGCTTAATAAAAGACGTGACAAACATCTTTTAGCACTAGAATATTTTTTTGTCGATATGAATTTTCTGAATTCCAAGAGATAAGAATATGACTTGTGCAGTAATTTTATTATGAGAATTAATAAAACCATTCTCAGGTTTAAGAATATTAGTAGGATTATGTGTATTAGAATCATACTGTATTAGACCAACTTCTGAATTCTGATTAGTGAATGTAAAGGTAGCCTTGTCAGTTAATGATTTACTGTCGTCCTTGACATTGATTATTTTCAGTGTAAACTCTGTCTGGCACGAAACATTTGGTGACACGAGGCGTAAGGTTACATAATATTCTTTATTCCGAGACTGTCTCTTGATGCCAAATGTTTGTTCATGAAGGTTTCTGGGATGACAGTCTAATGTCCACAAAACACCCTGAACTTCATGGCCCGGGCAAATTTGACCTTGATTTACACACTCACATTTAAAAGTTTGTCGATTCCTTGATCCCATGTTGAAACCGTGAGTCTGATTATACATCTCGTTATTACCCACATCAAAGTTGCATTCAAATCTGTCGTCACCCTTCTTGCGTATTCCTCCAATTTGATTGGACAATTCTTCCACATCCGTGTTGCCATTTTGAAATTGAGGACTGGAATTATCCGGCATCGTAAAATCTTCATCAATGTCATTGATTGCTTGTTTTAGTTCTTGGGTCGTATTCAATATCTCTTCCAACTGGTTCTTGTTGAGAATCTCCGCTATCTGTTTGCCAACTTCCGCCATTTGTTCCGTCTTCTGTTCGACATTTTTAATCATTTCAGTCATCACATTCGCTTGCTCCAAATTAGAATCCTTCATTTTCAGTTTTAGTTTCTCGCCTTCATCTTTGAAAATTCCACATACCTTTTCTACCCTTTGGTCAACCTTGCCACATTCTACAGCAGATAGGTGAGCGAGTGTAAAAACCTCCTTTTTCACAGAATCCACCATACAATTGTTAAAAGCGATCTTAGTCTGAACCCTTTCTCCAAGTTCTTTAAGAATTATTTTAAGTTCGCTTTCCACATCTTCAACATTTTGTAAGGTATGACCTTGATGGCCAGTTATGAAACATTTGTAACAAAGTGTACGGTTACAATCTTTACAATATAAATCATTCTCTTTCTTGTGTTGTCGACAAAGGGACACTGCAACTTTGCTTTCGCTATCTTCAGTCGGTAAATTAACATTGACATTTCCATCTTCTCCGGGCTTTGACGTTTCTTTCTCCGGGATGTAAAAATTCACCGGAAAATCTGCCACTCCACCCTCCGGGATTGTAATATTCTTTCTACATAATGGACATGGAAACTGGTTATTCGATGCTGATTTTTGGACATAATCCTCCAGGCATATATCACAAAATGTATGATGGCAGTCGATTATTTTAGGTTTTGTGAAATAATTGAGACAGATGCTACAATGTGTGCTCTTATTACTTTCCGTCATTACGAGAATTGTCCAACTGTAGTCAACAAACCATAGAAATATCCCTTTTGATTTTAACACTTAGAATCCAGATGTTAAATTGTCAAACAGTTTTAAATTTAAGACGCTAATTTCAGATTGTCGGCTGTCTTTCAAGTTCTGTTTTACCGTTGAAGATGCATCATCCACATTATACATTACAAATAGTTTTAGGGACAAAACATTTGGGGGGGGGGGGGGGGTAAGTAGCATTTGATGTAACAGCCCAATCGAGATAATATAGCAGGCGTATAATGGTATTGGTTGGGAGTTGATCTGCCCTCCAACGAAGTACATGTAAATACGTGTGCAATCCGCCATTTTCGGGGATATTCTAGGGGATTCTGACACAAGTTGTATTTTCAGATAGTTCAATCAAGAAATTTTAATACAAGACCCATAGGCCCACCACCCTCTCCACAATATTGAGGTAAGAATTAGTCCGCCTCTAAGTCAGATAATAGACCTGTTTATATAGGACACCGTGTACGTCATGTCAGATAACATGAATAATTTATATTTACACAGGACGTCATAATGCGCACTATGTCATGTAAAATAGATAAAGACAGTCGCAACTATTTATATCAAATCACGTGGCGTTAAGGACAAGGCAAAGTGATAACAAAAATTGTCAAAACATTTGAAATGGGGGCGGGGGCGTGTCGGGGGGGGGGGGTCCTCAAGGTATTCACAACAGTTCTATTACCTGTATTTTGGTAGCTAAATGTGCTCTTAATGATACTGAACAATAAAGTGTAACTTAAAGTAGCTAAGTCTTTTAACTCAATATCATTCAAAATCTTCAACATTGAAAATATTGCAACTAGTTTTATAATGTACGCTTGGCACATTATATGTGCGCCAACACGTAAGGATGATACGCGAATCGTGAGAAGTTGAATCGCGATATATCATTCTAGCATTAGTGAATATGATAGCAGTGAGAGAATATAAGACCACAGATCTGAAGTGGAAGAATGATAACATAGTATAATATTTATGTAACCGAGCTTTTAGCGCCATGTGCCAAAAGTATTCAAATAATATGTAATTTGGGACAGGAGATTGTCGATAACTACAAGGCAGTACCCTATAAGTGACCAGCTCCATTACATGTTTTATTCAGAATATATCTTCAAGCAATAAATGACCCTTGAGTCTCTCTGGTAACGGTAAATATGGCACAGCACAGTACAGCCTATCTCGTAAAATATCACGTATTTTCACTCTACACATGTTCTTAAGCGAGGTAACTCCGAATTCCCAAGATTTGATGGTTTTCACGATGTCTTGATCATACTGGCTTAGAATATAGGCACTGTAGAGGTCGTCTGAAAGCCAAGTCTCTCTTTTCCAGTTAGTTTTACAGTGTAAGACCAAATTGATCAAATAAAAGTTGCTCTGTTGACAAAGTTTATGTAGAGCGGTAAGATCAAAAGGTGATCCAGAGATGGGTCCGAGCCATATTTGAGTAAGATGGCGGCTATGCGAGATTTTTGCAAGTCAACAGCCCGGTAAAACGGAGATTCAAGAGTACTGTATGCTCTCCAGTTTAACATACAGCCAACTTTAAGTAATGTCAGTAATATTTTGTGGAATAGTTCACTGTCATTTATAGCATTTACAGCAAAATGAACTGGTGTTGCATGGCCAAAATCTTCACAAATATTGACGTCACATCCTGTAAATAAAAGTATAAAATATGCGATTAAACTTTTGTATCTACAAAACATGTGAATTCGAACCCGTGTGGTAGACGTTCACGATATCCAGTCCTACATGTCATATAGATTGAATGTCAATTAATTGAGAATACACAAAATTAATTACTGCTTCACTTAAACACGACATGTTTACAAGCACATGCTACCCCATACATAAGGAATCCATCAAACCTGTTATCGACTGGCATACTAGCCTTTTATAATAACAGACCCTAAGAAGCTCCTTGTTATGTTTTTTTTTTTGTTTTTTCTTTTTTTAAGAAAAGCTACCTAGCTGCAGTCAATGGCCCCTTCTTTTACTCAGGATATGGTAGCCACCTAGCTACGCATGTTCCTTTGTGAGTTTGGTGAGTTTATGCCCCCCCCCCACTCAAACTTAGGTTCCTACTCCTTTAATTATGGCATCATTTATTTCTTCTAGTAACGGGTATAATAAACACTTAAATCTACCCCACCCCACACCTTTCTGGTTTCTCCCGCTCCTTGCCAAGAGAATTGTCATTAATAAACCTCACTTACCGTGTTGTACCAATAATTGTATGATGTCTGCATTACCGGTTTTAACGGCGATATGTAGCGGCGATTCAAACTGATTATTTAATACATCTGTTTTAGAGCCCTGTTGCAGAAGGGCTTTCACAAGAGTCACGTCCCCTTGTTCAACTGCCCTATGTAACGGGAGATTGTTATCATTATCTAACTCGTCTATTTCCATATCTCTTTTTTATATATATTTCAACAAACAGGCAGAAAAGGATGACTACTTGGCGTTTAGTTTTGTGTGTAAATTGGTCTTGTGTTTATGATCTGTGCAGTATACATTATGTTCAAAAATACAGCCTCATGTCGTAGCGGTGATTGCTCGTATCTTAATAATCAAGTGCGACCTATGTCTCCCAGTTCTCCCTAAACAAGTCGTTGACTATACTTGTTTTTGTAACAATTACTATTTGGTAAAACGCGACTCTACTTCCTACGACAACAATGAATCATAACCCATTCATGTTTCAAACTGATACCACTGGCACTGGCACACATTCAAGATCCGTCTTGTTGCAGTATTGCTGGCTCTACTTGATTATTTACTCAGGTATAAATTTCGCACGGTACTTCGAGTGCGCCCGAAGGAAGAAAGCTCAGCATATGCCATGTGGCTGTCCTACTATGTTCTAAATAATTGTAAATATTTGGGTGAAGCAATCCTCTAGCTCTTGAATCTTACTTACTAGTGTAATTCCGAGGGAAGAAAACTCTGCACCAACGCCGGATTAACCACGGGGCACAGGCCAAAGGGCCCACGACATTCGGGGGGGGGGGGGGCCCACAAAAATCTCAGTTGCGCGCCTCGGGCATGGTCGGACCGAGGACTCCAACTGCCGGTGACCTGGTGACGGGGCCCCTCCCATGCTTCGACGGCCCCCCTTCGGAAGTCCCTTGGGCACCCTCAATCCATGGTGTGTTGCGATCGACATCCGAGAATTCGGTGTAATACGGTGGTGGGTGTTACACATGTTTTTTGTATTGTCGTGAGATCTTCTATCGGACCGACCATCGTCTAACTCGAATTATCGTATAACTCGAACAAATTACACGTCCCCATCATTTCGAGTAGCGCGAATTTTGCCTCAGTTTGACGTACGATTGTGTATAAGCTGTAGTTGTTGTTGTTGTTGATATTTGTTGTGTGTATAAGCTGAATTTGATGAGATGCACACCATGATCACACGAAATATTCATATTTCTTGATTAAATCTCGTATTACCATTTTGTTTGTCAAACATCGAGTCCGGCTTGGTCGTAACGTTACGGCCTCCATTTATCAAATCATCGTGGCGGTATAATACGATTCCGAATCAAGTAACCTCGTTATTTATCACTGAGCGACTTCAAAATTAGCTTTGATGTCGCTCTGCCCACTTACAGTCCCCTCCTCTAGAAATTACATCATTTCATAGCACTCGCATGGATTGGTCCACTGAAATAATGCCAGAAGTACTTCTAAATGGCTCCAACATAAGTGCATGAAATGCCAGGAAATCACGTTTCTGGCCTCCAATTTCTGAAAATTTCTTTTGGGGGGGGGGGAGAAAACCCCCCACGGTCAGTGATCAGGGGCCCCCCACATGTTCCAGGCCCCAGGGCCCCCACCATGGTTAATCCGGCGTTGCTCTGCACACACTAAGTGCTAAATACAAAATTTCCGGTCCAATCAATTCTATCGGATAGACCTATCAAATAAAAGAAACGCGCCTTTCTTTATTCTGAATAGGAAATAAACGGTTGAATTTTAAAAAAAAAAGAAGATAGCTTCATAATATCTAGCGGTTAGGACGGTGGATCTAGTCGTTCGCATCGACTAAAAGCCAAGGTAGGCCTACCATGCACGTAAAAGAGCGTTTGACAGTCGGAATTTGAAATAAGAGCAGGTCGTAGCACCACTGTCCGGGCAAAATAATGTAAATATAGGAATCAAATGGCTATGATATCGTGTTGTGGGGAGTATTTGTACAAATCAACACGGCTAGATTGAAGAAAAATCATATCTGAGTGAATTGGCAGAGGTTAGATTGCCTGACATTACGAATTGTGAAACAAAAACGTGCCGAAGCGAGAGCAGGTAAAATTGAGGCTTCAACGTGTTCTTTTTTATTATATAATATTGTCTAGTTCGGTACATGGTGTATGCATATATACAGATAGAAGGTCAGATTCCTGTGAGCTATCCAACAGTATCTACTGTTACTTTAATACCGATGGTGTTACTATTCAGCTGCTAGTGGTCTTTTAGAGAGAGAGAAATGGGGTTTAACGTCCACTCGACACAAACTAGGTAATTTCGGGACTAACATATGGTTTAATTTTATTTCAATAATTCGATTGGGGGAAACTGGAGTGCCCAGAGGAAACCCACGAGGTTGAGAAGGCGCCCCTATCTCCATGCCACATACGCTCACACCAGGGATCGAAACCACAGCCGCAAGCCAGAGGTGACCGGCCCGCTAGAGGTTGAAGCGCGACACTCTAGACCACTAGGCCATCCCAGCCCCCTAGTGGTCTTTTAACACAAGTTAATGCTGGAATGTAACAGAGAGCAACATACGCTTCTGGGCTTATTCAATTGAAAGTATCAGACATTCTATAGAATTGCTAGAAAAATTAACCAAACATGTGAATCACGGACCACCAACAGAGTTACCAGTTCAGCTGATATCAGTGTCCCAGAAAGTGACTCATTACCCTTACAGAAAGTACTCGTTACCCTTCTACAGTATACATGAATGATCAGGAATCATTTATCAGGTTTATATTGGAAAACTATAACGAATGACGATTATAAACAGATTAATTAAAGGGTTCATTATAATATCTAAATTATTTAAGGTCCGCTATCATCGGAATTTGAAATTTTTTCAAATACCTCGATGATGTCAGTTAGTTTGGGACAATGGACCAAACCTTTCATTAAACATGGTTCAAATGTTCTAGCGATTTCAAGTGTTAGTAATTCATGTCCATTCAATTCTAATAAAGCCCGACCCACACTGTACACGTCAGACTGAACCGAAGTCGTACCCGACTGTTCTACTTCTGGTGATGTAGAGTTGTATGTTATGATATCCTGAAGTATGATGGAATCTGTCAATCCTTCTAAACCACTGACACAAGATAATCCGACTATTTTAATATCCGCAAAGTCTTTATCAGCTTGGACTAGGAAATTATCCAAACCGATATTGTTTATGAGTAAACCGCGGTCGTGAAAAGTCTGGACAACCTGACAGATACGAATTATAACCGACAGCTGGAAGCGAACAGTTTGACGTTTCATTCCTGGCACCAAATCTTCTACAACTTCCGCTGAAGCGAAGAATCTGTCAACTAGACCTAAACTGGACACTAACTGACCGGTCGGATACAGTCCGTAGAAATAAGTGGAAACACCGGTGTCGTTCATATACATGTGAATCAAAGCTTCATTGACAAGATATTTATAGTCGGTGTTCTTGTAAATTTTGACGGCTACCGACCTGCCTAAATACGCGGCCAAAAATATATTTGCTGTGTCTGATTTCTTTATCCACACGAATCGGTCAGTTTTGGATGAAACCGCTTCGGCGGTAGTGATCAAAGGAATCGTTTGTTTCATGAACGGCAAATCTGCAAATTCTACGGGCACCTTTCGTTCCTTTTGTTTGACAACAGACAGGGAATCGGTAGTTTTAAGGTTGTTTAGAAAAAGTGATAACAGGAACGCAACCTCTTTAGCCGACGGCCTCTTTTTCGACTCAGTTTGCATGCACATTGTGACGATCCGGCCCAAAACACCTTTCTTGAGCCTTATGTTAATTCGACGCAACACCTCACCTAAACTGTAAACTTCAGTGGCCGGTGAAGATAGAACACTATCGTCCGAGAATTCGGGGGCGACAAATGTGTACACATTCCCAAAATCCGGCACGTAAGATGTGCCAATCCTAAATGTAGCTTGTGCAAAGTCAATCACCTTAACAACAGGTTTGTTGTTTTCCATCGTAACCAGTATATTGGACGTATGGTAGTCGTTATGAAGGACGAACTTTTGATGAATTGTTACTAAGGCCCCGGTTACTTGCATTGCTATGGAAACCAAATTGGTGTCAGTGATGTTAGTACTGATCAGTAGCTTCTGTAGGGTCTGGGAGTTTGGAACAAAATCGTGGACCATTCCCAACCTTTTCTTAATCCTAACATATCCATGATGGTAGGGAGTAGGAACTGTGTCCTGGACGTACGTCATTATCATTGAACTTTCAAACTGAAACAGAAGTTCGGTCAGTTTGGATATTTTGACGGACACCGGTTGGAAATTCTTATATTCGCCCAAAAATACATCCGTGTATTTGCTGCTTGAAATGGTTGTTATGTCTCGCTGTGAGTCTGCCTTGTAGATGATGGAGGAATCCTGCAGCATCACTGGACCAAAAGCTTCCAGGTTTTCGGGGATCAATACAGGGTCATAACCCTGGTTTATTAAAATGGCCGTAACATTTTCTTGACTTTTGAGTAGTTCCGAGGCGTTTAGAGAGGGAAATTTCGGAGTAAAATTTTCATCTTCTGTAAAATAAAGTAAAACGGCAACTACATTAAACATACATTATTCAATAGCTAAATCTCCTTCCTTATTGAATGTCTTTCTTTAGACTTAAAATGTTACCTAAATTAAATTATTAATTAGGCATTAATTAACTTATCCAGACAATAATCAACTCTCGATGGCATCGTTAGAATGTGTTGTTTATTGGATTATGTACCGATTTGCTGTTCGACTTCCACTCATAATTGGGGGATCACGTGGCTAATTGGGTAAGGCTCTGGGTCGCTAGCCTGCAGGTCGGATGTTCGATCCATGCATTGGATGAGAAGGTTCATCTCGATTACGTGGTTTCATCTTGTCAGTGATGCAGAACGTAGGGCCTGACAAGGACAGCTGTCTAGTCGTTCGGATGGGACGAAAACCCGAGGTCCCGTGTACACATTGGCGTGCACGTAAAAGATCCCTTGGCAGTAGGAATTCGATATAAGAGTAAGCCGTAGCGCCTATGTCCGAGCAAAATTTACCTCATAGCACACTGTTTGGCGTATGCCCATCTTCCATTAGCCCCCCCCCCCCCCAATATTTTGCCAACAAAAATGATTTTTTAGGAGTGTTCTTAGCCGCCACATCCTCAGCACCTCCAAAACAATCTGTAGCCGCACCAAATTTTATGAGCTGACTACGGCTCCCGCTTGTATTCACCTTTTGATGACGATACACACTATAGTGACATCACCCGATGCCAAGTGCCACCCTGACAAAATCTTACCTGTCTTTACTTCTGTCTTTACTTCTGTATTAGTACATGCAGTGTGATAAAAACAGGAAATAAATAATAGAAGGTACAGCATCTGAAAGTAAAAAAAATAAATATATTTAAATTAGGAAATGAAATGATATGATATGGGGTTTCTGCACCGATGTGCTACTGAAGACGGACATACGCCATGCAGTGTGCTATGAGGGAAATTTTGTCCGGATAACGGCGCTACAACACTTATATCATACCCCCGCGCCCCAAACTACATATAGGACTACACCTTTAAGTACTATGTGATTTGCTAGGGAAAAAAGGATTAGTGAAGCTCAAAATGTATTTTATTCAGTATTATTGTCGTGGGCGTCAAACATAGGGGGGGGGGGGTGTCGATGGGGGTTCATGCAAGGTAAACATGATAAACATTGTATTGGTGTGATGTTTTAGTTTAACCCCTTAAACTATGCCAAAACAGTGTTCTTGGGCAGCCACATCCTCAGCCCCTCAAAAAATTCAGTAGCCCCCCCCCCCTTCCCAAATTTTATGAGCTGCGACGGGTCCATGCCCTGCTCTACACCAATGACACTGGGGGAGGGGGATCGATCGGAGGTATTTGTAGATATATGCAGCGTAAGTTAAATATGTTTACACCTTTGTCGAGAATATCAGATATCTTTTTTTTTCTAATTACATGTAGTTATAAAAAAAAAACTTTTATTTAAAAAAGGTAGCACAGAGAATAAATGAAATTTTTATGTTGAATAAATTTAATTAAAGAACCTTACCTTGTTTAGCAGCAATACGTGTTCAATCTTGTGTGAAAATCTTTCCAAAATCTTACAATATAAGAATAGATTGGCCACGTGGAGTTAAATTATACGTTACAATTGAGTTGAGAATTTTTATTGATTGAATATAAATCTGTTAGTAAAGTTATTATACGTTGTTTAGTTGCAGTGGTCTGCTGGTGGTGACATCTGCACGCACGGACAATAAAATCGTTGAATATTATTAGCTTTTAACAGAGTGTGATTTAGAGCTTTGTTAATACTTTAGCTATATCATTTAGAGACTAGCGTATGGTTGTAATTGTTAACTCATTATTATTTTTAGACAAACACGTGGTTGAAATAGAGTAGCCTTGTTCAAAATTTACCTGGGTCATTTTGAGACTGCAATATGGTTGTTTTATTGTTATGGCGTATAGACGTATGTAATGTGAATGGAAGTAGTCAATCAGTCTCATAGCATATTCCGGAAGCAATGGCGCGAGAAATCCCTCTCTTGAAGTGGATTAGTTCTAATCAAACGAAACACTGCGCAGGAGTATGGTCTCATGGCGGTAATGGGGAAAGCCTTCTTTATGTACAAGATTTTAAATTTTTACATTATATATGTGCGCGTGCAGAATAGGTTTACTATGACGTCACATCACAGGGCGTTATTTCATTTATTTAGCATCGGACATATTAACACAACTTGGACCGATCCATCTTCAATGGAATTGTTAACTCATACATCTTATCAAGTCTTTCAAGTAATGACCTGTATATTTCGACTCTAATTTTGATCGCTACTGACCCAGCTGGAAGCCTTTCAGATTCCTCGACCATCGCAAATATCAAGTCTCGCGCTTTCCAGCTAAAATGTCTACTTTTTAATAATCGAGTTACAATGTTCAATGCTCTTTCAATGCCAAGGTTTCCATGGAGGTCGCCATGATGATATGAGTGTGTTTGTGTCACAACCTCTGAATGGACGCTATCGTTCAGGGCCCTGTTTCACAAAATTTTAACTAAAGATAAAATCCAAATTTTAGCGGATACTTCAATTTTGATTGGCTAAGAACTAAAATCAATCTAATATTGTCCAATCAAATAACTATAATTCAGATCTTATCTTAGTTAAAATTTTGTGAAATAGGCCCCTGGTATCAGTGTTAAAGGGAGATAACGTCTAGATGTTGTAAAACTCGCAGTCGCTGCTTCAGGAACATGGGATCGATCAGAAGGGTTCTCTTTACTTATTTTATGCCTTCGTGTAGACTACTATTTTATGTAACCATCTACACTAAAAAGGGAATTGTTATACAGATATACTTCCAACCTTTATGTTTTTCCTTAATAATCCAAATTATTGTTTTAGAACTTAATTTGCAGAAGAAAAAAGTGAATAGTCGCTGCAAATTAACTCGACCCGATGTAAACCCTAACGGTGATAGTAGTACTTGGCCAAGCGGATATTTACTGCTGATCAGTTTGGGTAGTCGCTTGTGAAGGGGGGGGGGCTTGAATGTATTTACTATAGTGACAAAAATGAAATGAAATGGGGTTTAATGTCCTAATCCTTTGCACCTAACCTGGGCTAATGGAAGACGGACATACGCCATACAGTGTGCTATGAGGGAAAGTTTGCCCGGGCAGCGGCGCTACGGCCTACTCTTATATCGAATTCCAGCTGCCAAAGGATCTTTTACGTGCACTCCAATTTGTACACGGGACCTCGGTTTTTCGTCCCATCCGAACGACTAGGAAGCTGTCCTTGTCAGGCCCTAATTCTGCATCACTGGCAAGGGGAAATCACGCCGGAAAATCGAGATGAACTTTCACGGCCAATGCAGGGATCGAACACCCGACCTCCAGGCTAGCGAACCAGCGCCGTATCCACTTAGCCACCGTGACCCCCTACTATAGTGACGTATGTAATGTTTGGCGTGGGGGGTCGGATAGCATCGTTTCCAACAGTCCAGGGAATTTCCCCAGTAGTATTACCCGTTCTACTCCACTAACCTATGTGTCCATGGGGATACCGTTCAAGTAAAAATATCAACACAACACTATCTAAAATCACAAGAACTCTTTATTTATAATAGAACGCAATCCGTATCGCCAACCCTAAACTTTTTTCTCATTACCCAGGTCCTATAAGTCGATTTGGGCGTAGATATTTGCAGTAATTCAGTTAGATATGCTAGGAATTAACTAAAGCCAGGCTGACACTTGCACGCATTAGCACGACTCGAGTCGGCACGACACCGTCCGATTTGCGCAAACTCGTCGTGCCAATGCGGGAAGTGCGTAAACAATGCGCAAACTATGCGTGAACTCGTCGTGCCAGTTCGTGTCAATGTGGACACTGATGGGCACGGCAAAATCGTGGCCAAAAGTCGTGCAAGTGTCAGCCTGGCTTAATACACACTTTACGGTATCTTCATGAAATCACAAAGGCTATAGAATGTAGCTTATTAAAATATTAATTACACATAGACCCCCAGTCAACACAGATATTTTATTTATTTGGCCCTATTTGTTACTGTTCTGCTCCGATTGGGCTAATGAATACAGGCATATCAAATTCAAACTATCAAGGGATCTTTTACGTGCACGCCAATTTGTACACGGGACCTTGATTTCCATCTTATCCGAACAACTATGAAGGACTAGCTGTCAGTGTAGGTTTAACACATACAAACCATACAATTGAGCGACTAGACTACACTGCTGACAAGGGGAACCCTTCTTGGCAAACATCCGGGTCGAATCTAAGAAATACTGGCGTACGCTGCAATTTCTGTTAGAGGGGGTCCTTTGGGATGTCAGTTGTGATTTTTGGCGCACATCTGGATCCGAATATAACATCAACAAACAAAACGTTCATATTTACAAAATAATAATTGAAATGTGTTTACAAACTGTTATTTAGGTTGACCTGGTACCTAGGCCAGTACGGCCTACGGCTAACGCGTGTATCCGCCACTGTAGGGACCACCTGGTAAATGACTCCAGCTCAATTCTCACTAATGAGATGTGATAGGTCTAAAATGTTCAGAATTTTCTGTTTTCATTATATATTTTTAACTATTATAGCGAGAACTGTCAACTCCTTATCTAATCTTTCATAATGTCCCTTTAATACACGCTTCAAAGTGCCAATCCCGATAACTTTTTGAGGAATAAAACTGCTTAATTTTGTATTAAAATCCTTTAAAATCCATAACCTAAGGCCCACTTACTAACCCGATATTTGTGATACGCTTGTAAATAACTTAAACCCGACAGTCTTCATCTAGAAATGGAGACCGTTGTATTATACAGTATCTGGATAAAACCAGACTTTTTTTCTATAAAAATAATATGTAGGTGAAATTTACCTTTGGTTATCAAGTACAGGGCATGGGTCATTCACTGTATAGACCTCTCAAGAAACATTAATCGATTATCAGGTCACCCAATGAAAAAATTGACCCGAAATCTTAAAAGAATTACGTGTCCGGATAAGCAGTGTTGACGCTCACGTCCAAACGACTCAATATTTTGAGCTGAAATTTTGAGACAAGGTAAATACCCCATGCCACTATATTTTGGTCTATAAATTTCATAAATACTCGGATTTGAATTTATGAGACTCTCTTCTTATCGGGATTGTCCCTTTAAAACCACAGAAGAAGGAATATAAGATTGTAAACGTCCTTAGAATGTATTATTTATAACACATAAAACATTTAACGAAACATTGTGAATTGGCGTCGTTAAATATATTCCATGCGCTACTGGCTCGATTCAAACATGAAACTTCATCTGTATTTGACTTGGATGTTTGGCGCTGAATAGGCCAGCTGCCACAAAGTTTATAATTGTTTGTGTCTTTATAATAATAAAATTTGTATGCTCCGGCTTCTAGGGTCTGCCATAAGTGTCATGGTTACGATCCCATGGGGAGTAGGGTTAACCTCGTGATTCTCCGGTTGCCTCCCATGTCTAAAGATCCCTGTATTGGCATTTATATATACCATGTTAATCCCAAAATAACCAATTTTCCCTTTTTCACTTCGCCGTCAATTAGGTTAAGATTTGTTCTGTTAAACTCGGTAAAAGTTGTGGTTTGCTGATGTGTGATGAATTACACACAACTCCATTCCATCGCCCATCCTCATTACATGTTAATATAACTTTAGTGGTTCTGTTTACACCACAGCTGTACGTGGCCCTATAACCAATGGTTGTTCCAGAAAAGTCAGCAATGGAACCGGAGGTCATATCGGGGGGCACACCACAATCTACAAGAACACACTTGGTGCCATTGGTTACCGGGATACATTTATGATTCGTTCGACAGGTAATATGAGCACAATCACCAGCAACTGTCGAAATCCAATCCGCTTTGCTACCGTACATGGATCCTGAATCCTTGATTAGATTGTCCACACTATTTGATGTTACTCTGTTCAATTCACATCTTCCCGATGAGACACGGAAGTTAAAAGACAGACAGTTGGAATGATAAACACATTCTCTGGAGCAGTGCATCAAACCGCCTGATGTAAAACTCTGTATATGTTTAGTCTGTAAACTCCATCCGATCTGTAAAGGTCTAATCAGGTTTGGATTGGTGCAGCTGAGTGTTTTTAGTAGCCAAACTTCTGGAAGTAAAACCTTAAATAAAATCAACGTTAATATGACAGACATACTGACTATTGTGTTTTTTTCCAACAACCGTTGGCTATTTTACTCTGTAGAGAGAGCAGAGCGAGTATGTCGAACAATCGCTAGATACAGTAGGTCTGAAGAGCACGAGTTTGACGAACAACCACTAGATATTGTCTGAAGTGAACGAGATGTATGTATCTGGTGATAATGGACAATAGATGATAGAAACTGCTGTAATTACTAGTAAGTGAATATAGTGTTATGGGCGTATGGCGATTCTTTGGTTTAGGGTGGATGCGTTTGCACATATTATAAAACGCGAGTACGAATATCCTAATACGCACTTTGTAATTAACAATCGATGACATATAGCAATCAACTTGAACTTCCGTTTGGTTTATGTATCTGAAACCGCCAAGGGGTATTTCGTTCGTTCGTCCCTTGGGATATACGCCCGTTTCTACAAAGGGTAATATCACAGACAAGTGGTTGCCAAAAGAAGGCACACAAGAGATTTAGTCTAGAAGTAAATTGGTGGGCGTTCGCGGTCTGCATTAACGATACGGTCTTATGTAAGGTAGATAGGTCTGGCTGTTAGTCGGCCAGATGGCCCACCTCAAGGGCAAACTGATCCCGCAGTGAATATTCACTTGGCCGCTACAATCACTGATAAGCATGACAACGACGAGGCTTAATGAGGACGGCATATTAACTTTTTTACTCCGACAAATTAAATTCTCAAACATTTTTTTGAGGTAAAAGAAAAATAAATAAAGACGTTTGAAGTATTTTTAGTTAAAAAATATTTCCTATTTAGTGTAAATGGGTATTAAAATGAGTAAAATGCGTCATTTTGCCCGAAGCCTTTAGGTGTTAAGTAAACATTGCACGAGCCGTTGAGCCAATGACTACCGGCGCGTGCAGTCAACGCACGTGTTATGGACAGTCATCTGTTACAGAGATAATTCGTAAGTAATTCTCTGTGAAACAGATTGCCCCAAGGGAGTTTGATGCTGCTGTCGACATATTCGAGAATCGGAATTAATATCTGCAGTGTTCGGAGCGGTCACTTAGAAATTGATACTGCACGAGGACGTCAGTCCGAGTATTGCTTCAAATATTACGCAATGTCTTGCTGACACCATTAAACAAATGAAATACAAACACTATTCCGCCCGTGCATTTCAATAAAATCGTCATTTAATCTAATATTTATATTGAACGACCGGCGCGTCGCATGTAGCGTTACTTGAAAATAATTGTTGTTGAACATCAAAGGATTGCGTCGCATCTGTATTTCAAACATTTTGTAAATATTTTATGTGTGTGCGTGTCAGAAAGCACCCGAACTCCCTCTACTCCCTCTTACCACACTACCCTTTTATATCATATGAAATCGATGAGTGCTAACTTACCCTTGTTTCTATTCATTTCGAGTAGCCGTATTTATTTATAAGAGATGAAGCGGACTAATGGCGTAAGTGGTTGTCACATGTAAAATAACCCTCGTCCTTTATTCTACTGTAAATATTTTCATTTTAATTCTATTCAGTACATCGTATTAATCTATCAACCGTAAATATCTGCGCTGCATTAAACTTTAATTTCTGATGATTATGATATCACTATTATTTGAAAGGTCTGTTGATTTTTCGAGGAAATAAATCACGGCTACCCCGATCTATTAATTATCGATCGGATTAAAGAATGACAAGATTATATGGTACACGCATGTAGCTTAAAATAAAAACCATTAAATTTTCATTGATGCAGACATGTATGCTGGAATTTAATGACGTATTTATAGAATGTCTGATAGCAGAATCCGTGATAATGTCATTCGACTGCAGATTAAAGAAAGGATTAGGTAAATATATACCACACGTCCTTTATCATTAGTATGTTTTTATTTTATTCTAGACATTGAAATCACAAAAAAAAAAGTTTTTCCAAACCACAGTCTTTGATTTTATCAATCTGATTAAAACACAGACCATGTTTCGTTTCGTTTTTTTTAGTTCATAATTTCGTTTTACTTGTCTTTACTGCACTTGGTAGTGTAGACCATCGAAAGTATAAAGCGCATTTTACGCCAAAAATAATTCTTGCTTTTAGACGACTTATGATTATTACCGCGTGCAATAGATTTATTATTATCGTGGTTATTATTATCATCGGCTATAGATTTATTATTGCCATGGTTGCTCAAAGCTCCTTATCTTTTAACGATCCGTTAACTCCAAGTTAACGGATCGTTAACTTTGACAGAGAGAAAGACTGTTGCTGGAAGTCCCGTTAACTTTAATGTGTCGTTAACTTGGCTTATATTTAACGGAGGTTTGGGGCTCCGTTATCTGTTTAATGATGGCATTAGTTGGCTGTAGCAAAAAGTCATGTATTACCAATGTAGGTTTCTATAGAACATTCTAGAGAGTTGGGCGATGCGGGCCTATTCCATTTTCTATAGGATGAAATTCTATACTATTCTAAAGAATTTTGGTGGACTATAGGAAATAATGGCCCCATAATTCTGACATAATTTACTACCCACTCCAAATTGCTAGAAAGTGTTCGAAATGCCTGGAAATTGCGTCTCGTTTTCAAAATTTTCAAGGGGGAGGCCCCCCAGACCCCCCTCGGACGCTTAACGCCTCCAGCGCTTGCGGACGGACGGCTCCGCGGACTCTACAAATTGCTAGAAAGTGTTCGAAATGCCTGGAGATTGCGTCTACGGCCGTCTCGTTTTCAAAATTTTCAAGGGGGAGGCCCCCCAGACCCCCCTCGGACGCTTAACGCCTCCAGCGCTTGCGGACGGACGGCTCCAGCGCCGACCGCTCCGCGGACTCTACAGAGATATATTTGTCGGGAAAATATGCTGCCCCCCACCCCAAACAAGTTCGGCCTCGTATAAGCCTATGTTACTGTCTCGACTATACAGCTCTAAGATGTATTATTGTCATCTCTACATGTATTACTGTACCAAGGTTATCATCGGCTCTATAATTATAATTGTCATGACCAACAGTAGCTCTACATTTTTATTTGAGTAAGAAGACATAAAATAAAATGAAATGGGTTAAATGTCCTAATTTTCCGCAACAAGCAGGCTAATGAAGACTGGTTTTAAGGGAATAATAATAATAATATTTATTTCTTATCGTACGCATTACATCACAAGTGATTCAGTAGAAGTGACTAGCTAAAAGGCCATTTTCATGAAAATAAAAACCTGAATTACAGACAGTTGAGCATGGAGGAACATTCCCATTGCCAATTCGTATAGGTTTTTTTTTAATTTATCACAACATCTATACTTAGAGTGAATATGTATAACTTTAGTTTTACCATCATAATGTACAAGGTTGTTAGCAAGCATCCAGACATGAATATCATCAACACATTTTTAAATTGCAATGTTTAAAGCTTGGCATTCTTACATGTAAAATACAACTGAGAACTGTCAACGTATAAATTTCCAAACCATGACTTAGTATAATATCCTCTAAAGGAGTACAGTAAAGTGTGAACAATAGTGGACCCAGGACACTACCAAATTCAAGAGGAGCAGATTTTGATTTGTGACCATGTGCAACAACACTCTGAGTCCTGTCACGCCAGTAAGATTCTATCCACTGTAAGGCCAAGCCTTTGATACCAAACCATTTCTGAAGTCTATCCAATAGCATGCAATGATCAATGGCATCAAAAGCAGCTGGCAAATCTAACAATACCAGAATTACTTCCGACTGACCATCTAGGGCTAGCATGATATCATTATGTACTTTGAGTAAAGCAGACTCGATGCTGTGGTACTTTCTATAGACGTATTGGAATTTTGAATATAAAGAAAACTCACCGAGGGAAATTTTGTTATGACAGCTGTTATGCCCAATTTTCATGTCTAAATGCTGACCATTGGGTGGCCCCTTGTCCGCCCCCTTTGCAATAGAAAAACACCATTGGAAACTCACAGGATAATGTCTAAATCAACTACATTATGACTTATAATTTATTTATTAGAATACTTATGATCAATAACAGTACAGAATGGGATTTTGATATTGCACATAATACAATTAGTACTTTATAATGAAATATACTTAATATGTGTATAAGCATGCATTGTAATCTGGGTTCATTTGATCTTGTGTATATATCACTAAATTACTTTCACATTCGTTAAATATAAAACTTTTGTTTAAAAATTGGTAAAAATAATTTAAAATCACCCATAATCATCTAATTTGTACTTGTGTCTAGTTTAAAGCAGACTGATTAATTTTGATTATGAGTGTCCTATTTGCTAGTATTTAATTGCCTGACCAATGTTGAAAAATTAATCATTATACATCAATAATCAATTGGGTTTGGGATTTTTTGACAGTGATCAAGAAATAAACGCTTGTAATAATAAACAAAAAATAAAACCAAGCACGAACAATACAACCATTAGACAAAATTCGAAGTCCTAAAAATAAAGAATAGGCAAAATAGTGTAATCAGCAAATGGACTGTAAATTGGACACTCATTATCAAAATTGAATGGTCAGCTTTAAACTGAACATAAGTACAAATTAGATGATTTAGGGTGATTTTAAATGATTTGCACAAATTTTTAAACAAAGATTTCATAATATATTGAATGAATGTGAAAGAAATTAGTGTTAAATACGCAAGACCAAATGATACCCGAATTGCAGTGATGTATACTGGAAAAACAACTAAATGTTGACTATAACAAATACAAGTAGAAAATATAACAAAAATATCAGTGGTTTGAAAAACCCTGAATAATTTACACAGCTTATACAACAATGTTAACAGTGATAATTTCATTTTTAAACAGTTAATTTTAATTTCACTCTGAGATTGGATGCTACTCCAGGGTGCCTTGCGGTTTCCTTCCCGCGTAACCACAAGGAGCTTCAAGCACAGTTACGTAAGTGCGAACAGCAACGGTCACTGAACTTTTGGTGCATAAAATACTCACAAGTTAAAAGGCGTCAGTCGGCTAATTCCAAATGCATGTCCTGCTCCTAGTTTATTCCATAAGCCATCACTGGACAACAATAAAACAAACGGACGCGCAACGGTCGTTCATTACAATATGTTTATGTAAACTCACTTTCGCCAAGCCTCCCAGATTAAGGATAAATTTGTCTATACTCGAAACGAAATATAATTTTACATAACACTGCAGTGTTTTCGATACCATGATCGACCAACCCTTAGAATCAAATATAAATTTATCAGTACAACTTAGATAACTTCAATAACATTGTTTCGTGTGGAATCCTGCGATCGTAATTTCAGAGTTCAACAAGGTCATTTCCTGTTTGATGGTTTGCATCTTTTTCGGTGGTGAATTTTTGGCAATCTCGTAAAAGTAAAAAATATTTTGTGAAATAAATGGGCAGGATATATAAGTTTAATGTGTTAGCAGTGAAGATTGTGAATTCTGATGTCTGTTTGTTCTGCACCCTCTCGGCACTGACTGGTTTAATGAGATTGTGCGATGTCTGAGAAATATTGTAACAGATCTTCAATACTAAAATCTAATGATATCTGTGAATCTGGATAACATTTCTTCATTAAATCATCGTAATGTTTATACTGGTTGATAAATAAATTCTGCATTTCCCTCCATACAACCTGAAATATTAAATAACACATGCAATGGACAACGTACACAATGGCTTCCACATCAAAACTTTCACTGCTGGCCTTTGATAAAGCAGAAACTTTGCAAATTAAATTCATATTTCATTGATTATTTTTTATGGTACGGTATCGTGAATTTAAGTGTCTATACTACTTGACATAAAAATGTATATATTAGACTAAGAAACAAAATATTTATCTATAATAATTATTTAATAATAAAATATTGCATTTTACCTGAAGAAGATTCTCCTCTTCACAGAGTTGTTTTTCTACCTTTTTATACATGTGATCTAATGTTTTCTTTACCTGTACAAATATAATATTGTTAATTAACTGGAATCTTATAGAACATCATTAATTAACTTGAATCTAACAGAACACGGTTAATTAATTTAAATCTAACAGAACATTGTTAATTAACTTGAATCTAATAGAAAATTGATCTAATTTTGCCTTGACAGCGGTGATAGTCTACTGTTACCTTCCAACCATCAGGGTATCTTAAATGTACTGTTGGGCGTCAGTCATCCCTCACATCAGATGAGGAAATATCTGAGATATAATAACTAAGGATCTTCAGGATAGTGAGAGAGAGAGAGAGAGAGTTGCCGATTTAATATCCACACCACACAGACCATGTCCTTTTAAGGACTAGCAGGCTACATATATATGGTATAATTTCATTTCAAAAATTCGCTTGCACTTAGGGGTCTTTAGCAGTGGGAGGAAACCAGAGTGCCGGGAGAAAACCCACAAGGTTGAACAGGCAACCCTACTCCTTGTCACGTACAAACATTGACTCAATGACAGACCACAGAACCTCCCCTCTATTTAGTAACCCAGCGCCCTACTCAGAGCCACTGTGACTCAAAAATTTAAATAACACAACCATATGGAGTTACTACTTCTTGGTTTATTGCAATGTTTCAATACTCTTCATCTTTATCAAGCAAATCCATAAAGTTTTTACCTCTTTAGCAGGATAATCTTTAATAACTTTACGTAATTCTTGTTTACTGAACATTAACTGAAAACCAACTTCTTCAGGTTTTACACCAGCAGCTATACGAGCCTGAACTCCTTCAAAAAATATCTGAAAATATAACAATTTACTTTTATTTTCATTATGTTCACATAACATGAAAATATTGAAAACTTGGTTGAGATTGATCAAACGAAGCTCACCTGATTTGGAATGTGGTTTGAAGCTTCGTTAAAAGGATATTGTGGTCATTTTGAGACAAACAATACAAGTGGGATGCTCGATTCACAGTTTCGGAATTAAATTCCAAAACTAGTGTTAATCGAGTGAAAAGGAGAATTTCGGAGTACAACGCATGCGTCAACTGTATAAAAAATATCTCAACCAATCATGACAGCTGAAACATATTTTTTACCTAGGAATACGTCACGATTCTACTCACTCCAGTTGAGCTGTCGGGACTGGCAGAAATGTGACAGGACTGAACTCGATTGTAATTCTGTCGATTTGGGACGTTCTGGACTGTGAATTGAGCATCCCCAAGGAGTAGGGTCACCCGTCCAAGCCCCATCTCTCACATGTGCACAGAAGGTAAAGTTTGCCCTTGCAGCACGGATTCAAACTACACTTCACAGAATTTTAAAGTGTCCCAATTTCTTTTAATTGCACCCAAATGTGTACATGGGTTGAATTTCTTTTTTTTTTCTTATGATACGAATGGATAGATTCGTTTCACATGATGGCCTCACAAGTGAGAATTGGGCATGAAAACTTCCCTGGATTCCCCAGGGCCACAGTGACATGTGAAACCAAGAATTTCTAAAATGAAATGAAATGAGGTTTAATGTCCTATTGTTCTGCTCCGAAATGGGATAACGAAGACGGCCCAAGAAATTCCAGTCGATAGTCTAATTTTAGGTGTTGTGTATAAAGTGTAGATCATTTTTAGTAGTGTGTTTAAACATAGTCACGCCTAGACAGTGCAGTGATTTCCTACAGTACTTACATGTAGTTGACCCCTGTGTAATAGATACATCATACGGTACTTTAATGTAGTTGACTCCAATGATATAGAGATGTCCTACAGTACTTACATGTAGCTTTTCTAGAGGTCGACCAAGTAGACCAGCCGTATAATGAGCTAAATGTTCTGTATATTTAGCTCGTGATTCTTTCTTCTCCCCCTCTAAACACGCTACCTTTAGATGAGATAATATACCTACAAATACACACAAACCATTAGATTAGATAATATACCTATAAATACACACAACCTTTAAATAATATACCTTTAAATAATATACATAAAAAAAAACACACAACCTTTAGATGAGAAAATATTCCTTCTAAACATGTACCTTTAGATGACATATTATACCTATAAATAGTTGTTATACTGTAAACAGTTTTCATTGAAAAATAGTTAAAAAGATTTAAAAAAACAAACTTTTGCAGTTTGTCACTGGTTTCCCCTACAATTAGCCAGGCAAAGCCATACTTGATTTTTGTTACAGGTCTAAATATGGTATAGCTTGGTAAGAAAGATATGTATTGTTCAAGATGACATTTAGGGTGTTTCCCTTGGTAAGTGTAAAATCTATGGTTTAAGAAATGCAAAATACTTACGGTACATCCGATGGAAATTCTCTGAAAAATAGAAATTTATAAATGTATCTAAATATGTTACATGCTTCAGGTAATTCAATTCTTCAGGGTTAAAAAAAGAGATGACAGGACGTATCTTTAAAGAGCATATGCATATGACTCTTTTCTTTGGAACCTTATCATACGCGGGAATATACCTAAAAGCATATTAATGTAATATAAATGAATATATGAAGTGATTTGTATTCAATTCTTAACTTTTCATTTTAATTATGTAACGTGAAATATATGATCTAGCAGTTTAACACATTTGCGTGAAACCATAAGGTTTGTCATTGAGTCAAGTGGTGATTTCATTTCCGGTATGTCCGCATAAAGGAGTAGGGTTGTCTGTCCAAGCTCGTGGGTTTTTTTTACAGGTCCTCTAGTTTCCTTCCACTGCCGAAGACCTCGACAAACAAGCAAATATTAAAATAATACTGAACTATTTTAGTTCAAAAAGACATAGTTGGTGTTGAGTGGACGTTACCCCCCAGCTGTCTTCCTTCTATTAAAACTATTTTATATTTACCCATCATGACCACATCTTTTGGTGTTTTTTGATGATCTCTGGCTACTCGTACAATCTGTTCAAATATAACCTGAACAAGTTTCGTGTATGCTTTCTCTAAATCTGTTCTTCTCTCCGACCCTCGGAATATATTCTCAGCTAAATTGGCAAATTCCTACAAAATAATATATCAGTTTAGCCCAACCTATTTCACAACTAGGCTAATGGAGACAGGCATATGCCACACCGTGTGCTTTGAGGAAATTTTGCCTGGACAGCTATGGCCCAAATCCAACTGCCAAGGGATCTTTTATGTGCATGCCAATGTATACAGGGGATCTTGTTTTTTCATACCAACACAGGGAACGAAGTTCTGAATTCTGTTTACAAAACTACTTGTGTTCAATTGTCATATTCACATTTGCTCTTCAAACCATTGGGTTGCACATCTTCCATATCCCCAGTGATATCGTTCCATTCTACTCCACTGATCCCTGGGTCCATTCACAGGGTTTTCAAAATTTTATTGTCCATGTTAATTGAGTGTACGAACTTATCAAAAAGCAGTTTACATACCAGTCTTACGGTTATTGTTTATGTTCACCACAATACAACAGCTTGTGCGCTCAATTATGATAATCTTTGCAAGAAATTTAACATCAAAGAAGTGTTATGCACAAAACGACATTTTGACAAAGTATGCAACAGTGATTCGGCAATATTAGTTGTGAGTGGACCAAGGGGATAGTGTACATGTAGCAGACGAAACGATACCATTGGAGAAACCGAAGATGGGGGTTTCAGTGGTCCAAGCCCAGTTTTCATTTGTCATGAAAGAGAGAAATGGAGTTTAAGCTTCACTCAACACAGACTAGGTTATTTCACGACTAACATATGGTTTAATTTTATTTTAATAACTCACATGCATGTAGGGGTCTTTAGCAGTGGGAGAAAACAATTCGGCCATACACCCACCCCCACCCACCCTTTTGTCATGGGGCGGTGCCTACATGGTCGACCAGGAAAATGTTTGTAGCTGTTCAGTTGTGACAAAAATCTCTGTTTGCATGCGGAAATTGATTGTGCACATATATAAATGACCAAGGAAGTGCTGCAAGGATGTAACATACCTACATTCAATTCTTTGTTACTTTTCCAAGAACATTTTTATATTTTATTGTTAATTTACAACTAGGGGATTTTTAATTGGAAACATTCAGGTATCAGTCATGTTTTTATAGTAATACTTACTTCAAATGACTGTACAAATAAAATAATTCCACAGCGATTCTTCTTGGATACCTTCATCTCTTCTATATTCTTAATCTGTGACATCTACAAATATCACAACATAAATAACACATCTTTTCTGATTCACAGAATGATAATTAGGAATTTTGTGAATTCCCTCCCTTAATTTGGTCCTGATAGTTTAGTTATACTTACAATATACTTATCAAAATTTCTCTTGACCTTGACCAGACAGTTACCAAAGGTCATACTTAAAAAGGATCCAACATGTTGAGCATTGATCACATGTTGCCCCATTCTTACTAACATATACATGGAATATCTGAAATATACAATCAGTTATTCTTACTAAAATATACAAGGAATATCTGAAATATACAACCACTTATTCTTACTAACATATACATGGAATATCTGAAAATATACAATTCTTACTATGGTTGTTTTTTTTTTTTTACTATACAATCAGTCAATCTTACAATACAATCAATCACTGTAACCATCACACAGTCATTCTTACAGCACAATAGTCATTCTTAATACATAATAACTCATTCTTATAACACAATTGAACTGATTTTTGATGATCATTATTCATTTCCAAATAAGATTAAAGCAATTTGATGAGTATTTTTAGTCAATGGCATCAGCCGACATTGGAAATTAATAAGAATTCATTGCTCATTTGAATAATGACTTGAATTTTTGATAAAATTTGAATAATGGGTTAGTAATTTTTGAACAGTAATGACTTAGTATATTTGAATAAAAATTTAATAATGACTTAAGATAGTAAAATCGGCATTGTATATATGAATAGTAAAATCAACATTCAATGGTTCAATTGATCTTATATAATATCACAAAAATCTGCAACAATGCATCAGGATTAATAAAACCTTGTATATTACTGACAATAAACATAAAACCATGATGAAGAAAATACTTACAGACCATCTTGTCGATCAGAAAACATGATAAAATTATCTATATCATGTTCTAATGATGGAAATAAACTTCCTAACATTGACCTGTAATATATATATATATATAAATACAATCATTTCTCTTCTCGCTGTTTGGCCATAGAAAACACCCTAGGTTTTAATAATTTCAAAAAAAGTCATTATTGCCCCAACCCTATCTCAAAGTTCTCTCTGCCACCCTTCTATTCCGCAGCCAACTTGTGTACTGTGGAAAAAGGAAGGGTATCATCCCCTAAAGTGGAGACCAGGTTGGCATGTATCTGTGTTGGGATTAGTCCTTTCAGTTGCAGGTATTTGATGATTGACCTGTAGCCAGTTTTGTCCATTTCTGGTGATTTTAGGGGGTATAGGTTCACAAGATGCTTTGGTACGAAGACAATAATAACACTCCATTGCAGTTCTTATGTCTCTGATTCAGTCAATGATTGTACTTGTTGGTGGCAAAAGTTTATTTCAGCCCAATTAATCTATCCTATTCAGACTTAGAGAGAGAGAGAAATGGGGTTTAACGTCCACTCGACACAAACTAGGTCATTTCGGGACTAACATATGGTTTAATTTTATTTCAATAATTTGCTTGAGCATAGGGGTCTTTAGCTGTGGGAGGAAACCCACGAGGGTGGACCGGGGATTTGAAACCACGTCAGTTGACTAAATGGCAGGCCGTAAGACACAGCGCGTGCACGCTAAACGTTCGACTATCTACCCCCCCCCCCCCCATATTCTGGCTTAGAACTTTTCTGCCAGCTCTTGTAGCATTAGGATAGCAACATATATTACATATGCTGCAAACTGATCTTGAAGTTTAACTTACCGAACTGAATCGTTGATTTGTCGCCTGAAAGGAGAATTAAAGCAAATATTATTATTGCCATATTGAACTATGTTGTGTGTCATGCAAGAGGCAGGGTAGGCTTACTTGTACCGGAATACCTGACACCACTTCTTGCTAACCGGAAAGTCCTGTGTTCAATACCTGCAGTGGTTGTCGTGAGAAAACTCATTGAGACTTTCTGCCAGGGTGCCTCTTTTGTCAGTGCTGCAGGACGGAGGGATTAGAAAGGGACAGCATATAGTTGTTCTGATCGTATGAAAAACAAAGGTCTTGTGTACTCATTGTCATTCACATAAAAAAAATAACCCTTTGCAGTTGGCATTCCATGTGAACAGGCTATAGACTGCTGTCCGGGCACAATTTCCCCCATAACACGCTGAAAGGCTCAAGTCCGTCTTCATTAACCCTTATGGAGCAGAACAGTAGGATGTTAAACCCTAATTCATTTCATTTCATATATTTAGAGTACTACAAATACTTTTATCACTTTATTTTATCTCATCTTGGCTGTTTTAATAATGTACACTTGCATTGATAAAAGACCTTATTATCACTATCCCCTCCCCAACCCACTAATGCAATATACATCTAGATCACATTACAGGGCTGTAAATTATTACCATACAACAAACCATTCTGCACACAGAGATGCATCTACTTCATTCATCGAGAATAGATCTCTGCCCTTAATGTCCGCCATATCAGAAATAAGTATACTGTTTTGTAATGGGTTTCTACTCTGTTTCACATCTGTCGTACTCATAAAGGCTAAATAAACTTTTTCAATTTTATTAAATGGGCAGAATAAATACTTAACAAAATTTTTGAGGTATACTTAGTGTTTTCGACTAAAATTATTGATTCAGGAATTAAAATGTCAGTCAATTTGTTTAGTGTCTGTTTGCAAGCGGAGCTAACTGCAGACAGACAGCCTAAGTTTAGTATGACAACAAATATCACAACATATATGACTTCATAACAAACAGTCATCCCACAAAGCAGAAAATCAGCCCAGTTTAATCATGCCAATTCAATGTAGAAAATATCTTAGAATTAGAGATGCGATCGAAACATGCTTCCAGTAGTAATTAGTATATTTGTTACAATTATTGACAACACAAAAAATATGTAACAAACAAGATTTATGAATTTCATTCACTATTATAAATTTTATACTATTATACAAAAGATATATTATAAACAATGCATAAAGATGTGCAAAGCTCTGCATTTGTCTTTGTATTCCGGTTAAATTTAGACTCTGACTCAGAACTTTGCTTGATAAAGACGAGAGAACCCTCGTCACAATTTTGCATGAAATAAATATTCAAGTAATCTGATTGACTGCTAATTTTCCAGCTGTCAATTTTCCTGTCAGACAGTCATGGCTGCTAAATTCGACAACACGAGAAGTCTTGCTTCTTAATGTCTTGTAGTGACTTGACAATTGTAAAGATAAGCAAACAAAACAGCATATTAATGCCAAAATTAAAAACAAAATCGAATTGGAACTGAAATCGTTAAATAATAACAAAATTAATAAACAAAACAACCAAAATCCCAGAATATTTACAATCACTTACTTCTCTTTCGTGGTTCTTCTCTGATACAAGCCCTCCCCTAGATTCTCTTCAAAATATTCCCTGATTGGATAATATAAGATTGTTACAGCCAATCAGCAATGGTGTTAGTATAGAGAAACATGTTACTATGGCATTCTGTTATTATATTTATACATATGATTAAAAACAACATCAGAGATAAAAATAGAATGAGAGCAATCCCAGAGAATATTTTTGTCTACAGAACTAACGGACATTTACAAGATCATAAGATCTGTTTCCTATGAAAGTCATATGTTCAATCCCAGATGTTTATGATACATGGAATAGGGACACATGACCACTTCCCACTTCTTAATAAGCACATTGTTTTATTCATGCAATACTTAAGATATATTGCAGCTCAAAATACAGATTATTTCTTGTATTCTAATAGATCTTACATGGAAAACGATACCATGAGATTACCATGACAAGCAATGCTTTTGCCAACTTATTCCGAAATTGATATTTTGGGGGGGCTAACGACACTGGTTTCTGTGATATGTAAGATGTCTAAAACAATACAATATTTGATCTCAGGGAATACTCTCATCTTAAAACAAACAATTCAAGAATGCAATAATGTTTAATAATATGCTTATGTTAATTACATTAAAGGCTTGAGGCGTCATTTTCATTTTTTTTTTCAAATACTGTATAAAATTTCTCAGGGATGTACTCAGATTGATTTTCTAATATTTAATTAAGAAAACAAAATTCAATGCTAGATAAGATCCTGGCTTGGATTCAATCAGATATAAACTAGCCACATCAGATTTCTCCACAAGCAAAAAAATATGGCAGTGTCTTCCTTTATAGCATTTCCGGCGTGATTCCCCCTTAAGAGTGATGCAGGACAGAGGGCCTGACAAGAACAGTTGTCTAGTTGTTCAGATTGGGCGGAAAACGAGGTCCAGTGTACACATTGGTGTTCACACTGTATGGCATATGCCCGTCTTCATTAGCCCAGTAAGGAACAGAAGAGTAGGACGTTAAACACCATTTCATTTCATTTCATTTCTTATATAGCAAACAGCATAGATCGATGAATTTTCAACTTAACATAACTTTGTAAATACTTAACAAAATTGAACAATTTTTGGACTGATATTCCTATTAGAGATTAAACTTTCATATTAACATAGTTTGCAAGGGATTTCTCTAGTACTAATTAAAATGACGCATCAAGCCTTTAATATACATTCAATTAATCCTGTTTAATCTATTGCATAAATAATTTACTATAAAAACAAATTCATGCCTTGGGTTAAAGTTTATTAGGAAATAAAATAATCATGCTTAAACTTGGACTGTTCTATAAACAAACGCTTTTTAAAGGGATTATTTCTGGTCAAACAACATAATATCAGTCCACATCTTCATATATATACATGTATAAACATATTATCATCAATATATTCATACACTGTCAACTGCCAAACACCATACAGCAATTATGTAATTATGCCAATATAGTCACATGGTATACTGTATGCGACTTGCCAAATCAATTTGTATTTAGTGGAGATGTCATGTGACAGTAAAGTTGATTTCAAAGTACTTTATAACAAATTTGTTAGATAAGGCGATCAGTTGTAAACAATTCTTGTGGCGGGATATAGTTGAAAAATACATGTGATAACCCAACCAAATCACACGTAGAAGTGATTTTGAGATTTTTGGTAATCGCCTTGGAAAAAGGGATAGATAAATTAGATGAACATTAAAAATGAAAATAATATTGAATGCAAATCACCTTGGCTACAGTAGTCGATAAAAAAGACTAGTGTTAGTCGAACAGAAAGATATATTGCCAATATCAAGCCAAATGCAAATCAATCACCTAAAATTTCAAGTCTTTCTAAGCTATTTTCAACGTTTCCTCCTGTGAAATTAAAACTTTCAATTTGGCCCCAGTTGAATATAGGTCAGGTTCTAATATTTGGATGTTTTAATTCTTGTTTTATTCATACTTAGTTTATAGTATATAAGTTTATAAAAATAGACTTTATTTGATAAACAAGTGGATGTGTTACTGATAGATAATACTGGACTCATATTCAGGTTTAATTGTCTGAAAATATTTCATCTGGCCTTGTTTCTCTTCATATTATTAATCAACTCAATCCTTCCTATCTTTTCGAGATAACCATATTTGTGTGAGCATTACTATACTATTGGCCAATCCTCTGTGGGTCATTGAGTGATAATAAGTCAAACATCACCATTTGGCTTAGATGTCGCCTAAATATGGAAACGTTAGATTGCTTGATGCGAATAAGTCTGTGTCGAAATTATATCAACGTATGAATACAAGTTTGCAATTAAGACAAAGATATTATTATTCCTAATAATAATATGTTATGCAATTATGATCCTGAATAGAATATGCATAAATCAACATTTCTGTTGATGAAAAGACGACTATCTGTTAGGACTACCCATGACCGGTTAATTTCAAAAAGGATTAAGAACCCTGCTATCAAGGGTCACATATAAGCAAAATAAACAAAGTTTGTGTTTTAGTGCTAGATGTCTGTAGAAACCACTTCCCTGGCTTCGATGTTTTTCTGATCATTTTGCACAAAGATTTCGACATCCTTCAAATGTTTGACCAATCATGCTCTGCAAATGTTTGATCGATCATGCACAGGCATAAGAATTGATCTAATGTTTGATCAATCATGTTCATAACATGAGGATCTATCCTCTGCAAATGTTTGATCAATCATGCTTAGAACATGAAAGATCTAGCTCCAACACAAGGTGACTGAAATATTGGAAGCCATACACAATTAAGTAAGTTGTAAAGTATCTAGTGAGTAGCAGGTTATATTTTCATATTGAAGGCGTTTTAATTTTCCTTTATAAAATTATAATATGTTAGATTAGAATATACATATGGATGACTTACTCTTGAACATTTGTGATTTTTCTTGGTGTCCAGATGTCACTACTATCATTGTCTTGATCACCATCCTAAAATCAACAACAACAAAGATGTTATTTTATTTAAATATGTTATTAGGTTTTGGATTCTTACTTCAGTGGTGTGAATAATACAAGACATGTCATAATAATGTTCTAATCAGAAAGGGGGGTTGGGATGGTCTAGAGTGCCGCACTTCAACCTCTAGCTGGCCTGTCACCTCTGGCTTGCGGCTGTGGTTTCGATCCCTGGTGTGAGCGTATGTGGCATGGAGATAGGGGTGCCTTCTCAACCTCGTGGGTTTCCTCAGGGCACTCTGGTTTCCTCACACAGCTAAAGACCCCTTATTATTGAATTATTGAAATAAAATTAAACCATATTTTAGTCCTGAAATGACCTAGTTTGTGTCGAGTGGATGTTAAACCCCATTTCTCTCTTTCTCTCTCTCTCTCTCTCTCTCTGTAATCAGATTCTTCTTAAGTTTTATTCCAAAGGTTGAAATCAGTAGAAATCAGATCTTGAGAAGAATTTTCCATAAATCAGCCATACTAGAATGTCACTTTATCATGTGTCCTACCAAGTTAAGCTACTAAAAAGTGCTATATTGTCTTTAGCAGAGGCTTGCAATTAGCACCCAGGACCAACTTTCTGTCGTCAATAAACGGTATAATTTTGACCAAGTCTGGATGGTAAATACGCCTCTCAAAATCAGTTATAAAATACCTTAGATTCTGTTATGACTGTGTCACACCTACTTTATATTTTGGTATGACTGTGTCACACCCACCTTATTTTCTGCTACAACTGTGTCACACCCACCTTATTTTCTGCTACAACTATGTCACACCTATCTTAGATTATGCTACAATTGTGGCACACCTACCTAATATTCTACTACAATTGTGTCACATCAACCTTTTATTCTGCTACAATTATATTCCTTTACAATTGTCTCACCTTTGATTCTGCTACAATTGTGTCACATCTACCTTTTATTTTGCAACAACTGTGTCACACCTAACCTTAAATTCTGCTACAACTATGTATGTCATGCCTAACCTTACATTCTACTACAATTGTGTAACACCTAACTTTAGATTCTGCTACAACTTTGGGTCTACCTTAAATTCTGCTAAAACAGTCTCACACCTGACCATATTTTTTGCTAAAACTGTATCACACCTAACCTTTAGATTCTGTATCCCACCTACCTTAGCTTCTGCTACAACTGTGTCACTTAAGTGAAAGAATTTATCGCAGAAATCTTGTTCCGCTAAACAAACTCTTTCAAGCTCTACAAATACTTTCTCTAAAATCTGTAATAAAAAAAAACAACCTTATAAGCAATAAACAAACTTTAATAAAGTCAAATACAATATTTGGATTTATCTTTTATCTCAGACTGCAATTTTTATTGGTTACAACATCGGTATCATTATTTGTATCAGCCAAAATATTTACTAAAATAATGTGACATCAGTTTTACCAATAACATCCCAATCAGCTCATCTCTACTTTTTATATTATTTATAATAATACAAATTAAGGAATTAATTAATTTGATAAAAACTCACTGAATCGAACAGGTTTCTGTTAGCGATGTCTGTCTCAGAGCCATATCTCATGGAAACGGAATCAATACTCTGCATGGAAGGTGATCGACCACGTACTTTAGAAGAAACTTTTTCTAAACTTGTTGATGAGCCTGACAACATGGAAGCCATATCTGTTAAATATAAACAACATAATTTACATTCTTGTTGATCAGAAATATGAAGCAAAATTAATTTAAAATATAGACATAAAATTTGGTTATCTGCAATATAAATCAACACATCGTCCATTATTAAGTCAAGGGCAGAGCACATGGCAAGCAAAATTATCTAGTCATTTTGATAGGAAAAAAAAACAATGTCTGTGAACAAATTTTTGAGTACGTAAAATGTTGTAAAAGAACCCATGACAGTTGGAATTCAAAACTGTCCCGGACGTATTTCCATCATACTATCATAGTACACAGTATGGTTTTATGCCTGTCTTCTTTGGCCCAATCGTTTATGAAAAAAGGATTTAAATACCAATTCATTAAGTTATGTAAACACCTTTTTTTACCCAATTTAACATAGTTACTTTAAGTTAAGTAAAGAAAATTGTTTGAAATCCACCAGCTTCCAGTCCAGGGCTCTAAAGCAGTTGAAGAAAACTCACAAGTTTCAGACAGCAAATCACCTCATATTTACAAGCAATCATGGAAAGCAGACATCAAGTAATCATAAAAATTAAATGGATTATAACTGTTTTCTTCCATGTAGTTAAATTGAGATATCTTGTAAACACACAGCCAGTTATGATACACCCTAGAATAATACAATGTTTGGGATATGCCCGTATCTATTTTCATTGTGATTTGTGTTTTTGGTTTGCTTCCCTGGTGTTTTCAGACCTCAACTATACATCACATAAAGTGGATGCTTACCACTGGCCTCTGAATCCATTCCCTTGCCCCTTTCTGTTTCTGTGTGTTATGTGTATGATGTGTTTTCTGGCCCCAGAATCGATTCCCTTGCCAATGTTGAATGTGTCTTCTATCCCTTTACCCGGTTCTATTATCAATGTGTTCTGAGTATGATGTGTCTTCCGGCCCCAGAATTGATTCCCTTGCCAATGTTGAATGTGTCTTCTATCCCCTTACCCATTCCCTTGTCAATGTGTTCTGAGTCTGATGTGTCTTCCGGCTCCTGAATCCACTCCTTCTTCTGACCCCTGTATCCAATCCCCTCAATGTGTATGAAGTGTCTTATATCCCCTGAATTCATTCCTTCTACTGGCCCATGTATCCATTCCCTTATCCATGTGTATGAAGTGTCTTCTATCCCCTTACCCCATTCCCTTGTCCATGTGTAAGTGTCTTAGAACCCTTGAATCAATTTTCCCTTATCCATGTGTATGAAGTGTCTTCTATCCCCTTACCCCATTCCCTTGTCCATGTGTAAGTGTCTTAGAACCCTTGAATCAATTTTCCCTTATCCATGTGTATGAAGTGTCTTCTATCCCCTTACCCCATTCCCTTGTCCATGTGTAAGTGTCTTAGAACCCTTGAATCCATTTTCCCTTGTTCATGTACATGATGTGTCTTGTCTGCTAGTTTATGCTCTGCTGTTCTACTTGGTTTGTTACATGTTCTGCATTTCTCCTGTATTTATTAATGGGAGTTAAATTACACTATCACATGGGGTGTGATAAAAATATATATGTCTAATCAACTTACTATGTTTTCCCTTCTCTGTTTTACTGGCCAGCTTCTGTTTAGCACAATCTAGAAATTCCTGTAACTCTCTTACATAAAGTTTGGATAGATTCTCACAGTAGACCTGAATAAATAAATCATAAAATATTTCTACAAAAAACAATTTATAAAAATAAATATTGCCTTAATTAATAAGACCTTAACTCAAGTGCTTGTGTGATGCTTCTATTAGGAATCCATGACCCAAGAAGTCCTTACCATGAGCTTCCACTTCAAAATTTTCACTGAGGGTCATTTTTGATAATGCACAAAAACTTTGCATAGTAAATTCATATTTCATGTTTTTTATTCGTGGTATTGTGAAGTCACATGTCTATACCACTTTGTAAGCATGGGGTATACAAAATTGGGTTTCGAAAAAATAGGGCTTTTTTTTCCGGCATGCAAAATGACCAATGGGTCAGATCTAGTTACAGTCATTTTCTATAGCCGTAGGTCTTGACCGGCATATACAGCCAACATGGAACCCATGCCATGGTCCATGGTAGTATAAATAAAATAAAATAAATATGTTATATCTGTTTAGAGGTTTATTAAGAATATCACACTTGTAAACTTCTCTCTACATGTTTTTTAAATATTTATTTTAAAATCATTGAGAATAAAATAAATTCTGACAAGGTGGAATGAGTTATCGAGATCAGTTACCCGTATTTACCTCTGAGAGACAATCAAAGACAAGGGGATCAGTAGTTTTTAACCAGTACATTAAATCAGAATAAATAATCAGCTCCTTGTGAATCTTATCATGTTGAGGCATCTTTAATTCACCAGATGAACGACCCAATAATTCTGCCATTTGGTTACCCTGAAACCAATGAAATATTACCATTAAGACACAACACATTAGGAGGTCTGTAAATTATAATCAACAGGGCTGGCCACGAATAAATTGATGGTGAGCAGATGACTGCTTTTGCAAATTTAGGTTTGGGAGAGCAGGGCGAGCAATAAAAATTGCTCACGTAAAATGTTGCTTGCGTGAGCACACATTTTGTAAAATTGTTTCAATTTAAAATCAATTTGTTGCCTGGATACTTTTGTTAAATAAATAATGAAGAGAGTCAGTAAATGAATGATGTGAAAAGGCAACAAGTAAATGGAATGACATATGAAGGAAGCAAGTTAATGGAATGATGGATGAAGGTAGTTGGTAAATGGAATGTTGAGTAAATGGAATGATAGATAAACAAGTGAATAATGGTTGAATAAAGAGTAACAAACCTGATGTATAAATAGATTATTTAGATGTTGTGATAATCTTTTACTGAATGTAGCCGATATTTTACCAAACTTCTTCTGTTGTTCTTCTACAGCGCCAAGCTTTTTTAATGCTATAATCATACAAAATATGTTCCATTATACTCTTAAAATATCATTCTACACATTACATGAGACGGGGCAGTCGTCAAGGGCACTGGAAACCTGACTTGACTAAAATGCCTTGGACTTCAATCTCAATGTAGGCAAATTAATTCTTGGGATTTTTCAGCAGAAAATATCAGTGTTGTTGTCTCCAGATGACGGAAGAATTGTGTTGACAGACCATTAATATAAACCTACCTGGATCCATGTCAACATTCATACATCTATATAAAGCTTGAGCTGCTATAGCACAGTCATAGATACCATTTGGTGTCTGTAAATCACCATCTAACAATGCACTCATATGTTTTAATTCTAAATCCATATTACTCTGTAAAATAAAAGTAGGTTAAACCCCATTTCATATCATTCTCTGGAATAATAAACAACATATAGAATAAATAGTAATGGGACAAATGATTATATAAAATAATCAAGAACACAGCACACAATCAAAAATAGCGTCGGTTGACCCTCATTCACAACCCGCAGTAAATGCTACTAAGCCGATGGGGGAAATTTTAATAAACCTGTGCGTGAGACTTACAAATTCCTTGTGTGTGTTCGACACGATAAAAGATTGCAGACTGGCCATAGAAGCTTTTGGTTCTGCAAATAAAAAATTTTCACCCGTTTTCTTGACACTGATCTGCGAGCTACCAAACCCTAAAAACACTTAAGGCAGGTTGTGAGGTAGGTATATTCTACTCTACCACAATATTACATTAAATGATAATCTTACCACTAGTCCATTTAATTCTTCTGTTAATTTATGATGGTTTGTATTTCTGATGGTCATCAACATATCTTTATCTTTCATTACTTCCATCTGTTCCTTGACATTCTATACAACAAATATACAACAATATACATACACTGTTGCATAAAATATACATAAACTGTTGTATAAAATACACAAATCATTGTATAATATATATAAAAAGGTCATAAAACTTTTTTTGCACAAAATTTTTCATCAGACTTCTCTTGTAGGATTGACGGTATTATATTTATAACAGAATTTCATCATTCAATAACACATTTTCACAGGTGTTTGGTATCTAGATGATTTAGCACCAACATACTTATAAAATGTTACATTGAGCTCTATGTTCGTGTCATTTTTTTTTACCAAAATGCACATTAGTCAATGTTTTCCATATGCAATTATTATACACTGAGAAAGAGATGATATCACATAATACCTATAGTATTGTAGCATACAGATTATATCACATCATATACCTCTAGTATTGTATCATAGAGATGATATCATATCACACCTCTGCCATTGTATCATAGAGATTATATCATATCATATATTATTGTGTCATGGAGATTATTATCATAGAGATATCTCATCATAGTATTGTATCATACAGCTGATATACATCTACTTATACCTCTAGTAATGAATCATATTAAATCATACCTCTAGTATTGTATCATATGAATTCAACTGTTGTTCAACCATTTCTGCTTGTTTTATTCCATCATCCAGTAACCTCATTAAATTTAAAACCTGATCTTCTGATCCCATGATAGAATGAATATTAGCCTGTAAAAAATAAGCCCCCATATCTTAACCAATTAATCACCACTAATCATCATTTAACCGATTGTTAATCCCCTGTAAACTACAATATTGTGAAATTTGTCTCTTTAAAGGGAATATCAGTCAAATAATGGTTTATTTGCAAAGACATGGTGAATTAAAAATTTCAAAATATTTGATATCATCCAAAGACAAAAATATGCCTCTTTTTCCTCCTATTGAATCCAAGCCAGGATATTAGCTAAAAAGAGATGGTGTTTTCTATTATGCACTTCAAACAATATTTGGTTCAATTTCTATATCAATAAATTTGGTTGAGTGTAGGGGTCTTTAGCAGAAGGGGAAAATAAGAGAACCCAGAGAAAACCCATGAGGTTAGACAAGCGATCTAACTTTTCGTCAGATACAAGCTGTAAATCTAAATCCCACCAGTTGACTCATTGACAGACCATATGATCTACAGTGTGTGCATTAGACCAATCGGTCATCTAACTCCTGCAAATAAAAACAACTGGACTTCATTTTCTATAGACATACCCCATCCAGTACAGATAATTCTTTAGAAAGTTGATCAGCAAAGACCTCTGCATTAGCGATACCAGCTTGACATGACGACATGAGACGTTCAAGATCTGATTCTTCTTTTGCTGACAGTGCTTGATAGTCCTCATCCTCAATAGAAATATCATCACCATCTTGTGCTGCTTGACCTTGATCTAACGGCTGGTTGATGTCTAATAAACATAATAAACATATAAAAAATTCAAACAATGCTGTGCAATGAAATGGAGTTTAATGTCTTATCGACACCATGCTTGGTTTTTTCAAGCCTAAGATATACTATTCAAAAAAAGTAGGGGATATTTGATTTTTAAGTGTTATTAAAGTTACCTAATGAAACTGACGAAGAAACAAATGACAAAATGAAATGAAGTTCACATTCATCGATTTATTCCAAATGATCGTTAGACTAAGTAAGGCACAGACTGACCATTATAAGGGTAAAATGATACCCGGGGTCAAACAGCAAAGTTACCACAGCATCACAACAAAGTCAGTAACGGGTAAATCCTCCTCTGTTTGCCAAACAAGCATTGATCCGACGTGGCATACTCCTAATGAGACGTCTAAGGTCATTTTGGTCCAGATTGTCCCAATTTCTGTTGCAACGCAGCAGCAAGTTCTTGGACATTGGCAGGACGTTGTTGACGTTGACGTAACCTCTGTCCAAGCATGACCCAGACATGCTCGATGGGGAAGAGGTCGGGACTCAGTGCTGGCCAAGGTAATGTGGTGATGTTCTGTTGTTGGAGGTAACCTGTAACGATCCTGGCCCTGTGACATCTTGCGTTGTCATCCTGGAAGATGAAACGGCCGCCATGATGTCGTGCGAACGGCACAACATTGACTGCCAAGATGTTGTCCCAGTAGTACTGGCCTGTAACACGCCCTCAACAACATGTAAAGCCATTCTTCCAGCAACAGTGATGCCTCCCCACACCATAACAGAACCACCCCCAAATCGATCATGTCTGATGACGTTAACGTCTTGGAAGTGCTCGTTTTGACGACGCCACACCCTCCTACGTCTGTCCAAAAAATCAACAGTGAACCTTGACTCATCTGAAAACATCACATTGCTCCAGCGTCGATTATCCCAGTGTTGACGATCCCTACACCAACGACGTCTTGCCTGAATGTGATGATCTCTCAAACAAGGGATCACGCGAGGACGTCGGGCGCGAAGATGACCCCTATGCAGTCGATTCCGAATCGTCTGGCCACTCACTCTCACACCAGTGTCTGTTTGAAGACGAGCGCTGATCTGATTTCCTGTGATGACACGATTTCTCAAGGCCAAGGTACGGATAAATCGATCCTGGGCTTGAGTTGTCGCCCTTGGTCGACCTGAGCGTGGTCTGTCCTGTACAGATTGTGTATCTGGACCATATCCTGCTTATGACAGACTGAGAAACATTCATCGTCCGCGCCACAACCGCCTGTGTTGTGCCGATCTGTAGCATGCCAAGGGCACGTAACCTTTCATTTTGGGTAAGCCGACGCATATCAAAATTTGTTTTCTGGTCACTAAAACAATTAAACTGATGTTTCCACCCTGGAATTCAATGCCACAATGACTGTAACATTCAAAGTCAGAGTCGTGCAAATCTTGGGTTGGACCCCCATGATGATCGCAAGCATCACCTGCATTCCATGCGGTAGCTATTGGTGCGTTTGGGCGTCACATGTAACTGGAAATGTTTCTTCTGTTAGGTTCTATAGTGACTTTTTCGTAGTCATTTGCATATTTTAGTATTATGCCCCCAAAATCAAATATCCCTTACTTTTTTTGAATAGTATATTAAAGATAAATCTACCCACCTTGTATTAAATGTTCTGGAATGTTAACAAAAGTGGGTTTCTGTATCAGGTATCGCTGGCTCAGCTGAAAAATAAAATTATACAAAATTTACAGATGTACTTTGCCATTCTTGATTATAACATCATAATCAACTAGAGAAGACAACTGAAATGACCTGATAAATTTGACTAATAAAACAGAAAAATGTCTCACATTCCCTTTCAATATAACCTGGATTGGATAAAAGGGATAATAAATTCTGCATTTTGTTTACAATCAATCAATCATAGAAATTGCCAGGTGCAGTTAAATATACTACCTTGTGTGACAATTTGTGCATGACAAAGTCTGTGATAGATGCCCTATGTCCAGGTCTGTTTACATTTTTCCCAGGACAGAAATTATTATTCATAGCATAATTGCAGAAATCAACAAATATTTTGATTTAATTAACGCAGGTAATCTCTATTGTTTATGGTTACATGTGCAATGGAAAAGAGAGACTTTTGCCCAGACAGCATTGGTCCCATCTTGTCTAACATAAACTTACTTTCCTCATCAAGTAAACACTTAGTCTCAAAGAGATAAACAGGTTATTTTTTTACTGAGTTAGATTCTAAACACATTGAAAAAAACAGACTAAAAAAGTTTATTCATTTGTAGTTATTGGGAGTTCTTACAAGACAACTGATATCAGTTTCATACAGATCAAATGATAACTTTTGTTGTTAAAAATATGCAATAAAACTCACTCTCCATAATGAAGATAAAAATCCCTCCTTTTCTTCCATGCTACTTGTAGCCCAGCTGTAAATTTTCTCAAACTGAAGGTCAAATTCTGTTGTTTCCTGTAATTAAAATTTAACAGTTATCATTATAATCAAAAGGTTTAATCTATTTTCTACTGTCGACAGTCAGTGCAGAAAACTAGGACATTAAAACCCAATTTTATTTCATTTCTCTGCTGTCTTTTGTCCTTAAGCAATGTAAGAAATGAAAGGGGTTTAATGACCTACTGTTCTGCTTCGACTGGGCTAATGAAGGGGTCTTTAACATGCATGCCAATATGTACATGGGACCTCAGTGATGTTGATTTCTGGTATTATAATAACTAAGTCCATTCTATTGTAAACACAAATTATTTTCTATAAACTGGTGAAAGGATAAACTGCTACACAGAAGAATTTGATTATTTGTGTGAAGAATTAATATTCTTAATAAATGAATATAATAACGTAATTCTTCACCTTTTGTGCACTTCTGCCATCAACATTTCTAAGATCCCTTAACAGCCAGGATAGCTTCTTCTTATATGCATCGCCTCGGTCTGTCTTTTTAACTTGATAAATAAAAACCCTAATAGGGCTGTCTGTGGTATTTACTGAAATACATAGAATTATGTGGTATTATCAAGTGTAAAATATGTAAAACTAACACTTACCTAAATATAGAGTAAAATACATAAAAGTTATGACACCAACATTACACTCTGTTCAGCAGTGAACATTAACTAATCTGCAACAATCACTGATACGGACGATATTGATGCCGCTTTTTGAGCCCTTATTATCAATTTTTTTTCTTCTGCAAAATTAAATTCTAGAAAAACTTTTTTAAGCATTCAAAATATAAAGATGTTTCAAGTATATGTAGGTGAAAAATATTTCCTATTTAGTATACATGTTTATGTAAAATCAGTAAAAGGCACCATTCTGCCCTGATCAGTAATATCTATGTAAACAATGCACGCACCATTAAGCCAATGATTGGAGCAGTACTGTGACATCACAAACTGAAAGCAGTCATCTTGTACAGAGTTATTAGTGTTTACAATGCCTCTGTGAAACAGATTGCTAGATCTTGACTCATAAATACCGTTGTATATAAAAACAATCTGTGTCATACTTACATAAATCATATGTCATATCCCATCGTCGTTATACTTACATAAATCATATGTCATATACAATCGTCATTATACTTACATAAAGATGATACAGCACATAGATATGGTTCTGGTTATAAGTTATACTTACATACAGCACATAGATATGATCCTTTTCTCTTCCTAGGTGGTTTATAAACGCTGATTAAACTGATTAATCTTTCATCATTTGGTAGAAACAAATCTCTCTGCAGGGTGTGTTTTACTGAAGCCATATTTCACCTAATACCATACAACCTAAAAAAACATTATATAAAATGAATAGGGGTTTACTGCTCTGCAGCAACTAGGCAAATGAAGTAGGGTGGACACCTTGCAGTGTGCTATAGGATAGGGAAAATTTTGCCCGAACATTGGCCTTGTCTTTTATGCAGGTACCTACACCAATGAATGTATAACGCCAACGGGATGTAGATATGGGGCTTTCTTGAAAGCGATTAATCATTTAGCCATCCTGGCTCCACCTATAATTACCATATAGGCCTAACTGAACAGTTTAATCCTAATATAGAGAACATTGAGACAGACAAAGGGCTTAACATCTAGTCAATCAATGATGATTACTGTATAATACACACTATAGTTGATCACTTGATGGATGAGGTCGATGGGTGTTTTCTGATCCCGTTGGTTGATGTACAGGTGGGGGGGGGTCATATTTTCACTATTTATCATATCGTAAACAAATTATAAGCATTATTTATATCAATTTAGAGAAACAGTAAGTTACCCAAAGACAAAAACTGTAAATAAATATTTAACAGGTCAGGTTTTTAAAGAACAATATTTATCGTCTATATTTCATTCATCTTTCAGTTTCTCAATTCATCAACTTCCTGTTTGCCTATTCACAGCGCATGCGTAGCGCACCTGTTTCCTGTAGTCTTGAATAACTGGTTTCCTGTTTGAACCATTGACATTTTTGCTGCGGTTTACGTCTGGACAATCAATGAAGCGTTGCCTAGTGTTTGTAAACAAATGGCGGAAAATCTGTCACATTTAGTGTGAATTTAACAATTAAATGCGACACCTGTCGTTTGTGTTAACCGTCAATCTGTGAACTTGTTACTTACAGTTAGAAAAATAAAATTACAGGCCATCTGAGATGACAACGGGACATATTTTACCGGGATATAATGATCCCGTTACTCGCTTAAGACGTGTTCAAAATATCGGATATCCAATAGAATCGGATAAAATTTTACAATTACGAAAAGATACCAGTCTTGATAGAAATGAATTTGAACTGATTAGGGCCAAGGCTAGGGAAATATGGAGTAAGCCTGATAGAGAAAAAACAACGTATAATTTCTATCATACGGGAGATAAAGTTGGAGAGTTTGCCCGGGCTCGCCCGTCGTCTGCTACCAGAAAAAATAAACCACATCCTCCCCTGTAAGTATTTATGTTAATTTATTTATCTCTCCAGTTAGTTTTATTTTTTGGTTCATTTTTATATCTTATTAGAAATAACAGAAACCCTTTCATATGACCTATCTGTTTTGAAATTTTATAATTTGAATTTTTTATTTATTCATAAATTTGTTACTGTAAGAGTGTAAGGTTGACCTATTTGTTACACAATAATAATAAATATTTTTTTTACTTGATGTATATAGTATTCTTTATGTCTTGTTTTTAACAGAGTCTTTTTAACCAACCGGTTACATCACATAACAGGCTATCAACAACCAGATACAACTTGTCATACACAGGCCTATAGAGGTTAGCTATATATTATACATGGGCGTATTATGAAATTGAGGTTAGCTATATGATGCACAGGCCTACATGGAGGTTAGCTATATGATAGCCAGGCCTTTTGGGGTTAGCTATATATCATACACAATTACTAACTATATATATATATATATAGTGGTCATCTATATATCATTCACAGGCCTATCAGGATAGCTATATTACACATTTAGCTAACAATCTCATATAGCTTACAATTTTTTATTGCAAATGAAGACCTTTTTTCAATATTGTGAAAATTATTTTTATATTCTCTCAAAATGACTTATATAGGCATTTACAAGTATTTACTGGTAAAATAGTAAATGTATTTGTTATAATAACTCTGAATTTATGTATTAACAGTTGATGCCAGTGTACCTTTCCCAGAGCGAGCAGCAAGACAATTGACAAGGTCTAAATACATTGGTCGACCAAGTACAGTTAGCATAAATCAATATAGAGACCAGTATGTAAGTATGAATTAAAGCTCGACTCAACCCCATGATGATATGTCGTGGTTATGTAACGTGTTTTCATGTGATGGTCTTCATATTGCCTTACTGACTCCATGTCACTGCACACCCATTTGAATTTTAGAAAGTTTATTCAAGAGCAAATTAAGGAGACTGATTGTCATAGTAAAGGTAGCACATTATAAACATCATCTAACGACCAGCAGGCCATGGGATAATTCTTGTAAATGTTTTTATAGTGCTGTTTGGTTCTAGAATAAAGAACTTTTAAAAAGAACTATCCACCACTTTTATTCACTGAAATATATCTTGAATTTCTCCTTTATATCTGTCCATGATTCCAGTGTTGCACAGCAGGACTTCCATCCTTTAAGTTAAGGTATTATGACAACTTGACAAGCATCTGATAACTCTGACATTATATTGTTTTTCAGCATTTAAAAGATTTTATGGAACCTACTCCTGCACAGGCTACTGAAGCCTGGTTAAACTGGGCTGGTAAAGACGGTGAGTCGCTTATCTTTTTAGTGTCCATGTAATAACTCTTTTATACTTTGACAATTTTAAGGCTATGGGTTCTGCAGTGGCTCAGTGAGTAAGATGTTGGCTTGCTAACCTTTAGGTCCTATGTTCAATCGTGGTGTTAGCTAAGAAAGTTCATCTGGATTTTCCAGCTTGATTCACCCTCGTCACTGGTGCAGGGCAGAGGACATGGCAAGGAACAGTGTAGTGTACAAAAAACTGAGGTCCTGTTTACACATTTGCACGCACTTAAAAGATTCCTTAGCATTTGAAATTCAGTATAGGCTATCATGCCACTGACTGACCAAAATGTTCATCATAGTACACTGTATGGCGTATACCTGTATTCATTAACCCAGACGTTAGGCCCCATTTCATTTCATTTTTTTGAAGATTATAAATGAATGATTTTAAAATTTAATAATTGTTTTATTTTATAGAAAAAGAACATGCTTTATCATTATTAGAAGATCAGAGAAATCAATTTGGTAATAATGGCACGGTAAGTATTTATATAATTTGGTAATGATGGCACGGTAAGTATTTATATAATTTGGTAATAGTGGCACAGTAAGTATTTAAATATAATTTGGTAATAATGGCATAGTAAGTATTTAAATATAATTTGGTAATAATGGCATGAGAAGTATTTATATAATTTATATTTCGATGTTTTGGTGGATGCAAAAAACTCCAGCACTTTCAGTGTCTTTAAAGTTTATTCTTTTTACCAGCCATGTCTAATAACATAGCTGTTTTGATTATTCAATAAAACAATTCTATGGTCATTTTACTTTTGGGTGCTACAGTGGCTCAGTCGATAGGATGTTGGCTCACTAATCTGGAGGTTTCATGTTCAATCATGGTGATGAACAGCAGGATTTTCTCGCATGCCTCCCTTTTGTCATTGGTGTATGTCTGGCAAGGGATAATGTATAAGAAAGACCTGCATTAGGCAGTTTTTGTAAGTTATCTTAATGTTTAGTATTGACCATGTTGTATAATATTTGTATGTTTGGTATATATATTTCAGTACGGAGACCCATCACGAGCAAAATCAGCCATCCCATCTACATACAGATGGATGAAATATTCTGGTCCTCACGGTTAGTATAAATAAATATACTCCTTCATCTCCAGACTATATCTTCCATACCAATTATTGATGTTTTAAAGTGGCTATTCTCTTCCATATAGCGATAAGTGCATATTTTCTAAGAAAGTCAAAAACATAATTATGTCTATATCTATTAGTTAATAGGTTGTCAAATCACCACTATACATAAAAACCATTCACCTAAAATTTATGTGCCGGACGGTATTTGGAAACGATCATTATTCTTTTCACTGGAAAACTAAGTCTATGCAATGGAAGAGAAAGTTGCCTCGATTGGCATTGTCCTTTGTTAAACAGATAAGGATAATGGTGTCTGGTTAAGTGAGACGTTTTCAAAAATGCAACATTAGATTTAAAAAATAAATGGTATATTTACCAAGTGAATTATAGGATGTGGGATTATTTCTTTTTTAACAAGGTAGGACTGCATGTATAGATGCCATGTATTTTAAGGCTTTATTTTAACATATATATTAAAGATACATTAAGTAAGATTTAGATAAAGAACTCGCCATTCTTGCTATATAAGTTAGAAAGTAGATAATGTTAAAAAGACTAATTTGAAAATTTCACTCAAATTAACCTATTATTCTTTGAAGGTTTTACAGTCGTGTGCAATAATTTCAACCACCGACCTGGTTGATCGAAGCTAAGTCTTGTTCCGCCATATTTGATTAAATCAAAGTATCGCTGAACCGTTTCAATCTATTTAATATCGGAAAAATCTGATGCCATCGAGAGTTTATAAAGGCCTGGATCAGTTAAATAATGCTAATTAATACTTTAGAGAACATTTCAGGCCTAAAGAATAGTCGGATTTAGCTCTTGCATAATGCATGTTTAAACATATCAATTTAAAAAATGCTATTATTGCTTTTAGTCATATGGGGTTGAGATTAAGGTAATATTAACCTTGTAGTGATAACAGAAGATAAACCATTAACACAGTATATCATGCAACTATATTACGACAATCATTCTGTCCGTCTGTCACAGTAGCGGTTGAACTTTGATGAGTCTAAATGCTTTTCTCCGCTCCACAAACCATGTCTCTCTCTAACCAAGTATCTTTGTTATAAATTGACATAATCTTTTTTTTTTAGAACACAGTAAATTATATGGGAGTGATCATCAACCAAATTATCCACCTGTCACAAACACTCTGCCCTATTCTATGGACATACTCGGTTTACGACGAAGCATTTTACATCCTCCTAAACAACCCAAGTTGCGATTTCATTCTGCCAGGGGAGACTACTCTATACATCCTGACTGGCCACCTAGTATACCCCACCACTGTGTGCCCTAACCAGCTTTTTGTATTGTGAATTGTTTCTATTGCATTTAGTGATCAAACTCAAAATACACAGGTCACAATTGTATGGAATATAATTACTGTTAATTACGGAGTGATGTTTCTACTAGGATTTTCTAGTCTTCATCATTATGTCTTTAAAAAGTGTAGTAGATATGTGAATTATAGATTATCTAATAATGATTCGTAAAATAGATTTGTATATTAAAAAAGCAAGTTACTCCAATATCGAGTGTTGACCATCAAGAGAACATATATGTTCCTTTCTCCTGTTGGCTTTAAAAAATTATTATAAATGTGAATGTGTGAGATGAGTGAATTTAATGACAAATAGACTTATATCCCTGTGTTATATCCCTGCATTCTCCTTTGGGGTATATTTAGCCTTGTTCATTGAGTTGCTTCATTACAAATGGCGCTCGAAAGCATTGTCGCATGCTATTTGTGTGCCAATTTTACAATTTTCATTTAGTCTTAAATATTGGATATCAGAAGTCCATCTTTTCACAGTAAGATAACGTCAGTGTTGATTTTAAATTGACCAGTAAGTCTCGTCTGCAATGTCGAAGACTGTGGAGTTAATAACATGCCTCCTGTAAAACCCCTAAGACCTGAATGATTTACTTACTGAATAACTGGAAACCATGGAAACAAATAGGTTGTATAAGACTTAATTTTCCCTGATTTCACATACAATCTAATTTGACCACACCTGATATGATTGTACATTGATGGGGAAGCAGGCCATGACATCAAGGCGAGAAAATATCTGTCAAAACCATCTCATAAAAAATTAACCATTTTCAGTGGGTCTTTTAATGTAAAGAGTGTAAACAAGAGTGAGAAATAGGATTTAACGTCAACTTGACACACTCTAGATCATATCGAGACTAACATATGGTTTAATTTCATGTCAATATTCACTTGCGCCTATAGGCATCTTTAGCAGTGGGAGAAAACTGGAGAACCCAGAGTTTGGACAGAAGACCCTACTCCTGAAACTTACAAGCTGAGAATCGAAACCACGCCACTTTACCCAATGACAGACCTTATGATTTCACTAGAACCCCCCCCTCCAATTACACCATGTTGAAACTGTTTCATTAAATCAACCATTTTCAGTCAGTATGTTAATATTAAGAGTGTTAGTGAAATTTGTATTGATAGAGAAGATCGGAAATATATGTATATTAGGCCTATGTATTAGCCAAGAATAAAAAAATAATACATCATTTAGGATTTTTGAATTATCATGTTCAAGTTATTATGATTACGGTAAAAAGCCACCATAATTGTCGCAGTTGGGGATCCTCCAAAAACTATTCACAAAAACTTGAAGATGCAGAACGACTGAACAATTAAAAAAATGGATGGAAATGCAATATGATGACTAACTATTGTGAGAATCAGTCCTGTATATTTATTTCAAACTGCGGGATCTAAGGACCGTGTTAGAATATAATATGTTTATCACAGGACTGGTTGACTGACATGGTGGTGGTCTCTCATCCCATGGTCCTCAACCCTCTACCCCCTAGCCAATTTAAACACCATCAGATCCCACTGAACACTAAACACAAGGACCAATTTGGTGCATTTTAAATCTCAACCATTGTTCTGAATAGATCGGAATCTTATTTCGTTTACATTTATTTTGTGTCTTATTTAGTTCAGTACCGATGAGTTCCGATTTGTATTTCGAGCCTTGCATTATTGACCAATCAGCGTCCAGAATGTTTTCTCCGTGCATTTAGTTGTCATGTCGCCATTGTTGTCAACAATTGTCAGTCCGTCTTTAAAGGGACAATAACATTCTTGCTGGTTTGGTAGCTCCAGAAAATAAATAATACCCTTATTCTAAGTACTAGATGTTTAAATGTCCTACCTGTTGTGTAAATTATCCATTACAACCTATTTTATTTGTCCAGAGGGTTCGAAAATATTTTAAAATGCAAGTCACATTTGAAAAGGTTTACGTTAGACTTTTCAAATCAATTGGTTGAATTTTTCCAATTTTTTAAATTAGGTGTGTTAAGATGAAATTTATATCGTCATTTAATTGGAATATTCTAAAATAATACGATTTGTTGACCAGAATGAAGATTGGGACATATTTTTCAGTTACAACAAGAGTGTTATTGGGGCTTTAAACTAATAGTCAAATGTCGTCTTATATAAACTTACAAGCTTTGGTCATTGCAAGGGCGAGATAGATCCACTCTCCAGGTACTTTTCTAGTTCATTTGTATTGCGTGCTATTCAGTGTTCTTTGAATTATGTGTCAGTTTCAACGAGTAACCATGCGAGTGTTAGTCCCACGTGTGTTTAATATGTCAGGACATTGTTGGAAATGGTTCTTTACATTTCGGTGTTATTTCAGACTATTGCAAAATACAGAAGTGACTTTTAGGGATTAATGTACATTTTAATGCCTCTGAAATAATGACTTTTCTGTGTATTTACCAAGTCTATTGTCATTATTATTTGTTTACTTTTGTTGTGCATATTATACATTAGTTTACTTTAGTCGTGCATATCATAAGGTCCATGCTTGTGTCAATTGTCGTGCAGCCACTTGTCAGTGGATTAGTCATAGTCTAATAATTTAAAGGGACATTTATGTCATAATATGTCACTATCAGTTCTAGTCCTTATTGTGCTTAACTTTTGTCTTTTCAGAATGATCGACATTATGTATATGAATGCCATATCTAAATAGTCGTCTTGTCAATAAATGTCTAAAGTCTAAATGTGTCGTCATTAACGGAAGATCATCAAGCCCTTGAATAGCTACTGCGCGAGTAGTCACAACAGTTTCTGGAGAATACAGTCGACGTCTCGGCTAAGTTCGAACTCTTTGTGTTACCTGCGTGGTGGTTAATATGGCAGAGCAAGTCATTGATACTATAGGATTGGAAACTCCTTTGCCAAAGGACACTCCTTTTCAAGACTCGGATTCTGATTCACAAGATGAGAGCTCGTCAAAGCTCAGTGCTGCTCGTCAACACAGAAAACAGTTACGTGGGAAGTTTACGCGTTCTATCACACGGATTCAAACCTACATCAGAAAAGGTGAAGGAGACGTCAGAAAATTAAAGAGAGAGCTCAAAGAAATCAGGAAAGACTATGAAAAATGTTCATTTGCTAATGGCGAAATTATAGAATATTGTGATGAATCCGAGAAAGGAAGATTAGAACAATGGGAAGCAGACCTCACAAATGACTTTTACGCTATTGAAGATCTGTTGTCAGAACACATTAAAGCCTTTTCAAAGAGTGATCAGTCAGTTCAGAGTTTAACGTCCACACCCAAGTCAAAGTCGGAGCAAATGTCAAGGACAGAACAGCCTGCACCTACACTACGACCCGTCCCGCATACACCTACATCACAGTCAGTTCAGCATACGAACACAATACAGTCAGTATTGCAGCCAGATGAACATGCGTCAACACCAGAGTCTAGTCAACAGAATACACCGACTTTGTCTTGTCAGTCGAAACCTAGGATGAAAAAGTCATTTGATAGTTGGATAGATGAGTTAACAGAATTTGAAGAAACTGTCCATAGTCAAAGAAAAGAGGAAATCTCTATCACCGAAGCTCTTCTTAGATTGGAGTCAAATCGCGATATTCCAGCTCTCAAAATTAATATCTTTGATGGTAATCCTCTTGAGTATGTGGAGTTCATACAACGGTTCAGAGTACACATACACGATAAGCCACATCTTACAGATGAAGTCAGGATGGGACAACTAAAGAGTCATCTGTCAGCGGGAGTCAACAAAACTTTGTCAGGTTTAGGATCGTCAGGAAGTATGTATGCGACAGCTTTAAAGTCTTTGAAAGCTGAATATGGTTCACCTAGTAGAATAGCCAGAGCATACGTTACCAAGGTCACCAGTGGTCCAAAAATAACAGATAAAAATGCCCTGAAAGAACTTTCAATTGATGTAATCAACGCTATTGCCAGTCTAACTCAGCTGAATTATTTTTCTGATATTGATGCCAGTGACAATCTCAGGAAAATTGTTGAACGAATGCCAAACTACATGATTGATCAGTGGAAGGCTAAAGTTGCGTTAATCAGAACATCAGGTGAAACTCCGTCAGTCACACACATAGACGCATTTCTCAGATCCAAGGTTAGAGCTGAATTCGATCCTGATTTTGGTGATGTCAAGAAAACTAATGCCTTTAACAAGCCTGCCTACTTACCTCTTAAGCGATCCGTCAATGCAGCACCCAGTCATGCTCATAATGGTCAAAGATCGTCATTCAAGAGTTGTTCCTTTTGTCATAAGGAACATTATCTGTCACAGTGTGAAAGGTTCAGAAATTTAGACAATAAAGACAAATTCACTCATGTCACGTCAGAACGCTTATGTTTCTCTTGTCTTGCTAGAGGACATAATATCTTTAAGTGCCGAAACAGACAGCATTGTAATGAAAATGGTTGTCAACGATACCATCACAAACTCTTACACTCCGATATACCAGTCAGCAGTGTGTTGGACAAACGCGCAATGTTGCCAGTCGTCCGAATCCGGTTTAAAGCGCCTAATGGAAGAACTTTGTATGGCAATGCATTGATAGACAGTGGTGCCGGTACAACAGTCATAAGAAAAGCCTTTGCCAAAGCCTTGGGTCTCCAAGGGAAGATCGAACCTATTGACATTTCTGTCGTTGGGGGGAGACAACTCTCTCAGAAATATAGCCGTCGAGTAAACTTTAAAGTATCTGCACTAAATGGTGTTGAGGAATTCAACATTCAAGCACACGAGATTGATGACACCATAATGGATGTCCCAGCACTTGATAAACAATGGCTCAAGTCTTTTAATTATTTAACAGACATTAACTTCAGTCAGGAAGAAGGCCCTGTAGATCTTATCCTGGGAGTACAGTATACACACCTGGTCTTCATGCAGATTCAGAATATCGCCAAGGACTACCGTACGAACCTTTAGCCAAACATTCTCTACTGGGCTGGTATGTCATCGGTTCAGATAAAAAACAATGTTCAGTCAACACTATATGCCAGTTCCAAGAGTCAGTAAACTTGGAAAAGTTCTATGAATTTGAAACGATGGGAGTTCGTGCAGCCAATTGTCAATGTCCGAAGATACAGATTTCCAGACAAGATCAGAAAGCGATGGATATCTTCGAATCAACATGTCAGAAAAGTGGTGATAGGTATCAGATAGGACTTCCGTGGAAGTCAGACGCTAATTTACTGCCTAACAATTACAAACTTGCCGAAAAACGACTATTGTCATTAGAAAACAGCCTTTCGAAAGACCCTGCCAAGTCAGAACTTTATTGTCAAGTCATGAAAGATTATGTTACTAATGAATGGGCTGTCAAACTAAGTCAAGAAGAAATCAGTCAACCGATTAAGCCTGTTTATTATTTGCCTCACTTTGGAGTCTACCGTCCAGATAAAGTCAGTACACCTCTCAGAATTGTGTTCGACCCAGCTTGTCAGTTCCAGGGTACGTCTTTGAACCAGTTCTTACTGAAGGGTCCATGTCTCATCGGTAACCTCTTTGGAGTTCTCATTCGGTTCCGAGAAGAACCAGTAGCCATAGTCGGAGATATCTCAAAAATGTTTCTTCAAGTTCGTCTAAGGGAAGAAGACAGCCATGTCCATCGATTCCTATGGAGAAATATGGATACAACCAGAGATCCAGATATCTATCGTCTCTTGAGGGTCACATTTGGAGATAAGTCGTCGCCTGATATGGCCTCTTACGTCATGAACAAGATTGCCATGGTTCATCAAAACGAATATCCTGAAGTAGCCGCTATTCTTCAGAGAGACCGATATATGGATGATCTTATTCACTCATGCAGTAGTCAAGATGAAGCTATCAAACGAATGAATGATCTTGATAAACTCTTAGAAACCGGGAAATTTAAGATTAAAGAATGGTATTGTTCAGCCAGTTCAGTCAAATCTAGTCAGTCAGTCAATGAAGTCAGTCTGGATGGTGAAGATGATCTTAAAACTCTAGGCCTAGGCTGGAATCCTGTCATGGATATACTCAAGTTCACAGTCAAGTCAGTCAACGTCTCGGTATTTACTAAAAGAATCGTCCTGTCAAAAATGTCAAGTCTGTTTGATCCTTTGGGATTAGCCTCTCCAATAACCATTAAAATGCGCATGGCTATGCAGGAGATTTGGAGACATAAGGAGTTACAGTGGGATGATCATCTCTCTAGCGACTTCAATCAATTATGGTCAATATTATTTGATGAAATGTTTAGTCTGAACAACTTATCTTATCCTAGATGCCTAAAGCCAGTCAACGCTTATGGTCAGCCTGAATTACACACATTCTGTGATGCTAGTCTGAAAGCGTTTGGAGCCGTGATTTATATAGTATGGACAACGTCTAATGGTCGAGAAGTCCAGCTCGTAACGTCTAAGGCCAAAGTATCACCTTTACGCCAGTCTACAATTCCAAGACTGGAATTGATGGCAGTTCTAGTCGGTTCTCGTCTTACCAAAACAGTCATAGATGAATTACGTACTAAGCCAGTTCTAGTCAACTTTTGGTCAGATTCACACATCGTCTTGAACTGGATACAGTCAGAGTCTATCAACATGAAACCCTTCGTCGGTGTCAGAGTCACAGAAATCCAGTCAATGTGGGAATTGTCACAGTTCAAGTATTTACCCACAGATCTTAATCCTGCCGATGATCTTAGTCGTGGTCTCACGATTGACAGAATGACAGATAGATGGATGTCAGGTCCAGAGTTTCTTAAATGTCCACAGTCAGAATGGCCTGTCCAGTCAAATATGTCAATAACAATGGAAGGTGACCACGAATTAAAAAAGATGAAACCTTTATTCCCTATAGTCAAGTCTTCGTCAATACAACCTATAACCGACCCAGTCAAATATTCCAGCTATTCTAAATTACTTAGAATAACGTCATATGTATACAGATTCATTAATAATTTGAAATCAATGGTCAGTTCTCGTCGATCAAAGTCTACTACTCCAGAGTCTTGTCAGTCAGTGTCAAAGCAGTCATACTCAGTTGCAGAATCAAGTCACTTTCTCAACTACCTCAATGGTCCTTTAACGCCTAAGGAAATAAACAAATCTGAAGATTATTGGGTGCGAATAGCTCAAACTTCTCTTGTCAACTGGGAATACAACTTTAGAGATTTATGTCCCTATGTAGAAAATGAAATTGTCAGAGTAGGGGGACGTTTACGTCACACGTCTCTTTCCTACGATCAACGTCATCCAGTCTTATTGCCAAGAGATCATCACATCACTAAATTGATCGTCTCAGAAGTTCATCAGGAAACAAAACATGCTGGTGTAGAAAGAACCTTAGCAGAGGTTCGTCGTAAATTTTGGATAGCTCATGGTCGTCAAACAGTCAAATCCATCGTCAAATCTTGTGTCATCTGTAGAAAGCTCAGACAGTCACCCTGTGAAACTCTCATGGCAGATTTTCCATCAGAAAGACTAAAACCTTTATCGCCACCATTCACGACAACTGGAGTCGATTTATTTGGTCCATTTATGCTGAAGTACGGTCGTAACAAATCAATCAAAGCCTGGGGAGCAATCTTCACTTGTTCAACGACTAGAGCCATACATCTAGAAATCGTCCAAGACTTGTCAACACCTTCATTCCTATTTGCTCTTCGTCGTTTTGCTTCACAACATGGATGGCCACAAACCATTATCTCAGATAATGGATCTAATTTCACAGGAGCTGAGAAGGAATTATCTAAGTTATTCCAAGAAGGAAGACAACATATTGAAGAATTTGTCGTGGTTCATAAAATCATATGGAAATTCATAACTCCTCTTAGTCCACATCAGGGAGGTTTTTATGAAAGTCTTATTAAGCAAGTTAAAAAGAATCTACACGTCATCATCGGTCAGCAAATCTTATCATGGAACGAGATGTCAACAGTATTTGCCGAAATCAAGAGTCTCATTAATAGTCGTCCTCTGGGATATTTGTCAGATGATCCAAATGATCCACAGCCACTAACTCCAAATCATTTCTTATTAGGTCGTGCAACTACAGATATTCCGTCCGGTCCTTTTGAGGAAACTAGAAACTTAAGAAAGCGATTTCTTTTTGTCCAGTCATTAGTGTCAAATTTTTGGAAACGATTCATAATTGAATATATTCCTACGCTTATGCGACGGTCAAAGTGGTTGTCTAAAGGTCGCCAATTACAAAGGGATGACATTGTGTTATTAATTGATAATTCATGTGCTCGTGGAAAATGGAACTTAGCGCGAGTAATGGAAGTCTATCCAGGAAAAGATGGAATTGTTCGTAATGTTCTTGTGAAAACTAAAAACTCAGAGTACAAGCGCTCTATTCAGAAATGTGTTTTAATATTGGAATCAGTCGACAAGTCATGTGTGCCCCCCGAGGGTTGTTCTGAATAGATCGGAATCTTATTTCGTTTACATTTATTTTGTGTCTTATTTAGTTCAGTACCGATGAGTTCCGATTTGTATTTCGAGCCTTGCATTATTGACCAATCAGCGTCCAGAATGTTTTCTCCGTGCATTTAGTTGTCATGTCGCCATTGTTGTCAACAATTGTCAGTCCGTCTTTAAACTAATAGTCAAATGTCGTCTTATATAAACTTACAAGCTTTGGTCATTGCAAGGGCGAGATAGATCCACTCTCCAGGTACTTTTCTAGTTCATTTGTATTGCGTGCTATTCAGTGTTCTTTGAATTATGTGTCAGTTTCAACGAGTAACCATGCGAGTGTTAGTCCCACGTGTGTTTAATATGTCAGGACATTGTTGGAAATGGTTCTTTACATTTCGGTGTTATTTCAGACTATTGCAAAATACAGAAGTGACTTTTAGGGATTAATGTACATTTTAATGCCTCTGAAATAATGACTTTTCTGTGTATTTACCAAGTCTATTGTCATTATTATTTGTTTACTTTTGTTGTGCATATTATACATTAGTTTACTTTAGTCGTGCATATCATAAGGTCCATGCTTGTGTCAATTGTCGTGCAGCCACTTGTCAGTGGATTAGTCATAGTCTAATAATTTAAAGGGACATTTATGTCATAATATGTCACTATCAGTTCTAGTCCTTATTGTGCTTAACTTTTGTCTTTTCAGAATGATCGACATTATGTATATGAATGCCATATCTAAATAGTCGTCTTGTCAATAAATGTCTAAAGTCTAAATGTGTCGTCATTAACGGAAGATCATCAAGCCCTTGAATAGCTACTGCGCGGGTAGTCACAACAACCATGTAAATCAAAAATGTAAGGACAGTGGGAGCATTTGGACTTATATCCCCACCATTTCTAGTGAGACTTGTAACAAGATCGTGTGAATTTCATGGGACCATAAACATATTACTTTCATCGACTTGAGAAATGGGGTTTGACTTTCAGTCAACACAAACCAGGTTATTTCAGGACTAACGATATGATGGGGTGGGGGCGGTATAAAAGTCATACATTAGAGCTTTTTGCGTTTCTTGGGATCTGATTAACTAGATGGATTGTTGATTGTATTAATTTTTAAAATGTACACCCCTTCACTCCAGCTGAAGTCTTGTGAGTCATTCTTCTCAAGTGAATCTAGAGGTTAAGTTTGCCTAAACTCTCAAAATTTGTTTCAGAAATAACACAGCATAAAATATATATTTTATTATTAGATATTTTATTTAAAGAAGATAGAAATGATATCAAAAAACAGAGTATTTACAATAAATTATATAGCCAGCCTTTAGCAGTACAATAGATCATAGTTAGCATTTACCAATGCAGGTAGACAAAATCATATACCGGTAGATAGCATTTAGCTGTACAGAAAATAACATAGACAGGATTTAACCAGTAAATCATATAGACAGTATTTACCAATACAGAAAATAATATAGACAGGATCTACCAGTATACAAAATCATATAGACAACATTTAATATGAACCATACAGGGACATATGAATGTTGGACTTACTTGTACAAATCATGGCTTGTACACCTTATTGTAAATTCATGGACATATATCTAAACATTATTTATCTATTTTGTATTAAATCTTCTAGACATCCAACTGATCTTGATAAAAAAGCTCATTGTACAACTCAAATGAAATGAATTAAAATGAAGTTTAACATCTTACATTTTATAAATAACTGAGTTAATATAAGGACAGGCATATGTTATATACAGTGTGCTATGAGGGTAGTTTTGTTAAGGCAGCTGTGCTACAGTCTTCTATTTCAATTTCCAACTGCCAGACCAATGGTATTTTTGGGATCCTGGACCATGACCAACACGAGTCTTGCCTTACTCACAATACATATAATTGACAAAAAGCTATGGATATTATTCAAAATAAATACATTTCGATTTTATAGACAGAATCTAGTATTATTGTGTCTGTGATAATACAAACAAGGACAGTAACTCTAGGAGTAATTGTAGGAATATATATTGCTTAAAACAAAGAGACAGGGTGATGGCAATATGAAACATTAGCTAATGCAGTATCATAGTCAGTAATAACCTTAATATTGTGAAGATGAACTTTTGTGGAGACATTTTCTAATTCTATGGATAATAGTAATAATATTGAAAGTGATATTTGGCAGTGGAAGTCTGGCAATCACTGAATTAACCTTAGAAAGAACATTAGAATAGAAACCACAAATAAACAACTCTGTGATTTGATCACATAATTTGAGTGTATGATTTGTGCATTCAGCTATTAATCATTTATACAAGTGGCAATATTATATACATAAAACTATACAATAGTTACACCATAAAATGAAGCTCATTAACATTTAAAATATGATGAATAACATATATATTCTTATCAGTAGAGATCCATAAAATATACACATTCATTATAAAATATTCTAATTATCAGAAATAAAATATCAGGGTTTTTTTTTATTGAAATATCTTCCCTTATCAAAACACTAGTCTTATAACAATGCTCAAAATGAATATTAATACTCAAATAAAATTAAATCGGGTTTAACATACTACTTTTCAGCACTGACAAAGGAAAACCACACCAGAAAATCCAGTGAAACTTCCTTGGCCAATACTGGGAGCAAACCCCAAGACCTACTCATTAATGACCCAACTTGACTTTTTAAGATTAATAATATACCAGAACATATTTCATTAGTTTATTTTGGGCATATTATTCAAACTGGGTATCAAATTTCATTTTTCCAATTCATAAGAAATATCAAACCCTCAGGTTAAAATAACATGATCTTATTAATGAACATTGTTCAACAAATTAATATATAAAATACCAGGAATGAAGTGGTTAATATACATAACATTCTTTGGTTAAACTTCATAAGGAGATACAGGATTCTTTTTGGTGTTTCATTATCAGCCCACCCCTACCTTTATTTAAAATACATAATGTAAGATTTAGATATAGAGCTGGGCGTTCTTGCTATAAAAGTAAAAAAAAAAAAATACTTAATGAAAAATGAATGTACATGTATCGAATATTTCAGTCAAATAACTTTATTCTGAGGGTTGGAAAGTTTGACAATATGTAACATAGATTATTCATTTTCATAGTAATGGTACTTGACAATCGAGCCCATGTCTCGATTATCCATTTTATCGTTAAATTCTTAAATCTCGCAGGTTAAATCCATTTGAATCTCATCCATCCAATGATGCAGGATGTTGATTATAGGCTTGTCACGTCAATAAATCTTTAATAGTTCACGTCAATAAATCTTTAATAGTTTATAATATAAACTATTTATAATATAAACTATTTATAATATAAACTATTTATAATATAAACTATTAAAGATTTATTGACGTGAACTATTAAAGATTTATTGACGTGACAAGCCTATAATCAACATCCTGCATCATTGGATGGATGAGATTCAAATGGATTTAACCTGCGAGATTTAAGAATATAATATTTGAAGCCCAAAAAATCACTGCAATAGATAGATTTAGCTCTTACATAATGCATCTTTAAAAAATTTAGTTTCAAGTTCAGAACTACATGAAGTACTGGGGCCTTATTCACGAAATTTTAACAAGGATAAAATCCGAATTTTAGTTATTTGATTGGATAATATCTGATTGATTTTAGTGCTTAACCAATCAAAACTGAAGTACTGAAATTTGGATTTTATCTTAAGTTAAGATTTCGTGAATCAGGGCCCTGGTATCAAAGACCTTCAAGCATTTTCTACTAACTCTGAACTTAACTTTTAATTCTAGCATGTTGCGTCCTATTTCTGATAAACTCTGTATTTAATTCTAGCATTCGATAAAACTCTGTATTTAATTTTAATTGCTCTTATTTCTGATAAACTCTGTATTTATTTTGGCTGTTATTACAAACTAAACAGCTTGCGGCTGTGGTTTCGAGCCCTGGTGTGAGCGTATGTGGCATGGAGATAGGGGTGCCTTCTCAACCTTGTGGGTTTCCTCCGGGCACTCTGGTTTCCTCCCACTGCTAAAGACCCCTACGCGCAAGCGAATTATTGAAATAAAATTAAACCATATGTTAGTCCCGAAATGACCTAGTTTGTGTTGAGTGGATGTTAAACCCCATTTCTCTCTCTCATCTTGTAATGACTAGAACGATATATAAAAACAGAATACAGAGATAGAGACAAATGGGGTTATATGTCCATGTGACATAAACTATGTTATTTTGAGACTAACACTAATATCATATTATATGGTTCAATTTTAATCCATAATTTGCTTCTGCATAGGCATCTTTAGCAGTGGGAGCAAACCGTAGAAACGGGCACCTTCTCAAGCTCATTGGTTTACTCCGGGCACTTTGGATTCCTCCCACAGGAATTACCCCTGAACGTGCGCCAAGATAATAAACAAATGAAAAAAAGACAACTTATCTGCGATATGACCTTTGGTGGAAGCAGACGTAAAGTACAAAGAACAACAACAATCGGATGATGCAGAGGAAACATAATATAACAGATATATTCAAATTTAAATACACATAGTTATAGATGAAGATTATATCATTTCTATATCTCATCATAAACGAGAAAGAGAGAGAGAGAGAGAAATGGGTTTTAACATCCACTCAACACAAACTAGGTCATTCCGGGACTAACATCTTTTTAAATCTTATTTCATTAATTCATTTGCGCGTAGGGGTCTTTAGCCGTGGGAGGAAACTGGAGGACCTGGAGAAAACCCACGAGGTTGGACAGGCGACCCTACTGCTTGTCACGTACAACTGGAGATTCGAAACCACACCAGTTTACTCAAACGAAGATTATAACATTTCTATATATTTTCATAATTGAAAATTATAACATTTCTACATCTGATCATAATTGAAGATTATAACATTTCTATATCTGATAATAAATGATGATTATAACAATAGGTGTAGATTATGAATATAACATACATGTATATATACCTCTTATATCTGACATTGGGGTGAACAATCCCTAGTCATATCATATTCATACAAAAATAATATAAATATTTCTATGAAATATCTCTATAAATATTTATAAAATATCTCTATAAATATTTATAAAATATCACTATAAACATTTATAAAATATCTCTATAAATATTTATAAAATATCTCTATAAATGTTTATAATATATCTCGATAAATAATTATCAAAAAATATAAAATATTTAAATTTTTCTCAAGCTAACTTATTCTATTTTACAATATTCTGTTATTCAATTCAAACTTAAATAGTAAAAACCAGCTTCTTATTAAAGTAGCTGATCATCATTCAGATTTTTCTTACTATATCTATATTTACAGTCTAATCCATGCTAAAATGTATTCAAAAGTAATTACTAATCATTTAATTAGGATTGCTTTATTACTAGTAGTTGTTCTGGTAGCACTGATGTCACTATCTACTGAGAGAATAAAGATCAAAATATCAACATATCAACAATAAGATTTAAAAAGAGGTCCATCAAAAGTTTCCAGAGCAAATTATATGGAGATATGAAATGAAATGGGGTTCAACGTCCTACTGTTTTGTTTCTACTGGGCTAATGAAGAAGGGCATAAGCCATACAGGGAAATTTTGCCCGAGCAGCGGCACTATGTCCTACCCTTATATCAAATTCCAACTGCCAAGTGATCTGTTATATGCATGCCAATGTATGAATGGGACCTCGGTTTTTCGTCCTATCCGAACGTCTAGACAGCTGTCCTTGTCAGGCCCCCATACTGCTTACTGACAAGGGGAAATCAAGTTGGAAAATCCTGATGAACCTTCTCAGCCAACACTGTGAGCGAACCCGCGACCTTCAGACTAGCAAACCCGCGACCTTCAGGCTAGCAAACCCATGACCTTCAGGCTAACGAGCCAACATCTCACCTGCTCAGCCACAGGGTCTCCTACATTTAAAGGTGGCTTGCATTGTCTATATCCTATATATCATCTTTAGTGGACCCCAAATGTTGACAATACATCTGATCTTTGTGAATACTTTTAATTCATTTTCAGACCGATATTCCTTTTAAGAGATTCAACTTTTCTAACAGTTTGAAATGTATTAGAAATCAAATGATGATCACAGACTTTAACGATATATCATTTAATAATTCTCTATAACAAAGAACCCTGTAATATTTTAATTCTATCACAGGGTTTATAAAAACTCTTATAAATAAATTGTAATACTTAAAGATGCATATGTAAGCTGACCGTTCAATATATATTGAAAACTGCACTCAAATTACTTTATTCAGAGCGATGTTTGAAGTTTTGACATAAATTGTTTATTAGTGTATTACTTGTTTATCGAGACTCAGCCTCATTTATCCACTTTTAATTAAATCATTTACTGCAAATCATGGCTCAATTCATTGAAAATCTTAGCCATTCAATGTTCTAGAGAGTTGATTTGGCATGTGAATAAATGTCTTAATTAATGATTTATATAATGAGGACAAACAAAAGATCTGCATTGTGCATCTTTAGCTCTAACATAATGCATCTTTAACTACATATCATTTAATTAATTTAATAATTATGTGTAACAAATAACTGTGTATCATTGTAACCTTTATCACCGGGTTTGTAAAATACTCAGAGGAATAATTCTATAACATGAATGAAAGAAAGATAATTTAATAAACATATAACAGTTATATACAGCCCTAGTAATATTGAAAGAGACACTGAAATTAATTAATTTGTGCTTGGAAGTGCCTCTGACAGTTTATTCTTTCTGGTTTATTTTTCTATCTACATGTACAATAACAAACTGTTTTTATTCCATTAATAGTAAAAATAGGTTGCCAGACAACGAATCATATGCCCACACAGCAGCTAAATCGTCCGGACAGTCAACAAGAGTTGTCGCATATTAAGTAATTATCAGAAAATCATTAGAATTTGTTTGGTTGTCATAAAGTTCTGCCTCATTCTAACATTCAGTATACGAAACATTTAATATTATGAATTTAGCTGTTCAATTATCGATTTTCAAGAAATTCAAACTCAACCATCATCAATGTGCAACGTGGATATAGTCAAACGTTTTTTTGATTCAGAATAAAATTGTGACCTCCAGAGGGTCCACAAGGTAAAAAACATGATTTTTAGTACAATCAGGGGCCATAATTCAGGAAGTTGTGGTCCAATGTGCCCAAATATCGAAAGGAACTGCGATCTTTGGGTTATAAACTTACATTTCACATTTCATCAAAATTGGATTAAAATTTTAACCTCTACAGGGTCCACAACCTTGATATATCACATTTTTACACTATTTGCGTATTAGCGGCAGCCATTTTATCCATCAATTTTAGTCCGATTTTCAAGAAATTCAAACTCAACCTTAATTATCATGTAACGGTGACATAATCAAATGTTTTTTTAAATCGGATATTTATTTTGACCTCCAGAGGAACCACAAGATAAAAAGGGCGATTTTTTCGGACAATCAGGGGACATTATTCAGGAAGTAACGATCTGATGGGCGCAAATATCGAAAGGAACCAAGATCTTTTGGGTTATAAACATACATGTCAAGTTTTATCAAAATCGGTTCAAAATTGTGACCTCTATAGGGTCCACAACCTTGATACAACATATTTTCACACTTTCACGAAATTCACATTCAACCTTCATTACCCTGTATAATCAAACGGGTTTTTAATCGGATAATAATTTTGACCTCTAGAGAGACCACAAGGTAAAAAGGGCGATTTTTTGGACAATCAGGGGCGATAATTCAGGAAGTTATGATCCGACGGACGCAAATATGGAAAGGAACCAAGAAATTTCGGTTATAAACATACATGTCAAGTTTCATCAAAATCGGTTCAAAATTGTGACCTCTATAGGGTCCACAAGCTAAAATCAGGGGCCATAATCCATGAATTTTCGATCCGATACATGCCAATATCGAAAGCAGCCGAGATCTTAGGGGATAAACCTATATTTCAAGTTTCGTCAAAATCGGATAAGAATAGTGACCTGTAGAGAGTCCACAAACAAATTGTGGACGGACGGACGGATGGACAAAACAGCATTATATATTATATAACTACTTATAATACATATGCAAGATTCACTACTACATTTTTTTTATTATTTATAATTTTAAAAAAATTACTATTGGCATAATTATTGCTGATTATAACAAACTTACAGAAATCAAATATGTAAGTTATTTGGAATTATTTTATTACTGTTATTTCTATTCCACTGGAAAACATATACGATGTACATTATATTCTTTTAACCTAGGATAAACGATAATAAAGATGATATTCTTGTAACATTTCTTGTTAACATAGAGCAGACGTTGTGTTTGAACATTCTTCAAGATCAGCTTGAAAAAGAAAAAGTTTTAGATTGAGTTGATATATATAATGTTAACAAGAGAGAGAGACTCGACACAAACTAGGTCATTTCAGGACTAACACATGGTTCAATTTTAATTCAATAATTCGCTTGCGCGTACGAAACTGGAATATCCGCAGAAAACCCATGAGGTTGGACAGGCAACGCTACTCCTTTCCACATACAACCGGGGATTTGAAACCATGCCAGTTGACTCAATGACAGGCCGTATGACGCTAACCATTCCGCCATCCACCACCCCCGTGAGAACCATGATAAATGGTGGAATGACTGCAGGTTGGTGGAATGACAGACAACCATGATACATGGTGGAATGACTACAGGCCAGTGGAATGACAGACATCCATGATAAACAGTGAAATGATTGCAGGCCTGTGGAATGATGTTATATGATGGAACGCCTGCAGATTGGTGGAATGACAAACAACCACAATACACCATGGAATGACTGCAGGTCGGAGGAATGATGCGAAGATGTTTATTTGACTTTACCTGGGATTAAAGGTTCAGGATTTGTTTTCAATAACTTCGTCATTTCACTACTTGGCATTCCAAATTGTGGATTATAATGATTGTTAGTTTCTGGAAAACCGGTAGATGGATTATCTTCTGGAAGAAACAAATAGTCTATAATGTACACAAGATTAATTTGTTCCAATTTATCAGCTCTGAAATAACAAGAATAATTGTAAAATATAATATACTTCTAGAAAGATGGTGATTTACGACATACATTTGACACGAACTAGGTCAGTTAGGCACTAACATACAATTCATTTCCATGATTTGCTTGGGTCTTTAGCAGTAGACGGAATCAGACGAGCCCCTAAATAGGCAGTAATTTTCCTTGTCACATACAAGCTGGGAATCGAAACCATATCACTTGACTCAATAACAGTCCTTATGACCTAAAGTGAACTCTAGACAATACAGGCTACCCAACCCGACAGCTAACAGTTGTTTATGTTCATGTTCAGTCAATATTGTATAACATTACCTCAAGAAAACATATGGGGTTTAACATCCACTTGAAACAAACTAGGTCATTTTGGGACTAACATATGGTTTGATTTTATTTCAATAATTCGCTTGCACGTAGGGGTCTTTAGCAGTGGGAGGAAACCAAAGGACCCAGAGAAAACCTGCAAGATTGGACAGATGACCCTACTCCTTGTCACATACCACCGGGGATTCGAAACCAAGCCAGTTGACTCAATGACAGGCTTTATGAAACAGCGCGTTCATGCTAATCATTCAGCCATCCAACCACCCTTAATACAAGGTACAATTTCATGGAGTTTAATGCTATGTGATCATTTGTTTTATAAAGATGAGAGTTTCCTCGTAGTATCGCAGCATAGTAAACACCGTAATTGTCTATGTATTTGACAGATGAGAGAAATTCTTAGATTAAGTAACATAATGGCAACTCTGAGATAAAAACAGATGCATATATTTCGGCTAAATTGAGTGTTAATGACTTTCAGACATGTAGTGATATACATTTGAATGTCTGGATAATCAGAAGTAATATTAAATATAATTTAGTGTTCACATGAAATCTGTCAACCTTAGTAATACAGTACGAGAATGGTAATAAAAAAAAGTTGAGTGTCGCTTTCATACACGTAACATATCTTTACAGGAAAGTCTCACACTGTGTATCATTGATGCTATTTCGCTCATATATTTTGAACATTAGCCTGGAGGTCGGGTAGTGTTCGATCCCTGCATTGCCAAGAAAGTTCATCCAGATTTTCCAGCATGGTTTTCCCATGTCAGGGATGCATGTTAAAGATCCCTTGGCAGTTGGAATTTGATATATGAGTACGCCATAGTGCCGCTGTCTGGTCAAAATTTTCCTCATAACATACTGTACAGCATATGCTTGTCTTCATTAGCCCAGTTTAGGAGCAGAACAGTAGGACGTTAAACCCCATTTTATTTCATTTCATCTCGCGATCTGACATTATCATTTTGTATGGCGAGATACTTTGGATCTTTTAACCCCTCTGACTCTCTTAAACATTTTTACGAAATGGATAAAAGAAAAATTGAGGAAAAGATTTATTTGTTCTGTAGTGAATACAAATACCCATTTACATTGTAACATCTGATACCATATCTCATTCAAGGAGTTCACAAAACCTAACAAAGCCTTTATTGTATTTCTACATACATACTTACCCCCATTTTGAGTAATAAAAAAATCACTTAGTCTTGGATTCGATGGTAGTAATGATGTGGAAGAAAGTAGATCATTACTGCCTTCCACTCCAGAATCACGGGTAGGGGGAGACACTTGTTCTGGTTGACGACCATTTTCTTCCAGATCATTTTCTTCCCGTCTGTTCAACATTCTATGTTCTCCATTCACAGCATGTCGGCTACCAAATGTTTCATCTTGCTCATCTATTTTTTTAGATTTTGTTTCTTCGCTATGGTGCTTTATTTCATCCAATTCTAATTCTTTAAGCTTTTTTCCTCCTGGTGACGGATTTTTGTCTTGTTTCCAAGGCTCTAGACGCAAAATTTGTTTCACCTCTGTTTCATCAACTAATTCTAAATAACAATATAACACATTTTATTGTAGCTTATATCAATCATTTCATAGAATAATATAAATATTTAACATATTATTATATTTCATAGCATATAAAAACATCCTTATTGATGTATTTCTAGTGGTAAAGGAAAGTAACTTTATTAAAGGCTTCAGGTTGAAATCCAATTTGATTAGCATGCAACCTTCAAAAATGGCACTGGACAATTCGTCGGTAGGTAGACGAAGTGACTTATCGTCAGTTTCTTGTGGTATGAAGATATGTCACTTCGTCCACCTATCGAACAATTGTATATGTACTTTTTTTCATGAAACAACATGCATTCATTGGTTCAAATTCATAGATCGCCTTCTGACCTGTATTCATAGAAATATGTGCCTTTGTTTGTAAGACCAAGAGGCTGCGGTGGCTCAGCCAGTTAGACGTTTCCTCACTAACCTGCATGTCCCATGTGCGATCCAGGTGTTGGCAGCGGAAGTTGCATCAAGATTATCCGGCGTGGTTCTCACTTGTGATTTGGGCAGGAGTCAGGACAGAGGTTCTTGCAAGTTGTTCGAATGGGACGAAAAACTGAGGTCCCGTGTCAACAATGGCAGGGATGTAAAAGAACCCTGGGCCTATACGAATAGGCCACAGCACCGCTGTTGCAGCAAACTTACCCTCACAGCACACAGTATGGCATAAGCCAGTCTTCAGAAGCCCAATCGGAGCAGCACAGCAGGGTGTTAAACTAAGGTCTACTCTAATATCGAATTCCAACTATCAAAAGTTCTGTTAAATGCATGCCTATGTGTACACGGCACCTTGGTTTTTTGTCCCATTTGCACCACCGACATGGAAATATCACAACAGAAAATCCCGTGAACTTTCTCTGTTAACATAGAGATCAAACATGGCGGCTCCCGTGCAAGCAACACAAATTTGTTTCATTAAAAACCAACGAATACATCATTTACATAGTTTTAGACTCGAGTAAGTGCCAATGGTGGAAATTTTTTGAATACATCGTTTACATAGATTCTAGACTCGAGTAAGTGCCAATGGTGGAAATGTTTTGATTGATACGCACGAGACCATTCAGCAACCCAACCCACTCGATTATAGTCTTACCTGCGTGTTCTACTGGATCTTTCCTACTGCAGGATGCATCATGGTTAATATCTACAAAATAACACCAGATCATAAAATCGGCAAACAAAAGAATTTAAGTCTTTTAAGATAATTCTGTTATTTTTATGAAAGCCCTTCAGGTTTTTTTTCACCATCGTTATACTGCAAGGCCCTTCTTTGTAGTCAATGGGATTATAAGATTGTTTGGGGGGAGGGGGGAACTAAGTTTAACATATGTACTTTAGATCATAAGGTTTGTTATTGAGTCAAGTGATGTGGTTTCGATTCCCCACTTGTACGTGACAAGGAGTAGAAGCACCGGTCCAACCTCATGGTTTTTCCCAGGTTCTCCAGGCATCCTCCTACTGCTTAACCCTTAGAACCCGAAATGCCGCAAAACCGCCTTGATGTTGTATCGCATATACCCGAAATGTCGCTTTTGCGGCTTGGGGCGTGTCAAGCTCCTATTACGTTGACGTCATAATTAATATGACGTCCTGTAAATCCAGGAGGGACGTGCAACACCCCATGTATAATCAGTGTTCAAAGGGTTAAGATCTCAATGGACAAGCAAACTATTGAAATAAAATTGAACCATATGTTACTCCTGAAAGGAGCAAGATATTCCTTATCAAAAAGCTAGGGTAATCTGTTAGTAATATCCCAATTTTCACGATAAACAAAACTTTAAATTTAACTGTATCTACGCAATTGTATTTCTGTAAATTGACTGACAGATAAGTTCTCCAGGCAGACGGTCAATTTCACCATCATAATACTGGTAAATTTTAACTGCCTTCAATCAATCAAGAGATTTGTTAGTCAATTAATCCAATAACGTCCCACTCCCCGCCTGGAATATGCAAATATTTTGCATACACAAAAAATATATGCCAACCTCTGATTGGGGAGTTGAGTTTAATAGTATTAATTACCTTCCTCATGTTCTTCACCCTCCCGCGGCAATGATTGAATGTCGTTTAATTCTGAAATATGAAAAATTTAATAATATATTTTAATAAATGTAGATTTAACTGGATGATTAATGAACTCAATGATCAAGTACCTGGATTATCAAGTGACTGGATCATCAAGTACCTAAACCAAATAACTGGAATATCAAGTACATTGACCAAGTAACGGAATCATCAAGTACCCAGATCAAGTTACTAGACCAAGAAACTGGATCAAGCAATACCTGGATCATCAAGTACTTTACTTTAACCAGATACAAAAAATATTGGCTTAAATAAATAAATGAAAACAAAGCGAAGGCTTGTTTACACTTGCTCTTACTAGGAACTATCAGCTAAAAGGACATTTACCACCAACCAGATTACACAGTACTTTCATCATTCATCACATGTAATGTCTGTGTCCTGTCCTTGGGTTTGTCTTTTGTTTGTGTACATTATAGACAAAGATTAATCTCTTTGTTTTTGTTTTTATATTTGACTAACGCCAGTTCTTAGTATAAGAAGAATTAAGGACGACTATTTCTGATTAGAACTTTATTAGAATAATAACATAAACCAGGCCTCGAGTTCACAAAGCATTCTCAAACTTAAGTTGAGAATTTACTCAACTTTCAATCACTGTTTATTAGAAACATCTTTGACCCAGAAACACAAAACTTTGCATTGTTATTAGGGTATTTGATACACTGAAACAACAAAAGTTTTATAAAGGGTTGTGTTTTAGCTACAATAAGTAAATTCTTGACTTAAGTCTGAGAATGCTGGGCATTATGGACAGCCAAGTATACAAAACTACTCTACTGGTACTGTTGATATTGGAGAGCAAAAATCATCAAAATGGAACATAACATAGTGGCGCAATTCCTTCTACACCTTCTCTTGATTACATAAAACACTAAATCAAAATAAAAAATACAAATGTTCAAATTTCCATTCTAAATAATATGGCGCAGTTCCTTCTCAGCATCTTGAGTATTTTAAACAAGACAACAGTGAGGCTGATGTCCCCCGCCGAAATCCTAAAATAAATAGACGACACATATTAATTAATCGCACATTTATTTTGTTCAAACGTATCAAGCAATCAAACTGTACATGAGTGTTTTATAAAGAAAAATGCTAAAACCGACGAGAAAAATGAAAATGTACCCTAGTTAGGGGGACCCTAAAGGCAGACAAAAGGGCCCCCACGCTTGATAAAAGGGCCCCTCTGGCCAAGGGAAAGGGCCCTCGTGTCCGAGTCAATCGTTTCTATACACTGTTACTGTCGAATCCATTACTGAATGAGAATGCAGTCATTGTATTGGCATAAAAATCATCAATCAAGATGAACCTAAGTTATCTTGTCCCAAAGTATCAACCAATCAAATTGCTTATCTCTGCCTACCCTAAGCAGAAAATGTTCATCTTCGAACTCCATCAAGCCATTGACCTAATAAGCATACACACCAATTTTGAACATTTTAACTCAATTAGAAGGAGAGTTACATGTATTGTGTTCCAAAGTCTCGGCAAATCAAATTGATTATCACTCTGCTTACCCTGAGCAGAAAATGCTCATTATCGATCTTAGTCAAGGCATTATACTGTAATGAAACTATACACCAAGTTCCATCAATCTCACTTAATTAGAACTAAAGTTATCGTGTCCCAAAGCATCAACCAATCAAATTGCTTATCACTGCTTACTCTTTGCGGAAAATGCTCATCTTCGAACTCCATGAAGGCATTACCCTAATAAGCATATACACCAAGTTTGAACATTTTAACTCAATTAGAAGGAGAGTAATTGTGTTCCAAAGTCTCGACCAATCAACTTGCGTATCGCTCTGCTTACCCTGAGCAGAAAATGCTCATTATTGAACTTAGTCAAGGTATTGATGTAATGAAACTATACACCAAGTTTCATCACTCTCACTTAATTAGAACTAAAGTTATCGTGTCCCAAAGCATCAACCAATCAAATTGCTTATCTCTGCTTACCCTAAGCGGAAAATGCTCATCTTCGAACTCCATCAAGGCATTGACCTAATAACCACATACACCAAGTTTAAACATTCTAGTTCAATTAGGAAGAGATTTATTGTGTCCCAAAAAGTGTGACGGACAGACGGACAGACAGAGAGACAGACAGACAGACAGACGAACCCATTTTAATAGTCCCCCAACTTTCTTCGAAAGGCGGGGGACAAAAAGTGTCAAATATGAAAAGATATATTGGTCTAAATCCCATTGTTCAGAGCGCAGGGTGGATCTACTGGTATATCATGGTTAACATTAGGTTCCTGTGGTTCAGGATCAGAAGGATCAACGTCAGATTCATCACTTGAATCCGAAAAACTGTTATCCGAGTCCGTTCGAGACATAGGTAGTAACGAAGACTGTCTAAACTGTTGACATATAAAGCTCAGATGGTCGAACTTCATAAACTTTAGAGTGAAATTCCGATCCGTGAAGCTTGCGAACTGTAACAAACTTATTGTCGTTGCACGGTTCGATGACAATGTATATATCTCTGGCAGAGTGCTTAGAGCCATCGCGGTTAAGAAATACCAAATCACCAGAAGATACAATAGAGCACTTTGAAGGCATGCCTTGCGGAAATTTGGATTGTGCACTGATGATTGTTAAGACGGGTAGATTGTTGTTGCAGAGCTAAAGCACTGTCAGAAAAGTTAAGTTGTTCCCCCATAAGACCATCAATTTGTAACAAAATTTCTCGAGCTGAAAATCCACGATTTCGGATTCTATTGTTGAGGAAACGCTTTTCGAAGTTCAGTTTCCAGTTCTTGAATAGTTTTCTCGGCAATCAGGTTCTTTATGCGACCAATGTCTAGAGAAATACTGTGTTCATTCAAAACCGAACATTGTTGTAAGGCTTGAAAGCCGGTTGCTGCATCAACCCGAATACTAGATTGTAGGAGGAAAATGTATCTCTTATGACGAATATTTTTTGGCGATTACGACACAAAATATCACAAGCAAAAGTTTGTTCAAGTTGAAGAGTGTGTGACGCTAGAAAAGTCAATTCGGCTGGTAAACGCTGTAAAGAAGAACACTGAATACAGCATGATGTAACCTACTGTCTATTTCTTGCTGAGAATCTAGAGCGTAAAAATATCGATTGAACAGTTTCTGAAGCTCTGTTTTTGACATATGTTTAAAACGCAAATGTATTGCTGTTGGCAAGCCTGGTAGAACATGGCGGGGAACAATAATCAAATTACGAGTTGTCCAAATACGACTTGTTGGGACACTACTAAGACACCGTTCCAGCCAATGGTTGCGGATTGTAAATAACGTTTCACACCTTTGGCATTGGTAACTTCTTTTTGAGTGAGGTGGGAATATGTACGCCAGAGAAATTTACATTCTTGTTGAGATTTCTTCCAAGAAGCTAAACTGAGAAATGGCATGGCTGACAAACCATTTAAAACTTCGGTGGAAGTCGATCGTGATGGAAGTGGTTTAGTGTAACATGCAATGCTACTGAAAGCGGTAACAAGTCTGGTGCCACCTTCTGGTTTTCGTACTAAAAAGCTAGGAGAAACATATTCGACAGTGGCGTTAACATCCTTGGGTTTAGCAAGCACCCCCAGACGTTCCAATTCATCCATTTTATTTTGCAGTTCTTCCAGATTTTTCCTGCCGTATATGGGTAACCTCCCCTTTTGTCTAGGAGGTTCTACGGGCCCCATATTGATAGAAGCTTTAATGTTGCCTGACGCACAATTATATTTGCCAATTAATGGATCAAACACATTGTCATACTGAAGGTGTAAAGTCGAAATTTAAAAGTTTGTCTTTGTTTGATAAATGATGACTGGGATAGACATTTGCAGGTTGTGAAAAAGGAGTAGGGTTATCTGAAGGCATAACGCTGTTAACACTAATGGGCTGTTCGACCGGAAGAATATCCCCACAAAAAATTTGACGTAATTGAGCATGTGCTGATTCTTTTTAATGGATATAAGATTGTCTGTCTCATTGGGGATGCGAATAAATCCATTGATTGATTTACTTACGTCAGGGATCGGCCACAAATCAGCATTTGAAGCCGGTGGGAGTCGGCAATTCCAAATATTCACCAGGATAAACAAACTTAGATACATTAGCACGTAGTAAAAACGAATCAGTACGGCGAACAACAGCAGAACCTGCGACTGCTTTTGAGAAATAATATTGTATTACTTGATTACCTATAGGAAAAGAGTAATTAGGAATATCTAAAACAATGTTGTTTTGTTTCAAGAAGGGCATACCACCTAAAATTTCCGCATCGAGGTCTTAAACAACCAAAGCGTCCAAATTTAATTCCATAGCCCCACGGGTCACAATGATACAAATCTCACCAATGATCGTTAATTTTGATTTACCACAGGCCTGGCTTGCTCTGTGTTTGGTTGGCAGTATTTCAACCGATAATGTATTAGCAATTGAGAGTCTAATAAGGGATGATGTTTTCCCAGAATCACAAGTGATACTGACAGGATGAGGGCCGTAAAATATATCAAAAGTAGGCGAGGCTGCCATGGTTACCCTGGAAACAATTGTATCCAATGACGTACTTTCACTTTCATCTAGTCAGGCAGCTGTGTCATCATTGGTATCTAATGTTTCCAGCGCATCTTCAGCATGATTTCAGTACCCTCATCGACTGATGAGACGCGGAAGGATTTAGCAATGTCATTTTTCTCAACTTCAGTTAAAAATAATTACATTACATAAAAGAATGACCTTGGCTACATCTATTCGCAGCCCTACATATAAAACAGGTTTTATTATTATTATTAGTTTGTTGGTATTGTAGAGCGGATATGGGTTGTTGAGGTGTTTGTGGAGGTCTAATTGGTCAAGTTCCAGTTGGTAGGAAATTCCGTTGAATGACACGAACACATGCTGATCCAATAGCCTCTTGTTTTAATTCCTCTAGAAAACCGTCAATGGCATCAGCTATTTGAGGTTGCATGTCTTTTAATATCATTCGTTGCAAATCATAAGCACATGTTTGTTTGGCTAAGGCAGGAAGGCCAGGATGAATTAATGCCATCCATTTGAGAATAGCTAAACGTTCCACAGTAGGGGACATAATTTCGTTACGTACAGGAGTTTCCCTGTCATGTACAAGTTGTGAATCCTGACGTAGTAAATTGTCCTGTAAGCGCGCAATGGCACGTTGGTAAAGTTTTTCAGGTCTTTCGCCTGTCTCCCAAGCAATCTCAGCAAATTTCATGAATTGCGCTTCACTTTGCTTAAATCCATAATATTTACGTATTTTCTTGCAAATATTTTCAAAGCTGGTAGATGCCCTTTTGATATCATCGGCTAAAAGCGGTGGGGAATATTCGGAAATAAACCCTAGCATATCATTCTGTGATTTGGCCTTTTGCACTGCTGTGAGAGAATCAGGTGTGTCCTCTTTGTCGTCTGTAAAATTACCGTTTGGGTTTTCACTTGTTTCTTTTTGCCACATAATTGGAGCCTGTTCGTCTGCTGGGTCAAGGCCCACTAATAATTTAGCAAATCTCTTATCTTGTTGCTGCATATAATAAACAAGACGATTACGCCAACTGTCAAATAATGATGAGAGGGTTTCCTCCTCCTGTAATTTCCAAGGTTTAGGAGCTTTCCCCTAAAGTGAAATAGTGTGAATCTGCTGTGATGTGAATGAATGGAATTTTCCATAGCTAGAAGTAGAAAAGTTATGTTTACAAAATTCATAATAAGACGTATCAAATCCTTGTTGATATCTTCCTAGGACTAAAACTACAATTGATACTTCTTCAGAGATGTAATCAGGGTTGTAATTAACTCAGCCACCACGCCAGTTGTTAGTATAAGAAGAATTAAGGACAACTGTTTCTGATTAGAATAATAACATAAACCAGAACGAGGCTGGGCATTGTGGACAGCCAAGTATACAAAACTACTCTACTGGTACTGTTGATTATAGATAATCATCAAAATAGAACATAACATACTGGCGTAAAATTTTGTCTTTTGTTAAAGACAGCAATGTACATTACTGTATATCATTCACTTTGCCTTTTGCCTTCGTGTCTTTTTGTTCCAGACATTTCCTGTAAATACAGAAACCCTAGCAAGTGTAGATACATATACCCTTGTAACTGTAAATATAGAATCCATAGTAACTGTTAATACAGAGTCCCTAGTACTGTAAATAGATCCAAGTACCTGTAAATACAGAGTCCCTAGTAGCTGAAAATACAGAGTTCATAGCAACTGTAAATGCAGAAACTCTAGCAACTATAAATGCAGAAACTCTAGCAACTATAAATACAGAAACCGTAGCAACTGTTTTACAGAAACCATAGTGGATTGAATAGTTGCGCGATATAAATATCATTATCATCATCATCAACTATAAATACTAATGGAAGTGAATGAAATCATACCTGGATTTGAATTAAGCGACAAATCTGTTTTTGAGCTGGTGTCAGATTGGGGCATGCCAAAACCAGATATGGAAGGTTGTGTATGTTGACTTGCAGACGGTGGAAAAGAATCACAGCTTCCACTGTCTGCTACAACTTCAGATGCTTCTCCATGAGGATTTTGCTCTCCAGGATTTTCAGATGTTTTTCCATCAAGAATTTGTACTACAGGATCTTCTGCATTTGACGAAAAACTAACATTCACATAATCTAAAATATAATAATAATCAAAATAACAGATATGGTTCATCATAGGCACTACATATATAAAATATTTTATAATAATCCCTGTCTTCAATAGCATGGTTGGTGCAGATCATGGGTTCCACGTCGACCGTATATGCCGGTCGGGACCGGGGGCTATATAAAATGACCGTGCAGTGCAGATAATTAGCGTTTTAAACCTCATTATATGGGTTCCATGTTGTCCATATATGCTGTGACTACTAAGGGCTTTCTTGCATCAGTATGTAAAATCATTAAAGCGAGAATAATTACACAAACATGATTCAAAAATAAAATGAAATGAAATGGGGTTTAACATCCCACTGTTCTGCTCTGAACTGGGCGAATGAAGAAGGACATACGCCATACAGTGTGCTATGAGGGAAGATTTTGCCCAGACAGTGGCACTGCAGCCTACTCTTGTATCTTTTACCTCAGCTTTCCTTCCCATCCAAACTATTAGACATCTGTCATTGTCAGGTCCTCCGTCCTGCATCACTGACAAAGGGGAACCACAACGGAAAATCTGGATGAACTTTCTTGGCCAATGCAAGGATCGAACACACTCGCCAGCGTCTTACCCACTTAGCCACCGTGTCCCCATAAACAAACATGAGTAAATCTGAACAGATCACTAGTGGGAGAAATTGGCAAAAGCGTGACTAATTAAGTTAATGTCACTACTGAGACTACCGTTCACTATCTAGGTCAAACCGCCAGTTTTCTTTAATCTGCAAATGACATCAGTAGAGTGCGAAATCATTAACTATATGAATTTGTGGGGAGAACTGATATTGAAATTTTGATCATTCCAGTTAAACCAGGGCTACAACTCTAGAAGTAAATAACGGAAATTAATTCTGAAATTCAATGGGCTTCTTTTGTTTCACTAATTTAAATGATGCATATAAATTTCATACAGATAGGATGATAGCTTTCGTCATTTGAGTGTTCACAATGGTTCACAAAGTGATAAACAGGGGTGATAACTCTAGAATTAAATATTGGAAATTGCTGAACTTCGATAGCATTCTTAGTTTCACTAATTTACATGATGCGAATAAATTTCATACTGATCGGTTGATAACTTTTGTCATTTGACCATTCAGAAAGAGCAACAATAAAGTGAAACAAGAGCCATAACCCCAGAATTAATTAACGGAAATTTATCAACTTTTCTGCATATCAAACTGCATCATTTTGTGTTGCCTGTTTTTATTGATGTGGGCACATGAAAGTAATTACCTTTTTTATTGCGTTTCTTACAATAATCATTGCAACAAATTCCAATAATTATAACAACAATTAGAATCATGACTGTAACGACCACAGCAATAACAATATTCACAGTGACAGCTGAAATAAATCAAACATATGTTATAACATTTAAATGTGAAAATCGAAATCAGGAAATATTGATAGAAACTTATCCACCTCTGTTAAATCTTTTGTCAAATCTATCCTGTATCCCCAAATACAAGATTTCATATGTCCAAACGCACTTCAGGAGATAACTTCTACTACAACTTCACAAGCTTTGATAGTCATTAAGGACATATTGCTATTAGGAAGGTTAAAAAAATCAGTTGACACATGATGAAGTCAGTAGACACATGATGAGAGTCAGTAAACACATGATGCTAGAGTCACGACACACATTATGATCAAGTTACAACACACATAAAGTCATAACAAAAATGATACAGTCATTATGATAGATAATGATGATAGATAATGATGATGGGAGAGAGAGAGAGAGAGACACACACTCACACACACTTAATTATATATATATCATAATGATGCATGATGATTGAGTCATTACATACATGATGTTAAAGTCACTACACATCTACTAGGTTTACTCCTACTGTGCCAGTTTTATTGTTTAGGGATTACAAATAATTAACAATACAACAATGGGGATTAGTTAGGATTAAGGGTTAACCAGAGGATTAACAGTTTAATTTGATATTTTATTCCATTTCAAATCTACCTTTTTTTTACACATTATTATACTAAAATACAATATTTAAAATTTTTAGCATATAATGTACAAGTTATCATTTAAACATTTTATTTAATCAAACATGTTCCTATTAATAATACATCTTCAACAAAATACATCTTACAATCCAACTAAATGGGAGACAGCATCACAATACTCGATGATGATGTAATGCCCTTCATGGAGGCGCCGCTTTTCTATCTCCAGTCTGTCTTCCAACTGCCGGTACTTCCTTTTTCTGGGTTTGCTAGAGGCACCAGCAGCAAGCTGGTATGAAACTAACATCTACTTGAACGTCTGCCATCTTGTGATATCTGTCAGATTAATGTTGTTGACAAATGACAGTGGTTCCATATATTTAGTGTCCTCTGAACAAAGTTCACCACTTAAGTAAGTTTTAACAAAAAATTGATTATCATCATGATAAAATAAGATGAACACAGTTTACATGCCACATGCTGAACAAATAATATGTTGAACACAGTTCTCTACACCATAAAATTGGCCCACTTGATTAAGCCAATTAAGGCTGTTAATTAAAATCAGATAATCCAGAATAATCCAGGGATTAAAAACTGGCACAGGGGGAGTACCCCATCTACTCAACTAATGAAAAGAGTCACTCATCATCTAATGACAAAATGAAATATCTTTTTAATTACCGGTATATAGAGTTTTATCATAAGATAAATTTTCTTTTAATATGCTTTCTGTATAAAATATGTAATGATAAAGTGATACATTTTATGATAGTGTTGCAGATGTAAAGCTAGATTGATACATGTAGTGATCGAGTCAATCATAAAGATGAGAGAAAAATATATAATGATAGACTGACACATATAATGGTAAAAAATACCACACATGTAATGGTAAAAACACATGTAATGGTAAAAACACATGTCATGGCAAAAACACACATGCAATGGTAGAGTCACAGATAGGATGACATATGTAATGATAGAGTAACACATGTAATGATAGAGTGAAACTTGATATTATAAAGTGATACAATGTTAATACCTGTAACTTAATGTACAATATGCAATGACAATTAAGTCACACATGTAATGATAAAAGTCACACATGTAATGATAAAAGTCACACGTGTAATGATTGAATGACACATTTAATGATAAAATAACACATGCAATGATAGAGTGACACATATAATATAGTGATACATGTATGTGATGATAGAGTGATACATGTAATGGTTGAGTGACATATCTAATAATGATAGATTGACACATGTAATTAATGATAGAGTCAAATATGTAATGATGGAGTCACACATGACATGATAGAGTCATATATAAAATGATAGAGTTGCACATGTACCCGGTCAATCTAGATCTGTTACAGAAAACCGACAAGAAAAACAACCCCACTGCTGCACGAGCTTTCTCGCTAGAACACCTGGAAGACAACTGGCCGTCTGATGACTGGGACCATGTGTACACGGATGGCTCACGCAACCCTGAAAGGGGCACCAGCTCGTTTGGAATATACCTGCCAAACGGGGAACAGGGAATAAGCAGGAAACTGCCCAATAACTGTTCGGTGTACACTGCAGAGCTTGTGGCCATTCGTGACGCTATATCATGGATTTCCCACCAAAAGACTAGTAAGTTCGTCATTCCAAGCGACTCCCTGAGCAGTCTGATTTCAATCCAAACTGACAACTCGGACTCAAGACCAGAAGTCATTTTGGAAATCAGGCAGCTGTACCAGAGGGTCTTAAAGAAGGGGAGCAAAGTAGAGCTCGTGTGGATTCCATCACATGTCAACATTAGAGGAAACGAGGAGGCAGATCGACTCGCAAACGAAGGTCTCAAGGATACAGCACCACTCCGCACCATAGACTACAGCACCACGGAAATCTACAGTATGGTTAAAAGACAGGTCAATTCAATCTGGGAATTACAACTCGTTGAACTTGACACATACAGATTCCGGCTGGATGACAAGATCTACACGAAGACAGCAATCAATCACCCTAGAAGAGATATATGCAGATTTATATCGAAACTAAGGGTGAGAGAGCGGCTGCGAGACCACAAACACCAAGTCATCGTCTGTGAGTGCGGGGAAGAATGTACCACCAACCATGTCCTGGTAGACTGCGAGGTATACAAGGAGGAGAGAAGGGAACTAGTGAGAATAATGGAGAACAACAACATACCGTTCAACACTAAGAACCTACTCTTCCCTAGACCAGATCTGAAACTGCAAATCTTTGAACAAATCCACGCCCTAATGGACACAGTTGGACTAAGTAGAATAGTGAAGTAAGAGGGGGTCATGATTAGACGGGCCCGGCATCTAAACACTAAACTACATAGGGGATTTATACCAAACTGGCAGGATAGTGGAGTAAGGGAGGGTCACGATCAGACGGACTCGGCATCTAAACACTATTCCGCCAAAAAACAGACACTAAACAGAATAGGATAGTGGAGTAAGGGGAGGTCACGATAAGACGGGCCTGGCACCTAAACACAAAAACCACAGATGACATCTACCAAACTAAGCAGGATAGTGGAGTAAGGGGGAGTTTCGGTCAGACGTACTCGGCACCTAAACACTATTTCGTAAATAAAACTGATACCAAACCCATAGAGAGGGATAGTGGAGTAAGGGGAGGCCACGATAAGACGGGTCTGGCACCTAAACACTAACCCCAAACGATGACACCAACCAACCCAGAAGCAAACGAGATCATCTACCAAATGATATGTTTTTTAATAAATAAAGGGAAGAACTTCCCACTAAACCCAATCCATGGCTTAAAGCCAAATAGAAAGATTGCAAAATCATATTCTAAAAAACAGGAATCAGCTTCGGCTCTCCTAAGTCTTGTCTGCGATATCACTTATGTGGAAGCAGACGTTAAACACTAAGTAGTAGTAGTAGTACATGTACCGCTAATGATAAAATCACATATGTAATGATTGACACAGAAGTGCTGATAAGGGTCACATATGAGATGATAGAGTCCTATATATAATGATCAAGTTACATGTATCATGATTGAGTAAGATAAATTAAAACTTGTTCCTAGCTCTGGATTCAGCTATGTACTTACATGTATCAGTTTTCTGTAAACAGTTTAACCTCTCAGACCACTCTCCTTGTAAGCAAGTAGTTGTAGTAATCTTAGCTTCAAACCCATCAAAACATTTCAAAAAGCAGACTGTATCATTCGCAATCAACTCCTTATCAGATATATTTGTACATTTCACTTCCCCATTTGTTTCTTTAAAAATATCCCTGAAACAACCTACAAATAAACAGCGTCATTTGTTCACAGTGATGATCAGTTTCTGGGTGTATAACATATTGGTATCTACTTCTAGTCTGTGATATCAATTGGGCTATGAAGTTGTACGCCTGTCATACAGGATAACAGCACTAAGGCCTACTTTAATATCAAATTCAAGATGCTGTGGGATCTTTTATGTGCATGCCATTGTGTACACAGGACTTTGATTTTTAATCCCATTCAAACAACTATACATTATCTCAAGACCCTTGCTAGTCCCCCTATCCTGCACCACTGAAAGGTAAACAATCTCAAGGTTAGCGAGTCAACATATTACTATTACAAAATTAGATCAGATTGCTGACAAATATATCTACTCTGTGCTCAAGAACAATAAACATGATGATCACTATTATTATGAATGATCTTTAGTGTAAATTGTTTATCTTATGTTAAAAAGATTGTGTGATTGGGTGTTTATTGGACTAACAAGGAAAGTGTGCATAGTCATTTGGATAGGACAAACAACAAAGGTCTATGGGTGCACACATTGGAATGAAATGAAATGAAATGTGGTTTAACGTCCTACTGTTCTGCTCCTAACCTGGGCTAATGAAGACGAGCATACGCCATACAGTGTGCACATGAGGGAAATTTTGCCCAGACAGCGGCCCTACGGCCTACTCTTATATCGAATTCCAACTGCCAAGGGATCTTTTACGTATACGCCAATGTGTACATGGGACTAGACAGCTGTTCTTGCCAGGCCCTCCGTGCATCACAAGGGGAAACCAAGCCGGAAAATCTGGATGAACTTTCTTGGCCAATGCAGGGATCGAACATCACCATCTTACCCACTTAGCCACGGCATGCACATAAAAGAAGTGTTGTGGGCAGAAGATAAGTATTCCAGAAATGATACTACCTGTCCAAAATTCAGTCACTCGCATTGCACACGTAAACATGGAAACATGTGGAAGAAAAGTTCAAAATACAAAAAAAAAAATCAATCTACCTGTTCTTTTACAGGCCAATTCCTGCGACCATCTTGGCTTACTCTTCTCAACTTGGCATACAGCTATAGTATCATTAACAGGGGTGTATCCAGAATTACAGACCACTTCTATCACTGTACCTATTACAGGTCTTCTCGAATATACTGGGTAGTCATTACTACCCAGATAATTATGAACTAGAGAGACAGTCCCATTCTGAATATCCAATGGAAATGTACAATCAACATCTAAATATAAACACAAAATAACTGATCATGACATTTGTAGATCACCTGCTGACAAGTCTAGTATAACTTATGTCACAGATTTCTAGTATTATCCCCTGATCAAATCCTCTTCTTGAGAGAGAGAGAGAGAGAGAGAGAGAGAGAGAGAGAGGGAGAGAGATAGAGATAGAGAAATGAGGTTTAAGTCCACTGGACACAAACTAGGTCATTTCAGGACCAACATATGGTTTAACTTTATTTCAACAATTCCCATGCGCGTAGGGGTCTTTAGCAGTGGGAGGAAACCGGAGTGCCCGGTAGTGATGTGCGGTTTTTAAATTTTCTTTTGGTTTCGATTTTCGGTTTTTCTGAGGCAAAAAACCTCGGTTTCGGTTTTCGTTTTTTTTTATTCATTTAAACACTGTGTCATGTATGTACTGATTTATGGTTATTTTATAGGAATACTTGAAAGCCAGAAAAAATATCAAAAATATTGATGTAAATAGTAAACAACAAGGTTTTTTTTTTACTGTTATATGACTTTAATTATGACTGATAGTAATAACAAAGTTACTGTAAAAAAAAGATCTGACACACACAACGCCATAGGCATAATAATAAATTAATATAACGACATATTATCAGTAACAATAAAGTTAGATTCTACTGTAAAAAAAAAATACCAAAACAAATTTGCATAACAAAATAATACCAATCCAACAAATCGAAACATGTGGTCTTTTATTTCTCGTTTATAAATTATAAACTTAAAAACAAAACTAACGCAATTGCCGTTTTCGGGTGTTGTTCAAATGTTGTTCTAAACCTGACTCAAAATTGTTAAATTATATTCTTATAATTTATGCAGCAGAAATAAATTTTTTACAAAGATTAAATCTACATTTTGTGTCATCTAATCTTTCATAGTTATTGAGCAAGCCATGGAGGCATTTTACTTTTCAGAGGAAGCCATCGTTTGATATTGACAAGCGGCTTCGGGTTGAATAAAATTTTGGATTGTAAACCAAACCGAATTGAGAAAATAAATGGTCTAAGCCAACCAGACTGACTAAACACTATTATTCTATACCAACCTGTTTCACAGAGAATTACTAACGAAATATCCCTGTAACGGATGGCTGTCTAAAACACGTGCGTTGACTTGCACGCCTCGTAGTCATTGGCTCAACGGCTCGTGCAATTTTTACTTAACACCTAACTGCTTCGGGCAAAATGATGCATTTTACTCATTTTAATACCCATTTACACTAAATAGGAAATATTTTTTAACTACAAATACTTCAAACGTCTTTATTTATTTTTCTTTTAACTCAAAAAAATGTTTGAGAATTTAATTTGTTGGAGTAAAAAAGTTAATATAGAGCGAAGCTCTAAAGCATGGCGCGAAGCGCGGTGCTTGAGCAAAGCTCTTTTCCGGTAACACAGGAGCGTAAGCAAAATGTCACCCACAGACTGTTGATTAAAAAAAATTTCAGACCGGAACCGGATACACTGGGCAAAATTGGCAATGCGCATGTCTCACAATGCGCATGTCAGCGCATGTCAACTTACCAAATCTCGCCCAAGCGAGATTTCGCGTCTCTAAGAAATATTTCTATGACGCGTCGAATGAATGACGTCACATATTTTTGACGTCAATGAAAATTCTCACACTTTTTTGTTCTTTTTTCAACTGGGGAAACTTTATTATGAAGGTTTCAGATTTGACAACAATCACACCATCTTCGCTCTACTCAGGCAAGGCCTGTTACATATTATGCCGTACTCATTAAGCCTCGTCAATGTCATGCTTATCAGTGATTGTAGCGGCCAAGCGAATATTCACTGCGGGATCAGTTTGATTCTATACATACGCGCTCTGGTTGATCGAAAATAAAAACGGAAGTGGTGGCTACATTAAAATTTTGGAATTATTAAGTAAACGAAATACGGCTACATAAAAATTAGGAATTTGGAAAAAAAACGAAACGCACGGTTATTTTTTTTTAACGGTTCGGTTTTCGGTTTATTTGTAAAAACCGATACCGTACGGTTAAACCGAAAACCGCACATCACTAGTGCCCGGAGGAAACCCACAAGGTTGAGAAGGCGCCCCCATCTCCATGCCACATACACTCACACCGGGGATCGAAACCACAGTCGCAAGCCAGAGGTGACCGGCCAGCTAGAGGTCGAAGCGCGGCACTCTAGACCACTAGGCCATCCCAACCCCCACCAGAGAGAGAGGGGGTTATTATTGTGTCAATGGGTGATTATTGGCCAAGGGTAGTTGTTGCTCCTGGGTGATTATAGGCTATGTCCTGTAATTGTAGCTGGGTGATTATAGGCTATCTGCTGTTATTGTCCTTAGGATGTTACTGTACCTCAGGCTTCAAACTTGGATCAATATTTAGAGTGAAATGACTTCTCCCTACTGGGAGACCTAAGGAGACTACAAAGATTTCACAAAATGCAATGTGATGGTACCATTCGATCTTGTTCCAACATATCACCATTTTAATTTGATTCTGGATACATGTAACTTTAATGTATTTATTGTGGTATAACAAGACCACTTTAATATCAGTAAAATAAATCTACATTTACATTATCAATTGTATTAGCTTGTAGGTAGCAGAATGGACATTTTTGATGTGGTCATTGCTGATCATTTGCTACAATTTTGGAGTTAGATAAAGGTTATAATGGAGACAAAATAATCATATTCCTGAATATATTTTGAATTCTTATTGTTTTTATATGGTTATAAATTATCTTTAACATAACATTTAAAATAGTTTTGGCTGTTATTTTCCCTGGATGACTATAGGCTATGAGCTCTTATTGTTCCTTGGTGACTATAGACCCTGAGTGATTATAGGCCCGGAGTGATTATAGCACCTGGGTGATTATTGACCCTGTGTGATTATAGCACCTGGGTGACTATTAACCCTGTGTGATTATAGGCTCTGGGTTTTTACATAAAATAACAGCTGCGTGATTACTTGCCTTGGAATTTATCAATGTATTAATATTCATAATTGCTAACCTACCATTCATAAAATCTTTTTCTCCTGTAAATTGCCTACAAACTCTATGGTATGTTCTATTATTGCCACTGATATTCAAACTTTTATTATGTTGAATGTACTGTTCTTTACATTCATCAGAATAGTACCGAACATCACTAAAATACTGCCTCGGACAATACGAACAGATATTTTTATAGCCATTGCCATAGACAAACCTGAAAAAATATTTTAAATATTACAGATGTTGTTGGGTTAGTTGGGTTGCCAGGCAATGAAATGAATGGGGTTTAACATCCTATATTTCATATTCATTCCAGCTAATGAAGTGGGACATATGCTATGCAGCATGCTACGGAACTCTGTGGTCAGTGCTCACTTTGGATTTCATATTTCTTCCGCCAATTTTTCATATTTATTTATTAGCCATATATTTGTTTCGCCAAAAAAAAGAATAAATAACCTTTATTAGATTTTATCAGTAATTTTTATTTACATAAGTATACGCAATTACATCACAATTTACAAAATTTGTCACTGCTTTGCATAAGCCCATTTTTTGAAAGCTTTTTCAAAATCTATGGTAACCACTTTTAGTAACATTAAATTACATAGTGTATTTGTTTTTATTGAATATTTGGGTTTTTTTTATAATAAAGTATTTGATAGATTTTACATCCTGTAACCGGTGAAAATATTTACGTTCGGGAATTAATGAGACTGTTTTTATTTTTTCTTTCAGCAGAAATGAATCATGCAGCTCTTTTATCAATTTTAAGTCACAGGAAATATCCATGTCTCTCTACCTTGAATTATCTTAGGTTTTTTTTGTTTTATTGCAGTGTTCATGTTTTTGTTGGATCAAAAAATTCTTTTATAAATAAATAAGAAAGAGAGTGAAATGGGATTTAAGTCCATTCGACACAAACTAGGTCATTTCCGGACTAACACATGGTTCAATTTCATTTCAATAATTCACTGCCGTAGGGGTCTTTAACAATGGGAAAAAAATGGAGAGTCTGGAGAAAACCGGTAAATGGAAACCAGCCAGTTGACTCAATAACAGACCTTATGATACAGCCATCCATCCCCCTATAAATAAATAAACTTACATTGTTGGAGATTTGTAAAGTTTAGATCCATCATGGTTTTTAACGAAGTCCAATTCACCACAACATACCTTATATAGAAAAGATAATAAGCTAGGTTACTAGTACCATAACATGTCTTCTTCCACTGCCATTCAATACCGCAGACAAAATCTAGAAGTCAAAAGTCTGTATACTGTCTGGACATAAGGCACCCGTCACAGAGAGAGAGAGAGAGAGAAATGCTGATGAATGTTGTCCCCACAAAACTAGGTCATTTCAGCAATAACATACCTTCAATTTTATTTCAATTAATCTTTTGCACTTATGTGTCTTTATACAGCAGTGGCAGAAAACTGGAGGATCAGTAGAAAACCCACCAGGTCACGTACAAGCAAAGAATCTAAAAGATAGGCTGGCACTGCCAGGCAGGATACGCCCACATTTTCGAGAGATGGACAGAGAACAAGCAATACTGAAAGTGATTTTTCCTACATCTTTAAGTCCCGTATTTCATACTGTATTGGGAGCAGCCATTTAGTTGGTCAGTTCCAGTCTGATATTAATGAAATTCGAAACCGATAATGATTATGGTGTACACAACCTAGAAATGTGACTTTTCATCAAAATCGGATAAGAATTGTGACCTGTAGAGAGTCCACAACCATGATATACCATATTTTTACACTATTCGCGTACAAACAGCGACCATTTCGTAAGGCAATTTTGGTACGATTTTCACGAAATTAGAACTCAACCTTTCTCTACAAAATCGAATTAAAATTGTGACCTATACAGGTTCCACAACCTTGATATACCATTTTTTAACAGTATTCGCGTAGAAACAGCGGCCATTTTGTCTGTCAATTTTGGTCCGATTTTTACCGAAATTCAAACTCAACCTTCCTTACAGTGTAACAGTGATCTAATCAAACTTTTTTTTAAATTGGATAATAATTGTGACCTCCAGAGGGACCACAAGCTAAAGAAAGGGGGATTTTGCGTATAACCAGGGGCCATAATTCAGGAAGTTACGATCCAATATGTGCAAATATCGAAAAGAACCAAGATCTTTGGGTTATAACCATGAATTTCAAGTTTCATCAAAATCGAATTAAAATTGTGACCTTTAAAGGGTCCACAACCTTGATATACCATTTTTTAACAGTATTCGCGTACAAACGGCGGCCATTTTGAATGGCAATTTTGGTCTGATTTTCCCGAAATTCGAACTCAACCTTCCTTAGGGTGTAACGGTAATATAATCAAACGTTTTTTTAAATCGGATAATAATTGTGACCTCCAAGCTAAAAAAAAGGCGATTTTGCGTATAATCAGGGGCCATTATTCAGGAAGTTAGGATCCAATATACGCAAATATCGAAAGGAAGCAAGATCTTTGGGTTATAACCATGAATTTCAAGTTTCATCAAAATCAAATCAAAATTGTGACCTCCACAGGGTCCACAACCTTGATATACCATTTTTTAACAGTATTCGCGTACAAACGGCGGCCATTTTGTATGGCAATTTTGGTCTGATTTTCCCAAAATTCAAACTCAACCTTCCTTAGGTTGTAACGGTGATATAATAAAACGTTTTTTTAAATCGAATAATAATTGTGACCTCCAAGCTAAAAAAAGGCGATTTTGTGTATAATCAGGGGCCATAATTCAGGAAGTTACGATCCGATATGCGCAAATATCGAAAGGAAGCAAGATCTTTGGGTTATAACCATGAATTTCAAGTTTCATCAAAATCGAATCAAAATTGTGACCTCCACAGGGTCCACAACCTTGATATACCATTTTTTAACAGTATTCGCGTACAAACGGCGGCCATTTTGTATGGCAATTTTGGTCTGATTTTCCCGAAATTCCAACTCAACCTTCCTTAGGTTGTAACGGTGATATAATAAAACGTTTTTTTAAATCGAATAATAATTGTGACCTCCAAGCTAAAAAAAGGCGATTTTGTGTATAATCAGGGGCCATAATTCAGGAAGTTACGATCCGATATGCGCAAATATCGAAAGGAAGCAAGATCTTTGGGTTATAACCATGAATTTCAAGTTTCATCAAAATCGAATCAAAATTGTGACCTCCACAGGGTCCACAACCTTGATATACCATTTTTTAACAGTATTCGCGTACAAACGGCGGCCATTTTGTATGGCAATTTTGGTCTGATTTTCCCGAAATTCCAACTCAACCTTCCTTAGGTTGTAACGGTGATATAATAAAACGTTTTTTTAAATCGAATAATAATTGTGACCTCCAAGCTAAAAAAAGGCGATTTTGTGTATAATCAGGGGCCATAATTCAGGAAGTTACGATCCGATATGCGCAAATATCGAAAGGAAGCAAGATCTTTGAGTTATAACCATGAATTTCAAGTTTCATCAAAATCGAATCAAAATTGTGACCTCCACAGGGTCCACAACCTTGATATACCATTTTTTAACAGTATTCGCGTACAAATGGCGGCCATTTTGTATGGCAATTTTCGTCCGATTTTCCCGAAATTCGAACTCAACCTTCCTTAGGGTGTAATGGTGATACAATCAAACGTTTTTTTAAACCTAATAATAATTGTGACCTCCAGAGGGACCACAAGCTAAAAAGGGTGATTTTTCGGACAATCAGGGGCCATAATTCAGGAAATTACATTCCGATAGCCGCAAATATCGAAAGGAACCAAGATCTTTGGGTTACAAACATGCATGTCAAGTTTCATCAAAATCGGTTCAAAATTGTGACCTCTATAGGGTCCACAAGCTAAAAACGTGATTTTTCGTACAATCGGGGGCCATAATCCATGAAGTTTTGATCTGATACATGCCAATATCGAAAGCAGCCAAGATCTTTTGGGGATAAACCTATATTTCAAGTTTTGTCAAAATCGGATTAAGAATTGTGACCTGTAGAGAGTCCACAAACAAATTGTGGACGGACGGACGTCCGGACGGACAGGGGCGACGACATAATACGTCCACATGAAAATGTGGGCGTATTAAAATGCCTCTTGAAAGACCTAGTGATTTTACGTCCACGCCTCTGTTACAATAAAGATTATCAAAAAATGTTGAAGACATCCAACGAGAATTCTAAAAGATAGGCTGGCACTGCCAGGCAGGATACGCCCACATTTTCGAGAGATGGACAGAACAAGCAATACCGAAAGTGATTTTTCCTACATCTTTAAGTCCTGTATTTCATACTGTATTGGGAGCAGCCATTTAGTTGGTCAGTTCCAGTCTGATATTAATGAAATTCGAAACCGACAATGATTATGGTGTGACGGTACACAACCTAGAAATGTGACCATTTCGTCCTGCAATTTTGGTACGATTTTCACGAAATTAGAACTCAACCTTCCTCATCAAAATCGAATTAAAATTGTGACCTACACAGGGTCCACAACCATGATATATCATTTTTTTAACAGTATTCGCGTACAAACGGCGGCCATTTTGGCTGTCAATTTTGGTCCGATTTTCCCGAAATTCAAACTCAACCTTCCTTACAGTGTAACGGTAATAAAAAAAAATAAAATAAAACCAAGTACGAACAATCCAAACCATTAGACAGAATTCGAAGTCCTAAAAACGTTATTAGGCAAAATAGTGTAATCAGCAAATGGACTGCTCTCCGTGTAGAAAATACACGACAAACAGTGGTAACAGGTGTCCGGAAGAGTAAGCTTACCCTGCCTGGCGCCACACCCGCCATAGCTGCATCCAAACTATTGGACGAAATCTCAATATAATAGCATGTTTGGCCAATGAACTATCGGTATGCAAAATGCACGTGATGAACTGTCTTAACGATGTAGTAACATAATTAGGGAGATAGTAATAGTAAACGTGTCAATTAATCAAACGTTTTTTTAAATTGGATAATAATTGTGACCTTCAGAGGGACCACAAGCTAAAGAAAGGGGGATTTTGCGTATAACCAGGGGCCATAATTCAGGAAGTTACGATCCGATATGCGCAAATATCGAAAAGAACCAAGATCTTTGGGTTATAACCATGAATTTCAAGTTATCAAAATCGAATTAAAATTGTGACCTTTACAGGGTCCACAACCTTGCTATACCATTTTTTAACAGTATTCGCGTACAAACGGTGGCCATTTTGTATGGCAATTTTGGTCTGATTTTCCCGAAATTCGAACTCAACCTTCCTTACGGTGTAACGGTAATATAATCAAACGTTTTTTTAAATCGGATAATAATTGTGACCTTCAAGCTAAAAAAAAAGGGGATTTTGCGTATAATCAGGGGCCATAATTCAGGAAGTTACGATCCGATATGCGCAAATATCGAAAGGAAGCATGATCTTTGGGTTATAACCATGAATTTCAAGTTTCATCAAAATCGAATCAAAATTGTGACCTCCACAGGGTCCACAACCTTGATATACCATTTTTTAACAGTATTCGCGTACAAACGGCGGCCATTTTGTATGGCAATTTTCGTCCTATTTTCCCGAAATTCAAACTCAACCTTCCTTAGGGTATAACTGTGATATAATCAAACATTTTTTTAAAACGAATAATAATTGTGACCTCCAAGCTAAAAAGATAGGTTGCCAGGCAACGAAACATACGCCCACAGCAGCTAAATCGTCCGGGCAGTCAACAAGGCTTGTTGCATATTTTTACTTTTTTCGGTAATGAAACATTTGTAATACACTAAAAACTGATTAAGAGTAACAACTCATTATGTAATTATTAGAAAATCATTAGAATTTGATTGCTTTTTATAAAGTTTTACCCCACGCTAACAATTAGTATATAAATGAAACATTTAATATCATGGATTTAGCTGTTCAGTTATCTAAATTCATTGAAAATCAAAATACTTGTTCGTTTCAACACCTTAAACTCTATGTATCAATCTGAAGTCAATCGGATGGTAACTTTGGCCTCTATAGCGTCACAAGAATTTTTGAAGTTATCAAAGGGAGATAACTCTGGCAGTAATTATTTGAAATCGCAGAAAATCAATAGGATTCTTCGTCTCATGAACTTAAACACTGTGTGTAAATCTAAAGTCAATCGGATATTAACTTTGGCCTCCAGAGCGTCCACAAGATTTTTTGAGGTGATCAAGGGCCATAACTCTGGCACTAATTAATGGAAATCGCTGAAAATCAATAGGCGTCTTTGTTTTATTACCTTAAACACTGTGTATAAATTTGAAGTCAGTCGGATATTAACTTTGGCCTCTAGAGCGTCCACAAGATTTTTTGAAGTGATCAAGGGCCATAACTCTGGCACTAATTATCGGACATCGCTGAAAATCAATAGGCTTCTTCGTCTTATGACCTTAAACACTGTGTATAAATTTAAAGTCAATCGGATATTAACTTTGGCCTCTAGAGCGTCCACAAGATTTTTTGAAGTGATCAAGGGCCATAACTCTGGCACTAATTATCGGAAATCGCTGAAAATCAATAGGCTTCTTCGTCTTATGACCTTAAACACTGTGTATAAATTTAAAGTCAATCGGATATTAACTTTGACCTTTAGAGCGTCCACAAGATTTTTTAAAGAGATCAAGGGTCATAACTCTGGCACTAATTATCGGAAATCGCCGAAAATCAATAGGCGTCATTGTCTTATGACCTTAAACGCTGTGTATAAATTTAAAGTCAATCGGATATTAACTTTGGCCTCTAGAGCGTCCACAAGATTTTTTGAAGTGATCAAGGGCCATAACTCTGGTAGTTATTATCGGAAATCGCTGAAAAACAATAGGCTTCTTCGTCTCATGACCTTAAACACTGTGTATAAATTTAAAGTCAATCGAATATTAACTTTAGCCTGTAGAGCGTCCACAAGCAATTGTGGACGCCGGACCGACGGACGGACCGACGGACGGACGAACGGACGGACGAACGGACGGACGGGGGCGACGACAATATACGACCACATTTCAATGTGGGCGTATAAAAAAGGCGATTTTGTGTATAATCAGGGGCCATAATTCAGGAAGTTACAATCCGATATGCGCAAATATCGAAAGGAAGCAAGATCTTTGGGTTATAACCATGAATTTCAAGATTCATCAAAATCAAATCAAAATTGTGACCTCCACAGGGTCCACAACCTTGATATACCATTTTTTAACAGTATTCGCGTACAAACGGCGGCCATTTTGTATGGCAATTTTCGTCCTATTTTCCCGAAATTCGAATTCAACCTTCCTTAGGGTGTAACGGTGATATAATCAAACGTTTTTTTAAATCGAATAATAATTGTGACCTCCAGAGGGACCACAAGCTAAAAAGGGTGATTTTTCAGACAATCAGGGGCCATAATTCAGGAAATTACATTCCGATAGGCGCAAATATCGAAAGGAACCAAGATCTTTGGGTTACAAAAATGCATGTCAAGTTTCATCAAAATCGGTTCAAAATTGTGACCTCTATAGGGTCCACAAGCTAAAAACGTGATTTTTCATACAATCAGGGGCCATAATCCATGAAGTTTTGATCCGATACATGCCAATATCGAAAGCAGCCGAGATCTTTTGGGGATAAACCTATATTTCAAGTTTCGTCAAAATCAGATAAGAATTGTGACCTGTAGAGAGTCCACAAACAAATTGTGGACGGACGGACGGACGGACGGACGTCCGGACGGACAGGGGCGACGACATAATACGTCCACATGAAAATGTGGGCGTATAAAAAGATAGGCTTGCACTGCCAGGCAGGATACGCCCACATTTTTGAGAGATGGATAGAGAACAAGCAATACCGAAAGTGATTTTTCCTACATCATTAAGTCCTGTATTTCATACTGTATTGGGAGCAGCCATTTTGTTGGTCAGTTCCAGTCTGATATTCATGAAATTCGAAGCCGACAATGATTATGGTGTGACGGTACACAACCTAGAAATGTTACTTTTCGTCAAAATCGGATAAGAATTGTGACCTGTAGAGAGTCCACAACCATGATATACCATATTTTTACAATATTCGCGTACAAACAGTGACCATTTCGTCCGGCAATTTTGGTACGATTTTCACGAAATTCGAACTCAACCTTCCTTACGGTGCAACAGTAATATAATCAGAGTTTTTTTTTAAATCAGATAACAATTGTTCGAGAGATAGACAGAGATCAAGCAATACCGAAAGTGATTTTTCCTAGAATCAAAGGCCATAATTCATTAAGTTACAATTTGATATGCGCAAATATCGAAAAGAATAAAGATCTTTAGGTTATAAACAAGCATTTCAGGTTTCATCAAAATCGAATTAAAATTGTCACCTCTACAGGGTCCACAACTTTGACATACCATATTTTTACACTGTTCGCGTACAAACGGCGGCCATTTTTTCTGGCAATTATGGTCCAATTTTCTCGAAATTCGAACTCAACCTTTCGTAGGGTGTAACGGTGATAGAGTCAAACGTTTTTTCAAATCGGATAATAATTGTGACCTCCAGAGGGACCATAGGCGATTTTTCGGACAATCAGGGGCAATAATAATTCAAGAAGTTACGATCCAATATGCGCAAATAACGAAAGGAACCAAGATCTTTAGGTTATAACCATGCATTTCAAGTTTCATCAAAATCGAATTAAAATTGTGACCTCTACAGGGCCATTTTGTATGGCAATTTTGGTCCGATTTTCCCGAAATTCGAACTCAACCGTCCTTACGGTGTAACGGTAATATAATCAACCGTTTTATTAAATCGGATAATAATTGTGACCACCAGAGGGACCACAAGCTAAAATAAGGCGATTTTGCGTATAATCAGGGGCCATAATTCAGGAAGTTACGTTCCGATATGCGCAAATATCGAAAGGAACCAAGATCTTTGGGTGATAACCATGAATTTCAAGTTTCATCAAAATCAAATAAAAAATGTGACTTCTACAGGGTCCACAACCTTGATATACCATTTCTTAACAGTATTCGCGTACAAAGGCGGCCATTTTGTATGGCACTTTTCGTCCGATTTTCCCGAAATTCGAACTCAACCTTCCTTAGGGTGTAACGGTGATATAATCAAACGTTTTTTTTAAATCGGATAATAAATGTGACCTCCAGAGGGACCACAAGCTAAAAAGGGTGATTTTTCGGACAATCAGGGGCCATAATTCAGGAAATTACATTCCGATAGGCGCAAATATCGAAAGGAACCAAATCTTTGGGTTATAAACATGCATGTCAAGTTTCATCAAAATCGGTTCAAAATTGTGACCTCTATAGGGTCCACAAGCTAAAAACGTGATTTTTCGTACAATCAGGGGCCATAATCCATGAAGTTTTCATCCGATACATGCCAATATCGAAAGCAGCCGAGATCTTTTGGGGATAAACCTATATTTCAAGTTTCGTCAAAATCAGATAAGAATTGTGACCTGTAGAGAGTCCACAAACAAATTGTGGACGGACGGACGGACGGACGGACGGACGGACAGGGGCGACGACAATATACGTCCACATAAAAATGTGGGCGTATAATAACTTACCATGAATTTATTAATTAAAATAAGTAGGATAGGAAAACATTGATGTAAATATAATCTGTACATTTTTTAATCCTAAACTATGAACACTATCATCTCTTGTCGTCAACTCATTTTCCTTTAAATAAAAAAAATTAAGTATAAATATAAATTCCTGCATTATTTCAGCTAACAGGGCAGTGCATTCAATCTGTCACAATTACTGGAAAGTATGGTAAGGAAAATGCGACTTCAGCACTAAAAATTTGAACTTGCAGACATTTCACGACTTTTGCTCTAAAAATTTAAACTCACAAACAAAACATGTTTAAAGAAATATATCAATACCTGGTATACTGAATATGAATAAACTGCAGGGCAAGTCTGGAAAGTTTTGTTGTAGCCTACGCCTACCTGATACTGGTATTTTGATTTTGCAGGGTATTGTGACAGAATGCCTCTAATGAAAATTTGCGACAGAAAGCATGGAATTCATACATTTAATTCTACCGATTGAGTCAAAAAGAATTTTTCACGACCAAGTCATTAGGAAGTATATTTGATCTCAAGACGGTTTGAATTTTGCTTGTTTGCTCAGACTCTACAATATACTGTATGCTATGAGGGAAATTTTGCCCGGATACTTTCACTTATAACCAAAGTATCGTGCCCTAAAGAATCAACCAATGAGATTGCTTATCTCTGGTTACCCTAAGCAGAAAATGTTCATCTTCAAACTCCATTAATCAAGGCATTGACCTAATGAACGCCTACACCAAGTTTGAACATTCTCTCTCAATTAGAAGGAGAGTTATATATAGTGTTCCAAAGTCTCAACCGTTAGTACAATTTTAAGAAAATCAACCCAAATCCACAATCATTTGAACTCATATCATCTGTATCGATATTTGATAGCAATATGACAGTAATTATTGAAAATAGTTGAAAATCAATAGACTTTGTCAGCTACTGAGCTTAAACATATAAATGTATATAAATTTAAAGACAATTGGATTATTTAGCCTCTAGAGCATCCGCAAGATTTTTCAAAGTGATCAAGGGCCATAACTTTTGCAGTAATCGTCAGAGATCATTGAAATTCATTAGGATTCTTCGTATGATCGTTGAAAATCAACAGGCTTCTTCGTCTGATGACCTTAAACATGTTGTAACTTAAAACGGCAATTTCACATTTTTTAGTTATATTTTTAAAATATATTAAAATAAAGCCCTAAAATAGATTGTATCTATAAACAGTCCTACCTTGTTAAAGAATAATCCTATTAATAATTCACTATTGGCAGTTGAGAAATTGGCAAAAAAATCATTTTCAACTTTAAATTCAAACGTTTGAAGATCGCCATTGCAATGGAGGGGAATGGGAAAACAAGGGAGGTAATTCAAGTAATTGTGTTATTATTTTCCGTGTCGGGGAATTCTATGCCTGTGAAATATTGCCCATGATTGTATAATAGTGAGTTGACAACCGTTTGAGCAAAAGACATAGAAATTATTATGTTTTGACTTTCTTACAAAATATGAAATTTCCACTTTAAGCCTCTAGATTGTCCACACTATTTTTCAAAGTGACTAAGGGTCATAACTCTGGCAGTATTATCAGATATCGTTGAAAATCAATAGGCTTTGTCATCTCATGAAGACTATGTATAAATTTCAAGACAATCGGATATAAACTTCTATTTCTAGAGCGTCCAAAAGGTTTTTTAAAGCGATGACATGTCATAACTCTGGCAGTAATTAGGCTATCGATAATTGAGGAGCATTGAAAATGAATAGACTTTTTCGCCTCACGATCTTAAACACTTCGTATTATATATAAATTTAATGTCAATCAGATATTAACTTTGTAGCCTCTAGTCTAGAGCGTCAACAATATTTTTCAAAGTGATTAAGGGCCATAACTCTGGCAGTAGCCTAATCATCGGATGTTGTTGAAAATCAATAGGTTTCTTCATCACCATAAACACTCTGTAGGCCTTAAAATTTCAAGCCAATTAGATAAAGAGAGAGAGAGAAATGGGGTTTAACATCCACTCAACACAAACTAGGTCATTTCGGGACTAACATATGGTTTTAATTTTATTTCAATAATTCGCTTGCGCGTAGGGGTCTTTAGCAGTGGGAGGAAACCGGAGTGCCCGGAGGAAACCCATGAGGTTGAGAAGGCGCCCCTATCTCCATGTCACATACGCTCACACCAGGGCTCGAAACCACAGCCGCAAGCCAGAGGTGACTGGCCAGCTAGAGGTCGAAGCGCGGCACTCTACTAGACTCTAGTCCACTAGGCCATCCCACCCCCCACCCGCCAATTAGATAATACATTAGCCTCTAGAGTGTCCATAAAGCAATTGATACTTAAGCCTCTAAATAGTCCACCAGTAATTGTGGACGTTGGATGGACAAACTGGCAATTTGTCTTAAGAACGTAAAATATTATCAAAAGTATTGTGAAGAATTAGTAGAAAATGGTAGATTTGGGTAAATTTAGCTATCCTATATGAATTATACTGTCATGGTAAAATTGCCATAAAATAATGAACCAATTTTCATTCTTTACTAAAAATATTTTATTGGATTATATTATGTATGATGTATGTAATATCTAATCTATGTAATAACTATTTAATCAAATTAAGAAACTGCGCAGAAAATCGACCTGAGGATGAAGCTGAACTTCCTGAATGAGTTATAATAATAATATAGGACACAGATCACTAAATATTTCTACGCCGGTACCCACAAATTGTAGGGCCAAGTTATTTTTAGTCTTTCTCTCCCTTTCCCTTTTTCCCCCTTTTGCATGGTGATTTTTGTTTACTTTTTGGTGTAGAATCGAAGAAAAGGGTTTGAAAATACATTTTCTGCCAGGTTTTGGTGAATATTCATGATTTTGAGGCGGAAGGATACAAGAGTTGTGAGGTTGCTTACGTTGAAAGGGGGGGCCGAAAATTGCCTGGTTAGCTGTCTCTACTTCCAGCTTGTGTATCTCAAGTTTTTCATGGTGAACCTCATACATGCTTTTGGGCCAGAGTTTGCCACATGTTGCTCCATCTGTGGCAGAAAGCGTTCTACCCAACGAATATTTGGGAAAAAGTTACAGCCGATCTAAGAGACGAGAATTAACATTGAAGTCAATGGGGAAATAATTAGTGATCTGTGGCCTGTCTGTGTATGACAAGGCTGTGACTGATAGGCCTTAGTTTTGAAAATATGATGACTAAATTGTCTGAAAATATGTATAAAGTATTTAGACTACAGAACAACTAAAAAAAAGGTTAAATTTAAAAAAAAAAAATCAAAGTTTGGAGAAAAATTGTGATTTCACTGCAAATTTCTCAATTTTCAGTTTTATTTAATTTCTAACAGTAAGAAAAATATTTCTGTGTCCAATTTTTGTGTATTCAGCCTCAGAAAGCATAGATAAAGTTAACAACATTGTAATTTCACCTAATTTTGTCTAAAAATCAGGAATATTCACAAAAAATCTGTAAATTCACCCATTTCGATGTAGAAATTAATGCATTCATGCCTACTCAAATTAGTCAAAATTTCTAAAACTGCCCCTTATTTTCATTGCTATTGTAAGTTAGATGGGATCTATAAGTTTGTCAGGTTTAGAAATAGCTGCATTTTTCCTACAGAAAATTGAAAATTGGCAACACTGAGTTAATAATATACAGCAGATGGGTTTATAAAAAATGTTCAAAACAGGGGTTGGCTCAATTTGGCCACCAATTTAGCCAAAAAAAAGCATTTTTTTCTTCTTTGAAACATTAAATTCTTGCATTTCCTTCGTGGAGGAAGCAATATCCCAGTCTTTATAGACATTTTTCACCCCACCATTCTGTTTACAGAGGCTATAAATGCCCCACCCACCCTTTTTATTAATGTGTTTTGAGAGTTTTAATTGCACCTGTGTTGACAATTAAATGATAATAATTGGAATTTGTTGTTGAATTACAGTTAGGAATGTTATTTTACACCAATAAATGGTTATTTTGTACATTTCAAGGATTTCTAATCTTTTTTGTTTGAAGGCAAACTTAGAACCCTGAGACATGTCAGGCCAATAAGACCATACCCTGATACAAAACTGGTGTAGATGTGTAAATGTCAGCTTAATGGTCAATATTTTCTTATCGAAATCTAGGATTTGTGGTGTTTGTTGCGTTTATGTTACTTATAGAACAGTAAATTGTTAATTTTGATCCTTTTCAGGCCTCTTTTATGATGTCAACTCTGTTATAACTACCATTTTGACTTCATTTTTTCAGGCAATTGATGTAAAGGTCCAGACATTTTGATTCAGCACCAGAATTGCAATAAAGATTTGTATGGTGCCTCTGAGCTCTGAGATATTGATAACATTGAACTATTTCCAAATTTGTAAAAATTGTGTATTCTGTGACCCTTTTGTTAGGGAGGGGTGGACATAGGCCAATTATGGCATTTTTTTCTTTCAGCAAGGCCTATTTTAACCATAATTCACATTTATTGCACCTATTTTAGTTTTTAAGTTCATATATTAGCCAGGGATGGTAAATCATATCTGTTAGACAGATTCTTTTGGTGATGTTAGCTTTGCAACCAAAGATAAGATTGATTCAGTCATTGACATTTTTAGGGGGTGGGGTTACATGTTTCAGTACAGACCTTTATAATTTCAATCAATGCAACAGTTTTGTGATTTTTCTGTTTGCATATTGTCCAGGGTTTCCAAAAATATATTACTTGCCAGTCTGAGTATCTAAAAAAGTGGAAAATTATTGGTTTTTTGAAAGATGCTACATGTAAATTCTGTACATTTTTCATGACATGACAGTAAAAAAATATATTTTTGAAAAAATTTCCAGATTATGAGTGTTTTCTGTGTAATTTGTTTGTAAGTTGTCGTATTTTTTCACAAAACTCAAATACTGCCTTTAATAAGAAAGATTTTTAAATTTTAGCACAAAAGGCCCAGGGACCTGAGATGCACTGCTGTACATAAAGCAGCTTGTATACTTAAAGGGCCATCATTTTTGCAGTTATTCTTTGATTTTGATTTTCTTTCACCGGTGCATTGCCAGAACATATGGGAAGCATATAAAAAGGGCATTTTGGTGATACCTGGAGTTTCACCCCTATATATGTGTATGACAAGGCTGTGACTGATAGGCCTTAGTTTTGAAAATATGATGACTAAATTGTCTGAAAATATGTATAAAGTATTTAGACTACAGAACAACTAAAAAAAAAGGTTAAATTTAAAAAAAAAAAATCAAAGTTTGGAGAAAAATTGTGATTTCACTGCAAATTTCTCAATTTTCAGTTTTATTTAATTTCTAACAGTAAGAAAAATATTTCTGTGTCCAATTTTTGTGTATTCAGCCTCAGAAAGCATAGATAAAGTTAACAACATTGTAATTTCACCTAATTTTGTCTAAAAATCAGGAATATTCACAAAAAATCTGTAAATTCACCCATTTCGATGTAGAAATTAATGCATTCATGCCTACTCAAATTAGTCAAAATTTCTAAAACTGCCCCTTATTTTCATTGCTATTGTAAGTTAGATGGGATCTATAAGTTTGTCAGGTTTAGAAATAGCTGCATTTTTCCTACAGAAAATTGAAAATTGGCAACACTGAGTTAATAATATACAGCAGATGGGTTTATAAAAAATGTTCAAAACAGGGGTTGGCTCAATTTGGCCACCAATTTAGCCAAAAAAAGCATTTTTTTCTTCTTTGAAACATTAAATTCTTGCATTTCCTTCGTGGAGGAAGCAATATCCCAGTCTTTATAGACATTTTTCACCCCACCATTCTGTTTACAGAGGCTATAAATGCCCCACCCACCCTTTTTATTAATGTGTTTTGAGAGTTTTAATTGCACCTGTGTTGACAATTAAATGATAATAATTGGAATTTGTTGTTGAATTACAGTTAGGAATGTTATTTTACACCAATAAATGGTTATTTTGTACATTTCAAGGATTTCTAATCTTTTTTGTTTGAAGGCAAACTTAGAACCCTGAGACATGTCAGGCCAATAAGACCATACCCTGATACAAAACTGGTGTAGATGTGTAAATGTCAGCTTAATGGTCAATATTTTCTTATCGAAATCTAGGATTTGTGGTGTTTGTTGCGTTTATGTTACTTATAGAACAGTAAATTGTTAATTTTGATCCTTTTCAGGCCTCTTTTATGATGTCAACTCTGTTATAACTACCATTTTGACTTCATTTTTTCAGGCAATTGATGTAAAGGTCCAGACATTTTGATTCAGCACCAGAATTGCAATAAAGATTTGTATGGTGCCTCTGAGCTCTGAGATATTGATAACATTGAACTATTTCCAAATTTGTAAAAATTGTGTATTCTGTGACCCTTTTGTTAGGGAGGGGTGGACATAGGCCAATTATGGCATTTTTTTCTTTCAGCAAGGCCTATTTTAACCATAATTCACATTTATTGCACCTATTTTAGTTTTTAAGTTCATATATTAGCCAGGGATGGTAAATCATATCTGTTAGACAGATTCTTTTGGTGATGTTAGCTTTGCAACCAAAGATAAGATTGATTCAGTCATTGACATTTTTAGGGGGTGGGGTTACATGTTTCAGTACAGACCTTTATAATTTCAATCAATGCAACAGTTTTGTGATTTTTCTGTTTGCATATTGTCCAGGGTTTCCAAAAATATATTACTTGCCAGTCTGAGTATCTAAAAAAGTGGAAAATTATTGGTTTTTTGAAAGATGCTACATGTAAATTCTGTACATTTTTCATGACATGACAGTAAAAAAATATATTTTTGAAAAAATTTCCAGATTATGAGTGTTTTCTGTGTAATTTGTTTGTAAGTTGTCGTATTTTTTCACAAAACTCAAATACTGCCTTTAATAAGAAAGATTTTTAAATTTTAGCACAAAAGGCCCAGGGACCTGAGATGCACTGCTGTACATAAAGCAGCTTGTATACTTAAAGGGCCATCATTTTTGCAGTTATTCTTTGATTTTGATTTTCTTTCACCGGTGCATTGCCAGAACATATGGGAAGCATATAAAAAGGGCATTTTGGTGATACCTGGAGTTTCACCCCTATATATGTGTATGACAAGGCTGTGACTGATAGGCCTTAGTTTTGAAAATATGATGACTAAATTGTCTGAAAATATGTATAAAGTATTTAGACTACAGAACAACTAAAAAAAAGGTTAAATTTAAAAAAAAAAAATCAAAGTTTGGAGAAAAATTGTGATTTCACTGCAAATTTCTCAATTTTCAGTTTTATTTAATTTCTAACAGTAAGAAAAATATTTCTGTGTCCAATTTTTGTGTATTCAGCCTCAGAAAGCATAGATAAAGTTAACAACATTGTAATTTCACCTAATTTTGTCTAAAAATCAGGAATATTCACAAAAAATCTGTAAATTCACCCATTTCGATGTAGAAATTAATGCATTCATGCCTACTCAAATTAGTCAAAATTTCTAAAACTGCCCCTTATTTTCATTGCTATTGTAAGTTAGATGGGATCTATAAGTTTGTCAGGTTTAGAAATAGCTGCATTTTTCCTACAGAAAATTGAAAATTGGCAACACTGAGTTAATAATATACAGCAGATGGGTTTATAAAAAATGTTCAAAACAGGGGTTGGCTCAATTTGGCCACCAATTTAGCCAAAAAAAGCATTTTTTTCTTCTTTGAAACATTAAATTCTTGCATTTCCTTCGTGGAGGAAGCAATATCCCAGTCTTTATAGACATTTTTCACCCCACCATTCTGTTTACAGAGGCTATAAATGCCCCACCCACCCTTTTTATTAATGTGTTTTGAGAGTTTTAATTGCACCTGTGTTGACAATTAAATGATAATAATTGGAATTTGTTGTTGAATTACAGTTAGGAATGTTATTTTACACCAATAAATGGTTATTTTGTACATTTCAAGGATTTCTAATCTTTTTTGTTTGAAGGCAAACTTAGAACCCTGAGACATGTCAGGCCAATAAGACCATACCCTGATACAAAACTGGTGTAGATGTGTAAATGTCAGCTTAATGGTCAATATTTTCTTATCGAAATCTAGGATTTGTGGTGTTTGTTGCGTTTATGTTACTTATAGAACAGTAAATTGTTAATTTTGATCCTTTTCAGGCCTCTTTTATGATGTCAACTCTGTTATAACTACCATTTTGACTTCATTTTTTCAGGCAATTGATGTAAAGGTCCAGACATTTTGATTCAGCACCAGAATTGCAATAAAGATTTGTATGGTGCCTCTGAGCTCTGAGATATTGATAACATTGAACTATTTCCAAATTTGTAAAAATTGTGTATTCTGTGACCCTTTTGTTAGGGAGGGGTGGACATAGGCCAATTATGGCATTTTTTTCTTTCAGCAAGGCCTATTTTAACCATAATTCACATTTATTGCACCTATTTTAGTTTTTAAGTTCATATATTAGCCAGGGATGGTAAATCATATCTGTTAGACAGATTCTTTTGGTGATGTTAGCTTTGCAACCAAAGATAAGATTGATTCAGTCATTGACATTTTTAGGGGGTGGGGTTACATGTTTCAGTACAGACCTTTATAATTTCAATCAATGCAACAGTTTTGTGATTTTTCTGTTTGCATATTGTCCAGGGTTTCCAAAAATATATTACTTGCCAGTCTGAGTATCTAAAAAAGTGGAAAATTATTGGTTTTTTGAAAGATGCTACATGTAAATTCTGTACATTTTTCATGACATGACAGTAAAAAAATATATTTTTGAAAAAATTTCCAGATTATGAGTGTTTTCTGTGTAATTTGTTTGTAAGTTGTCGTATTTTTTCACAAAACTCAAATACTGCCTTTAATAAGAAAGATTTTTAAATTTTAGCACAAAAGGCCCAGGGACCTGAGATGCACTGCTGTACATAAAGCAGCTTGTATACTTAAAGGGCCATCATTTTTGCAGTTATTCTTTGATTTTGATTTTCTTTCACCGGTGCATTGCCAGAACATATGGGAAGCATATAAAAAGGGCATTTTGGTGATACCTGGAGTTTCACCCCTATATATGTGTATGACAAGGCTGTGACTGATAGGCCTTAGTTTTGAAAATATGATGACTAAATTGTCTGAAAATATGTATAAAGTATTTAGACTACAGAACAACTAAAAAAAAGGTTAAATTTAAAAAAAAAAAATCAAAGTTTGGAGAAAAATTGTGATTTCACTGCAAATTTCTCAATTTTCAGTTTTATTTAATTTCTAACAGTAAGAAAAATATTTCTGTGTCCAATTTTTGTGTATTCAGCCTCAGAAAGCATAGATAAAGTTAACAACATTGTAATTTCACCTAATTTTGTCTAAAAATCAGGAATATTCACAAAAAATCTGTAAATTCACCCATTTCGATGTAGAAATTAATGCATTCATGCCTACTCAAATTAGTCAAAATTTCTAAAACTGCCCCTTATTTTCATTGCTATTGTAAGTTAGATGGGATCTATAAGTTTGTCAGGTTTAGAAATAGCTGCATTTTTCCTACAGAAAATTGAAAATTGGCAACACTGAGTTAATAATATACAGCAGATGGGTTTATAAAAAATGTTCAAAACAGGGGTTGGCTCAATTTGGCCACCAATTTAGCCAAAAAAAGCATTTTTTTCTTCTTTGAAACATTAAATTCTTGCATTTCCTTCGTGGAGGAAGCAATATCCCAGTCTTTATAGACATTTTTCACCCCACCATTCTGTTTACAGAGGCTATAAATGCCCCACCCACCCTTTTTATTAATGTGTTTTGAGAGTTTTAATTGCACCTGTGTTGACAATTAAATGATAATAATTGGAATTTGTTGTTGAATTACAGTTAGGAATGTTATTTTACACCAATAAATGGTTATTTTGTACATTTCAAGGATTTCTAATCTTTTTTGTTTGAAGGCAAACTTAGAACCCTGAGACATGTCAGGCCAATAAGACCATACCCTGATACAAAACTGGTGTAGATGTGTAAATGTCAGCTTAATGGTCAATATTTTCTTATCGAAATCTAGGATTTGTGGTGTTTGTTGCGTTTATGTTACTTATAGAACAGTAAATTGTTAATTTTGATCCTTTTCAGGCCTCTTTTATGATGTCAACTCTGTTATAACTACCATTTTGACTTCATTTTTTCAGGCAATTGATGTAAAGGTCCAGACATTTTGATTCAGCACCAGAATTGCAATAAAGATTTGTATGGTGCCTCTGAGCTCTGAGATATTGATAACATTGAACTATTTCCAAATTTGTAAAAATTGTGTATTCTGTGACCCTTTTGTTAGGGAGGGGTGGACATAGGCCAATTATGGCATTTTTTTCTTTCAGCAAGGCCTATTTTAACCATAATTCACATTTATTGCACCTATTTTAGTTTTTAAGTTCATATATTAGCCAGGGATGGTAAATCATATCTGTTAGACAGATTCTTTTGGTGATGTTAGCTTTGCAACCAAAGATAAGATTGATTCAGTCATTGACATTTTTAGGGGGTGGGGTTACATGTTTCAGTACAGACCTTTATAATTTCAATCAATGCAACAGTTTTGTGATTTTTCTGTTTGCATATTGTCCAGGGTTTCCAAAAATATATTACTTGCCAGTCTGAGTATCTAAAAAAGTGGAAAATTATTGGTTTTTTGAAAGATGCTACATGTAAATTCTGTACATTTTTCATGACATGACAGTAAAAAAATATATTTTTGAAAAAATTTCCAGATTATGAGTGTTTTCTGTGTAATTTGTTTGTAAGTTGTCGTATTTTTTCACAAAACTCAAATACTGCCTTTAATAAGAAAGATTTTTAAATTTTAGCACAAAAGGCCCAGGGACCTGAGATGCACTGCTGTACATAAAGCAGCTTGTATACTTAAAGGGCCATCATTTTTGCAGTTATTCTTTGATTTTGATTTTCTTTCACCGGTGCATTGCCAGAACATATGGGAAGCATATAAAAAGGGCATTTTGGTGATACCTGGAGTTTCACCCCTATATATGTGTATGACAAGGCTGTGACTGATAGGCCTTAGTTTTGAAAATATGATGACTAAATTGTCTGAAAATATGTATAAAGTATTTAGACTACAGAACAACTAAAAAAAAGGTTAAATTTAAAAAAAAAAAATCAAAGTTTGGAGAAAAATTGTGATTTCACTGCAAATTTCTCAATTTTCAGTTTTATTTAATTTCTAACAGTAAGAAAAATATTTCTGTGTCCAATTTTTGTGTATTCAGCCTCAGAAAGCATAGATAAAGTTAACAACATTGTAATTTCACCTAATTTTGTCTAAAAATCAGGAATATTCACAAAAAATCTGTAAATTCACCCATTTCGATGTAGAAATTAATGCATTCATGCCTACTCAAATTAGTCAAAATTTCTAAAACTGCCCCTTATTTTCATTGCTATTGTAAGTTAGATGGGATCTATAAGTTTGTCAGGTTTAGAAATAGCTGCATTTTTCCTACAGAAAATTGAAAATTGGCAACACTGAGTTAATAATATACAGCAGATGGGTTTATAAAAAATGTTCAAAACAGGGGTTGGCTCAATTTGGCCACCAATTTAGCCAAAAAAAGCATTTTTTTCTTCTTTGAAACATTAAATTCTTGCATTTCCTTCGTGGAGGAAGCAATATCCCAGTCTTTATAGACATTTTTCACCCCACCATTCTGTTTACAGAGGCTATAAATGCCCCACCCACCCTTTTTATTAATGTGTTTTGAGAGTTTTAATTGCACCTGTGTTGACAATTAAATGATAATAATTGGAATTTGTTGTTGAATTACAGTTAGGAATGTTATTTTACACCAATAAATGGTTATTTTGTACATTTCAAGGATTTCTAATCTTTTTTGTTTGAAGGCAAACTTAGAACCCTGAGACATGTCAGGCCAATAAGACCATACCCTGATACAAAACTGGTGTAGATGTGTAAATGTCAGCTTAATGGTCAATATTTTCTTATCGAAATCTAGGATTTGTGGTGTTTGTTGCGTTTATGTTACTTATAGAACAGTAAATTGTTAATTTTGATCCTTTTCAGGCCTCTTTTATGATGTCAACTCTGTTATAACTACCATTTTGACTTCATTTTTTCAGGCAATTGATGTAAAGGTCCAGACATTTTGATTCAGCACCAGAATTGCAATAAAGATTTGTATGGTGCCTCTGAGCTCTGAGATATTGATAACATTGAACTATTTCCAAATTTGTAAAAATTGTGTATTCTGTGACCCTTTTGTTAGGGAGGGGTGGACATAGGCCAATTATGGCATTTTTTTCTTTCAGCAAGGCCTATTTTAACCATAATTCACATTTATTGCACCTATTTTAGTTTTTAAGTTCATATATTAGCCAGGGATGGTAAATCATATCTGTTAGACAGATTCTTTTGGTGATGTTAGCTTTGCAACCAAAGATAAGATTGATTCAGTCATTGACATTTTTAGGGGGTGGGGTTACATGTTTCAGTACAGACCTTTATAATTTCAATCAATGCAACAGTTTTGTGATTTTTCTGTTTGCATATTGTCCAGGGTTTCCAAAAATATATTACTTGCCAGTCTGAGTATCTAAAAAAGTGGAAAATTATTGGTTTTTTGAAAGATGCTACATGTAAATTCTGTACATTTTTCATGACATGACAGTAAAAAAATATATTTTTGAAAAAATTTCCAGATTATGAGTGTTTTCTGTGTAATTTGTTTGTAAGTTGTCGTATTTTTTCACAAAACTCAAATACTGCCTTTAATAAGAAAGATTTTTAAATTTTAGCACAAAAGGCCCAGGGACCTGAGATGCACTGCTGTACATAAAGCAGCTTGTATACTTAAAGGGCCATCATTTTTGCAGTTATTCTTTGATTTTGATTTTCTTTCACCGGTGCATTGCCAGAACATATGGGAAGCATATAAAAAGGGCATTTTGGTGATACCTGGAGTTTCACCCCTATATATGTGTATGACAAGGCTGTGACTGATAGGCCTTAGTTTTGAAAATATGATGACTAAATTGTCTGAAAATATGTATAAAGTATTTAGACTACAGAACAACTAAAAAAAAGGTTAAATTTAAAAAAAAAAAATCAAAGTTTGGAGAAAAATTGTGATTTCACTGCAAATTTCTCAATTTTCAGTTTTATTTAATTTCTAACAGTAAGAAAAATATTTCTGTGTCCAATTTTTGTGTATTCAGCCTCAGAAAGCATAGATAAAGTTAACAACATTGTAATTTCACCTAATTTTGTCTAAAAATCAGGAATATTCACAAAAAATCTGTAAATTCACCCATTTCGATGTAGAAATTAATGCATTCATGCCTACTCAAATTAGTCAAAATTTCTAAAACTGCCCCTTATTTTCATTGCTATTGTAAGTTAGATGGGATCTATAAGTTTGTCAGGTTTAGAAATAGCTGCATTTTTCCTACAGAAAATTGAAAATTGGCAACACTGAGTTAATAATATACAGCAGATGGGTTTATAAAAAATGTTCAAAACAGGGGTTGGCTCAATTTGGCCACCAATTTAGCCAAAAAAAGCATTTTTTTCTTCTTTGAAACATTAAATTCTTGCATTTCCTTCGTGGAGGAAGCAATATCCCAGTCTTTATAGACATTTTTCACCCCACCATTCTGTTTACAGAGGCTATAAATGCCCCACCCACCCTTTTTATTAATGTGTTTTGAGAGTTTTAATTGCACCTGTGTTGACAATTAAATGATAATAATTGGAATTTGTTGTTGAATTACAGTTAGGAATGTTATTTTACACCAATAAATGGTTATTTTGTACATTTCAAGGATTTCTAATCTTTTTTGTTTGAAGGCAAACTTAGAACCCTGAGACATGTCAGGCCAATAAGACCATACCCTGATACAAAACTGGTGTAGATGTGTAAATGTCAGCTTAATGGTCAATATTTTCTTATCGAAATCTAGGATTTGTGGTGTTTGTTGCGTTTATGTTACTTATAGAACAGTAAATTGTTAATTTTGATCCTTTTCAGGCCTCTTTTATGATGTCAACTCTGTTATAACTACCATTTTGACTTCATTTTTTCAGGCAATTGATGTAAAGGTCCAGACATTTTGATTCAGCACCAGAATTGCAATAAAGATTTGTATGGTGCCTCTGAGCTCTGAGATATTGATAACATTGAACTATTTCCAAATTTGTAAAAATTGTGTATTCTGTGACCCTTTTGTTAGGGAGGGGTGGACATAGGCCAATTATGGCATTTTTTTCTTTCAGCAAGGCCTATTTTAACCATAATTCACATTTATTGCACCTATTTTAGTTTTTAAGTTCATATATTAGCCAGGGATGGTAAATCATATCTGTTAGACAGATTCTTTTGGTGATGTTAGCTTTGCAACCAAAGATAAGATTGATTCAGTCATTGACATTTTTAGGGGGTGGGGTTACATGTTTCAGTACAGACCTTTATAATTTCAATCAATGCAACAGTTTTGTGATTTTTCTGTTTGCATATTGTCCAGGGTTTCCAAAAATATATTACTTGCCAGTCTGAGTATCTAAAAAAGTGGAAAATTATTGGTTTTTTGAAAGATGCTACATGTAAATTCTGTACATTTTTCATGACATGACAGTAAAAAAATATATTTTTGAAAAAATTTCCAGATTATGAGTGTTTTCTGTGTAATTTGTTTGTAAGTTGTCGTATTTTTTCACAAAACTCAAATACTGCCTTTAATAAGAAAGATTTTTAAATTTTAGCACAAAAGGCCCAGGGACCTGAGATGCACTGCTGTACATAAAGCAGCTTGTATACTTAAAGGGCCATCATTTTTGCAGTTATTCTTTGATTTTGATTTTCTTTCACCGGTGCATTGCCAGAACATATGGGAAGCATATAAAAAGGGCATTTTGGTGATACCTGGAGTTTCACCCCTATATAGGACACAGATCACTAAATATTTCTACGCCGGTACCCACAAATTGTAGGGCCAAGTTATTTTTAGTCTTTCTCTCCCTTTCCCTTTTTCCCCCTTTTGCATGGTGATTTTTGTTTACTTTTTGGTGTAGAATCGAAGAAAAGGGTTTGAAAATACATTTTCTGCCAGGTTTTGGTGAATATTCATGATTTTGAGGCGGAAGGATACAAGAGTTGTGAGGTTGCTTACGTTGAAAGGGGGGGCCGAAAATTGCCTGGTTAGCTGTCTCTACTTCCAGCTTGTGTATCTCAAGTTTTTCATGGTGAACCTCATACATGCTTTTGGGCCAGAGTTTGCCACATGTTGCTCCATCTGTGGCAGAAAGCGTTCTACCCAACGAATATTTGGGAAAAAGTTACAGCCGATCTAAGAGACGAGAATTAACATTGAAGTCAATGGGGAAATAATTAGTGATCTGTGGCCTGTCTGTGTATGACAAGGCTGTGACTGATAGGCCTTAGTTTTGAAAATATGATGACTAAATTGTCTGAAAATATGTATAAAGTATTTAGACTACAGAACAACTAAAAAAAAGGTTAAATTTAAAAAAAAAAAATCAAAGTTTGGAGAAAAATTGTGATTTCACTGCAAATTTCTCAATTTTCAGTTTTATTTAATTTCTAACAGTAAGAAAAATATTTCTGTGTCCAATTTTTGTGTATTCAGCCTCAGAAAGCATAGATAAAGTTAACAACATTGTAATTTCACCTAATTTTGTCTAAAAATCAGGAATATTCACAAAAAATCTGTAAATTCACCCATTTCGATGTAGAAATTAATGCATTCATGCCTACTCAAATTAGTCAAAATTTCTAAAACTGCCCCTTATTTTCATTGCTATTGTAAGTTAGATGGGATCTATAAGTTTGTCAGGTTTAGAAATAGCTGCATTTTTCCTACAGAAAATTGAAAATTGGCAACACTGAGTTAATAATATACAGCAGATGGGTTTATAAAAAATGTTCAAAACAGGGGTTGGCTCAATTTGGCCACCAATTTAGCCAAAAAAAGCATTTTTTTCTTCTTTGAAACATTAAATTCTTGCATTTCCTTCGTGGAGGAAGCAATATCCCAGTCTTTATAGACATTTTTCACCCCACCATTCTGTTTACAGAGGCTATAAATGCCCCACCCACCCTTTTTATTAATGTGTTTTGAGAGTTTTAATTGCACCTGTGTTGACAATTAAATGATAATAATTGGAATTTGTTGTTGAATTACAGTTAGGAATGTTATTTTACACCAATAAATGGTTATTTTGTACATTTCAAGGATTTCTAATCTTTTTTGTTTGAAGGCAAACTTAGAACCCTGAGACATGTCAGGCCAATAAGACCATACCCTGATACAAAACTGGTGTAGATGTGTAAATGTCAGCTTAATGGTCAATATTTTCTTATCGAAATCTAGGATTTGTGGTGTTTGTTGCGTTTATGTTACTTATAGAACAGTAAATTGTTAATTTTGATCCTTTTCAGGCCTCTTTTATGATGTCAACTCTGTTATAACTACCATTTTGACTTCATTTTTTCAGGCAATTGATGTAAAGGTCCAGACATTTTGATTCAGCACCAGAATTGCAATAAAGATTTGTATGGTGCCTCTGAGCTCTGAGATATTGATAACATTGAACTATTTCCAAATTTGTAAAAATTGTGTATTCTGTGACCCTTTTGTTAGGGAGGGGTGGACATAGGCCAATTATGGCATTTTTTTCTTTCAGCAAGGCCTATTTTAACCATAATTCACATTTATTGCACCTATTTTAGTTTTTAAGTTCATATATTAGCCAGGGATGGTAAATCATATCTGTTAGACAGATTCTTTTGGTGATGTTAGCTTTGCAACCAAAGATAAGATTGATTCAGTCATTGACATTTTTAGGGGGTGGGGTTACATGTTTCAGTACAGACCTTTATAATTTCAATCAATGCAACAGTTTTGTGATTTTTCTGTTTGCATATTGTCCAGGGTTTCCAAAAATATATTACTTGCCAGTCTGAGTATCTAAAAAAGTGGAAAATTATTGGTTTTTTGAAAGATGCTACATGTAAATTCTGTACATTTTTCATGACATGACAGTAAAAAAATATATTTTTGAAAAAATTTCCAGATTATGAGTGTTTTCTGTGTAATTTGTTTGTAAGTTGTCGTATTTTTTCACAAAACTCAAATACTGCCTTTAATAAGAAAGATTTTTAAATTTTAGCACAAAAGGCCCAGGGACCTGAGATGCACTGCTGTACATAAAGCAGCTTGTATACTTAAAGGGCCATCATTTTTGCAGTTATTCTTTGATTTTGATTTTCTTTCACCGGTGCATTGCCAGAACATATGGGAAGCATATAAAAAGGGCATTTTGGTGATACCTGGAGTTTCACCCCTATATAGGACACAGATCACTAAATATTTCTACGCCGGTACCCACAAATTGTAGGGCCAAGTTATTTTTAGTCTTTCTCTCCCTTTCCCTTTTTCCCCCTTTTGCATGGTGATTTTTGTTTACTTTTTGGTGTAGAATCGAAGAAAAGGGTTTGAAAATACATTTTCTGCCAGGTTTTGGTGAATATTCATGATTTTGAGGCGGAAGGATACAAGAGTTGTGAGGTTGCTTACGTTGAAAGGGGGGGCCGAAAATTGCCTGGTTAGCTGTCTCTACTTCCAGCTTGTGTATCTCAAGTTTTTCATGGTGAACCTCATACATGCTTTTGGGCCAGAGTTTGCCACATGTTGCTCCATCTGTGGCAGAAAGCGTTCTACCCAACGAATATTTGGGAAAAAGTTACAGCCGATCTAAGAGACGAGAATTAACATTGAAGTCAATGGGGAAATAATTAGTGATCTGTGGCCTGTCTGTGTATGACAAGGCTGTGACTGATAGGCCTTAGTTTTGAAAATATGATGACTAAATTGTCTGAAAATATGTATAAAGTATTTAGACTACAGAACAACTAAAAAAAAGGTTAAATTTAAAAAAAAAAAATCAAAGTTTGGAGAAAAATTGTGATTTCACTGCAAATTTCTCAATTTTCAGTTTTATTTAATTTCTAACAGTAAGAAAAATATTTCTGTGTCCAATTTTTGTGTATTCAGCCTCAGAAAGCATAGATAAAGTTAACAACATTGTAATTTCACCTAATTTTGTCTAAAAATCAGGAATATTCACAAAAAATCTGTAAATTCACCCATTTCGATGTAGAAATTAATGCATTCATGCCTACTCAAATTAGTCAAAATTTCTAAAACTGCCCCTTATTTTCATTGCTATTGTAAGTTAGATGGGATCTATAAGTTTGTCAGGTTTAGAAATAGCTGCATTTTTCCTACAGAAAATTGAAAATTGGCAACACTGAGTTAATAATATACAGCAGATGGGTTTATAAAAAATGTTCAAAACAGGGGTTGGCTCAATTTGGCCACCAATTTAGCCAAAAAAAGCATTTTTTTCTTCTTTGAAACATTAAATTCTTGCATTTCCTTCGTGGAGGAAGCAATATCCCAGTCTTTATAGACATTTTTCACCCCACCATTCTGTTTACAGAGGCTATAAATGCCCCACCCACCCTTTTTATTAATGTGTTTTGAGAGTTTTAATTGCACCTGTGTTGACAATTAAATGATAATAATTGGAATTTGTTGTTGAATTACAGTTAGGAATGTTATTTTACACCAATAAATGGTTATTTTGTACATTTCAAGGATTTCTAATCTTTTTTGTTTGAAGGCAAACTTAGAACCCTGAGACATGTCAGGCCAATAAGACCATACCCTGATACAAAACTGGTGTAGATGTGTAAATGTCAGCTTAATGGTCAATATTTTCTTATCGAAATCTAGGATTTGTGGTGTTTGTTGCGTTTATGTTACTTATAGAACAGTAAATTGTTAATTTTGATCCTTTTCAGGCCTCTTTTATGATGTCAACTCTGTTATAACTACCATTTTGACTTCATTTTTTCAGGCAATTGATGTAAAGGTCCAGACATTTTGATTCAGCACCAGAATTGCAATAAAGATTTGTATGGTGCCTCTGAGCTCTGAGATATTGATAACATTGAACTATTTCCAAATTTGTAAAAATTGTGTATTCTGTGACCCTTTTGTTAGGGAGGGGTGGACATAGGCCAATTATGGCATTTTTTTCTTTCAGCAAGGCCTATTTTAACCATAATTCACATTTATTGCACCTATTTTAGTTTTTAAGTTCATATATTAGCCAGGGATGGTAAATCATATCTGTTAGACAGATTCTTTTGGTGATGTTAGCTTTGCAACCAAAGATAAGATTGATTCAGTCATTGACATTTTTAGGGGGTGGGGTTACATGTTTCAGTACAGACCTTTATAATTTCAATCAATGCAACAGTTTTGTGATTTTTCTGTTTGCATATTGTCCAGGGTTTCCAAAAATATATTACTTGCCAGTCTGAGTATCTAAAAAAGTGGAAAATTATTGGTTTTTTGAAAGATGCTACATGTAAATTCTGTACATTTTTCATGACATGACAGTAAAAAAATATATTTTTGAAAAAATTTCCAGATTATGAGTGTTTTCTGTGTAATTTGTTTGTAAGTTGTCGTATTTTTTCACAAAACTCAAATACTGCCTTTAATAAGAAAGATTTTTAAATTTTAGCACAAAAGGCCCAGGGACCTGAGATGCACTGCTGTACATAAAGCAGCTTGTATACTTAAAGGGCCATCATTTTTGCAGTTATTCTTTGATTTTGATTTTCTTTCACCGGTGCATTGCCAGAACATATGGGAAGCATATAAAAAGGGCATTTTGGTGATACCTGGAGTTTCACCCCTATATATGTGTATGACAAGGCTGTGACTGATAGGCCTTAGTTTTGAAAATATGATGACTAAATTGTCTGAAAATATGTATAAAGTATTTAGACTACAGAACAACTAAAAAAAAGGTTAAATTTAAAAAAAAAAAATCAAAGTTTGGAGAAAAATTGTGATTTCACTGCAAATTTCTCAATTTTCAGTTTTATTTAATTTCTAACAGTAAGAAAAATATTTCTGTGTCCAATTTTTGTGTATTCAGCCTCAGAAAGCATAGATAAAGTTAACAACATTGTAATTTCACCTAATTTTGTCTAAAAATCAGGAATATTCACAAAAAATCTGTAAATTCACCCATTTCGATGTAGAAATTAATGCATTCATGCCTACTCAAATTAGTCAAAATTTCTAAAACTGCCCCTTATTTTCATTGCTATTGTAAGTTAGATGGGATCTATAAGTTTGTCAGGTTTAGAAATAGCTGCATTTTTCCTACAGAAAATTGAAAATTGGCAACACTGAGTTAATAATATACAGCAGATGGGTTTATAAAAAATGTTCAAAACAGGGGTTGGCTCAATTTGGCCACCAATTTAGCCAAAAAAAGCATTTTTTTCTTCTTTGAAACATTAAATTCTTGCATTTCCTTCGTGGAGGAAGCAATATCCCAGTCTTTATAGACATTTTTCACCCCACCATTCTGTTTACAGAGGCTATAAATGCCCCACCCACCCTTTTTATTAATGTGTTTTGAGAGTTTTAATTGCACCTGTGTTGACAATTAAATGATAATAATTGGAATTTGTTGTTGAATTACAGTTAGGAATGTTATTTTACACCAATAAATGGTTATTTTGTACATTTCAAGGATTTCTAATCTTTTTTGTTTGAAGGCAAACTTAGAACCCTGAGACATGTCAGGCCAATAAGACCATACCCTGATACAAAACTGGTGTAGATGTGTAAATGTCAGCTTAATGGTCAATATTTTCTTATCGAAATCTAGGATTTGTGGTGTTTGTTGCGTTTATGTTACTTATAGAACAGTAAATTGTTAATTTTGATCCTTTTCAGGCCTCTTTTATGATGTCAACTCTGTTATAACTACCATTTTGACTTCATTTTTTCAGGCAATTGATGTAAAGGTCCAGACATTTTGATTCAGCACCAGAATTGCAATAAAGATTTGTATGGTGCCTCTGAGCTCTGAGATATTGATAACATTGAACTATTTCCAAATTTGTAAAAATTGTGTATTCTGTGACCCTTTTGTTAGGGAGGGGTGGACATAGGCCAATTATGGCATTTTTTTCTTTCAGCAAGGCCTATTTTAACCATAATTCACATTTATTGCACCTATTTTAGTTTTTAAGTTCATATATTAGCCAGGGATGGTAAATCATATCTGTTAGACAGATTCTTTTGGTGATGTTAGCTTTGCAACCAAAGATAAGATTGATTCAGTCATTGACATTTTTAGGGGGTGGGGTTACATGTTTCAGTACAGACCTTTATAATTTCAATCAATGCAACAGTTTTGTGATTTTTCTGTTTGCATATTGTCCAGGGTTTCCAAAAATATATTACTTGCCAGTCTGAGTATCTAAAAAAGTGGAAAATTATTGGTTTTTTGAAAGATGCTACATGTAAATTCTGTACATTTTTCATGACATGACAGTAAAAAAATATATTTTTGAAAAAATTTCCAGATTATGAGTGTTTTCTGTGTAATTTGTTTGTAAGTTGTCGTATTTTTTCACAAAACTCAAATACTGCCTTTAATAAGAAAGATTTTTAAATTTTAGCACAAAAGGCCCAGGGACCTGAGATGCACTGCTGTACATAAAGCAGCTTGTATACTTAAAGGGCCATCATTTTTGCAGTTATTCTTTGATTTTGATTTTCTTTCACCGGTGCATTGCCAGAACATATGGGAAGCATATAAAAAGGGCATTTTGGTGATACCTGGAGTTTCACCCCTATATAGGACACAGATCACTAAATATTTCTACGCCGGTACCCACAAATTGTAGGGCCAAGTTATTTTTAGTCTTTCTCTCCCTTTCCCTTTTTCCCCCTTTTGCATGGTGATTTTTGTTTACTTTTTGGTGTAGAATCGAAGAAAAGGGTTTGAAAATACATTTTCTGCCAGGTTTTGGTGAATATTCATGATTTTGAGGCGGAAGGATACAAGAGTTGTGAGGTTGCTTACGTTGAAAGGGGGGGCCGAAAATTGCCTGGTTAGCTGTCTCTACTTCCAGCTTGTGTATCTCAAGTTTTTCATGGTGAACCTCATACATGCTTTTGGGCCAGAGTTTGCCACATGTTGCTCCATCTGTGGCAGAAAGCGTTCTACCCAACGAATATTTGGGAAAAAGTTACAGCCGATCTAAGAGACGAGAATTAACATTGAAGTCAATGGGGAAATAATTAGTGATCTGTGGCCTGTCTGTGTATGACAAGGCTGTGACTGATAGGCCTTAGTTTTGAAAATATGATGACTAAATTGTCTGAAAATATGTATAAAGTATTTAGACTACAGAACAACTAAAAAAAAGGTTAAATTTAAAAAAAAAAAATCAAAGTTTGGAGAAAAATTGTGATTTCACTGCAAATTTCTCAATTTTCAGTTTTATTTAATTTCTAACAGTAAGAAAAATATTTCTGTGTCCAATTTTTGTGTATTCAGCCTCAGAAAGCATAGATAAAGTTAACAACATTGTAATTTCACCTAATTTTGTCTAAAAATCAGGAATATTCACAAAAAATCTGTAAATTCACCCATTTCGATGTAGAAATTAATGCATTCATGCCTACTCAAATTAGTCAAAATTTCTAAAACTGCCCCTTATTTTCATTGCTATTGTAAGTTAGATGGGATCTATAAGTTTGTCAGGTTTAGAAATAGCTGCATTTTTCCTACAGAAAATTGAAAATTGGCAACACTGAGTTAATAATATACAGCAGATGGGTTTATAAAAAATGTTCAAAACAGGGGTTGGCTCAATTTGGCCACCAATTTAGCCAAAAAAAGCATTTTTTTCTTCTTTGAAACATTAAATTCTTGCATTTCCTTCGTGGAGGAAGCAATATCCCAGTCTTTATAGACATTTTTCACCCCACCATTCTGTTTACAGAGGCTATAAATGCCCCACCCACCCTTTTTATTAATGTGTTTTGAGAGTTTTAATTGCACCTGTGTTGACAATTAAATGATAATAATTGGAATTTGTTGTTGAATTACAGTTAGGAATGTTATTTTACACCAATAAATGGTTATTTTGTACATTTCAAGGATTTCTAATCTTTTTTGTTTGAAGGCAAACTTAGAACCCTGAGACATGTCAGGCCAATAAGACCATACCCTGATACAAAACTGGTGTAGATGTGTAAATGTCAGCTTAATGGTCAATATTTTCTTATCGAAATCTAGGATTTGTGGTGTTTGTTGCGTTTATGTTACTTATAGAACAGTAAATTGTTAATTTTGATCCTTTTCAGGCCTCTTTTATGATGTCAACTCTGTTATAACTACCATTTTGACTTCATTTTTTCAGGCAATTGATGTAAAGGTCCAGACATTTTGATTCAGCACCAGAATTGCAATAAAGATTTGTATGGTGCCTCTGAGCTCTGAGATATTGATAACATTGAACTATTTCCAAATTTGTAAAAATTGTGTATTCTGTGACCCTTTTGTTAGGGAGGGGTGGACATAGGCCAATTATGGCATTTTTTTCTTTCAGCAAGGCCTATTTTAACCATAATTCACATTTATTGCACCTATTTTAGTTTTTAAGTTCATATATTAGCCAGGGATGGTAAATCATATCTGTTAGACAGATTCTTTTGGTGATGTTAGCTTTGCAACCAAAGATAAGATTGATTCAGTCATTGACATTTTTAGGGGGTGGGGTTACATGTTTCAGTACAGACCTTTATAATTTCAATCAATGCAACAGTTTTGTGATTTTTCTGTTTGCATATTGTCCAGGGTTTCCAAAAATATATTACTTGCCAGTCTGAGTATCTAAAAAAGTGGAAAATTATTGGTTTTTTGAAAGATGCTACATGTAAATTCTGTACATTTTTCATGACATGACAGTAAAAAAATATATTTTTGAAAAAATTTCCAGATTATGAGTGTTTTCTGTGTAATTTGTTTGTAAGTTGTCGTATTTTTTCACAAAACTCAAATACTGCCTTTAATAAGAAAGATTTTTAAATTTTAGCACAAAAGGCCCAGGGACCTGAGATGCACTGCTGTACATAAAGCAGCTTGTATACTTAAAGGGCCATCATTTTTGCAGTTATTCTTTGATTTTGATTTTCTTTCACCGGTGCATTGCCAGAACATATGGGAAGCATATAAAAAGGGCATTTTGGTGATACCTGGAGTTTCACCCCTATATATGTGTATGACAAGGCTGTGACTGATAGGCCTTAGTTTTGAAAATATGATGACTAAATTGTCTGAAAATATGTATAAAGTATTTAGACTACAGAACAACTAAAAAAAAGGTTAAATTTAAAAAAAAAAAATCAAAGTTTGGAGAAAAATTGTGATTTCACTGCAAATTTCTCAATTTTCAGTTTTATTTAATTTCTAACAGTAAGAAAAATATTTCTGTGTCCAATTTTTGTGTATTCAGCCTCAGAAAGCATAGATAAAGTTAACAACATTGTAATTTCACCTAATTTTGTCTAAAAATCAGGAATATTCACAAAAAATCTGTAAATTCACCCATTTCGATGTAGAAATTAATGCATTCATGCCTACTCAAATTAGTCAAAATTTCTAAAACTGCCCCTTATTTTCATTGCTATTGTAAGTTAGATGGGATCTATAAGTTTGTCAGGTTTAGAAATAGCTGCATTTTTCCTACAGAAAATTGAAAATTGGCAACACTGAGTTAATAATATACAGCAGATGGGTTTATAAAAAATGTTCAAAACAGGGGTTGGCTCAATTTGGCCACCAATTTAGCCAAAAAAAGCATTTTTTTCTTCTTTGAAACATTAAATTCTTGCATTTCCTTCGTGGAGGAAGCAATATCCCAGTCTTTATAGACATTTTTCACCCCACCATTCTGTTTACAGAGGCTATAAATGCCCCACCCACCCTTTTTATTAATGTGTTTTGAGAGTTTTAATTGCACCTGTGTTGACAATTAAATGATAATAATTGGAATTTGTTGTTGAATTACAGTTAGGAATGTTATTTTACACCAATAAATGGTTATTTTGTACATTTCAAGGATTTCTAATCTTTTTTGTTTGAAGGCAAACTTAGAACCCTGAGACATGTCAGGCCAATAAGACCATACCCTGATACAAAACTGGTGTAGATGTGTAAATGTCAGCTTAATGGTCAATATTTTCTTATCGAAATCTAGGATTTGTGGTGTTTGTTGCGTTTATGTTACTTATAGAACAGTAAATTGTTAATTTTGATCCTTTTCAGGCCTCTTTTATGATGTCAACTCTGTTATAACTACCATTTTGACTTCATTTTTTCAGGCAATTGATGTAAAGGTCCAGACATTTTGATTCAGCACCAGAATTGCAATAAAGATTTGTATGGTGCCTCTGAGCTCTGAGATATTGATAACATTGAACTATTTCCAAATTTGTAAAAATTGTGTATTCTGTGACCCTTTTGTTAGGGAGGGGTGGACATAGGCCAATTATGGCATTTTTTTCTTTCAGCAAGGCCTATTTTAACCATAATTCACATTTATTGCACCTATTTTAGTTTTTAAGTTCATATATTAGCCAGGGATGGTAAATCATATCTGTTAGACAGATTCTTTTGGTGATGTTAGCTTTGCAACCAAAGATAAGATTGATTCAGTCATTGACATTTTTAGGGGGTGGGGTTACATGTTTCAGTACAGACCTTTATAATTTCAATCAATGCAACAGTTTTGTGATTTTTCTGTTTGCATATTGTCCAGGGTTTCCAAAAATATATTACTTGCCAGTCTGAGTATCTAAAAAAGTGGAAAATTATTGGTTTTTTGAAAGATGCTACATGTAAATTCTGTACATTTTTCATGACATGACAGTAAAAAAATATATTTTTGAAAAAATTTCCAGATTATGAGTGTTTTCTGTGTAATTTGTTTGTAAGTTGTCGTATTTTTTCACAAAACTCAAATACTGCCTTTAATAAGAAAGATTTTTAAATTTTAGCACAAAAGGCCCAGGGACCTGAGATGCACTGCTGTACATAAAGCAGCTTGTATACTTAAAGGGCCATCATTTTTGCAGTTATTCTTTGATTTTGATTTTCTTTCACCGGTGCATTGCCAGAACATATGGGAAGCATATAAAAAGGGCATTTTGGTGATACCTGGAGTTTCACCCCTATATAGGACACAGATCACTAAATATTTCTACGCCGGTACCCACAAATTGTAGGGCCAAGTTATTTTTAGTCTTTCTCTCCCTTTCCCTTTTTCCCCCTTTTGCATGGTGATTTTTGTTTACTTTTTGGTGTAGAATCGAAGAAAAGGGTTTGAAAATACATTTTCTGCCAGGTTTTGGTGAATATTCATGATTTTGAGGCGGAAGGATACAAGAGTTGTGAGGTTGCTTACGTTGAAAGGGGGGGCCGAAAATTGCCTGGTTAGCTGTCTCTACTTCCAGCTTGTGTATCTCAAGTTTTTCATGGTGAACCTCATACATGCTTTTGGGCCAGAGTTTGCCACATGTTGCTCCATCTGTGGCAGAAAGCGTTCTACCCAACGAATATTTGGGAAAAAGTTACAGCCGATCTAAGAGACGAGAATTAACATTGAAGTCAATGGGGAAATAATTAGTGATCTGTGGCCTGTCTGTGTATGACAAGGCTGTGACTGATAGGCCTTAGTTTTGAAAATATGATGACTAAATTGTCTGAAAATATGTATAAAGTATTTAGACTACAGAACAACTAAAAAAAAGGTTAAATTTAAAAAAAAAAAATCAAAGTTTGGAGAAAAATTGTGATTTCACTGCAAATTTCTCAATTTTCAGTTTTATTTAATTTCTAACAGTAAGAAAAATATTTCTGTGTCCAATTTTTGTGTATTCAGCCTCAGAAAGCATAGATAAAGTTAACAACATTGTAATTTCACCTAATTTTGTCTAAAAATCAGGAATATTCACAAAAAATCTGTAAATTCACCCATTTCGATGTAGAAATTAATGCATTCATGCCTACTCAAATTAGTCAAAATTTCTAAAACTGCCCCTTATTTTCATTGCTATTGTAAGTTAGATGGGATCTATAAGTTTGTCAGGTTTAGAAATAGCTGCATTTTTCCTACAGAAAATTGAAAATTGGCAACACTGAGTTAATAATATACAGCAGATGGGTTTATAAAAAATGTTCAAAACAGGGGTTGGCTCAATTTGGCCACCAATTTAGCCAAAAAAAGCATTTTTTTCTTCTTTGAAACATTAAATTCTTGCATTTCCTTCGTGGAGGAAGCAATATCCCAGTCTTTATAGACATTTTTCACCCCACCATTCTGTTTACAGAGGCTATAAATGCCCCACCCACCCTTTTTATTAATGTGTTTTGAGAGTTTTAATTGCACCTGTGTTGACAATTAAATGATAATAATTGGAATTTGTTGTTGAATTACAGTTAGGAATGTTATTTTACACCAATAAATGGTTATTTTGTACATTTCAAGGATTTCTAATCTTTTTTGTTTGAAGGCAAACTTAGAACCCTGAGACATGTCAGGCCAATAAGACCATACCCTGATACAAAACTGGTGTAGATGTGTAAATGTCAGCTTAATGGTCAATATTTTCTTATCGAAATCTAGGATTTGTGGTGTTTGTTGCGTTTATGTTACTTATAGAACAGTAAATTGTTAATTTTGATCCTTTTCAGGCCTCTTTTATGATGTCAACTCTGTTATAACTACCATTTTGACTTCATTTTTTCAGGCAATTGATGTAAAGGTCCAGACATTTTGATTCAGCACCAGAATTGCAATAAAGATTTGTATGGTGCCTCTGAGCTCTGAGATATTGATAACATTGAACTATTTCCAAATTTGTAAAAATTGTGTATTCTGTGACCCTTTTGTTAGGGAGGGGTGGACATAGGCCAATTATGGCATTTTTTTCTTTCAGCAAGGCCTATTTTAACCATAATTCACATTTATTGCACCTATTTTAGTTTTTAAGTTCATATATTAGCCAGGGATGGTAAATCATATCTGTTAGACAGATTCTTTTGGTGATGTTAGCTTTGCAACCAAAGATAAGATTGATTCAGTCATTGACATTTTTAGGGGGTGGGGTTACATGTTTCAGTACAGACCTTTATAATTTCAATCAATGCAACAGTTTTGTGATTTTTCTGTTTGCATATTGTCCAGGGTTTCCAAAAATATATTACTTGCCAGTCTGAGTATCTAAAAAAGTGGAAAATTATTGGTTTTTTGAAAGATGCTACATGTAAATTCTGTACATTTTTCATGACATGACAGTAAAAAAATATATTTTTGAAAAAATTTCCAGATTATGAGTGTTTTCTGTGTAATTTGTTTGTAAGTTGTCGTATTTTTTCACAAAACTCAAATACTGCCTTTAATAAGAAAGATTTTTAAATTTTAGCACAAAAGGCCCAGGGACCTGAGATGCACTGCTGTACATAAAGCAGCTTGTATACTTAAAGGGCCATCATTTTTGCAGTTATTCTTTGATTTTGATTTTCTTTCACCGGTGCATTGCCAGAACATATGGGAAGCATATAAAAAGGGCATTTTGGTGATACCTGGAGTTTCACCCCTATATATGTGTATGACAAGGCTGTGACTGATAGGCCTTAGTTTTGAAAATATGATGACTAAATTGTCTGAAAATATGTATAAAGTATTTAGACTACAGAACAACTAAAAAAAAGGTTAAATTTAAAAAAAAAAAATCAAAGTTTGGAGAAAAATTGTGATTTCACTGCAAATTTCTCAATTTTCAGTTTTATTTAATTTCTAACAGTAAGAAAAATATTTCTGTGTCCAATTTTTGTGTATTCAGCCTCAGAAAGCATAGATAAAGTTAACAACATTGTAATTTCACCTAATTTTGTCTAAAAATCAGGAATATTCACAAAAAATCTGTAAATTCACCCATTTCGATGTAGAAATTAATGCATTCATGCCTACTCAAATTAGTCAAAATTTCTAAAACTGCCCCTTATTTTCATTGCTATTGTAAGTTAGATGGGATCTATAAGTTTGTCAGGTTTAGAAATAGCTGCATTTTTCCTACAGAAAATTGAAAATTGGCAACACTGAGTTAATAATATACAGCAGATGGGTTTATAAAAAATGTTCAAAACAGGGGTTGGCTCAATTTGGCCACCAATTTAGCCAAAAAAAGCATTTTTTTCTTCTTTGAAACATTAAATTCTTGCATTTCCTTCGTGGAGGAAGCAATATCCCAGTCTTTATAGACATTTTTCACCCCACCATTCTGTTTACAGAGGCTATAAATGCCCCACCCACCCTTTTTATTAATGTGTTTTGAGAGTTTTAATTGCACCTGTGTTGACAATTAAATGATAATAATTGGAATTTGTTGTTGAATTACAGTTAGGAATGTTATTTTACACCAATAAATGGTTATTTTGTACATTTCAAGGATTTCTAATCTTTTTTGTTTGAAGGCAAACTTAGAACCCTGAGACATGTCAGGCCAATAAGACCATACCCTGATACAAAACTGGTGTAGATGTGTAAATGTCAGCTTAATGGTCAATATTTTCTTATCGAAATCTAGGATTTGTGGTGTTTGTTGCGTTTATGTTACTTATAGAACAGTAAATTGTTAATTTTGATCCTTTTCAGGCCTCTTTTATGATGTCAACTCTGTTATAACTACCATTTTGACTTCATTTTTTCAGGCAATTGATGTAAAGGTCCAGACATTTTGATTCAGCACCAGAATTGCAATAAAGATTTGTATGGTGCCTCTGAGCTCTGAGATATTGATAACATTGAACTATTTCCAAATTTGTAAAAATTGTGTATTCTGTGACCCTTTTGTTAGGGAGGGGTGGACATAGGCCAATTATGGCATTTTTTTCTTTCAGCAAGGCCTATTTTAACCATAATTCACATTTATTGCACCTATTTTAGTTTTTAAGTTCATATATTAGCCAGGGATGGTAAATCATATCTGTTAGACAGATTCTTTTGGTGATGTTAGCTTTGCAACCAAAGATAAGATTGATTCAGTCATTGACATTTTTAGGGGGTGGGGTTACATGTTTCAGTACAGACCTTTATAATTTCAATCAATGCAACAGTTTTGTGATTTTTCTGTTTGCATATTGTCCAGGGTTTCCAAAAATATATTACTTGCCAGTCTGAGTATCTAAAAAAGTGGAAAATTATTGGTTTTTTGAAAGATGCTACATGTAAATTCTGTACATTTTTCATGACATGACAGTAAAAAAATATATTTTTGAAAAAATTTCCAGATTATGAGTGTTTTCTGTGTAATTTGTTTGTAAGTTGTCGTATTTTTTCACAAAACTCAAATACTGCCTTTAATAAGAAAGATTTTTCAATTTTAGCACAAAAGGCCCAGGGACCTGAGATGCACTGCTGTACATAAAGCAGCTTGTATACTTAAAGGGCCATCATTTTTGCAGTTATTCTTTGATTTTGATTTTCTTTCACCGGTGCATTGCCAGAACATATGGGAAGCATATAAAAAGGGCATTTTGGTGATACCTGGAGTTTCACCCCTATATAGGACACAGATCACTAAATATTTCTACGCCGGTACCCACAAATTGTAGGGCCAAGTTATTTTTAGTCTTTCTCTCCCTTTCCCTTTTTCCCCCTTTTGCATGGTGATTTTTGTTTACTTTTTGGTGTAGAATCGAAGAAAAGGGTTTGAAAATACATTTTCTGCCAGGTTTTGGTGAATATTCATGATTTTGAGGCGGAAGGATACAAGAGTTGTGAGGTTGCTTACGTTGAAAGGGGGGGCCGAAAATTGCCTGGTTAGCTGTCTCTACTTCCAGCTTGTGTATCTCAAGTTTTTCATGGTGAACCTCATACATGCTTTTGGGCCAGAGTTTGCCACATGTTGCTCCATCTGTGGCAGAAAGCGTTCTACCCAACGAATATTTGGGAAAAAGTTACAGCCGATCTAAGAGACGAGAATTAACATTGAAGTCAATGGGGAAATAATTAGTGATCTGTGGCCATATGCATGAACAACTAGCCGGCTAAAGTGTACTAGTCTTTAATAATTATTGACTGTTGGAACTAAATACTGTGAATCTCGTGAATTTCTAGAATCGTTTAACAAAAATCGTTTAACGTACCCAGTTCCACTTGACAGAAGTATTTTTACTCTGTGCACCAACAGTCGCAAACCGAAACGGTTCACTCGGCTAATCTCGACAGATTCCGTAAACTACATTAGACAATCTGTTTCACAAAGAATTACTTACGATTTATCTCTGTCACACATGACTGTCTACAACATGTGCATTGACTTCACGTGCCGTCAGTCATTGGCTAAACGGCTCGTGCATTGTTTACATAACACCTAACTGCTTCGGGCAAAATGGTGCGTTTTACTCATTTTAATACCCATTTACACTAAATAGGAAATATTTTTTAACTACAAATACTTCAAACGTCTTTATTTATTTTTCTTTTACCTCAAAAAAATGTTTGAGAATTTAATTTGTCGGAGTAAAAAAGTTAATATGCCGTACTCATTAAGCCTCGTCAATGTCATGCTTATCAGTGATTGTAGCGGCCAAGCGAATATTCACTGCGGGATCAATTACGAGGTTTGCCGAGTGCGAAACGGGTGTGGTACATAAATAATGTGACGTCACTTGTATAATCATGAGGGAATTTCCCTAATTCACAGTTGGACACAGATCACCGGTGAAAGTTATTTTTAGTCCTTCGTTGACTTTTTGGTGTAGAATTGAAGAAAAGGGGTTTAAAAATACATTTTCTGCCAGGTTTTGGTGAATATTCATGATTTTGAGGCGGAAGGATACAAGGGTTGTGAGGTTGGTTACGTTGAAAGGGAGGGGCAAAAATTGCTTGTTTAGTTGTCTCTACTTCCAGCCTGTGTATCTCAAGTTTTTCATGGTGAACCTCATACATTCTTTTGGGCCAGAGTTTGCCACATGTTGCTCCATCTGTGGCAGAAAGCGTTTTACCCAACGAATATTTGGGAAAAAGCTACAGCTGGTCTAAGAGATGAGAATTAACGTGATTAAAGTCAATGGGGAAATAATTAGTGATCTGTGGCCAGTTATACATGTACCACAGGGTTTACTCTGTGCCAGGCCCGTAGCCAGGGGTGGCAAGGGGGGGCAATGCCCCCCTGAAAAAATGTTTTGCCCCCCCGAAAGAAAATTTGCCAACCATAACTCTAAAATACCTACTATAGACTGTAACGAGTCTGCCCCTCCTAAAAACTTCACTGCCCCTCCGAAGACAGCAGGCTGGCTACGGGCCTGCTCTGTGCATGTGTTGCGATCCGCCCAGGCTTCCCCTCTGAGCGGGTGCTCCGATTATATTCGGGTTCGCCCCAGTACTAGCTTTTACCAAAGAAACAACAGAGTCAAGATAATGGGAAAATAATGAGTTTAATAACAAAATCAATCAACATAAGTTACAAATCTAGATTATGGTTAAGTACAAAACGGTTACCGGTTTAGTTGCTAATGCACAAATAGGTACATTAATTCATTGACAATAATGAATAAATCCCTCCCAAACTGTCTTGTTATATGTATCTAACCCCTTACAGTATGGCTACATGACTATGCCTCCATATTATGTGGAGCGTTCCCTGATATGCTCCCAAGTTTTCCATATTTGGAATGTTCCCAACAAATTACCCCTTTCCCATATTTGGTACGAGTCCCGTATTTGGGTTCTGTTCCCCCATTTGATAACAATCACTCTCAGTCCCATTTTTGGGCCACTGAGCTTGACATTGGTAATATTCTGGTTCCTCAATAATCCCCACCCCCTGCTATAAGATTATTTATCCCCCCGTTCCCATCCCTCAATGGCAAAGGCTCTGGATTTAGTTTGCGTTCAAGATTTCCGTTCCACCGTGAGTTCCTGTCTCCCAGATTGATTATTTACGTGTCCTTATCCGAGCATTGATGTACAGGGTACACAACAAAGTGGGTGACTTCCAATTTGATTATTTACGTGGCCTTATCCGAGCAACAGTGTTCGGGGTACACAACAACTGGACAAACCAACTCCACGGTGGAACCGGGAATACCACCATCCCACGAACTAGACATATTCCAGTATAGTCCCAAACAAGGCTTCAATCCAACAAGAATAAATCTGGGTGTTAGGCCAGGAATCCAAGGTTGCTTGATTTGGAGCCATATCCCATTATTGGTCAACGTACCCTAGATGGTTCCATTTTCTTGGTCGGGTGGTGGCGGAAATCCGTTAGTGGGTTCACCGGTCGTTGGCGGTGAGTCCAGGCCAAATGCGTTGATGCCTTGAGCTACGGCTCTTTTATACTCTGCGGGCTTGGCCCTAGCCAATCAGCATCCATTGTCTCATGAGTCTGCGCAGTTCGTCGTGACGTCACGTCCTTCGACTCAACTGACAGCTCATCCCAAACTTAGGCTGCCTGTCTACGGCTGAGAACAGGCCCTAACCTAATAGGCCGACATTTAAATTCCTACATCGACGATTTTAGTCGAAAACACAATGTATGCTTTTAGAAATTGCAAGAAGTATTTATTCATCCTATATTTTTACATCTTATGAAATTACAAATGTTTACTTAGTCGTTGTATGTATGAAAGATGATAAACTGATAAGAACCGAATCACAAAATAGTCCTCTGATTATTCAATATGGCAGCGCGCCATACTGCACGCACCGACCCATCTACGTCACACGTCATACGTCATACTTAGGCGGAGCCAGCTGTAAATGGGGCGGAGTCCATGCGCGTTTGTTTGTAAACAATGGAAAATAAGTTCACGGAAGCGATTTTGTTTGCGAAGACAAATCTAGGAGTACGTAACATTGTTTTGAAAGATAAACAGATTGAAACTTTAAAGGCTGTTTACAACGATAAAGACTGCATTTCAATATTACCGACTGGTTACGGAAAAAGTCTGATTTTCCAGCTTTTACCATGGTTTTTAAAAGCAAAATTGTCTTCACCATACACACCAATTGTGCTCGTAGTGTGTCCACTCAACAGTATCATGCAGGACCAAGTAGTAAGTACATGTTTAGGTTAAGACTATAGTATTTTTTTCTTTTAATTTCTTTTATCAACCAACCTTAATGATTAAGAATTATTCAGTAATTAATCTTGGTACATGGTTAGGAGAAACTTTATTTAAGCTAAACTGTCAATGTCAATGTGTGTAACTGTTAAAATTATATAGCCTACTATCATCCTACTACTAGAACTAGTAGTAGTAGTAATTCAAATAATAGAAGAATAATAGAAGCGTTCCATTATATTAAAAATAATTTTAAAAAAATACTTTAACTTTTTCAGACTGGATTGGTTAAAAAAGGTGTTCAAGCATGTTATTTAAATATAAAAACATCTGAAAATAATATGGGAAAAACCTATGAAATAGCTGCTGGTGGCTTTATTGCTGATCAAGGGAGTGATACAGAGGAAAGCGAAACACAAGGAAATGAAAAAAGTGTATTCACAGAAAAAGAGGTCACACTTAAAGCTTTACAACAGGGTGATTACAAAATTATCTATTCCCATCCAGAAACTCTGGTGTCTAATTCAATCATTGGGAAACTTTTACGTTCAACAGAATATAAAAAACAAATAGGGTGTGTGGTTATAGATGAAGTACACATGGTTGCTGAATGGTAAATATTTTTATCTTATGTGTCGTAGGTTTAATTTTATTATATGATTAGCTGGGCAGTATAGGAAACTTATCAATATCCAAAGTGGGTGACTTCCAATTTGATTATTTACGTGGCCTTATCCGAGCAACAGTGTTCGGGGTACACAACAACTGGACAAACCAACTCCACGGTGGAACCGGGAATACCACCATCCCACGAACTAGACATATTCCAGTATAGTCCCAAACAAGGCTTCAATCCAACAAGAATAAATCTGGGTGTTAGGCCAGGAATCCAAGGTTGCTTGATTTGGAGCCATATCCCATTATTGGTCAACGTACCCTAGATGGTTCCATTTTCTTGGTCGGGTGGTGGCGGAAATCCGTTAGTGGGTTCACCGGTCGTTGGCGGTGAGTCCAGGCCAAATGCGTTGATGCCTTGAGCTACGGCTCTTTTATACTCTGCGGGCTTGGCCCTAGCCAATCAGCATCCATTGTCTCATGAGTCTGCGCAGTTCGTCGTGACGTCACGTCCTTCGACTCAACTGACAGCTCATCCCAAACTTAGGCTGCCTGTCTACGGCTGAGAACAGGCCCTAACCTAATAGGCCGACATTTAAATTCCTACATCGACGATTTTAGTCGAAAACACAATGTATGCTTTTAGAAATTGCAAGAAGTATTTATTCATCCTATATTTTTACATCTTATGAAATTACAAATGTTTACTTAGTCGTTGTATGTATGAAAGATGATAAACTGATAAGAACCGAATCACAAAATAGTCCTCTGATTATTCAATATGGCAGCGCGCCATACTGCACGCACCGACCCATCTACGTCACACGTCATACGTCATACTTAGGCGGAGCCAGCTGTAAATGGGGCGGAGTCCATGCGCGTTTGTTTGTAAACAATGGAAAATAAGTTCACGGAAGCGATTTTGTTTGCGAAGACAAATCTAGGAGTACGTAACATTGTTTTGAAAGATAAACAGATTGAAACTTTAAAGGCTGTTTACAACGATAAAGACTGCATTTCAATATTACCGACTGGTTACGGAAAAAGTCTGATTTTCCAGCTTTTACCATGGTTTTTAAAAGCAAAATTGTCTTCACCATACACACCAATTGTGCTCGTAGTGTGTCCACTCAACAGTATCATGCAGGACCAAGTAGTAAGTACATGTTTAGGTTAAGACTATAGTATTTTTTTCTTTTAATTTCTTTTATCAACCAACCTTAATGATTAAGAATTATTCAGTAATTAATCTTGGTACATGGTTAGGAGAAACTTTATTTAAGCTAAACTGTCAATGTCAATGTGTGTAACTGTTAAAATTATATAGCCTACTATCATCCTACTACTAGAACTAGTAGTAGTAGTAATTCAAATAATAGAAGAATAATAGAAGCGTTCCATTATATTAAAAATAATTTTAAAAAAATACTTTAACTTTTTCAGACTGGATTGGTTAAAAAAGGTGTTCAAGCATGTTATTTAAATATAAAAACATCTGAAAATAATATGGGAAAAACCTATGAAATAGCTGCTGGTGGCTTTATTGCTGATCAAGGGAGTGATACAGAGGAAAGCGAAACACAAGGAAATGAAAAAAGTGTATTCACAGAAAAAGAGGTCACACTTAAAGCTTTACAACAGGGTGATTACAAAATTATCTATTCCCATCCAGAAACTCTGGTGTCTAATTCAATCATTGGGAAACTTTTACGTTCAACAGAATATAAAAAACAAATAGGGTGTGTGGTTATAGATGAAGTACACATGGTTGCTGAATGGTAAATATTTTTATCTTATGTGTCGTAGGTTTAATTTTATTATATGATTAGCTGGGCAGTATAGGAAACTTATCAATATCCAATTGTCTTTCGATCTTTAACCTTTGCTGCCAATATGCATACATGGCCTTGGTTATTGTCTCAGTCCTAAAAGGACATAAATGAAACAACCATAACCCAAACCAGACAAACATTTTTAGTCAAAACAGACATATATATTAGTTAAAACATCCATAAAAAGCAAAATCAACCTATTAAATATTTGTTGACAACATTTTTGGTCGTTTTTTTTTACTAAGGTATAGTCTGACCGTTTTGTTTACATCTGTTGTGACCATATACAATGTACAGTTTTTATTGTATGCAGATGATGCCGAATGGTGACAAATCTTCATTTAGTCATATCTTTGTAAACTCGGAAGAGAACTAACAATTTTGGGCCAATATTCCTTAAATATATTCAGCTTTTACTATATTGCAGTTTAAAATGTATTAACAATCCCCCAAAACATTATGACCAGAGACTTTAAGTATTTTTTTCTACATGTAGATATATTCCATGAAATCTTTTTCAGGGGAGAAAATTTCAGAAAAGCCTTTAAAAGACTATCAGAGATAACAACCCTCTATACAGATGCTGCACATTTGGTAGTCACTGCAACACTAACGAATTCTGGGATTACCAGCATTACCAATGATCTGCAGTTAATTAAACCTACAGTAGTTAAAATGAATCCAGACAGACAAAACATATTTATCGAAAAAAAATCAAGATTACCAAATTTAAGAAAATATGAAAAATTTGATGATTTAATACATCCAGTTTCTGCAGAGCTGAAGGAACTGAAAAGTGAATTTCCAGTTACAATTGTTTATGTAGACAGTTTGGAATGTTTGTATTATTGTTACAATTTCATTGAAAAATTTGTTGGTAAAGATGGTTATGTTGGAATAGATCAAACACCAGAAAATAGAATTTTCGCTCAATATCATTCAAAATATACACCAAAAATGAAAACACACATTATAAATGAACTTTGCAAGTACAATCCTATATTGAGACTGGTTTTGGCAACAGTTTCTTTGGGAATGGGATTGAATGCTCCTTCAGTATCAAGAATTATACACTTTCGACCTCCAACGTCATTGGAAAGTTATAGCCAGGAGATTGGTAGAGCTGGAAGAAATGGTCAACCATCACACGCTATTATGTACTACAATAATAATGATATTGCAGCTAACAGGCCAGGTATTACCGAACAGATGATTCTTTTCTGCAAAGATGAAACATCATGCTTGAGAAAACGGTTGTTAAATCATTTTGGTGCTGAATACACTTTTAGTGGTGGCCCTTCACTGTGTTGTAGTAACTGTCGTAATACCATAATGGTGAGTATTTACATTTTTATATGATTTCTGATTGATTGTCTGTTGGAATATTTCGTAAAATACGATTTATTATAATTTCTATATCTGATTTAAATTTGGTTCTGTTTACTCCTTCAAACGGATCTTTTGAAATTCCACTGAATGCATCCAAGGTTCTGCCAGGAGTTTTATTGAAAGGTTGCAGCTCTGTTAATTCTTTTTGAATTGCTTTTAAGTCTTCCTCAGAAGATTTTACTTTATGAGTGGTAGAATATCCTTTAACATCTAATAGTGAATCAAAATTATCTGAAACTAGTTGAACAACCGGTCCAGCTTTTGTTATTCTACAAATGTTATCTTCAGTTTTCCAAGGTCCTAAACCTCTTATCAATTCTTTCAGGTACTTGACTTGATTCTCTTTTTCCATATCTGCTGCTTTGTTTTTTCCTTTAACCCCCTTTCTGTTAACAAATCCTGATGTTCGCACATTCAGTGACATTTGGGGTGACAAAATAATCTCAGTTTTCAAAATATAATCTATGCATTCCACTAGATATTTTGATAAGTTAGAATGAGTATAGAAAAATGGAATCATGGCTTTTAAGCATATGTTTGTTCTGAAAATGTCTCCATATTTTATAGCACTTTTAAAGTTCTTAATTAAAAAATACCATTGTAGAAAATTACTGCAATAATTAAAAAGGTCATCTTGTCTTTCCTGTTCTCTCTGTGAAATATGAACAGGACCTTCAACTCCTGGGAGGGTGATTGAAATAACTTTAGATTTTTCCAATGATATAAGGGGAATTACTAAACGAAAGGGTTGTGCTCCTTCAATGGACAGTAATGCAGAGGCTGTTTTTACTGCATCAATGTCGTTCACATCCGCTGTAACAATATGTTTTTTATCATCAATATTTAACTCCAGCTGAATTGTACTTGCTATACTCTAAAAAAAAAAGAAAGAAACACTTAGATTGGAGAGAGAGAGAGAGAAATGGGGTTTAACGTCCACTCAACACAAACTAGGTCATTTCGTAGGGGTCTCTAGCAGTGGGAGGAAACCAGAGTGCCCGGAGGAAACCCACTAGGTTGTGAAGGCACCCCTATCTCCATGCCACATACGCTCACACCAGGGCTTGAAACCAAAGCCGCAAGCCAGAGGTGACTGTCCAGCTAGAGGTCGACACGCAGGCCAACATCGAAGGCTAGCCTTGACATAAAGAGTTTATTACGGTCTGGATGTGTTAATTAATGTCTAATTGATTATTTAGATAACATCTCAGGCTTAAAGAAAGACTTGTAAAAAGCAGATTTTGCTCTTGCATAATGCTATTTTAAATTAAATCCACTTACACTGGACTTGCAACAGGAGTGCTGTTTATTGAATATTTATAACCATGTTTTTGTATACATATTTATAACATATATTTTGTATTTTCAGGATAATTCCTACACAATTGAATAATCTCACCTGCTCAAGGTCAAAGACTGTTAGAACTTCATCCATGAACTTGTCTAAAATATTGTCAAACACCATTTGCCGACGTTTTTCATGAAAAAACTCTACATTTTTTGGTGGTGTGTTTTTAGTTGGAAGAGAATCAACATTTTCAATACCAAAGTACTCTTGAATCATTTCAATAAGATATGCCTTTCCAACTGTTGAAATGAAATCCTCATGTTGTTTAAATCTACTTTTAACTTGACCATTCACATTGCTTCTTTGAATAATAACTCTGATATGTGCAAGAGTTCCTTTATCCCTGGATTTATTTATAATCAGAAATTTCTTACAGAGTTTCTGAAATAAATTGAAATATTAAAAGCTTTGGTATTTACAATCTCATTGTAAACAAACTTCATGAATTATGGCCCTTGATTGTACGAAAAATCACTTTCTTTTAAGCTTGTTCTCTATCCATCTCTCGAAAATGTTTGCATATCCTGCCTGGCAACCCCTGGTTAAAACCTTTGAGAACAATATTACTACATTCACTTTAATACTGTATACAGCTCACTGTACATGAATATTACCAAAGCCAAACCAACAAATCAATCAAAATCTGGTAAAAGATGTAACCTATGTATGTAATAGGTTCTCTAGTACAAGTGTTCACGCATGTGCTGGATCTATGTATTGAATGACCAAAGCATTCCTACAAATTAAAATATTTACCTCAAGAAAATCTTGTAAAGTATGAAAAAATTCAACAACAACTGGTGATAAATTTTCACATCTTTCTATCCTCGTATGTGATCCAGCTAGCAGCATTTTGGCACCTTCTAATCTAACTCTAGTTAATTGGTCACCACCAATTGGAATGTTAAGGTTTCTGTAATGATCATCTGGAAAAAGATTGAGAAATAGATTGATAAATATGATATTTGTAATTTGTATGTTATTGGATAGGTTAGGTCTTTACTTTCTTCTTATGTTCATTTACATGTTTTTGTACCTTACTTTTATTTGAAACTCATGTACATTATTTCATAAATAAGAAATTTTCATTATGGGATAAGTGAAATATTAGATATATTTGATGTAAGCGGACTGAACAATATCATAGAGGAATGCTTCAAGTAAAAAAAAAAAAATTAATATTTAACAATCATGTAGAAGTTTACCAATAGTCAGGCTAAAAAAAAATTGCCTTAGTAACTTTTACAAATAAAAATGATGAACGTAATTATCTGTCCGATATGGTTACATTAACCCCACGAACTGTCTAGTGATATATTATACAACAGGGCACTTATCAGCTGTTGAAAAAGAATATAACTGTGGCTTCAAATAAAATTTCTATACATGTTTTTTCTTTCATAAAATTTCTACACGTTTTTTCTTTCATAAAATCTGTTAAAAATGACTGCCACGATTTAGGTTGAAGTAATACAAATAAGTTCATGTATAAATGTAATGAAGCATTTGTGTTTATATTGTTGCAATATAAATATGTTCATCTATACAAAAAAAAATACATAAAAAAAAGTACATGCAAGCAAATCATGCAAGAGAGAGAGAGGTCACAAACTCGGTCATTTGGGGACTAAATATGGTTCAATTTTATTTCAATAATTCGCTTGCCCGTTAGGATCTTTAACAGTGGGAGGAAACCGGAGGACCCTGAGAGAAACCATGAGATTGACAGGCGACCCTACTCCTTGTCACGTACATTCGTCATGCAAAACTAGAAACAACTATAAATGAAGATGTAAATATTAATCAATTATAACAAAATCGAGATAAACAACGAAACCTCGACCAGCTTCATGGTACCATCGTTGGGTTTGTTCTTGATAAGATTGCAGAATGTCAATACAGTCGTCATACTTTTGTTCATTTTTCAAAATTACTGGCATAATATGAGGATAACTTTTAGTAGACATTTCTTCCTCATATTCATGTGAAATATTTTTTGGCAAAACCAAGTTCATCCACTTGAAACAATGGAATACGTTAACCATTTCTTGAGCAATAAGAATCTTTAAATCTTCTTTAAATTTTGCTTTCTCATTTTCATTTAATAAAACTGAGTGGATGTTTACTTCATCTATATTACATATAGGTTTGTCATTTGGTAACGATGAGGCATCAACACGGTAAGGTGTCCAGTCTGTAGCAAAAAAATGAAAATCTTTTTCCCTAGAACCGAGTCTCATATCAGCTGTGGACACTCTGATATCTAAATTGTCTCCATTAATTTTGCCATCTTTTCCATTCTTTACTTCATTAATTATCAACTGTTCTGAATAATCAGCATAAGTTTTTATAATATCACTTTTACTTTTTTCCGAGAGAGTTAGATGCAGTGCATTCAGTCTAGTGAGAAGCTGTAGTGGATATCCATTATTAAAAATAAATTTTACATTTACATGAGTAATAATCAATACTTACATGTACATAAAAGTTTTAATTCATTTACGAAATGATTTTGTATGTCGTTGTCACCTGTCATACAATATAAACTAATTAATGTCTGATTACCTTTAAATTATTACACAATTTTCCCAGATAACGGGGAATCACGGTGGCTCATCTCGATTTTCTGGCGTGGTTTACCCTTGTCTGTGATGCAGAAGGAGGGCCTGACAAGGACAGCTGCCTAGTCGTTTGGATGGGATGAAAAACAGAGGTCCCGTGTACACATTAGCGTGCATGTAATTTAAAAGATCCCTTGGCAGTTGGAATTCGATATAAGAGTAGGCCGTAGCACTGCTGCCCGGGCAAAATGTCCCTAACAGCACACTGCATGGCACATGCCCGTCATCCATTAGCCTAGGTCAGGTGCAGAAGAGTAGGACGTTAAACCCCATTTCATTATTCATCATTCTCAGATAACATTGGTATCAAACCTCAGACCTGATTAGTGAGCCAGAGTCTTTACTCAATGTGTCAGCATGCCAAAAAAAACAATTTACCCCAAATGCACGTAGTCTGAATAAGGCAAGGTTTAAGTCAGAGTTTTCACGACTATCGAGTCATATTGTGGATTTTGATGCAATGAAGAATCCTATTTATTTTAGAATACCTATAAAAGAAATGCCGCCAGGACATAAACATAGCAAAAGTTTTTATCCAAAACTAAATTAGGTTTAGTATTATTTACCTTGTTATCAGCATGGTATCGAATACATATTGAGGTGTAAAATCTCTGAATAGCACTGGCTTGCTTAACACGACTCTGCATGAACATGGAGAAAATTGTTGCTACCATCGTGATCTTGGTGTCTTCAGATTTTGTTCTACAACAAAGCTTCAACAAATCAAACAAAAATGGTACCCGCTCCCGCAGTTCAATGATAATGTCTGACATAATATCTTCTGATAACAATTGTTCAACATTTCTATAATATAGTTGGCTATTGTGATTCTTAAACTTAGTTTGTAACGATGCTTCTATGTCCTGAAGAAAAGACATATGTAATGCTTTCTTTAATGGTCCACATTTTAAAATGATGTGTATCAGGTACTTCACAGAGACACATTCCTTCAATCGAAATATATCAAATAACACTTTGTAATCTCCTGCTGTTATCATGTCATCACTTTCATTAAATAAATTTTCATTTATGTAGTCAATGGCACGACTCTTTGATGATTTTATTTCTTCTTCAATGGATTTATCTTTAACATCATGATCTAAATATATAAAACAGAATTATGATTTTACACTGTTTAATTTGTCTTAAGCAGTATCGGTATCTCTTGATTTACAAAATAAATGGGGGGTTTTCTCCACAATTGAGCCTGCTTAAAGGAAAATGCACAAGACTTAGATCATAAAGTCTATTCAATCATGTGTCATGGTTTTGATCCCACTCGGGTCCTCTTGATTCCCCCAACATGTAAATAACCCTTTTTGCAAGCAATTTCTTGAAATAAAAATGAGCCATACAATCCTGTAATGATCTACTTTGTGTCCAGTGGACATTAAACCTCAAATGTCTCTCTCTCCCCCCTTACTCACTGAACCACTGTTGTTGCCTTCGAGTTCGAGAACACATAACTTTGGCAATCGCATTTAGTGCCTTCAGTCAGTGTCTACCTATACATCTAGGCCCATATTTATTTATCAGTATTATTATTGGTAAGCATTCAGTTATGATTGACATATTACCTTCAGTCAGTAATGGTTGGATACCAAAAATTTCAGATGAAACACCTGTAGCGCCTGAAAAATAGCAAAAATTAATTTATAGATTATTAGGGGATCACAGTGGCTAAGTGGGTAAGATAGTAGCTCGCTTGCCTGGAGGTCGCGTGTTCGATCCCTGCATTGGCCGAAAAAGTTCATCTCGATTTTCCGGCGTGGTTTTCCCTTGTCAGTGATGCAGAACGAAGGGCCTGACAAGGACAGCTGTCTATTCATTCTGATCGGACGAAAACTGAGGTTCCGCGTGCACTCATTGGTGTGCATGTAAAAGATCCCTTGGCAATGGCAGTTGGGATTCGATGTAACTGTAAGGGTGGCCATACGTAGCGCCGCTTCCCGTCTTCCATTAGCCCAGGTTAGGTGCAGAAGAGAAGGACGTTAAACCAATTTTATTTCACTTTTTAGTATTATTGGTATGCATATTCAGTTATAATTGACATTTATTAGTATTACCTCCTGTCAGTAATGGTTGGATACCAAAAATTTCAGATGGAACACCTGTAACACCTGAAAAATAGCAAAAAATAATTTAGAGATTAGTAGGCTAGAATTTGTATACAGTGCCTGTCTATACATCTAGGCCCTTATTTTATTTGTCTGTATTACTATTATTGGTAAGCATATTTTATTCAATTCTGATTGATATTGACAATAATATATTTTTCAACCCTACCTTCATTTTCATTTTCATTCTTTGAAAAGAGTTGCTTCCTTGTAGTTGTACCCGATCTGTGTGCCTCATCTTCTTTTTCTTTCGTTGTATTAGTATTAGTACGACTCGCTAGTTTCATTTTTTCTACTGATTTGGTTATAAAGTCAATTGCACTTAATTTTTTACTACATGATTTGTTTTCAGCATCGGGAGTCGAGTGCATTCTTTTGATTCTTTTATCCAAATTCTTAAAATAATTATTTGATTCATTTGTGAATTCTAAGTAATTTGTTATTTTCAATTTGCAGGATCTACAAATTTGTAGAATTTTACGAAGTCCGTCTGATAATTGTGTTTTTACTATATTTTCTATTTCCTTAAAAAGTGCTACTTGTTTTACGACAATTCTTTCTAGTTGATTTAATCTTGATTTATCACGCTGGCCACAGAGACAGCACAGACTATATAGGCCTACCGCTTTTATCGGAGTAGTAGACATTTTCTGAACGAACGACGAGGGTGATATCGTAGACAAGAAAAAAGAACGCCCGTCATTATTTGTTTACATAACAACGCTTGCTTCCGGTATGTGAAGTAGTGCCGGCAAGGATGAATCACGCCCCCGAATGATCACGTGGGCGTTTTAAATGGATGGTATCTGGGGCAGTGATGTAATCTCGAAATGACGTAGATACATCGCTGCGTGCATAGAAATATATATATATTTCTATGGCTGCGTGCATATGTAATCTCGAAATGACGTAGATACATCGCTGCGTGCAGTATGCTGACAGCTTGCAGCATGGCTGGTGTTCAAGAGGACGACGGACGAATTGCGCCGACTTTCTGAGACAACTGGTAAGCAAAGCTTTTATAACTTCGTTATTCCGTGGAAGAAATAGCCTAATTCCTTTATAATGTGGCTCGTATCTCCTGTCATGAGCTGACAACCTGTCAGTCTTGATTCGTCCGTCCGTTAAGGCCTAATAAACTGAAAGTAACATCCATGCTCGCGCGCTGCCATTTTGTTCTCGACACGATGTCTTCATTCTTGTTTGAAGTACTAGGTGATTCCTTTAATCGTTAGCTATAGTGATTCTATTCCCGTCCCTCCCCATTACATATTTATCTATCCATGACATGCTGTCATATACTTTATTTTCACCATTTGTAGGTTATAGCGGGAATTTGTTTACACGTCTGCATAACACGCCGTGATACGCATGTCAGCCGGTAGCTATTGACAAGTAAAGGCCAGTCAATACAGTTGGGTCAAGCTCGAATGTACACACCAAGTTGCGAGACCTCAGACTCGTAACACTGCTCCCCCCTTTGTTTAGCATTCGCCCCGAATGCATTGTAGATGGCCACCTAGACCCAAGCTTATATGCCGAGGCTTGTAGATTATTTTAAGTAAAGGAAACAACACATTTATCGAGGTTCGTTTACCGGTTTAAATTAATTATTCAATTATCAATATCGTCTCTTCAAGCGCTCTTCAACCAGCTTCTCCAGCCCGCCGAGGAGATAGAACCGTGCTTCGCATAGGATAGCTTCTAGCTCAAAACTGTTTGATGGTAACAGATGACAAACCGGACTGATGTTGATGTTCCTTAGGTAATCCAGGATAATTTCGAAGTATCTGGGGTTCCTGTCAAGGAAATAACACAGGATGTCCTCCACATAATAAGGTTTGAATGGGGAATCAGGCTCCACCATCCCGGCCAAAAGACTAGACGGATCGCTTGACATTGTGGATACCGAAGTCTCAAATTTCTTCCCACCGATGTTTAGGTAAATCCGCTTGTTCTTCGAACCTTCACAGTCTCGGAGTCTGAGAGTCCTGATACTCGTAGGCTGGTAGGCGACGGGGACAGGAGCCTGAGGAAGGGCCGCTGCCACATCCAAGTCGACCACTGACTCCAGTTCACTTGACGAGATCTCCCCTAGAGACAACCGGCTTGGAGAAAATGGGGGCTCTGAGTGCTGAGCTCTGGGCCGCTCCCAAGGGCGCCAATTCTGGGAACTAGGACTAGATGGAGCGGTCCTTTGATTATCCGTGCACTCAGGGGCCTTTGGTAGAACCGGGGAGGTCGTCAGTGACTGGTCCAGGAGTGTGGACTGAATAGCTGCAGTGGCCTGAAGCTCTGGTGCAACCTGTACCACATCAGATGGAGTAGTCAAAGCTGGTGGTGTTGACATAGGGTGTGGTGACGGTGCTGGAACTGACACAGGCCAAACATCGGGCAGAACAATTGTTGGTGAAACCTTTGCCGGTGTATCAAACTGACCAGAAGATGTGCAGGGTGTTGAGAGGATAGTTGTATCAGGCTTTGAAGCTGCCGTTGGTTTCGAGGCGATTCCGCGGGGGCTATACTGTGGCTTTGACTTTTTCTTCGGCGGCTGTTCTTCAGTCGACGACCGTCTCTTTAAATTGGTGTAGGGTTTGGTGGGCTGGGTGGGTTTCCGGGTGGGTGCCTCATCAGAAGTCTGACGCTTTCCAGGTACAGCCGATTTTGGAGCGGTTTTAAAGGTATCTATCACCATACCTGGTCTAGCGTTAAGGAACTCCCGGTACTGACGTTCTTCCTCGGGCCCAAACAGCATGTTTGAGGTTTTTATAGGTGTTCTCGTAGCATTAGGACAGCTAGGGTGACGGGTGTCGCTTCTGGTACATACAGAGAGGCATCCTGAGCACTGGTATCCAAATCCTGAGTGGAGGGAGAGAAGATGTCGATGAACAAAATGGACCTTGGAATAAGCTTTCTTGCAAACCTTGCATTGATAACGGTACCGAACATCCTGTAAAAGAAGAGTAGATTTGTAGAATACAGAGTAAGTACCCTTACTTAATTTTTATCCTTTATTTCCCTATTTTTCAAACCAGTTAGGTATATTATTCCCCTGATATGGTTTTAAATGGTTATGGTGAACAGTGCGTGGCTTTGCCTTTTTGTTTCTTTGTATCTTATAGAGTACATCGTTGATCCTTTCTACGACCACGTAGGGTCCTTCCCATGGACATCGGAGTTTTGAACCCACTCCTTTATAATTATGATTATACAACCACACTGGATCGGCACGGTTGTAGCGGTTTAATTGAATGCTCCTATCATGATCTTTCTTCATGCGTTCGGCCGCTAAAGCTATCTTTCCCCGGGCAAATTCATGAATAGTTTCCAGGGAATTTGTTAAGTCTATTGCATAATCCGTTCTACTTCTTTTTATTTCAGATTCCACCCGGCCCAAGACTAGATCCACAGGTAAGTTAATATTTCTTCCAAAAACCATTTCGCAAGGAGATACCCCCGTGGTTTCATGCTCTGCTGACCGATAGGCCATCATCAGCAAATATATGTATTCATCCCAGTCATTTTTATGTGAAGACACAAAAGCAGACAGCATTGAACTTATCGTCCGATTTGCCCGTTCCACCTGTCCGTCCGACTGGGGTCTATATGGCGTGGTTCGGGTTTTCTCTATTCCCAGTATCTTGCACATTTCGGAAAAGACTTCCGATTCAAAATTTCCCCCTTGGTCTGTGTGTAATTGCATGGGTGTCCCGAAAACAGTGACTATTCTGTCAATAAATTTCCTGGCAACCGTTGTTGCCTTTTGGTCTCGAATTGGTATGGCCTCCACCCATTTAGAAAACATGTCAGCGGTAACTAAGAGATAACGGTTTCCGTGGGTGGTCTCCGGGAGAGGACCCAGGATGTCCATTGCCCATCTCTCCATAGGAGCACCCACATGGTAAGTCTGGAGGGGTCCCTTTGGTTTGATGCGAGGCGATTTCTTAGATGCACAGGTGTCACATTTATTACACCGCAATTTCACGTCCCTTAGGCCTTGGTACCACAAGTATCTCGCTGTAATTTTCCCCCAGGTTTTCTTTATTCCTAAGTGACCCCCACTTATACCGTTATGCAGTTGATCGAAAACATAATCCCTTAAATTCCAGGGCAAAACCATTTGGTGCGTGCTCCCCTGGTGACAAAGTATCCCATTTTGCACTGACAAAGAGTCGAATCTCAACCAATAAAATTTCAACCTATCACTGCTGGCCGAAATATCCGACCATGTCGGTCGTTTCCCTGCTATAACCCATTCGATCACCGTCGAAATTAGTTCATCACCTTGCTGTGACTGTTTCATCTTATTATCCCCCATAGTACTGGTTAGTTGATTGGTTAATGCATTATTTTCTATTTTCATAGGGTCATCGGCCGAACTGGGATTAGTATCCAATGGACATACCATCCGAGGCTTTGATTGAACTGCATGTATGCATAAGGTAGACTTTTCCCTTTCATAGTTTGATTCGGCTTTCACACAATGTCCACACTCTGGTAGGCAGGGCCGTCGTGACATTGGATCTGCGTTCATATGAAGCCTTCCCGCTCTGTAAATGATTTGAAACTGGTACGACGCTAAGAACTCGAACCAACGGGCAATTTGTCCCTCAGGATTTTTAAAATTAATTAGCCAGGTCAGCGCTCCGTGGTCACATCGGACTTGGAACGATTGACCGTACAGGTAATGGTGAAATTGTTTTATGGAGCTAACAATCGCCAAAAGTTCTCTTCGGGTGACACAATATTTGCGCTCCGTGCAACTGAAAGCTTTGCTATAATAGCAAATTACTTTTTCCTCCCCCTCTTGAACCTGGGACAGGACTGACCCTAAAGCAAAGTTTGATGCGTCTGTATCCAAAATGTACATGCCAGTACCCTGTGGGAAGGAAAGTATAGGAGACGTGGTTAGGGCCCTTTTTAAATTCTTGAAAGCAGTTTCACAATCCTCAGACCATATAAATGCCTGGTTTTGTTGAGTGAGCTGATGCAACGGACAGGCTATTTTGCGAAGTTAGGGACAAATCTCCTATAATATGAGCATAAGCCTAAAAATTGTCTGATTTCCTTTACGTTAGTTGGAATAGGCCAATCGTCCACCGCTGCGGTTTTGTTTGGGTCAGTAGCCACCCCATCCTGACTAACCAGGTGTCCCAGGAACGATACTTGTTTTTGAAATAATTTACATTTTTTCCCATTCATTTTCAGATTTGCATCCAGAAGCCTTTGGAAAACCAGGCCCAAATTTTGTAAGTTTTCACTAAAAGATTTTGCAAAAACTATAATGTCATCCAAATACACCATACATATTTTCCACGACAACTTTGAGAGGACTTGTTCGACCAACCGAACAAAGGTACTTGGTGCGTTGGTAAGCCCCATAGGCATGGAAACAAATTGCCATAACCCTCCGCCTTGAATTGCAAAAGCCGTTTTGGGGCGGTCCTCCGGGGTCACTTTAACTTGCCAGTAACCACTTTTGAGGTCAAGAGTAGAGAACCACTTTGATCCAGATAAGGCATCCAGGGTACTATCGATGCGGGGTATAGGGTGACTGTCCTTTATGGTTACTGCATTTAATTTTCTATAGTCGATGCAAAATCTTAGAGTGTTGTCCTTTTTTCTGACCAGAACCACTGGGGCACACCACGGGCTATCCGAGGGCTCTATTACTCCCTTTTTAGCCATTTCCTCGATTTCAATTTCTACCTCCCTTCTATTTGCGATAGGAACCCGTCTCGGATTTTGGCGTATAGGTGGAACATTTCCCGTATTTATATGGTGCTCAACCAGATCCGTCGATCCCAGGTCACCGGATGACTTTGAAAATGCTGATTGATATTTGAGAAGTAAATCCCTTAATAATTTTTGTTCCTCCGTTTTTAGGTTGACACAGGACTCTCGATACATGTCGGCCAAATGTTCCGGTATTGGGTTCCCGTATGCGGCGACTCCTGGGTAGGCCCGCACGCCTGTGGAAGGCATTCCTCCATTACATCGAGAGCGGCCACAATTGAATGTTTGTATAATTTCCTTTCCTCGTTATTTGTATTTAGGACCCGTACTGGAATAATCCCTGCTTTGGGATTCACTAAGGCCTTCGCTACTAACAATTCATTATTTTCCATGAAGGGCATCCATGGCTCTAATATTACGGATTGCTCCTGGGGTATTGGGTCAATTGTACGCCCCGCTATGATCACCTCACTATTACCCGGGATTATGATGTCTTCCATAGAAGAGACGCGACTACATGTAGCTTCCTTCCCCCTTTGAAATCGGAAACACGGGATTTTATCCTTTTTAACGACTAAACAATTTTCATCCAATAAAATATTTACAGAGTATTTTGTCATAACATCAATCCCAATGATGCCTTCCTGAGTAATGTCAGCTATAAGAAATTCGTGGATCAGACTATGGTTTCCTAACTCAAATTTAAGGGTACATTTCCCCAGAAATGGTTTCTTCTCCCCCGTAGCCGTAATTAGATTTAGGTTCACTGGCTCGATATCCAGAGTCTGGCTTCCCCCCAGTTTTTGAAGAGTAGCATTGCTAATTATGGAAACGTTTGCCCCAGTATCAACTAAAAGTGGTACTTGGGTATTTTTAAAATTGGATTGAACAAACAGCCCATAGTTAGCATCATTGAGACAACTTATGGTAATTTTATTGGGTCGCTCCCCTGTTTCTTCTCCTGCTAGATTCGGACCCTTGAACCCAGCAGTTTCTAGTTTCCCTGATTTGTAGTATTAGGAGTTCGGTTAACTTGGGGATTTGGATCGTTAGGTGTCCTTGAGGAGTTATTTCCCCTTACTCCCCATCCATGGCCAGACCTATTGTTGCCTGAGTAATAGTTGTAGCCTTGTCCCGAGGAATTAGGTCCCTGATTGTTATAATCTTGATACGGCATTGCATTACTATAATATTGATTTTCCTTATTATTCCAGGTGCTCCGAGGGCGGAATTTAGAAGTTTGAGGTGTACCCCTTTCTTTCCTAAGTATCTCTGTGAGCTCTTTGGTGGTTTTGTTTAAAGAGGTTATGGACTGATTTAGGCCTTGTATGTCAATAGCGGTAGACTCCTTTGGGGGTTGCTGTTGGGACTGCCTAACCGATATATCCCCACTCTCTTGGCTTATGTTATGCACATTTTTTCCCCTTTGTTTGTCCGCTAGACGGTGGGCCTCTAGTCGAATGGCGTGAATTTCTGCCTCATTGATATCCTTAGGCCTTAGCTCCCTTATGCGGAGTCGCATTTCCGAGTCTGGGATTGCATCCAAGAAATGTTCCAGAGATAAGATATGAGTAAGGGCAGTATCTGCAGTGGGGTAAGCCTGTCGGGTTAGTTTCCTTATTGATTGAGCCAATTCGGGAAGAGATTCATTCCGGTTCCTTATCCTAGTTTGTAGTCTGGCCCTAAAAATTTCAGACCGTTCCACTGCCCCAAACCTTACATTCAATGTCCTTTTTAATTCCTCAAAATTTTGTCTTTCAGGAATATCGAGCTCTGCAAGGACTGCAAGGGCATTCCCGGTTAGGCTGGCTGCAAGGTAAGCTGCTTTTTCTTGTACAGTCCAATGATTTATGCCTGCTATAATTTCAAATTGAGAGAGGTATTCCTCGAAATCGTCCGTCCCATTGTATTGTGGGGGTCTCATTTTGAGAGAATGAATAGGTGGGACCCGCCTCTGAAATCCCATATTGTTGTCATTTTGATTTGGGGTAGGTAACGGGGTGCTATTATAATCTCCAATGACGTAGGAAGACCTGGTGTGGTTCTCCACCGGTTTATTTTCCATGTCATCCACATGTCGTCTAAGAGCATGAAAATCCTTCCGAACTCCAAGAATCTCTCCCCTCATTTGAACTCTTATATCATCCAACCCCCGAGTCGTTTCGGCTCGGAATAGACCCATTTGTTCCCTTATTTGATCTAATATTGGCTCATTTCCTGTTCTTCCAGGTACTGGATTTTCCGGCAAGCGGGGACTCCCTGTTATATCCGAGGACAGAGTTTCCTCATTTCCCGTGCTTTCATTGTTTAAATTAATTATAATTTCAGAATCTTCTTTGGCTGTCATATTATCAATCTGAATAAAAGAAATTGGGTACACCCTCGTTATTTTATTTATTTATTTCCCCCCCCCCCCCCCATGTATATCGGTCCCTTTTTTTCCGCAAAATTTAACCCTTCTCGTTCGGTCTCCGTGATTTTGTACACTCAAATCTTCCCATCCTTTACACTGCTATTCCCTTTGGCAAGCTAGTAACTGGGGTAATTGTTATATGGGAAGCCTCGAAATAAATTCGAGTTATCCCACTTCTGACACCAGTGTTGCGATCCGCCCAGGCTTCCCCTCTGAGCGGGTGCTCCGATTATATTCGGGTTCGCCCCAGTACTAGCTTTTACCAAAGAAACAACAGAGTCAAGATAATGGGAAAATAATGAGTTTAATAACAAAATCAATCAACATAAGTTACAAATCTAGATTATGGTTAAGTACAAAACGGTTACCGGTTTAGTTGCTAATGCACAAATAGGTACATTAATTCATTGACAATAATGAATAAATCCCTCCCAAACTGTCTTGTTATATGTATCTAACCCCTTACAGTATGGCTACATGACTATGCCTCCATATTATGTGGAGCGTTCCCTGATATGCTCCCAAGTTTTCCATATTTGGAATGTTCCCAACAAATTACCCCTTTCCCATATTTGGTACGAGTCCCGTATTTGGGTTCTGTTCCCCCATTTGATAACAATCACTCTCAGTCCCATTTTTGGGCCACTGAGCTTGACATTGGTAATATTCTGGTTCCTCAATAATCCCCACCCCCTGCTATAAGATTATTTATCCCCCCGTTCCCATCCCTCAATGGCAAAGGCTCTGGATTTAGTTTGCGTTCAAGATTTCCGTTCCACCGTGAGTTCCTGTCTCCCAGATTGATTATTTACGTGTCCTTATCCGAGCATTGATGTACAGGGTACACAACAAAGTGGGTGACTTCCAATTTGATTATTTACGTGGCCTTATCCGAGCAACAGTGTTCGGGGTACACAACAACTGGACAAACCAACTCCACGGTGGAACCGGGAATACCACCATCCCACGAACTAGACATATTCCAGTATAGTCCCAAACAAGGCTTCAATCCAACAAGAATAAATCTGGGTGTTAGGCCAGGAATCCAAGGTTGCTTGATTTGGAGCCATATCCCATTATTGGTCAACGTACCCTAGATGGTTCCATTTTCTTGGTCGGGTGGTGGCGGAAATCCGTTAGTGGGTTCACCGGTCGTTGGCGGTGAGTCCAGGCCAAATGCGTTGATGCCTTGAGCTACGGCTCTTTTATACTCTGCGGGCTTGGCCCTAGCCAATCAGCATCCATTGTCTCATGAGTCTGCGCAGTTCGTCGTGACGTCACGTCCTTCGACTCAACTGACAGCTTGCAGCATGGCTGGTGTTCAAGAGGACGACGGACGAATTGCGCCGACTTTCTGAGACAACTGGTAAGCAAAGCTTTTATAACTTCGTTATTCCGTGGAAGAAATAGCCTAATTCCTTTATAATGTGGCTCGTATCTCCTGTCATGAGCTGACAACCTGTCAGTCTTGATTCGTCCGTCCGTTAAGGCCTAATAAACTGAAAGTAACATCCATGCTCGCGCGCTGCCATTTTGTTCTCGACACGATGTCTTCATTCTTGTTTGAAGTACTAGGTGATTCCTTTAATCGTTAGCTATAGTGATTCTATTCCCGTCCCTCCCCATTACATATTTATCTATCCATGACATGCTGTCATATACTTTATTTTCACCATTTGTAGGTTATAGCGGGAATTTGTTTACACGTCTGCATAACACGCCGTGATACGCATGTCAGCCGGTAGCTATTGACAAGTAAAGGCCAGTCAATACAGTTGGGTCAAGCTCGAATGTACACACCAAGTTGCGAGACCTCAGACTCGTAACACATGTACATTGCAGGGTGGGGCACCCCACCCTGCAAGGTGGGGATGAAATCAAAGGAGTTTAGCTACCCAACTGACCCCACTCAAATTGAAAAGGCGATCAGTTATATTGTTTGGTGACAAAATCTGACGGAAAGGGACATAACTCGTATCAATATTATGATTTTATGGGTATCAGACCACGATTATTGTCAAAACATTTTTATACATGTTCCAAGTCAAACTGATCCCGCAGTGAATATTCGCTTGGCCGCTACAAGGTTCCAAGTATACAGGACACAATCACTCATTTCTATGGAATACAATTACGGTTTATTAATTAAATTAGCGACGTTTTGTCTAGGCTTCTTTATCACCCAATAATACATTTGACAGTAGATATCGCTTGTATGATAAATTACATAAAGATATCGCTTTACATGAATTTGATTGGCCAATCAAAAAGGAACTACTTTCTTTTATTTTAAAGAAACCACTTATTTTAAATAAAAAGTGACTTTTTTTTTTGTTAAAAAGAAACTGTTTTTATTTAATTGACTTTGAAGGAAATACTGGGTCAATATATAGGACTTTGCAATAGCTAAACTGCAGTCAAAAAACTGATGTATCACTACGCAGTAATGAAATTAGGTCCAGTAAAGGTGAAATTTATACCAAAGAATTATATTTATTTATTTCTGCATGTAAGAAAGGATTGGGTGATAAATAAAATCTTCAACTCGTGTTTTTTGATATCAAAAAATATCAACACTCGTTGATAAAGTAAAAAAAAACTCGGCAGAACCTCGTTTTTTTTTACATTATCAACTTGTGTTGATATTTTTTGATATCAAAAAACACTCGTAGGAGATTCTCTATATATTACTTGTCATGTAGGGGTATGAATTATGGACTGGCTTCCACATCTGTAAAACAAATATCAACCTCGCTGTCTTTATTCACCAATTGACTCAATCAGACTTGCAAGCCCCATTTGTTAGTGATTCCTCGCAGATGTTATTTAGTCTGAATGGTGTTCTTTCAACTCTTCCAGGTGAATATGCATGGATCATTCGTCAACGAAAAAACACCCCCTGGTTCACGGCTGGTATATTAGCCGTGAGAAACAAGCGTCACGTTATCAAACACGAGTACGGGGGAAATCAAAATTGGAGATCGATAGACAAATATATAAATTCGCACGAAAAGATGTCAATTCACTTATCGAAGAGAAAGCCAAGTCTGACCATATCAACACTGTCATGAATGACAATAAACAAAATCCAAAAGATCTTTTTATCAACACCGACTTGCAGCTAACTTTACGCTATTAATATTAGATCCCCTCCTACCTATTTGAACAGCTGTCATAAGTTTTGAAAAAATACCGTCCAGTTTCTAATTTACCCATTCTGTCGAATATTTTACAAATAGTTTGATATATAATTAACAAAAAGTTCATGATCACATTTCACCTGTTTTAAACTCTCTTCATTGGCTTCGTATAATCAACGTAATGAATTCAATTTACTGTGTTTAACATATTATTACTGGGCAGTTTACAACCTGTGCAGGATACCCCATGAACATGCCCATCATAACTTTGAAAATTATATCGCCGTATATGAGATTAGGGCCCTGTCATGTTTGATTAGGTACCAATGATTTCGTTGCCCAAATTTGACGAAAAACAAGATCACCAATGCTAACAGAGTAACAAAAATGTATGCAGAGATGAAGCTTACATGATTAAAAGACTTTGGCTCATTCAAATCACACAATTTGTTCTGGGCTAGCGGTGAATGTGGATTCAGCGGGGTCAGTCTAGCTGAAACATGTACCAGTTTTCAGCCATATATGTTATGTATAGGATATAAACCTATCCGAGGTTGATACAACTAGGATATACAACTGGGTGTAGTTTTTTTCTTTGATGTCCATAGCAGTTATATCTCATAAAAACCTCCCATGACGTCATCATAGGTTGATATTCGGTTCATATCAACCGCTGATGACGTCATGATAGGTTGATATATCACATCAACCGCTGATGACGTCATTCCAGGTCGATATATTCCGCTCATATCAACCGCTGATGAAGTAGATGATCGAAATAATACAAAGAACACAGAAATAAAATTTTATTCTTTTGACAATAAAAAAACCCCATTGTTATAGTACAGTTTGTAGCATTCAGTAACGAAATAGACGGCGTACTTATCGGCATATTTAAATCGGCTATCCATACTCCATCTAAGATATCTTTCAGAATTTTCTTTCCGCCTTCATTATTTCTCCACACACTCCAAGTTTTCTTCAGGCTTTGGATAGATCCTCATCATATTTGCATTCACATCTATTCTATCGTCATTATGGTGACTAAAATGGATTGATTATTCGTCTGGCTTCGTTTATCCCTTTTGTTTTTGCTTTCTCCAAAATGGCAACGTATAAATAAACATCGGCACGTGACAGCTTCGGTAATTTTCGCTTTTTGGCGGAAACTGTCGAGCAATTATCCAATCACTGTTGCCTTTTTTAGAAGAGTCCATTAAATTTAAGGGTGAACGTTGTATATGTCAGATATAAACCTACTCTCCCTCGGATTGATATGATAGAGAACCCTTGGGCTTCGCCCGCGTGTTCTCTTATCATACATACTATAGTATCATCAAAATATTAGTCTGTCGGGTATCTGTGGGTGTAGTATCCACGCCCAGAATGCTACGTCTCCCAACTAGGCTGAATTAGGCGAAATTCCCACCACCAACAACTGCGTGGAATTTGTTTAGACCCACGACAGGAATTATAAATGACCACTGTCAGACCGTTTCTGCATTGGGGTTAACCCTAACAGAAACACCCGAAATGCCACGCCCCCAATGCTAGATTATATGAAGTCCATACCTTGTGGTACCCCTAAGAATTTGTCCAGTGCCACCACAGGGGTCATGAATTACCACTGCCAGACAGTTTGTGTTGTGCGGTATCCCTGACAGACACGACCAAAATGCCACTCCCGCAATTACATTAGATTAGCTGAAGTCCACACCAACTAAAACTGATTGTATGTTGTTCAACACAACCATGGGGATTATAAATAGCCTCTGCCAGATAGCCACTCACAGACTAGCACCGTAGAATATTCCAGAAAGTCCACAGCATAGACCGAAATCCGTCTGCGTAAAGCAGTAGCCCGTCCCCCGCCTGTCTTTTTGTCAATTCTTGAGTAACCCAAAACATTGCATTGATTGAAAGAGTGCTTATTCCTCTTTCGTGTGGCACCATAGATTATTCCGGAAAGTACTCTACTTAGTCTGAAATCCGTCTCCGATAATCATCCGCGCACTCTTTTTTTATAAATTGGGTTTTACTAAACGTTCGTTGCTATTTCATGTTTTGAGCCACCCAAATACTATGAATGAGTGTTTATCTCTCTTTAATATGGCACCATAGATTATTCTAGACATCTGAAATCCGTTCCATGTTGGCAGTATTAATTGATTTACGATTTAGCTCGTCGACTAATGGCCATAATGTTTCACACACCCAATTTGAAAATGAATTATATCTTTATCGAAATGTGGTTGGGCTTAAGACGGTAACCCTGGAACCGCGACACAAAATATGTCATTTCGGGACTAACACATGGTTCAATTTTATTTAAATAATTATTTAGCAGTCGGAGGAAACCGGTGGATTCACAGACAACCCAATAGGTTGGACCGGCGACCTTCTCCTTGTTTTGTACAAACGGTCACTCGAAAACAACGCCATTATATTTGCGGTACTTACTCAATTTCTTGGGGTCATGTAAATGCAACTGTATTCAGACCCCCCCACCCCCCAGTACAATCGACAATTGATGTTTCTACGTACATGTATTTCAAATTGATGTTTCGATAAGTTTCGGAACAACGGAACATTAAGGAACTATATTTTTACATTGGTTTAATAGATGATTTGAACGATAATTTAATTTCAGAATTAAAATATTGTTCATAACAGACTTAAGTTACTCGCGAGCTGGAGAAAAACGTATTTTTGAATGTCCTAAATCAGCCACCATACAATTGAACACTGGTCACTGTTGTTATCTATCCAACCATCGTCCTCGATGTGAGTAGTTTTAGCACAGTGTCTGGCCACTAAACGACCGGTCAACTGTCATTTCAGTTTGAATTTAACCGACTAAGAGAAAAGGTTGATTATTCTGGTTAGGTCGGCGATTGGACCCCAAACAGGTATGTAAAACAAATGTCTTATTATTTGAGTCTTTGGGCAAAGTTAAAAGTGGCCATAACGCTTCAGAGGGTTTTGCTATAAAAAAAAATTCGATTCCACCCTGCAGTAACAACAAATTATTTCCAATTAGAAATCTTTGTGCAAAATATCTTAGTGCGTTGATTTTCGGTTTTATCATAAATTAAATGTTTAAACATTTATTTCCTTGGGTAACGTGATTGTGCCTCTATTTATTTACTCAATGACGGACCTTAAGATCTAAAGCTAATGCACTTGCCCATCCAAATGGTTTAACATTTTCTTTCGGGGATAAACGGGTCATCTATTCCGCCCCATAAATATGAATTATTTTCTCAATATGTTGTGCAGGACAGCATTCACGACCATTCTTAGATAATATGACATGCGCGATCCACCGACACGGACTCAGAATTCCACACATCCACAATTTTAGCTTTTGCAACGGTCATTAGTACAGAACAATCAAACTCCTTTTACTTAGAAACAGGAACTGCTTATCTTTGTGCTATCTGTGAATAATTTATGTTTTAATCATAAATATTTCCCCTTTCCTTTCAGACATTTATCCACTGCGCCTGGTCAAACTGACGAATTGTGACGGAAATGCCAAGGTAATGCCAAGGTAATTCAGATAATTATTGTAAATTTATGAGTCATAATTTCCGAGAGAAAAATGGTACAAAAAAATAAAAATGCGCACAATGTTATCCAAGAAAACTGACCTTAGACATACATTATGCAAGAGCTAAATCTGTCAATTTCGGGTCTTTCTTTAGACCTGAAATGTTATCTAAATTATTAATTAGACATTAATTAACTTATTCAAACCACATTCAACTCTTGATTTCATCGCTAGCCTGCGATATTTACTGGATTAAAACCTGGTCTGCTGCTGCTTATTAAATCAAAAAATTCATAATCGAGACTATGTTTTTATCGTACAGACTTTAGTAATGATGATCGAGGATAGGCCCAAAACACAATGGCTAAATTCTCAATTCAGAGTGGATTGATTACATTGAAATTTTCAGCAAATTTTCTTTACATTATCAAGTTTTTCACTGCCAGCTATTTACCTAATATTCCATAGTGTATCTTTTATGATAGTGTTTCATTAATTGGCCCTTGTTTGTTACAGTTTACCTGATGAAAGCAAGAAGTATTATAATACACGTTATATTATTTATCTTATACTAGGCCTTTACCTTGATTTTCCCTTGCTCCATCATTTGTTGACTTGTATAAGCCTAGCTTGTACAATAGTTTATTTTCTAAATATCACGTATATATTATGCTTCTTTTGGACATTAATTAATGATATTTGATTAAGTAGATCTGTTTTACAAGTATGACATTAGCACTTTAGGCCTATCTCTTTTATTAACACTCTTTTTATGCACCGCATTAACACACCAGTCTTTTCCTTTCTTTGGATAAGATGTCATATTCAGTAATTCTGATCTTCTTTCTGATGTCGCTTGTCGTAATCTTATCTCATACTCTAAATTTCTCTTGAGGGCCTAGTAAGATATTCGGATGAACGCAATATAACGTGTTTCTATGATAAGCTTTGATGTATTGGTGATAGATGGTTGTACAGAATATACGGATGCAGGTGGGTTAACTTATATTAATGACAATATAGTAAGCGTCATCTGGTTTCTATCACCCTTGTCAGACACATCGACCCTCTTTCAACGACGCCTACAATGCCCGAGAAATAACTTGCTTACGTCACTACGCTGACAGAATCCACTGACCACAACATGTTTTACTTCCGTTGTTACACTGACATTATCCTCCGACCACACAGTTGCTATCTTGACAGATTCCCCAGTTGCTACCTAGACATGATCCCCCCCCCCCCCCAAACCAATCATTAATTACAAACCACATTGATAATCCTGATTCTTGAGTCACAGAATGGAGAATTTGGAAGAGACAGGGTTGAAAATCACTAAGTACCTTTGCAAAAACACTCTTGGATACACACGACCCGCAAACACAGGGAAATACGTCGTATACATTTTTAACAAGCCCATTCATTTTATCTATTTATTGCAGGACCAGGGCAGGTAGATATGTATGAAAGGGACGATTAGTGGAGATGGCAGTTGATGGTTAAAACGACATTGACGGGTGTAAGTAGTCCCAGACAATGTTTATTTTTGTTTATGTATGTAGACAAAAATGATAGTTCACACAAAACATTTGAATCTGACGAAATAATACTGTGATCATCCCATTGTTTAGATGGAAATGAAATAGGTGTTAATTCCACACTGTTCCGTCCCAACCACAGGAACTTAATGGTTCAATCGTATCGAATTAGTTTTTACAGATCTTGAAGAAAATATTTTAAAACGGTAATATTTTTCTTTGTGTATAACACATTTCGATTGTCTTTTGGTGAGGATAAATAGTTTGTGAGATACAATATTTCAAGTCGCTTTCTAAAGCTTCAAATCTGCGTTTTATTTTCTTTTTAAAAGTACAAATCGTGTAACAGGCTCTTCAGATAGGTAGACCTAGCTTTAAAGGATAAGCAAAAGTAAAATGATGTTACAATCTAGATACATTTCGGGAGGATATCAACTGAAAACTACAGTTCAGTTCCATTTAGTTCTAGTTCAGTTGGAATTAAGTAAATTTGTCTTTCCTGGAAGATGTTTTATCATTGTATATATACTAATTGCTCTCTCCGCTTAGATATTTTTCAGCATGCAGATTGGTGGATGCGGAATGGCGGACACAGATGGTCGGATGCAGGCAAGGCAGCGGGGGTCTCGTCGGACAACCTGGCTCAAAAGGCGAGTAAAGTTTTCTGATTTTTTCTTGGGGCATCTGGCGGGCTGCAGCCTGATCGGCTCTTAATTCCAGTTCAGTCCATTTAGTTTTAGATCAATGCAAATTTGGCTTTCATGAAAGATATTTTGTCATTGTACATGTACTAATTGCTATCTCCCCCTTACATTGTGTTTCAGCACGCGGGAAGGTGGGTGGAGAATGGCGCCTTAGATGAGCGGATGCAGTCACGGCAGTGGTAGACTGTTCGGATGATTTGGTTCAAACGGAGAGTAATGTTTTTCTGGATGACTTTTTATTTAGGGTTGTGGCGGACTGCAACCCAGTCGACTTTTAATTCGGGGAATATCATCTGAACAGTTCAGATCAGTTTCATTTATTTCAGTGGGGAATAAGTTAATTCGGCTTTAATGGAAGATGGTTTTTCAGTGCACATTTACTATGTACTCTCCTCTCTTTAGTTTGTTCTTCAGCACCCAGCCTTGCGACGATACAGATTGTGGGTTACAGATTGGTGGGCATAGAATAGAAGATGCCGAAAGGCTAGCTCAGATGGGTGGATGCAGGCAAGGCAGCAAAACAGTCCAGTTCGGTAGGGATTAAGTTAACTTGACTTTCATGAAAGATATTTTTAAATGCACAAACACGAATTACCTTCACCTCTTAGATTTGTTTTTCAGCACCTAGACTGGTGGCGCTACAATTTATTGAACACAGAATGGTGGACGCGGATTGGTGGAAAGAGATTAATAGGTGCAGATATTTCACCGGCGGAGGAGGTGCATACAGAATGGTGGGTGCAAGCATTGCTGTGGTGGTGAACGAGTTTCAAGAGATTTCTGATGGGTGCGATTTTCAAAGGCGAGTACATCATTTTCGACAGCTAGATTTTTTCACGATCCCTGGTATACTTCAGAGACAAACATATTTTTTTTTTACAAACAGTTCGCAAGATTTAATGAAAGAAGTAATTTATTGTAACTTCATCAAACAAAATTTGCCAGTGTTTAGGGGCCTTCCAAAGGGTAGATATAGACGTTTGTTGCGACAAAGCATCAGAGGGGGGGGGGGGTCAATTTAATTTAGGCGTGAGCATGTTGCGAGGGTTGTGCTTCTTTATGTCGTCAAATAATCGAAGCATGCTTGATTTCTCCTCTAGAATCACTTGGTTTTCAATGTAGACATTTTAGCGGCGGGGGAGATACATAGAGAATGGTGGATGCAAGCATTGTTGGGGCGGTGAAGGAGTTTCAAGAGATAACAAATGGGTGCGATTTACAAAGGTGAGTACATCATTTTTGACCGCTAGATTCTTTTCTGACAACCCCTTTTGGACAAGGCTATATAGTACATCTTAAGAGACAAGCGTATTTTTCTTCAAACAGCTTGCAAGATTTAAAGGAAGAACTAATTCGGCATCTTATTCAATCTTCTTCAAATAAAATTGCCCAGCCTTTGTTGTTACTTCTAAGCACTAGATGGGGTTTACTCTAATTTAGGCATGGATATGCTGCACGGGTTGTGCTTCTTTGTATCGTCAAATAATCGAAGCAAATTTGATTTGTCCTCCAGAATCATTTTGTAGTAACATATGACTGGTATTCATTATCCGAATTTGCAAATAAATTATTGACATAAAAGCTTTCGATATTTCAAACTCCTAAAATAATTCTACCAATAAGTTTGTTTATATGAAAGTCTTGGAACAGTCCTTTATCTTGGAAGATGTTTTTTTATCATTGTATATATACTAATTGCTCTCTCTCCCCTTAGATATTTTTCAGAATGCAGATTGGTGGATGCGGAATGGCGGACACAGGTGGTCGGATGCAGGCAAGGCCAGAGTGGTCTGTTCGGACAGTTTGGCTCAAAAGGAGGGTAAAGTTTTTCTAATTAACTTTTGAGGGCGGCTCTCAAATGGGCGGATATAAGCTGAACAATCCTTTCAGTTTTATTTAGTCAGTGGGGATTCATACTCCGCGCAGTGTTGCGTCTGATTAGAGGTTATCCAACTACACACTGCTATTATGAGTGGATATTGTTGTGTTAAATTTTGATTGATCAGTAGTCCGTCTACCAACCAATCACTATAGCTGCCAATACTGGACCAAATATGTTTACATAACGTTACGTCATGACTCACGATTTTATTATGCCTAATTAACCCGTGCATAGCAGAATACTGAAGTAAAACTAATTGCGTGACAAACGAGGCTATCAAGTCGAATGAAATGTAAACAATACTGTTTGGAAACGAACATACTTTCACCGTGTTTAATACCTTAAATCACTGTCCAAAGTTTTAGGGAAGACCCAGATTAAACGAAGGACTGTCATGTTGCTGTACTTAAGTGATAGCTTTCATTGAACGGAAAGAATAGACACACTCCCACGTAAGTTCAAGAAACAGACGCTATTCCAGCAGCAATGGTCAGAGAGGGATTTCTCGGGCCATTGCTTCAGGAATATGGTGAGGATTATGTTAGTTTGACTTTCATGGAAAAGGTTTTGTTGGTGAACGTGTACTTAATTCGGAGGATTATGGGCACCAGATTGTACGAAAAATCATGTTTTAGCTCTAGAGGTCACATTTTTTTATCCGATTTTGATGACAATTAAAATATAAGTTGATTACCCAACGATCTCGGTTTCTTTTCGATAATCACGTATATTGGACCGTAATTTCTTGAATTATTGTTCCTGGTTGTATGCAAACTCATCTTTTCAGCTTGTGGTCTCTCTGGAGGTCATAATTATTATCCGATTTAAAAAAAGCTGTTCAATTATATCACCGTACACCCTAGATGAAAATTGAACCTAAACTGCCGGACAAAATCAGCATCCCTCGTACGCTAAAGGTGTTAAAATATGGTATATCAAGATTGTGGACTCTCTGGATATCACAATTTTGATCCGATTTTGCTTAAACTGGGAATTCTTGTTTATATTTAAACCCGAATATCTTGATTCCTTTCGATATATCGGATGGTGACTTCCTGAATTATGACCCTTGAGTTTTACGAGAATCGCGTTTGTAGCTTGGGGTAAATCTAGAGGTCACACTTTTTATCTGATTCAAACAATACGTTTGATATCACCGTTACACCATAATGATAGTTGACTTCGAATTTCGTGAAAATCGGACCAAGACCGTAGGACAAAAATGGCCGCCCCTAGCACGAAAATAGTGTAAATATATGGTATATCAAGGTTGTGAACCCTCTAAAAGTCACAATTTTGATTCGATTTTTATGAAACTGTACATTTCTGTTAAGTGGTTACTGTCGATATTTGCGCATATCAGATCGTAACTCTCTGGATTATAACCCACGATTGTACGAAAAAGCACGTTCTTAGCTTGTAAGTAAGTTTATTGCATAAATTACAAGATGAAAGGAACAGGTATATTTGTACCTGCCTCTTTCTATCTCCAGCTGATGTGAGCGTAGTCGGAGAGACGACACGTAAAAGTTCTTAATTTGTGATGATTATCATTAAGTGATGAACATGCATTTGTTAGCAGTGGGTTAAATTTAGTTTCAAGTGACATTTGTACTTTAGGTTTTTTTACCTGTTTTATCTATGTCAAAATAGTTCAATATCTCGGTAATGGAAGCAAGCCAATACATTTTATAGTTAGATCTAGCAATTTCGGCATATCCGCCTTTTAAGTGCTGCAACGAGGAGGGGGTGGGGTGGTGTCAATAGTTTTTTAAATTGTGAGAAGTCGTTTATAGTAGAGCAGCATGCTTTTATAGATTTCGGATCGAGCTTTCTTCAGCTAGACATCTTATATTAGTGGTTCCTGATGGCTGTGACAATATACATTTAAATGCATTTGTGGTGAGTGTATTGTGTTTTGCTATGTACAAGTTCACCCCCCTCCCCATATCTCGCTCCCATAGATGCTAATCGGTTTCGCAACCGCATCATAGAGTAGGGGCATGGTGAGAAGAATATAGACCAACTTTACCCCTTAAACTAAACCAAGCCCATGTAGCTTTTTACAGGTCCGAGACTGCTAGTTTGAATATTGCATATTTTGATTACCATGTAGATGTAAGACTGTACAATTTCAAGTTTGAAATCACGGAAAAAGTATTTGTTAGGAATGGCTTTCTTTAGATTAAGGTTATTGATTAACAATGTGATTTTAGATTTGTCTGTATTAATTGTTCAATTTCCAGTCATCGCAAAGCTTCTCAAAATGTTGAAGGCTATTTGAATTTCACTGGAGAAGTGGATAAGAGTACCAGAAAGTAATATTATGGAGTGTAGGGGCATAGACATCCGTTACTTTGATTGGAGGTCATTGACATAGACGTTAAACAGGGTTGGGCTAAGAAAACACCCCTGTTTAATTCCCATGTAAGGTTCTGAAAGACTGACACGAGTATTTAGTTTTTTCATATATTGAAAAATAGTCACTTTCTCTATATTGTATTAAATGTGTTACCAAAAGGATGCCATTATCTTCCACTAGCATAATACAGGACCTTTTTTGTAAGAATCTTGTCATACTGTTGGAGATATTCCTGTGGATAAAATTCAATTGAAAAGTTTTAAGTAATTATCTACCATTACGTCTTGGGATACAATTAGCATTTCATTCTGGATAAGATCTTAAAAGCTTTTCGGTTGTCGATACCTTTATCTTTAGCATCAGTCATTTTTATTTTTGAATAAAGAGGTAAAATGCTGTTGCCAAGTATCTACTGGAATATCGCTACATTTATTTTCTTATCGTCGTAAAGTAGAGCACTATTTAATTCCAAATCATCGAGTTTTGTTAAAATCGTACTAGACCCTCCAGAGATCACAATATTTAGAAGATGTTAATAAAAACGTCAACATGTATCACTGTTACACCCTAATGGCGGTTGAGTTCGAATTTCGTGAAAATCGGACCAAAACTGCCGGACAACAATGGTCGTTCTTTAAACGAAAATAGTGTAAACAATTGCAATATCCTAGTTAATGAAACTTGAAATATATCTTTTATATCCCAAATGTCTCAGTTCCGTTCGATATTCGCGCGTTTCACTGAGTTTCAGACCCTAACGTCCTGTAGTATGGCCCCACATTGTACGAAGAATCGCTTTTTGAAAATGTGGGCGTATCTTGCCTGGCAACCACTGGTTATCATTGCACATGTACTAATTGACTTTCATAGAATATAATTTGGCCGTGCACATGCACTATATGCTTTCTCTTAAGTTTGTTCTTCAGCACCCAGCCTTGCGGCGCTGCAGATTTTGGGATACAGATTGGTGAACACAGTATATAGCATGCAGAAAGGCCACTTCAGATGCGTGGATGCAGACAAGGCAGCAGCATCACATGAGTGGTGGCGTCAGATAAGGGAGATGCATCGGATAAGTGCTGGTATGTAGAAGATGTGAGTCAAAAGGAGAGTAGTTTCTTGTATAATTTACCTATCGTTGGTTTGTTTTCAGCACCGAGACAAGCGGTGCTACAATTTGTTGGATACAGAATGGTGGACACAGAGCAGATTACCTAAGTAAATTTGGCTTTCCTCGAAGATATTTTTTTATTGGATACAGCAATTGATAGATGCAGACATTTCACCGGCGGGGGAGGTGCATACAGAATGGTGGATGCAAGCAAGATTTGTTTTCAGCACCGAAACAAGCTGTGCTACAGTTTGTTGGGTACAGAATGGTGGACAGAGAGCAGATTACCTAAGTAAATTTGGCTTTCCTCGAAGATATTTTGTTATTGGATACAGCAATTGATAGATGCAGACATTTCACCGGCGGGGAATGTACGTACAGAATGGTGGATGCAAACATTGCTATGGTGGTGAAGGAGTTTCATGAGATTACTGATGGTGCGATTTTCAAAGGTGAGTACATCATTTATGACTGCTAGATTTTTCTGACAACCCCTATCGGTCACCACTTGTATACTTAAAAAGAAAAGCGCATTATTCTTACAAACAGCTTGCAAGATTTAAAGGAAGAACTAATTTTGAATCTTATATTAGCTTCGCCAAATAACATTTTACCAGCCTTGTTTGGGCCTTCCAAAGAGCAGGTACAAACGTTTGGCACTACACGCCAAAAATGTACAAAATAACTAGATGGTTTTCACAGAATTAAGGCGTGGGTATGCTTCAGTGGATGTGCTTCACTGTATCGTGAAATAATTGAAGTATGTTTGATTTCTGTACTAGAAACATTTAGTAACACGTGATTGGTATTCATCTTTACAGGTGTTTTAAAGGATGGATAGAACTGGATGCCAAACAATTGAACAGATCAAAGACTTTGCATGGATTTTCGACATGGGCATATACTGGCAATGACAGGATAATGATCTCCGTGTATACTTTATGCATTATATTTATTAATTTATATTATTTTCAAAACTCAGCCTATTTGATTATTGTAATGTATCTCTGCATGGGTTTTCGACATGGATATATATTGGCAATATCAGGATAATGATCTCCGTGTGTTATATTTATGCATTGTGTTAATTTTCTAAATTCAGTCTATTTGACTATTGTAATGAATCTCATTTGATCATTGGCTTTTTGTGAAGGTTGAAGGGTAACAAAATCCGGGAAACCAAATCCATTAGCGCAAGATGGTTCTGTTATGGACGGAAGAACACAGAACGAGCCCTATGTGGGACTTATGTTCACTTTCAAGTGGAAATGTCCTCCCCTTGAATTCGATCCACCGTTCCGTTTGCGTTTTTCTTCCAATCTACTCTCGAAAGTCAATGCCTAATCTTTGGATATGGAACTCGACATACTTCGTCATCTCTAGTTAATCTCTAAGCAGGGAGTTTTAAAGTTTGCTTTTTGTTCGCAATTCGTCTGTAATGGAAATGGGCATTTGTGTTGTTTGATTGTCGTCTGATATACTTCTTAGCGATTTTTAGAGATCCCCATTTATCTCTTGTTTTAGTGTTTGTTCCTGGAAGTCATTTCCCCGTTTGACTTTCCCAGAACCAAACAATTTTCACTTCAGTATAGCCGCCAATAGTTTCGCGTTCCCTCTGTCATGCGTCGTGTGCGTTTTTCGTGTTGGTTACATCGGCCAGGCGGGCAAGTTTGTTTGCGTTTTTCTTTCTAGTCTCTAGTTATTCTCTAAGAAGGGAGTTTTCAGAATTTGTTTTTATTGGTTATTCTTCAATGAGGTTGTTGGTCTGTTGGAATTGTGGTTTGTTTTACTTCTTAGAGATTTCCAGAGACAATTTAGTTCTTGGTATAGCCGTTTTGTCTTTCGTTTGTTGACCGTCGAGTGTTCTTTTGAACGTCGGTTCCGTTTTGCGTACATTTGCGTTTTGCTATATATTTACAGTCCCATCTGTGGGTTTTTAGAATTTGCTTCATTACTGGTGGTTTTTCAGTTTGAGAAACCCATCCGTCAAGGGGTGTAGCAATATTGATATGCTGGAATTTCCAGTGTTTTTAGTTACTTCTTAGAGATTTCTGGAGACTTTGTCAATTGTCTTTGCGTTTGCGTTTTATACCCCCACCTGTCCTCTTTTCTCTAGTTTATCTCATCTTGGGATATGAACCTCGGACACACCTCGTCTCTTGTTTATCTCTATGAAGGGGTTTTTAGAATTTGCTTATCACTGGTGGTATTTCAGTTTTGAGAAACCTATCCGTCAAGGGGTGTAGCAATATTGATTTGCTGGAATTTCCAGTGTTTTTAGTTACTTCTTAGAGATTTCTGGAGACTTTGTCAATTGTCTTTGCGTTTGCGTTTTATACCCCCACATGTCCTCTTTTCTCTAGTTTATCTCATCTTGGGATATGAACCTTGGACACACCTCGTCTCTTGTTAATCTCTATGAAGGGGTTTTTAGAATTTGCTTATCACTGGTGGTATTTCAGTTTTGAGAAACCTATCCGTCAAGGGGTGTAGCAATATTGATATGCTGGAATTTCCAGTGTTTTACTTACTTCTTAGAGATTTCTTGAGGCTTCGACATTTGTCTTGGCGTTTGTGTTTTACCCCTACCTCTGCTCTTTTCTCTAGTTTATCTCAAAGGAGTGATGGTTCTGTAGCTAAAGAAATTAATCAGACGGGTTAAGTTGTGTAACACAGTAATTTTGGATGCTGGTTGTCTAAATGTGTACACAACAAATAATCGGAACCATTTCTTCGTGGATTTAAGCCATCACCTTCTCTAAAAGCCAATGTATCTAAATGAAATCACTTACATCTAATTGAATAATTCTTTTTAGCACAATCATCTTAAGGCTCATACGCAGCCAGTTTAGTTTCCCGTAGTTTATTTTGGATAATCAATGATCACTTCTATGAATGAACCTGTTATTTCTGAAGTATGATTTTCTTCACGAAGAATTTAGAAACTTTTATGGTTTAAACTAATATTTTGTCCATTATTAGCTTCGATTTTTTTAAAAAAATTGACTGTTTAGTTGTTTTTAATGTATTATGGTCAAAAGTGAGAAAACACTTCCATTTGATCGTAGCACTTGGGAAAATCCTACCTCCCCCTTCCTAATAGGGAGTTAGGGTTGGGTAGCCGGCTCTCAATACTGTCCAGTGACCATTTATGTCACCCGTTCCAATATTATTGATACATGTATTGCAATGTGTGCATTTGTACATCTTTGTTTCAAATATGTACATACCAGAGATTGTCATAAAAGCTTAAAAGAAATTAGAACGTTTAATGTTTTTTCGATTTAAACACCCACGTCTATATCATTGTCAGCTGTCTTGGGTAACTTAATACGCTATAATGATGTAGAATCATGCCAAAATTAAAAAAAAACATTATTTCTAAATTTCAACATAAAAATATCTTATGTTAAATTAGACGAATTAATTATCTTACATTTAGTTTTTTTAATACGCCCATATTAAACATTTATTTTTATGTTCCTATTTCGGTCGAAATAAAAATATCATGTGTTGAAATAGACGAATTAATTATTAAACATTTAGTTTTTTGATACGCCTATATGAAACATTATTTTTTTATACGCCTATTTCTCATGCCCATCGATCCGTCATCCTACGGACTTCTAACTGTTCCATTTTCCTAATGGATTAGATGAATCATGTCCGTCGGTCCGTCATGTTACAGGTCCAACTCCAAAGTTTTCTATTTTACTAAACTTGGGACAGAAACCGTTATTTGAATTTGAATGGCGTCAAAATTATTTCAAAATTTTTCGACATACCATCAAGACGTGATGGTTGGGTGGCTTAGATGAATCATGCCATTAGTTACATGTCAAATTTCTATATTGGACTAATTTTGGGACATAACCCTTTATATGAATTTGAATGGGGTCACAATTATATCGTCATTTTCGACATACCATGTGGTGGTATGTTTGGATGAGATGCTACAAGATTTTAGCGTGCAGCCACTTTTGATATATTTCTATCTATACAGACAGATTTAAAATTGTTTAATGTGGGCCAACTGATTCAGATGAAATAGATTATATTGTTTCTTAATCAATTGTATAAGTAAATATATGTAGTTAAAATAAAATTTATTTTACTGAATCTGTTTTCCCGAAATACCCGAGTTTGTGTCGAGTGCACGTTATACTCCATTTCGCTCTCTCTTACAGAATCTGTGTCCATGTGTGGGAGGACGCCAGTCGGTTAATTTTGCATTGATACGAAAGATGAATTAGCTGGCCGTTTAAGCTTCCTGAATCCTTTAAACTTAGACCCGGGCCCGTAGCCAGCGCATAAAATGGTGGGGGGGGCTACGGATTTTTTTGGCGGGGCTGAGGATGTGGCCGGCTAAGAATACTCCTAAGAAATCATTATTGTTGGCGAAACATTAGGGGAGGGGGCTAATTCCCCCCACCCCATAATCCTCCGTGGCTACGGTCCCGCTTAGACCTACACATGAAATTCCAGCTACGAAATGCACACCCGAATTAGACACAGCCCCCCTTTGCCCGTTCCGGAATATATAATCCAGTTTTTGTTTAACTATAAAGGAAATGGCCATATTCGACTCATGGCTATTCTGATGTTTGGTGGAAGACCTGGAGGCGATCATTCCAAGTTGGGTTACTGAACGAGAATTAACAAAAGTAGATCAATGGGGATTAAAGTCATTAAACCCAGGAAGTCGTTACAGGCGACCCTTCTCCTTGCCACGTACAAGTGAGGAATTGAAAGCACGCCACATGACTCAAGGACAGACCCAATTTTCGATTATCTAGTTTATCGTTAATGTTTTTAATCTCTCGGCTCTAATCCATGTATCACGGGAAAATTGTGCCAGCCACCTCTTTAGGGAAAAATACGTGTCAATTTTCTTTAACGTGCATATCGACAAATCCACTGACCTTTTTTGTCCCATCCACACGACTAGACGCCGTTCCTTGCCAGGGTTTCCTTTTTGCTCACCAAACAGGGGTAACCAGATTAGAAAGACCCAAAAGACAGCGCCATGATCCAACCTGTAATCTTTTGATTATCTACACCACGTTGGCTCGTTAAACTGGTGGTCCGCGAGAAGGCTCATCGGGATTATCTGGCGTGGCTCCCAGTACAGGGGACCTGGCAAGGGACAACGCAATGTAATCGTTTGTAATGGTACGAAACACTGGGGCACCATGTATACAGGTTGGCGTGTGCGTAAAAGTTTCCAGGAGTAATACGTTGGTTGGTGGTGTATTACAGAGGGCCTGGCAGGGGAAAATGTATACCCATTCGGATGGGATGGAAACCGAGGTCCTGTCTTCACATTGGCGTGTTCGTTAACGATTCCTTAGCAGTTGGAATTCGAAATAAGAGAAGTCCGTTATGCCGCTGTCTGGGTGAAAATTTAATGTCCCACGTTGCACTGCATGGCGCATGACCGTCTTCATCAGCCCAGTCGGAGCATAGTTATTTCGTAATAACGATATAGTTAACTCGTCATTACACCATAGACTATTCTTGAATGTCCTCGGCATAATATGAAATCCGCCCCAGGAAAGTAGCACCCCAGTCCCCACACCCCTACCGGGGTCTTTTTCAATTCTGATTTAGCAAACGTTTGCTAGTGTTTATGTATCTTTATAGTGTTTATCCGTGTGGAATTATAGATTATGTGGTAGTTCTCTGTGGATCTATTTATTAAATATAAATGGGGTTATTTTTCACAAACAGGAATTGTTTCATGGGTAGGACAAAAAATAATCCGATTGCCCATATCTCGGTTATTTCTCAACAGATCGTCTTCGGGTTTTCATTTTTGGATTCTTTGGACGAATCCCATATGGGCTCATACTTTACGAAAGTTTTCTTCATCATTTTATCGACATTCAAGATGGCGTATCTCCATCACAATTTGAGGTTTCAATTTGAAACTTGGTAGGAATAAGGAACACATCGATGTCTTCAAAAATGGCTTATTCAAAAAATTTGTGACCGCTTCCGGAAATTACCGATTTTCCCCTAACGAGTAGAGTTCTCTCCATTTTAAAAATAGACCCAAAATGACATATGCCCCGGTCTTGTTCATAACATTGTCGACCGCCAATGAGTACACGGGATCTCATTTTTTGTCCCATCCGAACGACTAGACAGCTGTCCTCGGGAAGGGGAAACCACGCCGGAAAATCTAAATGAACTTTCTCGGCCAATGTAGGGGATCGAACACCCGACCTCCAGGCTAGCGAGCCAGCGTCTTACCCACTTAGCCACGTGATCCCCCTTGCGAGAAGCAAGGCATACTTTATTTTTTACAATTCATTCCCAAATGCATATTTGAAGTTCTGATTGCAACATGTTCGTGTCGTCGTTTGCATAAATTTACAAATATATATGAAGATGACCGCTTACCAAAGCGTGCCACCAATGATTTACAATTTATTACTTGCGTTTCGGCGATATTGTTCATTAGGACATAAAAAAAAACCAATCTGATTAAAACACAGATCTATATTTCCTTCGTTATTTTATACTTTCGATGACCTACATTACATAAGATCTGACCAGTTGCAATGAAAAGTCACGTTAGGGGTGTATGAGCGGTTTTTGATCCTATGAGGTCAGACATTGATTAATCAATCAGCGTTGACGTTTCTAGTGTTTTACCCACAGTTCTGTGCATCGCACGCCGAGGAGTCACACTATAGCAGATGGTTTCACGCCATCCAGAACGCGGGTTAGATAACATAGATCTTTAAACGTAATGTAGTACAGACAAATAAAACGAAAGTTTGAACTTCAAAAAAACGAAATAGGATCAGTGTTTTCATCAGATTGAAGAAAGAACACAATTGAATAACAAAACATCGTAAATTTCGAAAGGGTTTGGCAAATTTATCTCTACTTTCACATATCAAATCTTGTGAACGTGGTATTAAAATGAGTTTATGTACGAGATATTTTATGTTCTTGGCTCGCTAACCTGGAGGTTGATGTTCGGTCCCTGCATTGGCCGAGAAAGTTCACAATTTTGACCCCCCCCCCCCTGTCAGTGATGCAGGACGGAGGGTCTGACAAAGACTACCGTCTAGTCGTTCGGAAGGGACGACAAACCGAGGACCCGTGTACACATTAACGTGCTCGTAAAAGATCCCTTGAAAGTTGGAATTCGATATAGGAGTAGGCCGTAGTCCAGTTTGGAGCAGAACAGTAGGACGTTAAACCCCATTTCATTTTATGTTCTGCAATAGTCCAGGGCATTTTTAACTTTACGCCTTCATAAACTGACTGGTTTTAATTCGATGAACTGTAAAAACGATATTTATTTTAAAATATGTATTGGACAATAGATTGAACGTCCCGTGACACCTGATGATACATATACATACAGATATAGACAGTAAAGTATTATATAATGTTATATACAATCTATACAAAATTAATTGGGGTTTGTTTAACGTCCTGCTGTTATGCACTGACTGCAGGGCTAATGAAGGCAGGTGTACGCCATGCAGTGTGCTATTAGGGAAATTTTGCCAGAACAGCGGTACTACGGCCAACTCATATCCATTTCCAACTGTCAAGGATTGTTTTTCGAGTGGGGGGTTGGGATGGCCTTGTGGTCTAGAGTGACGCGCTTCGACATCTAGCTGGCCAGTCACCTCTGGTTTGCGGCTGTGGTTTCGAGCCCTGGTGTGAGCGTATGTGGCATGGAGATAGGGGCGCCTTCTCAACCTTGTGGGTTTGCTCCGGGCACTCCGGTTTCCTCCCACAGCTAAAGACCCCTACGCGCAAGCGAATCATTGAAATAAAATGAAACCATATGTTAGTCTCAAAATGACCTAGTTTGTGTCGAGTGGACGTTAAACCCATCTCTCTCTCTCTCTGTTTTACGAGCACGCAAATTCAAAGTGTACAAGGGACGTCGTTTTTTGTCCAATCCGAACGACTATAGACACTATCCTTGGCAGGTCCCCCGTCCTGGTCCACTGACAAGGAGAAAACACTCTGTAAAAATTCGCAGAACTATCTCGATCAACACCGGGATCGAGTCTGGGACCTCCTGGTTAGTGAGCTAGCGCCTACTCCCTGCGCCACCGTGGGCCCTACAATATTTACAAAAATTATGTACAGTGGGTAAAATAAATATTTTCGAATTTTCAGATATAGACCTTAAGATGTTTCTATTTTAATGACAAATTGAATATCTTTAAGATTGGTTCTGTGACACATAATTTGACGTATATCTGAGCCATGATATAGACCTACCATAGTACAATGACAATTGGTTGAGGGATGAAGTCCAGAAGATCTGAACATAGTCCTTTTAAGCAACAACCTGTACCCAGGAAAAGGGGTACAATATATCTTCATTAGGACAATGGAAATTTCCATGAGTATTTGAGGTAACTCGAATTTCGAGGGTACATTTTCCGAATGGAGGGTTATTTTGCAGAAGATGGGCCACTATTTCAGAAATGAGGGCACACAGTCACCCACCCACTGGTTGGAAATTTCATCGGATTCGAATGTTATTAAACATTTCCGGTTCCGTTTTTTCTTGAATTTATGAGGGCAGGGTATGCTGCTTATCCCGCCTACCCACCCTGCACGCCTCTGCTCACCATTGTAGTTTTTATTTACCTCTCCCCATCCCCAGTATATTATTTATATTCTCCCTCCCCGTCCCCTGTATATTTTACGTCTGTTTTTCCTGGTAACCATAGTTGATAATTCCACCATTTTTATGTTGGTATTGACCATTCATCTCATAGTGTTTGTTTTTTCCCAACCTTATACCACCTCTAATAAAAAAAATACCATATTTATGTTAACTTATTAATAATTCGTTTTTCCGCATGGGTCGGTATAAATGAGAGGAATCATTTGTCGGCAGGGGTCTGTATAAATGGGGGAATCGTTCAGGATCAATGGGAGAAACCCGGAATACTTTGTGAAAAACAAGGTGACAGTAATCTTTGTCACGTAGGCCTACTTGTATAGACAGACCACAATTAATTTAAACGTAAACTGCAATATGGCGAACCACAAATTGAAAGTAGCGATGTTTTTGAAAAGTCGTGTTTATACCCTTTCCAACTGACAAGTATCGTCTTCCGTTATGAAAGCAATCTTTAAATTTTGTTTTAAATTGCTACTTTTCTGCATCAACTGGGCTTATGGTCATACAGTGTGCTATGAGGTAAAATTTTCACGTACAGCGCCGCTTCGGGTTACTCTTATTTCGAATTCCAACTGTCAAGGATTATTTTACACTCACTCCAATGTGTACACGGAACCCAAGCCTTTCGTCCCATCCGAACGACTAGGCACTCTTATTACTAGACCCTCTGTCCTGCCCCACTGACATGTGCAACTTTTTAGACCACAACAGGAAGTGAACTACAGATTTGGTTAGCGAACCAGTGTCTTACTCATTGAACCACCATAGCTCCCATGTTTTAATGAAGATGACCAGAGATTGTATTAATGTAGTTGGTGTTGTGATGGATGGATGGATGAATGGATGGATAGATAGATGGAAGAAGTTATTTACTTGGTCAATATTTTAGCATCATCGATTGTTTCTGGTAGTTGTTTATTTAAAGTTTCGGGTAAAACAAGAGTCAAGATTCCCGCCAAAAGAGACGTTACTCCAAACACCAGTAGAGGGAGAGCTGTCTTTAAATCTCCACCAGTTAATAAACCCTAAATTACAAATTATATAATACCCAGAAATAACAATGATAATTGCAATAACTCAATTCATAAAAATGTGAAACCATGTCATTTATACGATAAACCCATGTCAATACAATGATAAATGCACATTACAATGACAAAATCTGCCATTACAATGATACAGCTTGACAATGCAATGATACATCTTGTCATTACAAAGAACCCCTGTAATTACAATGATAAACCTACATTACAACAATAAAACTTTGCATTACAATGACAAGGTTTATCATTGTAAAAACCATGGCATTACAATAACTTGATCATTTACAACGATAAACTATGAAGCAAGATACTAATGCTAATTTTGACTGAATAATATCAAGTGGCCGCTTAGGTGAGACCACTGTCTAAAACAGTGACAGCTTGGCTTGGATCTTGTCTAAAACAATGATTACTTAATTGACTGGGTTATTATTTAAAATAAATGACCTTTTGGTTCAATCTGATTAAAACAGAGATCCTATTTCCTTTCGTTTTTATGGTTCAAAATTTCGTTTTACTTGTCTTTACTACACTAGGATCTGGAAGAGTTTTAATCATTGACGTGTTCTGAATGGAGTGAGGTATTAGCCAATGAAGCGGTCTGTTACGGCGAGCTTTAGGCGTGTTTTGCACAAAACTGTGGGTAATCCACTAGCAACGTCAACGATGATTGATTAATCAATGTCTGGCGCCATAGGGTCAAAAACCTCTCGTAAGAACTCTGACGTAACCTATCGCAACAACCGGTCCGATCTTCATGAGTGTAGGCGGTCGAAAGTAAAAAAAAACGAAACGAAATATAGATCTGTACTTTAATCAGATTGCTTTTGGCTTGGACCTTTGTCTAAAAGACTGACCTCTTTTCTGGGACCTTGTCTATTTTAACACAAATAAAGTGATGATCTAGTATTCAAAAGACGCTCCCTCTCGTTATAATGTGATAATAACATAACCTACCAAATCTGCTATGTAAGGGGCGACAACTCCCCCGATACGCGAAAAAACCGCACAGACGCCCATTCCAGAACTTCTGACAACAGTTGGAAATATTTCAGCCGAATAAACGAACATGATAGCATAGGAACCGGAACAACCAAGTCTACCAATCATAGTGATCATTATGGTTATCCAGGCGTGAGCTGTAAATATTTAAAAAGTAAGAGACGTTTAAATACATAATAATACGCTACATCATTTAGCAGCTTTGATTCTAATGAAAAGAAATTGAAATATTATTTTTATCTTTAAGAATTATTTCTTGGATAGATTCCTACGCATACACCTTAGTATATGGTTCTTCTATTAGCCCTTAATTCTGTTATAAAGGGCATAATTTAGCTGTATAATCTTAGCTATTCATAGATTTGTGGGAAAGGACAAGAAAATCTCGTATATTATATAAAATGTAACCGAATAAAACCAAATAACCGTGACCAATGCAAATGTCTAGGTAGGGTAAGCTTTAGTAGATTGGGTTTTACTTACATGAACTTCCATATATAACAGGAAATAAAATAGAAACGCAGCCAAGTCCTCCAACAATAAAACAAGTAGTTAATAAAATCTTTCTTCCGACTTTATCTAACAACAAAATACATCCAATATAAGCCACACATTCAGCTATATTAGATAAGGTATAATTTAGATAGATATCACCACTTAGATTACCAATATTTAAACTCAATCCATAATACACGAGATTTACCACAAACCTGTAATAAACATGTAGTATCTCCATTAAGTTATACACTAATAGCCGTTCGGATGGGGCGAATAATCGGGGTCCCTTGTACGTAAAATATTGTCTGACTCGATATAAGACTAGGTAATAGCGCAAAATCTCCCTCACAGCACATTGTATGGCGTATGCCCGTCTTCATTAGCCCAAAATACTAGTGTATGGAAAACATAGTTTTATTCAAAGGAAATAAATATAATATTATATCTTTCAAGTTTTCAGAATTCTGTACAAAAAGATATTTACAAACTAGTGTATGCAAACCGTAGTTCGCTAAATGGCGATATATAAAGTAGCCACGGGTCCTAAAACAGAACCCAGAGGTACTCCAAATCTCTAAACGAAGCGACAGATGACCTTGGTTGTGTTTCTTTAATAGGTACATATTTTTTCGTAACGGGTATAATCAGCTCTATCTTTTACTGTAATTTAATTTTTGACATATGCAAATATACGACAAAAGAGTTATATGAAAAATAAGTACATTTTTTATCTTTGATGTTTTATCTTTAATCTTACCAATTGTAAAACAATATAACTGATGTTATAACCAATCGTGGGGTTGTAAACATTTCTGATAATTTTGATTTAGGGCCTTCGTCTAGCGTGTCATCTCCAAACATATTTGATGGTACAGCCGTTTTATTAGATTCAGCTATTTGTTTGATAATGGCTTCTGCTTCGTCGTTGCGTCCCCTTGATAAAAGCCATCTTGGTGACTCGGGAACTAGCCTAGAAAGAAATTGTAAGAATGACGGATGGTTCAACAATAGGTCATTTAGTTTTTTCCAATGCCTTTCTTCAAAAAAAAAGAAGCAAAAAAATATTTTAAGGTACACCGGAAATTGTGTTTTTGTGTCATGCGAATGAACAACGACTTTGTTTACAGATGGTTAGAGCCACAGTCAGTGCCAAATATGTCACTTGTTTTAATAGTTCAAAAATAGATTATGAAATTTCATTCATATTACTTTATTCTGAGCGATGTTATTACTTTTTAAAGAAGTCGCAAGAGCGGTACCTGACAACCGAGGCTAAGTCCCCATTATACATTTCATCCTTAATATTTGAATTTCGCGGGTGTTTACTTCCATTTACATCTCGCCAATCCGATGGTCTCGAGAGTTGACTATACGCTTGCCTCTTGGATGAATTTCTAAATAATAATTTTTCATAACATTTAAAGCCAAAAGACAAACCTGCAAGACAGATTGATTTAGCTCTTACGTGATCGATATTTAAGTTAAAGACTATATAGAATCTGTTGCACAATATTACTACTTACATCATTATGAATAATAATACTAATCCACATAAAACAAGTAGAATGTCATAGCTCTCATTGGTCAATACTTACTCGCATCAACCAAATATAACGCAATTTATTGGTTTATATTGAGTTGACACCGCCATCTTCTCTCCTCTTAGACAAATACAATATACCAGAAAATGTTAATACATTCAAATGGTATACATTTTGCGTTTGGTATTATGTAAATGGTCTAGCTTGTTGTGACACATAATATTCAGTCCACAGAATACCAGCGATTCATTCAGTTGGGTATATATTTAGATCATAAATGGGGTAAAGTTCTGGCAATACCTAATATTGAAATATATTTACCAGCCATAAGACAGAAAGACCACGGCGGGTACAGAACAAGCTAAAGTTAAATGTCGCCAGTCTCTTAACCAGTACGCTATACCACCGAGACCAAATAATCCAAGAATCCAAAAAAAGTCTATGACAATTCCACAGAATGTTCTTTTTGAAGGACCCACAAGTTCCATACCTGTAATATTAACGTCATACTTATAATGAACTTCATGATCATATGAATTGATAATGGAATGATGATAAAGCACAACTGATTGATAATGCTATGATCATAAGTACAATGAACCAATTACGTCATAATTATGCATAACGAACTACTAACGTTATAATTATTATCATGCATATCGAACCAATAACGTCATAATTATATGAATAACGAACTCTTAACTTCATAATCAATCATAACTAACATCACAATTTTATGCACAAAGAACCAATTTCATCATAATTATATGTATAACGAACTACTAACGTCATAATTTTATTATATACATAACGTCACAGTTATGCGCATGAGTCATTACGAGCTAATAACACCCACACACACGCCCAGTACCACACAAAGACATCCAATCTGTTTCACAGCGGTAATGCGAAAGCCTTCGTTAACCACTGTACGAGATGACTGATCTTCTTGGTCACACCAAGTAATGTTCTACATGTGACGTCATATGCGCTTCTTACATCGGACGTAGTAATACAAACTTGTCCGGGTAGAATTGGTGCGTTTTACTAATTTTGCTCATTATTCGGGTAATATTGTATGTACCCATTCACTCTAAATAGGAAATATTTTCTATCTAGATATATTCCAAACGTATTTATTTTATTGTTATTAATTTTAAAAAAAAGTTTAACGATGAAAGCTAATTGGTACCAGCGGCCAAGTGAATATTTGATGCTGATCAGTTTTAGAAGCACTTACAGGGGCCTTCGCTGATATAACAAGACATTTGATTGGATATTACTATTTGTACAATATCAATGTTTTCCTGTATAATTTTTACTGTCCAGCATAACCATTTTCATGAATTGAAATGGGGTTTAACGTCTTATTGTGTGCTATAACGGAAATATTGTCCAGACAGCGGTGCTACGACCTATTCTTCTATCGAATTCCAAATGCCAATGGGTCTTTTACGTACACACCAATGTATACATGAGACATCGAATTACGTCCCATCCGAACGACTAAGTTTTATCATGGACCGTATATGGTTTTATCACTTCAATAAAATCTCGATAAATGTTCATAAAATAAATCTTACCTATACCAAAGACCATGAGAAAGAGACCAGAATTAGACGTGCCATCCATGAACCTGAGTATCGCTAAACCTGTAAAATCTGTTATAAAAGCAGTTCCTATACCAGCTGTAATATGTATTAATATATTAATCATCATCACTTTCTTCCGTCCAAGTCTTGAAAAAAAAAATACATTGAAGACCATGAATATTGGTTATCCAGTAAATTTCGCCAAATTAATACTGACAACCGACCCAGATCCTCCGTACATTAAATACTAGGGGTTTTTGGGCGCCATAGTCTATGGCGGTATATTAGTGCCAAAATTGTAACATGCTATCGTCTAATTTCTAATCTCCATTCATGTAACTTCTAACCTCCATTCATTTAACTTCTAACTTCCATTCACGCAATTTCTAATTTAAGACAATGTATAATTCAACTTCTTTATTTGTTCAGTGTAAATATCAATTCTATTTCATCTTATTTCTATTATTGAGGCTAAAAATGTCTGCTTCATTGTGGTATTACATGTTAAGCATGAACGGCAAACAAATTTAGAATTTTGATAATTCTACCTAGAAACCATCATTATGACATCGTTTGGTGTCGCCACTGTGTGCTCAATTGGATGATTGCGCACTTGATCGGGACCATAATTGGGATAAACGGACCCATTCTTCGTTTGGTTGAAGGTTGGAAGGAGTGCTGAGAGAGAGAGAGAGAGAGAGAGAGAGAGAAAACTCAGTATCTGTGTAGGCCTATCCATAACATTTATACCCTGTGTTAATATAGACCAACTGCATATAGATATTAATTATTGGCTCAACCGTAAAAAAAAAAATAAAATAAAATTCTCCAAATCCCGTTTAGCTTATATTTGAAATAGAAAATGAAATGAAATGAAAGAGGGTTTAACGCCCTACTGTTTTGTTCCGAACCGGGCTAATGGGGACGGACATACGCCATACAGTGTGCTTTAGGGAAATATTGCCCGGAGAGCGGATCTACGACGTGGACTTATATCGAAGTCTAACGGTCACGGGATCTTTTACGTGCACGCCAACATGTACATGGAACCTCTGGTTTTCATCCCATGGAACGACAAGACACTAATAAGGGGGCACGCCAACATGTACATGGATGAACTTTTTTCGACCAATGCAGGGATCGAACTCCCGACCCACAGCCTAGCGAGCCTGCGTCTTACCCACTTAGCCACGGTATTCGAAATAATATTTGCAAACCATACATTCATATCACGTTCAATGTTGTTTAGAGGGTAGGATGGCCGAATGGTTAGCACGTGCACGCTGTAACATAAGGTCTGTCATTGAATAAACTGGCGTGGTTTCGATTTCCCGTTTTTACGTGACATGGAGCAGAGCCGCCTTTCCAACCTCGTGGGTTTTCTCCGGGTCCTCCGGTTTCCTCCCACTGCTAAACACTCCTACGCGCAAGCGAATTATTGAAATACAATTGAACGGTGTTAATACCGAAATGACCTGGTTGGTGTCGAGTTGATGTTAAACCCCATGTCCCCATCTCTCTCTCCCGATGTTGTTTTCAATTTTAACACTCAGGCAAGCCACTCAATCTGACGAAGAGGGAGTCGTTTGTATCAATAGAATGGTCTCGATCAGGTGCTCAATTCCCAAACTGAGCACACGGTGGCGACACCAAACGATGTCATAATGATGGTTGCTAGGTAGATGTATCAAAATTCTAAATTTGTTTGCCGTTCATGCTTAACATGTAACACCACAATGAAGTAGACATTTTTCGCCCCAATATTAGAAATAAGATGAAATAGAATTGATATTTACACTGAACAAATAAAGAAGTTGAATTATACATTGTCTTAATTTAGAAATTACATGAATAGAAGTTAGAAGTTACATGAATGGAGGTTAGAAATTACATGAATAGAAGTAAGAAATTAGACGAAAGCATGTTAGAATTTTGGCACTAATATACCGCCATAATAGTCTAGTGTTATAGTGGTGGGGGATATAGAATACGTGGACTTTAGATCTTATGGTTTGCCATTTGCTTATACTGCTAAAGAGATATTGAAATAAAATTAAACCATAATGTTTATCTCAACATGACTGGTGATTTGTAACAGACTTGAACTACCAAATTTTAAAAAGAAACTTACATATCAGATAAAAGTCCAAATCCTAACGAACCGACCAGATTTCCCGCCATATTTATCATATTGAGATGGGATCTATCTATTTCTTTACCACACACTAAATTCAACTGAAATTATGTAACGAATTTTATTAGGAATTATATGATAAATTATATTACAAATTTTAAAATAGAATATATTATAAATTATACAATAGAATATATTATAAATTATATAATAAAATATATTATAAATTATACAATAGAATATATTATAAATTATATAATAAAATTTCTAACAAATTATATGATAAAATTTCTAACAAATTATATAATAAAATATATTATAAATTATATAATGAATTATAATATAAATTATAATATAGATTTTATCATAAATTATATGATAAATTATAACATAAATACTATTATATATCGTAATTTTTATTATAACTTAAATAAATCATATAATACATTATGTTATAATAAACTGCATTATAATAAATTGTATTATAATAAATTATATAATAATAAATTATATTATAAATTATATTATAATAAAATTATATTATGTTATAATAGAATTATATTATGTTATAATAGAATTATATTATATCATAAAATTATATTATATAATAAAAACTATATTATATATTAAATTATATTATAAATCATATTATACAATGTAATATTATAAAATTCATTACTATTTTGACGGCTCTTTTTCGTCAAATACAGGCTCGGTAGACGCGATGGGGGGGGGGGGGGTTACAAATACACCTAATCATTGCCAGTTCCATTCTGATGCCCATATCTAAAATAATTTGATGTTTTTGCACGTGTATCTACTTTGAGTGGAGGTTGTTATAGGTTGTTAGAGAGAACGAGTTACGTACCTGTGTTACTGCAGTATTCTCATATACAGACTCATCGTAGACCCATTGATCACATTGTGTGGTGCTGCTGTTGGCATCATGATGGCGTGTTGTATTGTCATATATCATGCATTGTGATAGTTTACCATCTCTATACGGTATAGAATCGTTTAACAATTCCTGGTGCCAAATACCACGAGACCCATAACTGTCATTCTTTAGACCAGGAATCGCACATCTTTCCCAAAAACAAAAAAAATAAATAAATATCTTAAAATCCAAGAAGTTTACTGCGTATATTTTTTTAAAATCATATATATGTGGCAACCATAATCTTTTCATTGCTTAAGGCCTGTAAAGTCTTAATCCAGCTTTGTCCTGGACAGAAACAAAACGCCTTACAAGTGTACAGGTTTACTCCCTCCCCTCTTTATTACCCCCTCCATCACTAATAACTCTCTATATATGTCTATATATAAATAGATGACAGTTTATATTGTATATAAATATCTTACCTGTAATCGGGTATATCTAATATAAATATGGGCATCATACCATGGAAGGCGATGGTAATGGCAGGTAAACAAACCAAAAAATATAATCGTCGTTGGTACGGTCCAAATTCACCAACATGGTGGAGAATGTCGTCAAATTTCATCCCAGTACTTTCTGATTATTGTCCTGGAATTTATATAGACAGCCAATATCACCATCTTTCTAGTGCTATTACAAAATTACTATCCCTATTATCTTATTACAATATTACTATCCTTATTACAATATAACTATCTTTCTAGTTTTATTATGATATTATTGTCCTTGCGATATTAATATATTACGATATTAATATCCTTATAGTTCTATTACGGTATTACTATCCTTGTAGTCAAACGTCTAGTCTCATTACGATAATACGAACCTTGTAAATGCATGTTTATTACGATGTTACCATCCCCATAGTTATATTACGTTATTACTATCCTTACATCTTTACTACGATATTAGTATCCTTATAGTTTTATTACGATATTACTATCCTTATAGTTTTATTACGATATTACTATATTTATTACGAAATTAGTATCCTTGTAGTCAATCTTCTAGTCTTATTACGATAAAACGAACCTTGTATGTTTATTACGATGTTACCACCCCATGTAGTGGCATGTAGTTATATTACGATATTACTATCCTTATAGCTTTGCTACGATATTAGTATCTTTATAGTTTTACTACGAAATTACTATCTTCATACGCCATAACTAAAACAACAACAATTTCCATTGAATGTATAGCGTTCAGTGTACAGAGGTTACCTTCTTAACAAGTAGCTTCGGCTTCCGAAATCCAATTCAAACTATGTCAGAAGGCAATTGAAACCTTACCGCGTTCACCTTACATGATCGGCTACTATCTACTATATTTGATTGACCAATCTGCTTTTCATTTCTAGTAGCATAAATGTATGTTTGATGTGGGAGACAACACTAGAATTCAATATATATATATACATGTATATAAGTACGCGTAGATCGGGTAGATTTAGCGCTTAACCAAACAACTGTTTTAAAGCTTTTGGTTTACAGTACACTCTAAAAAATATAAAGTTATTTTACACATTATTCAATAAGTCGGTTCACACAACTTTGTTTTCAACAACTGGACCGAGGGAGCAGAATTTTGACTTTTGCGGCATTTTCGTTAACTGGGCTTTAATTAAGATTAGATAAAGAGCTGATAGTTCTCGCTATTATAGATTAAATAGAAAATGAAAAAGAATAAGTTGAAAATTCAAGTCAAATTGCTCCACTCACTACCGCTGGTACGATAATAACTAAAGTCTCGATTATCCATTATTACGTCACAACATGTATTCAAATCCATTAAATAATGCAGGCTAACGATGGCATCTAGCGTTGATTATGGTCTTGATAATTTAATCCATGTCTAATTAATAATTATGATAACATGTAAGACCCAATGAAAGACCTACAACAGGCAGATTTAGCTCTCACATAATACTGGTTCAAGATTGTTATCTCAGATTCAAATTGTCGGTGATGAAGGACGGAGAGCCCGGCAAGGAATAATGTCTAGTCGTACAGATATGACAAAAAAGCTTGGTGTACGCGTGAAAGAGCCGTACATGGCTAAATTTAATTGCAGTCAGGGCAAATTGTATGACGTTTGCCTATCTTCTTTAGTCCATTAGAGCAGAAATGTAGGATGTTAAACCCCATTTCATTTCATAAACATTAAACAAAATTCCATTCATTACTAGTTGAGATGCGGAAGCAGTGTTATTGGGTTGGTATTTAGATTAGAGTGTTGATAAATAAATAGAAGGTGATATCGTCAATGTCAACATATACTATTATATTACTGTATCACGTGTACAGCTTATCATCAAGTTATACTTAAGATTTAACGAGATACTAGAGCCCTTCACAGTCCATAGCTTTGATACAAACGATTAAAGATTCTGTACGAGTCGTATATATTATAATATAATAGTGTATTATTCTTTATCACGGCCCTTCTAAAAACTAGTTTTCTATACAGTACACCTGCACTGTCCATATACACTTGTACTGTCCGTATGCATGTCCATGTAATGTCCATTTATACACCTGTATTGTATATTGTCCATTTCCACTTATACTATAATATCCATATTCAATGTATACCCGTGTACTGTATGTAGTGCAACTGTTCTCTTGTATTGTCGATATATACACTTGCATTGTATGCTGTCCATATCTAATCTGGTACTATATACTTCCCATATATACACTTGCACTGTTTACTACGTCATTTCGGGACTAACGTCATTTCCTTGCATCTGTAGCCATTTCAAGAGCTATTTCAGCAGTAAAAAGGGGCACTGTCGAAAATTGGATTCGCCTCTGAATTTGATCATCTTCAATAGAAGGCTTGATCTTGCTTTAACTTTCACGTAATACCCAACCTTGGATCCGCCTCTGAGTTTGATCATCTTCAATAGAAGGCTTGATCTTGCTTTAACTACGTGCATACCAAACATTTTCGGCACTAATTTCGATTGATTCCTGACCCAGCTGAGTACCTCTCAGATTCTTCGCTCTTTTCAACTCAAATGGCAAGCTGTTATAATCAAGTTGCAGAGTTCAACGTTCGCTCAATGTCAAGGCTGCTTTTCGGCTATCATTATGCTATGACCAGGGGCGGATCCAGGAATTTTTGCAGGAGGAGGTTTGCCAGGTTTCTGTTACGGAAATCTGCCATCATCGTCTCTAAATTACATAGGCATACATACAAATTGTGCTTTTTAAACAGAAAAATCATTTTTATACTGATGTAGGATCACTTTGTGATGTAATTGCATTGATGCAAAGCATTATTTTTTCATGTAGCTGAGCAGGGGGGAGGGGGGGGGGCTCTGGATCCGCGCCTGATGACCCACCTCACACCTTAGTCCAAACCTTTCTAATTTGTTCTGTTTTACCGTGAGTTCTTCAACTAAAAAGCTCTCAGCGACTGTAAACGAATCTATTCATTTATGTGTTTGGATCACGTGTCGCCTGTGGTACAGGAAGATAACTACCTAAAAGCAAGAATTTCAGAATTATCTAGCAACTAGCAACAGCTACTTGTTTTAAAACTCACAGTCGTTACTTCACGAACATGTAATTTGCTATGATGGTATCCGTGGGATCTGCAGACAGTGAGACAGTTATAATTTGATATTACCATATCATGTATAGCTTATCGATAACCTAGAGGTCAATGACCACTAGACTCGTGGTTATATGATGTAGTATTGCGTGGAGGTTTATATTTTTAAAAAGTTTATTTTCACCAAGAACAAGAATATAAAACAAGAACATAAACACATAGTTGTGCGTATACGGTTTTCACACTATTGGTTCTTAGTGATGACAACACTCAGTGACGGACAGGTAGGCAGAAGGTCCACCTGTCAGGTCATTGGCCAAGGTCCACATAAGTACACATCGAAGGGGGATCTGGGGAGGTTCTCCCCCGGGAAAATTTTGAAAATTGACAAGCGCAAACCCATTTTCCAAGCATTTCAGACCAAAGCTTCCTATATTTTCTTTCTCCTGTCCTGTGTCTTGTCCTCTCCTTCTTTCTTTCTTTCTTCTTTTCTTCCCCCTTTCTTTCTCTTTTCTTTCTATTTTTTCCCTTTTCTATTTTCTTTATAGGTTAGGCCCACCTTTTTTTAATGAGCTTAGGCCCACCTGTCACGGACAAGTGGACACAGCTCGGCACTGACAACAATGGTTCAACTTCAGATGATACTTTTATTATTTATCCAAGCATATAATGTACAAGACTGTAGTCGATGATTCCTTATTTAATGACTTCTTGGCTGGTTTGGCCTGGACTCAAACCTATTCCCAATTAATCCATGTTGTAAGAATTCTGATATTAACTTGGTACCTGACTAACTTCCTGATCTCTTCTGTATACCCGTGGCCCTTGCGTAATGCTAGATTAGCTTTCTGTATAAATTACTTTACGAAACAACAGGTTTTACACGAATGTCTGTCATAAGTGACAGCTGACATTTACAAGAATAGGATATTTAATTAAAGTAGGTAAGTCTCTAAAAATCTTCAAAATTGAAAACGCGAATTGTTTGTCATTATAAATCAACATTGATGTTGTGATCTTACCGGAAAAAGGAGGGGCTTTTGATATGCAATATTTAAGACAAAATAAACATCTTACTATTAGTATACGAATCGTGTACCATAATGCGTTTCAGCCCCAGTTCTAGCAAAAGACTCGGGGAATGAGGCTAGACACATTGCGCCAAATTAAACGGCGTATGTAGACTGAAATTACCAGACGCTAGAAATTTGCATTTGATTGAGACTGTTGGCTTATTTCGCGGAACATAACTGATTTGAAATTAAGAGTAAAAACGGAAACCGTTGAATGTAAATGAGTTTACATATATATACATTTACATTACAGTATAATATGCGTTGCGACCCACTTCTGTCAATTTCTAGGTCCCAAAAATGTGAGCGATTTAGCTCCTTTAAATCTGCATCCTGTCAAAGATGACCAACCCTATATATATACATTAAAATAGTAACGGAATCTTATATGATCATCATACCATAGATCGTATATAATAGTACAGTTCTATGATCATACATAGTCTTATATACCACGTGTTGAATATCTGACCTGCAACTATTCTGTTTATGAAATGGTCAATGTATTATCAATTAGTATCCACTCTATAATTAATGATCAATATATGTAATGTTATCATATAGGTGTGAAGATTTTTAGATAAAAGGTACGCCGACACAAACTAATAAATATGTATAATATATGCCCACACTTTGTCACAATTGGCATGCACGTAAAAGAACCCTTGGCAGTAAGAATTCGATTTTAGAGTAAGCGCAGCAGTTCGCAAGGACGTTAAACCCCATTTCATTTTACCTAACAAACCACCGAGTCCCGAAAGTAACATGACTTACTTTTTGTTAAAATTGAGAAAGAGAAATTATTCGACCTACTTATATTAACAAAAGTAGATTAAATGATATGTCACGTACCTTCCTTCAACCTTTCCTCCGATCCTGTTACAGTACAACTGAATGGTCATCCACGGCGATATTGTCATACAATGAAATTAGCTGGATTATATAGTTAAAGGGACAGTCCCGATAAGAACAGAGTCTCAAAAATTAAAGTCCCAGTATTTATGAAATTTATGGACCAAAATATAGAGGCATGGTGTATTTACCTTGGCTCAAAGTTTCAGCTCAAAATATTGAGTCGTTTTGACATTAATGTCAACACTGCTTATCCGGACACGTAATCCTTTTAAGATTTTGGGTCAATTTTTCGATTGGGTGACCTAATAATCGATTCCCGTTTCTTGAGAGGTATATACAGTGAATGACCCATGTACTGTACTTGATAACAAAAGGTAAATTTCACCTACATATCATTTTTATAGAAAAAAGTCTGGTTTTATCCAGATACTGTATAATACAACGGCCTCCATTTCCAGATGAAGACTGTCAGGTTTAAGTTATTTACAAGCATATCACAAATATCGGGTTAGTTGGTCGGCCTTAGGTAATGGGATATAAGGGATTTTAACACAAAATTAAGCAGTTTTATTCCCAAAAAAGTTATCGGGATTGGCTCTTTAAATATTACTCGGTGGTTGACCCAAACCGGATCTAGTCAGTCAGATTTTGTAAAGATAAATATGAATATTCAAATGAATTTCAGCAAAGGCTCTTTTACCTACCTGCACGTCAAGGTGTGCACGGAACCCCGGTATTTCGTACAGTTCACCCAGGGTGTGTTTTTCTGTCGAGAAATTACTTGACTCAGTAATTAAGCTAGAAATTCAAGGAAATAGATAAAAAAATCCTACGAAAATAAATATAAAAAATAAATAAATGAAATAAAACGATTTTCCAAGCGACCGACTGAGTCTATTTTTTGGAGGCCAAGTAATCGTAAACACAATTGTCTGTTTTCTCGGCTTAATATCAATAGCCTATTGTAGATCTAATGTCATCGTAACATTGCTGACATCCGCCTTTGTTTATTATCCACCAAATGACGAAAATAGAGTAAGTTTGAATAATACGAGAAAAATAACTGAATTAAAATGAAGTTTGACGAAAGCTTACCTGTTAACTTTTGATTCCAAACTGCATATTATTGTATGTCTGTGTACATGTACTGTACAGTAAACCAAAGTAAAGGAGCTAAGTCTATAACTCAATATTGTCCAAAGTCTTTGACATTGAAAATACTAATTATTTGTCAGTTTAAATCATCACTGATGTTGTAATATTACCGGGAAAAGATGGGCTTCTGATATAAACACTGTACCATTGGTACACGAATCGTGTACCATAATGCGTTTCAGCGCCATTTGTAACAAGGGACTCGAAGAAGGAGGCTAGACATATTTCACACGGCATGTCAAACTGTGACGCTATATTCTTATCCATTCGTTCGTGGGGTTTAACGTCCACTTCCACCTAAGGTGATATCGTAGACAAAATTCTTACCCAAAGAGTTTGCGCAATAAATACAATCGGTGTAGACTGGAATAACCAGATGCTATACATAGTGTCACTTCTACTGAGATTTCTGGCGTATTTTGTGGAATATAATTGATTTGAAATTACAGTAAAACAGAAACGATTGAATGCAAATCAGTTTATACATTCATATTACATTATATTATGCGTTGCGAGGGGGGTGGTTTGGGATGGCCTAGTAGTCTATAGTGCCGCGCTTTGACCTCTAGCTGGCCGGTCACCTCTGGCTTGCGGCTGTGGTTTCGAGCCCTGGTGTGAGCGTATGTGGCATGGAGATAGGGGCGCCCTCTCAACACACTCTCTTGCATGTGGCACTACTCTCCATATATCGGCGTCATCACCTACAATTAATTGTGATCTCTGAATTTGGAGGGGGGTTGGGATGGCCTAGTGGACTAGAGTGCCGTGCTTCGACCTTTAGCTGGCCGGTCACCTCTGGCTTGCGGCTGTGGTTTCGAGCCCTGGTGTGAGCGTGTGTGGCATGGAGATAGGGGCGCCTTCTCAACCTTGTGGGTTTCCTCTGGGCACTCCGGTTTCCTCCCACTGCTAAAGACCCCTCAAACAAGCGAATTATTGAAATAAAATTAAACCATATGTTAGTCCCGAAATGACCTAGTTTGTGTTGAGTGGAGGTTAAAACCCATTTCTCTCTCTCTGAATGTGGACTTAGTAATGGAACACTATAGTTGAAAAAAAAACAAACAAAAAAAACCCAGACACACATGGGAAGTTTGTCTGGAGTCAAAACAAGACTTGTGTCCCCGCCCCAATCCAAAAATAAATAATATTATGACATGTATTATTTGATGTAGTGAAACTATACACCAAGTTCACCGCGATTAGGTCAATTTCTTATGGCCACCTACAGATTTGTTCAATGGTCACGAGATGTAATCTGGGCTGGCGCTAACCCAATACTAACTCTTACTCGGACCTAGCTCTAACCCAAACCCTAACCCACAATCTCGTCAAAAATCACATACCATAAACTTTATTTACATCTCAGCGACCTTGAAGAAATCTGGAGGTGGCCGATTGTTCAAAGTCAGTTGCTGGAAGCTATGTTTACTTCATCTTGCGTTAATTTATGGAAGCTTATTGCGGCCTAGTTACTATACATGTAATTGTTTCTTTGGGTTAGTTTAATTTGGAACCACTTCTGTTCAGGACTGAGGGCCTGACACAGACAGCTGTCTAGTCTTTAGATGGGACGAAAAGCCGAGGTCCCGTGTACACATTGAAGTGCTTGTAAGAGATCCCTTGGCTGTTGGAATGGCCGTAGCGACACTCTCCGGGAAAAATATGCCTCATAGTACTATGATCGCGAATGTCCATCTTTATAAGCCCATTCGTAAACATTTCTGGAACCCACCTGTACCTTCGATGGATTTATGTTGCCGTTTGGGTAACAATAATATTTCAACGACTGCAATTAGTACATGTATTCAATCAATCTGCATTTCTGATCAAGACCCTCACTGTTCTATTGGTCAGACAATAACCGATAATTGGTGATAATATAACTTATTTATTTTTTTCTAAATGCCGAACTAGATTTCTAACAGACAATAACAATGAAAGTCTCCAAGCTGACTTCACATTATCAAGGTCAGTAATGCATCACTATTTCCATGGTTCACAATAGATCCATAACCTTGGGGGGGGGGGGGGTGTCTCTTTTAATTGCCTTTGTATTTTAAACTAACATTCCTCCAGTTTAAGTTAGCTGAAGGGAATTGCAAGTGTCCTTAACTGTGCACGGTAGTGTATGTTTAATCTTTCTAGAACATCTGATAACATTTTTTAATTCGAGTAGTTTACATTTTTAATCGTTTTACGATAGGCCTACTAATGATAGACATAGCAACTATGTCTTACCGAGACATGGTCAATTTGTACTGACAGACCCTGAAATCTCGTTCAATGAATGAAATGGAAAAGGGTTTTAATACCTGTGATTAAATGGTTTAGATTTTTTAAATCAATTAAACTTTATTCTGGTTGGTAAAGCACAGATCAGAAATTAAAAAGTATAATGACTTCCATTCATGTAGATTTTATGGAAAACAAAACTTGACAACTTTATGAAAATTTATCAGCATAAATACATGCTGCTTGATAATTATTAACCATGAACTATTCTTCATAAGAATTTTAAGTTTTTGAAATGTCTGACTCGCTCTTTATTATTTTTCCGAGGCTGTCAATTTCTTGCCTATTTTGTTCATCCCATATTAGCAAATCATTTGCTCATCCCATATTAGCAAATTATTTGTAAAAATAATTTCACAGTTTTTATCAGTGTCTCAGTTTAATAAAAATCAAATTTTGTAATGCATACAAACTATGAATTTAACATATTTATTGTGTTTTAAAATTACAATCTTAGAAATTCTACAGGTAAATTCTACAGTTGATCAATGTTTACTTCTTCCAGTCAGTGCTTTGGTTCTACTTTCCTTTTACTTGTGTTTACATAATCTACTTTTCCATAACAAAATGTAAACATAAGGCCAAACCAGTTTGATGTTCAGTTCTTCAGGGGGTCTTGTTCAATAAATAAAAACTACCCCCTCCCCCTTTTAATTCTTGTGTATGTTGTTCTGTACCAAATTTCGGTGGTACTAATAGCTTGTGAAAAATTCAATCAAGTAATTAGTTCTTTTCCCGAAGAAATAAAAAGCAAAATTTTAAGTTATTCCTGAAGAACAGAAAATGAAATTGGTCTAGCCTTATTTGGGGCTACCTGTTTCTAGTTCTACTACCAATCATTGGAATAATATATAACATATAGGTCAACACAAGTATAAAAAAGAACAACATATTAATGAATGGCTAACCATTTAAATTTTAAAAAAATGGAACAAGAACAAATGTATACACCTACCATGATTTAAATACAAACAATTATTCTTTAACATTATAACCAATCAAATCTTCTAACTAATTAGCATATGTACAATTAAACATTAATTCAAATTGGCTGATCAACTTTATCTCAAAAACATTATATTTGTTTGCGGATATGGGCAAACGCTTCTCAACATTTCACACATAATTAGCAAATTTCATTTGCTATTCATAAAATCTATACCCACATTCAAGTTTGAAAATATTCTTTTATGTGAATTGTCTCTGTGCTATGCGGTTAATTTTACAAGGACTGCAGTGTTTCTGCCTGTGAATTCTGACTATTAATGATCTCTGCCATTAGCACACCAGTTTCTTGGCTGGGGAAACTATACTGGAAAACCCCAATCAATTGCTCAGCTAAAACTGGGGTTGAACCTAGTACCTTGTAGTTAATGAGCAAGCGCCTTACTCAATGAACCACAGCAGTAATATCAGTGAGGAAGACAAGTTCTTCTGTTTTAAAGTTCTAGTCTACCCCCGGACAAATAAATATTTTAAATTACACTTCATGTTAATATTTAACCTTGAGCAAATGTAATTTCTTAATGAAATCTACCTATGGAATAAGAAAAATGAAAATTCTAAAAGAAAAAAAAAAGATCCCCAAAGTTCATAAGCAAAAATGAAACTACTTAAAATGATATTATGAGACTGGATTCTTCTGGATTCATCATTACTGCTTTCTACAATAATTGAAGAAAGCCGTTTGATTTTCATGGCCCATAACTATTAAAAACATGATTTTATAAATATTCCTCACAGGGCTTGACACTTTTTTCTTTTAAATATTAAAACGTTTGATTTTTATCAGCGAATATTGCATGAGATCAATCGAGAGGCTTTTGTTATAAATAATAGAAGCTTTGTCAAATGAGAGTGATATATACATTCATACGTTTCTGCACCAACTGGGATAATGAGGATGAGAGCAGAAATTTAATCTAAAACAAATATAAATCCAACTCACAAGAAATCTTTTCAATCAAACACATCCTATCAATAAAATTGGAATATTTTGTCACTAGTAAATTAAAACACTATTTTTTTAAATTAATTTGCGGAACAGCCCTTTAATTCCGATTCATCCGCGATAGTTACTATAAAAGGCATCTGGTTTAAAAATTGAAAGCTGATTTAACAACATTTGTTGTTGTTTATCGTTTATAAAATAATTCAACCAACCAATCATCAACATTCAGACAACCATATACACACGTTAATAATAGTTTATACACTGCATATATAACAAGTATACTCTTCTTGCTTTACTCTTTTCTTGGCTTACGTTTCCTTTGCCTACAAAAACAAAATCATCTTTTATGACGTCTTGTCTTGTTAGTGTATGGTCATATACTTGTATAAAAATGCATTCAAGAAAAGTGATGAATTATAAAAACATTGAAAATTTCATTCAAATTGCTTTGCTTTATTTTGTTTGAAGATAATCTTTTGTCCTAAAAACGGTACCCGACAACGAGATTAAGCCTCTACATCCATTTTATTATTAAATTTTTCAATTTCGCAGGCGTTCAAATCGCTTCATATACCGACCATCCAGTAGTTTAGAGAGTGGATTTTAGGCTTGTCATGTGAATTAATTTCTATAAGGTTTGAAGCCCAATTTAGCTCTTACATATCTTTACCAGACACTAAAGTCATTCAAGCCTGAAATCAATAGATAGTGTAACTCTGTAAAATGGTTATTTGTACCTGGGTGACTCTTTTACTTTCTGTTCCTCTTCTACATCTTCATCTTCCTCTTCATCAGCATCATCACCTTCATCATCCTATAACAAAATGGTACAATGATAATATATGACTATTTATACAAAGAAAAATAGAATCAAGGAAACCTGTCAATCCAGGGCAAGCATTCACCTGTATTAGTATTTTATAAACTGTATGTCTTAAGATAATGTGTTTTAGACAAGATATGTTATGTCTGAGACTTTTTAATATAGAAGCCACGGTGGCAGAGTGAGTAAGACGCTACCAGGAAAGTTCAGATTTTCCAGCGTGTTGTCCCCTTGCCAGTGGCGCAGGTGGAGGATCTGACCCAGACAGCTGGATGGGACAAAATAATTGAGACCCTGTTTGCCTAATGACGTGCACATGAAAGCTAGGCTGTACACTACTATCTGTGCAAAATTCCCCCTCCACAGCACGCTGTACAGCATAAGTCGGTCTCCATTAAACCAATTGAAACAGAACAGTAGGACATTAAATTAAATTTCGTTTGTTTTTAATATATTTTCCAATCCATGTTGTGTAGCCTACTGCAGATCTTGATGACATGGAAATATTCAAGTATTTTTGTTAAAATAACACAACTTACATCTTTAGCTTCTAAATCTGATTTTTTAGATTTGCCAGTAGTTTGTGTATTATCTCCACCTGGTCCAATATCAGCTTTTTTATCATCTGATTTATCTTCTTCTCCTTCTTTCACTTCATCATCATCTGGTGTGGCTTCATCTGTCTTCTTACGTTGTGCGATATCTTCTGACTGAAAGGGAGAGAGAGAGAAATGAAGTTTAACATCCATTCAACACAAACCAGGTGATTTTGGGACTAACACATGCTGTAATTATACTCCCATAATTTTCTCTAGTAGCGGGAATAAACCGGATGGCTCAGAAAAAATAACAGGCATGCAACCCTAAAGCTGCATTTCCTTTTAGTACTCAAAATCGAAACCATGCCACCTGACTCAGGAACAGACCTCAAGGTCTAAAAACCCCCTCCTCTTTCCCATCTTGAAGCATATTTACATTTACAAATATGGAGAGCGATTTTCAATTTTAAGACGAGGGAGAAAAACCTCCCCTCGACTGACATTCAGGTGCGCGGCAGGTGCTCGCGAGCGATCGCGCAACTAAAATAACAATGACTGCAATGTGACTTGAAGGTGGTAAAAATACATTAAATGCATTTGAAATCAATAGAGCACACTGTATTGCATATTATGGTTGCTTTAAATATTAGCCTTTTAAATAATTATTCAATGTTGATTAGTTTGTTGGTTGGAGGGGTGTTACATTTGCTGATTTGCCAATAAACTGGTTGGTGGTAGGTCACATTTCATGCATAATTTTCTTTTGTAACGTCCAGGTAAAACATCAATTATCAATCAGTCAGTCTTATAGGCACTATCCCTGACAAGTGGGAACCACGTTGGAAAAATCCTGATGGTCTACTTGGTACATGCCAGGATCTGAACCTGAGAAATTTCAGTCGACATAATTGATGAATAACAAAGTCAGCATTGAACAATTTTTGTGATGTGACTTTAGGGGTTCAACATCAACTTGACAGACTAGGTGATTTCAGAATGAGCATATGGTACAATTTATTTTCAACAATTTGTTTAAATTCATAGGAAACTGCACCTACTCTTGGTAACATACTACATTGGAATCAAGACTAATTGACAAAATTAGGTCTTTTCGTGATTAGCATATGATACAATTTATTTTCAGTAAATCGCTTGAAGAAGGAGGAAACTGCATTCCTTATAACATACTAGATTGGGATTAAACCTAATGGACTATATGACAGATCACATGATTTAAGGCATACCAGACCACACAACCCTCCTTTATGTATACTGAGCGCCATAGAAAACGCATCACTTAGTTTCTCGTATAACAAAACGATCCTGTAAACATATCTTATTTATTTTGATTCTTACTGTGAACAATATTCAAATGGGAACACATCAATAACAACACATTTGTACACTTATGGATGTTAAATCCTTAATCAATGGTACAAAGTCAGAGGGGTCAAAACCAAAAGTACGACACAGATGGTTAATTCCATGCTCCACGGTGCACAGCGTGCATAAGAGCCAGTGGAGGACACACGCCCTACTGACATCTGTGTCGTACTTTTGGTTTTGACCCCTCTGACTTTGTATCTTTGATTACAGATTAAACATCCATAAGTGTACACATGTGTTGTTATTGATGTGTTCCCATTTGAATATTGTATACAATAAGAAGCAAAATAAATAAGATATGTTTACAGGATCATTTTGTTATACGAAAAACTAAGTGATGCGTTTTCTATGGCGCTCAGTATATTAGCAATGATGAAAATGTCGGGAGGTCATAGTTTAATTAGACATCAATACAAAAAATAAGTTCTACCTTAATTGGTCCCGATTTAGGACAGAAACAAATGGAGAGTAAGACAATGGGTAGAAGTAAAACTACGATATAAACAGCCCACAGCCATGGTTTCGCATCTGCCGATGATTTTAACGTGTTCCAGATATTCTGAAGTGTTCAACAAATAAAAAACAACTAAAAAACACATAAAAACATGCAGTTACGTTGAATACAATTCTCTGCAGTCGATAGCCAAGGAGGGTGATCAAACCAGTAATCAAGTTATTTTTTCCAAATCTGTTAAAATGTAATCTGTTACAATTTAGATTGTGTGATTTATTAAATAATCATTTAACAGCTGGTTCAGAACTAACAACATTCTGTCCACGAAAAATTTGAGTAAAAGATCACCATTGTCGCTATCAATTACAGAGAAAAATATACAACGTTAAAAATGGTCCAGTGGTTCTCACCTTCGACATACAACAGTATGCAAATATAAGCACAAGCGGTAGGGCTATTACTACTAGAAAAACAGCCCATAACCACGGACGTTCTTTCGTGGCATCTAATATAGCATTATACATATTACTCTGAAAACATTAAATTCATTAACATTTCATCATGGCGAATATCTCACAAAATATCATTCCTTAATTAATTCAAATACATTATGCATCAGGTGGAAGTATGACATTAGCCCTTGGTCGGACCTGATAATTTAATCAACTAACTCTGCCCTTGCTCTAAATTCCGCTCTAAATTTCCTCCACTAATTTGAGTATGTCGGAAGCAGATGTGGGTTCTAAAACCAAAGCCTCTTCAGTAAGTTTGCAGCAGAAGAATGCATCTTGATGTCACTTCTAAATTTTCTTTGGGATGTGGTAGATAACTGTTTGTAACTAGCAGATTGAAATTTGGTCTCACATTTCTTCCAGAAAACCCCCAAAATGATATAAGTTACTCTTTCCAAATCTTAGCCCATATCTCTAAAAGCTCAATGAATCATTTAGCACTAAACTACAATATTGCTCTTTCTAAAGCTTAGTCCATATCTCTAAAGGCTCAATACATCAATTAATGCTCAACTACAATATTGGGGAATTTAAATCCTTAATAGAAATAGTTCAATTTAGTTTTCATAGATCTATGCTGATTCAGAGTAACACTGTTTAATTGGTAGCAGAGAAATGGGATGGGAGGGAGAATTCACGCTGGGTGTGATTATCTAGTGTTGGTATATTGATTATATTTTTTCAATTTAATCAATCAGAGTACATATTTAGCCTGGATTAAGACCTGAGAAATTTTATATTTTAGCAGGATTGTAAATGATACATCAAGCCTTTAAAAAAAATAATTTAAAGATTGTCCAGCAACTAATATTGTCCCCATCCCTCCCCAGTCATTTGAATTTGTATAACAAGAATCAAATGAAATTATCCTTATTTGGTTATTTAATCTTTGTCATTGGAGATACATTTGTGACCGGAATTATCGTTTTCAGTCGGAAGTCGGAATCATTCATTTTGCGTTATAGGCAAAATACGGCAGTCAGTGGTGAAATTATTGATTTTCAGTTTTCATCACCAAACAATAGTTTGAAATGTTGTCTTTCGGAATTCTAAACCATTTTTAATTATTCGAACTCTAAATGCCTCAAAAATTGATTTTAATAAAACATGTAGAATGTTACGTAATCAAAATTCTCCCTAAAACAATCGAAATTAGTCGTCACTTAACATGTCAAATAAATTTTCAACCGGTAAAAATTTGGAGGCAATATCCCCATCCTAAGATACTGGTTGCTATAATGGTTTAAAAATTTTTAGTACCCAGACTTTAATCTGCGTTTTCTCAGAATGTACTTATGTTGACCTTGAAGCTTCAAAATTTCACAACTCGGTCAATTTTTGAGATATCAACATAATTTTTGTTGCATTTGAAAGCTCACAGTTGTGGCTTTCAGAAAATGTATAGAACTCAATTTTGGTGAAGTGATCCAAGTGACTGATTTTGCTGGCACCAGCCACATTTATAAAACTTACCAATCCAGAAGCAGACGATGCCTTTTCTTCCATGTTTTTAATGACCCAGGAAGAATGAGTCCAGCTTTCTACCACCTTATCATCGTCAGATATGAGGAAATTATCAAATAAAATATCATTTGTCATTGACCACAACTCTAAACCCAGCGCAGACTGAAAAATAAAAGACGAAATGAAATAAATGTGAAGAGATGGTGTATGTGGTTTAGATAGATATTTAGTAGTCAGGGCTGTGCTGGGAATATTGTAGACGATATTTGATTCAGAGAGAAAATTGGGTTTAGCGTCCCATCACCACAAACCACGTTATTTCGGGACTAACATGGTTCAATTCTATTTGAATAATTCGATTAGGCGTAGGAGTCTTTAGCAGTTGGCAAAAAATCTGGAGAAAACCCACAAGGTTAGACAGGCGACTCTATACCCCTTGTCACCTACAAGTGGGATATTGAAATAACACCATTTGACCCAATGACATGTACACATTAAAACAATCAGTCACCCAACCTCTTGAATGAACATGCAGAAATCAATTTCTCTTAATAAGTTGTCATTAAGAGAAAATCAAGACAACTCAAAGTGTCTTACTATTGAAAAACAATCATACTAGCCGAGACAACTTTGATTGCATAAAAATATGCTTACTGGATCATTAACTGCCATCACACTTTTGCAAAATTTAAACAATTCCTTATATATTATAATTCAATGATCTGACATTTTAGTAAATACAGTTAGATGGATAACAATCACTCTAATATATATACATAATGTTTGTCACGTGTATATTAGTTAACTTGTGTTGTATCATGTTCAATGTCTAAATGCCATTTAAAGATTATAAATTAAACATATTTCAGTGTGGCTATGATTACACGGTACTGTGTATTTGATATATACTTACAATTGGTGTCATTTTATAAGGATTTAAATCTTCAAAAAAACTAGGATTAGGGATCATTCTTGCTTTCCATATTCCCTAAAATAAAACAGTTTAAATATTATAATTCAAATTTCCTTTAACTGAATTCAATATAAGATGAGACCGTAGCACTGTTGTTCAAGAAAAAATGTCCTCTTCATAAGCCCGAACTCCTTATGAGAGAGAAGGGGAAATGGGGTTTTACGTCACTTGAAATAAACTAGGTCATTTCGGGACTAACATATGGTTTAATTTTATTCAATAATCCGCTTGCATGTAGGGGTCTTTAGCAGTGGGAGGAAAGTGGATGACCCAGAGAAAACCCATGAGGTTGGACAAGCGACACTACTCCTGGCCATGTACAACCAGGGATTTAAAACCACGCCAGTTGACTCAATGACAGGCTTTACGACAGGCTAACCATTCGGCCATCCACCCGCCCAATCCTTATGAACTTTCATAGCCAATTCAGGGTTTGAACACAGGACCTCCAGGTTAGCCAGTCAACATCTCACTCACTTGGCCACTTTGGCTCCCCCAGCTGAATACATGTAGTTAGTTACCTTATAATTAGGATTATCTATCATTGGTGCAAACCATTTCCCTTTATAATTTGGATTCTTAATAGATGGTTTCTTCCATGGGCCGCATCCAGGAGCATCGGAACATTTCTCGTTATCTGTAGCCATGAAAGAAATAAAACTAGAATACTTAAATAAGATTCTTTTTAGAAATGAAATGGGGTTTAACTTCCTTCTGTTTTGCTCTGAGTGGGCTAATGATGACGGTTCTTTTTAGAAATATGTCTAAATTTACAGGTTTGTTCATCAAAAGATACCTGCTTCTATTCTACACAACTGACTTTTTTATACGCCCACATTTTCATGTGGACGTATTATGTCGTCGCCCCTGTCCGTCCGGACGACCGTCTGTCCGTCCACAATTTGTTTGTGGACTCTCTACAGGTCACAATTCTTATCTGATTTTGACGAAACTTGAAATATAGGTTTATCCCCAAAAGATCTCGGCTGCTTTCGATATTGGCATGTATCGGATCAAAACTTCATGGATTATGGCCCCTGATTGTCTGAAAAATCACGTTTTTAGCTTGTGGACCCTATAGAGGTCACAATTTTGAACCGATTTTGATGAAACTTGACATGAATGTTTGTAACCCAAAGATCTTGGTTCCTTTCGATATTTGCGCATATCGGAATGTAATTTCCTGAATTATGGCCCCTGATTGTCCGAAAAATCACCCTTTTTAGCTTGTGGTCCCTCTGGAGGTCACAATTATTATTCGATTTAAAAAACCGTTTGATTATATCACCATTACACCCTAAGAAAGGTTGAGTTCGAATTTCGGGAAAATCGGACGAAAATTGCCATACAAAATGGCCACCGTTTGTACGCGAATGCTGTTAAAAAATGGTATATCAAGATTGTGGACCCTGTGGAGGTCACAATTTTGATTCGATTTTGATAAAACTTTAAATTCATGGTTATAACCCAAAGATCTTGCTTCCTTTCGATATTTGCGCATATCGGATCGTAACTTCCTGAATTATGGCCCCTGATTATACTTAAAATCGCCTTTTTTTTAGCTTGGAGGTCACAATTATATTTCGATTTAAAAAACCGTTTGATTATATTGCCGTTACACCCTAAGGAAGGTTGTGTTCGAATTTCGGGAAAATCGGACGAAAATTGCATTACAAAATGGCCGCCGTTTGTACGCGAATACTGTTAAAAAATGGTATATCAAGGTTGTGGACCCTGTGGAGGTTACAATTTTGATTCGATTTTGATGAAACTTGAAATTCATGGTTATAACCCAAAGATCTTGCTTCCTTTAGATATTTGCGCATATCGGATGCTAACTTCCTGAATTATGGCCCCTGATTATACTCAAAATCGCCTTTTTTTTAGCTTGGAGGTCACAATTATTATTCGATTTAAAAAACCGTTTGATTATATCACCGTTACACCCTAAGGAAGGTTGAGTTCAAATTTCGGGAAAATCAGACGAAAATTGCCATACAAAATGACCGCCGTTTGTACGCAAATACTGTTAAAAAATGGTATATCAAGGTTGTGGACTCTGTGGAGGTCACAATTTTGATTCGATTTTGATGAAACTTGAAATTCATGGTTATAACCCAAAGATCTTGCTTCCTTTCGATATTTGCGCATATCGGATCGTAACTTCCTGAATTATGGCCCCTGATTATACGCAAAATCGCCTTTTTTAGCTTGGAGGTCCGGTTATTATCTGATTTAAAAAAACGTTTGTTATATTACCGTTACACCGTAAGGAAGGTTGAGTTCGAATTTCGGGAAAATCAGACCAAAATTGCCATACAAAATGGCCGCCATTTGTACGCGAATACTGTTAAAAAATGGTATATCAAGGTTGTGGACCCTGTAAAGGTCACAATTTTAATTTGATTTTGATGAAACTTGAAATTCATGGTTATAACCCAAAGATCTTGGTTCTTTTCGATATTTGCGCATATCGGCTCGTAACTTTCTGAATTATGGCCCCTGGTTATACGCAAAATCCCCCTTTCTTTAGCTTGTGGTCCCTCTGGAGGTCACAATTATTATCCAATTTAAGAAAACGTTTGATTATATCACCGTTACACTGTAAGAAAGGTTGAGTTTGAATTTCGGGAAAATCGGACCAAAATTGACAGACAAAATGGCCGCCGTTGGTACGCGAATACTGTTAAAAAAATGATATATCATGGTTGTGGACCCTGTATAGGTCACAATTTTAATTCGATTTTGATGAGGAAGGTTGAGTTCTAATTTCGTGAAAATCGTACCAAAATTGCCGGACGAAATGGTCGCCGTTTGTACGCGAATATTGTAAAAATATGGTATATCATGGTTGTGGACTCTCTACAGGTCGCAATGCTTATCCGATTTTGATGAAAAGTCACATTTCTAGGTTGTGTACCGTCACACCATAATCATTGTCGGTTTCGAATTTCATTAATATCAGACTGGAACTGACCAACTAAATGGCTGCTCCGAATACAGTATGAAATACAGGACTTAAAGATGTTGGAAAAATCACTTTCGGTATTGCTTGTTCTCTGTCCATCTCTCGAAAATGTGGGCGTATCCTGCCTGGCAGTGCCAGCCTATCTTTTTTAAAATATATGGCCGTATACCAGGACCTGGCCCCAAGTTCATAAAGCATTCTCAGACGTAAGTTAAGAATTTACTAAAATTTCCGTCACTGTTTATGAGAAATATCTTTGATCCAGAAACACAAAACCTTGCAAATAATTTCTTATCAACGTATTTGATATATTAAAACAACAAAGGTTTTATAAAGGGCTACATTTTTGTTAAAGGCTAACAATTTGCAAAAACACTGCCAAATATAAATTTCCAGATACAAAGTTCTAGTACCAATATTTTAAATATATACATCTTACCTATCAATGGTGCCTCCCATTCACCGTCCATTTCATCATCCCTATAATATACAGGAATATCATTGAAGACAATTCTATATTAACATGCATGGAAAATATACCTTATCCAGGTTGATATTTATTCAAAGACCTATTTATATAGATAATTCCCCCTGAGATAGAAAGAAAATGGGTTCAACATTCACTCGATACAGACCACGTATGGGTTTTTTAGCAGTGGGAGGAAACCAGAGGACCCAGAGAAACTCATGCGGTTGGACATGCATATACAACCGGGGAATCAAAACCATGTCAGTTGACTTATGTTACAGTGCAGCGTGCACATGCTAACGATTCGGCCATCCAACCTCCCATATATTTCCAGACAGGACTCAGTTTCAATATAAAGGGTTCAATTTTTGCTTTATTCAGTCTACCAACCCTTTATAAAAACTAGGAATGAAAGCTAACTAATATGTGATTCAGAGTTTTAACTCTTTATGATCGCTTGAAAGCAAAAATCTTTTTTATTGTTAAAATATTTGAAGATTGACCCAGTATTTATTGCTAATGCACTTCTAAACAGAATAATAAATTTGATCAAGTTCCGTTAAATAAAGTGTTGTGAGTTCGTTTAGAAAAAAGAAAACTAACCAATCATCAGGTTTAGTTGCAGCAGGATCAGGAATTAATTTTGGTTCATCCTCTAACCAACCATCAGGCATAACAGCATCTTCATCAATAATCGTCTCAGGTTCACTTTCATCCCTAAAGCATTAGAATCATTACATTGTGATCATTACATGTACATCACTTTCCTCCCCAAAACATCACAATCAGTACGTGTACATTGTAATCATTACATGCACATCACAATCATAACATGTACATGATTACATGCACATCACAATCTGTCCTTTCAATATTTTTTTTTTATCAATCTCAGAAAATGGAGGAAAATTTTTAATTCTATCCTAACTCAGATATAATGCATATTCAGCCATCACTCTGCATATCTAGTTCTTGAACCTCAAACATCTACAAGCCTGGACATAAGAGAGAGAGAGAGAGAAATGGGATTTAACGTCCACATGACACAAACTAGTTCATTTCGGGACTAACATAGTTTAATTTTATTTCAATAATTCGCATGCGCATAGGGGTCTTTAGTAGGGGGGGGGAAACCAGACTCAATGACAGCCATTATGATACAGCGCACGCACGCTAACCATTCAGCAATTCAACCCCCCCTGGCCTTAATGCACCTGTATTGCGTAATAATTTCTGCCTGACAAAGTCTGTGGCAGCTGCCTTATATTCAAACTTGAAGATCTATAGAAGAAAACTTAATTAGTAACAAAATCTTACCAATCATCTGGTTTAGTGGCATCAGGATCAGCAATTCTACAAAAAAAAAACATGAGTTCATAAATAAATATATATATATCTTCAACAGAAATCTAAAACTCATAAACAGTTTTAATTCAGAAGAAACATTAAATAGTAACTAAAGGTTCCTTGCATTTAAAATGCCCAAATTGTTTTTCAACTTACTTTTCCCTTTCATCCCAATCTTCTGGTTTTTTATCATCAGGATCTTCTATTTCTTTAGGTGGATTTACAGGGGGGCTAAAATAAATAAAATAAAAGTAAACTCAATCCATTCTTCTTCCATGATATAATCTGTTGAATATGGGTAAAGTATATGATTATAAGATCTGATAAATGTGTATAATATGCAATTAAGAAATGACCATCCTTTCTTCTTCCATGGTATTACAATAAGTGAAGACTGGGCTTAATGATTGAAACCTGGAATATTCTATTCAAGAGTCCAGATCCTTGACCACTTCACTACCCTCACCCCCACCATTTTAGACAACAAAAGATGAAGAAACTTGATAATTACCTGAAATCTTCCAACAAGCTACCGGAATTAACAACATTACCATCAACTTTAATTTGAAATGTATTATCTGGTTTCACAACTAGAAAATAAAACCACATCATCAGAATGTACCCTCTCAGTGACATCACGATTATAATTTACCCTTGCAGCGACATCACAATTATAATTTACCCTCTGATGAGGATGCCTGATATGAATACAAAATGATAATCTAACTTTCAAGAGGATATGAAATTTATAATTTACCCTCTCGGTGGAAGCCTGATATGCCATCACGATTATAATTTACCCTGTCAGTGGAATGTCGGATATAAAATCAAATCATAATTTATCCTCTTGGTGGAATGTCACGTATGAGAACAAGATTATTATTGATTCTACCAGTGGAATTTCATGAAATGACATCACGATTATTAATAATAAAATTATTTTCCCGCTTACAATATGAAATCCTCGCCCCTCCCACCCCATCCTGAAATGAAATGGTGTTTAGCGTTCTATTGTTCTGCGCCAAACAGGGTTTATGGTGGTGTATAAGAGAGATGGGTTAAATAGTATTATGACGTAGTAACTCACTCAATGTATATAAATGTGTTTTTTTATCAGTAAAGAAACTATCAAGACTAGCGGCAGGTTTCTTCGCATGTTTCTCCTGAAAATAAACAAATGATAAATTACCCTATATTCAAATACCACTAAAAATATCATTTAGTTTACTGTAGCATATTCAGTGTCCCAAAACAAACAGAACTCATACTTGTGTTACCAAGATGACCATACTTTAACCATTGCCATACAGTGTTATGCATACATATATATTGTGTAATAGTTTGGATGCAGCTATGGCAGGTGTGGCGCCAGGCAGGGTAGGATTACTCTTCCGGACACCTATAACAACTGTTTGGCGTACATTTTTTACACCTGAATAGTCCATTTGCACTATTTTGCCGATGCCATTTTTTTTAGGACTTTAAACTAAACTAATAGTTTGGATTGTTCGTACTTGTTTTTTTTAAATTTTATTACAAGCTGGGTAGTTTCTAGGCAATATATATTGCCTCCCTTTGACATTAAAAATATTATATTACACTTTTCAATACCATGATCAAGAAGACAAAATTCATACTCGTATTCAATTGTCCCAGATTTTTAAAACAATTCAACAATTAATATGAGTAATTCCATTTTCTTACCTCAATTTCTCCTGTTTTAGGGTTTTTATGACGGAAGATAAAATGTAGTTTATGATCATTGCCACATTTATCTGGACCAAACATAATAGTATATGGTGTTTTATCTTGAAATTTATTCTGAAATATAAAGTGTATAACTCAATAATCAGTTCGATTTTAGAATCCTCCAATTTTAACACACATATTTCAAAAGAATCTGAATTTACGATCATTTAAAGAGTGCACAAATAACTATTAAACCGTCCTATAATATGGAGAGCTATCCACATATTCTTGACTGTTTAAGTCTGTCTAGACATGTACCAGTATTAACTAGAACACTATTCAAAGGTAGTTAGTATTTACATGTACCAAGTACTAAAGGGTTAAGTTGACAATTTTGTTTTTGATGTGCTGTACACAGACAGAATTAAAATCTTACCAGAGGTAGTTTACTATCTTGAGACAGAAGTTTAACATAAGCACCCCCACATTCCATTCCATTCTGGAACCGAACTTCATATCTAAAATAGACATCAATTACGATAATTAACAACAATCTATCTTCAGTCAGCTAATGATGACGGGTATAAATGTACCAAATATTTGTCAGGGTTCTTTTACGTGCACACCATTGTATACACGTATCACTTGGCGTTTTCTGTCCAATCTAGATGTCGATACGATGTTATTGGGCAGGACTTCGGTATGGCACCACCAACATGTGCAAATCCCATTGGATAATCCAGTGGAACTTTCTCAGCACCCCCTGGTTACTAAATTACCTACTGACCCAAAATGTAATAAGATATACATGTATAAGAGAATGGGGTTTTATTAAGAGAAAGAGAGAAATAGGGTTTTAACATCCACTCAACACAAACAAGGTCATTTTGGGACTAACATATGGTTCAATTATATTTCAATAATTTGCTTTCGTGTAGAAAACCCATAATAGAAAACATGCCATTTGACTCAATGACAGACCTTCCGGTCTAGCATGCATGTGTTCAACTATGCAGTCACCCAATTTCCCAAGAACTTGATACAACAATGTGAGTACTTACTGCATGATAAATGGTTTTCCTGAGAAATCAAAAGGTTTGTTTAAAGGAGATGAGACAGCATGATGTTTAGCTTTACTCTGTAATCATACAAAATCAACAAAATTAGAAATTACAACAATTAGAATCTCTATCAAAATTATACAAGAGGGAATACCAGAAATTAATCTAGCATAGAAGATTTTGCGTCACAAAAAAGAAAATTCATTTTAATAATTTTGAATTCAGTTTTTTCCATACCACGAAATGGAACATTTTTTCACGAAATGGAATTTTCAGAGTTTTTTTCCAGTATATGTAATAATATAGTCTGCTACAAGGGAGATTTATCCTGAACAACGGCATCAGGACCTACTTTTACATCTAATTCAAACAGCCAAGGGATCTCTCGGCCAATACAGGTATCGAAAACGCGACCTCTGAGTGAGTGAGCCAACTTCTCACTGATACACACAGAAGAAAAAGTGAAATACTTTAGCTAGAAACTAAATTCAATGTCCGCAATAAAATAGTGAGATCTATAATAATATGTCTAGATTGAATATTTACTTTTAGTATTAAACCCAGATCTCCTACTAGTGGATTGTCACTTGGTTCTTCTATAGACCATTTACCTGTGAACATAAAAATAAAAGATGGTTTGAAGACACAAACATTATACATATTTAACATACACCCAAAATTTGGAGTGGTATGCACACCAAAATCTAACTCATCCAAGGTCTTTTTAGCCTGAACATATCAGACAAACAATATAGCAGCTGGAGTGTCCACAGTCTTAATGCTTTGCCAGTATATGAGTAATACGTCCTACTGTTCTGTTACTACTGGGCTAGTATCAAATTCCAACTGCCAAGGGATCTTTTACGTGCACGTCAAGATGTACAAGGGGCTATCATTTTTCATCCCACCTGAACAACTGAATGTTGTCCTTTGCTATAATAGGAAGAAGTATTAGGATTTTTGCTTTGGGATATTAACATACAATTTTTCAATTTCATAAAAATCTCATAAAAACTTTGAATGTCCACAGTGTGAATAAATGTCTGGATGGACATGGATGAAGACCTAATACTTCGTCATAATACTTTAGGCATATTCAGTATCTAAATGGTGGTGTAGAATATTTGAATAGTAATATTAGCGTTTGATGTGAGCATTAATTGTTTATAACTTTACCTACACACAACTAACTACTGAAAGTCATTGATTAATTGGTACTTTAACATGTACATGGTTAGGTCATACTAAAAATATATTCTGGTTTGAGACAATCCTTCAAAAAAAAAAATCATTTGGGGTTTTATTATTTCAAGGGATTGTGTCTCAAAACAAATCACAAATTGTAAATTTCAAGGTTCTATATTCTTGCAGGATAATAGTTATCTTCCAAGAACATTAAGATTCCAACAGAAAAGTCAATGGTTGCCATTTAAAACAATTTATAATTGTCCAGTGCCTTTCATGATGATTGTGAATAAGATTTATCATGGTTGTGTGTAAGTTATTGTGTACTTGATAATTGTGCCTACTGAACAAAATGGCAAACATTTATTAGACTTACTTTCCTTAAACACATGAAATATGAACGAGCAAAAATTAATGGGGATAATAAAATCAGGTCATGCAGTTCAGTGATGTAGCAGTATTTGAGAATCAGAATAACTTTTTACTTCACCTTATTCATCTATTCACTGATGTAAACCAAATTGTATAAAATTAGTAAAATAAGTAGAGTTCTTATCTTTCATCAATGAGTATGAATATATAATATATGTAAATATGACCTACATTAAACAATGTTGATGCTGGGTATCAACAATGTTATATCCACTTATATCGGCCCTATTTTGTTAGTTTAGTATAAATTTATCCATATTCTATACATTGTATATTTAGTTATTCACTGGTTTAAAGGAGTAAAATTTCTATTCATTGAGAAGAAATTCGATCAGTGGACCAGGGCAATGCATTGTACCTCTTTCAGTGTGGTCAAAATATATATAAACGATGTATATCATGTTCTCTAGAAGTGTCTTTTTTAGAGATTGTGGAACACATTAAATAGAACACAACTGTTATGGGAAATCAATCACTGGTTGAATTCTATAAGCACGTTTCAACAAGTATCCTCTTATCCTTTATCAAGCATAATAATAAAACTAGTAACTGACTTCCAATAAAACTTGTGTAGTGTTTATATCTTATGTGATAATATTCATGGTTTTAGAGAAGCTATCCACGGTATTAGGTATACAGTAGGTATACATGATCGAGCTATTATCCAAGGAGATTCATTTCTTACCATCATATTTAGCTATGGTTTCATCTGTATTATCTTTTTTAGCATCAGATAAAACCCATCTAGAAAATAAAAACAAAACATATATATTAGTAAACAAATGTATATTACGTATTGTGTGTTGGTCAATATGTAGCAGAGTAAAATAACTGTGATGTATTTCTTGTGACAATACTATAAGAGAGAGGCAGGTGGGGTTTAATGTCCACATGACACAAACTGTTCTGCTCCAACTGGGCTAATGGCAGGCATATGCCACACAGTTTGCTATGAGGGAAATATTACCTGGATAGAGGCACTACTGTCTACTCTTACAGTAATTCCAGCTTCTAAGGAATCTTTTATATGCACTCCACTACATGTATGTACACTGAACATTGGAGAAGTCATTATTATTATTATAACAATAAGCCTTGGCTAAAAATAAATGACTTTTTGTGATGTGTTGAATGGAACACTTAATCTGATTAAAATACAGATCTATATTTCATTTCAATTTCTATACCTCTGATGGTCTCTATCTACTACATGAATATCTGACCAGTTGTAGTGAGAGGTCGCTTCAGGGGTCATATGAGCTGATTTTGATCCTATGACTTAAGACATTTAATGAACTAATGAGTGTTGATGTTTATAGGATACCCACAGTTCAGTGCATTGCACACCAACATCTCCCTCATATCATCCAGAATGCAAATCATATAACTCAAGTTCTAGATGTAGTATTGGGCTAATTTGAGAAGCATGAATCAATCCCCACAAAAATAAAACATATGATATTAAAAAGTACTAGTGGAAGCAGAAAATAATTGGCATTTATACAAAAGAACTTCTGAAAAGTGTAAAAGAAAAAATAGGGTTGTTTGTATTTACTTTTTTGAAAAATCTTCCTTTGTGTGGAATGGTTCTGCAAAGTATGTGTTTTCTTTTAGAGTTGGTCTTTTGTACACTGGCTGTAAGATAAATAAAGAAATCAAATGATGTTCAACTGAACTAATGACCACTGACATGTGCCATGCAGTGTGCTACATGTATAAGAAAATTTTTGTCTGGCCCAAGAAGTTTCGGCCTACTCTTCAGCGACTTCCAGTTGTCAATGGATCTGACATGTGTAGACAGAATGCTAGTGTGCCAAAACGTGGCGGATCATTGTGGATTTAGTTGACAATCTAGGCCAAGTCTTTATTATCCATTTTATCATTAAATTTTTAAATCTCGCAGGTGTTCTTAACTATGGTCTAGAGAGTTAATAATATATTAGACATGTGAATAAATGTCTTAATTAATAATTTACATTTACACAACATTTGATGCCAAAATTAAGACCTGCAATAGTCAGATTTACACTATCTCTTACATGATGCATCATTACGACAAGCTTCTTGAAGACCTCAAGAGATGATTAAGGGGAGATAAATGAATTTACCTTTTCTCTTGGTGGTACATCATCTTCTCCATCATCTTCAACTTCAACTTCGACATCATCATCTTCTTCACATTTAACTGCTAATAAAAGTGACGCCAACAACCCCAACAATAATAAACTTCTTCTGACCTTCATTCTACAATAAAGATGAAAATAATTCTATTTATAATTCATATATACATTGCTCACTCCACTCAAATGATGTTGAGAGAGACAGAGAGAGGGGGAGAGAGTTTAACCTACATGTACATGTGACACAAACTAGGTCATTTTAGGACTCACACACTGTATGGTTAAATTTTATTGCGTAAGGGTCTTCAGGTGTGGGAGGAAACCTGAGAAAACCCACCAGAGGTTGGGACAAGTGACCATATTCCTTGTCAAAAGTGGGAGTGATAAATTGAACACGTCCTCCTTTGTTGGCACAAAACTATATATATACATGTATCAGCTATTGTGTCGTACTAGATACAATAGCATAGCTAGTTCAGGACACTGGGGGTGGGGTGGGGCTCTATTTGGGGGCATTGGAAAAAGGTTGTGTTTTTGTCAGGACAGGAGACAAGATTCAAGATACCCAAAACAATTTTTCCACTAAAAAAACACTGCTTAAAAAGTTTCAGGCAATGTTAATGAGTATGTAGTGTTTCTGTTTGAGGTATTTTTACGGTTGATTGAGCGATTTTAACTGAATTAATTATTAGCAGAATTTAAGTGGATTTGGATCACCACAGGCACAGGAGCCATCACATATTGTCAGCCCCATCAAACTGATGAAAGCAAAGTCATGGCCTATATGTAAGTTACCAAGAGGTCTGAACACCGATTTGGATGGAATGGAATGAACAGTCAACATAAAACTCTTTTCAAGGAAAGTTGGTATGGGTATCATAGCGACACCCATTCAAGACCTTAATGCTAATCAAACTAAAAAGGAGTCCAGTCATTATCCCCATCACGGGAAAATTTGCTGGTCAAAAAATCGACAAATATATCCTTCATTTAACTTCAAATGCCGAAATGGGTAGCCTTCACTTGCTACTAGTACATGTAGGGTTAGGGAATAAAGAATCTAATAATATAGAATAGATAGCCAACTGGAGTATTGGTAATAAAAAAAACCCAGTATGCCTACTCTTTATAACCTTATTTTCAAAGGGTTGAAAATTTGGTCAAGAGTAGAGGCCGATCTTTTATTTTGCACTTCACTGAAGGAAATACAAAAGTAAGTTAACAATAACATTTGAAGAAAATAGAGATATATTTCGAAAATTCTGTTAAATAAATGTAACCAATTCTAGCCTACGAGGCTACTGCAATTGTTATTGCGTTCTAATTTATTAATTAACAAAATAAATTAATAAACGTGATGTGTCTGATTTTTCTAGAACATTGATGTGCGCTCTATCATTTATTTCTCCATGTCTTCTTAGCCTAAATTAAATGATGATGTAGAATTAATGTAAGCCTACATACCACCACTAACATAGTCATAGATCTATTATTATTGATCTATTTCTATTTCATAATTGATTATATTATCATTATTCTTGTACCATCATGGGCTTGTGCCATACTTGATGTCAAAATTAAAAAGAAAACATTTAAATTAGGTCTAGATCTACTTCATTTCGATCATCATTCATAAACCAGCATTATGATTATGAACCATGTATGTAACATGTATGATTATGATGGGGCAGACTTATCGAGCCGAGAGCACAGGACTAAAAACCTGTTTTACCATTGGAATGCTAACAGTAATGGCTACTACACGTGAATTACAATTACCTTCCGTTCTTGCACTTGTCTCTTCACTATTCAGACGATAAATGGATTATTGAATAATCTAGAAGGAATCGATTCTTGTCGAAAACTACTCGACCACAACGCTTTCCTAACAACGTGGTGAATTTTCATTCGACGGAATTACCGGCGTGATAGTCTTGGCCTTACCAGCTGCGTTGGTGTATAACAAAACCAAGGACTGGTTAAACTCGTCTCGGAATAACCTAACTGTAAAATGTAACGGTAATTTCTATTGGTTGTGATACAGGAAGTCGTCTCATGGTTTTCTACAAATTTGCATAGAAAGCGTAGAGTCGAAACGAAATGAAAACGCAAATAATATGTATTTAATAAAAATTATCATAATGAGATTGGATCTTTCGAAATGTTCAGTAAAAACTGATGTTTTCAATACCAAAAATATTTATCTTTCAATTGGGTTAATATTTCTATCTTATGATTGTGTTGGTCAACATTCGACGATTTATAAATAAATTTCGCGGTTAACCAGACGCTCAAAAATTCTAAACGGTGAGCACCCTTTCCAAACTCATTCGTCAACCATATTTACATGTATAATTTAGGAGCCATTTTATGCAACATGTTTGAATAGTTTCATATGCGCAAATAACAATATTGTTAAGAGTTTGAAAAAATAATTAGTCCTAATGGTCTAGATATGAATATTATCGCTGAAATGGAACAATACCTCACCCCAAATATTATGGGGACACCCAATTGTATTAAGAGACTGGAAGTTTGAGGCTCAAAATAAAGCTTGAGTCTGAAACGCAAGAAACACGTTGTTGAACAAATAAACCCTGTACAAGCATCTTGCAATTAGAAAACTACAAACATATCTAATCCAAAATGTCTCTGGCAGACGAACTGCTAGCTGATTTGGAAGAAGGGGGAGTCGATTATAATGATGATGAAGAATTACTGCCTGATGTGGAAGACATCCAAGATGTTTCTGCCATGGATGTTGAAAAATCTAATTATGATGTCCACAATGTTGCCAAACTTCAAACTAGTAAAGAGTTGAAAGAAATTGTTGTTAATATTGAAAAATATTCCAAAATGGAGAGAAGGGATTCCGTAAGTGGCCCAGTGGAGTCTGATCCTGAATACAAACTTATTGTTGACGCCAACAACATGACAGTGGAAATAGACAATGAAATAAATGTTATTCACAAATTTGTTCGAGACACCTATTCAAAACGATTCCCAGAATTAGAGTCGTTGGTGCCAACAGCACTGGAATATATATCAACAGTAAAAGAACTGGGAAATAACATCATGGACAAATCTAAAAACAATGAAAATTTACAAGAAATTTTAACACCAGCTACTATAATGGTGGTTAGTGTGACGGCATCAACGACGCAAGGCTCGAAACTAACAGAACCAGATTTAAATATTGTCATAGAAGCTTGTGATATGGCCCTCAATTTGAATGAGTGCAAACATCGCATATTCGAGTATGTTGAATCACGAATGACATTTATTGCGCCAAACGTATCTATCATAGTGGGAGCATCTATCGCTGCTAAATTAATGGGTGTGGCAGGGGGATTGACCAAGTTAGCCACCATGCCTGCTTGTAATATCATGGTACTCGGCGCTCAGAAAAGAACGCTGTCTGGCTTTTCATCCACGGCGATTTTACCCCATACAGGATTTTTGTATTATGCAGACATTGTACAGAAAACGCCTCCTGATCTGAGAAAAAAAGCGACAAGATTAGTGGCAGCAAAATGCACGTTGGCAGCAAGAGTGGACAGTTTTCACGAGAGCACAGACGGAACAGTCGGAGACACTTTACGAGCAGAAATAGAACAGAAGTTAGATAAACTCCAGGAACCACCTCCAGTGAAAACTATTAAGGCCTTGCCAGCTCCTATTGAACAGTCGAAAAAGAAAAGAGGAGGCAGGCGGGCTCGGAGGATGAAGGAAAGATTAGGATTAACAGAAATGAGAAAGGCTACAAACCGAATGAATTTCGCACAGATTGAAGATGATGCATATCAAGAAGACCTTGGTTTCTCTCTTGGTTCGCTTGGCAAATCTAATTCTGGTAAAATACGTGGACCTCCTGTAGACGCTAAAACCAAGGCTAGAATTTCAAAAACTTTACAGCAGAAACTCAATAGAGGAAATCAAACTACTTGGGGAGGCAGTACAACTGTTAAAAAACAAGTAGCGGGTACAGCATCCAGTGTGGCCTTCACTCCATTACAAGGCCTGGAGATCGTTAACCCACAAGCTGCAGAAAAAAGAGTTCAAGAAGCCAACCAAAAATATTTCTCAAATACTGCAAAATTTCTGAAAGTAGAAACACCCAAACCTGCTCCATTCTAAACATTTGTTGACAGTATTAATATTGTACATGAAAATATCATTGCTGTATCCTTCAGGATGCTGGTACATTTCAGACAGGGCTGGGTTTGGTTGTTGGTGGTGCCCAATTCATGCATAGCCTATGCAAAAGAGACTATATACATTTCAAATTTAAGGTGTAAATGCACGAAAAATCGACCACAAACTTTCAAATTTTGGGGGGGCGGGGGGCTGCACACACCCTTGCATGTATCAAATAAAGCCGCTGATCCTCTTTTACACTTTTCTGACAATATCTACTTTTCATGACTTAATCCGCAACCCATAATAAACTGCACTCAAAATTGATATGTATCATTTTATTAAGAAGTAAAAATGGTAGATATTCTCTCAGTTGAATTCAGATGATCAAAATGAGACGGATCAAAAAATTTCAGCAACAATTATAAATGTCTAGTGGATGTGAAATATTCAATTTATCGTGCGTCCTTTCAGGCCTACATGTAAATAGTGACAGAAATGCAACCATTTCCAGACTGATGCTCCTTATAGAGATTCAGCTTTGACAATATTGTAGTTTGAAGTGGACTAAGAATCCCTACATGACGATCACACTTTAATGGTTAAGTTTAAGTATTTTTCGTGAAAGTGTCACAAGAAATATTTGAATCCAGTATTTGTAAATACTGACAAATTTTATCTGAATGATATGAAGGACAATTATCTGATCGTGTCATGCATTGAAGTTTTAAACGTTGTACTTGTTTAAAGAGATGTTTAAAAAAATAAACAAATAAAATCATGTTTGCACAAAAATTTTTTTAAAAAAAATTAAATAGGAAGGGATGTGGATAGTGGAGGAGGCTTGTGCCAGTTGATCCTGTATCTGTTGTCCATGAATTGATTGAAATTGAGTTTAATGTCCTACTATTTGGTGCAAGTTTTACAAAATCCAGAAATTCCAAGACTTATCTTACCATAGACAATAGAGGTGTCCAATCAGAGGTGGTGACACAATCACACTCAAATCAAACATGGCGACCTCCACATAAACCTTGACATTGAACAAACCTTGAACTTTGCAACTCAATTATCACAGCTACTGTTAGGCATTTTAGCTGGAAAGCATGAAAATTGCTATTCGCAATATGATAGTTCCCCAGCTGGGTCAGTAGCCAATCAAAATTATTATGGAAATATTGAAGGGCTTGATGTGGGGGTTTGATGGCCGAATGGTTAGCATGTGCATGGTATTAAATTCCTGGTTGTACGTGACAAAGGACTAGGGTCGTCTGTCCAACCTCGTGGGTTTTCTCCGGGTACTCCGGTTTCCTCCCACTGCTAAAGACCCCTACGTGCAAGCGATTTATTGAAATTAAACCACATGTTAGTCCCCAAATGACCTAGTTTGTGTTGAGTGGACATTAAACCCCATTTCTCTCTCTCTCTCTTGAAGGGCTTGATAATATGTGCAGAGTTAAAGCGAAATATTGAGATGGCACCAACCAGGCTTCTAGACACGAGTGCAATTTTGCAATAACAGCTGTGCTTTTGCCTACTCTGCCACGGTATAAATGGGACGCTTTTCCTACCCGATCCCCTGTCCAACACCACTGACAAGGTGAAAGAAAGCTGGAAACTCTTAAGGAATATTCTCCGCAAACACTGCGGCAATTAAAGCTGGGATCTTCTGGTTTGTGAGCCAGCTGATAATCACCAAGTGACTGTGTCTCTCCTTAGATATCTGAGTTCCCATGTTCAATCCCATTGTTGACCGAGAAAGTTCATCAGGATTTTCCGGCGTGGTTCCTCCTTGTCATTGGTGTAGGACAGAGTACCTGGCAAGGGACAATGTATAGTCGTTTGGATGGGACGGAAACCCTTGATCCCGTGTACACATTGGCATCCACATGACAGAACCCTTGGCAGTTGGAATTCAATATAAGCGTAGGCCCATTAACGCAGTCAGAGAAGAACAGAAGGACTTTAAACCCAACTTCATTTCATTTCGTTTCCTTAAATATCTTGTAAACATATGTATTAACTTCTCTCTAGGTTATTTGAGGTGAAAAGGGAAAGAATATATCCTGAAATGACAGTCAAACTTCAGCACAAGGAAGTGTAATGTACAATCACTTACGGATATGATACAAAATAGTTTTATCTCCTTCCTGCACTGACTAGTATAATAAAGACAGGCATATGGCACACTGCCTAACGCAGAGAAGAACAGAAGGATGTTAAACCCAACTTCATTTCACATTGATGTGATCTAAATAGGAATAGATGGGCTTCAATATCCAGTATTCAAGCCAAAATAAACATTTTACCATTGGTACACGAATCGTGCACCAGGTGTTTCAGCACCCTTTGTATAACAAGCAACTCAAAGAAAGGAGGTAGACATATTCACGCAACGGTGATATTATATTCGTATCTGGAGAGCATACACAACAAATACTACTGGTGTAGACAGCTGGAATAACCAGATGCTAGACATTGACATTCGATTGAGATTTCTCGCTTATTATTTCAACGAACATAACTGATTTAAAATTGAGTAAAAACAGATTGAATGTAATGTAAATCAGTTTATATACATTCATATTACTTATATATGGGTTGCTTGACATATTTGTGTCAATTTCTAGGTCCCAAATATTAGGGATTTTTAGCTCCTTTAATTAATTAAGGCTATTGATGTAAGTAGAGTCATATAATCTGGCATATACGGTACCTATAAACTCAATCCTACGGTTAATATATAATAATCACAAGGTCAGAAAGAAAAAAAAAAGGATTTTAAAGTGTTGTTTCATTTTCACTGAGTCACAGTAGGTCAATGTATTTCATAATTTCACTTTGCTGATGTCATGATTATAAATGCCAAATGGCGTGATAAATTACATGTATTAAGACTGAATTGCTGCGTACATGCACTAAACACGTACATGTATCAACTTTACCGATAGCTTCCATAATTATCCAAACTTATTAATTGTCATGGCAACGTCATGAGCAATGAGAAAGTTCAATAGATTGCTTCAGTGATATGTCATAATATACATGTATATCACATGACATTGTTATTGATCAATAAGCCAAACCCCAGTAACCCTTGATCCCTTTGTCTTGAATAACAAGTGGGGTTTTCTCCTCTTTCAATCATTTTGTTAATTCAGTCTGGATAATCAAAAAGTGAAAATAGTGCGTGACGTCAAGCCCGCGTATAAAAACCTCTGCGCCTCTCCATACGACATAATCGGTTTTAGATTGTGCAGAAGAACATACTGAATATATTTTGTCGAATTTATTGGTAAGTTTCTCGAAAATTCTTTGTGTCAAATATTTCTGATTGAAAGAGTTATCGAATACGAAATTATATAGATTTGTTCAGTTATATTTTTTTTCTTGAAAGGGAAGGAAAAGGATCAAGAATTCAAATTTATTTAGCAGACGAAATGGCGTCATCTGCCACTGACTGGTCATAATTTTGACGCCATCTTGAAAATTTTGATGTGAATCAAATTTTTTTCAGGTTTTCTTTGCCAATAATGTTGTTTCTTAGCATAAAAATTGAATGTAGCTCATGTCCTCTTTATAACTTGGTATATTTGGTGTTGATTACAGTATTTTACACTTCAAACAAAATTCCTGGAACATCATTACATTAATTTACATGGAGGGAGACGTAATAAAGTGTAGGCCTACCCGATGCCATTCCATTTCAACTTGAAAGTCTTTTTGAAAGGAATAGTTTGATAAAAGATTTCATAGGACTGAAATAGTACGATACGGTGTAGATCAAAGCGTTTGTCTCTAGGACTGGGGGTGGTGGACAAGCAAGGCACTGACCAACAAATAACTAAATAGAATTTTCTTTCTTTTACAGTTCGTCATCATGCAGATTTTTGTAAAAACCCTCACTGGTAAAACCATCACTTTAGAGGTTGAACCTGCAGATACCATCGAGAACGTTAAAGCTAAGATCCAAGACAAGGAAGGTATCCCCCCAGATCAGCAACGTCTTATCTTTGCCGGAAAACAGCTTGAAGATGGAAGAACTCTTTCCGACTACAACATCCAGAAGGAATCCACACTTCATCTTGTCCTGAGATTGAGAGGAGGTATGCAGATCTTTGTAAAAACCCTCACAGGAAAGACCATTACCTTGGAGGTAGAACCAGCTGATACCATTGAGAACGTTAAAGCTAAGATCCAAGACAAGGAAGGTATCCCCCCAGATCAGCAACGTCTTATCTTTGCCGGAAAACAGCTTGAAGATGGAAGAACTCTTTCCGACTACAACATCCAGAAGGAATCCACTCTCCATCTTGTCCTGAGATTGAGAGGAGGTATGCAGATCTTCGTTAAAACACTCACAGGAAAGACCATTACCTTGGAGGTAGAACCAGCCGATACCATTGAAAACGTTAAAGCTAAGATTCAAGACAAGGAAGGTATCCCCCCAGATCAGCAACGTCTTATCTTTGCCGGAAAACAGCTTGAAGATGGAAGAACTCTTTCCGACTACAACATCCAGAAGGAATCCACACTTCATCTTGTGCTGAGATTGAGAGGAGGTATGCAGATCTTTGTAAAAACCCTCACAGGAAAGACCATTACCTTGGAGGTAGAACCAGCCGATACCATTGAGAACGTTAAAGCCAAGATCCAAGACAAGGAAGGTATCCCCCCAGATCAGCAACGTCTTATCTTTGCCGGAAAACAGCTTGAAGATGGAAGAACTCTTTCCGACTACAACATCCAGAAAGAATCCACTCTCCATCTTGTCCTGAGATTGAGAGGAGGTATGCAGATCTTCGTAAAAACCCTCACAGGAAAGACCATTACCTTGGAGGTAGAACCTGCCGACACCATAGAGAATGTGAAAGCTAAGATCCAAGACAAGGAAGGTATCCCCCCAGATCAGCAACGTCTTATCTTTGCCGGAAAACAGCTTGAAGATGGAAGAACTCTTTCCGACTACAACATCCAGAAGGAATCCACTCTCCATCTTGTCCTGAGATTGAGAGGAGGTATGCAGATCTTCGTAAAAACCCTCACAGGAAAGACCATTACCTTGGAGGTAGAACCTGCCGACACCATAGAGAATGTGAAAGCTAAGATCCAAGACAAGGAAGGTATCCCCCCAGATCAGCAACGTCTTATCTTTGCCGGAAAACAGCTTGAAGATGGAAGAACTCTTTCCGACTACAACATCCAGAAGGAATCCACTCTCCATCTTGTCCTGAGATTGAGAGGAGGTATGCAGATCTTCGTAAAAACCCTCACAGGAAAGACCATTACCTTGGAGGTAGAACCAGCCGATACCATTGAGAACGTTAAAGCTAAGATCCAAGACAAGGAAGGTATCCCCCCAGATCAGCAACGTCTTATCTTTGCTGGTAAACAGCTTGAAGATGGAAGAACTCTTTCTGACTACAACATCCAGAAGGAGTCTACTCTCCATCTTGTCCTGAGATTGAGAGGTGGAAACTAACCATAATTTCGACAAAATGTAACTGTTCCAATGTGTATTTTATTCAAAATTTCCAAATTTGCTATATTTTTTCCCATTATCAGTAAATAAAAGCATGTAATATTCAAAATTCTGCTTTTTAACAAGAAACTTGAAACTATTTTAAAAAAAATTGTAACTTAATGATACATCATCAGAACCATTCCAATTAAAACAGAAACAGATCAAAATTCTGCTTATCCCAAAACCTGAAACTATCTTAAATTAATAAATTATATAATAATGTTATTGTGACCAAATAAAGAATTGTCAGATGAAATCTGTTGTTATATTTTATTCTATTTCTGAGAGTAGACCTCTATTGAACTAGAGGTCAATTGGTTACAAACTGCTACACCTCGGCAACGCCTGGTGTCATGTGTCGTGCATTACGAATGATAGCCAAGGATGATGATGACTTGCAACACAATGATGACTTGCAACACAAAGTCTGATGTTTCATCCCTGTATCGGCCTGGAAAAGTCCTTTGATTTACCAGTGTGAATTATCCATACATTGTACTCTAGTGGCGCAGGATGGCAATAAAAAGCTGGACAAGAACGAAAGTGCGCTAATAGAACTCCTCCCAGTTGAATTCGAAATGTGGTCAGGCAAACTATTCCCTCGGCAGACTATGGCATATGCTCAGATTGGTGCAGGAATGTATTCTATTAAATTTCATTTCTGGTATTGTGGGAATAGCATGCTAACTATTTTGAAATACCAGATATCACTTTTTACATAACTGATTGGTTTTGTTGACAATTATTTAACAAGTAACCTTTGGGGAAACTGAAACACGTTTTAAACCTGGGCACTATTATTGGGAGTAATGTATTGTGCAAATTGAGTGCAGTCTCTGTATTGTAACATCCAACTAAGTATAGTGAAGAGTAGGTGGAGACAGATCTGTCTAGACCAGATTTCCCTCATAGCATACTGAATGGCAGGTGTCGGTCTTCATTATTACAGTTGGTGCAGAAATGCAGGGGTTTGATTGCTGGATTAAAGTGTTGCCTCATGTGATATGGTCTGTCATGGAGTCAAGTGGCGTGGTATCTCGCTTGTACATGACAAGAAGGGTCACCTATACAAATTTCCGGTTTCCTCCAACTTCTAAAGACCTGTATGTGCAAGAGAATTATTGAAATAAAATTGAACCATGTTAGTCCCAAAATGATCAGGTTGGTGTATAGTGCTAGTGGACATTAAACCCCATTTCTCACATTAATGGATGTGTGGATAATGCAGATGGAAAAAAATCAAATTTTCCTAGATATTTATTTCAATAATCAACAATATATTATATCTATATGAAACAAATGTACAATTAAATAAATTGCTCAATATCAGCCGGGTAGAGGGTATATATTGTGGAAAAAAACAATCAATAAATAATTTTGTGCATGATGGAAATTATTATTAAATAATTTTAAAAATTAACATACACATCTCTTACAAGAAACAACAGGTGTGGGCTCATGATATCAATGTTTCTTACCAATATATAAATCTAAAATAAGTTTTGATTTTTACTGAAATCACAGAAATTGAAATATGTATAGCAAAACATTAAAATCAACAAAGATACACATAAACAAATAACCAAACAATGGGCATAGAACCTATTTAATGATATTTAGTAAGGCGAAACAAAAACTATTCTGGTTCTCAGACAATCATTTACAAAAAAATCTGATGCTGGAGTGAGGTTTTTATTTTTGTCAAAGGAAAACCACCGGGCTAATTGACTTCTCAAAAACATCACATTTCAAGGCACAGTATTTATCTCTCCATTTTTACAGGAATGTATGATTATCCAGTATCATTTATCATTGCCAGTAACATTTATCAGGGTTGCATACTTGACAACTGAAGTTTGTAAAACTTCTGATTTCATTCAAAAATTTCGGCAACCAACGGGGGAAATATATACATGAGGTAACAAATGAGATTTTTTGAAATAAAAACAGGCTATGTTTTAAGTTAAACAGGAGTATTTGAGAACCAGAATGATTCATTGACCTCTAACAGAGATAGGGAAATATTCGACTCCATGTTGTCTCTCATCTAAGGGGTAGCTTCAAATGTGATTGCTCAAATAAATACGCTTAATTTAACATTTATATAAAAACATACATTTAAAGTTAGCCATGACACTTGATTGATTTGTTATATGCCCTGAAATAAGATACACCTAATAATTCCACTTAATTTCACATTCACACAAAAAGTTAGCCATAGTACTCGACTTATTAGCTGTCTCTGATTATTTGTGTTACTTTTTCTATGATTAATTATGCTGTTTTCTCGAATTGTGGATTAAAAAAGTTCTAATATATCTACATGTGTACCCTATATATAAATATACATGTCTATATTTAACAGTGACGATCGCAGACTGTTGTATCTGTGTTTTTAACTGTAGTCAGGTGGGATTATTACAAGTATCATTAAATAGGCTCCAAGAAATATGGCAGTGTTGAGTCTTCAGAGTGTAAAATAAACTGAACTTGGTCTGCCTTCTCTTTAAAACACATCACCACATATGCTGAGAGGTTTTCAATTTGTAATAATCAATGATAACGTTCAAATTTGTCATGCACCGAAGATGAATTTAAAATTTGCCATTCTCTGAAGATGATGTAAACAAGCCAGCGTCACTGGTTGGGTAAAGTATTTTGATGTGCCTCGCTTTTTATGAATTTTGAAATTTGAATCCAAGCTCAGAGATTATCTACGGTTGATACTTTGGATTTCTTTTGATAATCAAATAATAAATAATAATAAATAAACGAGTACAGGCATGGATTAAGTCGCTAGAAATTAGTTAGTGTCCGAAAAAAGAGTATGAGCCCCAATCTTTTAAGGCATGAGCCAGTTGTCACCCTTTTTTAGTGGAAACCTGGGCCCATATCAATCACAGATAACACAATATACTCCTGTCACACAGTCTTTGATTTATTGCTTATTTTCTGGTAGTTTAGGATAACAATTGGAATTGTTTGTCGCAGAATTGGATGCAGGATTCGGATATTGTAAAGGTCCATTTTGATTCTGTTGAGCCCTTCGGCTCTGTTCGTCTGCATAATCTTTTATTACTGCTTTTCCTGTCTCCTTTGCTGCACGTTTAGCCATGGCCTTGACACCGAGATTATCAACATTAAAAGCTGTCATACCAAGATTACCAATACTATATAAGGTATTATCAGTCACTGCTCCAGCTTCCCGTCCATATCTGAATATAAACAAACAAAAAGCATTAAGCAATCATTAAAAATTAAAACAGACTAGCTGTATCTGACAATATGGGACGGATTACAAAGCATTCTCAGGCTTTAGTTTAGCTGTATCTCACAATATGGGACAGTTTACTTACAAAGCATTCTAAGAATTTAGTTAAGAATTTATCCAACTTTCAATCAATATTTATAACTATTAAATCTTTGTTCCAGAAACACAAAAATTTGCACAATCAACACAAAAACTTGAATGCTTATTTCTGGGACAATCGCTCAATATCACAATTCCAAGATGGCTGTGATGATGTCATGGTAGGTATGTGTTGACCATGTATTAATAATATCAACAAAAGGACAACCAATCTGATTATAATATAGTTCCATTTGGAACTGTCTTTGAGCGACGGATATTAGCTGACAGTTCCTATCTGGCCTTACAGCTGCAATATGAAAATACGGTAAAATACCGCTATTCCCCACCTCTGTTCTTGGGCTGTTTTAGAACCTTTACCGTCTATTTGTCACCACAATTCTTCATTTTCCACCCAAAGGAATCATTTCTCACAATATTTGACACAAATGTATAATAATTCAACTCAATTTTCAAGTAGAATTTAGCGATGAAATAAACATGCGGTTTGTGCATGTCTGGATCTCGTAATGGCTCTTCAGTTTAAACGTATTTGGTTTGTGTTTTTAATCGCAGAATTCTACTTGAAAATAGTGTTGAATCTTTATAAATGTGTGTCACCAGTGGCAAGAAATGATTCCTTTGGTGAATAAAGTAGAATCAGGGTGAAAAATAGTAGGTAAGGATTCCAAAATAGCCTTAGAACAGAGGTGGGGAAGAACGTTATTTTTTTACTGCAGCTATTTAAGGCCGAATAGGAACTGTCAGTGGAAATTGTCCACTCAAAGACAGTTCCTAAAGGAACTAATTATAATACAGATCTACATTTTGTTTATTCATTTTTTACACTTAGTATACATCTTATTCATCCAGGTGGATAATACTGTGTAGCTGTGATTGAATTATCTATATTTAACTTGAACTGCTCGATGATAAGTCACTCTCATAATTCTGTGCAAAAACTCATGCAAAGCGTAGCATTTTAAAACTCTCCCAGGCAAATAAAATATTTCTACCATAATAAAGAAGACATCATGATAGGATCCATGTTTTATTCAGATTAAAGTAAAAGCAATCTAGATGACTCATCAATATCCTGCACATTTGTATACCAGAACTCCAAACTGTGGTCTAAGGGGAGATAATATGGTCCGAGGGTCAAGATTCACAGTTACCTCCCTTTTATTCAAATTTGAGTGAAGAAGTAAAACTAACCTGTGCTGAACTACAACAACTGTTTCATTGGCTAAACTTTTAGCTAAAGCTTTAGCTGCACTCTCTAATCCCATATAGACTGTTCCAAAACCTGAAGCATTAATTTTTAGAAACATTTCAGCAACCACAGATGGGAATTGGACAATGGTGTCCATGCAGTACTCTAGAAAGAGTATCCAAAACATGGAATATACATTTTTACAAACATAATGTTAGCTATAGATAAGAAGTGATAATAAATTATTCTGGGACTAACATATACAATTTCATTTCAAAATTTGCCTGTGTGTAGCAGTCTTTGGCAGTGGGAAGAAATCAGAGGAATTGGAGAAAGCTCTTGAGGGACTGAAACCTTGCCACTTGAATCAATTGTTAGGCCTTATGATCTAAATCTGTTAGACTATACAACTACTAAACAGCATATTGTACGTTTCCATTTCAATAATTTGCTTGTACACAAAGGTTTCCGGAAGGAATAGGAAATTGTAGGAAACCTGTGAATCGCTAATTTTTGTCAAGTAAAAGTCTAGTATCAAACCAAAAATACCCCTAGTAGACCTTGTCTACCCAACAACCAAATCAGAATATTTATTTAAAAATATACATCAGTAAAATTCTTGTCTGGGAAAAACGCCTGAGATAGCACACTGCATGGCATGTGCCTGTTTTCAGTATCCCAGATGAAGCAGAGATTTCATCTCATGAAAATTGTGGATGCAGTACTGACCAATGGTGTTGATCAATTGTTACAAACTGAATCCAAATACACAACCCAATTGGTCAATTTTTCAAAATAAAAATATTACCTTTTATACCAGAAGCAGCCACTTCCATGACTCCACTCATCCTTGATTTGCCATCTGAACCTTCTTGACTCAAGGATTTCGGAAGAAACTTTGCACCTTGTTTCTTAACATGAGGAGCAAGATGGCGGCCTAGTTTTACAGTTGCATCACCAAGTTTGGTCACTAAAAAAAATAAAACTTTGTTTGGTCAAATGTTTTGGTAGAAAATGGTTCAGTCAATTTAGGTTAAAGATGCATTATGTAAGAGCTAAATCTACTATTGCAGGTCTTTCTTTTGGCCTCAAATGTTATATAAATCAATACTTTATGTTTGTGGCATCTCTAAAATGATTATCAGTACAAAAATTGGTTCAATTCTATTCAGTAATTACAAAAAGATAAGATAAACTGATCATCTCACAATATTTGATATCCTCTCTTGGTGATATAAAAAACCAGCAGAGCCAAATAGAAGTACTGAGTAGAATCTATTGAAGGGCCTCTTTCAAATTGAAACATCTACTGTAATATGAATTATTCTGTGCCTGAAAAAACTTCTCATGCCACATGCCAACAGTGTATCCAAGTTCAACTGATCGGATGCTACAATATTTAAGATAGTCAAGTATTTGCAGTTAATAAACTCACCAAGAAAAGAACTGACAGTGACAGCTGCATGTGAGGCCTTTCGAGCATACGTAACTCCTGTCTGTACTCTAGGAGGTATTGGTCTAGGGTTACTGACAGGGTTTATTCGTTGTTGTAGACGCTGTGAACCAAACTTGATCAATTCTCCAGTTTTTGCAGCTCCCTTTCCTAATCCCCAAGTTATCCAGTCAGCAGCTAAACAAAAGAAAATTATTGGTTCATAAGGCCATACCTGTACAATCTTTCCAAAATATTTTCTAAAATTAAAACATGTCTTGCGCTTGTTTTTAAATAAACCAGAGTATTTGGGAACCAGAATATTTTTTTGGTATGTCCTAAATACTAGATACATATAAATCAAGCCAACAGCGAGGTTGACGTCCACTGTCTCAATCTCATAAATGAATAGATGACAGCCCTTAACTACTTGCACATGAATCGTTTAATAAAAACAATCATCTATCGCTCTGCTTAACCTGAGCAAAAAACAGTAGTTATTGATAATCCTTGTAAGACATACAGAAATAGATTTCACTAAAACTAAACACACTTATATGGATATACTACTTCTGAATTTATTAACTTGTGTATATCCATATAAGTGTGTTTATTTTTAGTAGGGTCAGAGAAAGAAAAAAATGGGTTTACAATCCATGTGTCACAAACTAGGTCATATCGGGAGTAATATTTGGTTCAATCTTATTTCAATAATTCACTTGCGTGTAGGTTTCTTTAGCTGTGTGAGGAAACCAGAGGACCCGGAGGAAACCAACTAGCTTGGACAGGCGATTTCAGTTCAAGGGGCAGATGGACAAGACAGATGAACAAACAAACCAATTTTTGTATAAATAGGCATATTTCTCAATGACTTCTGAATCAGTTTTAAAATTTGTGAAACAAAAAAAGAAAATTGTTATCATCTCCCTTTAGGAACTCTGACACATGTAAATGAATATATTTTATGGAGGATATGCATAATGCAAAAAGAAAATTACCAACGGATATTCCTTTTGATATTTTAGTTGAAGTATCAACTTTCTGTCCAGCAGTATTTTCTCGTTCTTCTACAGCAGGTGGTTGAGGTGGTGGTACTTGAGGCATCACCTGTGGGGGGTATTGTTCTTCAATAGGAGCAGATGGTAGTGTAATATCAGCTGGTTGTATCATATTAACTTGTTCCCTCATCACAGTTAACGATGATAAAAGTTGTTCAAATGTTTGTCGTTCATCATCGGAAACAGTTTCTGGTAACATCAAACCAACTGATGCCCCTGTTATAATAAATAATACACTTTAATTGAAAAGAAATGGGGTTAAACACCTGACTGTTCTGTTCGGACTGTGTGCTATGGGGGAAATTATATCCAGACAGTGGAGCTACAACTGCCTAGGGAGCATAGAAACATGTTTTTTTTTTCTCTTGCCAGACCCCTGTCCAGCACCACTGACAAGGTGAAATCAAGCTGGAAAATCCTGATAAACTTTCTGGTTAGTCTGTTCCTGACAAAATGGGTGGTTTTCATTCTTCCAACAAACAAGTGGAAAGGTTTACCTGGAACGTTTGACAGGGTATCTGGTAATTAAGGTAAAGGCATAACACTATAAACCTCAGATTGCCTCGTTCCGCATTTCTGTCCAAACGAAGTAAAAAAAAAAATGCCTCATTGTTCCAAAACAAGGTTTTTTTAAATTGCCCTGTTTTTGGAACAACGTTTTTTGTTCAGAACGTGGCATGGTAAAAATGAGGCTTGGTAAAAATGCCTCGTTTACTAAACGTGTTTTTTTCAAGATAGTTATTAAAGAGAATTTGCTATCAGCGAATTTGTAAATATTAAAATCTATGTTATTTAATACGAAAATAAAACCAGTCCAAACTATGGTATTATAATCAGAGAAATAGACAAGACAAGAAGAATACATGCCATAGGTGAAGGTGTAAAACTATTGCAGACACACCGCTACCTTGATTAATTTATAACCCCAATCAGGTATAGGTGTTAAGTAAGAAGTGTGGTGTTGTGAAAGCTAATTGGGGTTATAACTTAATCAAGGTAGCTGTGAAACAAAAATCTGGCAATTAAAAGCTTACCTGGAACTTGTGACAGTTTAACAGGTAATAAAGGTAAAAGCTTACCTGGAACTTGTGACAGAGTATCAGGGAATATATATCCACCATAACTAGTCTGTAACGCTGGAGATGTTCCTGGTATTAATGGATATACCCAGTCACCAATCTGAGGATAAGAATTCAAAGATGATATTCATATCACTGCATACAAATTTGATAAATGAAATGTCAGATATATTTCAGTGATTTGGAGCTCTGTATGTATATTTTAGTACCAAGCAACTCTCTGTCCAAAGCTTTTCAATGAAAGACAGACTCTCGGATATCAGATGGAGTTCGACTAGAAATTCCACATCAGACGCAGAATTATACAGTTACACATATATCTGTAAATGGAGTGAGTTTAGCAACCCTTGAATAAAATACTCTAGTATTCTGAAACTAACATAGGATATAATATACATTTTAATGCTTACTAAAGCAATGTGAGAAGAATTTTGCAATGGCAGCTGTGTTTGCACCAACTCTTGGTTGGATTCCAGCAGGGTTGGGTTGTTTTAAAACAATTTGTTTTAAACAACTTGTTTTAAACGTTTAAAACAATTGAAAAAAAAGCAAAAAAAAAAGCTGATTTGTGTTTTTTTTATAAAAAAAAATTACCTGAAACTTAGAAAATCGTCAAGTAATCGTCAAATTATGAAATAATTTGGTGAATAATTTTCTTTTCGAAATTCTAGTGTTCATTTGTGTATTTCTATGTACCGGGAATTTAAATTGTACTGTATTAATAAATATTACGTAAACAGTAGTAAAGATCAAAGGGATGGAAACAGTTATTTTTTAGTTTAAAGGTGCAGTGTGTGGGTTGTGAGTTGTATATAATTAGGATATGTTGTATGGAGAATTTAGTATTGTGTAACCTTAAAATTAAAACAAAGTAATTTTCAACATTTGGTCTTGTTCACTCTAAATTGAGAAATCGACTAGGTGTCAAGAAACCTGGGAAGCTTGTCTTCATTTATAGGATGACAAACATGTAATTACTATATTGTCAAATTATGAACAATAATAAAAAAAACAATAAAAAACATTGTTTTAAACAAAAAAAACTGTTGTTTTTGGCTTTTTAAAAAAAAAACTGTTTTTTTCCAACCCTGGATTCCAGTCTACTAAGGGTACTTTTACATGCACAAAAATGTATAAGTGGGCATTTGTTTGTGCTATCCAAATGATTCTTTCAGCCCACTCCTGGATTCTAAACCTGAACCCCTTAAGTGAATAAATTAGGCTGGAATATTTATTATTTGATAACTTTCCCCTATATTATTTATAGTATACCTGTAAGAAAGCTGGTGGCGAGGGGGCGTTAGTAGCACCCGCCGACTGTAATTCGTCATCTGAAAATCTACATAGTCTCATTCTGGCAGGATAAGATGGAGCACTGACGTAACCTTCCGGTGTAATAAAAAACATCTGCACTCCCTCTTCTATGGTAAACAACTGTTCCGCGTTAGCCATAACATCGGTGTTTCTTTGTTCATCGGACATAATACTATCACCCAATGACGTCCAGGCACTTCCGCTTGACATGGCTTCGTCATATGAAGGTGGGGCATCTACTTGCATTAAATAATCCTGACTTGCTTGTGGAGCAAGATCTCTTTCTAATTCTTGAATTCGATACTCAATCTGCATTTTCGTTTTGGTGACTTTTTGTTGTAAAAGTTTTGCTTTATCTTTTTCATCTGGGGTGGCATTAGTTAAGTTTTCACTGTCCATTTCTAAAACCTTAGTCATCAATTCCAAGGCCTCTTTATAAGATGTTAGAGCTATTTCTGAATTCCCACTCTCCTCCGCTGACAAACCCTGACTAGAAAAATGAAAAGCTTTATCGTGCATTCTTTGAAGATATTTATAGCTGTTGACATCTGTGCTTACAACTGGTGGTGGAGGTCTAGGAGGTTGAACTTGTCCCCCATTTTCATGTGATCTGTTTTCTCTCTCCATGCATTCCATCTCTGTACCTTTGATGTAAATAACTAAAATAAAACAATATTGTGTTGAATTATGAACGGATTCACAACCATCACTAAACAAAACTGTGTAATAAGAAACCCAAATTCTGAATGGACAACACAAATTTATTACCATATAATTACATGAACCAGACAGAAAATGTGGTAGATCAGTCAATGTCGTCAGTTCAGTTTCAGTTGGAATCAGGATACTTCATATACTAGAGGAATAGGATTAGTATTAGGAAGTAGGATAGGGTTAAAAAAATATCAAGAGATAATTACAATTCTTATAATCACCCGATTGCTGATTCCTTTAGACGATGGTCTGATACAGTTTACTAAGTGACACGTGAATTATGACGGAATAAGAACAATTTAGCAAAACATTACGAAAACTTGAAAACTTGTGGGAATGACTCAAACCGGAAGTTTATGAATTGGTAGCAACTACGCATGCACTGGGTCACATGATAGACAAAATGTCGGCTGCTAATAAAAACAAAAAAAATTAGCTGTCATTGAATATTTTTCGATAAAACATCGAACATGAATTGTTTGCATAGATGGCGAAAATGGATTCGACCTCTAGTGATACTTGTGTATATATGTATTATAGTAATAGCCCTCCCATTGCTAATAGTGGAGCTGTATAGAAAAGAAACACCCGATCACGTAAAGGGATGGTTTGTGGGAGGCATCTTCGCTTTGATGTCGTTACCAATATCACTATGGGGAATACTACAACATTTAGTTTATTTCACTCAACCAGTTCTACAGAAAAATATCATCAGGTTTGTTGACTTTCATTATAAAATAAAGTGCAAAGTGCGTTGTGGAGGATGTTATATTGTAGACTATCTATTTAATTATAATGTATATCATATCATGAACATGAATAGCTAATAAATTAATTAATAATAATAATCGTTAAGCTCTGAAGGTAGGTCTTATTACAGGCAAGTGTAATGAGACCTATGTTCACAGCTGAACTATACATAATACAATACATGATCTGGAATGATTTAATTTATTAAACTGGGCTATGATATTTTTCGCCAAATGCAATCTTAAGATGGATAAATAATTCAATTCAAGATTAAATAATTGTGTGTAGCTTAACAATTTAAATATGACTGGCTGTTATTGATTGAAAACTGATGTCCATTTCTTTAGATAAGCTTTTACTTTTTGACAAAATGTTGTTGACAACTGCATATTTTATTTTATGTGGATCCAAAAACCTGGAAAACTTGTAACTAGTCTGTCTTAATAATTGTTTGGTTATAATAAGAATATTTTGTATATATTTAATAATTTGAATTAGGTTAATAACAATTTATGACAAAAATTGCAAGATATATACTGGTACGTCAAAAACTCTTTAAGATATCGCCCAGTAATGACATATTTTATATACCACTTTTCAAATCAGATGTGAAATATAGTGTCAGAGTTGCTAATTACCTTATCCAGGTAGCCTTCTTTATTAATCCCCCCCCACCGATGAATACACAAATTATTAACCATATGATATTGTCTAAAATTTGTTGTATCTACTAAAGTGAGGGATTAACTGTATATAATACGTTTTACTGATCGAGTTCTTCTATTTATTGACAGAGTTTTATGGATGGTACCAGTTTATGCACTTAATGCTGTAAGTTGTGTTTTAGTTAATTCATTTTTAAAATAACTTAAAAAAGAAATCATTACTGGTGCGGTACTAAAATAAATTTAATTTTGTAGCTGCTCAGTTGTTAGAAAACGATCAATTTTGAGAATATGAATATAGTGTAGTCCTTGTAAAGTAAAAGCACAATAGAGGATCCTGTATCTAATGAACATGATGTGTAGGTGTGTGAAGAGCTTTATTTAAATGAAATGAAATGGGGTTAGCCGTCCTACTGTTCTGCTCCAACTGGGCTAATGAAGACTAGCTTTATTTAAAGTTCATTTCCATTGCAGTGATATCTACTGTATCTGTATGGTGCTCACTTTGTCAGTTAAACTGTCTCGTCCAGGCAATAATTAATGGCGCTCCCAATTTGCCTGATTTTTGTTTTCCTTACATTCATTTATCCTCTCAGCTGCAATTAAATTAATTGATATTTTGAGGAAACATAAATTTATACTAGATTTTTTTTTTTAAATATTTGATTTTACTTTAATGGTTGACTTTGCTGACAAATTTGAGAGAATGTAAAGTTTTAATCGATATTAGCCTATATATAATCAGTTTGAAAAAATTTATTACGGAAATGTTTTTTTATTTTAGTGGTTGGCCTTACTGTTTCCAAAAGCTGCAATATATCTGGATACTATAAGAGAATGTTATGAAGCATATGTAATCTATAACTTCATGAGTTTCTTGTTGAACTACCTACGACAAGATCATCCATATTTAGAATATGACCTTGAAAATAAACAACAAGTGAAACATTTTTTCCCATTTTGTTTATTGCCACCATGGCCGATGGGGAGGTAGGTTTATGAACAAATTTTAAACTTATTCTTTGTAGTTGTATAAAAAATAAAGAGCTGTATTCTGTCTGATCCAATCATTGTCGTAAGCTACAGAGCCACTGTTGCAAAGATAATACAAATCTCAATCTGATTAAAATACCGATCTATATTCCTTTTTGCTTTTTTTTTTACTTTTGATAGCTTCTACTACATGTAGATCTCACCAGTTGTATTGGGAGTTCGGTTCCGAGCTCGGTTCCGAGGTCATCCGAGTGGTTTTTAACCCAAGACATCAGATATTGGATTAATCAATTAGTGTTGATGTTTCTAGTGGGTTACCCACAGTTCAGTGCAAATCAATGGCTAATCCGGCCAGAACTCAGGTTATGAAAAAAAACCTTCCAGATCCTAGTGTAGTAAAGACAAGTAAAACAAAATTTTAAACTATAAAAAATGAAACGAAATAAAATCTGTGTTTTAAGATCATACCAATCTTTATGCTGTCATATTGTACAACTACAATTTCCATTTTGTTTTAATAATATGTATGCTGCTCTTAAACCTATCAAATATATCTGAGCTTCCAGATTAGCCAAATCTGAAATCTATTTGCATTGCAAGAATAACTTGTGAAAATGTATTCTATAATATGAAATGGATTTGTCATTTTAGACCATTTGTAGAGAGATGTAAACATGGTGTATTGCAATATACTATAGTTAGACCCATGACAACAGTTATTGCACTGTAAGTAGTATCAATATACTATATCTATAGTTAGTCCCATGAAAACAGTTATAGCTCTCCAGGTACCAGCAATTAGTAACTATGACAGCTAGCTCTGTTAAGCCCCCTGAAAAACTAAAGCATGACTTAAAACGTGATTAAGAATAGGGAGCAGATCTTGTTAAAAAGTCAATCTCTTTCTGACGAGTGTCCGGGGCTGTTCAGGTCGTGCTTGGGTCACGTTGATAGTCTGGTAATGATGTATCATACATATATTTAGTGGGCCATGTATCCTGTATATTATAGCACAGCCCGAAACATTATCAGTTAATAAATCTTCACTGCTACCAAATCTGTTGTGCTACTGTTGAGTGGGGATTCTTCTCGTATCCAGTTTTCTAGAAATATTAAGCATACCCTGTTTTGGTGTTTGCCTTTGCAATCCTAATGGTAATTAATAATAGCCTATAACACTTACGGCTGCACAGCCATGTGTACATCGTTTGTAAATAATAATCGTAAGTGATTTTAATTTATTCCAGATTTTGTGAATTTGGTGATAAATATGATGAAGGGGATTTTAACTTTACATCAGCTTGGTCGTATCTAGTCATAATAAATAACGTCTCTCAAATTGTAAGTTTAAATTATTTCACCTTCTCAGTCTTTTCTGTACGCATATAGCATAGAATTTACTTTTTTTCCATAGGATTTTGTCAGGGCAGCAGCTTAATTGAATTAACATCCTGTAAGATGTAGCATTTTTTTTTATAACCTTGAATGAATGATACTGAATTAATTGGTTAGTTAGTTGAACCCCATGTATCAGGTATATTATAGTGGGCCATGTATCGTGTATATTATAATGGGCCATGTGTCTTGAATATTATAGAGGGTCGTGAATATTTTAGAGGGCCATGTATATCTTGTATATTATGGTGGGCAATGTATTTCTTATATATTATAGTGGGTCATGTATCATGTATACAATATATATTATATCGGGCCATGTATCGTGTTCTTTATATATTACAGTGGGCCATGTATTGTCTGGTTTTGTTCTATAAATTAACTAAAGAAGAACTAACACCATTAAAACCTTTACCTAAGTTTATGTGTGTAAAAGCTGTTGTTTTTCTGTCATTCTGGTAAGTAGAACAGGAGTTCATAAGATAACCAAACTGCATATTCTACTTCCTTATTGTCTCTGTGAGTTTTTTCCAATTTTTTCAGGGGGTAGGGGGGTGGCTGAATGGTTAGCATGTGCACGCTGAATCATAGGTCAGTCCTTTAGTTAACTGGCATGGTTTTGATTCCTCGGTTGTACGTGACAAGGAGTAGGGTCGCTTGTCCAACCTTGTGGGTTTTCTCTGAGCCATCCAGTTTCTTCCCACTACTAAAGACCCCTACGCACTAGCAAATTATTGAAAAAAAATTAAACCATAACCTGATTTGTGTCAAGTGGACATTGAACCCAATTTCTCTGTCTCTCCATTTTTTTTTCAAAGTATCAAATTTTCCACAACTGGATCAAGGCTAAGTACTCAAATGGGTTGTTTAACATATAATTAAGAGAACAAAATCCACATATCAACAGTAGATAATCACCCAGCTTAGATTGAACCAGATTAAAAATTGATTTGTCAAAACATGTCAGCGACACTTATAGGTGGCTCTTATTTGACGTTAAACTTCTGTGTCATTGGTGGACATCCAATGTTGGCATTTTCCTTCACCATATCTTTGAAAATACTGAATGGAATTGAACCATGTTTGGACTGGTATTTCGATATTTAACTTTCATGATATTATATTTTGCCAGTGATTAACTATCCCTCAAATGACAATTGCTGACTTCAATAGCCATTACACTGTCCAAAAAGCAAATAAAACACTGAGCGTGAAAAAAAAATGCACAAATTATACCAAATGTAAATGTCGCATGGTAAATTGGTCTGTTGGATTATAATACTAGTAAAACTTTTTGAAATATTGGGTGTTTTTAAAATCAGAATAAACAAACAATACTGTAGTTTTAAGTTTGTGGATAATTTGATATGAATTTATATAATTATTTTTGTTCTGTTTTCTTACTCTAAGGGTGGTTGGATGGCCGAATGGTTAGTGCGTTCGCATTCTATCATAAGGTCTATCATTGAGTCCGTTGGGTCACCTGTTCAACCGCGTGGGTTTTCTCTCGGTCCCCTGGTTTTCACTCCAACTGCTAATAAACCTTTACGTGCAAGTGCGATTATTGAAATAAAATTGAACCATGTTATTGTTATTTGTTATAATAGGCAAAGTGTTGTAATAGCTGCTCTAGCTAAACTTGGAGCCATACCACAGCAGGGACCCTGGTTATTTTATCATTCCATTAAAGAAGTAGCTACAGGATTACAGGTAATATCACTTTTATAAATACCCTCAAACAAGTCTGGATTTAAGGTACCAGTCACAGGCTTTGTCAGACACATATTAGATCAGGATAGCAACAATAAGTCACATATACTACGCATGTAGGTTTAACTGGATATAGATGAATTAGCAATAAGTCCCATGCAACAGGTTGCACTGGACTTACATCAGGATAGCAACATGTGACATTACCAAGTTGAACTGGATCGCAACAATTTTAAGTCCCATGTACTAGGTTTAATCAGGATAGCAACAATAAGTCCATGTCCCATGTTGAACTGGAATTAGATCTGAGTAACAACAATAAGTCCTATGATCCAGGTTGTCCTGGACTTAGATCGGGATAGCAACAATAAGACTCGGGCAGTATCATTCTTTTTGATATTTTTCAGGATTTTTGTATTTGTATTGAGATGTTTTTTGCTGCTATAGCCCATTATTATTCCTTCTCTCACAAACCATATATGGACATGGCAGCTGATAGATCTAGTTGCTGTTCATCTTTTCTCTCTATGTGGGATGTCTCAGATGTCCACAGTGATGTCATGGAACATGCACGATTTATTGGTAAGTACATGTACGAAGAGATTAAGCAAAACAATTTTGTTATATTCTTTCTTGGGAAAAGGAGTAAATACCTGGACTCTGTCTATAGCCTTTCAGAATTATTAAATACTAGCAGTTAACCAAGCGTAGCATGGGTATAGCCATGAAACCGGAAGTGATAGTCCATTGCCACTGGGCCTATTTTATTCCCTGGTCCGAACTACCCCTATACACACCAAATTTCAGCCTCAGACAGTCCTAGTGTAGCCTCACTCCCTGGTCCGAACAACCCCTATACACATCAAATTTCAGCCTCAGACAGTCCTTGTGTAGCCTCCAACCCTGGACAGACAAACAAACAACAGTCACAAATATTAGTGTAGATTTTTAGGATGTTTGTCAATTATGCTCACTAATAACCAAGTTGTGCAGGATGCGATCCTTGTGTTGGCCTGGAAAGATCCTAGTGATTTTCCAGCCTGGTTTCCCCATTCTGAACAAAGGGTCGACCAAAATATGTATGCATATTACTATAAACTTAAGCCGTCTGTCTACAGTTAGTTCAGAACAGACACTATTAAGCTAGTTAACCGACATTGTCTAATTTTTCATAACAAAACACAACACGAGGTATATATGGATATAGCTACTTCTCTATAATTTAATAATGACGTTTCGTAACACATACAGGTCACGTTTTAAAGAATTGTCTAATTTGTGTAATAACGCACATATGCCTGTCTTCATTAGCCCAGTTGGTGCAGAATAGGCGGACATTAAAAAAGATAGGTTGCCAGGCAACGAAACATACGCCCACAGCAGCTAAATCGTCCGGGCAGTCAACAAGGGTTGTCGCATATTTTTACTTTTTTCGGTAATGAAACATTTGTAATACTCTAAAAACTGATTAAGAGTAACAACTCATTATGTAATTATCAGAAAATCATTAGAATTTGATTGCTTTTTATAAAGTTTTATCCCACGCTAACAATTGAATTAGTATATATACATGAAACATTTAAAATCATGGATTTAGCTGTTCAGTTATCAAAATTCATTGAAAATCAATATACTTGTTCGTTTCAACACCTTAAACTCTGTGTATCAATCTGAAGTCAATCAGATGATAAGTTTGGCCTTTAAAGCGTCCACAAGATTTTTTGAAGTGATCAAGGGCCATAACTCTGGCACTAATTATCGGAAATCGCTGAAAATCAATAGGCTTTTTCGTCTCATGACCTTAAACACTGTGTATAAATTTAAAGCCAATCGGATATTAACTTTGGCCTCTATAGCGTCCACAAGATTTTTTGAAGTGATCAAGGGCCATAACTCTGGCACTAATTATCGGAAATCGCTGAAAATCAATAGGCTTCTTCGTCTCATGACCTTAAACACTGTGTATAAATTTAAAGCCAATCGGATATTAACTTTGGCCTCTATAGCGTCCACAAGATTTTTTGAAGTGATCAAGGACCATAACTCGGGCACTAATTATCGGAAATCGCTGAAAATCAATAGGCTTCTTCATCTCATGACCTTAAACACTGTGTATAAATTTAAAGACAATCGGATATTAACTTTGACCTCTAGAGCGTCCACAAGATTTTTTGAAGTGATCAAGGGCCATAACTCTGGTAGTTATTATCGGAAATAGCTGAAAAACAATAGGCTTCTTCGTCTCATGACCTTAAACACTGTGTATAAATTTAAAGTCAATCGGATATTAACTTTAGCCTCTAGAGCGTCCACAAGCAATTGTGGACGCCGGACCGACGGACGGACGGACGGACGGACGGGGGCGACGACAATATACGACCACATTTCAATGTGGGCGTATAAAAACATTTAATTTTATTTGAAAATTGATGCCACTCTAATATTAAACATTTTCTGTTAGGTACCGGTGTTCAGAGGAAACTAAGAAACAAATTCCGATCTCGTGGAAATGAACGAGAACCACTTTTAACTAATAACCAACAACCTGAACGATCAGCACAACAAATCATGGAACAAGGTCATGATGAAGGTCATTCATCAGAGGTTGAAGGTCGCCCACATATGCCACCAATTGTAGTCCATGATGAGTTTATGGCATCCATGAAATCAGAAACCCAAACGGAATGGGATGGATCGTCGATAGACCAACAAGATAGTTTTGTGAATCAAGATCAACGTGGAACGGCAAGTTTGAATAATTATGCAGATTTTAGCACAAGTGTGGAAGTTACGCAAGTTAAAGAATTTGAGAGACAAACCCTTTCCGCAAAGAGTGAAACACCCAGTGAAGAAAAACTCATAGACTTTGAGACAGGTAATTCTGATATAAATAATGTAGAAACATTTACCAGTGTTCAAAAAGAAGAAACCTGTTCAAATAAAAGCAGTGCTAAAGAGGAGAAAGAAATGGTGGAGAGTTCTAAAGAGGAGAAAGAAACTGTGGAAAGTGCAAACGAGGAGAAAGAGACTCTGGAAAGTACGAAAGAGGAGATAGAAACTGTGGAAAGTGACTCACAAAAAACTAAATAAATCAAAATAAAATATTAATAAACAAGAAAACAGAACAAACAGTACAGGAATATAGCACAATTTGTCAGGGTGTATACAGCTGTTAGCAACTGGAACCCATCTCAACAAAAAACATCCTAATCAGGGTACCGTATATAGAGCTGTTATCAACACCCTAATCATATTTGTCAAAAGTTGTATCAGGTGTTCCTGATAGTCAAAGCATACCCTGCTATGTACATACCACCAGTCACAAATTGAAGCTATGATTCTATAACTAATATGTACATGTATAAGGTAGTGAAACCCAATGGGGCATTATGCTAAACTTGTCTGTAGCTGGATGTGTTTCTGGATTTATTCACATGGCAAGCTTACACGTATAATCAACTCTCTAGACTACTTGATGATTAAGATATTAAATGGATTAAACAATTGTCGCCATATCTGGGTTAAATGCTAATATGGCTGATACTTCTGTATTGTCGTGGCAAAGTTATTTGACAACCAATAATGTAACTGTCAATCGGAGACAATTCATGGCTATTTTTGTGAAAACTTCAAACATCATTAACTTTGCTCAGAATGAAGTAATTTGACTGAAATTTTCGATACATGTACATTTATTATTCATTATCTATGTTTGACCTGTTATAGCAAGAATGGCCAACTCTTTATCTAAATCTTACATATGTTTAAGAAGAAATTTATGTATTATACATTTATATCCTGATGTTTTGTTTCGCTAGATGGTTGTGATTTTATAGATATTGAGGCCTATTTTAACATGATTTGTAACATTGTTATTGTTATGATATAGCATGATGTAACAGATAATGAGGCCTATTTTAACATGATTTGTAACATTGTTATCGTTATGATATAGCATGATGCAACAGATATTGAGGTCTATTTTAATATGATTTGTAAAATTGCTATCATGATGATATAGCATGATTAAACAGATATTGAGGCCACTTTTAACATGATTTGTAACATTGTTATCATTATGATATAATGTGATGTATTAGTAGACATTGAGACATATTAGCATTATTAGTAACATTGTTCAGGAAATACTACTCCTTGTCACGTACAAGCAGTAAATCAAAACCCTGCTACTTGTGTCCGTGACAGGCCCTATCATCTAATGCGCATGTGTTTAACAAGCCATCCACTGATAACACTAGGACAGTACATTTTTTCTGTTGACGATAGATCTTCAAGATATTATGTGAGTATTTCACATGTGACACTTGTATAGGGTCTAGTATTTTATGATATTATTTGTTTTGTGATATATTTATAGGGTCTATGATTATTTTATATTTGATGTGTGATAGCGTCTAAAATTATTTTAAATAACATTCCATATTATTCCACTGCCAGGAACAGCAATGTTGCCTGTTAACTGCAATGTTGCCTGTTAACTGCAATGTTGCCTGTTAACTGCAATGTTGCCTGTTAACTGCAATGTGACTAATTTAGAGAAAGAAATCAGGTTTAATGTCCACTCAACACAAACTAAGTCATTTTAGGACTATCACATGGTTCTATTTTATTTCAATAATTTGCTTGTGCATAGGGGTCTTTAGCAGTGGTACATGTAGCTAACTGGAGAACCTGGAGAAAACTCACGAGGTTGGGCAGACGACCCTACTCCCTGTCATGTACAAGCGGTGAATCAAGACCATGCCAGTTCACTCAATGACAGACTTTATGATACAGGCCGTACATGCTAACCCTTCAGCCATCCAACCCCACCAACAGCAATGGTGCCAGACAAAAGCAATGTTGCTTGTCAACTGTTGTGTTTACGCCTGAAATGTTCCTGGACAACAGTAGTGCAGTAGTAATTTAGGACTGATGTTATTGAATTGCTTCATTGACAATCGTAACAATGTCCTTGTGACTAATATGGTAAGTCCTGCACATAAAGTCATTCCGTATCGGCTCATCCAAAGAGATAAACCATACCTCTTTCAATTTGGCTGAATGTGCTTATTTTAACTGAATGGGCTGGTATTCTGATATTTCTGAGATATACCACCCTTTTAGTTTGGGCAATATCGGGTACAATCAGCATGTCACCAATATTCAAATGACACTAGCTCAGTTACCGATTGGTTAATAGTACTGAAATGGTTAATTTTGGAAAAGTAATTTCACATCTGATAATATGTTTGACATTGCGGTGTTCAAAAAGTGATAACCACTTGACCTTTAATTTGTCCTTGTTGCCCAGAGAATCTGAGACAGCACTACTACATGATTTATACAGAATATAATATTTTGAAGTGTCTGTAGAATCAAGTTAAACATGGATACCTGGTGCCGATATTATAAGAACCAGACAGTTATAAAAGTTGAATACTGTATATTAATATGATTCTCTGTCTTCATTTGATAGTTTTTGTATTCACCTAATATTAAAGCTGAAAATAAATAAATTTGTTGTTTTTATACATATACTTTACTTTCAAAGTCATTTGTATGTTTCAGAAAATATAAATTTTTTCCATGGCTTTATCCACGCTAAAATATTCATCATTTTGAACCCGTTTTGTTGTTAAAGTTGTTCATACTGCAATCCCTAGCTATTAGTATCCGACAAGCTTTCCATGTATGCATTTCCGCCCGCAAAAAAGTTGGTCTACTGCAAATGTAATGGGACTGTTTCCATGAAAATGTTTCCATGCAACTTTTTGGCTGGATTTTTTGCTCGCATTAAGTGTGCATCATGTTTACATTTTGGCATACAAACTCAGGTTCTCTTCCACTAAGTCAATCAATCACTTGTTTCTGCAATTGGTAGAATTTTTGGACATAATCTTAATATAAAAAGGGCGGTGAGTGAACGTAAACAATGCCAGGCTTCATGTTGTAAAGAGAAATCATCACTTATGATGTTATTTACATGGGATTCCCCAAACGTTTCAGCAATTTTCTGTACACAGGGAAATACAAATATGACAGACCGTATGATGATCAAAAGCACATGCTTGGACCACTGAACCAGAAAATGCCCCAGGAAAAAAAGCCATAAAGAAAATTATTTAAGGATTTTGGTTTATTTGTAGTGATTTAAGTTCTAGACAACTGTTCTCTAAATTCACTTCTAACTTTATCATTCCTCCTTCTATCAATTCAACTTCCTCCTTTATCATCATACAAGCCTGCTTCCAATGACTGGTATAATCAAGAGTACAAATTTTAAGATCATCTAGTACTACAAGTTCAAACCAGTAAACAAGAGCAGTAAGAGAACCCGATTCTAGAATATTTACATTCAGTATTGCTGATTGTTCAAGGAAGGAAGTCGGTTCGTTCGTGGACGAGTCAGGTTTTAAGGAGAAATCAAACATCAAAAATGATTCTGTTAATTTTTTATGCTGCAATGTGTGAAGATCAACATCAACATGAGTTGAACTCTGAAAATACAAAAGATTAAAAAAATTGAGTTTTTTTGATTAGCGAAATTGGGGGGGGGGGGCTGAATTCTCAGAATACAGATTTTATTGAAGGGATAAAAGACACAATATATCAGATTAAAAGATAACTACTGACTTCGATTTATATACACATTAAACAGTTGGCTTGAGAAGAAGATATTCTGCTCTAAAAATTATTTAAGTTATGGCAATCTTAAAATCCTGTTACTTTGTCTTGGAATATCTGTAGTTTTGTTTGTTTAATCTTTAAACAGAATATACTGGAGTATGAATGCAAGTTGTGTTTTGTAACATTGTAGGCTTTCATTATGTTAATATACCAAAAGTTAGTACATGTCCTCTACAGAAGCAGGGCAACTGCCATTGGGAAAACTGCAGTCAATTGTCCTAAAGAGAGCAGGGACTTGTCCTTGTCGGCAATTATTCAGCCAACAGTTGTCCGTAATATATCCATACAAAATCAGTTAATTTATTTACCCACCTGAAAATCATTGATAAATTCCGCTATATGATACCCCGATGTCTGCTCCGTGCCAATAACACGACTCACTCGTAACAAATCACATGACTCAACACATATACCATAAATCTTTATCGTATTGGGTAAAATTACTCCATGATCTCTTAATGACGTTACTCTGAACACAAGAATAAAAAATATAACTGACAATTATTTATGAGGCATTTGGACATGTGATGATGTGAAAATCTGCTCTAGAAGGATATGGTTAGGACTTGAGAACATGTAAAATTCTGCCTTAGTAGGAGATGGTTAGGATGTGGAAACATATGAAACTCTGCCATGTTAAAAGATGTTCAGGACTTGGGAACATGTGAAACTCTTCCCCAGTAGGATACAACCCTTCCCTAGTCAGTGATGTTTAGGACTTGGCAATAGGTTATGGTTAGGACTTGGCATGTGTTAAACTCTGCCCTTGCAGGTGATGTTCAGGACTTGGGAACATGTGAAACTCTGCCCCAGTTGGTGATGTTCAGGACATGGTATGTGTGAAACACTGTCCTAGTAGGTGATGTTCAGGACTTGGGATGTGCGTAGCTCTGCCCTAGTAATAGATGGTTAGGATGTGTCAAACTACAGTAGGGGGTGTGTTGGTGTTTTGAGTCATGTAATGCATGTACTTCCAGCAACAGTTAAATTCTCTCTGTCACCAGAGGTAACCCAATGATATGAGTCTGTATATTGTAATTTTCACAGCACTTCTCAAGTGACAATTGGTCTTGAAAAAATCAAAAAAAAAATTCATTCACCTGAGTAGTGCCATTTCTTCCAGAATTTGCTGTTTTAAAACTCCACAAGATTCGACTAAGTCACTGGTAATAACATCATACCTGTCGTCGCTAGCAACAATACACTTTCTATCTATAACACTCACTTTAACACGATTTATCTCACTTAAATGTTTTATATCTTCCATTTTATCTTCATCACAAGCTACACACACTTCAGTATATCCCAATATAGCTGCCTGAAGACCAAGGGGAGATAATCCTTGACTACAATCTAACAAGGATAAGTTTTTTCGATTTTTAGCCAATCGCAACCTTTCAATGGCATGAAAGAACACCCTGTTTGAAGTTATGTCATTTAAATTTGCGATTTCATGATGTTCTAATTGTAATGTGGTACAATTATTTTCTGAAGCTGTTCTTTTAAGTTTGGTGTCTAGTTTCTGACTGTTGTTGGCTAATATTTTCGGATTCTGTAGTGTTGATTTGATTTCACTACATATGATTTTTAAATGGTTCTCCTTTAATTGACAACTAATGTTGATTTCGTCACCTTGTTGTACATCTAAATGTTGACTATTAGAACCTGTTGAAACAATACAAGAATTCTTCACCTTGCACAAAAAAAATAGTTGTACTGTTCTACTCCGACTGGACTTATAACGACGAGCAAATGCCATATAGTGTGCTATGAGGGAATTTTGTCCCGACAGTGGTGCTATGGCTTACTCTTATATTGAATTTCAACTGCCAAGGGATCTTTTACATGTATGGCAATGTGTACACAGGCCTTTGGTTTTTTGTTTCATCCAAATGACTAGACAGCTGTCCTTGTCAGGTTCTCGGTCCTGCACAACTGACAAGGAGAAAACACGCCGGAACCAACAAGAATTCAATATAAGATTAATCCCACACCCACCAGTGATCAATTAATTAAATATTGTTTACCTTTAATATTAAAGTGTTGAGGAAGAACTGGATAGACAGCTTGTTCCCAACAATTTGTTGTATCGGGTCGTGTTGTTATGGTCAAGTCATCATCAAGGTGAAGGTCGAACCATAGAACAATAGCATCTAAACGACCGGTTTTAACTACAGGTAAACAAGCAGAAAAATCTAACCCATTATTTAATCTCTCTATTTCGCTAAAATCATTAAAATTGATTGACAAAAGTTGAAGAGGGGAAGATAACTCGATGTAACCACCACGAATATTTGATAAATCTTCTGTTGTGTAGGGGTCGCTATCAGTCAAGGTCGTCTTACAAACTATGCTGACACCATCAAGATCTACATTCTGTAAGACTGGATACACTAATCTACAATATACAAATGAAATATCGATCTTTAAGATCTGCAAGGCTGGATAAACTAATCTATAATATACAAATAGCATGTTATATTGATTTATAAGATAGGTCAGACTGGATAAACCAATCTATGATACAAATGACATATTATATTGTTTATATTTTGTAAGACTGGATAAACTATAATATACAAATGACATTTGGTCACAAAGAAAGCTATCAGTCAATAATAAAAATATTTCAATTCTAATCAGCTTCGGATTTACCTACAGACTTGACAAGCTGAAACCTAGAGACTCTAGATCAATGAGTCCTCCAGCCAAGGTGTATAATATTTTTGTGCTCTCATAGTCATAAGCCTTTCTTACATGCAGTGTAATCTTAAACAGCCGTCATCATACTTCTCTTTGCTCCAATGTATTTGAAACACACTTCCATCTTCTAGGGTTAGACATTGGGAGGGGACTCATAAGGGGAACATTCTACTGCAGGATCTCTCTTAATCTAAATCCATCCCTGCGCTCAATTAGTGACTAACCAACAAACATGTTGTTTCAAATGATGTTTTTATCCCATTTTTAGTTTTAGCAAATCATTGATATCCACTAATAAAATAATTCTTAATGCGCTGGTAAAAGTTTTTTTTTTTTTAAAACACTGCACCGAGCACCCGCTTATTAATATTACAAATGTTTTACCTGTTTTTATTTCGAAGTGATTCAGCTTCTATGGCACAAATATAAACAGTTGCTCTACCTGGTATTATACAATCTTTTACACCATTTTCCTGTAAAAATAAAACTGTCATATACTAAACCAAAAAATTATCTTTACTTTTTCATATAAAATCTGTCCGTGGAATATTACTAGACAACGTAAAGAAAGTCCACAAAGCTGGTCACGAAAAACATTGTTCCATGGCATATATATATAATCAAGCTCAACATTTAAGGTCCAATTTACACAAAGATAGACTGGATGCCATAAAACAGTGATACATGTAGACAACACAGTCATAGACATACCGTAATCAACAGGGTGGTTGGGTGGCCGAATGGTTAACGCGTGTGCATTGGATCAGAAGGTCTGTCATTGAGTCAAGTGGGGTGGTTTTGATTCCCCACTTGCACGTGAAAAGAAGTAGGGTCGCTTGTCCAGCCATGGGAGTTTTTCTGCGCCCTCTGGTTTCTTGCCACTGCTCAAGACCCCCACGTGCAAGCGAATTGTTGAAATAAAATTGAACCATATACTTGTCCCGAAATGACCTAGTTTGTGACCGGTGGATGTCAAACCCTATTTCTCTCTCTGTGTAATCAACAGCATCACAAATTTACCAACACCATCACATAGTGGGGGAGCTAGATGGCTGTTATTTCTAAAAAAAAACTCGCAGACAAAACTGGCACTATGCCTAACGGAGGCAGCATGATGGCCGATGATCAGAATGGGAATTCTTAAGTTGCACATCAGAAACCAGATGATATTCTCTTCTGAGGGGCACTTTGTATTTATAGGTCAATTGTGGCACCATTCGTATGTGTTCAGCTTGGAACCGGTTCTGGAGTAGGAACCCAGGGGATTCTTTGTTCTGAAGTTGTGTTTTATTTACTTTGGGACCACACCCTATCAGCTGAAACAGGAATAAAAATTGTCCGCCATATTTGAATAACCCTACATACCCGGGTCACTAGGGGCCGTTCTGAAACCACAAGCCAGGGGATTTTTCTTTCTGAAGAGCACTTTTCAAGTTTGCTTTAGCAACGTGAACATATGTAGCGAAGATTAACATTGTCCGCAAAAATTTGAATTAAATCGACCTTTTCCACGATTTCGGGGGTGTACCGACCCTAAACCCAGGGGATGTGCAACTTCAGAATTCCCATTCTGATCATCGGCCATCATGGTGCCTCCGTAAGGCATAGTGCCAATTTTGTCCGCGAGTTTAGAAATAACGGCCACCTAGCTCCCCCCCTAACAGATTTACCATATTCAACACCATCACAATCACAGACAGACTTACAATGATCAACACAATCACAGACTTACCATTATCAATGTAATCATATATTTACCTTAATCAACACAATCACAGACTTACTATGATCAATGTATTCATATATTTACCTTAATCAACACAAGCACAGATTTACTATGATCAATGTAATCATATATTTACCTTAATAAACACAATCAAAGACAGACTTACCGTAATAAATACAATTACAACCGTATTCAACGCAATCAAAGACAGACTTACCTTAATCAGTGATTTATGTGCATGTTTTAATGTTGTTAAAATATGTTCACCAAACAAACCAGCATCAAACGTCTCAGTCACTACTACATCTACTCTATAATTAAATAAAATATGTTCTTATAATCAAGCCTATGATAAACAGGTTGTCCAGTGTCAGTACAGTGTGCTGGGCAAGAAACAATGTTTATTGATTGGCAGAGAGAGAGCTTATCCTTTACTACACACAAACTAGGTCATTTCACTTTGGAATTAACATATGCTTAAATCTTATTTCAATAATTCGCTTGCACATAGCAGTGGGAGGAAACCAGAGGACCCATAGAAACCCATTTTCCAAAAATGTGCTATTTTGCTGGAATGCAATAGGAATAGGTTTTAAACAAATTTCCTCAACACAATTCTTCTGTAAAATAATAGATACTAGTATTTACCGTTCAGGCATATCCTCAAGTATGTGTAAATCTGTAGAATTTTTACACATCAACTTTATCGTTTTCTCAGGGTCATTTTTTGCTAAGACATCTTTGGCCACTTCATGCATAGTTTTTGATTTCTCGCAAGCATAAACTGATTTGGCACCACTTTCCACAGCATATAAACTAGAAAAATAAAATATTCAATTTGATCAAGCTGTGTCTTTATTCTCAGAGTAAGCATTTGAACATTTCATATCACTTTACTACTGGAACACTTTATATATTACTTTACTATTGGAACACTTCATATCACTTTACTATTGAATTGAAACACTTCATATCACTTACTATTGGAACATTCATCAACACATGACTTTACATACATGTACATGTAATAACAGAATTTTTTTGTAATCAAATTCAAAATAAATATTGTACCTGAGCAATCCAGTCCCAGTCCCAATATCCAGAATAGTTTGAACTCCGTTAGAAAAACACTTTAAAATAGCCTGTTTATAGGCAGTGTTTCTAGCGATATCGTTCAACATACGAAAATGCCATCTATCAACCAAATAACTACAAATATTCTCCAAGTTCTGTCTGGCAGCTACATAACCAGGTGCTAATCGAATAGCTTTTCTGATATACATAGCTCCTTCATCTATATAACCAAGTCTGAAAATATACAATATTACTAATTGTCTGATACAAAGCTCCCTGATCTTTGTTTTGTCATTGAGGATTTCACATAGGCTGACTTACATGTAAATCAATGAGTACCACAGGGATCTGTTTTAGGTCTAATTCTGTTTAGCTGGAAGGGAATAGGGAGAGCTTATCCCCAACTATATTTTAGAGTTAAATGTATATGAAATCAGGTTCAATGTTCTACTTTTCTGCACCAACTGTGCTAATGAAGATGGATACCCTTCATTGACTTCAAACTGTCAAGGGTCATTTTACATCCCATCTGAACTATTGCACACTGTTACTTGCCTTGTTTAGATCTCGTGACCTTGATGAAATATCGAGATGGCCTTAATATTTAGACTTAACCAATGGGATGGGCAAATATAATATGACCGAAAACGCTACGACTTTAAAGTAGCCAAGTCTTTAACTCAATATCATCCACAGTCTTCAACAAAATTGACAATTTTGTGTATTATGAAATATACATGTACATATCTATAAATTATCATGATACACAAGTTGAAATATGGCACGGTGAATTTGTGTAGATTTGGGTAAATCGGGTTCAGCTCTGAACGTAGGTCTCAGTACACTCGCCCTGTACGATCAGGAACTGTTCTATTGAATCCTTTTCGAAAAACTATCGCATCCCAGTCAATATTACTCGGCAACTTTTCAGTACTAAACAGTCGCGTGTCAATCTCTGTGTACAATGTAACGGAAACATTTCAGTGAGAAAATAAGACCTAAACTACATGTAGCGTCAAATGTGCTGTCGCCCTGTATCAGCAATTGTGAATTTTATGGCATTCATGTTTGACTGACTCTCATTTTTGTGTAATAAAAATTAGGAAGTCCCTAGAGCTGAGTGATATTTCAGTATTTCGATATAAAACTGTCACAGAAATAAAAACCGTCAAAAATACAGTCTTCAGAAAAATATCGAAAAATATCGCTTTTACTGGATGATATTTAACATAAATATTGAACAAAATGTTTTCCTCTTTATGTTATTTACTTAATGATGAATAAATACTGTTATAAAGTCCCGAGTATTCATTCCACGAAGTTTGCAAATGCCGATAACGAGCTTTGTTTATACGTCATGTGACTTCTAGCTCCCTTTTCCACCCATTAGAATTATCCCTGTTTCTGTTCAATTTCTATACATATTGCTGAATTGTTTACACCGATAATTTGATTTTCTAAAGGAATCATTGATTTTCAGATTGAAATAAATTTTGATAAAGCAGAAATATAAATAATGCCAACTATATCGAGATTTCCAGTGGACTGATCAATCAGCGTTGGATGTATCATGGCGGCCCGTGATACGGAAAATTATATTTGACTAAATCAATGGAAACTTTTTGATATAGTACTTATGTTTTATAGTTTAATTTAGTATCCTTGTATTGTATAATAATGCATTTTCAAGATGGTATACGCTTCAATTAGAAAGAATGAGTTTGCAAGGCTAAACAGCAACGTATCCGTAGCTATAAAAATATGCACGGCCGAAACAACAAACTATTTTTCTGTTTTTTTGATTTAAATATAATATTATAATTAATACTTTGAAAATCAAAATTGTAATAAACAACAACTTAAGCAAGTTTTTGTGGCTATAGATCTGTGTTTGAACCAGTTAGTTAAATTTTGTTTGTAAATTTAGTTTGCTAAAAATAATATTGTCTGAAAATAATAATACTGACTCCATCAAAGTGTCGAGTGAATATTCTAGGGGTATTTCCAACTTTTTATGCATGTTTATTTACATTCAAAAAGTGATAAAATGAAAGTATTGACATTTTATAAAATATCGCGATAAAGTGATTATATCGTGATATGTTTTGAAAATATCGCGATATCTGTTTTCCAGGATATCACCCAGCTCTAGAACTCATGTACATGTAGTATGTAGAGGCAGTACGGACGGCTAACCATTTGATTGCCCAATTTATATACTGTACCTAAATAGTTGTGCACCAATATTATTCAAAGCGGTCTCACACTCAGGAAAAACATCACATGCTTGTTCATAACATTTAAATAAATCTTCAATTCTATTTTGAGTTTCCAATTCTTCAGTCCATTCTCTCATGACATAGGTAAAGTCTTTCTTTAATTTGTCTTTGAAAGAAGGGTCTAATTTGAATACCAAAAGATAATGAGCAAAGGCCCTGCCATAGTTTCTATTAAGAAGACAAGTATTGGCACTTTTTAGAGACGTTTCTACGATAAATTTAGCTTTATCATCTCCACTTGTATTCGAAAAGGCCGCATTCGATGCCATATTGAATTGTTTACTTCCGATTTAGAACAATGGTTTTATCCAAATAGTAACCTGGATTTTACATCGAATATACCGGTTACATCTTTTATCGGCCGAAGACCACCGCAGATATTTCAACTACAGCATTAATAATGGTGTTGTGATTTTACCCTGTAGAATACAGATGTCCGTCAGGATAACCGGGACTACTTCCGCCTTTCAACAGAGTCCCGTGCTACCAGCGGGATTTCACCTACATATAGCCGATTTGCCGTGGCTACTGTTCAGATTATGCATTAGACTTCAAATAGGTAACTTGTTATTGCTTGCGGACGCCTTGGATCACCAAGTGGGACTTGGTACTTGATATAGAAATACCACTCGACCACAACAAATGGTAGGAACGGAAAAAACTTTTAATTAACAAGGGGAGAAGGATATAACATAAATTATATTGTTTTGCATATCTACTAGTAATCGAATTGACAGAAACTTTATTGAGCGAGTTGCACGTGCGGCGTTTGTGTGTTTACACTCACTGTGTGTATATGCCTGCACGGGCATATTCAACAAGTGTTTTGTACAATTAGGGAGTGACTTATTGTGTATTAGTTTACGATTGCCTCGCCTACTATCTTATTTGTAAGGAGATGATGATGAAAAAATGAGATCATCATGGCTAGATGGGCGACATATTCCACCGTCGTCCACCGGTGGCAATTCCTCACCCCGCCAATTTTATACGGGTAACAATAGTACGTTTTACCGATCTCAACGGTGTCATAACATCCCAGAGTCCTTGTTTTATGACGGCTATTCAAACTGGCCAAACTTTGCAAATAAATTTACCCGGTTTGTCATATCACAGTCCTGGTCCGATCAGGAATGTAAGGAACAGTTGTTCTTTTGTTTAAAGGGATATGCGGTCGATGTTCATAGGATTGTCCTTTTACGTAATGGCAATTTGACATGCTTTGAACTAATGACTAAGCTCCAGGAATGTTTCAATCGTGCAGAAATGTCTAGGACTGCAAACTCGTTTCGGAATCGATCATCACCGACCCAAAGAAGAGATCGTAGGCCTAATGATAATATACTGGCGGCAACCAAAACCCAAGCCGAAACTCCCAAATCACAGGCAATGACTTCGTCCGAACAAGAATGTTTCGAAAACACAGAGCGGCGCTGTGACAGAGTGGACCAGAAGTGGGATGACGCCATTACCAAACTTGAAAAATTAACTGGTCAGTTGACCGATATTTGTAATTTCTCAGAAGTAACCCATCGATCACATGCAATAATGCCCAAGTCGGTAACTCCAGTCTCCGAGCTTATTCCGGAGAATTTAACGTGCGTCCCACACATTGACAATGAACAGGCTGCAATAGAATTAAAACTTGAACTCGATCAAAAAGGCAAGCCTTGTGTCCCAAGCTTGTCCATGGATTCGCATTTCGGAATATCTGAAACTTCGACTACGAACAGGTCGGATAGACGCGGGACGATCGCCAGTTTTGAAACCGCTAAGGCATCGAACGGTTTCACTAACACCGATTTATACGGTGATGTAACAAATATCACCACCCCGTGGGGTGATCAAAAGTTCCAGGATACCGTTGCAACCGGTGTCATTCCAAGAATCGACTCAATCGATTCCGCGAAAACTAAGCAAGCGTGCGTATTAGCTACGACGTGCATCCACAGTAATCATTTAGATTATATCGGTCAGCTTAATTTAAAAACTCAAAGTCAACAAGTGACAAAACTTTCCGATCTTCGCAGTCGAGAGTTACAGGAGAAATTACCAAAAGTTGAAGAGGTTCCCGAGTTTAATGCGTTTGAAAATTCAGTTATGAACTGGTTGCGTTCGATAACAAATAGTCAAACGCGACTTCTGTTTCGCGGTCTTTCAACTTTAGTTGTTACGGAATGTACCGCTGGGGAATATTCAATTTCGGATAGTTTCTTTGAGCAACAAAAAGAAAAGCCTCCTAGACTTAAATTAGTAGAGTTAAACAGATCTACCATAGATAAATGGTCCGAAGTTCCAATGCATTATTTGGCTGTACCCGTAAATTTGAAGAAACATTTATTTCGAGAAGAAATGAATTTGTTCATAGCAGAACTGATTAAGCAGTGTGTCAGATTCTTCAAAGAAAAATTGTCATTGACCCTTCACAGTGATCCAGTAAAAGTGAACGCCGATTTATTTATTGATAATTTGCTCACCATCGACGATGTTTTTGATGCGCGTTACGAATCAGAAGTTACAAATAGTAACTTGGCCTCACCGTTGACTATCTCAGGGTGTAATATCTACAATCAATTAACTGAGTGTGCGCCTGGATCTTTAACTATTTCGGAGAATTTGTTTGAACGATCTGCGCGACCAACTGTAGTCAGCATGCACTATTTGTTACGAATACAAGAATATCTGGCCAGAATAAAATGCTATTTTTGGAGTGTAAGAAATAAGATTAAATCTTTCATTCGAAATAAAGGAACAAAATTTAAAGCGAAGATGTTTTCAACATTACGATGTTGATTATTTACCTGTCCATGCCTTACGGTGACTTTCCTGTAAACCGTGAAATAGCTGTGTGTGTGTAGATTTTTTCGGTGAAGTTATAACCGATTTGATTTTGATTGACGCGTGAATGACACGGTGTACCTGTATACCGTTACTAGTGTGATTGAAAGTGTGAATGTGAAGAGTAGGATTTATTTTTCAGAACTAGGAACCAATCCTTTCAAATAAAGACGGGGAGGTGTGTTGTGATTTTACCCTGTAGAATACAGATGTCCGTCAGGATAACCGGGACTACTTCCGCCTTTCAACAGAGTCCCGTGCTACCAGCGGGATTTCACCTACATATAGCCGATTTGCCGTGGCTACTGTTCAGATTATGCATTAGACTTCAAATAGGTAACTTGTTATTGCTTGCGGACGCCTTGGATCACCAAGTGGGACTTGGTACTTGATATAGAAATACCACTCGACCACAACAAAGGTTTCGTACTAAAGAGTTTTTTTGTGTAAGTTCGAAGTTATACCTGACCATTAGGCTACCCGCGTCAATAATTTTTTTACCCCCCCCCCCCCAAAATAAAACATATATAATATTATATGATGATAAACGAGGCTTATTTTATGTGTGACGTATTTCCGGTGTCTATTTTTAGCCTGGCCTTTTCACTGCCGTATCTGAACATAGCAAATGCTAAGGAAATAAAGGGTTTTCCGTCTTTATCTTTATATATAAAACGTATTCTTGATTGCCACCCTTGTTGTAAAATGTGTGAAGCATTCGTAATAAATTACCGATTTCAAATTATGTCTAAATTATTTTTTTTTCGTTTTATTGATGATATACTGCGTTGGTAGCACTAGCAGACGATCGCACGCTGTCTGCAGTTGACCGCTGTACTCAAGAGATTACAACAAAGATGCATTGATGTATGAAGCCGATTTATATGTTTAGTGTTAATTTTATTGCAAATATTTGCAAACAATTAATAGATAACATCTGTTTGGTTGTAAAATGCCACGAAATCGAGCATAAGAGTAAATATTAGAATGGGTTATATAGAGTGGTGATCTGTGGCTTCACGAAAGAATTATTCAAGACGATATTAAAACTTTTAAAAGTAGGACCGTAGCAAATCTAAAAAATAGAGCAAATAATCACGCTGTAAAAAAATAATTCTGTATAGAATGCACCGAGTCCAGTTATATATTTGCATTCAACATTTGTTCTCTGAACCAAATACTGAATTAGAAATTGATAAAATGGTAAACTGACTGGATTAAAATTTCACAGTGTCAAAAGTTGTGCCAAAATGATTAATGTTGTTAGAAAAAAAAGAGTTTTAAACATATTCACAGATTCAAATTGATCATCGTTTTATCCTTTTCTGTTATTCATATTCCATCAAGAGGATATTTTTTATAAAATGGCTGACGTTTTACTCCGTGCATCAAACAATATCATTGGTTAGAGCCGTCTAAACGCGGGGAAATTTATAGTAGTTATTGGTTAACAGCACGCATAAACAATCTTATTGGCATATTGCATATACTATTTATAGTATCATTAGCTGGAATTATTTCAAGTCGATAGCATCAATGCCCAACATAACCGTGTTTTGTGTAAGAGTATAGCATGCAGCGCTATAGCAGACGATATATCAACCGCGCAGGTACTGTCCAGTCGGCAGTTGAATGTAAATATGATCTAGACCAGATCTTAAAAAAAAAATCTTTTGTGTTAATAGTCCTGTAATTAATAGATAAAATTTGTTTGGTCGTAAAATGCGTAATAAATTTGAGACCAAATTCTAGTTCACGCCATGAGCACGGACCAGTCTTAACTTGTTTTCCTATATTGCAATGGCCATTACGGGTCTGGTAAACTTGCCGTATCTTTTCTATATATCGAAGTTTTTGTAAATATTGGTATCTGGCATCGGTCGGTAAACCTTACATGTATATAGAAATGGCGACCGTGTCCATTTTATGTAAAACAAGCTCACTGTACGGCGGTATTTTCACAAAAAAACACACACTGGCCTATGGGTTACAGTCTAAAAATAAGGCCAGGGTCTGCGCATGACCGAAAATGACGTCAAAATGGAAACCCGTAAAAGCTCCTATATGTATGGTCGGCGGCACTCAATAAAAGAAATTGGCGGTCTATGGAAAATATAATTATAAAGATTGAAGATTTTATGTTCGTGGAAATATAATAGTCCCTATTTCGAATTGTATTAATAATATGTTTTATTTTGAGAACAATCGGCGTCGGCGGCGGTTGTCGGCGGCCAATTAAAAGGCATCGGCTTTCGTCGCTGGTCGTCGGCGGTGAAAAGACACACAGCATTCATTTTTATACAAATTATAACGATATGAGTTGAAAATTATATTCGTTTGAGTCGACAAAAAGGTCGATTATATATAAGCGCAAAGCATCAATCTACCAATTAGTGGCGGGGTTACAGATTCCGTCATAGGTCACAAGATGTAAACAGGGCTACTCTTATATGTCGGGGGGTCATTATAAGTGCACGCCAATATGTACATGGGACCTCGGCTTTTTGTCCCATCCAAAAAACTATAGGTTATCCCTTGTCGGGCCCTCCATCATGCACCACTGTGAAAGAGGTCGAATAACACCGGAAAATTTCCGATGATCTTTCTGGGCCAACGCAATTGGATCGAACATGGGGTCTTAACGTTAGCGAGTCAACGTCTTACTTACGCAGTCACCGTGGCTTCCAGTATGCTATGAGGGACATTTTCCCGGACAGCGGCGCTACGACCTACCCTCAAATCGAATTCAAACTGCCAAAGGATCTTTTACGTGCATGCCAATGTGTACACGGGACCTCGTTTATTTCGCCCCATTCGGAAGACAAGACAGCTGCCCTTGTCAGGTCCTTCATCCTGCACACCTGACAAGGGAAAACCACGTATTTGGTATTTCTTCATCGAAATTCAACTGTGAAACATTCTTTGTCACATCTACATAACTAAACACTGGTCTTTACTAGGCCTTTCGTCTTTGCACTACCGACAGGAAGAATCACGCTGCAAAATCCCTGAGGAATTTTCTTGACCAACACCAGGATCAGTGTACATAATCATAGTCCTACTGTGTATTGAGAGAGGAACATGGCCGACAACCCGACCTTTGAACCCGACAATACGACATTCTTACGCAACATTGCGACATTTTTAATGTATGTGTCGGGTCGCCGTGATGTCCGGTAAAATTTGTCATGCTGTTGGGTTGTCGCCTCATGAAGGGCGACCTCACGAGATGATACCAATCCACCACCATAGAAGAACATAGGATTTCGGTGAGCTGGGGAAAAAAATCCGAAACAAATGATTCCTGCTTTTTATGAAAGGTCTATTTTAGGACAACTTCTGGAAAAAAAATCCACCATTCGACTTATAACATCCACAATTTTTCTAACTTTTCGTCCTTTTCCGACAAAATCAGTAAATGCAAATGTTGAGAAATTCTACTTGTAAAGACGTCCATATATAACTGCCGTAACATCCAGACGTTCCTATTTCTCCACACCAAAGATGAGCACATTTGACTGGACACATGCCTGCCTCAGTATTGTTAACACTCTTCAAGAACAATGAAACTACACGTGCAAGTAACAAAAGACTCCATATCTGCTCATTAAACCAAAGATCCGAAATAAGTCTGCCACCATCAAAATCCAGCCAAAGCCAGGTTATATGTGCGCTCCCTCAACTGTCTTCTAGAAAATAGCCCAAAACCTTTCGAAAGATTTATCACTTGACTTTGTAATAACTCCAACGTAGGTCGTCCCCTACAAAACTATAAAGTGAACAAAAACCGAGCCATCAAAATTCCGCGTCAGCATACAGTTCACCCTGACCAATCAGACGAGTATGGTGCCCTAATAATATTATTTTCAAAAAATCATGGCGTTGAGTGTGTTTATGGCTACTTGCAATTGATAATACATTTAGGGTGCGTAAAGTTGGGGATACTTAAAGGAGCTAAATTTCTAGCTCAATATCAATTAAAATCAACATTGATGCTGTGATCTTACCGAAAAAAGATGGGCTTCTGATATCCAATATTTAAGACAAAATAAACATTTTACCATTGTTACACGAATCGTGTACCATAATGCGTTTCAGCCCCAGTTCTAGCAAGAGACTCGGATAACGAGGCTAGACAAATTACATCAAATCAAACGGCGTATGTAGACTGGAATTACCAGATCCTAGAAATTTGCATTCGATTGCGACTGCCGGTTTATTTCGCGGAACATAACTGATTTGAAATTTTAATTTTAAAAGAGTAAACACGGAAAACCATTGAATGTAAATCAGTTTATTTACATTCATATATTACAGTATTATATGCGCTGCGTCCTACTTCTGTCAATTTCTAGGTCCCAAATGTTAGCGATTTCGCTCCTTTAAATGATGCGGTTTTACCAGGATCATTGATTATGAGTGTCGCAGAGGCGGATTCAATGGGGGGCGCGGCGCCCCCCCCCCCCTAATTTTCGACAATGTCCTTTTTTACTTCTGAAAGTGCCTTTTTTCAGCCCCAAATATGCCCGTTCCGAACGTTTATTTAGACGACAATATCAGCCAAATAGCCCTTGGAATGGCTACAGATGCAAGGAAATGACGGGTAATAATCTTGAGCCCCCCCCTTCAATGGCTTGCCCCGTCTCCACGGTCAGTGCCCTCATTTTACGCCCCCCCCCCCCTTTTCAAAATTCCTAAATCCGCCCCTGTGTCGGATACCAAAACTAAATCGTCCATAAAAAATATGTCCAAGGTAGATTGCGGTGGATTTTTTCTTTTGGTATCATGTACATACCTACGGAAGCGTAATAGGGCCACATATTTTTTTTTTATTCTATTTTCAAGTTAGTAACTTGAATTTTCAAGATACTAACTTGAATTTTCAAGTTACTAACTTGAATTTTCAAGTTACTAACTTGAATTTTCAAGATACTAACTTGAATTTTCAAGTTACTAACTTGAATTTTCAAGATACTAACTTGAATTTTCAAGTTAGTAACTTGAATTTTCAAGATACTAACTTGAATTTTCAAGTTAGTAACTTGAATTTTCAAGTTACTAACTTGAATTTTCAAGATACTAACTTGAATTTTCAAGATACTAACTTGAATTTTCAAGTTACTAACTTGAATTTTCAAGTTAGTAACTTGAATTTTCAAGATACTAACTTGAATTTTCAAGATACTAACTTGAATTTTCAAGTTAGTAACTTGAATTTTCAAGTTAGTAACTTGAATTTTCAAGTTAGTAACTTGAATTTTCAAGTTAACTAACTTGAATTTTCAAGTTAACTAACTTGAATTTTCAAGTTAACTAACTTGAATTTTTAAGTTACTGTTATATTATAAAAAGGCGTTTTGATCTAATGATATAGTATGTCATGCAATGCTTTAGTCAATGGACGGCACGGTTATAGACCTCAATGACAAGGTCCGGGAGTAGCCTATTCGATCACGCAGGTTTCCCCCCAGCAGCGAAATTACTCCCCGCGCATTATGGTGTGGACGTACCATAAAACACCATTTATTCATTCATTCATTCATTCATTCATACATTTTAACAGTATTGAGCCCTATAGAAAACCTTTTTGAAGTACAAAAAAAAAAATTAAATGACAAATCAAACGTCTCAGTTCTAAAAATAGTCTTTAGTGACATAATACACGACATTCCCCCCCAACCCCGCCACATGGATATCTGCCCCCCTCCTTTTTAGAACTTTTACTCCCATGACATTTCCTGCTGAAGACATCTTAACTCCTAGGACATCGCCCCCCGAACTTTTACTCACAAGACATCTGTCCCTGGGACATTTACGCCCCCCCCAGGCCATCTATCCCCAGAGTTTTACCCCCTCCCCCCGACAATTTTCCTCTGGAACATCTGCGCCCTAGGACAAGTCTGCCCCCTCCCCACCACCCACCCTTTAGAGAGAGAGAAATGGGGTTTAACGTCCACTGGACACACACTAGGTCATTTCGGGACTAACATATGGTTTTAATTTTATTTCGATAATTCGCTTGCGCGTAGGGGTCTTTAGCAGTGGGGGAAAACCGGAGTACCCAGAGGAAACCCACGAGGTTGAGAAAGCGCCCCTATCTCCCTCCATGCCACATACGCTCACACCAGGGATCAAAACCACAGCCGCCAGCCAGAGGTGACCGGCCAGCTAGAGGTCGAAGCGCGGCACTCTAGACCACCCTTTAGAACCCAGGACGTGTAAAATAATGCACTGTAAAAAATTATACTTATTTTACATTGTTTCTGGGATTGCCTCGTAACACCGTTTAGAATCCTGGACCTTACGAGGTACTCCATGAAACAATGTAAAATAAATATAAATTTTTTACAGTGCATTATTTTACAGGTCAATAGTACAGAGTTAGATAGTAGAATGTGTCCATCGCCCCATTCCTAGCGTGTCGTAGAAGCCGACTCTTGGGGAGGGGGGGGGGGACGTTACACGATGTTCTAAGGAGGGGGAATGTCCAGGGGGTGAAAGTCCCAGGGTAGATGTCGTTGTGTCTCGATCTATAACCGTGCCGTCCATTGCCTAAAGCAAAACGCTTATTTTATAATATAACAGTAACTTGAAAATCAGTCACTAAGATAGCAGAGAATGGGACTCGAACCCTCGACACCATTGATGGCAGACCAAGGCGTAGCTTGTCGGCCTTCCGACCCACTCCGCAAGAGTCGGCGTCTACGACACGCTAGGAATAGGGCGATGGACGCGTTCTACTTTCTAACTCTGTACTATTGACCTGTAAAATAATGCATTGTAAAATATTTACATTTATTTTACATTGTTTCTTGGAGTACCTCGTAACGTCCAGGGTTCTAAAGGGTGTTACGAGGTACTCCAAGAAACAATGCAAAATAAGTATAATTTTTTTACAGTGCATTATTTTACACGTCCAGGGTTCTAAAGGTGGGGGTTGGGATGGCCTAGTGGTCTAGAGTGCCGCGCTTCGACCTCTAGATGGCCGGTCAGCTCTGGCTTGCGGCTGTGGTTTCGATCCCTAAATAATTGTAATCTACGTGTTATCGCCGATAATCTGCTTATGTTCTGGGAGTACCCCTAAGTGATCGGATAGGCTGCTCCTGCACCTTGTCACTAAGACAGCAGAGAATGGGACTCGAACCCTCGACATTATTGATGGCAGACCAAGGGGTAGCTTATCGGCCACCCGAACCTCTCCCCAAGAGTCGGCTACTACGACACGCTAGGAATAGGGCGATGGACGCATTCTACTATCTAACTCTGTACTATTGACCTGTAAAATAATGCACTGTAAAAAAATTATATTTATTTTACATTGTTTCTTGGAGTACCTCGTAACGTCCGGGGTTCTAAAGGGTGTTACGAGGTACTCAAAGAAACAATGTAAAATAAGTATAATTATTTTACATTGCATTATTTTACACGTCCAGAGTTCTAAAGGATGGGGGTTGCGATGGCCTAGTGGTCTAGAGTGCCGCGCTTCGACCTCTAGCTGGCCGTCACCTCTGGCTTGCGGCTGTGGTTTCGATCCCTGGTGTGAGCGTATGTGGCATGGAGGGTGATAGGGGCGCCTTCTCAACCTCGTGGGTTTCCTCTGGGCACCTTCGGTTTCCTCCCACTTTTAAAGACCCCTACGCGCAAGCGAATTATCGAAATAAAATTAAAACCATATGTTAGTCCCGAAATGACCTAATGTGTGTCCAGTGGACGTTAAACCCCATTTCTCTCTCTCTCTCTCTCTCTAAAGGGTGGGTGGCGGGGAGGGGGCAGACATGTCCTAGGGCGCTGATGTTCCAGAGGAAAAATGTCGGGGGGAGGGGGTAAAACTCTGGGGATAGATGGCCTGGGGGGGGGGGGGTAAATGTCCCAGGGGCAGATGTCTGGTGAGTAAAAGTCCGGTGGGAGATGTCCTAGGAGTTAAGATGTCTTCAGCAGACATGTCCTAGGGCGCAGATGTTCCAGAGGAAAAATGTCGGGGGGAGGGGGTAAAACTCTGGGGGTAGATGTCCTAGGGGGTGGGGGTAAATGTCGCAGGGGCAGATGTCTGGTGAGTAAAAGTCCTGGGGGAGATGTCCTAGGAGTTAAGATGTCTTCAGCAGGAAATGTCCTGGGAGTAAAAGTCCTAAAAAGGAGGGGGGTTATCCGGGGGCAGATATCCATGTGGCGGGTGGGGGGAGAATGTCGTGTATTATGTCACTAAAGACTATTTTTAGAACTGGGAACTGGGACGTTTGATTTGTCATTTAATTTTTTTGTTTGTACTTCAAAAAGGTTTTCTATAGGGCTCAATACTGTTAAAATGAATGAATGAATGAATAAATGGTGTTTTATGGTACGTCGACACCATAATTCGCGGGGAGTAATTTCGCTGCAGGGGGGAAACCTGCGTGATCGAATAGGCTACTCCCGGACCTTGTCATTGAGGTCTATAACCGTGCCGTCCATTGACTAAAGCATTGCATGACATACTATATCATTAGATCAAAAAGTTAGTTAACTTGAAAATTCAAGTTAGTATCTTGAAAATTCAAGTTAGTAACTTGAAAATTCAAGTTAGTTAACTTGAAAATTCAAGTTAGTATCTTGAAAATTCAAGTTAGTAACTTGAAAATTCAAGTTAGTATCTTGAAAATTCAAGTTAGTCACTTGAAAATTCAAGTTAGTAACTTGAAAATTCAAGTTAGTAACTTGAAAATTCAAGTTACTAACTTGAAAATTCAAGTTAATATCTTGAAAATTCAAGTTACTAACTTGAAAATTCAAGTTAATATCTTGAAAATTCAAGTTACTAACTTGAAAAATTGAAAATATAATAAAAAAAAAATAATATGTGGCCCTATTACGCTTCCGTACCATACCCCCTTACAAAAAAGTAAAAAATAATTTGTTTCGGATTCCCCATACCGCGCCCAGCCCCCACCCCCAGGATCGGAGTGTATCCTACTAGCCATAGGCGTACGAGGACGAACTTGTTTGGGCGGGGGGCCAGCATATTTTCCCGGCAAATATATTTCTGTAGAGTCCGCGGAGCGGCAAAGCCGTCCGGCCGCGCGAGCGCTGGAGGCGTTAAGTGTCGGGGGGCCTCCCCCCCCCCCCCCGGAAAATTTTGAAAACCAGACGGCCGTAGACGCGATTTCCAGGCATTTCGAATACTTTCTAGTAATTTGGAGTGGGTAGTAAATTATGTCAGTTGCAGCATAAAAACTGGTAAAAAGTCACCAATTGAACTTGAAATTGATTAACAGAAACTAATCAAATTTAATAACAATTTAGTAAAATTTGATTCAAATATTACATAATGTAATAAAAAGCTTATTTAATGATATTTAACATCTACATCATAGTGGTTTTGGAACTTTTTCCTGGAGAGATTTATAAGTAAAATAAGCGTTGTTGAGCACATTATTTTTGTGTAACTCTTGCCAGTGGCACTTTACATTCACCTATAATTATATTTATTTCCAAAGAAAAGGGCTCAATATCGAATTATATACGGCCTATTGAGCCATCGTACATGTATATTATATGTGACTACAAGGTACAATACTATTACAAACATTTCAATTATTATTAAAGAAAATTTACAGCTGCTCACTTCTATCACTTGTCTCTTCCGGTGCATGGAGTTGGATGCCAGTATACAGGAGCACACTAATCTAGAACTGAGAAAGGCCATTTGTACGCGCTAGTTCTATTCAGATGGCGTACGTGTTCTTCTTCATTGACTGGACTGCTTTCTTTCCGCTTCCATATTATTAAAAATATCCAAAACCCGACAGACGGCGCGACGCTTCCCGACAAACTGAGCATTCATTCCCGACAAGACCATAGCCTTCCCGACAAGACCATACCCCTACCCCCACCCCATTTTCAAAAACTCCTCGGCTAATGACCGATCTCACAATTCTGAGCTCTTTTCAGATTTCTAATTTTTTTTTCATGAAAATATTTTTTGGGAGGGGGGGGGGTGAGGTGCCCCCCCCCCTCCGGCCCCCCGCCTCGCACGCCTATGCTACTAGCCTATATGAAATAGATCTAACCGTGATTGTAGTGGCCTATCGAATATTCATTAGGCTACTGATCAGGGTTATATCGAATATCGACCGAAACCGGAAATCTAAAAATGTCGTGACGTCACTCAGTGGTCACTATCTATGAAGATATGGTTGGGTTATGAAGTGTTGGTGTTTTCCTACGTTTGAAATAGTCGTGATAAAATTTTCAGATCGAGGATAGAGATATTTTTCGGGGGGTTCTCGGCTTACAACAATCAAAGTGACAATTTTGTTATTTATGATGGCGACGAACGACAACAGATTTACAAACAACATACCACATGTACATGTAAAGGTTGTATCTATTTAGTTTTAATTTAATCTTTGTTGGTTATATTGATAAATAATTGTATGCAAATTCTACGAGATCCCTTGTTGATGCAAATCAGAAATGGGATGTGAAGGAATGGCGTAGCTAAGGAATAACACATGCAATTGTTGGAAACGATGAGACGCGGAAGTATTTAATGAATTAGTCATGTTTAAAATTAGGCTTTACTCTAAACTCAGACTTCTATTAAAACTATGAAATCTCGGATTATTTTTTTCAAGAGTTTTACGAGTTTTATGTGTTTGGTTCAGATATGGGGAACGCGGAGGAATGACGTGGTCATGAGGACATCGAAAGTTGAAAACGGGAAGGATTTGGGGGGCTAATGCACTTTAGTACACTTATGACTCACAATATATATTTCGAGGCCTAAAAAACCCACTCGGAATTCCCGGAGAACTACGAAATCTCGGGAAATGTTTTTCTAATAGTTGTTTTTTGGCTCAGTTATATTGCTAGGAGCGCTAGTCAATGAATTGCGTTAAGGAAGTTGAAAACGACGAAAGATTTAATTATGGCGGGTATCGAATGCAATCAAGAGTAAAAAGCAGAAAGTCAAAAGTAACAAATCTGAAGTAAACGGGCAAATTATTATTCAAAAATGTATTTTATGGTGAAAAACTATAAATTTATGCACTTAATCTCCAAAAAACATCAAGCTAGTCAACTTTTAACTCACAATTTTCTAAGTGGCTGATAGTGGCCATGTAATTTTCGCCAATTTCTTAACCCGACAACACGACGTCACGACAGTATTAGTGAATTAAGCATACAACAAAGTAGTTCCTTTAGGAACTGTCTCTGGCCGGACGATGTCCTTTGACAGATCCTATCGCTTTCTATATAGCTGCAATAAGAAAATGCGGTAAAATACCGCTCTTCTCCACCTCTATCTCCCTATTTTCAAACATCTATAGGCATCGATTCCATTAGTTATGGCGGCAAACTTAGATAATACTAAACTCGATAAGAGCACTCCACCGACAAAGAGCTCTCAATATGCGAGTGACGTACTAACGCCTTTACATCAATTTAAGGCTACACCGTTACTCGCTGCTGGGGATTCGGATTAATAACTCCACAAATACAACATAGTCTAGAGGCTCAGTGCTGGGAGGTGTCCATCAAATGGGCACAAAACCAGGCACAACTTTTCTAGACTAAAATTACAGCGGACTGATTACCACGCGGCATCGCATAATACGCCATATTTTAGTCTAGAAAAGTTGGGTCTGGTTTTATGCCCATTTGATGGACACCCCTCCGCACTGAGCCTCCTCCGGTCTAACAGTTTGGATCTGCAGATTTTACTCCACGAGGGCGGTACGATGCCACCAAACTGGCCGACTAAGTTCCCGGTCGATAAAACTTTATCTAAATACTTGGATATGGCATTCTGTCGGGCGAAGAAAATGCAACGTATAAATCACTGGGCTAGTGACGGATGTCTGATAGTCTGGTAGGGTCGTCTGTCAAATCTCAGGTCCCCTGGCTTTCTCCACCACTGAAGATCCCCATATGTTGATCCCGAAATACTCCCTTCTCTTTCTCCCTGGCACCACTTCTTATTCGAAGAATTAAGACAGAACTAGATTTCGTCCCACTGCTGTATTTCATTATTTTGAGAAACAAATAATTAATCAACATATATCTCTTTTGTACCGGCATTGTTTATATTTATCTATTCGGAGTACTGTATAATCCCGTCTTTATTAGTCCGACTGGTGTTGAAAAGTAGAACTTAAACTTCAGTTCATTCATTCTTTATGTAATGAGACCTACCATAGTGCTGGCAAAATTATGTATTTCTATGTCTTCTAGAAAGAACTAGGGCGATGATAACGCCACGTTACAACAATCATACGACAATATTCAAATCTGAAGTGGAAAGTCAAAAGTCAAAAGTCAACAGTAGAAAGCAGAAAGTAGAAAGTAGAAATTCTGTCCATGCAATTGTAATTCTGGCGGTTTAAAGTTGAAAACTTTGATGGTTTTGTTATAGGTTTCCACCATTAAAATATTCTTTAACTGTAGATTTTCTACTGTTTACACTAGATCGCAATTTGAACCCCTTAGATTTTGAGTCAATGATTTACTTCAGAATAAGAAGAGTCTGTGTCAAAAACTTGAAAACGACATTCCGCTAGACCCCGAGTTTACTTTTTGATACGTCCAAATCGAAATGCGCTCCTATATTACCACCACTGTTTGTCCATAGCCCAGTTACCGGAGCGGGGCCCTGGGACTGACTTATAGAATCGCGGGGCTTCCAACGCAACGAAACGATTATTTCATATCGTTTTGAATGGCACGCATATGTAACACACAATTAAACGGTCTGTAATACAAGAATAATTACATAATATCTGAACACATACGACATCTAATCAGTTCCGAATTACATACAATGCGCGGAAATTACATGTAACAGCGGGAAACTGTTATAACAAGTGAAATCACCGGATTGGGTGTAACTGCACAGAGAAGGATGCAGGATAGCTCAGTCTCCGCTTTCGCGCAGCTAGATCGATTACAGTGAACTTTCATCAGGAATTTGATATTTGTCTTTTTTTTGCCATGAACCCCCCCCCCCCCAAAAAAAAAAAAACAACCGCGGGCCCTCAGGCCCATGCCTAAGCTGGGCTTTGTGTCTATTCATCATCTTAAATTGATTGGACGATACTGTTCACGTGTCTGTAGAAGAAACGTAGCTATAAGTTCGGGAATTGTGAAGTAATCTAGCAACGTCCAGATTTTGTAAAACTAGCAGTCGTTGCCTCAGGAATATGGCAGGCAGTGGAATGTGTTGATGCTTATTGTATTTATTATAGAATATACCAAGAGATTGGAATGAATATGTCGTTAAAGATTTTATTGAGGTTTGTAGCGATGGTAAAGATGTTAAAACTGTAGAATATTTTGGAGGAGTGAAAAGTATGGCATTAGTGGAATTGACAGAACCAATATCTAAAACCGGTATGAACGATTGATATAGAGAAAGGGAGAGCGTGAGAGAATAGGTCTTAAAAGTCTACTTCACAGAAATCAGGTTATTTCGGGGTTAACATAGTTCAATTTTATTTCAAAATTCGCTTGCGCGGTGCGGTCTTTAACTCTGGTAGGAACCGGAGGAACCAGAGCGAATTACGACCGACAGTCGTCTTCTAATATCTCTGTCCATTTTATTTTTGGAAAAATTGGTGATATAAAAAAAACTATAAGCCACCTTATTTCTTTCAAAATCGTGTCCACTTTATTATTAAGAGTGCCAGAAGTCACGGACCCTGTACATGAGTGATTGCATGTTATCTTGTAACGGAGCTTTGACGAAAAAATGTTTAATCCACAACACACCTAAGTCACCCGATGGCCCACGGGCTTGTCATGTGAATAAATGTCTACAAAATTAAATTAATGTGACATTTGAAGCCAGAAATAGACCTGCAATAGGCCAAGGTATATTTGGCTTTGAGTAATTAATTACCGTCACACCTTTTAACATTTACATGTAGAGCAGCCAATGTCAAATTCTGTTGCTTGTCCAATGTAGGTAGACATACCCTTTCACTAAACAAGATTATCGAGTTTCCACTTTTTATATTGGCAGAATTTCATGATCTGGTAGAAAGCGGGAAATCGAAGAAAGAACAAATAGAGTTATCGCCCTTGATGAAATCCGATGGCTTGATCGTACAGCGCGTTCCCACCGATACTACTCTGAACAAGGTCTGCTCATACTTCACTAAGTCACATGGCAAGAATATTATTACAGAGAAAAAACGTTATGAAAAACTGGAATGTGTGACTCTTCATATCAACAATATCAATGGTAACATTTTGAATGTGTTGAATTTTTAATTAATTTAGTTTTTTTTCAGCCCTATCGTGTTGAACTATTAGGCTGAAGTGCAAAATCAGAATGGACATTTTAAAGTTCATCGTCGGATGTTATTATTTACATAAATGTTATAAAATGTTAAAAATTTTGATGGTGCTTATTTAAGGGAGCTAATCTCTCAAATTTGGGACCTATAGAAAAAGACACAAATGGGTCGCAACGCATATAATACTGTAATATGAATGTATATAAACTGATGGTTTCCGTTTTAACTCTAATTTCAAAGCACTTATACACCAGAAGTCTTAATCGAATTACAATCCCCAGCTTCTAGTTATGCAAGTCTCCACCTATAATATGTGTTGTGCATCCTATCCAGATAAGAATATAAGAATAATAATAATAATAATAATGACTTTATTTGAGAAGGGTTGAAGATTAGACTATAATAGCCTTTCTAACATCCTGCCCTTCATAGAAAATATATTACAAAAGATATAGACTGATGCATTAAAGAACACACAACAATAATTTACAATAGTCTAATATATACAATCACTTGAAATATTAATTTAAGCATATGCGCTTTCATAAAACAGAAAGTTTGAATAAATAGATGTAACATGTATCAACAAATGTACAATATGTACATGTTTATAATATGGTGATTTACAGAATACACGTACATCCGTACATGTATAAATACATATAATAAGAAATATGGGGGGGGGGGGCTATTTAGGATAATACATTTGGGGTAGATTTAAGGTAAAGAAAAAGTTTTTTCCTGAAAAGATTCAAGTTATTTAAAGTTTTTAAAGAGGGGGGCAACGAATTCCATAGTTTTGGTCCTTTAAAGCGTATACTGCTTTTAACTATATTAATGTTTGGTTTAAGAGTGGTAAGTTTATTGTTAAGATGATTATAGGGAGTTTGATAATAAGGTAAGAGGTCAAATAAATAACCAGGGTATTGTTTTAGCAGAATTTTATAGATAAATATACATTGATTAGAGATATGTCGATTTTTCAATTGTCAGATTTTTCAATTTGTCTAGTCGAGGGTAAACGTCGGCAGTATGTTTTACCTCTAAGATTACTTTTAGGGCCATTATTTGCTGTCGGGAAAGGCGGTCAAGTGATTTAGCGTCACTACGGTCCCATACCGAGGAACAATAATCTATATGTGGTTGAAAGTGGGTATTATAGAAAAGGATTCGGAACGGAGTTGGAAGATATTTTTTAATTTGACGGAGTTGAACTTTCTGGCTTAATTTTTTAGAGATATACTCGATATGATCTTTCCAAGTTAGATTATGATTGAGAAAAACACCTAATAGCTTTACCGAGGAGACGACTTCTAATGGTTCATTACGTAATTTAATATTCAACGTGGCAGGGAGGATATTTCTTTTTTGTTGCGTCGTAATTAGCATAGTTTTTGTTTTCGATATATTTAATCTCATATGGTTTTTATCACACCATGCTAACACTATATTGGCGTCAAGTTGAAGTTTGTGTTCTAACTCTTTGACAGTGGATCCAGAGGTGTAGATGGTTGTGTCATCTGTCAAGAGGTCAGTTTTAGCGGATAGGTATAAAGGTAAATCATTTATAAAAATATTAAATAGTATTGGTCCTAATATTGACCCTTGGGGTACACCGTGATAAATAGGTTTCTTCTCAGATAGTATGCCATTAACAGACGTGCACTGGCTTCTGCTTTTTAAGTATGATTCTAGAAAGAAAATTGATTTTCTAGAAAATTTAAAATGTTTACATTTGTCAATAAGAATGTCATGATTTACTAAGTCGAATGCTTTTTTAAAGTCAAAGAATATTGCCCCACAAAGGAGAATGTTATTAATATAATCATACATGTTTTCAGTAACATGTGTTAATGCTGTTTGACAAGAACTAGATGCGCGGAAACCTGATTGATTACTATATAAAAGTTGGTATTTATTTAAATAATTGTTAAGATTTTTTTGAACTTGTCTTTCAAAATTTTTTGATATATTTGGAGAAATGGATATCGGCCTATAGTTACTGGGATCATCTTTGGTACCTCCTTTATGAAGTGGAATAACTTTAGCTTGTTTAAATAAAGAGGGGTACATATTCTGATTTATTGATAAGTTAAAAATGTGCGTGAGACTAGCAGAAAGTTCAATAGCACCTACGCGGAGAAAAAGTGGATTTATTGAATCAAGACCGACTGCCTTGGAACATCTAATTTTTGTAAGGAATTAACTACATCAGTTGTTTTCATTAACGGAATTTTGAAAGATACGTCATCGGGTACTTTAACAGTTTATATAGGTTTTTATATCATCAAGCCTTATATTACTAGGGGTATTATATGTATTAGCATTGAGAATTTTTTCGGCTATGTTAGAGAAGAAGTCATTAACTATATGGCTAGCCAGTGGTATATGGGGACTGTTGTTACTTTTGTTAGTTGCAGAATTTAATGCATTCCATATCTGTTTAGACTTTTTGTTATCCCCGATCAGATCCTGGAGGTATTTTGATTTAGAGGCGAATCATTGTTTTTAAAACGATTTCGAAACTTTTTATATTCGGTGTCATTTTTCCTACTTTTATGGAAATCACGCTGTCGCATTAGATTCAAAATATCACTATAGTAGTGAGCCATTGGGGTTTGCTAGCATACTTAACTCGTCTGGTTCTGATAGGAGCATGGTGATTGATTACTGGAGTTACTAATTCATACCAAATTTGAAGAGCATTTGTAGGGTTATTAATAAGATAAATATTTTCAAAGTTAATCAAGCGTAGGTCATTCATGTAATTATCTTTAACAATATTTCGAAAGGACCTGTATGAAACATATATATGTTTAGTTTTGGGGATCTTTACTCATCTTTTAGACCATGTAAACAAGTTGGAAAGTGGTCTGATATAGAGTAGCACGGCACATTTGTTTCAATAATATGGTTGGGGGAAGATACAATGACATGATCAATTAACGTAGAAGATGAATTTGTAATACGGGTTGGAGAAGAAATGATTTGAGTTAAATTGTAAAAGTTGAGTGAATTCGTCCAATAAGAATTTTTGCTGTCTAACAGATTGATATTTATATCACCAAAAATGATAATTTCACTTCCTTGATTCCATGCATAACCCATCATTAATTTAAATTCGTCATGCCAATTAGCATTAGATGCCGGATTTCTGTATAAACAACATATTAAAATCGGTGATGTCTTTTTTATATTAATTTCAATCCAAATGACTTCAAGAGTAATATGGGGTCACCATTTGGAGTCCCGTGTTACAAATGGCACTTAAACGCATTATGGATTGGTACACGATCCGTGTACCAGTGGTAAAATGTTTAGCTATTGTAAAGGGCGTATTGATGTAATTTGAGTGTATATCAATTGATTTGTTTTTATATTTTTTTTAACAATTGGACGACAGTCGTTTACGTTTGCTTAATTAGTCCATTCTACATTTTTAAAATTATTATTTTGTCATTTGTGAATCAGCCATTACCAATTGCTTTTGGTTTTCTTTGTTCATTACAACCATGGATAGGATATTCCGACCCAGTATTTTGACGAGAAAACAATAACATCAAAATTTATTCAAATGGACCAGTACTGAATTCTAATTCGTCTTTTTTATTTCGACAATTATGGAAAATATTAATTTGAGTTTAAGACCCTTTAAAGAAAGGATTGAGATGAGTAATACTTTTTAAAAACAATTGTTATGCATTATGTTATATTATGTACTTTTAGTTTTGTATGATTTACGACCCCGTATAAAAATACTTGCCGAACTAAACGAGTCAAAACATTTCCTAGTCATGTTTATAAGGAATATTGTAAAATTCCCATCTACGTCTTGCCTGGATGAAATTAAAGACCGGAATTTTACAATACTTCTGGAGTATGTCGTTGATTGTTATGATTAGAAATATTACAATCCTACGACTTGCATGATTTTGAAATTGATCAGGGTGGGTAGAGTAGCTTTAAACACTGCTGACTCACATTCTTTAATAGCTACCACGAAGTCTTTATTTTACTCTAATGATAATATGTGTAATGATTACATGTGATTTACTTTATTGATTACACATGATTTACTCTAATGATTACATGTGATTTAATTTCAGATGTTGACGAGTTGATCAAGATAAAACTTCCAAGGGGCATGGAAGTAAAATTATTTTATAAAAGATTCCATGGTTATATAATAAGTCACTGTAACACGCTATTACCACCACCTAGGCATACTTATGATGATGATGATGATGATGATGATGATGATGATGATGTAAAAGAAAACAGTGATAGAGGGGATATAACAAACAATACTACCTCATTGCAAAAGGCTTTACCGTTTGAACTTGAAGTAGCAAAAAAGTACATTAATAATGTCAAATTAATCGTATAGAGCCCGTTCTCCATCACTAATTGTATCACTAATTGTGTAGACCCTAATCACTAAGCATATAGAGCATGTTCCATCACTAATTGTATAGAGCCATGTCCACCTCTAATCGTATAGAGTTTGTTCCATACTTGTCTATCACTGATAGTATAAAGCCAAGCCCACCACCAATCATAATAGAGCTCGTCCAATCACCAATAGTGCAGAGCCTGTTCCATCACTTATCGTATAGATTATGCTCCATCACTTATCGTATAGATCACGTTCCATCATTAGGTGTATAGAACCTGTGTCATCACTAATCGTATAGACTTTTTTTCCATCATTAATTGTATAGAGAATGTTTCATCACTAATAGTGTAGAGCTTGCTTTATCACTAAAACAATCTGTTGGAGGAAACCGGAGGTCCCGGAGTAAACCCACGAGATTGGACAGGCAACCTTACTCCTTGTCACGCACAACCGGGGATTCGAAACCACACCAGTTGATTCAATGACAGGCTTTATGATACAGCACGCATTAGATATTGTGTACAGATGATTTTTGTTTCTGGTTATTTGATTGGAATTGAATACATTGATGTGCATAGCCGATTCACAGATCAAGCTCGCGGGTGAGGGGAGGGTATTATTTAAAACTGAATTATGTCCCTTTGTTGTCTTAAAGCCCCAATAACACTCTTGTTGTAACTGAATAATATGTCCCAATCTTCATTCTGGTCAACAAATCGTATTATTTTAGAATATTCCAATTAAATGATGATATAAATTTCATCTTAACACACCTATTTTAAAAAATTGGAAAAATTCAACCAATTGATTTGAAAAGTGACTTAGATTTTAAAATATTTCAAATGTGACTTAGATTTTAAAATATTTTCGAACCCTCTGGACAAGTAAAATAGATTGTTATGGATAATTTACACAACAGGTAGGACACTTAAACATCTAGTATTTAGAATAAGGGTATTATTTATTTTCTGGAGCTACCAAGCCAGCAAGAATGTTATTGTCCCGTTAAAATGAATGAGCATTCTGTATCCTGGATTTGCCTTTTTATGTATTTGATTAAAATTTAGTACACTGTTTTATATAATGGAGTCTACAGACCAATTCAGTTAAAATTCAGTTTTACAGAATTTATCCAATCTAGACGCATTTGGATTATATATTCACAGAAATGCATTCGTCATCTCTTATTAATCCAACAAGGAGTAGTTTCGCCTGTCCAACCTCATGGTCTCCACCCCCTCTATCGCCCTCTCTCATAGTTCCACGCAGTGTATAATTTGTTTATGGCCGGGATAAATGTTCTTTAATTATAGAAAAGTACCGGAAGTGGTTACGAGCAATGAAGTAAAACTGGCGAGGCATGAAATTATTTTAATGAAGAAATGTAACTTTGGTGCGGATTGTCCATCATGTGAAATAACCATCGATGAAAAGAAGCGAACAAGGAGTAGTTTCGCCTGTCCAACCTCATGGTCTCCACCCCCTCTATCGCCCTCTCTCATAGTTCCACGCAGTGTATAATTTGTTTATGGCCGGGATAAATGTTCTTTAATTATAGAAAAGTACCGGAAGTGGTTACGAGCAATGAAGTAAAACTGGCGAGGCATGAAATTATTTTAATGAAGAAATGTAACTTTGGTGCGGATTGTCCATCATGTGAAATAACCATCGATGAAAAGAAGCGAACACTTGTTTTTAAAGGTACACAACCAGCTATTGATGCTATGAAAGAAACCATGTTTGAAAAAATAGAGAAAATTCATATGGTGCCTGAACGCATAACAGAACCATTTTACAACCTATTGATATCGGCGAAAGGAGCTGCCCACCTTGAATCGATCTTTAAAAATTCCGATCCCGTGATGGGATACGTTGGCGATGACCGGATACTGGTTTGTGCTGGGTTCGGAAAATTATTAACTAAACAATTTCACGAAACTTGCATGGGTATGCTAAAAACAAACAGAATCGAATACAAAGATACTCACACAGAGTTTATTGAGAGTGATAAATGGAAAATCTTTCAAAAATCTATGCAGTTGGATTATGCAGTTTACCTAAACATTGAGAACCAGATGTCCATCCTCATTCACGGTTTAAACGAAGACGTTTCCATGGTTACTCAGGAATTAAAAAGAACTTTAGACAAAAATGAATATCACGTAAAGACAGTAGTAGTTGATGGTGCTGCCAAGTCCAAATACTTACGCCGTTTTTTCCAAGACAAGATAACTGATATGAAATGCAGAATGAGGTAATTTATTTATAGATTAGTGACGTTAGTCTATTCCAGATTCACCACAACAGATCAATTATATGTTGTTGTCAAATAAAAATAAAATTATTTCAATGGCGACAGATGCCTTTTTCTCCTAAAGGGCCGTTTATTCTGAGCGCGAAAGCAACTTTGTGACAAAGTGCTACATAATTCCATAACTGTTATTAAACTATAATATACTATACAACATTTTCACATTTAAAGAAGCATTGTGTACGATTTAAATATGTCCTGAATGTCCTGATCGTTCTTGCTAAAATAGTTCATTTGTCAACCAAAGTGCAATCTGGTTAAAATGCAGATCTATGTTTCGTTTCGTTTTTTATACGCCCACATTTTCATGTGGACGTATTATGTCGTCGCCCCTGTCCGTCCGGACGTCCGTCCGTCCACAATTTGTTTGTGGACTCTCTACAGGTCACAATTCTTATCCGATTTTGACGAAACTTGAAATATAGGTTTATCCCCATAAGATCTCGGTTCCTTTCGATATTGGCATGTATCGGATCAGAACTTCATGGATTATGGCCCCTGGTTGTACGAAATATCATGTTTTTAGCTTTTGGATCCTATAGAGGTCACAATTTTGAACCGATTGTGATGAAACTTGACATGCATGTTTATAACCCCAAAATCTTGGTTCCTTTCGATATTTGCGCCCATCGGATCGTAATTATGGCCCCTGATTGTCCGAAAAATCGCCCTTTTTAGCTTGTGGTCCCTCTGGAGGTCAAAATTATTATCCGATTTAAAAAACCGTTTGATTATATCACCGTTACATCGTAATGAAGGTTGATGTCGAATTTCGTGAAAATCGGACCAAAATTGACAGCTGTTCTTGTCAGGCCATCCATCCTTCATCACTAACAAGGGGAAACCACGCCAAAAAATCTAGATGAACTTTGTCACCCAATGCAGAGATCAAACACCCAACCTGAAGGCTACCGAGCCAGCATCTTACCCACTTAGCAACATGATCCCTAGTCGAATTTGAAGCCTACTGAAATGAACCTTTATAACCCAAAGATCTTAATTCATTTCGATGTGTGCACATATCAAATTGTAACTTAATGATGTAGGAAAAATCACTTTCGGTATTGCTTGTTCTCTATCCATCTCTCGAAAATGTGGGCGTATCCTGCCTGGCAGTGTCAGCCTATCTTTTATACTTTTGATAACCTACACTACATGAAGATCTGACAAGTTATAGTGGGAGTTCACGTCAGGGGTCAAACGATCGACTTTTGACCTATGACGTCAGACATTGATTAATGCTTCAGCGTTGGTGTTTTCCGTGGTTTTCCCACAGTTCCTTGCAACAAAAAGTCAAGAAGTTGCATTAACAGGTCATTTCATTGACTAATCGCTCACATAATCCAGAATTCGTCAATGATAACAACTCTACCAGATCCCTGTGTAGTTAAGACAAGCAAGACGAAATTTTGAACTATAAAAACGAAACGAAATCAGATTGGGGTTAATAAGGCATACATAATTAAATCATCAAGTTTCATCAGTGAATTTTCGCGTATGTCGCTGTTTTCAATACGAACGATGAATCGCGCGGAATTTTTGATGGATATTTATTTATCTATGATTATTGGTACTATAGAGAAAATAATGGTTGCTTGCAAGATGAATTTAGTAGTGTAAATTATAAGATTGTATTATCGGGACCACCAAGTATAGTTGAACAACTGGAGAAGGAACTTAGACAATTAGAGAAAGATATATGGCGTTGTAAATTGTTATTTGAAAAAGACAAGAAACTATTACCCAGAGGTAAATTCAAATATAAGATATTTTGATTAAAATCTTCAAAGTAGTGTATAGAAAGTTTTTAGTCCAAGTTCATCGGCACCGGTTTTTGGCAGAAACGAGACACCGTTGGGTTTAGATGGATTAAAGGCAGACGATAATGATTTTAATAGAGACAAATCGTCATTTCCCTGGCATCTAGTCTAGCAGTGTTTACTAAATTATCCTGAACATCATTTTACCCAAGGACCGAACCCTTAGGTACATCCGATTTTAAGACTATACTAGACGACGTACAACCATTATGTTGAACATCTTGCTCACGGTCTTACAGGTAGTCATTTATCCACGTTATATACTCACCACATGTGCTATAACGAGTAATCTTTGATGATTCACACGGTCAAATGCTTTTGAGACGTCAAAATATACATGCCACAAAGATGGTTGGTATCATGGAAACTAACAGTATTAGTTATAGGACAATTTACCAAGTGTACAAAGTAAATTGTCACATATGGACGACGAAGAAATTAACAATTGTTTTTTTTTTCGAAGTCGTAGTTTGGGCGGGGATGGTGGGGGGACTTGTGGGCCTCGGTCTCTATTGGCACGGTTGTACAGGAAAGTATAGCCTTCAATCTCATTTCTTTTGATTTGATTTCCCTTGCGCTTGTCCGCCAAAAGGATTTGCATTTCCGACTAACTTATTCGACACAACAAATTGTATTTTTCAGAATTAAAAACATTGGTGAATGGTCTAAAGAATGCGGACCAGGAGCAAATAAAGTTAACATTTGAAGAAAAAAATAAATGCTGTTTAGAATTTCTGAACTTAAAACCGGAACAAAGAAATACTATATCTAGGTAGCCCTTCTTTTAAAATTAATATGTCTATCAAATCATCTACTGTCAACGAGTGCTCATATACATGTTTTTCTAAACCCTTGCTTTTGTTGCTGTATGCCTATATTTTAAGGGGAGCTAAGGTGGCTAAGTGAGTAAGGCGCGGACTCCCTAGCCTGGAGGTCGCGGTGTCTCTCCCGGTGTGGGCCTAGAAAGTTCATTGGGATTTTCCGGCATGGTTTACCCTTGTCAGTGGTACAGGACGGAGAGCCTGTCAAGGGCAGTTGTATAGTAGTTCGGATGGGACGACAAACCGACGTCCCGTCTACACTTTGCCGGGACGTAAAAGATCTCATGGCTGTTGGAATAATATACGAGTATAGGATGAAGCAACAATTTCCACCAAAGCAAAGCACACTGTATGGCAAATGTCTTGTCTGTCTTCATTAGCCCAGTCGGACCACAACAGTAGGACCTAAAACCCTATTTTATTTCCCTTTCTTCCCAGACATCTGTTCCAAGATGTCTGTGGACATTATACAGGTTACACGTGTTATCCCCTTTTCCGAACACCCCGTGGGCGCTATATGGACTACAGAACACGAGAAGGACCCCGTTCTTATCAGTCGGAGAAAGACCAATATTTTGTTTGTTTTCTTAGACCCCTTTCAACACCCACGACTGGAAGTGATGGTTGTAGTGCGCGACCAAAGTCTCAAGCTGACGAGATAAAACAATTAGAGAGTGTGACCTTTCATCAGACTACCATTAAATTAAAAAAAGGTGATATCACTAAGGAAAAGGTAATTTTCTATGCAATCTGATTAACATACAAATCTATATTTCGTTTCGGATTTTATGCATTCGATGACCTCTATTTCACAGGGAAGCTATGTTAAACGAAACATTTGGAACAATTAAAAAAAAAAACGAAACGAACTGGCATCTGTTTATTAATCAGAATGTCTGTTATCTTACCCAATTCGTACAAGCTTAACTTAAACTTTGTTAACCAGAACAATTTTGGGATTGTACAATTGATCTAAATATATGTCTGTTTATGGATATATTGAAGGATAAAAAATTAACTCACACTTCCTGATGCCAACTTGATTCAACGGAGCTACCGGAAAATAAAAATAATTAACCATGACAGTTAAATGCATACTGCCCCAGTGTTCTTTCATTCAACATAAAGTTAATTAATTACAATTTTTTTTACAATATCAACTTTTTTTGCCGCAGGCTGATGTCCTTGTGAACGTTTTAACTTCATCGCTCAACTCAAAACACACAAGACTTGCTCAGTCATTTTATAATGCTTGTGGGCCGGAGTTTGTAAAGGTAATAATATTTTGTTATAAATTACTCCCCCCACACCCCCCCCTCTCTCTCTCTCTCTCTCTAAAACAACTTCATTAAAACTTTATTTTGACCTGGCATTAACCCCTTTAAATTAATTAATGAATTGATTGTTTATGGTTGTAGATTTTAGACACACAGAAAGCTGCCCTTGGTTTAAATGATGGTGATAGTTTACCTGCTGGTTCAGTTATAAAAATGAAAGCCTGCAAACCCCTTGGTTGTAAACAAATTTATCACATGATTTTAGACAAATGGAAGACACCAGATACCAAAAACGTAAATATAGTTCAGAAACCCCTTTTAAACCAACATATTATATTATGATGTGCGTGTAATGTGTTGTGAAACCACCGCGGCAGTTAACTATACAAAGCGTGATTTGGTCACTGGATTGTGCGTGACAAAGAGTAGACTTGCCTGCCCAACCATGCAATTTTCATGTGCGCGATAATGAACACGTGTCTGCCTAACTTCTTGGGTTTTATCTCTGTTCGCCGGTATCCTTGCCCTGCTAATCCGTTTCCGGCGGATGAAATATACTGAAAAATATTATGTTTATCCCAATATTAAAGGAGCTAAATCGCTAACATTTGGGACCTAGAAATTGACACAAGTGGGTCGCAACGCATATAATACAGTAATATGAATGTATATAAACTGATTTACGTTCAATGGTTTCCGTGTTTATTCTAATTTCAAATCAGTTATGTTTGGCGAAATAAGCCAGCTGTCTCAATCGAATGCAAATTTCTAGCGTCTGGTTATTCCAGCTTACATACGCCGTTTGATTTTGTGCAATGTTTCTAGCCTCGTTCCTCGAGTCTCTTGCTAGATCTGGGACTGAAACGCATTATGGTACACGATTCGTGTTCCAATGGTAAAATGTTTATTTTGTCTTAAATATTGGATATCAGAAGCCCATCTTTTCCCGGTAAGATCACATCATCAATGATGATTTAAATTGATAAATAATTCATGTTTTCAATGATGAAGATTTTGGATGATATCGAGTTAGAGACTAAGCTATTTTAAAACCTTTACCATTTTTCTATTTTAGGTTTTACAAACTGGTATAAAGAAGGTTTTAAACTTCATGGATCGAAACAAACTTACATCTGTTGCATTTCCAGCTCTTGGCTGTGGTAGAGTGTTTCGTTTTCCTGTAGATGAAATGGCGCTGACAGTTCTGACTATCTTACAACAAGAAGTAGCGAAACACCCAACAATAAAGGTACACGATTAGAAAATATTCATTCCCAAAGTGTGTTATTCTGTCTTCTAATATTATCTCTGGTTTGGATATGCCCCTATCGAAATTATGTTGTGCTACAAAAGCTGCCATGTGGATACCAGAACAGTTGTCTCACATGCTACAATGTCGGTACATGTACAGTAAGAGCATGAACTGCAATGTTACCATATCGATATAATAACAGTTGGGACATAAACTGACATGCCAGTACATGGGCAGTTCCTACATAAGCTGCCATGCCAGTACCTAGACAGTTGGGTCTCATGCTACCATGTCTATACTACAGACAGTTGCTTCACATGCTACTATATGCACGTAACAAGACAGTTGGTGCATAAGCCCTCATGTCATTGCAAGGACAGCTGCTGCATAAGATATTATACCAGTACATAGACAGTTGCTAGTTGCTACCCAAGAGTTGTTTCATAAGCTGCAGAAGTTGCCCGTCTGATCGTCGGATCTCATATTTCTTTTTGGGCAAAATCGAATGAATATTGAGTTATAATTATGCCATTTTGCCGAATTTTAAAACTGCCTGTCAGTGCAGCTACAACTTTTTAGAAGAATCTGGATACTTGTAATATGATAAGATGATGATTCCTACTTCTTTTCGTCATACGCGAAGTAATATTTTAATGCCCAGTTTTTGCCAAATCCTGTCAACACTGTTTGTAATGCTTACCAGTACGGCACAGTTCTAGGTTTTCCTTTTTTTAAAGACTTCCAGTAAAACTTATATCATGATAAGACGGGTGTATTTGTCGTCAAAATCGAATTGATCTTTTGATAACTATGTCCATTTTTTTGTTGAAACCTGACCAAACTCAACGTTCTGTGACTTTTAGTTGCGGAATTATCCACTATTGTGCGAAAACCTTGCAAACTCAACAGAGGCTATAGTTTGGGAGGGGATTCGGGGGTATTACGTCACGGACTTACTCCCACTATGAGAAAAAACTTGTAAAACGGTTACAAGACTGATATTTAAAATAACCCCAAAAATTGGAGTGACTCATTGGACGAACCCCATCCAGAATTTCCCGTTCTGGAGTTACCCTCCCTTTCTGAAAACCCTGTCAATGTGACAAAGTGACCGCTACTCGTTCGACTATAGTGAAAAAATATGGTATATCAAGACTGTGGATCCTCTGGTGGTCACAATTTTGATCCGATTTTATGAAACTATAAATTTATGTGTATCACGCATGTCGGAATTTAGCTTCCTGGATTATGGCCTCTGATTGTACGAAAAATCACGATTTTAGCCTGTGGATCCTCTTTGGGTCACAATTTGTATTCAATTTTGAGAACCGTATATATGCAAATAGTCTTTAGTCTGTGGACGTATCTTGCACGACATTTGGTGTGAAGCATTCGGGTCACAGGAGATGAAAACATATAGATATTCATGACTATTCCAGAAACGCGGGTCCATCCTAACCCTTTTCCAAAAACCAGACATAAACATGATAGAGGCCAGGGTCCTTTATTAATTTTTCAAACCTGATGTGAAGCATTAGGATAATAAGAGGACTAATCCTGTAAATGTTCAGTATTCTTCGACCATCCATTTCATAAGTACCCCCCCCCCCCATCTGCTGTTGTAATGACATAGCTACTGATTGGGATTATTTCAACGAATTGTGCGATTCTCTTTTGTCATTTTTTTTGTGTCTGTCGGATACAGCGAATTCTTTTCAGGTATCAATAATTATTCACTGACTTTAGTTAGCTCTCTTTTTTTGACTTTAAGAAAATAACTTTTGTAATCTACGATACTGTTGTTCATGAAGAGTTTTTGGAACAGCTGAATACATTTTCGCCTATGACACACGGAGCTGTGGGCGGAATAGCAGAAACATATAGCTCGGATGATTTTGAGTCAGACTATGATACGGGTGACTCTACAGATTTGGATGATGACGCAGATGAATTTACAGACATTTTTACTATAGGTAAGATTAAAGAAACAGCGATGATAGAATAAAAACAATCTGACCATACATAGAAATATAAATTCTACCCAAAGATGGAAATAAGGTCATTTTTGAAATTGTATACATGTATGTTCATCACCCAGAGAGTCATTACCTCCCTGTCGTGATTTCCCTAATTCGTGATGTCTGTATACTTCCCGATCCTTCTGTTCCAAAACAATAAATATTCATCTGGCAGAAAATGTAAATTCAAACACCTTGCAATGGAAAATTGAAAAAGGGGGAATTTTTTTAAATAAAGAATTATGTGAGAGTTACCCCCCTTTCCCACACCACCACTTTTTCTCCATTTTTAGAGATCGAGTTTTACCCTATTTATATTGAAAGGCACGAAACGAAACCTTGGTAGTTGAAATTCCACGAAGTGGAAAGGCTGCTGTATGATCAAAATATCATACGGTACCCCCGAATTTCACACCTAACCATCGCAATGCATTCGAGTAGTCATGAATCGATTTTTAGTTCACAAATTGGTGTTTTAGAGGCGTGCTGTGCTGTGCTAATCAGTGGTATATTCAAAATCAGATGGTGGTAAAAACAAACAAGCAATTAAAGCCATGTATACATGATAAAACAAGTATGGGTATAATTACAAGCTAAGGCTGTGTATACGTTGTAATAACGAACTTGTATACATGGTAAAACAGCTATGACTATGTTTACAAATAGTGTCCGTGAATAAGTCAATGACTATTTATGCAAACTAAGGCCAAGTACACAATGTAAAACTAAGTCCATGTACACAATGTAAAACAGCTATGGTTATTATTACAGATACTGGTATTGAGATTTACGCTTCTAGTAAAGATATATGTAGACAAGCAAAGCAAACACTGAATAAATTCCTGAATGAAAATTACTTATACAAGGCTTATGTTAAAATTGATACCAACTGTAAAACGCCTCTCGATCGAGAAATTAGAGAAGACATGAAAAGGGAAGCAAATGAATTAAATGTTGACATGAAGATATGTAACACAGAACTCTCTGGAGATGGTAAATACAAAACTCCATTTCATGTGGGTTTATATTGTAGTTCGACCCGCCCGTCCACCTGTCTCCCCAGCTGACTGTCACCTAGCATTAACATAGGACGAAAACCATTGGTTTGCAAAGATTTAAGAACTGTTTCCTTTTATATTGAAGTCTGGGTAGATCACGAAAGGTTTCAATTATAATCCGAATTTGTTGACTGTTTATTAAAGATAGTTATGACAGCTTTAAACTTTGGACTGCAATACAAGTTACTTAGGAACAATGGTATTTTGTCGGACATGGAGTGCGGGCATAACTCAAAACGTATGACCCATGCATCTTGTCTCACTATAGCCCTTTAATTATCTAGTATTTTCACCCGTCGTCTTTGCTTCCTCTTCACTTTGTGTAATTGCTTCTTATTTATCTATCTCATTTAGTTAAGACGTTTGTCTTCCCAGTAATAACAATGCATCAGTTCATTTTTTATATGCCCACATTTTCATGTGGATGTATTATTGTCGTTGCCTTTGTCCGACCGTGTGTCACATTTTTGCCTTTTCACATAAAGACTTTTGGAAAGAATGCTTGACACGAACAGAACAACGAGTGGTTTAATTACGACTTTAAAATGGTGTTTAATACGAATCATAATTACCAGTACAACAACCGACTTAAACTTTTCAGCCAAATTAAGGTCAAATAAAGGGTTCATGCAATGGACGTATTTGTCTGGGGGCCATTTCAAAAGGGCATTGATTCCGAATCGTTTTTACTGGAAATTGACTGTTCCACAGAAAGCTACCAGATGGCGCCAATAACAGGGATTCGTTGAAAAAGTGACTTAGATCGTTTTTCTCCTTGACTCTTCATTTGTGTGTTGATACTTCACAATCTTTATTCCATTTTGTCGAAACTCGGTTTCGTTTGATATTGGCATGTATTACTAATACAGTATTAGACCATAAATTCATGGGTCATGGCCCTTGATTTTACGAAAAATCACGGCTTTAGCGCGTAGACACTCTATGGGTTACATTGTCTTCTGATTTTGATGCAACTTGAAATACATGTTTATAACCCAAAGATCTTGGATGTTTTGGATATTCGCGTATATCAGATCGTAGCTTCCTGAATTATGGCCCTCGATTGTACGAAAAAATAGCGTTTTTAGCTTGTGGTCACTCTAGAAGTCACAATTATTATTCGAATATATCACCGTAACTGCCAGACAAAACTGTGTAAAAGTATGTAATACGAAGGTTGTGGACCCTCTAGAGGTCACAGTTGTTTTTGCTGATTTCGAAGAAACTTAAAATATAATGTTTATGTCCCAAAGATCCCAGCCGTTTGCCACATTTGCGCACGTCAGACCTTAACTTTCGGGATTATAGCCCCCGTCTGTACGAAAAATCGCTTTTGTTTTTTTTAGTGTGTTCTCGATCTATCTCTTGCAAAATATGGGCGTATCTTGCCTGGTAACCGCTAGTTACATTTTATATATCAAGCTGCTTACATTGATACAAGCATAGTAGATTACAATGGAGACATTCTCTCAAATCTAGCCAGACCCCCCAGCGAGTCTGCTCATAGAGATTCCTACATCTTTTCCATCAAGAATCAAGTTACTGTCTGACATATTCTCACAAATATGATACAGTGTACCTTTGGGTTTTGAACCTTCAGTTATCTAATTGGTCAAATATGACGCATTTAATTATGACGTGACAATTGGTTAATTAGCCTAATGACGTCGAAAACCACTCTTAAATCTGCCTAGAATTGAATGTCCACCAAATTATAACTCTTTTTATATGGCAACGTATCAGTCACATGAGACAGATTTTCTTTAGGCCTGAAATGTTTTATCTAGATTTTAAATTAGTCATTAATTAACTAATCCAGACCTTAATGAACTCTCGATGCCAACGCTAGCCTTCGTTATTGGCTGGATTAGAATCCGATAATATGAGGCTTAACAATCATTGACAATTAAATCCAAAAATGGATGGCCAGGACTATGCTTTTTATCGTACTGACTTTCGATCGCTTAAATCTCGGTTCATGGTGGATCAATTTGACTTAAATTTTCAGCTAAATACCTGTACATGATCTAGTTTTAACTATAATAGTGAGAACTGCCAACTCTTTATCTGATCTCCCATAATATATCTTTAAGGTAAGGTGATGGTGCCAGAGATTCAGCTACAAGGTGAAATTAAAAGTGTCCTGAAAGTGAAAGCAACATTACAGGAACTGCTATACAGTGGAAGCGATGCCCCTCAACGGGGAACGGTGAAATTTCTTCGCCACATGGCAATGAAAGAAGCATCACCCCCACCGTACTGGGATCTTTCTACTGGCTGGACTAAAATTAAACAATTCAAAGCAAAATTTGTTACACCTGGTTTAGTAAGCATAAAAGCAACTAGTGCCATCTACAAAGCCATTGAAGACCTAATAAAGATAACATGGAGACCAGATTTAGTGGGCCAAGGTTTAGACGCCAAGGGTCTTTCACATAAAGATATTAAAGTTAGCAAAATCGAACGGATAGAAAACTTCGATCTTTATCGTAAATACTATGATAGAAGACAAGAATTCTTTAAGGAGGCCCTTAAAAATAAATCACCGTACAAAGATATCGGGAGTTTACCGGGCAGCCGAGGTCCTATTTTGACAACAAAAAAATCCCACGCCGCCCTTAAACATGATGATTTGTATCCAGAGGTGAATGAACATTATGTCTTTCACGGAACTATGCCAGATGTAGCGAAAGTTATTAGCGTAGATGGTTTTGAAGTTCGTAACGCTAACGGTGGGATGCTGGGACAAGCTATATATGCAGCTGAAGAATCAACAAAAGCTGATCAATATGCTGGTATGTCCCACTAATTATTAAATAAAACCACAACTAATCTAATTAAATAACAGCTGCGTTTTATAAGAGTTAAATCTGCCTAACGCAGATCTTTCATTAGGCCGCAAAAATATAAATCATTAATTTGACATTTATTTATATGCCAGGCCCATAATCATCTCTCTAGTCTCGAGAACTTCACATGGTTTTGATTTCCAACAGATTGCGAGTTATTAATTTAATTAAAAAATGGATATTCGAGACTTTCTTCAGTATCGTAACAGAGGTATCGATGACAGTTAGGGAGGTTGGGATGGCCTAGTGGTTTAGGGTGCCGCGCTTCGACCTCTAGCTGGCTGTGGTTTCGAGCCCTGGTGTGAGCGTATGTGGCATGGAGATAGGGGCGCCTTCTCAACCTCGTGGGTTTCCTCCGGGCACTCCGGTTTCCTCCCACTGCTAAAGACCCCTACGCGCAAGTGAATTATTGAAATAAAATTAAAACCATATGTTAGTCCCGAAATGACCTAGTTTGTGTTGAGTGGACGTTAAAGCCCATTTCTCTCTCTCTCTCGATGACAGTCACGACTACATTATTCTTCAATGGCCATAATTGCGTTCAGAATGAACAAATTTGACTGAAATTTTCAACATTATCCCATGTCATTAACCAGTTTTTAGCTATTATAGCCATAACCATAACTTCCAAATTCGTCTAGTGTTTCTCCCTGTAATTTCATTACTACTTCCGGAAAAGTAAGGTTCTATAAACGGTTAATGGAGACGGAGAATATCGGACAACTTGATACCCTATAATTTGTTCACATAAAATCGGGCAACAGGTATCATAGCCGTAATTACTACATTACAAATGAATTTAAAACTGATTTACCTTTTTTGGAAATCGATGCAGAGTAGGTGGAAACGCCGCTATCAGATCGAAATTCTCCCCATACTACATTGCATGTCCATATTCATTAATCCGGCTAAGTTGGACGTTAAACACCATTTCTTTTCGTTTATATTTAAACTTACTTAAGCTGGTGGTTTTACGCCCGCTTCCACATAAGTGATATCGCAGACTAAAATATTTCGATTTCTTTTATAGATAGAAGAGCTGATCGAAATGACGGTGACAAGAAAATATTTCTCTGTAGATTATTATTTGGCGATGTCATGATCGGTACTATTCGACCAAAAGATTGCAAAAAACCTCCATGTAAAGATCCACAACATGCAGATACAGCATGTAAACAATTTCATGGATTTTACGACTCTGTTATCTCAGATAGAGAAGGGAAGTTTCGGGAGTTTGCTGTTTATGATAGTAGAATGGTGTACCCCGAATATATCATAACGTATAAAAGACTGACTTAATATAAGTCGCGGATTTGACAGACCTAAGTTTACATACCTGTTAATTAATGACTACTATATATTTTATAAACACTTTCTATACACTAAACACGTGTTTAGAATAATGATTACTTATATGATTTATTGAGAAAAAATTTGTCATTACTAAAAGGCCCAAGGTTACTAAGTCAATGGTGTCAGCTTACCAGTGACATTTGTGCCATAAATGCTTAAATTGCATTGAATGATACAACACTTTTGTCAACACACCACTCAAATGAAAATGTTAAATTCATCCTATATAATGTTCGCACACGTTTAAGTATTTACCCTTTGGTAATAATGTATATCTATAATGTATCATGTTGGTCACAATGCACATGCTGGTCACCACATGTATCTGTTCATCACTATAATTTCGTGCTACACGACCCACTACACGTATCCGCTCGTCACTATAATGTACACGCTGGTCACTACACGTACCCACCCTTCAGTGTAATGTACACACTGGTCACTAAATGCACCTGTCACTGCAATATTTATGCGTCACTACACACGTACCCGCCCTTCACTGTAATGTACACGCTGCATAACCCACTACACGTTTAGACGCAGTATTGATTTTTTTACGGCCATGTTCAATATGTTGGTGGTACATTGTTATACACGAAGTAGTACAAATTATGGTTTTACATTACATGTTGTTCACAGTAGTTTGAGATATCTATGGTTTTAAATAGCATACTGCTCACAATTTGTTCAAGATATCTATGGTTTTACACAATGGCTCAGGTTATCTATGGTTTTACACAATGGCTCAGGTTATCTATGGTTTTTACATTACATGCTGTTCACAATGGCTCGAGTTATCTATACATGTAGTTGTACATTACATGTTGTCCACAATATAGCTCGATTTATCTATGGTTATGGTTGTACATTACATGTTTTCTACAATGGCTCGAGTTATCTATCGTTATACATTACATGTTGTTCACAATGGTTCAAGTTATGTATGGTTTTACATTACATATTGATCACAATGCGTTGAGATATCTAGGGTTTTACATTACATGTTTTTCACAAAATTTCGGGATATTTTGTAATAATTTAATGAATCTATGGGTCGAGATATCTATGTTTTGTTTGCTTTATACGGTTTAAAAAACTGTTTGGTCTCCACCGAGTTGTGTTTATTAGGATTTATACCATAAAGTAACGTATGATATATATTAATATATAGACCGGCTGTGTAATGGAAACTGATGGAATATCGGCTACTGAAAGTCTTTGACTGAAAAATACAAACAGTCATATTAATTTCAAAGCTTGACGTGAAACATTCCACTATATGAAATAGAGATTAACGTCCTAATTGAAACTTTTAAATAAACGACACAAGTAATTAGAGCAGTTTTTATGACGACAAACTGATGACAGTCGAATCTACTCTCAGACAAAATTCTGTAGACCATTTGCAATGGAACTTTCGTTTTTTAGACAATCTGAAGGGAGATAGCCAGTGCATTTTCTTCTATGAGATCTGCCTTGGCAGTTGGAGTTCAACACAAGAGTAGGTCGTGGCGCCGATGTCCGGTCCAAATGTCCCTCATAGCACACTGTATGGCGTATACCCGTCTTCATTAGCCCAGTTGTCGCGGACCAGTACGTAGCACGTTAAAAATTACATTTCATTTTATTCTGAACCGCTTGACATCAACCTCTATTGTAGGGCTACGCCGCTACGACGCCTTCTATTGTTCACCGTGAATGGCAATTTTTCACTTGAACATAGAATCACAATGAAAGATATAAGGTACTAGCGTCGAAATAATCTTAAACAGAGGTGAATGTAGAGCGGTACCTTATTAATTTCATATTCTAACGTAATGGTCACGGAAAGGAAGCTCATGGGATTAACGTTCAGAGACCCATCCCAGAGGAACTAGACTTCCTACCTACCTTTGAAACTGGTTGTACGCTGTATTCCATGAACCATGGGGGAGTGTGGGTTAACCGATATCTAAAACCTAATGGAATGAATGTTTCTTTATGGAATACATCTGAGGTGTGTCCACTCTTTACTCCTATATTTGCTAAACAGTGTCCGATCGTCACATCCTCGGCACCACCTTTAGGCGGACAGAGCCCTGGATGTGTAGTTCCTATTAACACTAATTTAATCAGAGATTCTTTACTGAGAACATAACCGGATCCACCACTCATGTATGAATGTTGAGACCACTTGGGCTTGAACTCATAGCCAAAGTAAACCGGCAGTTTTGGGTCTTGATGTGCCAAGAAATAACGAAGATTTTCGACAATGATAAAAGTATCGTCATCAGCCTTCAGGAACCAGTCATAATCATCCACATAATGGTCGTAACAATGTTTAAAGGCCGCGTAAACCTTCTCGGTTAGATGCTCCCGACCTTCTTTAATATTTAGACCAATCACATTTGCTGTTTTATTCACAGGATTCGACACAAAAACCAGAAATTTATCACAGCGTTTTGCCCATGTCCTGTCGATTACGGTTTTATAAACCTTGAAATGTTTTTGCATCGATAAAATCCAACATAAAATTTTAACATTCTTCGTTTTTGTTAGCATTGGATCGTCAACGTCGGCAGCTGTATCTACCTCTGCAAAATAAAAAAAAACCCACATCAGTGTCTAAATTAGACATGAATATAGCTTTCATGGGAATTAACGTCCACTGGACACAGACTAAGCCATATCGGGACAAACATATCAGTTTTAGCAGTGTCGGGAAAACCCAGAGAAAACCTACCCACAAGGTTGGGTATGGGATCATTCTCCTTGCTAATGAAAGATCTTATGACCCAACGCGCATATGTCAAGCCATTCTCCCCCGAACTTCAACATCTGTCATAGGAGCATCAGACTGAACACGTCTATCTATAAACATCAATAAAATCAAATAATTGGCATACCTGTGGTATTTAATATTGAAGCTAAGTAAGAAGGTTTCTGATATCCAAAAACTCTGATCTGTCTGACTAAAGCATCGTTTTCCCAGTACGTTCTGACAGATTGAGCTAAAAATGTTACTGTATAATCACTACAACATATACCCTGTAATAGAACAGTTTCCATATTAGATCATTGTAAACAATTGCCATGTAGATCAGGGAGGCACGGTGTGGTTTCTCCTTATCAGTGATGCAGAATGGACAGTTGTCTAGTCGTTCGAATAGGATGAACAACCGAGGTCCTATTAAAAGATCCGTTGACAGTTGGAATTCAGTATAAAATTAGGCCGTAGCGCCGCTGTCCCACCAAAATTTCACCCATAGCAGACTATGACGTATGTTCGTCCTCGTTAGCCAGTCGAAGCAGAACAGTATGACGCCATTTCATATTAGATCATTTTAAACAATGTAATTAATTGCATTGGCAATGTAATGGCCCCAGCGCTGCATATTAGATCATTTTAAACAGTTGCCATACTAGATCATTTTAAACTGTGGCGGTACAAAGATGTTTCAGTCCCTAGAGAATTTGCAAAACATTCATGGCCAAATATACGATTAGGTATGGGCAAAGCGCCTTTTTTATGTACGCGTTTTCGCAGCCTTACTGGGCGGGTTTTCACTGGTTGCATGGAAACGGTCCCATTATATTTGGAACCTAATCAGTGGAATATTTGCATCTTAGTAGCATCAGAAAAGTGGAAACTGGCCCTTGGACATTGACGTGGATAGAATCCAATGGCAAGTTTAGTAACAGACTGAGAGAAGTATGAAACATGTATATTAATAATTGGTACTTACATCGCGATATGGATGAACAGATCTTGTATCTGTATGTCTTAAACTAAGCAACGACCTCATATCCTCAGAGTGAAACGTTTCTCTACCATAAGCATCCACTGTATCCACGAACTCTACTCCAGATTTATTCAACCAATCACCGACAACTTTACCCTCTGACCTAAACCCGTACTCGGCTACATTATTATTCATGTGACCGGATTCAACCAATGACCGAAGACCGCTTTGACTCAAAACGTAACTGGCATTTGCGTCAAAACTACTACCTTCGAGAAATTTGTGTCCTAAGTATCTAGGTTGATGATAGTCCACGTAGGCCAAAATATCTATTAAATTATTCATAATGACGTAAGCTCGCTCTTTTATGCGGAAGAACCATTTGAATTTCCGTAGATAATGTAAATAACAGTACTGGAAAACTTTCTTTATGACGTCATATTCACTGGTGATCACTAATTTGCCTTGCACAATTACGCCATTAGGAACAGTACAATTTTCGTGAAATTTATAACTACAAATAAATTCAAGATGGCCGCAATGGCTTCCCCACGTTTTTGGTATCAATTCAAGCAACCAACTGTTTGTAGCCTTCGTGACGTAAACAAAACAATACACGTCGCTATTATTCACGGTCCAAATTTTGTAGTCTCCGGGAAGTCCTGTAATATGAAAATTAAAAAAAAAGGATGGTTTAAATAACCTGTAGTAGGGGGTGGGGGTATATTGTTATGCATTAAACTTCGACATTTTGGCCCAAGATTAGATCACAACATTGTAATGAATCGATTCGCTCGTTTAACCGATTCGAATCGTGCTAAAGAGACTTACGTGCAAACTAAAGATCTATCATATTATATATTCAACCCATGTATTCATTTTCAATATTTCCATGTAGATCTGAAGTATTTGACTTAGCTACAGTTTAATTTCGAGATCTTATTTTGATAGCAGTATATAACAAAGATGTACAAATATTCTGAAATATCCTACGGGTAGAGGTGGGGTGGTATGGAGACAGGGTAGAACGACACATAACTAGTGGTAGATGTTAGATAGGAAGGGCAATGGTGGTAGACAAACACGCCAAGGTACAGAGAAATGGGGTTAAACGTCCACTCGACACAAACTAGATCATTTCGGAACTTACACATGGTTCAATTTTATTTCAACAATTTGCTTGCGCGCTTAGGGATATTAAGCAGTGAGAGGAAACAGGAGGACCAGGAGAAAAACCACGAGGTTGGACAGGCGGCTCTACTCCTTGTCACTTACAACCGGGGAATCGAACCCACACCAGTTGACTCAATGACTGACCTTAAAATACGGCGCGGCTGTATTACCGCCCCCACCTCAGATATGACAAGGATGGTACACAGACAGGGCAAGGGTGGTAGATAGAGGGGACAAGGGTGGCAGGTAGACAGGACAAGGATGGTGGTAGACAGGTAGGGCAAGGATGGTATACATATAGACAGGGTTGCAGATGGGCAGGACGAGGATGGTAGACAGGACAAGGATAGTAGACAGGACAAGGATGGTAGACAGGCAAAGGGGGGGAGGGTAGTTAGACAGGACAAGGATGGTAGATAGACAAGATAAGGGTGGTCGGTACAAGTCACGGGTAGTACGTAGACCGGGCAAGCGTTGTAGTGGTAGATAGACGGACGACAATGATGTAAATAATACAAACAAGTGGCTAGATATCGCTTTTTGGTGAGTTTTTACGCAAATCAAAGCCACTACATTGAGTAATAAGCATATCTGAGTTAATCGACATTACGGATATTTCCCGACATTACGGATTGTTGAAAACAGCGACACGAAGCAAGCGAGGGTGGTAGATTAGCAGGGCAATGTTTACAGTTAGGCAAAGCAAGGATAATATATCCGATAGACAGGACAAAGGTTGAAGACAGTCGGGTCTAGGTTGATAGACAGATATGGAAGACGGACAGGGCAACAATGACACTAGTTTTTTTCTTACTAAATAACTTAGACGGGTTGGTGTTATTGTTGTAAAACGACAGTGCGTCACCTTTACCATTGTATACAGACAACAAACGACTATCTGTAAAATAAAAAGTTTATATAAAGATAATATTAATAATGACTTTATGTTTCTAGTTTAATTGATGCAATATTTCTAACCTAAAGGAAGTAATAAATCAATAGTATTAACATATATACCCTGACTTGTGTTTACATTTCTTACATTGACTCAATATACCTAATCCATAGTTTGATCGACATGGTCTATATTTACATATATAAACCACACATGGCGACATCCATTAAAAGCAAGCTTTGTGCACTTACGACCAGAAAAATATGAAATTAAATTTAATTTTGCACCAACGAGCTATAGAAGACCATCATGCGACATGCAGTATTCTGTCAAGGCAGATGCGCCCCAACAGTGTTAGGCTTGGCACCTTTGGTACGAGAAGAAAAAAAATGTCTAGCCAATCCATTTCATTCTTGCAAGAATATTTATTTTATACCTCGTGTGCGTTACCTGGTGTGCGTAGCTTAATATGTATGCTAAGTGCATGCCAACCTTCAATAGTTAAAGGACAATATTGGTGCCAGTCATTATCACATATGTGATAGAACTGATTAAACACTTTCCAAATATAATATTAACACAGAGATCATCGCTACCATAGAGGAGTAATAAAGGATTCGTGAATCGGAAGTGACGAACGCCAAAGGAAAACACTAGTTATTCCTCTATATAACTAACTGAAGTGACTAGTGATAACAGATACATGGGCGAATATCTGTTCACTAATAATTCCCTCGAAGACCTAAAGTTGCTGTGTGACACTGTGAGAGAATATCTTATAATTCATAAAAAGAATTGACTGCCACTAGATAAGAGAACAGGAAAGAAAAAACAGATTAAAAGTCCGTGCATTACCATGTTTTTATAAGGTAGGGGAGACCGGGGCACATTGAACCACCATGGATATATCCGTTATAAATAATACTATACAACCCAACACTATACAGAAGTGAGATAACGTCTTAGACCCATTTCTCCATCAATAAGCCACATGCTGTCAATTATTTTCTTAGGCAGTGGATTTTTCACAAAAGCGCTTAAAAGAGAAACATTTTCCATACATGTTTAAAACTTCTTTGCCTAGGAATTCTTGTACATAAGTTCATATATGTCTAATCTATACAATCCAGATAAACCGGGGTTTGATCCATATAAGAGGGCATATTGATTTTCTTTTTAAATTTTGATCATGAAATAAAGAGATCTTCTAATAAAAACATTTGATATGAAATGAGGACAAACATGTATGTAAACAAAGTGGTTCAATGTACCCCGGTCTCCCCTATAGAAGGAATAAAAACAAGGGGCTGTACGGAGTATTTCTATTTTTCCCGTGTTCTCTTATCTTATGACACTTAATTACTTTATTGCATCGTCAGATAACCTCTTGTGGTCCCAATAACAACTTTTTGTCTTCGAAGGAATTATTAGTGAGCAGAAATTCGGCCGTTTATCTGTCATCACTCGTCACTTCAGTCATTCACATAGAGAGATAACTCGTGTTTTCCTTTGGCGTTCGTCACTTCCGATTCATGAATCCTTTATTACTCCTCCATGGTAGCGATGACCTCTGTGTTAATATTATATTTGGAAAGTGTTTAATCAGTTCTATCACATGTGTGATAATGACTGGCACCAATATTGTCCCTTAAGGCCATGGACGCAAAAATGTTATTGAAATAAAGACGCATTTTATGCCATTTCAGAAAGGAGTGATCATAACAATGTAGATATATAGTTACTTCACTTGTTGTTGTTGTTCTTAGCGTATTTTTAATTTTTACTATCATAGTGCCCGGAGGAAACCCACGAGTTTGAGAAGGCGCCCCTATCTCCATGCAACATACGCTCACACCAGGGATCGAAAACCAGCCGCAAGCCAGCACTCTACACGACTAAGGCCATCCTTACTTACTTAAGCTGGTGGTTTAACGTCCGCTTCCACATAAGTGATATCGCAGACTAGAAGTAGGACAGTCGAAGCTTCTTCCTGGTTTAGAATATGATTTTGCAATCTTTCCATTTGTGGCCTTAGGCCATGGAGTAGGGTTAGTGGGAAGGTCTTCCCTTTATTTAATAATAAAAACGAAATATTTGGTACTCGTTTCTTCTAATTTCTGGTTTGGTTGATGTCGTCTTTGTGGGATTAGTTTTTAGGTGCCGGACCCGTCTTATCATGGTCTACCCTTACTCAACTATCCCATTCTGCATATTTGGTGTCTGTTTTGAGGTATAGTGTTTAGATGCCGAGTCCGTCTGATCGTGACCCTCCCTTACTCCACTATTCTGCTAGTTTGATAGAAGTCGTATGTGTGGGTCTATTGTGTTTAGGTGTCAAGCCCGTCTTATCGAGACTTACCCTTACTCCACAATCCCACTATGTAGGTTTCCATGACTTTTTAGCGAAGAAGAGTTTAGATGCCGAGTCCGTCTGATCGTGACTCCCCATTACTCCACTATCCTGCTAGTCTATTATATTTACCTGATAATTAACACAAATGTGGTGCAATATATAGATAACAATTGGAAACCATTTAAAAAAATAATCATTACTTAACAAGATCAAAGAAGTAACGCTTACAAAGAAATAACACAAGACTTCTATCAAACTGATTTTCTTTTATTTCAAACAAAATATATAAATTATTAATTTGCGCGACAGAACCGTTTGAAAGGGTGTGTGTGTAAAGGATGTTATGCTGGCTCAAGATGCTTTATTCAAGAGCTAACGCTATAAACCACAGAATGCCTCGTTCGGCATTTCTGTCCAAACGAGGTAAAAAACCCCAAAATGCCTCGTTTGTCTTGAATTCCGAAACGAGTTTTTTTTTTAATTTGCCCAGGGGCCTATTTCACAAAATTTTAACTAAGATAAGATCTGAATTTTAGTTATTTGATTGGACAATATTAGATTGATTTTAGTTCTTAGCCAATCAAAATTGAAATATCTACTTAAATTTAGATTTTATCTTTAGTTAAGATTTCGTGAAAAAGAGCCCTGTTTTTGGAATGAGGTATTTTGTTCAAAATGAGGCTTGGTAAAATGCCTCGTTTATTAAGCCTGTTTTTTTTTTCATGATAGTTATTAGCGGTATTTTCTATCAGCGAATTTGTAAAAAATTAAATTTATGTTATTTAATACGAAAATAAAACCAGTCCAAACTATGGGGCATTTTTTTTTCACCTCGTTTGGACAGAAATCTAAAACGGAGCATTCTGAGGTTTATAGTGTAAAGGAGCCCATTGCAGATCTTTCCTTTGACCTCAAATGTTATATAAATAATTTATGTAACATTTATTTACATGCCAGGCCTAATAATTAACTCTCTAGAACTTCGGATGGTTTTGATTTTCAACAGATTTATGATTTAATTTAAAATGACAATCAACACTACACTGTTTTGTAAACGACTCCTTTCAGAATGAAGTAATTTTACCGACATTTTCAACATATTCCCTTTTCATTATCCATTTTTAAACTATTATTGTCGGCTCTTTATCTAAATCTTACATAATGCATCTTTAACTTTCCCTTGTTGATCACCATGTCATGCTCTATTGATAATACAAGATACATTTGTACCATCATGTGTTATGCATCAATAGATCTATTTGAATTTTGATAATTCAGAGACGACAAAGCGAAAGCGAATGCAAAAATTGATACTCAATTAAATCAAGTATATTAAATACAGATTAAAATAGAGAAACAAGCAATCCGATACATCCGTCGTCTACATAAAATAGAAATGCATAGCCTTCGGGTACGGCACATGCCCCAGCTAATGTTATGGGTTTATGTGATTCACCATGTAACAATCACTAGTATTTAGTTTCCTTTATTGTTCTCTATGGTAAGAGGTGGGTTGGGAATTGGTTAACCTCGAGGCTTTTCTTCTGGTCGAGTGGGCGTAAAATCCCAAAGCACGTTTTCCATGTTGTAGGTATAGTTGGAGATTTTAGAAGATGTATTGTCTGAGAACTAAAATTTCTACTGGTGGTGCAGGTCTTTACAATTGATTCAAGTATAAAATGTGGATTAATCAGGTATTCATTTAATTTTATTTTCTTTGTGTGGTGACGGTCGTGGTGTTGTCAGTTGCGCTGTTGGTAGTGGTTGTAGTGTGAGGTGTCGATGTTATATAAATTATATTCGTTGATTTCTGTTTTGGTTGTGTACAATATTTTCCAATTCTTATGTTGATTACATTAAAACATATATTTCTTTGAGTTAGATGTAAATGAAATGGAGTTTAACGCCCGACTGGGCTAATGAAGACGGACATACGCCATAAGGTGTCCTATGAGGAAAATTGTGCCCGGGATGGGACCGGTGCTTCATCCTACTCTTATATCAATGTCAACTGCCAAGGATTCTCTTACGTCTCATCCGAATGAGTATACGTTGTCCAAGGACCTTTGTGCTGCAACAGTGGCAAGGGGCAACCGCGTCGGTGACTTTCCGTGGATTTTCAGTATGATGTACAGGGAAAAGGCATCTACATGCTGGTACCTTGTGGTGACCCTAGTTCTATCCGCATCCCCCTCCCAAAAAACCCTACTTCCCCCCCCCCTAAAAAAATAAAACACCCCCCCCCCAACAACAACAACAAAAAAAAAACATACAGAAGGATAGAAAATAATGAAGTTTAGGTCAATTCGGGACTGACACGTGGTTGAATTTTATTTCAATAATTCGCTTGTGCGTTCTTTGTGGGGTCTTTACCTGTTAACCGGAGAACTCGGCGAAAACCCGCGCGGTTGGACGGCCATAACGTGAAGAATAACAATCAGATGTCTAACGCCTGTGGCCCAATTCCTGGTCCAAAAGGAATTAGCTTGGTCGATCTATAGACCACGGAGTTTAACTATAGAGCATGGCTTCATCGCCCCTATCTAATTTGAAAGTCCGCCAATCTATCCGCATTTGTACAAGGAACATGTATACAAACAACAATGACAAGAAGAACATTAATGGCAACAAGAACAGCAATTACGCGCTTGTATAACAGTTAGTTCTTAAAAACTATTTCTAACCTTTAGCAGAATTATTTCTCCAGGATTGATACACTCGCCAATTGTTCTTCGCTATATCAAACAATGTTCTGTTGGATGCGAATAATAACCACACTATAGTCCATGAACCCAACAAAATCATGAAACACCGGACTCTCATGTTGAAATAACGATCCTAAGAAAGTACACCACCGTGTATAATATGTATATTTCTCTAATGTGTGTAATCTATTGACGTTTCTGCTCATTTTCATAATATGCTGTGACCAGCGGTGTTTAAATATTCGTTCCACGAACGACATATGTTATAATTAATCAATGAATTATGTTCTACTAGACTACGATAAAGAGAGGGTTTCATGTTATGGTAATAAAAACCAGCAATACCAATATATGATCAACGAACGTGGCAAGCAGGTTTATATAGTAATGTGGGCAGTGGGGTGGACGGCCCCGAATGGTTAACACCGGTGCGCGGTGTGTCATAAGGTATGACGTTAAGTCTTATCCTCCTTTTTCCGGGGGGTGGGGTGGGGTGGTGGTGGTTAGCACGTGTGCGCAGTATCATAAATCGTTGCTTCGAATTCCCGGTTGTACGTGACAAGGAGTAGGGTCTCCTTTCCAGCTTCGTGGGTTTTCTCCAGGTCCTCCGGTTTCCTCCCAGTGCTATAGAACCCTGTGCGCAAGTATGCTATTTGAAAAAAAATAAACCATGTTAGTCCCGAAATGATCTAATTTGTGTCGATTGGACGTTGATAGTAAACGTAGGTCTAGTGGGCAAACCGCGTTTAAATTGTTAAATATTATTAGTCCCCCTTTCATATGTTTAATATTCATATTATATTGTAATAACTCCCTCGGTAAAATTAGAGTAGCTATTGGCTAACAACACGCATAAACAACCTTATTTGCATATTGCAAACATAATATTTATTGTGTTTTGTGTAGGATGGCATTGAGCCCTAAAGAAGACGATAACCTCGTACGTACTATGCTGTAATTAATATATAACATCCGCTTGGTCGTAAAATGCGTAATAAACTTAACCAAGAAAAAAAAAAATCTTAGTTCGGGTCATGAGCACGGATCACTCATCCACTTGTTTTCCTCAAATGCATACGGCCAATTACGGGTCTGGTAATAAACTTGCCGTATCTTCGAATATAGTATATCGAAGTGTTTGTAAGTATCGATTTCTGGCATCGGTCGGTAAACCTTACAGTTTTTACACGTACATAAAAATGGCTTTCGATTCCATTTTATGTAAAAGAAACTTACTGTACGACGGTATTTTCACAAAAAAAACCCCAAAACACACAATGGCCTATGATTGGTTACAGTCTACGAATAAGGCCGCCGTCGCTTGGAATATACAGTAATAAATTTCCGTCATTTAGATTATATTACAGACGTGCAATTACACCACCGTCGAATGGAATATACAACAGTCATAAATGCCTGTCGATAGTTTCTTTGAATGACCGCTATACCTATTGTTTAATTAATCCCCTAATCCAGACACATGTCTGGGTTTCACCCGAAACAACACCGTCCAGGTTAATATGAAAAGGATGGTATGTGGAAGCGGACGTTAAACCACCAGCTTCAGTAATAAATGAAATAATCAGATTGTCTACGATATCATCCTTGGTGGCAGTGGATGTTAATCCCCAAGATCGAACGAAATGACCTGTAAATAAAAACATGTACGTACGCTATAGGAATACCAGACAACTTATCCCAAAGACAACTCATCCCAATGAATAAAAGACAACTCATCCCACATTTAAAGACAACTCATCCCAAGTCATAACACAATTCATCCCAAGTCAAAAGACAACTCATCCCAACTTTTACCCCCCACCCCACAAACTGATTTTGCGACCGACTATTTTTTGGGCTGGGGGGGACCCCCCCCCCCCCACATTTACGCCCCTGATCAAAAGTAATAAAAGAAAATGTTGAATGCCTTCTTATAATTTGTTAAAGTCGATTTAAATCTATACAGCTATCAGACATTTACAGATTTAACATCCAATACATGTTATATGATATTATGGACAGGTTGATTAAATTAAATTACATGTATTTACACTTCGTTGGTTGAAAGTTGGTAAAAATATGCAATTGGTTAACACACAAAATAAAAACTCCTTGTATATTAAAAAGTTAATTTAAAATATTTGATTTCAGTATTTTTATACAATACCCCAGCTTTGACACTTAGGCCTACTCAAATCATTTTAATAAACATTATAATATTTGTCTTTGAAGTGCTTCACCAATTTAATTAGCTTGTTATAGAGGTAAATAAAAACAGTAATCATCAATTTATTACAACAACAATATCGATTTTAATAAAACAAACACTAATCATCAATTTTAATAAAACAAACACTAATCATCAATTTGATTAAAACAACAATATCAATTTGATTAAGGTAACAAAATCCGATTGGTTTTGGTCTGAGTGGTCTTCAAAGATAGCAACTGTATTGAAACAAATATCACTTATATTTGTTGGGATGAGTTGTCTTATAATTATAACCTGAGTCTCTCTCTATCCATGTTTTAAAGTTGGGATGAGTTGTCTTTTATAGTGGGATGAGTTGTCTTTTGACTTGGGATGAGTTGTTTTCTAACTTGGGATGAGTTGTCTTATATTGGGATGAGTTGTCTTTGGGATGAGTTGTCTGGATACCCGCTATAGTATTATCATTGTGCACATAATATGGATTAATCTAGCTGGAAATACACCTGTGGACCGGTGTGGACCACCGATAATGTAAGACAATTTTTCACGAATATAATTATTTTAGACTTAATTGCGTACTATATGTATTATTACAATTCTGTGCTACCCTACTCGACACTGTGCAAAACACGGTAAGTTGGTCCTTGAGGCTGTCGACTTGAAATTAATTCCAACCAATAATACTATAAATAGTATGCAATATGCAAATAAGGTTGTTTATGCTTGCTGTTAGCCAATAGCTACTGTAAATTTCCTCGCATTTTTACGACTCTAACCAATGAAAAATTATCGCTGTTTGGTGCACGCCATTTTTATTAAAAAAAATTCCTCTTGTTGGAATATGAATAACAGAAAGAATAAAACGATGACCAAGTTGAATAAGTAAATTTTTTCAAAATCATTTTTCGATAAATTGTAATTATAACCATATATCGTAACCACATAGACTGCTCTTGAGTCGGTAAAGTGGTAATTTGGCGTAAAATCTGAACGCCTTGTGTTATAAAATACTCGGTTCATTTCTCGCAAATTTCATTAAAATGACATATAATACTATGGCAGTGATCCATGGTGATTACCGATTAAGATTAAGCGGATTATTATCATCGCAGTAATCCATTAAATTGCCCGGACAAAGTTCACTTCGCGCGCGCAGATTGCTCATGGAAAATTAGACGGAGATTAACGCATGCGCATTGTTAATATGCGCAAGGAGGGCAATCTGCGCCTAACATAAATTGTATGATTAATACAGAAGTCCCGCGTATACATTGTCGAATACGTAAAAGATCCCCTGGCTGTTTGAATTCGATGTTAGCGTAGGCTGTAGCGCCGCTTTCTGAGCCAAATGTCCCCCATAGCACACTGTGTGGCGTAAGCCCGTCTTCATTAGCCCAGTCGGAGCAGGGCCCTGTTTCCCGAAATTTTAACTAAAGATAAAATCCAAATTTTAGCAGATACTTCAATTTTGATTGGCTAAGAACTAAAATCAATCTAATAGGGTCCAATCAAATAACTAAAATTCAGATCTTATCTTAGTTAAAAATTTTGTGAAATAGGCCCCAGAACAATAGGTCGGTAAACTCTATTTCATTTCATTTCGTTCTGGCCGACTGTCGTAATGAAGATGGATATACGTTATACTGTGTACTATGCGTTCAACTTTGTCCATGTTGTCTGGAAAAAATGTATTGTCGGGTTGAAAACGTTGTGATGTCGGGTTGTTGCCTTATAAAGACGACGTGATGCCATTCAGCTACCATAACAAAGCCTCTAAACATCTTTTGAATGCGAGGCCATCCTGCATTAATGTTGTGAGTATGTTAGTATAACAAAATTTCACCAAGAGAGAAAAATAGTCGGTCTCAAAATAAGTGCAGTCACTGCAGTCGGTCTCAAACACAATGCCAGAATAGATCCCAAATACTATGTATTTACGTGAATCTGTGAGCCTAAATTGCATATGTCACTATTATTCTGTCGTGAGTATGTTGGTCTAACAACAAAATTTCACCCAGGGAGAAAAATAGTTGGTCACAAAATAAGTGCAGTCATTCCATACGGTCCCAAAAACAATACCAGAATAGAATCCAAATACTATGTATTTGCGTGAATCCGTGTGCCTAAATTGCATAATGTCACATAAAACTATAGTATAAAATAACCCTGTATGCTTGTCACTCTTATTATGTTGTGAGTATGTTGTTCTATGAAATGTTTTCTACCATGGCAAAAAATAGTCGGTCTCAAAAAAAAGTACTCAACGCAGTCGGTCTCTGACTAAATGAATTAATGAGATAAACATACAATCACAAAACAGACGAAATTGACAGATAAGCCTCAAGATTTTGTCCCGTTTCTTATCAACCCCAGTACCAAAAATTTAAAAGCTCTGTTACATATCTGAAATTTTTTCGCGCCTGCGGCACTTGATTTCATTTTAAAATCATTCTTTTACTCCTCAGTTGTCTTATACTGTCTCAGCACCACCATATTCACGATTATAGTGAACTGCCTAGTTTGTAGTTCCACTGGTGTATGGGGCGGGGGCGTCAGATTGTACAGATGTTATGCCAACTCTTGCAAAACACATCTGGAGATTCTGTCCCATTGACTGACATTTCTGGTACACTCGTCCACGGGAATTTCTGCCAGCAATGACCTCAAATGCCAGGATATAGAATCAATTTTTCAAAAATTTTCTCAAATTACTCAGGGTTATAGGCACCACCATTGATATGACATAAACTATAATTATGTGAATTAAAATAAAACTACTTTCCGACGAGACAACGATCGGCGAACATCTACAATGTACACAATATTATATAATAATATCTATGTATTTTGTTTACTTTCATTGTGGGGTGGGATTGTGGATGGCGCCCTAGATTTGAAACCGCCCCTACCCCACTCCCATATTCCCTAGAAAACTCGCACTTGGTGCTCGGCTCCTGATTGCGTCACTGGCATTGGGGAGGGGGGGGGGGGTATGTGCATCAGTCAGTCGCATTTTGGCTAAACACCCCCCCCCCCAAACGAAATCGTTATGTACGCCCCTGTACATGCATATCGTTTACAATAGGTTTCCAACGAACAGGTTGCCAGCTGGATCGGTCGAATAGGTCGCTAGCCGAATAGGTCGCCAATTTGTGTTTGGTTGCGCCCACGTTGTCTTGTTTGTTTGTAATGGCGTCAAGTTTTCCTGTTAAAGTAAACTAGTAGCCGGATCGCAAATGTATGGGCGTAGGAACATATCACTTACTATCATACAGCCGAGATTAGATGTAGGTTCCGGAACCGGAATCTGTCGAGGATTGCCGAGTGTTACAAGGGGCTGAAGGGCTATTAGAGAATGGTAGGGCGATTTGAGTCTGGTGACCGTAGTAGAGCCCCGTGAGGGTACGGGCGTATTTGCGGCTGGTGAGTGTATTAGTGGTTAATGAGCGTATTAGTGGCTGGTGGGTGTATTAGAGCTTGGCGGGCGTACTACAGACTGACGGGCGCATTACAGGCTGTTAGGTGCATAAGAAGCTTGAATGCCGATTGCAGGCTGGCTGGCGTATTTGCGGGTGGCGGGTACTGGTATTAAGTTCCGGTGAGCCTATTAGAAGCTGGTGGGCGTATTATAGGATGGCCGGTGTATTATGGATTTTCTTCTTACACACCTAACAAAGTTTGTGTTAAACCTTTGTATGTAATTGGTGCAAGTACAAGATATCTTTTCAAATAATGTTATTGCTATTTTCTGCCAAATGGTCGACTCCCTTCGACTTCCTTTCCTTCATTTCATTTCTTTAATTCGTCACTGCTGCAATGTCATTATGTTATATTCTGACAAATGGTCGAATTTCTTCTGCACATCTGTTTTGAATTCAACGGCATAAATAATTTCAAAAAATCTATTTTAAAAGTTTTTAATAATATCATGATTATTGACATAATCATTTTTGGAATATATTAGAGATTGGGTCAGTTGTATTCTAAATAGATTTTAACCTTTGAAATATTAACGATCATTGCTGCTACAGAGTTTTATTACCAATTTTCTGAAATACAAAAAGTAATTATGCTGTGACTATCTAAATACACGAGGAGAAAGCGACATGTAGTTTGAAACGTGTTCGCCATTTAATAATGTAATTTAAAGACACATTATGGAGATTATATAACGAGTTAGTAGTTCTCACCACAATAGTTAAAAACTAGCTAATGTAAAGGCAATTTGCTAAAAATTTCAGTCAAATTGATCCACTGTGAACTTAGAAGTAAGCGAATGGAAGTTCCGCTTAGCCTCGGTCATCATTACTAAAGTCGGTAAGACAAAACAAGTATTCTCGGTTATCCATATAATCGATAAATCACGAAGCAGAATATTCTAGCAAATCGAAGTACAATCCATCGACAGTTGAGTATGGTCTGGATTAGTTAATTAATGTCTAATTAATACTTTTTATAACATTTCAAGCCTAAAGAAAGACCTACAAAAGGCAGATTTTGCTCTTGTATGTTTAAGAAAGGGAAATCGAGACTTTGTTTATTATCGTAACAGATGCACTTGAAAATCAAGACTACATGTATATTGTGAAACCTTCAGAAACTGGTAACCTCCCCAAGAAATGAGTAATTTGACTGATATTTTCAATATACATGTATTCATTTGTCATTATCTATTTTTAAACTATTTTAGCAAGAACGGTCAGTCCCCTCTTGGGGGTTGGGGTGGCCTAGTGGTCTAGAGTGCCGCGCTTCGACCTCTAGCTGGCCGGTCACCTCTGGCCTGCGGCTGTGGTTTCGAGCCCTGGTGTGAGCGTATGTGGCATGGAGATAGGGGCGCCTCCTCAACCTCGTGGGTTTCCTCCGGGCACTCCGGTTTCCTCCCACTGCTAAAGACCCAAACGCGCAAACGAATTATTGAAATAAAATTAAACCATATGTTAGTCCCGAAATGACCTAGTTTGTGTTGAGTGGACGTTAAACCCCATTCCCCCCCTCTCTCTCAGTCCCCTCTTCATCAATCTCTCTGCAAGCCAATAACATTTTTCATTAATTTTAGTTATACTTACGGCCATTTTAAAATATTTCGCTCAAACGTTATGTGATGGCCCTAATGATGGCAAATACAATGTCCAGCATGGCAGGCTGCTCGATAACCAATGGAACATTGGCATTGATCATCAGCTGTGCAAAGTTCCACTACATTGGCTCTCTCTGAAATATTGATATCTAAGTGTTATTTCTCCCTTTCTCCGAGTGAAAGGGACAACGTATAATCCTTCGGGTAGTACGAAAAGCCGAGGTCCAGTGTATGCATTGGCCTGCACGTAAAAGACAGTTGGAATTCGAAATAAGAATAGGCCCCTTGGTGCAGAACAGTAGGACGTTAAACCACATTAGTTTTCATTTCATTTTTCCTAGGCAAACGGGACACAAGGAAAATGCTTGCGGGTTCAGATATGCAAATCTCGTAAAAACTTTTAAGTGACAATGTTGAGTGTTTCTAGAATAATTTATGGATTAGTATAGTGGTGTTACTAAACCCAATGTTTGATTTATCACTGGACTTCGTTTAATCTATGTCATTAGAATTAGGACGTTAACTACGTAATATCTACGTCCTGAAAATAAAATGCTAAACACTGCTTATTCAACGTCATTAGATTTAGAGCGTTAATCTACTTCCTAAAGGTATTATGATTAATACGGGTACACGTCATGTGGTGTGCTATGAGGGAAACGTTTGCCTGGACATTCCAAATGCCAAACATGTACAGACGGAACCCCGTTTTGTATCCCATCTAAATGACTAGACGATGTTTGTTTCTGGACCACTTGCTTGAAGAAACTATGCTGCACAATTACGAGGAACTTTTTTACGAGACGGGTTATGAAATCTGATATGGCTTGTCATTTGAGAAATTCACATCACTTATAAAAAGCATTAAGCACTGATCGCAAAATTTGTTGGTCGCTGAAATTTAAATATACTTACTGTTGGGAACACGGTGTGGATCTGGACGTGGGGTTTCGTGTGGGATACGGCGTCGATCTGGGGGTGGCGAGTGGTGTGGGCCATGGTGTGGGTCTGGAGGTGGGGAGTCATGGTGTGGGTCTGGAGGCAGGGAATGAAATTCATGCCCATGGTGATGACAACGACATACTCTGTTATGACATTCACCTTGGAATTCCGGAGGACAGTGGCATACATCGTCGGAAGCACACGCCTCGCCAGGTCCTGCTCTTGGAAATTTGTGCTGTTCACGGCGTCGATCTGGTGGTGGGGAGTGGTGTGGATCATGGTGAGGGTCTGGAGGTGGGGAGTCATGATGTGGGTCTGGAGGTGGCGAATGGTGTGGGTCATGGTGTGGGTCTGGAGGTGGGGAGTCATGGTGTGGGTCTGGAGGTGGAGAGTGGTCTGGAGGCGGGGAGTGGTGTGGGTCTGGATGGCCAGAGTGGTCTGGAAATTCATGTCCATGGTGATGACAACGACATATGCTGTTATGACATTCACCATGGAATTCCGGAGGACAGTGGCATACATCGTCGGAAGCACACACCTCGCCAGGTCCTGCTCTTGGAAATTTGTGCTGTTCACGGCGTCGATCTGGTGGTGGGGAGTGGTGTGGATCATGGTGAGGGTCTGGAGGTGGGGAGTCATGATGTGGGTCTGGAGGTGGCGAATGGTGTGGGTCTGGAGGTGGGGAGTCATGGTGTGGGTCTGGAGGTGGAGAATGGTCTGGAGGTGGGGAGTGGTGTGGGTCTGGATGGCCAGAGTGGTCTGGAAATTCATGTCCATGGTGATGACAACGACATATGCTGTTATGACATTCGCCATTGAATTCCGGAGGACAGTGACATACATCATCGGAGGAACATGCCTCACCAGCTCCTGCTCGTTCTGTAACACAAACACACAAACAATTGTAGAAAGACAACGGTTTTGTTGAGCTTCACAATTAATCACATCTACAAAAATTATATTCAGCTATTTTAGAAAGCTTGATATGGGAAGAATGGGATGGCATAGTGGTCGAGAATGTCAGCTTCGAGCTCAAGCAGACGGTCACATCTGGCTTGCGGTATTGACGATTGTTATCTCCTTCCATAGAACCACAGTTAGCCGTAGCGCGGCTGTCCGAGCCCCCTCCCCCATAGCACACTGTATAAAATCCATAAAACGAGAGATTTGTCCTCTGTCACATAAAAGATTGGGATGGAGCTCATTGGGTGACCGAGTGATCTAATGCATTAAACCATAGGGCCTTGTACGTGACAGTTCGATTCCTAGCTTGTACGTGACAGGTTGGCCTATCCATCTCGTGGGTTTTCTCCACCGCCCCCCCCCCCCACACACACACAAATCACAGTGTCAATTCATGAAATCGAACGTTCAAGACAAATTTCTGTGTATCTTTCTTATCATCTTCATCCATCATTTCCACAGGGAACAAAGGGGCACTATGTCACCTTTCTTACTCAATCAACTACTTGTAAAAACATTCAGAACATATAATCACAGATACAAAATGTGTAGCCCTACCTTGTATACTGAGGCCGTGGGCGGCGCCTGTTGAAAAAAGCAAAAACGAAATTTATGAAATAAAACAGGAATATGTTTGCGATTTGGGAGCCGCGGTGGCTCAGTGAATATGACGTTGGTTCGCTGTCGTTTGGATGGGGTGGAAAAAGGTCCTGTGTACAAATTGGCGTCCACGTAAAAGAAGCCTTGGTAGTTGGAATTCAATATAAGAATAGGACGTAGAACCACTGTCCGGGCAAAATTGTCTCTTATAGCACACTGTATGGCGGCTTTAATAGCCCAGTCGAGGCAAAAGGGTAGGACGTTAAATTAATATTGCTTTGAACATTTGATCATGCCTATAGGAGGGCATTATAATTTTGATTATTTACTGGTTATGCTTATTTTCATTGGGTATTCTTAAAGCGATAATTGCACATCTATAAACACAGTCCTAGCATGATTAAAGAATACCTAAATCCTATAAATTACGTGTGTCAGTTGAAAAATTGGCAAATGTATCATTTTCTTTTAAACACCAGCAGGTTTGAAAAGTCTCGCTAAACCACACGTCATTATTCTTATATGTTGAACTACAGACCTTGGCAATTGAGACAACGCCCCTCTTCCATTTCGTAGACTTAATTTTCCAGTGAAAAGAAATGCTACAATTTCCAGATACCCTCGGCGTGTAGAGATTATTTCAAATTTGTATGTGCTAGAATGATTCCTATAATTGTATAGTAGTGATTTGACAACCTCTGAAGTAATAGATATAGAAATAATTATGGTATGACGTTCTCAGAAAATAAGTAAATAAATAAATTGTCGTCATATTAGTGAAATATACTTACCCACGGCTATTAATACTAGCAACAACTTCATTTTGATAATGGTGTGAGATTCACGAACGTTGATTTTATACGTTTCTTGGATTTCGATAAGACAGAAAAAAACACAACTGGAGTTATCTACTTTCAAAGTGTCGTTTTTAATTTCAAAGATAGGCTACTAATGTCATGTTTTCAGTTTTTTATTAGAATTAATTTGATCTTCGATGGAAACTGCACAAAAACACAGACACCACAAATTGCGAAATAAAATGGGGTTTAACGTTCTGCACAAGAGCAAAATTAACATCGAACAAAATCTATTAGACACGTCAGAGATATTATAACGGTTAACCAACTCATTTATTTTAGAGAATATAGATTTTTTTTTATATTTGCCTAGAACTAGAAATTTATTTTCATATTCTAACTTTTCAGCCCCCCCCCCAAAAAAAAATTCCAAAATTGGATTTTTTTAGCTTGAACTCTCGTGAAAAAGAGAGAGTGATAGTTCGATGTATGGGCTATCTTACCAATCATTTTATTAAAAAACGAACAAGCAAACATACCAAGGCCTATAAACTGCTGTCAGTCGAATCTTATCAAGTAACAAGCCCTCTTTTTTCGCGAAAAGGGGACCAAAGAATATTTGTATTTGATATATATGTTAAAGTTAGAAATGATAATATGTTCTATTCGAGAGATGATTTCTAACGACCACTCACTTCATTTATTGATTTGGGGTAATTTTGTTTATTTTGTTTGGGGTATGTGTGGATGAACAATTATTTTCCATACATAAAAGGCAAAATGTTCATTTATTTTTACGAAAAAAAAGATTTATGTACTAACTTGGTTACTTCGTTTCTGTAGTCCTTTTTTTAATATTTCGTTTGTGCGTAGAAGTCTTTAGTAATGGGAGAAAACCGGAGAACCAGGAGAAAAATCCACGAAGCTTGACAAACGACCTGACTCCTTGTCACGTAATTTAAGGTGCACACGCTGAACTATTCGGACACCCAACTACCCATGACCAATTTGACAAGTTCGCCTACAATGATTAATCCTAGCAGTAATAAGAAACTATGTAACAATGTATTTCTCTTTCTGTTGGCTTATAATTGCGTTGTCTTGACTAAGAAACGATTAAGGGAGACAACTACTGTATCAGTAATGACGGCAGACCACCATTAAATTTCACCATCTCGGTGGTCAACCTCATACAAATCTTAGTGCAAAGACATGACCAATTGTTTGTCTGTCTGTAGTGAAAAGCATTCAGCCCAACGAAAATTTGGGGGAAAGTTGGAGGTGGGCAAAGAGTCGAGAATTGACATTGAAGTCAATGGGGAAATTAATGGTGGTCTGCTTCCTAATGCACTAAGACTAGTAATTGTTTCCCTTTATTTCTTGATGGAAGAATGTAGTGCGAGTTATAATAGACAATTTTTCCCTTATTTTATTTCTCCCCTCATTTTTGGGTTGACTTTTTGGTCTAGAATTGGAGAAAAGGGATCAAATTTGCAATTTCATAGCAGTTTTGGGTAATATTGATGATATTACGGTGGAGGGATAGGGGGTATAAAGTGTCTTTCTGCGGAGCAATCGTTGTGTCCAGAAAGTTGACTTAGGATTTTATTGTGTTAAAGATGTACCATGAAATGAAATGGGGTTTAACGTCATATTCTTCTGCACCTAATCTGGGATAATGGAAAACGGGCATACGCGATACAGTGTGCTATGAGAGAAATTTTGCCCGGGCAGCGGAGCTATTGCCTACTCTTATACCGAATTCGTACTGCCAAAGGGTCTTTTACGTGCAGGCCAATGTGTACACGAGACCTCGGTTTTTCGCCCCATCCGAACGGCTATACAGCTGTCCTTGTCAGGCCCTCCGTTCTGTATCACTGAAAATCGAGATAAACTTTCTCGGCCAATGCAGGGATCGAACACCCGACCTCCAGCGCCGCACCCACTTAGCCACGTGATCCCCCAGATGTACCATAAACTGCAATGTTCTAGAAAGTCGACAGTGCTTTAGACTGCGCTTTAGATGTGGGGAGTTGGATGGCCGAATTGTTAGCGTGCGCCCGCTGCATCATGAGGTCTGTCATTTCGATTCCACCTGTCTAACCTCGTGGGTTTTTCTCCGGGTCCTTCGATTTCCTTCCATTGCTAAAGACCCCTTTTTTATCGTATGAACTTTAGTAATGATGATCGAGGCTAGGCCGAAAATTCAATCGCTAAAATCTAGGTTCAGAGGGGATCAATTTGACTGAAATTTTCTGCAAATTCCCTTTATATTATCTAGTTTTTAACTATTATAGTGAGCACTGCCAGCTCTTTATCTAATCTCCCATCATGTATCTTATTCAGACCACAAACAAAACAATTCAAAAAGAGTGAATTGATCCGGAGGCTAGCCGTAAGCGTCCATAGACTTCACTCATTATTTGAAAACAATTGGGAATAAAACTCAAAGAAATAATTATGTTTCAAACATATTGTATTAATTCCGCTATACAAGTAACCACACTGGTAAATGTATCAGAGAAGTAGTTAAAAAAAATAAATGCACTAAATCAATAAAGAAGAGCATAATTCTAAAAATATTTATCCGATAATGCTGAAAAGGAATGGTGGTGGGGGGGGGCGTTAGGCCTGACGAACCAACATATCGATGCAAACTGTAGTCGACAGACGGTAAGGGTAAATGCATAATTTATTGAACACCGTTTTTCAACTCCTGTCATGTATTATGAATATCATATTGAAAATGCGCACGGATTTAGGCCAGGTTGTTATCAGATCCATTATATTACACATATTCTAAATGAAGAACGATTTAATGTAAATCAGTTGGTTTGTGACATTTGTCTGTCTCATACCATTCTTTAATGTCTCCATAAGAATGGTTATTGTTTTCTTTAAGCCACGAATGCGCTTGTTCACAAAAGTTGCACCATCGTTTCACGTATGCACTTTCATGAACGAATATCGACGACACTTCATATTTCCATTTCTTCTCTAAATATTCCATATAAGCTGTGTCGTTTTTATCGAGATATATTAAATACTCGGCTAGTTCTTTTACCGACTTAAAATCACTGGTTAGAATGTAACTTTTCTCGGGGGCTAATGGAGAGTAATTTGCACCTCCCCTGGCAACGGTAATTAAGTCCCACCCTTCAGCTCGGAAAAATTTCTCTGTTGCGTAGTCCTTGCAAAAACTGTTTTCAAATGCTAGGTAGAATTTGTATTTCTTGTCAATATTACAGTAAGTGCCCTTGAGACAGGACAATTTTTCACACCGACCGAAACTGTCCACCGGTATATATTTGCGCAATAATTTGAGGTAATCTTCTCGACGACCTGGAGTTTTACAATTGCTGCGAAATATAGCCGCCATTTTGGTTTTATTCTGCATAACCTCAGTTCTGTTTTTTCTCAAAGGATTTCGTCTTTTCACATAATATCCATAACGAGCATCCACATCTGAATCCAACCGATAACTCATTGTCCTATTAAACAGTCCATACCAGGAAGGATCTCTCCATGTATGTGAAGCTGTAATATGGGGCGATTCTACATTATAAAAAACCCATATCTGCTCTGGACGTATTCTTTTGGGTGGCTTTCCTAATGTATATCCATCAAAAAGAAGGATCTGGCTATTGTTGCCTCCTGTATATTGGCATGAATGATTACATGAAGAAAACCAGGCAACCATTTTTGCAGTACTTAAATAGGACGGCATCTCGTGCCATCGAATTTTTATAACCTCTGTCGCTTTCATACCTGGCGTGACTTTATTCGAAATGGTGGTATAATTGGTGATTATAAACATGGTTCCCACGAGGAATAATATGGGTAACCCCACAGCCACTGGAACTCTCAACAGCTTTCCAGTTTTAAATGTCTCCATGGTGATACTGAAAAATAATATACGCAGGGTTATGATTAAATGGAAATATTTCACAACGCCACTATTCCACAATCTTGGACCCTGGAAGGCAAAGGATCGTTCACCATGGCTCACAAGTCGAACAGGCCTTTTCATCAAGAGATTACCAGAGAATGACCGCCAAGTTCGACTGGGAGTATATACATGTAATTCTAATAGGTTGCTCAAATAAGAAGGTGCACTGTGATTAAGACATTTATAAGTTAATAAAAGTATTTTAAAACGCATTCTAAAACGAAGAGGGAGCCAGTGTAAATGGTATAAAACCGGAGTAACGAGGTCATTAAAACTGGTTCCGCTTATACGCCTGGCAGCACTACTCCGCAACGTTTGAAGTTTATCTACCAATCTGCTGATAAGACCACTTAAAAGAGAATTACAATTATCATGTCTGGAAATGACCATATAAATAATTAAAATCTGTGTAGCTTTATATTTATCTTTGTAGCTTTATCGATTATATTGATAATTGAATTCAGTTTACTGTGGATTCATACGGCATTTAAAACACATGTAATATACAAACATGGTTAATCGGATATTATTATTTCAAATTATATTATCAATTGTAAGTTTCTCTTACAAACGAAATTTAAATTTCTATCATTATATCATGGATTCCCATTCCGATACAAGTCAGTGGCAGGGGCGGATCCAGGATTTTCAGAAAGAGGGGGCGTGCTGAACAATATTTTTGAGTGGAAAAAATGCCCACGCAAGGACTAATTCCATACTAATACTGTAAATTAGGATTTCCAACCTAAACTATTTTTGTTCTCCATTCTCGCGAGAATATATGGAGCTAAAAATTGTTCGCCACCTCAAAAAATAGAGGGGGCGTGCGCCGGGTGCACACCCCTCTGGATCCGCGTCTAAGAGGGGCCAAAACCAAAAGTATGACAAAGATGGTTTATTGTCAGTAGCGCGTGTGTCCTCAACTGGCTCTCACGCACGCTGTGCAGAACAATTAACCATTTTTGTCGTACTATTGGTTTTGACCCCTCTGACTTTGTACCGTTGATTACAGATTAAACATCTATAAGTGTACAAATGTGTAGTTATTGATGTGTTCCCATTTGAATATATAAGATATGTTTACAGGATCATTTTGAAAAAATAAGTGATGCGTTTTCTGTGGCGCTCAGTATATATATACCGGCAAGTGTTTTAATAGACCTACCTGAAAAATAGAATTGTTACTTGCTGTCTTTTCTATAGATCACTGATATTTGGCAAATAAAGTATTCCAGTTGGCGGGAAAAATATGAAAGCCTAACCACCGGATGATTTTCACGAACACTGTAGACACATAATTTCCACCTATAATTTAATGTTTAAAGAACACAGTCATGATAACGACCACAATCAACTGTCTTCCATTGACAGACTTCACCTAATTTCACTAAAACGTTCTGTCGCTTCTCTATAGGTATCAGCTGGTGTTTACTTGATCATCAAATAAATATATCTATAATATTCGAGCAATATAAACAATATAATATATTATTCTTGTCCTAAATGATCGAAAGTTAGAGAAAATGTATCAGAAAATGAAAGTCAATTAACAGAGGGGTTTAGATAGCGGCTATACCTGTTCCACAAATTTCTATTTATATTACGAATAAAAAAGGTATCTAAAAATGCGGCTGAGTTATGATTTTGATCAACTGACCAATGGGGGGGGGGGGGGGGCGGGTGTTAAAGTTTCAGTCGTCTGTAAACAATGTTTTGGCATATTTTACGGTGTTAAACTAAAACATCACACCAATACAATGTTTATCATGTTTACAGGCAGCGGAACCGGCCTTTCCCGAGAGGCGAAGAAGCGTGGCTTACCTTGTATGGACCCCTATCTTCACCCCCACCTGCAAAGACCTTTTCCTGCTATTTCAGCCAGTGAACAAAGCAACTTCAAAGTGGTCTAATATAGCCTAATTAAGGTGGCTTGCTGACTCGAATTCAAATCAATCGTTTACACCCACGAAGGCGGGACCGTTGGAAGAAAATTTTGAAAATTTAACTGCCACAAACGCGTTTTCCTGCTATTCCAGCCTGTGAATACAGCAACTTCAATTTGGTCCAATATAGCCTACCTGGCTGCTCAGAATTCCAAGCAACCAATCAATCGTCGCAGGATATGGGAGCCCCACTCTCCCGGAGAAAATTTTTGAAAATTTAACCACCGCAAAAGCGTTTTATGCTATTCTAGCCTGTGTAAGCAACTCCAAAAGTATCCAAGGGTTTTGTAACAGAAATTCCACTCTAAATTCCAACAATCCAATCACACTGGTGCAGTTGCATTCACAAGTAATAATCGATGCCCGAAAAATGTCGCACAAAGTAGAGTGGCCCCAGACGAAATGTTTTAATCAACATTCAACCCAGTACAGAACGCGGACATAACCAGATTATTTTTAGTTCATCGTGTTAAAAAGCCCACGTCGTACACCCTGCTTGTCGTTCGACAGTCTAACTATTTAATGTCATTCACTGCATTTTATTGTTTAATGAAATAAATAGCAATAATTACTGTTATAAATTCCCAAGAGTTCATTTCACAAAGATTACAAACATCGTGATATAGCTTTTTACATATAATATATTACTATTTAACATCAACTGTTTATCATGTATCGATAAGAAAGCATGTTCGCACAACGTAACGGTGACTTTCATAGAAATAGCTAAACAAACAATTTCTTTACATTTTATTCGTATGAACTAATCTAATTGTATAAAATGCAATATAGAAATGTATTCTGTATTTAAAATAAGCCATTAAATTGATTTTTAATCTGACAAGTTACCTCTACTGTTTGGTAAAATGGAGTTACTCTAAAGATATCAATAGATAGTAATATGAATTTATTTTATTGAAAGTTAAAAATGAATAGTTGTTGTTTTTCTAAGAGGCGTATTATTATTCTATTATTCTACAGAAAACCTTTTTAAAAGTCGATTATATTGGTGTCTGGTACAGGGTGTTTTGTAATATGCGTTACTATTTCAAAAACGGGAATATATGTTATTTCGTAACGAACAAACATGTTTTTGTATCACAGCAACCAGTGTTGTGGTGGTCTGACTTTTCACTAAGTATTGTGGAGAGTATATATCCGTATGGTACTTACATAGCCTTTAACTGATTGGCAACCGCTGAGAATAAAATTTCCACAGCCATTTCCAACTGTCCCTTTGGCGGTTGGTTACTGAAATAAATATGCTAGATAGTAGTTGACTTGAATCAACTTAACAGTTTTGATTTGATTATATTCACAATAATCCATGATCAGTTAAAACGTGTAAAATACAAGCCCAAAACCATAATCATATGCTATAATCATATGCTGATACGCTCACATTTTTGTTCTGTACACGCCCCATGAATGTTGTTTTTAGAGAATCCTATATTTTTGTAGAAAGATTTTTAAGTTTATACTTCCTTTATTATTATATCCAGAATATCATATTTGTAATGTCATACTTTTATCTTTTTTTAACTTTTATTCAATCAATAATAACCATAGTCAGAAAATACAGTATTTAATTGTGGGATAATTATAGGCGAAGGGCATTCATAGTTAAAAAAAATAATAATATAAAAATTGTTACCAATCGTTCTTTGCACATGTATTACGTCATTGACTGAAAAAAAAATCTATAAAAAAATAGTATCTAGTTTATGCACGAGGGAATTTCTATTTTGGCCAAATTTCCCAAATCAAAATGGCGGCGTAGAAAAAATTAAATTAAATGACTCTCCTGCAACGTACAAATTCAGGAAAAATTCTTACCTACTGACCATAGTCGAACGATGTAATTTTAAAGCGGAAATTTCATATTTTCTAAGAAAGTCAAAACATAATTATTTCTATGCCTTTTGCTCAAAAGGTTGTCAACTCACTATTATACGATCATGGGCAATATTTCACAGGCATAAAAATCCCTGTCACCGAAAATAATAACACAATTACTTGAATTACCTCCCTTGTTTTCCCATTCCCCTAGCGAAAACAGGTTCGTAAATAACTGTGAACAGGGTATTGTGTTCATAAATTTTTTTCTATTCTTTTAGTTTTATAGTTGAACGGATTTACAATACAATACTGTGAACAGGGTACATTAAATATTCCTTTGATCTACCAGTTTATAGGGCCAATAAAAATCCGCAACTTGCAGACATGTTAACTACAGACATCTTAACACCAATTAACATCCAATTAATTCTGTCAAGCCATTGTCTGTGCAACAAATATCGAACTAAATAGTGGATATCGTCTTTATAATCTTTTGTTAAGTAACTAAAACATTTAAAAGATAGGTTGCCAGGCAACGAAACATACGCCCACAGCAGCTAAATCGTCCGGGCAGTCAACAAGGGTTGTCGCATATTTTTACTTTTACTAAAAACTGATTAAGAGTAACAACTCATTATGTAATTATCAGAAAACCATTAGAATTTGATTGCTTTTATAAAGTTTTACCCCACGCTAACAATTAGTATATTCATGAAACATCTAATATCATGGATTTAGCTGTTCAGTTATCAAAATTCATTGAAAATCAAAATACTTGTTCGTTTCAACACATTAAACTCTGTGTATCAATCTGAAGTCAATCGGATGATAACTTTGGCCTCTATAGCGTCACAAGATTTTTTGAAGTTATCAAGGGAGATAACTCTGGGAGTAATTATTTGAAATCTCTGAAAATCAATAGGCTTCTTCGTCTCATGACCTTAAACATTGTGTGTAAATTTAAAGTCGATCGGATATTAACTTTGGCCTCTAGAGCTTCCACAGGATTTTTTCGAAGTGATCAAGGGCCATAACTCTGGCAGTAATTATTGAAAATCGATAGACGTCTTCGTCGCATGACTGTAAACACTACGTATAAATTTGAAGTCAATCGGATATTAACTTTGGCCTCTAGAGCATCCACAAGATTTTAAAAAGTGATCAAGGGCCATAAGTCTGGCAGTAATTATCGGAAATCGCTGAAAATCAAAAGGCTTCTTCGTCTCATGACCTTAGACACTTTGTATAAATTTAAAGTCAATCGGATATTAACTTTGGCCTCTAGAGCGTCCACAGGATTTTTTGAAGTGATCAAGGGCCATAACTCTGGCACTAATTATTGGAAATCGCTGAAAATCAATAGGATTCTTCGTCTCACGATCTTAAACACTGTGTATAAATTTAAAGTAAATCGGATATTAATTTTGGCCTCTAGAGCGTCCACAAGATTTTTTGAAGTGATCAAGGGCCATAAAATCAATCGGCTTCTTCGTCTCATGGCCTTAAACACTGTGTATAAATTTGAAGTCAATCGCATATTAACTTTGCCCTCTAGAGCGTTCACAAGTTTTTTTTTAAGTGATCAAGGGCCATAACTCTGGCACTAATTATCGGAAATCGCTGAAAATCAATAGGGTTCTTTGTCTCATGATCTTAAACACTGTGTATAAATTTAAAGTCAATCGGATATTAACTGTGGCCTCTAGAGCGTCCACAAGATTTTTTGAAGTGATCAAGGGCCATAACTCTGGCACTAATTATCGGAAATCGCTGAAAATCAATAGGCTTCTTCGTCTCATGACCTTAAACACTTTGTATAAATTTAAAGTCAATCGGATATTAACTTTGGCCTCTAGAGCGTCCATAAGATTTTTTGAAGTAATCAAGGGCCATAACTATGGTAGTTATTATCGGAAATCGCTGAAAAACAATAGGCTTCTTCGTCTCATGACCTTAAACACTGTGTATGAATTTAACGTCAATCGGATATTAACTTTAGCCTCTAGACCGTCCACAAGCAATTGTGGACGCCGGACCGACGGACCGACAGACGGACGGACGGACGGGATGACGACAATATACGACCACATTTCAATGTGGGCGTATAAAAACGAAAACAAAGAAATAATAATCATAAGTTGACATAATTCGACCTCTTAATTTTAGTTTTCGTTTTTAAAACAGTACCTTTTCAGTCGAAGATTTAATGATGCGTTAGAATTTTCTTCACAAAACTTCAAAAAGTTTACTCTGAATATACACAATACCTAGTGGTTATTATGCAATTTTATATTTCACGACATACCTGTAATTAATAATAGATTAAAACAACACATTACTTGTATTAATTATATGAAAACACACAAGATTTTATAAATCTACACAAGTTTGTGTTAATGCAATACAAAGAAACACAAACTTGTGTAGATTAGTTTTAACACAAGTACTTGTGTTGAGATCCTACACAAGTTTATTTTCAGTGTACAAATTCGTGGTATACAATTAAAAGAAAAGTGACATTAGTGTTTAATTAGGACTCGATGACAATTAGTAAAACAAAACTAGAAATGCCCAAAGCAGGTTTACGGACAGCGGCCAGTTTTTCTTCGAGGGGCGAAGAAGTGGAGCTGACCTTGTATGGACCCGCCAAGAACTTTTTGGAATATTTGATGCCCGCAAACGCGTTTAAATGCTATTTCAGTCCTAAAATTTGTGTGTTATTAGATTTTGGACACTTTATTTTGCCATTTTTTTTATTTGAAAGACCTCTAAAATATCTAAAATAGATTTAATCAGTAAACTTTCAAAGAGCATATTTCAAACAAATTTAATCATATATGTACGAACAAATACTTCCAGCTTAATATGTTAATAAATATTTCTGTGCATATAAGTATAATTGTATATTCATAAACCTTCCACCTCTTCTTTTACATACCTTACATCATTCCACTTGATAGAGAGAGCACACTTAAGCTTGGGACAACCCTGTTTCTATTGTACATCATGTAAACCGTGTAAAATTGTTTAATAGCATAAGTATAATCCTAAATCCATATTAAAAAATGTTAATCAATCAATCAAAACATCTGGGACTGGCCACTGTAGTGTTATTTAAAATGTATATCCACTGAAGCTCGCTATTAATTGGCCCTTCTAATTTTGGATGTATGTAGTACCACCTTGTTCCCCTAAATTGCTACCAACTTTCGATTTTCGGCTCCATTTATGTCAATAACCCGCTATTTTGATCCAAGCATTATCACTTAATAAACGATATAGTTTGTATTTCCTACGGATATTTAATTACTTTTAACAGCCTCGACACTCTTAGTCTTACAAAGACCTGCTTATCTCTTAATTTTAATATGTTCATTTTATCGTCAACCTTCAGCGTTTATTGATTATTGGGATCTCATAAAAGAAGGTTTTAATGCAACTCGTGATTTTGTGGACTATAATATTATTATTTTAGGAGATTTTTACAATGATTTTCTTACTATTACAAATAGCAGACTACATAATTTGACTTCTCTCAAGTTGTAAAAAACCCACCACGTGTTCAGCCGACCTCTAAATCATTGATCGACCTTTCTATCGTGTTTTCATGGTTTTTTTTATTCATATAGCTGTTCAATTGTTGAATGGTTGATCAATGTGTGTCCAATAGTTGAATAATTTATATTCAATAGTCCAATAGATGAACAGCGTGCCAATGAGTCAACTGGCGAGGTTTCAAATCCCCGGTTGTATGTGGCAAGGAGTAGGGTCGCCTGTCCAGCCTTGTGTGTTTTCTCCGGATACTCCGGTTTCCTCCCACTGTTAAAGACCCCTACGCGCATGCGAATTATTGAAATAAAAATTAAACCATATTTTATGTTAGTCCCGAAATGGCCTAGGGTGTGTCGAGTGGACGTTAAACCCCATTTCTCTGTGTTATATGCTTGAATGGTGTGTGTTTATTTTGTCTATAACTCTCTATTACATTGAGAGGATTATTCTCTTTTGTTCGGATATATGTAACTTGAGTTTGGCTGCCCTTCCAGACAGATTCAGTCCTTGGTGGGGATTTGCAGATTAAGGATTTTCAGAATGGAAAGGACGGCTTTTTTTGTTCTTGTTTGGTCGTTTTCACCAGTGCCGACGCCAGCCGTCGGTGGCTGGAGGTACAAAGATTAAGGTTAAGGGGGAAAAGCCAAAGGCTTCCACCGAGGGGTAGGGGGTCTTCCCCCAGAATATTTTGAAAAACAGGGCACTGATCGTTGAGGTAATGTGTCAAACGAACGGACTTGCGAACCTCGACGTGTCTTGCGAGTTTTACTATTTATTGCTGTTGTAACAACGGTCTCTGGTTTTCTGTGAACTAATTGACCGTCTGCTAACTTCCATTTTAGACCATGTAACAAGCTGTAGTATTCAATATTAGTTGGATGGCAGTAATTTGGGTGACATTTCACCTGGTATTCATCACCGAGCTCGAAAACACAACCAACATTACTCAGCTTCGTCGCATAATTAAGGGCTCCAATACCCGTCGTTATTTTGGAGACAACGTTGGTATTTAACAGTTAACTGCATATCGGGATCTGTCGGTATCTCATCGTGAAATTAGTGAAAAATATAAGAATATTTAATTAAATAGATAAGAACAATATGTTACAATATTATAGAGATTAATTTGATATGCAGACATATCAAATTTAATTAAAAAGATAAAACAATATTTTCAATATAGAAATTAATTTAAAACTCGGTGATGTGAAAATTAATTTAAATGATAAGAAAAATATGTTCAGTATAAAAATTAATTTGATATGCAGTGAAATGAAAATTAAATGGCCAATCCCGATTATTTTTGGGGGAATAAAACTGAATAATTATGTGTTAATATCCCTTAAAATCGTCCACCTAAGGACCGAGCAACTAAACCAATATCTGTGATATGTTTTCAAACAACTTAATCCCGTCAGTCTTTATCTGGAAATAGAGATTGGGGTGCCGAGCTGTATTCTGGATAAAACCACAATTTTTTAGAAAAAAGAAAAAATCTGTGCTATCGTTATCAAGTATAGCACATGGATCATTCATTGTATAGATGTAAAGGTCAAAACTGGCCCTTTTAAGAAAAACGATTCCCATCCCTTGAAGACTGTAGAATTTCCCCCATAGCACACTGTATGGTGTATTCCTGTCTTTATTAGCGCAGTCGGAGAAGAACAGTAGGATGTTAAACCCCGGGTCTTTGTGTTAATGCGCTACATATGAAAATCAATGTTGATAAAGGCTTTAATAGTCTAATCAACTAATGAACGCACACGACGAATACCACATAACGTTAAAACTGATGATGGAAGTTTGACCCCAAATGTCTACCAGATATTTGGAAACCGGGATTTATTAATAAATGGTAAACGTTGACACACCTAACTGTGATGTGCTTAATCTTGAGATAGCCAAGGAAGAGATTCGGAAGGCAACGAGTACACGAACTCTAACTATTTAATTATCTAACTGATTTCAAAATTACTGACGTGTCCGTGTTACTATGGGGTGATATGAATCTGTCCGAAGAAAAGAATACCTATATATTATGTATATATTCTTGCGCACTCTTTGAATGCATGCTTTGTTTTTTTTGAACATGTAAATGGGTTTAGTTCATATTCCGCAAAATATAAGTATTTATATACATTGACCATAAAATGCAATATATTAAACAATCATTTCAATGAAATGAATATAACTTCGTATCTATCATTTGGAATATTCTCATCAATTAACATTTTCTAAGGAGAAGACGTTTATAAGTGGTTAGAACTTTTGTTTAATACTTTTGTATTGTACAATGATACGAACGTTTGTCGATGCAATAAAATAAGTTTGAAACTAAACTAAACTAACGATGATCAGCGTTCCGCGCATACCGCGACCTGTCGTTCCAGAGCTATGTCCCCTTAGCCACAAACCCCGCGAATGCGATAGATGAAGCCAATTGTTGATGAACGAGCCGACGGAGATGACCAGATAATACTTCTACACTCACATATGGGCGTATAAAGATGAGATACGTTTAATATGGTTTATTAACTATTTGATAATTACTATATTATACTGAAGAGGTCACAATTTAGTTTATCTTTAATTATACATTCAAGCGTACTGGAACCGGTATCCTTGTGACGGTAAAAGTGCAAGCTTTAAAATCTAACTATCAATCACAGCATACTCAAAAAGAGCGCAAATACAGCACAGGCAATCATAAAATATCGTATAGCGGTCCTCTGTCTAGGTCTGAGTAGTCTATCATAACTGGTCCGACTGGACTGGTTAGAGTGGTCTTTTGTCCGAAGTGTCATGCATTCGTAGCAACCTGCAAGAACATCACTTCCGTACAAGAGAGTCACTAATGCAAACGTACCTGAATGTGACAACTATACGCGAACGTGACTACTATACGCGAACGTGACTGCCGTACAAGAACCAAATTACTGTAAGCCAACATTACAGTTCCTGAACTTCACTATCGTCTTGTCCATAGATCCACCCCTTCACTGGTGTAAACACTGTTTACTAGAGCTTGCACGTGTATTATACACACATTCTCGGATAAAGTAAAGAAATCACAGTGATTGTGCCCCACACAGTATTTGGCACATCTAATATTTCTGTTCGTTTCGAAGGTTAGAGTAGAATTTGAAATAATAGTAGCATTTCTTGATAGTAAGTAAAATAAGCCATGGTCTACCCCTGCAAAAAAAAAAAAAAAAAAAGAAAAGATGATAATTACGTAAAATATTTGGAATCAGTCAACGGGAAATCATTTTCAGTCTATAAACCAGATCAATTTATGCAACGCTCCACATTCAATCCCGCCAACAAACAGAAATATATGAACTGTTAAAGGGACAATAACATTCTTGCTGGCTTGGTAGCTCCAGAAAATAAATAATACCCTTATTCTAAGTACTAGATGTTTAAATGTCCTACCTGTTGTGTAAATTATCCATTACAACCTATTTTATTTGTCCAGAGGGTTCGAAAATATTTTAAAATTCAAGTCACATTTGAAAAGGTTTACGTTAGACTTTTCAAATCAATTGGTTGAATTTTTCCAATTTTTTAAATTAGGTGTGTTAAGATGAAATTTAAATCATCATTTAATTGGAAAATTTTAAAATAATACGATTTGTTGACCAGAATGAAGATTGGGAAATATTTTTCAGTTACAACAGGAGTGTTATTGGGGCTTTAACGAAGTTTAAAGTTCAATTTTTACACCTCATAAAAACGGGAATGTAACCTTAGTATAGACGAATAAGGCATTTTGGGATGAACTCTGTGGTTGCGCACCCACCAAGTTCCCAATGGTTCTACACATTTACGACAAACTAATTCCCCTCCTTCTGCCCATCAAATTGCAATATCCCACCCCACCCATCCCACCTTTATGAATTACCACCAATATGTTTGATAGTAATTCTGATTCCATTATATTTTGAAAGAAACAGTCTTATGTAGTATTGGGAAATTTTCAAATGAATCGGCGCAATTAACCCATTATCCCCCAGTTTATTCACACGTGCGCTCTGTATCAAAAGGTCTGTCATTGAGTGAACTGGTGTGGTTTCGATTCCACGGTTGTACGTGACAAAGAGTAGGGTCGCCTGTCAAACCTCATAGGTTTTCTCCAGGTCCGCCGGTTTCCTTTCACTGCTATACGCAATAAAATTGAACCACGTGTTCGTCCCGATATGACCTAGTTTATGTCAAGTGAAGGTTACATCCTATTTTTCTTCTCTCCTTCTAAGTTTATTCAGAGACGAGCGGTGAAAACATTTGTCAATTTAGAGTTCCCGACAACAGATAAGGTCGGACATATATCGAATCGATAACAGTGACAGGTTCTTCAAGACAGTCAAATTCGTCAGCAATATCGATCTTTTCAACTAAGACAAATATTGCGCATGCGTATTTCAGGTGTGACATATCGTACAAACGGGGTTCATCTATACTAATATCTGTGACTGTCGTCTGTGTCTGTGTGTTTTCATGGTGGATGGCCACACTAGGACTATCCAGAGGGTGAACTTCTGTGTATATAGGGGTAGCTCGGACCTAGGAGTTACATAGGCCTGGTGGCGATGAACTACCACTTCCAGTTCTTGGTTACACCCGTGCTACCCCGGATCAACCGCTAGAAGATACTTAAATGTAGACTTACTATAGTCAACAGTCAGCCTACCGCAGATGAAATACATTTCAATACCACACTGTCTTGAATTCCATCGAAGATTAGTCTTCTGGATGCACACACAGTGTTGGAATGTCCACCCATCGGGTTCACCAGATTCCCAAAAATTATAAGATATTCCTCTATAATCCAACCACGTGAAGTTGTTTTTGCCATTATATTTATCCAGACCGATCCATATATGCTGCGGTCTGGAACAAAAAAAAAGGAAGATTAACTGCTGTATACGTAAGAAATGAAATTGGGTTTATATTATTTACGTCCTACTGTGTATACATAATATCAAATGGATTTGTTCATTGATGCCTATTTGACCTCTTTAAAAGAGAAGTGGTACATGATGTCTGATAAAAAATATACCAAGAAATACGTGGTTTATTTTCCTCTTCCAAAACACAAGACCTGTAACAGAAATAGTCACCAGAATGATGAATGGCTGTTTTACTAGTTTTAGCATATGATAATAAAGGTCTATTGGGGATTACTGATTTTGGAAATCTCCAGTCCAATAACCACCTTCAGTATTATCGGATATGCCATGGGAGTAGAAACCATACTCACATGGATGTTAAATTGGATAAAAATTCATTCAGAAGATCAATTTCATCTGCTGATTTTAAAACTAAAAGATCCAATCCACTTAATTGGCAGACGCTTCTGGCATCATGATACGTTTTCAGTTCTTCATGATAAACAAAATACAAGCCTGAAAGTAGCAACATATATAGTTGAACATGATATGAAATGGGGTTTAACGTCCAATTTTTCAGCACTGGCGGCGCTACGTCCTACTCTTTTTTTATTTTAACTGTCAAGGGTTCTGTTACATGCACGCCACCGAGTACACGAATCATCGGTTTTTCGCACAATCCTAATGACTAACTGCGGGCATTGATAGGTCCTCCATCACCGACAAGGAGAAATCACGCTGGACAATCTACAGCAACTTTCTTGGACAATACCAAGACTAACCATTAAACTAACATAAGTGGTTACGTTGAACTAACAAAAGTTGTATATGGATGAGACGACAAACTGAGGTCAAATCCGTTGCTGCTGTGCGTTGGACAATTAGATGAACAGTAGGCTGCAGGGATGTTGCTGTTCGGGCAAAATTGCACCAATACCAGTCTTTATTAGCACGCACTGTTGTTGCAGAAAAATAAAACCTAAAACCCCTTGTCATGTTACGTAATCAAAAGCCTGTTATAGCCCATCACCCGGTTTCACATAGCATTATCAGACTTAAGTCAAAAATTTTCTTAATTTTCAATCACTGTTTATGAGAAACACGAAAAATGGTACATGGTTTCGTATTGATGTTTATTAAAATAACCAAAGTTTAATATATTTTAGTTTACATAAGGCGAACAATTTTGAGTAGATTCTTAACTAAAGCCTGAGGATGTTTTGTAAATTCCGGCTCTGGTATTTCGGAACTTTGCACACAATATCGACTATGACAGTTCGGATATTCCGAATTCATCACACAAGCTCGGCAGTGAGAGTGCATATATCCGACTTCAGCACACATTCTCGGCCGTTTGAGCTGCACCATTTCGCGCATGATCTCGGCTGTGAGAGCTCAAATGTTTTCAGAATTCTCTACATAATCTCGTTGTTTGTACCAAATAAACGACCGGAAGCATTGTCAGTACACCCATGAGAACGCTAGATCGGAGACCGTTCGGCACACATGATGTCATTTGTGGATTGTGCGCTAGGTTTAAGCTTGGTCTAGGGTTAGGGTTTGCGATAGCCCTGTTTAGATCTCGAGACTTTGACGGAATCTGCAGGTCCTAACCCTAACTCTTCCCCGATCTGGCGTTCTCCGCATACCCACCTTGGTACTGCTGATGTAAATGCGCTTACCTTCACCAGATGTCGTCAGTAACACCACAATCATTAAAAGCAGCATCTTGTTTCCAAAATTACTTTCAAAGATATTGGTTGGTGTAACGCTTGTCCCAGTATATCTATAAACGTAAGATCACTTGATCAGCTGTACACAAAAGCTGCAAACTCATTCAATAAATTGCAGTAACTGTTTAAAGTAGTTCGTCTTTTTAACAGTTCAATATATTGATCTTTGTTTCCCGTTAATAGGTACCCGAGTCCTTAGACTTAAGAATAAACTTAAAGCCACTTGTGTCCGTCGTATTTTGAATTTATGACAAGAAAGTATTCTCACGCTTTATGCTTTTATCTCTGGCCCACGAAGACTATAATCTATAAACCAATGAAACAGACTAATTTTTTTCATCATGTTTCGATTTCTGTTATCACATCCTGTAAATTATTAAAAAAGGTAAAAAAAACCTGTTTTTTGTACTTTTGTATTCCAACGTTATGAATCGGTCGATCAACTGTTGATTTCTAGTTGGGCCCAGACCTGAATTAACTGTTAAAGGAGACAAGTCTTTATATTAACTCAATATCAGCTACAGTCTTCGGCATAGCAATTGGGGAATTTAAATCAACATTGGTGTTGTTATCTCATCGTGAACGGATGGGCTTCCGATGACGAATCGCGTGTCAGAATGCTTCCAGTGCCATTTGTAATGAAGCCAATCGACGAACGACACTAAACATACCGACAGTATAATACTACCGGTGCAGATTGGAATAAATAGACACCGAAGACTGCTATTCAATTTGGACTCCTCGTCTATTTGGGTGAACATAACTGAGTAGAAATTGCAGTAAAAGCAAACAAGATTGAGTGTAACTCAATTTATATGTATTCACATTATATTTTTATGTGCGTTGCTACCCATTTATGTCCATTTCTATTTGCCGTAGAATATAGATTTAGCTCCTTTTAGCAACACAAGTACGTGATTTGGGCAACAAGGAGAGGGACCTTCTCTTAATAATATTACAAGCTTAAACGGTTAGAAATTTTAACTTGATATGCATATCTATAAAATTTAGTGGAAAGGCTCCTTATTATTCTTATTTACATAAACTTACCACATAAATTTATATTATGTAAGAGCTCAATATGCCAAATAGGGCTTTTATCTGGCTTCAAATGTTATATAAAGTATTATTTAAAAATGTTAGTAGATTAGATCATAGTGTCTAACGATAAAATACATAATCGAAACCTTTTCTCGGTTGCGAAGTAGCTATATACTAGTAAGTCCCCTTTCTAAGTTCTGTATACATACATATACTGGGGACCGTGGTGACTCAACGAGTACGACATCGGTTAGTTCACCTGGAGATCCCGTCTTCAAACCCCGTGTTGAACTAGAAAGTTCGTCGGAATTTCCCTCTTTGTCAGTGGTGTATGAATGGCGGCCTGGTAAGGGAGGCCTGGTAAGGGACGACGTAGAATCGTTGGAAAAACCTGGGTGTGCACGTAAAAGAACCATTAATAGCTAGAATTCGAAATAAGAGTAGGCCGTAAAGCCCGTCTGCTTTAACCGAGCTGGTATTTTGAAAATTAATGTTATATTATTTGAAGGCAAATATTTGTAAATTAAATAATCACACGTGAAAGAAAACAAATAGCACGATTATATCACGTTATTAATAACACGTCTACAGATATGTTCATTATAGATTATATGTCAACTCTATGGTAAAAACACTGAATGCTCACGGGGTGTACTGAACGTGTTTCTAAACAGGTATATGCCACCTTAATGTATATGTATTTGCCACGTGTATAGTCCAAGGTTTTTGAGGATATCAGTTCATGAAATGAAATATTATAAGTTTTCTAACTGTATAGCCTCGGCCTAACAACAAGGAACAGCTCTGTGTTAAATGAAATGAAAGAGACTAATGAAGATAGGCATACGCTATAGTGTGCTATGAGGGATATTTTTCCGGGAAGCGACACTGGCGACTCTTATATCGTATTCCAACTGCCAAGCGTTTGATTTAAATTTTATAGAACTGTTATTATTCATTTCACAGCATTTAAATTTTTCTTCTTTGATACTCGCAAAGCGAAACACCCCCACCCCTCGTTCGCTTGCCGCCACAACTATGGAAGAAAAGCACTTTCTAAAAAGGGACAGTCATGCTCTCATTAGTCATGTGCTCTATTCATAAGAATATGTAATAATTTATTGAAAGCCTTTGAATTTGACCAGCCATTAAATAAGAGAATGGCTATAGCAACCATTGTAAGATCGACATTGAAATAAAAATTCTTATTATCTATTTTTTGGGGGGAATTAATGGAATGTAAAAGACTGCTGTTATACTCATTTTTCACCACATTTCGACCAGCCAGAATCCCCGAAACAGATGCACATACTCGAGTACTATATAAACTACGCGACGTCCGTAGTATATACTGGTGTATATCTGCTTAATCATTGTTTGTAAACTGAAGTATTTAATAGCTCATTAACGATGAGTTAATCAGCGCAAATCACTTCAAATGTTCCGTTAAAAACATTAACGAAATCAATTCCCACTATCTTACCGGAAACACTACCTTGTTCTTAACCAAGTTTTATTTCTTTCTCTTTCTATCCATTTTATATTCAATATCGCTGTTTTAGTGGAGACCGTGTACGTCTTCAGGCGCATCTAATCTTATCCTGGACTCCTGGAGAATTAAGAGACCATCATAAAGAGCACGCAAGGATTATATTTCAACCACAATGAAGACAAGACAATGGCCAAGTAGACCCATAGGGCTTTACTAAGTGAAATGAAATGACGTGAGATTTTATTTAGCGTCCCACTGTTCCGCCCCGACTGGGCATACACCATGCAGTGTAATATGAGAGCAATTTTGCCAGAACAGCGGCAGTACGGCTTACTGTTATATCGAATTCCAACTGTAGACGGAACCTCGCTTTTTCGTCCCATCTGAACGACGTGTCAAACTATAAGAGTAAGCTATCATAATACGTTAGTGACTTACAGGCGTGTATATTCAGCCATTGATTAAACACACATTATGCAAGAGCTAAATCTGCATATTGTAAATCTTTAGTTAGGCATCACATGTTATAGAAATTATCAATTAAACCTTTATTTACGCGACAAGCTCAAAATCAACTATTTATTTATTTATTTATTTATTTATTCTTCAAGTAAAGGTTACAACATGACAACAATAAATTAAAGTACATGAGCTGCATTGTATGATCTGGAAAGAGGCAACAATATATTAAGTTGTGCATATAAAATAAAGGACGTTCTGGAGCATTGTATGATTAGGAATGAGAAATGAGAAGTATGATAGGTATGATGTCATGAAGAGACCTTTACTTAGGATAGCCCAAAAAGCTGGACGTAAATAACATCAATTGCTTATTTCCATTGGGGTCCAGGGTTGTCAAGGTCGCGTCAGGTCATCATTAGGAGAAAAAATTTAATAACTAAGCCATCACAGCAATGTATCATAAATAATTAAAAATAGTTAAGTCTACATGTTACACATCAACCAATTTTAGTAGATAATCAAGCATGTAGGCCTTTCACAAATTAATTTTGGGTTAACAATAAATACTTCTTGGTTGCAGCTTTAAAGCTGTATAGTGATTCTAAAGACTTAATATCATTCGGTAAATCGTTCCAGATACTTATGGCTGTGTAATAAAATGATGTGAACTGATCTCTACCCGCGCATTTTGGAACAGAAAAATTGAATAAACTAGATCTTGTACCGTATTGATGAGTATCTCTAACACATTTGAATTTTGATTTAAGGTATGATGGACAATTATTATGAAAAATCTTATGTACGTGGTTTAGTTTTAACTGTTTAACTCGGTTTTCGACATTTAGTACTTTGAAATCTGAATATGAAACATGATCTCTACGTCCAAGCTCATGTATAAATCTAAGAACCTTATTTTGAACAACTTGTAGTTTATTTTTAAGTGATTGATTCACACCAGAATACCAGGCTGAGCAGGCATAATCAAAGTGGCACTGAATAAGTGCAGAACAAAGTAAATTTTTGGTTTTTTTGCTTAGGCATTTATTGTAGCGAAACAGAAATTTTAATCTTGAGTTTGCTTTTTTAACAATATTGTTAACAATGTCCTCACCAGACAAGTATTTGTCAAAATATACACCCAAATATTTTAGGCTATCCGTTGCCCTTACGGTATGGTTATTGCAGTTTATTGTGAACTGTTTAATATGTCTTAATTTACGTTTAGGCCCAACGAGAATACATTCGGTTTTACCGAGGTGGAGTGACAGTTTATTATCGATAAGCCATTCTGAACAGGAATCAAGAGCACGCAACTAAGTGTTTGTGAGACGACTTCAGAATTTTGGTCGGAAAATAAAATTGTACTGTCATCAGCGTATAAGATAAGTTTACATTCAGTGGGGATGCTAATAACCATATCGTTTACATAACAAAGAAAAAGCAACGGTCCAAGGATACTACCCTGGGGCACACCACAGGTTATGGGGGCAGGTTCTGATAACGTATCACCAATGTTGACTACTTGTTTCCTGCATGACAGATATGAGTAGAACCAATCAATTGACTGAACGCCCATCAGTTTTAGTTTTTCACATAGTACAGCAGGATCGACAGTGTCAAATGCTTTCTGGAGACCCTCGGTTACTAGGATGCAGCTAGAATTTAAAAGAGTCGTCCATTTAAAATTAAATCAATAAATGGCTGACCAAGCTAATGCTTACCGCTAGTTCCTACGTCACCACCGGAAACTAGTGATAAAAGGCCTGCCAAGCGTATCATTGCCATTGAGAATGTTACTTGATAATTGCGAAATTGTCTGCCAATCAAACGTTCGACAATTCTCGTAGACATTGCAGACACAGTTGGTGCCTAGTTCCACTTTCCACAGTGACAAATCCGTTAAGAATAAAATAATTTGACTGAAGTTTTCAATATTTTCTTTCTTTGTCATCTATTTTTGATTTATCATAGCAAGAATGTCCAACTCTTTATTAAACCCTTAACTAATGTATCTTTATATAAAGATTAGTGTGTATTTATTATAAACAAAGCTAGGGCTGCTGCAATCAACGCATATGAATATTAAAATGCATTTTGTAAGATTTAGATAAATTACTGTGAAAAAATTCAGTCAAATTACTTTATAAATGTTTGCCATTTATCGTTGTTACGATAATCTTCAATGTCTAGATTATCCATTTTAATGTTTAATGTTCTAATCCATCCAATTTTTCGACCACACGATTGTCCCGAGACTTCATTATGGGTTTAGGAGAATAAATTAAATTTATAAATAGTAATTAATATAACAATTAAAGCCTGAAAAAATACATGCAATAGGTAGATTAAGATCTTGCATAATGACAAAATAACCGAATTATTGTTATAATGTTACTGTAACCAAGATTATCATGTTACCCGACGTGCTAAGGTTTTATGTATACATAAAGGGAAATAGCTCCATCTTAAAGACAACTCTTACTGCAGATTTTATTCTTCGTCTCGTTTGCTACGTTACTTGAATTATATCGCCCAGTATGTTCTAGCTGGGATTCCACTGTAGCTACGGCTCAACCATCGCAGCGTTATGGTGAAATAAAAAACACAGTTTGAATGGAAAACAATTAGTGGTTTATACACATATAGAGAATACTTGTCGAAATGTCGTGCTATATATATATAATATATAAGCCAGTGATCGATCTCCATATATAGTGTTGTGTAACCAAATGCTCTAGAATACACATTTTCCATTTTTTTTTTCTTTATCAAACTTGGACTGAATTCTATGCATATAGTAACAAAAATTAGGTGCATTGAACCCTACATGTTATTGATCATATAAACATTATAATCAGAATACTAATCACTACATATACAATTGTATTGGTTATGTATAATGCAGGGCCGTATCTGCACCCCCAGAAAATAAGGCAACCCGAGAAATGGCGATCCCCCATCGCCCCAACCAAAAGAACGACAAAGATGGTTAATTGTCAGTAGCGCGTGTGTCCTCCACTGGCTCTTACGCACGCTGTGCAGCACAATTAACCACCTTTGTCGTACTTTTGGTTTTGACACCTCTGACTTTGTACCGTTGATTACAGCAAATTCATTCTTTCAACCCCCTGCTTAATTTTGTGTTAAAAACCCTTAAAATCTCATACCTTAGGGCTGGGCAACAAAATCAATATACGTGACACGTTTCCAAAGTACATAAACCCGCCAATCTTTATCTGGAAATTAAGGCTGGTGCACCAAGCTGTATTATAGGGCGTCTGGAAGAAACCACACTTCTATTTTATAAAAAAAAACATGTAGGTGAAATTTATCTTTCGTTATCAAGTACAGCACGCAGCGTGTAGAGCATTTTCAGAGAGCGTAAACCCGTCAGTATCTGGAAATTGAGACCGTTGTACCAAGCTGTATTATAGGGCGTCTGGATGAAACCACACTTTTATTTTATAAAAAAAACCCATGTGGCTGAAATTTACCTCTCGTTATCAAGTACAGCACGCTGTGTATAGACCATTTTCAGAGAGCGTAAACCCGTCAGTATCTGGAAACTGTGACTGTTGTACTTAGTGTACAAATGCCCCCAAACCTTGCCATAGATGACTTACACAGGCATTTATTTCTGGGAGTTGGGATGCTCCCTTTAATTATGTTTTTCTTCTTCATCCTTTGCTGATTTGAATGGATTGATTATAATACTTATAATTGTCTGATCATCATGCAACAAGATGGGTAGATCGTCTAAGATCTTCTAAGAACATTTTGTTCATCTGACCAAATAATATTACAGTCTGCCCTTCGACGTCATTAGGAACACCGCCACCCCTCCCATTAAGCAATTCCTATGCCTCCTTAACCGAAATCAGTTTTAAATCAATCCGATTCTCTATCATTGTTCAGGCGATCGGTGGATAAGACGTTGGCTCGCTAACCCGGAGAACAGGTCCGATTTTGGCATAGAAAGTTGATCGGGAGTTTCCGATGTGGTTCTCCCCGACTATTGGCACATTTCGGCGGATCTGGCAAGGGACAATGTATAGTCCTTCGTATGGCAGGAAAAACCGAGGTCCCGTGCACAGTTTGAATTCGATATACGCGTAGGTCGTAGCACCGTTGACTAGGCAAAATTGGCCTCATAACACGCAATATGGCGTATGCCCGTTTTAATTAATCCAGTGGGCGCAGAGCAGTGGAACCTTAAACACCATTTCTTAAACGCAGTAGGTCGTAGCACCGTTGACTGGGCAAAATTGGCCTCATAACACACAATATGGCATATGCCAGTCTTAATTAATCCAGTGGGCGCAAAGCAGTGAAACCTTAAACACCATTTCCTTTCGTTTTGAAAGCAATCTTACGCTTTTTTTGTCATTGTTCAGTATATTCAGTATGTAACATCGTATCTTTAATTGACAATTCATTAGCAAATATAAATTGGTAAAAAAGGGAAAAACCGTTAAGAAAATTATTTCAAATAATTTCAGGTTAACGATAAATTTTTAAATCGTTTAAACTGCTTCTCTGTTTGCTTCATATTTAAAAGCAAATGTATTCAGTTTGTAACATAGTATCTTTAATTGACAATTCATTAGCGAATATAAATTGGTAAAAAAAGGGAAAAACCGATCAGAAAATTATTTTAAATTAAGATGTTAAAAAAACCCAACAAAACATTTTCAGGTTAATAACGATAAATTTTTAAATCGTTAAGCTGCTTCTCTGTTTGCTTCATATTTAAAAACAAATGTATTTAGAACGTTCTGAGTACCCGAGATTAACAACAGAATTTCAATTAATATCTTGTTAAACTACTCTGTTGTTGCTTCATACATTAATCGAGATTTCAAATTGTTTTTTTTATTAAGTTAAACGCAGTACCAGAAATACTAAGCTAGACAGCAACATTTCCTGTAACCTGTGTTATAGCGAGCGAAGCCCAAACATGCAACCGTATAAATATACTTTCGTGTACAAAGGGAGTGATTTGATGATATATTTAGACTAAAAACTTATTCAAACCATTTATCAAGTTTGTGTTTCAAATCCTTCTGTAAACATTGTATTTGCGAGGAAATAGTCCAAGCTATAAAACATCTAATAAAAGAAGCCATGTTTGTATTACGTGACCTAGCAAAGGGTACAAAGCCGGAGAAGAAGTCATTGCATTTTAATCGTGGTCCATTTATCATAAATATCGAAGTCTAACTGTATTCTCGAATAACCACTCCCAACGTCTTTTCCCGTGGTTTCCAAGAAACTTGTATTTGTGAATTCTTTGACGTCACTTGAACAAACGGCCCTTCGTCGTCAAGCTGCCAATTTTGTGACAAAGTCTTGTCTATGTCCTGTACATGCACCATGGGTGTTTTTCTAGACCGATTGAGTGTCTCCACTTTCACTATTATACCCAATCTGATTAAAACACAGATTTATTTTTATAGATCAATATTTCGTTTTACTTGGAAGAGTTGTTTTATAATGAGTTACCCAATGAAACGGACTTTTACGGCGACTTCTTGGCGTTCTTTATGCGGAACTGTGGGTAAACCTCTACAAACGCTGATTGATTAATCAATGCCTGACGTCATAGGGTCAAAAGTCGCTCGTTTGACCCGTTTACATGAACTCCCACTATATATACTTGTCACCTCTTCATGTAGTGTAGGCCTTCGAAAGTATAGAAAAATCTAAACGAAATATAGATCTGTATTATAATCACATTGATACAATATAACTATAAGAAAATTGCAGTATTTTTTATTGGAAATAACCATACGATAAACAATTTTGTGGGCAAGTACCTTTAATAGGATACACAATTACAAATACTTTCCTTAAAAAAATACGAAAACGTTTTTGTTGAACAACTAATTAACACGGGTCATTATAGCTTAATTCACAGCCGTTTCTATTGATTCCATATCACCAGACGCAATTTTTTCCTCATCTTCACGACGAAGGTTTTATCAGTAATGTGAAATACACGATCAAAAAACAGTCTCCACATAGCTTATAGTACATTCCATACGACCTTGTTTTTTTGCGAAATCAACTAGCTAAGATGCACTATGTAAGAATTAGATAAATAGTAAGACATTCTTGCTGTACTAGTCCAAATATAGATAATGAAAAATGAATATATTCAATATTTAATTCAAATTACTTTATTCGGAGCAGAGTTATGAATCTTAGACAAGATGTAGCGTAGACTGTTTATTATCGTAGCAACGGTACTAAATCTCGATTAAATATTTTATCGTTAAATTGTTAAATTAATCTTACCACTGTTCTAATCCATTTAAATTTCGACCATCCAAAGGTCTAAATTGTTTTTATTGGCTTGGCGTGTGAAAACGTCGATATAATATTTGAAGCCCCCCCCCCCCCCGACCATCAATAGGCATATTGATAGCTCTTACAGAAGAAGAAGAAGAAGATTGTTTTATTTAAGTGTCACACACATAAAAGTGTCCGGCCAAAATTGACCTATGAGACTTTAAAATCATTATAATACATGTTATAAATAAGGGTGATAGATATTAAAGTCTGACATTATAAAACATAACTTATAATACATGAAAATAACACTGTTAAGTTACATTTATATAAGATATAATATTAAATGGCTGAATTATATCTTTTGCTATACATACAATATACTGTTGCGGCGATGGATCTGACAAATGGCCTTATTGGACAGCAGATAAATGGCCTTATCAAGAGAGGATAAATTGTGAAAATCCTGGGTACATGCATTAAGTTTATAAAAGAGCTCAGATCTTAATTCTTTATAGAAACTGCACTCAACAAGGAAATGAACTTCGTCTTCTATAGAATTACTGTTACAGTACTTGCACACTCGATTTTCTAGTGGTGTTACATAATGCATTTTTATCGAATCGTTTTCATGATGATTGCACCGACTGTTGGAGTTACTATCGTTCCAGGGTCAGACATATTGAAATTCCAGTCAAACACGTGACATTTGTTTTGTGTATAAAAGATATATTGACACTCGTCTATGTTATTTAAACAATGGATGGTACACGTGGTCCGTGTTGCAACTGTGAATACAGACGTTGGTGGTGGTGACGTTATCTCTTGATCTACCATTGGTACCGTTTCTAGAGTGGCTTCATGACCTGAAATTAATAATTTTTCAATGAAACCATGCTTTATTGCGCTGGATGTGGTGAATATAACTTTTGCTAGATCGTGCGGTGACTTGACCGGGATTGTTGCCAAATTTTGGCGAATTTGTTTTCATTAAATTTTATGATTCAAAATTTAGTGGGAGCTAGATTGTTTTGTATAAAACTTACACGCCTTCTCACAGAGAGAATATTTTTTTCGCCAACACAAGTCATTTTGCCATTTATAACCATTCGTTGGATTCATGAAAACACAGTCATATTTACTTGTAGTTGATGGAAAACCATTAACACTATCCCAGTTGGTCCACACCATTGGTTTGTTATTTACCCACAACCAGTTTTCATATTGACGAAGTCCCACATAAACATCACCTATAGCAACACTCCTGGTAAATAGAAAATAAACATCACCTATAGCAACACCTCTGGTAAATAGAAAATTAACATCATTTATAGCAACACTCCTGGTTTTTAGAAAATAAACATCACCTATAGCAACATTCCTGGTAAATAGAAAATAAACATCTTCTATAGCAACATCCCTGGTAAATAGAAAATAAACATCTTCTATAGCAGCACCCTTAATTTTATTTCAATAATTCGTATGTGTGAAAAGGTCTTCGATCAACTGTGGGAGAAAACGAACAAGGGTTCGATAGGCGACCGTACTCGTTGTCACAAAATTACAGGCCGTATCATGCAACACACACGCGTTACCCACCTCTAAATTATAAATCTATATCCAAAGATGTTAATCGGTTTATTGAAAAGACCATTACATCATATTCTGACAATAGATCAATCCTAAAGAAACAAATGGAGCTGTAGCATTTCGATTATGATAACCCAATAGCCAGAACAACTTGTCTTAATTTCCATCATGAATATTTATGACAATAAAATAATATCGGAATGTTGAGTTACAAAAAAATATTTTAAAACTGTCTTCAGAACTTGTTTGGTGGTTGATTCGGGATTATGAAATCAATTTTTAGAATAACTGGAAGCCTAGAAATGTTGCCCAATAATAAAACATGGCGGAAACGGAGATCAATAAACATTAAGTAGGCTTATCGAAAAAACAAGATGAATAAATATAAGCATATTATAAACAATGCAGTGTGCTATAAAAGCAAGGGATCACAGTAGCTTAGCTTTTTGTCAACGATACCACCCGTGGTGGAAGTAGATGTTAAAACTCCAGAAACGAACGGAAGTGGCTGAGAGAGTAAGACGCGGATGAGCTAGTCTGGAATCCCCCGGTGTTGACCTAGGAAATTCCTTGTGATTGTCCAGCGTGGTTTCACTTTGTCAGTTGTCTTGACCAGGACAGTTATGTAGTCGTTCGAATGGGACACATTGGCGTAAAAGAACCCTTGAATTTTTTGAAAATATCAATATCCGACAATAGTATGCTCTGTTTTGTGTTATGACTTTAGCCTAAAATTTGGCGTTACCTCATATTTTCTACAAATAACTAAACAAACGCACCCATTAAACTGTGATTGGAGAAATAATTTCGCACTCTCTGCTTTATATGGCGTATTTAGTAATGCCAAATTAGTAAAATTATCCGCAAAGCACACCTGTTGACCATCAGTCCATTTCAGATTTGGAACCAATTTATAGCTTACTTCACAAGTATCACATATAATTACTGAAAATAAAAAGAACATGAATGATGTATGTATTTAGACCTGGAAAAACAGGATATATAAAAACCGGACGTATTTCTATGTGGTTGAAAATGTGACTTGTGACTCAGTGAGTAGGACGTTGGTTCGGTAACCTGTGGGTCGCGTTTCTTATGTCTGTGTAAATTGGCGGAGAAAGTACATCGGGACTCTCCAGCTTGGTTACCCTTGTCAGTGCTGTAGAGGACACAGGGAGAGCAGACAGACCGAAGTCCGGGGTGGCGTGCACGTAAAAGAAAATCCGCTTGGAATTCGATACAAGAGTTGTACTTTGTGTCGCTGTCCGGTCAAAATTTCCTTCGTAGTACATTGCATGACGTATGTCAATCTTCATTAGACCAGCCATTGCAGAATAGAAGGACGTTAAACCGCATTTCATTTCAAAATGTGACGACATCCTTCCCGGAGGTATGATCACGGTCTTATACACCAGATTCTCAACACTACAGGCTAGAATATTAATTTCAAACCCGTTTCCCATTGTGCGATTTGGAGTTCATAAGACGATAATAGGCATACACAATCTAGCCCTTTTAGATACACGCAAAGGAATCCTCGATGATGCTGGTTTTTAGCATTTTAGGCGTGATGATAACAAATAATGTTATCATTTGCAAATCTAAACATGGCCCTAACCAATCTGCCCACAGTGATCCATCTACATCATAATTCGAGAATAAATCACCGCCCAGAATTTCCGCTATATCCCAAAAAAATGGTGGGCCCTATTTTGTTTTGTAAAGCGGTTCTACTCCGTATTACATCTGTTATACATAGACAGTGGCGGCGCCAAGGGGGGGGGGGCAAGGGGGGCATTTGCAATAATTTTCGGAAAAAAATTGTCTGAAATGCTACCTGGCTGCATTCTATTTTACAAAATATAGTGGCGAAAATATTCATTCACTTTGAGTCACTCTTACTCCGACCGCTCGACACTTTCTTCTCTGGTCGGATAAACTAGTGATTTGGCGACAGGCGGTATCTGTTAAGCTCTATTTATCTCGACGATCAATGCCTTAAATACTGTCAGACTGCATTTCGGGCCGTCTACTTTTCAAATTTTCGTTGAGGTTCGCAAGTCCGTTTATTTCACAAAATATAGTGGCGAAAATATTCATTCACTTTGAGTCACTCACACCGCCCGTTTGTCACTTTCTTCTCTGGTCGGATAAACTAGTAATTTGGCGACAGGCGGTATCTTTATCTCGACGATCAATGCCTGAAATACTTCCAGACTGCATTTCGGGCAGTCTGCTTTTCAAATTATTTGGGAATTCATTGAGTTTCATGTGACACTTTCCTCTCTGGGGTCAGAAAGATTAGTGATCAGGCTACAGGTGACATCCGATCAGCTCTATTTATCTCTACGATCGGTGCCTGAATACTGTCAGGCAGCATTTCCAACAGTCTATTTTTCAAAATTTACAAGGATTCGCTACTTTAGCGCCCACAAAGGTACTTCGTTGAGGTTCGCAAGTCCGTTCGTTTGCCATTTTGGTCTCTGATCGTATAAACTAGTGATCAGGCTACGGACAGTATGTGGTCAGATTTATTTATCTCGACGATCGGTGCCTGACTGAATACGCTGTCAGAGAGCATTTCCGAGAGTCTATTTTTCAAAATTTTCTGAGGGAGGTAACCCATACCCTCCATAAATACTCCCGACATTGGCGCTCGAGAGTGGGATTCGTCGAGGTTAGCAAGTCCGTTCGTTTGACACTTTACCTCAACGGTCATTGCCTGAAATACTGCCAGGCTGCATTTCCGGCAGCCTGTTTTTCAAAATTTTCTGGGAGTAACCCCCTCCCCCCTTAGTTGATACTCGTGCCTTTGCCCCCTTAACCTTGGACTTTGTCCCAGCTTTGCCCCTCCAACCACCGACGGCTGGCGCCGCCACTGTACATAGACTAAATAAACCTATTCAAATTCAGGATAAAATTCTCGAAGTATACTTAAACATACATAATGCAACTAACAGCTAAATGGGATCCTAACATGTCCACCATCAGCAGTCCGTGCCAAACTCTAAAATCGTGGTCAACAAATCGCATATATAAACTATTGTCTAAAATTCTAAAATGTAAATTGAAAGATAACCCTTCGAATATACAATTTTGAAATTCAAGTCTTATTTTCCCTTACAATCCTTATATTATTGTTTATCCTTGCCTTTATAGGTCATGAATGGATATCTAGATTTCGATAGGGTTCTGTCTGGGGCCATGGTGAGTGATCTCTGTGAAATTTTGCCCGACCGGCGTCGTTTTGCCTTCCTTTCATCGACTTCCAACTTCCAAGGGTTGTTATCAAACCAGATACTGATGGACCGCGGATATGCGTCTCACCCGAACGCCTAAACGCATTTCTGTTCCAAATCCTCTGTCTGCCCTGCATCGTGAACGACGAGAAACCATATTGTACTATTAACGGGATGTAATGAACAATTGCTCATGTAGCACACTGAATGGTATTTTTTTCCCGTTTTCATTAAACCCGTTTCAGAAGGAAACAGTTCATTTAATTGTCTTACCTATCTTGAAAATAATCCAGACAATCCAAATCCATAGAGTGGTGAATCTGTAGCAATGCATCTGGAGACTAATAATACCAAACAAATTAGATCTAGCAGAGAGATGTAGGTGATGGAGAACGAGTAAAGATCTCTCTGAACTTGATGACAGCGATGTTTGTTTTAACACTACTAATCTGTTTATTTATCTATAAATAAGTCGATATAATCGGAGTCAGCAGATCGATATACCTGTCAAGATCAAATACAATTAGTTGAGACATTATCACACGATTTTAATTTATTTAAAATGACTAGAACTATTTGATGTGATCAAAGAGAACGTGCGCACGCGTGCGTGAGAGCTCGATATCTTTTACAGTCTCCTATACGATAACCTATTATAGTTTCAAAAAAATCTGGGTGTAATTTACCTTGAACCTCTGAGCATTGGTCTGCGGTGGAAGAAGAACGCTGTATAAATATCGTTTAAATAATCGTAATAATTTACCTTGAAAGTTAGCCTGCTAAAGGCACCGCGTCTGTAATTAAGGAAACGGAATTGGATATGCTTCCTAATCAATTTCGCGTCACTTGTGCATGCTAGTCGAAGCCTAATTTATGGCTCCTCTGGCAAGTGTTCCGGTAAACTACAAACTTGTGCGTCCCAACCTCCATACCAAGGAATAATTCCAATATCTAGAATAAGACCAGATTGACACAAAAAAACGTTTATATTTAGCAGAAAACTACAAATAATAAAGAAAAAAAATAATAGGTTTGCGATCCTATATGGTTTTGAAGCTGAGATATTGTAATTGATAGGACGTGTTGAAAATCCAAAATGACCGCCAATACATTTGGCGGAAGTGGAGAGAGAGAGAGAAATGGGGTTTCGAATCCCCGGTTGTACGTGACAATCTCGTGGGTTTGCCCCCACTGCTAAAGACCCCTAAGCGCAAGCGAATTATTGAAATAAGATTAAACCATATGTTAGTCCCGAAATGACCTAGTTTGTATCGAGTGGACGTTAAACCCCATTTCGTTCTCTCTCTCTAGCATAATAAGGACGATTACCCTAACCCTATAACCCACCTTCTAAACCAATATTTCGTGATAATATCCTTTTTGAAATTAATGGCAAATTAATATCCTATATAAGTGTACAATCTCTACTAACATGGTAACAGTTGATTATTTATCTCTGTCTTAGGGCACGAAATGTTGAATATAAACATCACTAATGGGTGTATTGACGTTAATATATTGTTAACACGTAATTGAATACAGAAACAATGGCATCCTTCTCCTTATTGTCTGGTGGGTATTCAAGATTCGAGTTTTTTTCTAAGTGAAAGGTTGGGAATATTGACATCAGAAATATAAGACAAGAGTCTATTTTCATCGCGAAATAGTTTTATTGATGGAAAAGGTTTTAAAATCATTAATCCATTAAGCCCAATTGTTTATTAGTGTTCCACGAATTAATCAAATTCTATCGATAAAATCTATACTGTTTAAAAAGTAACATTTATAACCCAACCTTTGAAACCGGGTGGATGGTTTCACACCATTTTTTTTATAGTCTTTTAGAGAGAGGGAGAGAGAGAGAGAGAGAGAGAGGGGGTAGCATGCGCTCGACACAAACTAGGTCATTTTGGGACTAACATTTGGCTCAATTTTACTTCAATATTTCATTTGCACGTACAGGTCTTTAGCAATGGGAGGAAACGGAAGGACCCGGAGAAAACCTACGAGGTCGGAAAGGCGATCCTACGCCTTGTCACGCACAAACGGAAAATGGAAACCACACCAGTTGACTTGGAACCGCCCCACCCTATTCACAGTTTCTAGATCCGCTACTGGCGTTACGTTAAGATCCTGTGAAGGTATACCAGTAAATGTGATTGAAACAGTAAAGTTCTACAGCCAAGCAAACTGAGATTGGCGCTTACTTTAGCAAAAGTTAACCAGTTAATGAAAAACACCCTTATATGGGGTGGGATCTATGCTCATTGTGCGGTGGGATTACGGATGACACCCTAGATTTGGAACCGCCCAGCCTATTCACAGCTTCTAGATCCGCTACTGGCGTTACCTTAAGGTCATTTGAATGTATAACAGTAAATGAGATTCAAACAATAACGTTCTATAGCCGACCATATCTTAACAAAAGTTGCTCAAATAATGAAAAGCACCCTTGTGTATCTTAGAAATCATAGAGGCGACATAATTCCTTGCGCATATTTCTTCGTTTCTTGTTTCACTCATCTTTCAGGGCTTTAGGTTATTGGGGATAGGGACCCCAGAACTTGTACATACCAAATATGCCAGTAAGTGATGAAGAAGCGCAGAGTTACGAATATAAATAAATTTGGGTTCGCGTCAAAATGTTTTGGGGTAGGGATTCCCGAAAATGGTATAAGGAACCACTTAACACCACTGGGCATATCCTCAAATGAATTAATGGCCACATATATATTAATTTTGGGACTACAATTGCTATTTTATGATACGGAGGCAGACCACCATTAAATTTTAAATCTCGGTACCCACAAATTGTAGTTCGTCTATTTATAGCAGTTCTCTCTCTGTCTCTTTTCTCCCCTTTGGCATGCCCATTTTTGTTGATTTTTTGGCCTAGAATGGACTAAGAGGGTTTGAATTAATATTTTCTGCTAGGTTTTGGTAAATATTCATGATTTTGAGGCGGAAGGATAACGGCGTTATGAGGTTGGCTACGGTGATATGTACGGCAACTAGATACATGTTTTGAGTATGCTTCTTCAAGTTCGTGTATCTCAAAATTTTGGTGGTCAACCTCATAAAAATTTTAGTGCAAAGACATGACCATTTGTTCCTCTGTCTGTAGTGAAAAGCATTTCGCCCAACGAAAATTTGGGGATAAGTTGGAGGTGGGCAAAGAGTCCAGAATTAACATTGAAGTCAATGGGGAAATTAATGGTGGTCTACCTCCTGTATGTAAACAAACTGACGGCGTATGAGAGGCCTAAATTTGATGCTATGATCTCCAATTTGTCAGAAAATGTGATATATGACATTTTGATAATAAAAAAATTGAAATGGTAAAATTTCTAAAATATTTGACAAATTTGTGAGGGGAATATTTGATTTTAGTCCAAATTTTGTGATTTTCAGTGTTTATTTGCTTTTCAAAATGAGTGAAAAATATTTTAATGTGTAATTTTGACTTTTTCTGCATCGTAAAGGTTAGATGGGAAGAAAGTATAATAATTTCACTCAATTTTGCCTAAAAATCATGATAATTTGTCTGAAATTCTTCAGATTACCCCCAATATTACTGTCAAAATTTTAATTATTCATCTGTTTTAAAATGAAACAAAATGTCTTGCATGTCTTTATTTCCATTGTTAAATAACTTGGAATGGAGCCATGTGTTTGTCAGATATTGAAAAAGTATCTATGATTTGAATAGAAATTTAAAAATTAAGAAATTTGGTCTAATTATGTACTGCTGAGGCATGTTAGAATTTTCAAAACATGAGTGAACTGCATTTTGCTTGGGTGTTCCTCAGACTTAACACAATTTTAATGTTTTAAAACCTGCAATTGTTGCATTTCCCTTCTCGAGAAAGTAAAATCTGTGTGTCTGCAGGGAAATTTCTCTGTCTTCATTTCATTTAGACTGGCTCAACCTCCCCACCCCACCCATTTTCTTGAACATGATATTTGGATATTCAATTGAAAATATATTGACTCCGAATTAACAGTAATTGGATTTTGTGCTTGAATTGTAACCGAGCATTTTATTTTGCTCAAACAAATAGTTACATAAAAGATTCCATGAATTTTTAAGACTTTTTGTTTATGGCCAAACATGTTATTCTATGACATTTTCCCCAAATGAGTCCACACCCCAAAATGGATATGTTGTAGATGTGTCTTTTGCAGCTTAATGTTTGACATTTTTGATGTAAATCTATTATTTGTGGTGATCTTTTAAAATGTGGCACTTACAGAGCAATGAAATATTAATTAATAGCCTTTTCATACTCCTTTTATGCAATGAATTATGTCATAACTCCCTTTTTCCACCTCATTTTGTCAGGAAATTGATGTAAAGATTAAAACAACTTGCTTCCACAAAATATTGACACTATATAATTCCAAGGATACCTCTGATTGTTAAAGTGTTTTAAATACTGAAATATTCCCATTTTTTAAAAAAAAATAGAGCTTTGTGACCCTTTTGTTGGAGTGGCTGGTTGTCAACTAAATACAGCATTTATTTTACATTTATCAATCCATATTTTAATAAATGATTCATATTTCTTACAAGTACCTGTGTTTGTATGTATGTATACAAGCCAGGGATAGAAAAATGTGGCTTTTAGCCATATTCCATCAACAGTATTACTTATGTGGACACAGGTTGGATTTGTTATCACAGCAACATTTTCAGGGGGTGGGCTTACAAGTTTCATTATAGTTCCTTACAGTTACCCTCAATGCAACCAATTTGCAGCTTGTCTTCTTGTATACTGGCCAAGGTTTCTAGAAATAAATGCCTTTCACCTCAGAGTTTCCAAGAAATAGGGAATTATTGGCATTTGGAGACATACAAAGTGTCAAAGAATGGGCCATGTTGTAAAAAAAGGTAAAATAAGGTCAATTTTTGAAAAATATCCCAATATTTTGAATATTTTTGATGAGACTTGTTTGAAACTCTTTAAATCTTTTTGCGAAACTCACAATTTGACAAAATTAAGAAAGAGTCTTCAATTCTAGAGCAAAAGGCCCATGGACCTGATCTGCAACCCAGCATGCAAAACAGTACATAACTTTAAAGGGTCACCATTTCTTCTGCAATTATTTTTTTTTGATTCTGTATTATAATAATTTTGCAAAAATAAATGTGAAGCTATAAAGAAAAGAATTTTGATGATATATGAATTTTTAAAAACATATAGGAGGCAGACCACCATTAAATTTTAAATCTCGGTACCCACAAATTGTAGTTCGTCTATTTATAGCAGTTCTCTCTCTGTCTCTTTTCTCCCCTTTGGCATGCCCATTTTTGTTGATTTTTTGGCCTAGAATGGACTAAGAGGGTTTGAATTAATATTTTCTGCTAGGTTTTGGTAAATATTCATGATTTTGAGGCGGAAGGATAACGGCGTTATGAGGTTGGCTACGGTGATATGTACGGCAACTAGATACATGTTTTGAGTATGCTTCTTCAAGTTCGTGTATCTCAAAATTTTGGTGGTCAACCTCATAAAAATTTTAGTGCAAAGACATGACCATTTGTTCCTCTGTCTGTAGTGAAAAGCATTTCGCCCAACGAAAATTTGGGGATAAGTTGGAGGTGGGCAAAGAGTCCAGAATTAACATTGAAGTCAATGGGGAAATTAATGGTGGTCTACCTCCATACAGCAATGCAGAGTTATGTCCCTTTATAAATGTGGATTCTTGTCAGCATGTTTCTCAGGAAATGAAATCCCTGAAAATGGTTCAACAGAGCACCGGACATCTATGAAAACCATACCATACAAAAATTTGACACCGACAAGCTAATGCATGGTATCAGTTTCACGTGTTTCTATTAAAAATTGACGACTTTTTGTTTGTCTGAAGTTGTACATTTTGAAGGAAACTGGCTTAAATCCCGAACTTTGCCCTCCAAATTTGGGGCTTTCCGGTACACTAGTGCTACCAAAAACCATCAAAAAACCTTTTCTTGCAATTTGTTGGAGGTTGACCCCCTTTTTTCGTAAATTGACTGGACTACTCGGGCTCATTAAGTACTCACTGGCTCACTACTCAGGGAATCAGGCGGACCGAGGAACTTCCCCAAGATTTACAATCATAATTACCCATTGTCATGTACATGTCGGACAGTCTGACAATGAACGGTATTTGGTGATTCGGATGGATCGAAAAACCGAGGTCCCGTGTGATTGTGAACGTAACAGAACCCTTGGCAGCTGGAATTCGAAATAAGAGTAGGGCATAGCGTAGGGATAAGAGGTTACTTACGGTTGTCTAGTATGCTACTGGATGAGGTAAAAACTACTCAACAAAAGAAATTCGGTAAAAAGAGAGAGCCCTTGACAGCACATGCAATCAGAAAATATTTAGTGGCCCGTTTCCTTTCTTAAAATCCAAATTTAAGAGAGGGAGTTGTTTCCCTTTGAACACAATCCGAAAACTATCACCTACCACTCAATCAACAGCCAAATGCACCTATTTAATTATCTGGCACTTGGAAGTATTATCATTGTCTTGGCTATAATAGCCAGGTTTATCACGAGCAATTGTTTGGGCGAGCGGATGGGGGGTTTTGGTTACCCAACATTTCAAAAGTATTATTTTTGAATAGAATACAATTTGAAGTGGTAAAGCACAAAGTCCAGACTTGAGTATAATACAGGAATTAATAAAATAAATCATTTCTAGTCTCCTGTTTATTTTGACGTCTTTAGCAAATGTTAAACAATATTTTTCAAGAAAGAACCAAGCTTGAAGACTATAACTCAGACTGCAGACCACTTTCTAGTTGGGAAGGGGTGAGGGGGTATTTGTTTAAAAGCAGTAAATATAACAAGGATGGGTAAATTTAGTCTTTCTGCAAATATTTTGTAGATATTCAATATGTGACAGAATTGTGCCTGCCCCCTTCCCCCATTGACAACTTCTATTATGAGTTTTATTTTCATCATAATATCATTGTAACGATCTCTATAATATGAAGTGATATGGGATTTAATAATTTAGGTTTATGCTCCAACCGGGCTAATTAAGATTAGATACACTAGTGGTTAACCCGGTGTAGCACGGATAAAGCCATGAACTAGATGCTACTTAAAGGCCCAATCCCGATAACTTTTTGGGGAATAAAACTGCTTAATTTTGTGTTAAAATCCCTTAAAACCCATTACCTAAGGCCGACCAACTAACCCGATATTTGTGATATGCTTGTAAATAACTTAAACCTGACACTCTTCATCTGGAAATGGAGACCGTTGTATTATACAGTATAGGGATAAAACCAGCCTTTTTTCTATAAAAATAATATGTAGGTGAAATTTACCTTTTGTACAGTACATGGGTCATTCACTGTATAGACCTCTCAAGAAACGAGAATCGATTAGCAGGTCACCCAATGAAAAAATTGACCCGAAATCTTAAAAGGGTTACGTGTCCGGATAAGCAGTGTTGACGTTAACGTCAAAACGACTCAATATTTTGAGCTGAAATTTTGAGACAAGGTAAATACACCATGCCTCTATGTTTTGGTCCATAAATTTCATAAATGCCAGGACTTCAATTTTTGAGACTGTTCTTATCGGGATTGTCCCTTTAACTCCAAAACCGGAATTGCAACCCTATACACCAAATTTAAGCCTCGGTGCAGCCCTAGTGTAACCACCAATCCCGAACAGACAGATAACCAAACGACAGTCACAAATATTAGTATAGATTAATATATAAATACCATTTTTACACTGACAATTATTCTAACGATGCAGTCTCATAGATATCTACAATCTGTTTCACAAAGGTATTGCAAAAGTTTTCTTATAACTGTAAAGATGCCTGCTTCCTACATGTGACGTCACACTACGAGGCATTTGTCATCATTGGCTCAATGGTGCGTGCATTCTTTTTACATAAGACGTTGTAGCGTAAAACTGGCCGGACAGAATGGTGTCTGTTACTCATTTCATTTACACTAAATAGGAAATAAAATTGACTTACATATAATTCAAACACCTTTATGTTCTAGAATTTAATTTGTTGATATTAACAGATCAGTGTGAGATATCCTGTCAACCAGCAATTCATTAATTGACGAGGCAGTCTATATTTTTGGGTTGCGAATGAAAAAACAAATCCTACAGAATGCCCGTCAACAGCGTAATGTGATGTAACAAAACATTTTCACTGATAATTTACGATATTCTCAAACCAATTAGAACCGTGGATGTCAGATGATTATTTTTTGACTGTTATTTCAGTACATTACGTACATGTCACCTATTTATGGCTCATTAGTACTGTAAGAACTACACAATAACAAAAATATCCGTGAAAAAACGGAAAAAATTCCGGAAACAAAAATTACCAGGAAAATTTTAACCATATTTGTTTTTCCTGTAATTTACAGATTTTCCCTCAAATTAACATAAATTCCATTTTCAAATACAGAAAAATAAATCCTGGTAATTTTTGTTCCCTAGACTCGAAAATGATAAAAATTTCATTGAATTAACCAGTGACTTTATATGCGTGTGCGAAATAGCTTTATTTAACGTTGGTTTCCGCCGAAGTGCTATCGCTGACGAAATTACCTCTTTCCGCTAATATAAGAATACCCTCATCGAGAAAAGGGTGTGTCGAACAACTATTAATGGTCAGTGTTAGGACCGTTTAGAGGCTTTCAGATGTAAGTTTGCGGTATTATCACTTTGCAGATATGTTAACTCTGCCATAGATCAAACCGGCTTACACTGACCAATCGGTTATTATATCCAGATTGAAACGTGCTTGGTCACTCTTTTAACACAATTTCTCCAAAACAAAGCCATCAATTAACAGAAAAAAGGTGTTAAACTACGGAATTCGGCGACATAAAAAATGGAATTTTTTTTACAGTGTACACATATCCTCCGTCCTTCCGGTTGTTGCGAAACAGACTGACCGTTCATTTTATTGCTGTGCATATCCACACATCTAGCTCGTTCTTTGATGTTGCACTGATAGAATGCACTGATAACGCTAATTCGAAACGTCGAAACGTCGGTGAAATAAACTCTTTAAGTAACTTGTATTCCATATAATTGTGTCGTGTGGTATTCTCATCCAGTTACTAAATGCCACCTAAACAAATTAATTCAAATAGTTGTTGAAGAATACACCCTTTCGTCATTGACTTGAATCTGCAATGAAATGGAATGGGGAGTTAACGTCCCACTGTTCTGATCCGACTGGGTTAATAAAGACGAACATACGCCTGGACAGCGGGGCTACAGCCTACTCGTATATAGAATTCCAACGGCAAAGCGATCTTTAATGTGCACGGGACCCCAGTCCTTGTCAGGCCCTCGATCCTGCACAACTGACAAAGAGAAGCCACGCTTGAAAATTCCGCTGAACTTTCTAGGCCAATGCAGTGATCGAACACTTGACCTCCGGGTTAGTAAGCCCACGCCTTACTCACTGATCACCACAATCAACAAAAATCTAAAAAAAAAACAACAAGAAACAACAGATTGATAAGTGAGTTTTTAAAATTCTATTTGAGGTGGGTTGGGCCAGAGCCCTCGTTTAGATCCGGTACTGCAGTTTGATATGTCAAACATTATAGAAAATTCCACAGTAAAATCAATCGTTTCTCCCTCTGTTCACAAACATTAAACTAAATCTGGTACAGTATCGTGAGACAACTAACATTTCTACAATTCTACACGAGGTCCCGTGTACACATAAGAGTAAACATTATAAAAGAAGCTCTGGCAGTCGGAATGCGAGCAAAATTTCCCTCATAGCACACTGCATGGCGTATGCCCGTTTTGATTAGTGCAGTCGGAGTTGGAAGTTTATCCCAATTTCATTTCATTTACACAATTCTACAGTGCTTGTTAAAGTACCTTTAGTACGATAATAGAATAATGAAGATAGACAGAAAAAGTCTTTATTTACACCTAGTTACACACCCTGACAACCTAAACGGTTTAGTATTTGGCATAATTAAATTGTTCTCAATTCATTTGGCTTATAATTGTTCGGATCAATATTAGTTCACCACCTCTGGGGCCAATCTCATAATTGGTTCAATAGTAAATCCTCACAGTTTAGGAAAGCGTGGGGAATATAGAATAAGAAGAATATGAAAGTATACGTGTTTAGTTTAGTAACGCCTATATCGACCTTTTAAGAGCGGGTTTAAAAACTAAGTAGAAAAAGCAATAATTAGGTTAATAGATGACCAGAATGAGAAAAACTCTCAGATTACAGGAGAAAAGCGGGAATGAGATTACTTTTTTTAATTTCAGGTCTAGTGATTAGCTGACATCCGGCAAGTAAAAAAATGGCCTCAGTATTATCTCCTGATTCTATTGGTAGATGTACTAATTCGTTTCCGTGCAAGGCTCTATTTGGTTAGTCAACGCCATCACATAATGTCTATTTTAGAACAGATCTTATTAATCAGCGGACTGTCGTGAATTTTATGGTTAACTATAAAAAAACGCACCACCGTATTATTTCAAATGGGGATTTGGGCAACTACGACAATTAATCATTAGGGTTCCATATAAACTGACGAAAATATGTTTTATTTCTAAATGACTTTTAAAATATTCCCCCCCCCAGTAGATTCTGTTTCTGATCAGCAATAAAACAGATGGAGATATATTTTCAAGGTTGTTCATGATCAAGACATGATATGCTTTGTTTAATAGGACAATACTTATTCGTGATTTTCAAAGATGTTTCATTTATTAAAACACATACAAATATTTGTTTTATGGATACATTGAATAGTATAAACAATCTAAAAAAAATATACGGCTTCAAAATATAATTTGCATGTCCAACGTGACATATACCTCATGGATGCAGTTGCTGGTTATATACTGGAATTGAAAAAAGACATCTCAAAAAAGTTGTATGAAATCAAAAGAGGAATGAGAGAGAGGGAGAGTTATAGTGAGAGAGGGGGGAGAGACAGAGTTGAGTATTCACTCGACACAAACTACGCCATTTAGGGACTAACACATGTTTCTTTTTTTATTTCAATAATTCGCTTGCGCAAGGGGTCTTTAGCAGTGGGAGAAAACCGGAGGATCCAGAGAAAACCGACGAAGTTGGACAGGCAAACCCACCCCTTGCCACGTACATCCGGGGAATTGAAACCACACTAGTTGACTCAATGGCAGACCTTATGACACAGATCAAACGATGAGCAGATAGGCGTGTCATATTCACATTGCTAGTAACATATTCAAGATTTAAAAACGAAATATAAAAGTGGAATTAGATTAAACGTCCGCTCGACACAAACTAATTCATTTCAGGACTGACATATGTTTAATTTTATTTCAGGGGTCTTTAAGCTGGGCATCGACCCAATTCATTGTCACGTACAAGCAGGAAAATCTAACCATGTCACTTGACTCAATGGCAGACTTTATGATTTCAAGCGTACGAGTTAAACCATTCCAACTTTATTAAAAGTTTAATTTAAAAAATTGTATCTGACCGAATGTCAGTGAAATGGGGTTTAGCGTTCTAACTTCCGGTTCAAACCTGGATGATGATCAGGGGCGGATCCAGAATTTTCAGAAAGAGGGGGAGTGCGAAGCCTGGAACAGTATTTTTTAGTGGAAAAAATGCCCACGCAAGGACTAATTTCATACTAATACTGTAAATTAGGATTTCCAACCTAAACTATTTTTGTTCTCCTTTTTCGCGAGAATATATGGAGCTAAAAATTGTTCGCCACCTCAAAAAAAAGAGGGGGCGTGCGCCGGGTGCGCCCCCCTCTGGATCCGCGCCTGAATGATCACTCGTATACGCCATGCAGTGTGCTATGGCAATGATGATACTACCGCCTAATGTTTCTTTTTTCATTAATTTCCTACTGCCATTGGATCTTCAACGTGTTATCAATGATATATACGTCCCATCGGAACAACTGGAGGCTCTTCTGTGCCAGACTCAACGACTCGACCACTCGGAATACCTCATGGACAATTGGAATTGGTAGTTTAGATTTCGTGAGAATAAATATTTCAGTAGTCCTTTATTATCTGACAGAAGACCTTTGATGATGATAGAACCCACCTTCACGTGGATGGAATAGTCACTCATCTATAAATACAGGTTTTTATGTTTAAAATATTGATGTTCAGTTATTTCATCAGATTCGCCCAATCAAGTGGAATGGATAATAACCACCCGACATCCTTCTACTTTTATCAAATCCAATAAAGAGCATGTTTACAGATATTGAAAATACCGTGATCAAAAAACCACATGCAATTAACTTTTTATGCACCAAACGAAAGAGTATAAAAGGCTTGAAAGAGATTTCTATTTAACTCAATGTTATTTACGCTTGACCTCTTGTTTTGGATTTTTGTTTTTGTCCTGCCAATCTGGTTCTGCGACCTCATATCCGACTTTAAAAAGATGTCGGGGAAGTCTTTTATTATTCATCGATTGTGACTTGTAGACGAAGCATGCCTCTCTACTGGGATAAACTAATTAGGACTGTGATTCGCGAGAGTCAGGCAACCTGACAAGAGCAATTACCGCCACATATGTTCTTACGTAACAGATATAGAAACTTTTTGGCCGACCAGGGACAATCGAAATGGCTCTTTTGATAACGGAATGTTTAATTCGCATAGAATATTGCTCAGTCACTTCTGAAGTTCAAGGGGACAGACAGTGTTTTAAAAACTAATTTACAAAGCAATTATGGCGGACATCTTAAAGTAGTCCCAGACGTTCTTGTAAGAACAAACGAACAAAATTGAAAAATTAAAAAAGTAAGTGTTTTTGTTTTATCAGCAGGAATATGAGTCACACAGACAGTCAGATGTTGGTTCTTGTTGTCCCCGGATTCCCTTTGTTAATTTGAGTTCTCTTTGGTATATTATCAATATATTAAAAGCAGGCGCGGATCGGGGGGGGGGGGACATAGTTGATTTTCATTTTCGTTTGCTTTGTTACTGTTGTAGTTCACATATCTGCTCTTTAATAGATGATATAAACATGCTTTTCGCATTGTCTCCGCCCAAGCAATCTAAGGTTGCAACGTATTACCCTTTGCTCCAATGTATGCCCCCCCCCTTCCCTCGACAAAATCCTGGATCCGGGCCTGAAGAGATATTTATATATATTTGGTAGGTACGGCAAATGGGTATATAATAATACTATCCGAAATAACTAATAATATTATCTGTCTAATTTTATTGTCCGAATAACCGTAACTAATTAATGTCGAGATGTAGAACTGTGTTAGACGGAAAGAAATTGCACGAGGTTCAATGTCCAAAGTTTCCTATGAGGGCAGTGTTCTTTGTGTGCAATTGTTCCCGCACAGCGACGGTTGCTGAGGGCCATTAGTCCCGGAATGTACCGCTTTTTCCTATTTTTCATTAAAAGCCAATAGGTGTTTTTATGTGTACGACTAGAGGATGTTCATGAAAAGAGGGAGCCACACTCAAAAACCCAAGGAGAGACTTCTCAACCAACACCAGGGTCGAGTCGGGGACCCACTAGTTAGTCATCGGGCATCCTATTCAGTGTGATATCTGGCTTCACAACATAGACGTACTTCAAGATAAGAACCTAACTTCGCCTTGTATGGAAGCCTATTGCGGCCATTTCAGAATCTCGTCCCCTCGCCGCGAGAAGTCGAGGGCGAGAACACGAGAAGACGAGAAGTCGAGGGCGAGAACACGAGAAGACGAGAAGTCGAGGGAGCGAGAAGTCGAGGGCGAGGGAGCGAGAGAGAGAGAACGCGAGGAAACAGGGCGAGAATACGAGGATCTCGCCCCGAGAACACGAGATTACTTTCACCTCGACTTCTCGTCTTCTCGTCCCTCGACTTCTCGCTCCCTCGTGTTCTCGCCTTTGAAAAACCTCGTGTTCTCGCTCCCTCGCCCTCGACTTCTCGCTCCCTCGACTTCTCGCCCTCGACTTCTCGCTCCCTCGTGTTCTCGCCTTTGAAAAACCTCGACTTCTCGCTCCCTCGCTCCCTCGCCTTTGAGTCAATCTCGTCTTCTCGTGTTCTCGCTCCCTCGCTTCGTCACAATCTCGTCTTCTCGTGTTCTCGCTCCCTCGCCTCGGAAGTGCAGTTATTACGCATGTCCACTGACTGCCGTATCGGCATTGGTATTTTGACATGGATTATAATAAACGAAAATGTTTGAAGTTCTAGAAAATGTAATAGTCCTAAACAAGTTTAATCTCTTCTTGTACAGATAGTATTGTATTCTGTAATTGATTTTAAGTCTTCAGTCAAATCTTTCTTTGCTCTCTAAAAATATTCATCGGGTGTTTTCACTTGATGCGTGGTTTTGTCAGTGCTGCAGGATGGGGAGCCTGACAAGGGAAAATGTATAGTTGTTCGAATGGGATTTTTAAAAACCAGGTCCCGTGCCCGGAATCGAAATGAAGTTGGTTGTACGGTGGCTCACTGCGTAGGAGGTTTTCTCTCTAACTTAATCGAAGTTCATTGTGATTTTTCTGCCTATGTCCACCCTTGTCACTGGTGTAAAACAGAGAGCCTAGCAAGAGACAACGTATAATCGTTCGGATGAATCTAAATGAAATGAAATGAAATAAAATGGGGTCTAACGTCCTACTGTTCTGTTCCTAAATTGGGCTAATGAAGACGGGCATACGATACAATAATACAGTGTGCTATCAAGGAAATTTTGCCCGGGCAGTGGCGCTAAGGCCTACTCTTATATCGAATTTAAACTTCCAAGTGATCTTTTATGTGCACGCCAATAGGTGTCCTTGATAGGCCCTACGTTTTGCATCACTGACAAGGAGAAATCACGCCCGAAATAAAATCTGGATGAACTTTCTCTTCCAATGCAGGGATCGAATACCAAGTGGTGTAAGTGGTGTAGGACGGGGGGCCTGAGAAGGGACAAAGAATAGTTGTTCGGATGGAATACAAATAACCGAGATCCCGTGGCCGGAATACAAATGGAGCTACGATGGCTCAGTGAATAGGATCGACGTTCGCTCTTTTACTTTATCAAAGTTTTTCAGGATTTTTCGGTCGGGTTCCTGCTTGTCAGTGGTAGCCTATAGGACTGAAGATCTGGCAAGGGACAACGTATAGTCGTTTGAACGGTATATATATAAAATACGAGGTTCTTTGTCCGAAATCGTAATGAAGTGGTGGCTACAATGGCTCTCTCGCTTCATCGAAGCGCATCGGGCTAAATTTCTGGAGATGTCCTCCCATGTCAGTTGTGTAGGATGGAGGACGGAGGGCCTGGCAAGGGATAACGTGTAGTCGTTCGGTTTCGATTCGCCGTGTGGGTTTTTTCCAGTTTCTCCCACTGTCGCATACATTTCTTTTCCGATGCATTGCACAATACGTCAGCACTAGAATTACGCCTCGAACTATATTTGTCAAGTGTAGCCATACTGGAGTGAAAAAAATCAAATTCTAAGACAATATCAGAAACCAAAAATCAACGTCATAGGGTCACGGGTCAATAGCCATAATTAGACCACGGAATACCTTTTACGAGACGGAACACGTTGGTTTGTTTCCATTTGTTAAAGAGAATTTTTCTGAAAATATCACAGGTACATGGGGACAGGAACGCCCTTATTAGACTAAGGCACACCAGACCTATAATATAATAATACTAATAGAGTCTATGTGATTTTTCAAAGTTTTTGAGTTTTTGTTTTTTTCTGAACATATTTCTAATTTTTGATCTTATTTTATCCATATTTGATGCTAAATAATATAATATTTACTATCAAACATGTAATTCATATTTAAAAAAAAATACCTTCTGATGTATAGATCAGGTGTGCCATAGTCTAATAAGGGCGTTCCTGTCCCAATGTACCTGTGGAAAATATGCCGGGATTACTGTATAATACCACATATTAAATGTTGCAGTGACACGATGAAAACAACTTATCCCAGGTCTGTGGAATAAATATGGTCAACAGTAGAGAAATAGCACCAATGATTGAAAGAATCTGTTATTTACTGGAAACAAGTATTTTTTATAAAAAACTATTTCAGTAAAACAATATCCAAGAGAAATACATACTAAATACACATGAAAACGATTTTGGCAAAAATAAACAAACGCAATAATATAAATTTCCTCATACCAGGCGCGGATCCAGAGGGGGAGTCCAGGGGGTCCGGACCCCCCCCCCCCCCCCCCTGCTCAGACTTGAAAAATTTTATTCGATTTTATTGCTTCTAACATCACTTTCTAACTTTCGTCAACAAGTTTGGAATCGTGATAATGTTTCATACACAGTTGTTTTTTTTTTTTAAGTTGAAATGTGAGAACTCTGTATTATTAGTATACCCCAATGATTGAGTCTTTGAGAACTTTGTCTGCACATTCCTGGAGTTCTTTGTCTTACAAATCAGCATTTGTCTCCGGCACAAACCTGCCATTTCCATCTAATTCGATCCAATGGTAAGCCAGTACCTAAAATTGTTCCCAGCTTGTCGCAATGAACGGTTTTAGCTTAGTGTTTTTAACAAAATATTCACAAGTATTCAGTTTTCGCTATCCTTCCGCCATATTTACTATCAAAACAGAACGGTAACCTTTGACTCTACTCGACCTTCCATTATGTGTGTCTGATTGGCGAGCTATGTCACGTGATTTGTTAAAACCAAATCACCGCGAAATTCAAATACCATCGCACATTAAGTAAGCCTGTATTTATTTTACGGCTTCTGTCAAACGTCAAAGAATGGATAACAGAAAAGTCGCGTGACAATGAAGTAATACTAGAAGAATTAGATGATGTACCTTTTTTACCCGAAACTTGCTAGGACGGAAAACAGAAGCAGGCAAGCTAGAAATTTCACACCACGGCATATATATAGGCTATATATGTAGGCCTAAAGTGGAGAATTTGTTGCCTGGACGTATTTTTTCTATTTTGTATGCATTGTCTACCGTAAACAAAGAAGTACTTGTACTTTATCTACTTTAATATATATATATTATAAATAAAATCTAAGTGTGTATGGGTGTGTTTATGTATATTTGTTTTCTCCACCTACACATTATTATGTGTTATTAAATTAACCAGCATCACAACAGGAATGTTTTAGGTCAGTGAATTCGGGCCCAAGGCGAATTACGCTTCGTCGCCGCGATTAGCCCCCACATATCTCGTATCAATTTGAAAAGAACGACCACGTATGTATTTTAGGCCATCGAATCTGTCCTACAGGTAAATTTGGGCCACGAACGAATAAAACCTCGGGCGAATTTAGGTCCCGTGGGAATTTGAGCACTGGGCGAATATGGGCCCCTAGCAAATTTGGGCCATGGGCGAACTTGGACCCCGGGCGAATTTGGGCCCGTGTATAGGCGGGTAAACTACGAGTAGTTTATTTGATAATATTTGATAATATTAGCATCATAGAGGAACTTTGAAGAAGTTACAGAGCAAACCTCCTACCCAGTGAACCACCGTAGAACCAACTTCCTTGCGATTCCAGACACAGGACATCGTTTTTTAAAATCCCATTCGAACAACTATACATTGTCCCTTGTCAGGCTCTCCATCCTGCAGCACTGACAAAACCACGCATCAAGTGAAAACACCCGATGAATATTTTTAGAGAGCAAAGAAAGATTTGACTGAAGACTTAAAATCAATTACAGAATACAATATTATCTGTGCAAGAAGAAATTAAGCTTGTTTAGGACTATTACATTTTCTAGAACTTCAAACATTTTCGTTTATTATAATCCATGTCAAAATACCAATGCCGATACGGCAGTCAGTGGACATGCGTAATAACTGCACTTCCGAGGCGAGGGAGCGAGAACACGAGAAGACGAGATTGTGACGAAGCGAGGGAGCGAGAACACGAGAAGACGAGATTGACTCAAAGGCGAGGGAGCGAGGGAGCGAGAAGTCGAGGTTTTTCAAAGGCGAGAACACGAGGGAGCGAGAAGTCGAGGGCGAGAAGTCGAGGGAGCGAGAAGTCGAGGGCGAGGGAGCGAGAACACGAGGTTTTTCAAAGGCGAGAACACGAGGGAGCGAGAAGTCGAGGGACGAGAAGACGAGAAGTCGACGTGAAAGTAATCTCGTGTTCTCGAGGCGAGATCCTCGTATTCTCGCCCTGTTTCCTCGCGTTCTCGCTCTCTCGCTCCCTCGCCCTCGACTTCTCGCTCCCTCGACTTCTCGTCTTCTCGTGTTCTCGCCCTCGACTTCTCGTCTTCTCGTGTTCTCGCCCTCGACTTCTCGCGGCGAGGGGACGAGATTCTGAAATGGCCGCAATAGGCTTCCATAGCCTTGTCCAGTAGTCAATCTAAATTAAACATTGTATAAAGATATGAGTTTCTTCTGATTTTACACAACCTTACGACATTCGTGTTGCAGTACACCTTTATTCGGTAAGAAAACTACAGGAGTCAAGAAACACTGTCTTCACATCGAGTACAAAGCATCAGTTTCATAAGCAGTAAATAAATTGGGGTTTAACGTCATACTTTTCTGCACCGTTTGGGCTAATGAAGACATGGATATGCCATGCAGTGTTCTATGAGGGAATCGTGGTCCGGAGAGCGGCGCTACGACTTACTCGTTCCTCGAATTCCAACTGTTAAGGATTCTTTGACGTGCACGCCAGTGTGCACACGGGTCCTTGTTTTTTTTATCTCACCAGAACGACTCAACACTTTCCTTGTCAGACCCTCTACCCTGCATGCACCACTAACATGGGAGAAACAGCGCCCGAGGAGCTACATTGGTCAACACCGAGATCGAACTCAAACTGGAGCCCACCTGCTTAGCGATCCAGCGTCATACTGACTGAGCCACCGCGGCTCCTGGATATTGTAATTTCGAGATCATGTCTAATAAACCTGTAGAATACATTTGTCTGTTGATTGTTTTCTACTCCGGAATAACAATCAGCAATTCAAATAATTAAAATAATCCAATAATCCAATCAGCGTCCATGTGTTACATCATGGTATTTTTTTCTTCTATCGGTTAGAATTATCATCAGCATTTCAAATAATTTGAACAACCCTCTTCAATAGCTAAATCTAATTCATTACATCGCTATACAATCATTCTGTCAATTTAAATATGATGCGAAAGGTCTGTAGATTTCACAATCCAATATTTAATTTCATTTATCAAAGAAAATGAAATTCAATTCACAATGTATCCAGTCTACCAATTCCCCTAACGATATAAAATCAGGTCTCAAGATTGTCATAATCAACTTGCTCCGTTAGAAATTTACCCAGACGAGAAGATTAACGGGGTCAAAAAGATTTGTGGATTTGTTGGAATGAGTGAAAGTGATGTAGATACATGCTATAAGTAGGTCAAGGGGATTTATGTAGATTTCACATTGATGGTTCTACTCTAAATGATATTAATATCAAATTGGTATGTTATTACATTTGGGCCTCGGATTCTTTAAGGAACAGATGGTATAATATGGAATAGAAGGGCACCAAAGCAGATGTCGATTATGTAGAACCTGCATTGAAACATGCATGAATATACGTGCACATAAGTTGAAAAAGATACGAATACGTTTAGGATTTAAGGCATAGCATTATAATCAGTTATTATTTGACATAATAGCACTTCCGTGGATATGAAACGCAGTTATTAAATGTCTTGCTCATTTTATAAACTTGCAAGATAAACAACCTTTCTCAATGAAATCGGTGACATTGTATGCATAAAGTGTACATTTAATTAAGTTTTCTGCGTGGTTTGCTGGGAGATATCGTTTCGTTTAAATCAACCTCGATAAGCCCAGAGAAGAGAAATACCTAAATACCATGTAAAGAGAATTAGGATATAATAACATTCATCAGTAGGTTTAGACAGGTCACGTTCCTATCTTAATCCTAGATGCTAATGAAATAGACATATAACCCACAAAAAGCACGAGTAGTTCATGATTAGGGTTTAACCCAAATGGTCTAAAACAAATCTTGATAATGTCGAGGACTAGAAAGCTATAAATCACTAGGAAGCATACACCAAATCCACAACAGATAATATGTTTCACCCACAACTTGCTTGAATGGGAGCCACCGTGGATAAGAGGGTAAGAAGCTGGCTTACTATAGCCTGGAGACCGCGTGTTCGATCCCTGCTCTGGTCAAGAAAGCCCATGGGGATTTTCCCCGTGGTTTCCCCTTGTCAGTGATGCAGGACGGAGAACCTGACAAAGACAGCTGTGTATTCGTGCAAGCGCCCCTGCATACATTGACGTGCACGTAAAAGATCCCTTGGTAGTTGGAATTCGATCTTAGAGATGGCCAAAGTGCCGCTGCCAGGGCCAAATTTCCCTCATTGCACACTGTATAGCGTATGCCCGTCTTCATGAGCCCATCCGGAGCAGAACAGTAGGACGTTAAACACCCTTTCATTTTATTTGAATGACACTAAGTAAAAAGTATACCAATTATTGTAAAACCTTTTTAGTCATACATGTACCTGCAAATGACACATTTCGTATAACAGTGAATTCATCAAAGGTAACGTGTTCTCTGCACATGCACCTACTATGACTCTGATGTTAGAACTGAATCACCCAATGGGCACATGTTCTCTACACATGCGCCCACTTAGATTCGAATTTTAGACGTGAATCCACCAATAGAAACACGTTCTGGCTACACATGCGCCCTCTACGAACCGAGTGAAGTAAGTGAACCAACTATAAGGAAACATGTTCACTACACAGCTGCTTCAGGATACACATTTAGGGAGACCAATAGCCACCACCCCGGTCATTTAAATATAAATACAACGAATCTACGTGTAGATCTATAGATATATAGATATACCTGTAAGTACTTTGATACCTATCTGACATACAAAATGAATGTACAAGAGTGTGACGGACAATAACCAGAACATGCCTCCGTTGATGCAATGATATTTGCAGCCAGGGGTTCTCATGCAAGCTTATTCCGGCCATGTTTTCTCATATACAAATATATATACTTAAAATGAATCCATTTCCTGGAAATGTCACGAAGCTTAAAGGAATAATATCGATCAATTAACCTCATTGTACTAGTGTCCATTAAACAGAACAAATTAGAAGAATTCATTTTGAATCTCATTCCCAGTGCAACTTATATTTTTCTCAAATTGTTAGGACGTCTGTAGATAGCCCAAGGATATATTCTAACCAATTTTGACACACAGCAATGAAGTAAATTATATTTGTGATTACATATCCTGAAGGAGTTGGGTCTGTAATGAACTTGATTGCCATGTTCGCGTTAAGACGGTAAATATGATGAAGGGTCGAAGTTGGTTCTCGAAGAGCTGAAATTTGACTCCCAACTTCCATAATGATACGTCAGTCGTTGGTTTGTGTTCTATATATTGGTGTGGATGTATACTCAGTAAAGCAAATGATCATCATCAAACAAGGGGTTAATATGGATAAAAATAAAAGATAAATTAACGTGATTTTTTGGATATAACGTGATTGTTCTGTTTTATACTGTATATACACTATAAAATGGTGGTGTTACATCTGACATGTAAAGTGTTCCTATGTGTTCGGTAGTAATGAAATGAAATGAAATGGGGTTTAACGTCCTACTGTTTTGCTCCTAAACTGGGCTAATGAAGACGGGCATACGCCATATACAGTGTGTCATGAGGGAAATTTTGCCCGGGCAGCGGCGCTATGGCCTACTCTTATATCGAATTCCAACTGCTAAGGAATCTTTTACGTGCATGCCAATTTGTACACGGGACCTCGGTTTTTCGTCCCATCCGAAGGACTAGGCAGCTGCCCTTGTCAGGCCCTCCACCCTGCATCACTAACTAGGGGGAACCACGCCGGAAAATCTGGATGAACATTCTCGGCTAATACAAGGATCGAACACCCGACCTCAAGGCTAGCGCGCCAGCATCTTACCCAATATATACACTTTAAAATGGTGGTGTTGCATCTGACAGACAAAGTGTCTATATGCGTTCGGATACGGATGGAAAGACCAAGGTCTAGCAGTATATACCATGGCGTGTTGTAAAATGTCAAGGACAGTTGGAATTCCAATTCGTAATAGATTAAGTGCCCATCGCACTAAACGCGAAACCATAGAAAATAAATTCCCTTAATTTGATCTCAAAATGACCGACCGTAGCCTTTTGGGAATATTTGTCTCCCTTTAAGTCATCTGACACACGTCCAATATTTCACATGATATTATTACATAATTACAATAGTCTTTCATATTGGATTTTATCTTTTTTATCTTTTAACCTCCGACACTTGATTTCATATTTCATTTCGCGCATGAGCAACCTGTAATTGGATTCTTATTTCACTGTAATCATACTCAATAGATTAATATTTTAAAGGACAAGTAGTGAATACAGCTGAGATAACAAGAGTAATATAAAAACCTCAATAGCTTGTTTAATTGAAACGGCATTAGGTAAATTGAGATAAAGAGCTGGCATTTCTCGCTAAAATAGTTTAAAAAATGGATAATAAAAAGCGAATATGCTCAAAATGTCAGTCAAATTAATTCACACTGAGCCTAGATATATGCGATTTAATTGTACCCTAGCCTCCATTGTTATTAGTCATTACTATCGTTGTTACGATTATAAACAAAGTCTCGATTACCCAGCTTTACGGACAGCATCGACCACAAAACGTATATATATCGGAGCTATCTAATGACATCGAGAGTTGATTATGGTAAGCAAATTAATGTCAAAATAATAATTAAAATAGCATAAAAGAAAGACCTGCAATAGTCAGATTTTGGTTTTGCATAATGCATGTTACTAGAAGTCATATTGGGATCACGTGGCTATGTGGGTAAAGTGCTGAATTGCTAGCCTGGAGGTCGGGTGTTCGATCTCTGCATTACCCCAGAAAGTTCATCTCGATTTTCCGGCGTGGTTTCCCCTGTTCAGTGATGCAGAACGGAGGGTCTGACAAGGACAGCTGTCTAGTCGTTCGGATGGGTCGAAAACCCGCGGTCCCATGTACACATTGGCGTGCAGGTAAAAGATCCCTCGGCAGTTGGAATTCGATATAAGAGTAGGCCGTAGCGCCGCTGCCTGGGAAAAATTTCCCTCATAGCACACTGTATGGCGTAAGCCCGTCTTCCATTAGCCCAGGTTAGGTGTAGAAGAGTAGGACGTTAAACTCCTTTTCATTTCAGAAGCCATATTGTTCAACTTAATAATGCACATGGCATAATATTGATTGCATTTAACTTGATATTCAGGATCGATTGAACTTTGTTTTTTCACGCCTACCCATTGAATTCTCTAAGCCAACACTGGGATTGAGTTTGGGACCTCCTAGTTAACGAGTCAGTGCCTAGACGCAAACAAATAATTAAATTAATCAAACTTTATTTTAAATTCACTCAATCTACATCATAAGATCTGTCATTGAGTCAACTGGCATTGGTTCGACCTAATGATTCCATTGCGCTTGGGGTAGTAACTCGAGAACAAGGTTGGACAACGCTAGGACTCGTTCTCTCATGAACACAATGTTTCACGTCAATATTGGACAAGATCTTCATCTTTAAACTCATTATAGCTATTCATTTTACATTTATCTTTCTTTTTTTTTTATTATTTTCAATTTTTTGATTCAGTGGTTTTGAAACACTGTACAACCATTTTCAACCTTCGTTAAAGTCCTGATTGGTTCTATCAATTTTGGTTCTGGCAGTTTAGTTTTCTTCCATGATTTTGGCATTGATGTCATTACTCTATAGTATTCCCAAAATGTACCTTTTAATTTGGCAAATTTATTTATATTCTTGATATTTATAAAAATTTTGCTCAGGGAATAACAAATAATCTGAAATTATATTTGTACCATAATAGTCGCTAACTGATTGTGAATTTTCTTCATTTTAGAATTGTAACGTCGACATGCAAAATGTGTGCGCAAAAACAACCATGTCAAGTTTTGTATCGATTGTACTTTTTAAAAAAAAAAGAAAAAGAAAAGATTACCAATAGTATGAAAGCCAGGTTTCACAAAACATTCTCAAACTTAAGTTAAGAATATACCCAAAACATAGCCCTTTATAAAACATGGCTGTTTTAATGTAAATACACTAATAAGAAAATTGGTCCAACTTTTTGTGTTCCTGGAACAAAGATATGTCTCGCAACATTGATTGAAAGTTGAGTAAATTCTGGTTCAAAGATAAAAATGAAATAACCGCACGCACTGATAATTTTAAAAGTAAAGATAATCGGTATTTTTGTGTTAACATTTTGTGAAAGACATCTTAATGATGGTAAATATATTCTTGTTATCGGCTGTTATATCGACATTATACAAACCTTTTTTTTATAATGACCCCATCCTCTTGATGTACTGGTTAACAAGTACAGAGAAACGATGCAATGAAAACCTACCAGTCTGTAATTACTTCCTGTTTTCTTTTGATATTTGCTATGGTTTTCAATTACTTTATGTTATCTGAACTTAAGAAGTGAAAATGTTTTTTTAAGATGCTATTACACTCCCGGCTTCTCTAAACATATCACACAATACTTCGTCTTCTTAACTTAAAGAAATGAAATAATATTGGTTAATAGAGTTCGTTAAGTATGGTATCTTCAAAGGGGTAAATCTTAGTTTTTAGTGGGGGGGGGGGGAGGTCATGGAATAAGGCCCGGGATCCCAAAATTAGGGAGGTTGGAAATGATATGAGGTTTTACGTCCTTCTGTTCTATTCTGAACCCATGGGGTTGGGCAGGTGACCCTACTCCTTGTCACGTACAAGCGGGATATCGAAACCAGGTCACCTGATTCAATGACAGACCTTATGATCTTATGTGCACGCGTTACCGCCCTCTTTAGTTGTGGAAGGAAACCGGAGGACACAGAGCTGGAAAGGCGATCCTACTCCTTGTCACGTGCAAGTGGACATACGTAATGATCTTATGCGCACGCGTTGAACAATATAGTCACCCAACCCCTTCACTAACTAAGAGGTCTCAAGATTTACCAGATTAGTTTCATCATGTCAGTGATGCAGGGCGAAGTACCTCGTGTGGAACGAAAATATGAGGTCCCATTGATGTGCACGTAAAACACCCCTTCGCAGTTGAAACGCCGCTGCCCAGGTACACGGACCCTCATAGCACACTGAATGAGATGTGTCCGTGTCCATCTTCATTACCCAAGTCGGTGCAGAAAGAAGATGTTGAATTGGGCTTTAACGTGCATTCGACACAAACTACGTCATTTCAAGACTAACATACGGTTCAATTTCATTTCAATTTTTCATTTGCTTGCTGTGAGCACCCACCCCCCCAAGGAGATTGGGCAGGCATGTGCCGAAAAACCTGTTTAGCTGGTCTCAAAGTTTCGCCTGAAAACATTGAGTCAATAGGGAAAGAGAGAGAGAGAGAGAGAGAGAGAGAGAGAGAGAGAGAGAGAGAGAGAGAGAGAGAGAGAGAGATGGGGTTTATCGTCCACTCGACACAAACTAGGTCATTTCGGGACTAACATGTAATTTTATTTCAATAAATTCTAGTCACAACCACCAAGACACATTAATATTCAATTTGGGTGTCATCCAGTGACATCTATCCAGCAGTTCGTACGATCAAGTCGGAAAGGTATGGGAACGGAATGACGAACAACTTTCATGAGGTGTGCCGTTTGTTGACCCACTCGTAATAAAGTAAACAAGATATAATTAAGCTTTTATTTATTTCAAATATACATTTAATGCCGTGCAAACAGGGAAACGAAGGTAAACGTGTGACATTTAATGTCGTAACAAACGAATAAACCATATTACTATAAAGGTTAACAAACGTAAAGAACATAATATTATTATACATGTACACAAAGCAAGTTTAGTTCAATACATTCAGATTAATCAAGTTTTAATGTTGGTGTATGTAGGTGTCACTGTAATCACCAACACACCCGTTCTCTATATTACTTGGTCTAATTTGGTGTATATCGGTGTGCACGTAAACGGACACTTAACAGTTAGCTTTCGAAGAAAGAGTAGCCCTTATAAATTATAGTACCATTGTCCGGACCTAAATTCCCCCATAGCACACTGTATGGGGTATGCCCGTTTCCATTAGCCCAGTCGGTCCAAACAAGTAAGTTAAACCCCATTTCACTTCGTTTTTTAAAACAAACGAAAGTAGAACAGTTAACAATCGTGTTTTCTTTTCAATATACATGTAGGTTCAACAACGAGGAATATTTGTTATAGTGTTCTATGATGTATATTGATAGTTCGTGTTTCCAGCAGGGTGGGATATGTTTTCATTGCTCTTTCAGCGTGTATTTGGTTAGATCGGAGTTTAAACCCCAAACAAGGAAATAATCTTAAACACCGATTTGCTCTGAACTAGCGCTCGATACTTCAGTACAGGCATATGAGACTAAGCTATCCATCGTTGAAACCGTACAAACATGGACGCAGTGTAATACCATACGTATATCCAGTAAATTGGCGTAACGTATTTTGAAGTGTTACTGATATGGTTGGGCACTTTATTAAGTAACTGTGTCTATGCACCAACACCACAAAACGTGGCACATTTAATGAGTCTTTCCAATATTCCTGCTGTAGTTGGTGAAAATTACAAAATGCAATACGAGACAAAGTAAGTCTAGACTTCCTTGAAACAGAAGGAAGCGGGGATCCCCCTCTCAAAGTAAGTGAATCGTCATTACTATGCATTCCCGCATTTAAACCAATGCGTGTATCTAAACTATTGGTTTTAACAGCGACAAGATAACACCAACACCAATAATGGAGGTCGTCAACTCTGTGGAATATGAAGATACAGTGTCCAGTAACACACATTGAAAAGAATAAAAGTCGACGGAAAAATAATTCGCGCCATTAGGTCAATGTCACTGACAGAATTGCCAATTCCTGGCTTTACACTATTCCCACGATGCAACCGGAACTCAGAATTACCAGTCAAGCACCGCCACAGCATTTGATAACATCCAATCTTCTTGTAACCTTGGTGTTCTAGATCCACAACATGGGCATTGTTCAAAATTAATGTTTCACGCTCTCGTTCATGTTCCTGTTCCGAGATGATGATTTTCCTTGGCGGTGGAAACCCAGTCAACTGCAAGAATTAAAGAGTAAGGTTATATTACATTTTAATTAACACTAGATGAATTGAATGATGGGTAATTATTAGCCATAGTTATGGGAGTCGCGCGGCGGCCTCTAATTATGAGATTGGTGGGTTTCCCCGTGTCAATAGTTAAATACACCATCTAGTCGTTCGGATAGTGTGAAAAGCATTGTCTTGGTCATAAAAGAAAACCACTGCAGTTGGAAGTCGATGTAAGCGTTGATCGTAGTGTGTGCCCCCACCCCCAACCCCGCGTCTTGTCCAAGTGACGCTCTCCCACTGTTGGTTCTCACAAAATAAAATAAACCTACCTCGTCCTCCTCCTCGTCGCCACCTTCTATTGGCATGACTTTAGTAAAATAGTTGACAGCAGCATATTGGATGAGAGCCGCCATATCATACACAAGGCACACATTAAGAAACACGTCTATAGCTGTGGCGTATGGTACCCTTGGCAGACCTTCTCTTACTGTCATTCCTATCTGGGCTGTACTCAATATGGTGGTCACACCTAGAAAAATATATATAAAAAAAAATAATATATATATTTATAAAGCGCACATTACCCTTAGTTGGGTGCTTAGGTGAACAATCATTCACACTTCGACAAAAGCATACAGAATTATGTCTGTCTATTACATCATGTGCATTTTGCATACCAATAGTCCATTGGCCAATCATGCTATTTTATCGAGATTTCATCTAATAGTTTGGATATAGCGAGGCGGGTGTGGCGCCAGGCAGGGTAAGCTTACTCTTCCGGACACCTGTTACCACTCTTTGTCGTGTATTTTGTACACGGTGAACAGTCCATTTACACTATTTTGCCTCGACCGATTTTATAGGACTTCGAATTTTGACTAATGGTTTGGATTGTTCGTACTTGGTTTTATTTTTTATTTTGATATCCTCTTTCAAATATTTGACTTTTTACCCATGGAGCATTTTTTGTCATATTACTCCTACTTTAGGAGAATTAAAATCGAAAATGAAACTTTGTGGGACCAAGAAAAAATCTTTCATATTTTCGTTTTTATTTTTGTAACCTAAAGCTTGCAATAATCCTTGGACTGGTGGTACTCGACAATCCAGATTACCAACTGTTAATCGGCAGTTGCAGAACCCATTTTAGTCTATTTCTTGTCAAAATCTCGAATATGTATAACTTCGCTCACAGTAAAGCCATTTGATTGAAATTTCAATGTATTCATATTCATTTTCTATTAATGAACTAATATAGCACGAAAGGTCATCTCTTATGCTATGGACAGACGAGCGTATTTTTTCGCCCGATCGCAGCGATTGGAATTTGCCAGCGATTTATTACGGCCGATAACGAACGGGCACACGTAGCGATCGGCTCGAAAGCGTACGAGTAATTAGGCAGCCATTTTGACATCATGTGATATAAACTATGTCGATGATTGGCTTATAAAAATGAATCGTCCGACAATATACGCTTGACACACGAGCGAATTTAATCGCCGGCGAAAAATATTCGGCCAAAAATATCTAACATGCTAGATACGAGCGATTGATCGGGCGAATGGTTCGCCGATCAGAATCGTCGTCGCCCTGAAGGGGCACACGGGCGTATTTTTCGAGCGATTTTAAAAATCGCCGCGATCGGGCGAAAAAATACGCTCGTCTGTCCCCCACTTTAATCTAATTCTTACATAATGCATATTTAATACAGCTGAACTTCGACGACATTCAAGAAAACTGCATAACACTAATTCATTAATTCTGGTTTAAGGAATTGGTTTTCCTTTCAATAGCGTCACCAACGAAAGAAAAATATTTATGTCTAAATTTAAAAAAGAGAGATTTGTTTTTGACCATTGGACTATCATAGATCATCCATTTATATATTTGGTAAAGCAGAAAACGTTCGAAGTATTCAAGCAATAATAATAGTGGTTTTGAAAAAAAGGATATTCTCTTAAGCCAGATTAACATATAGCTCAAGATGGTTTAATCTGGAGAAGTAATGTGAATACATAACCATAAAGGTATTGTGAAATAAGTAACCATTACTTAAAGGGGCATTATCTAAGAAAAACCTGCAATATGCAGATTAAGATAATGCCTGCTTAATAGAACTTCAAGTCCATAGATGTTTATTTACTGACATGGAATCTCCATTATTCTAAAGGAAACTTTCCCAAAAAAAAAGATTTTTTAACGACAACTATATTACGTTTGCGATTTTAAAAGTACCAAAGGAGTATTAATGCTCACAAGATTTTATTTAGAGAGTGGCAACGCGCCCATGCAAGCTAGAATAATGTGACGTCATTAATCAGCTTTCGGTCGTACTAACTGTTAAATAAATAATATTTATATTAATTTAGAAATTTTAACTGGATTCAAGCTCCAAGAGTTGTAATATTTAGTAATAATGCCCCCACCGCCTCTCAAAAAACACAACAGTTCGCTTGTAGATGACCACTATATAGTATGTTTTAACACCATGTTAAGGCGTCGCTCAATGTGTAATACACTGTCTCAGTCAGGTTCCGGGTGGCTGGAACTGACTAGATTGGTTCCCCCTTTCAGCGGGTGCAGGACGGCATCTAGTCGTTCGGATGGAACATGCATATCAACGAATTCGAAATCAGAGTATGCCGTAACGTCTCTCATAGCACACTGAATGGCTTACGCTCGTCTTCATTAGCCCAGTCGGTGCAGAAGAGTTGGACATTAAACCCCATTTCATAGTATTTGTGCAAACCAATAACAATATTTTCCCGTTACGATTATTGTATATCGGGTTGTTGATCTACATTAATATATTTACAAAAATATCCCATCTTTGTGGGATTGTCTCTAAATGTCAACTTTAGAAAAACGATTAATATTGCAAATTGATCCATTATGTTAATGTTTTTCTTGCCATATATTTGCGCAATTGTCCAAGATTTAATCGCGATAATGGTAATCTTTTAATCACTTAGTTACTCGGTTATCGTCATATTTTTTGAACTCTTTGTAAATAAAATAAAATGGGGTATAACGTTATACTATTTTCGTACTAACCGGCGGATGAAGACGGGCGTTACGTCATGCTTTGGTGACATTTCAAAACCCCATTATTAAGGATATGTTACGTGCATTTGTCGTCCTATCCGAATGATTACACACAGTTCCTTGCCACGTCCCGCGTCCTTCACCCCAGGGATACACGAGACAGCAAGTGTTAGCTCGTTATTCGTTATTGGTTAATAACGATAAACAAGCTCCTCATTCTCCGATATTGGCGAATAACGAAAAACAAGTTGCTTGGTTTTCGATATCCTTAAAAACTTTAATTTTTTTTATCGAGTTAATGTCAATCAATAATCCTTTAAATTAATAATGAGTGACATAAAACGTGAGGTATTCCATGTCATTTCCCAGTTCACGTCTAAATGTAATGAATCTGTAAAAATTGTTGTTATTCAATTGTCGAGTGTGTAGAGACATAACAATAAATGGTAAATGTATCTGACCGCGGAAGGCCAATATTTATAAGATCAATGTTTGAAGATGGCTTAATCAAGTGGTGATTGGATTGGGTTTTCTGTGTAACTCAGCAACATCACACATAATAACAGGGAGCCGCAGTGGCTCAATGAGTAAGACAATGAAATGGGGTTTAACGATCTACTGTTCTGCTCAGATTGGGATAATGAAGACGGACATACGCCATACAGCGTGCTATGAGGGAAATTTTGCCGCACCACGGTCTACTCGTATATAGAATTCCAACTGCCTATGGATCTTTTACGTGCAAGTCAATGTGTACACGGGACCTAGATTTTTCGTCTCATCTGAACGACTATACTTTGTCCCTTGCCAGGCTCTCTGCCATGTACCAGTGACAAGGGGGAACCACCCCGGAAAATACCGATGAAATTTCTCGGGCAATACAGGGATCGAACACATGATCCCATAAAACAATAAGAACAGCAATCGTGTTGCATAAAACTGTGCTATTACACATGAAGAAAAACAAACGATCGTTCTCTTTTTTTTCTCTCCGATTCTTCTTGTTTGATAATTTACTCTCCCGTTTTCTTATTGATTCCTCTGAAAGTTAGGCTAACACTTCTACGCGAAATTAGATCCATTTACACAAAAGAACATCCTTAAGTGAGCATCACGACTATTTTGAAACATGTCGAATACAAGATGTATTATCTTGCTAGCAATAGTTTTATAATCAATCTAGCACTAAGAATCCATTAACAGGAGGCCATTTGTTACATGTACAAGATTTTTATTGTGTAAATATCTGTATTAAGCCGTGTCTGAAATAGAGCTCTCGGTGTTAAGACCAAGTTTATCACGTGTTATATGCGATCATTTTAAACAATTCTTATTATTTATTTAGTTCCGAGGATATATTCTGTTTTCGATAACCAACATCGTTTGTTCGATTTTTTCTGCGTGGGCCTGGTTCCATCTTTTCAACTAGCGCCTTCGGACTGACAATGGAAGTTTGTTTAGGTGTAGGAGCCGCGGTGGCTCTGTGTGAAAGACGTTGGCTCGCTAACATGGGGGCCCAGAGTTCGATCCTAGCGCTGACCGAGAAAGTTGAGCGAGATTTTGCGGGGTGGTTCCGTCTCATCCGAACGATTAGAAATAGTTTCGTCAGGCCCTTCGTCCTCCACCAATGACAAGGTGATACCACACCAACATGAAACCTCCTTTGTAGGGGAGAGCTAGCGTGTTACTCACTGATCCACCGCGACTCCCACGGGTGTATGGAAATGACCACGACATCATTATTAAATTTTCAACTTATCTTGTGTAGAACAGGCATTACCGTATCCTGCGGGAGCAAACAAGAAACCTCCTTGGTGTCAGACCCAGCTTCTTACACCCTGAACCAACGCGGCTCCTACGGGTGTGTGGAAATGACCACAACATCATTATTAAATTTTCAACCTATCTTTGTAGAACAGCCATTACCGTATCCAAGGAATTTCCAATTTACATATTTACATATTACTTATCCAGTCCTTTCCCAGAAGACCTTGTATCATGCATTCAAAATGTTACGGGTATTCATTTCCGGAAGAAATCAACGCGACCATGACTTCCTTCCAGATTTTTAAATTGGTAATTTTATCCCGCCATCTTAAATAAACAAATGAAGGGTGGATTTCTTTCGCTGGAACAAGCAATAAACGGCCTTTGTTTGTCCTCGGCTAATCTAATTTATATGCCCATTTAGTCGAAGCACTAGAGTCTACTCTACGGAGACGACATTTAAATGATGAAGCCCCGTGGATGCATGTGATTTCGTATAGAGGAAAAATTCTATTAAGTCAAGAATTCCCTCAAGTGGGAACGTGCAGAAAAATATAATGTCTTTAATTTGAAACGAGGTTCTTCTTTTACATAGACTATGAACAAACATAGACGGGAAAATATTTAAAGGGGGGTCGATAGAAGTTTCCCTAACTGTTCAATAGATCTTTTTAAAAAGTTTTACCATGGAAGTTATTTAGGTTAATGAGTTGTCCTTTGTTCTACTTATTTACGTGAAGCCTTATACATATAACTACTATGAAAGCGGACTATCCTTCCAATGCCTTCCATAATATCAGACAATGAAACGTATGGAAGTACCCGATGTGCCGGAGATATGAGAGAGAGAGAGAGGGCGAGAGAGATGGGGAGAGGGAGACAGACAGACAGAGACAGAGAGTGATGGTTTAACTTCCACTCGACAAAAATACGTTATTTCCGCCTAACGTATGGACCTCTAATTGTGTGAGGAAACCGGGGGACCCGGAGAAAACCTTCGACAGGCGATCCAGCTCATTGTCACGTACAAGTGTAGGATTGAAACCATACCACTTGACTTAATGTCAGACTTACGATCTAACGCGCAGACATAAGACCATACGGTCAATAAACCCTTTGTAAGACAGACAATAAAGCAAAAGCGTCACCGGTGTTGTCAGTCCAAAAGTCCTTAAAGTGTTATTGAAATGGGGATGTGTTACAAGAAGATATTGGACATATATTCTGTTTAATTGCAGAACAGTTTAATGTTACGAATAACAATGTTGGCAGATGGAAGCGAAGTAGAGTCCGAGAAGTTGGCAGTGTTACTTACCTAATAAAACTCTGGCAGGAGCTGCGTCTCGGTTGATCCAGAATGAAATCCAGGATAAACTGACTATTAAATAACATGGTAAAAAAGTCTGGAGGATAAAGAATCCCAAGTTCCGGTGTAAGTGTATGTGGACCTCTAAAACAGACTGAGGACCTGAAAAAATAATATAAATATCTGCATTAAATTGAAATGTTTTCTTCTATGGTGATTGCTGTTTCCTTAGGGGGTATAAGATGTATTTCTGTATCAAGATATCCTTATACGGACGCGTAATTCCGAAATATATGAGCATGCATCCAGAGTCATTCGTTGTGGGGAGCCACCGCTGGCAGAGAACGATTCTCTGGGGTGGCTACTCTGGTTTCCCCTTGTCAGTGCGTCAGGATGGAACGAACAACCATTGGTATACCGTTAAATATCCCCCGACAGCATGCCCGCCCCATTAGTCTTGTGCGTGCATTTCACGAAAACCTTTAGTTAATCTGAAACAGGTGTTTCTTATACTAAGGTAGTTCAACGAATCCCGGGACCTGCAGTAGCTCAGTGAAAAAGGCGCGGGCTCACTAGCCCGGAAATTTCGGGTTTGATGCCAATAATGGTCAAACAAGTTTTTCGAGATTGTCTGGCGTGGTTTACCTTGTCAGTGGTGCAGGATATCTCTCTAGTTGTTCCAATGAGCTCCCGACTACACGTGCGGGTGTGGTTTAACTTCCAATCGACAAAATTTGCGGCACTTCCGTCCATTAATTTAGCAGTGGGGGGAAACCGGGGGACCCCGAGAAAAACTCCTCGGTCTGACAGACAGTCCTACACGTACAAACTTGGGATCGATACCACGCCACTTGACTCAATGACAGACCTTATTCGGTCCCCACCCCTATGTATCTTGGATAAATTCCCTTTACTTACCATGAGTGGTCTGGTAGGTGGTATTGGCAGTGTCAACCCAACCAACTTCATACGTAGCCATCGTCAATCCTGTCGGCATGTCAACATTAGGGGCATGTGGATTCCAATAATATATTATCTCATCTGTGGTATAGGCATCTAAACAATATACAAACGGAACGGGCTTGATTTTAAATGAGGGTAAATGATGGGAAGGGAGAGTGGGTGAATGGCGACTACTGTTGTGTTTAATGGTATTTAACCCTTTGAACACTGACTTTACATGGGGTGTTGCACGTCCCTCCCTGGATTTACAGGACGTCATATTAATTATGACGTCAACGTAATTGGAGCTTGAACATGCCCCAAGCCGCAAAACCGACATTTCGGGTATATGCGATACAACATCAAGCCGGTTTTGCGGCATTTCGGGTTCTAAGGGTTAATTGCTTTTAATGTTATATAAGTAATGGTAATTAATTTCTTTTGGTGTTATGGGTAATGGTAATTAATTACTGTTGATATATTGGGTAGTGACAATTAATGACTGTTAATATATTGTGTAATGACAATGATAACATTGAAATCTCAATGGTATAATTAAATACACTGACAATATAATAGCTCCAACCCTGCCCACATGCAACATGACGGACTGATTTTTCATCCGGCGAGATTGAATCTTGATTATATTTCATAAAATAACAACACTTACAACTTGCAATAATCAACGGACAATCGGCTTTATCCATGGGAAATCTGGACAGTTTCAATGGACATCTGGCCCGGACAGTTAATCTACAATGATATCACAAAGACAAGTAAGAACACCCACATGATTAATTATATCAGCAAAACAATCATTATCTAACCCCTTTTACATACATTGTAGGTATGTATTTATCTTACGGCACCTAATGGCAATAAAAATAAAATAAAATAAAATAAAAAAAAATTAAAAATATAAAATAAAATAAAATAAAATAGAGGCGAAAAACATTGATATAAACAATCCAAAATACATAAACAAAAACACTATAAATGGTAAATACGCGAATAAAAGGAAGAAAGAAATTCTAAGCAAAATGAAAAAGGCAAATGTTATTATAGAAATGATAATTCTAGTTTGTGAAAGTCGCCGTTCCAATCACCATCTGTATAACAAGTCAGTTAAAGAGATTGTACAACATTTAACGAAACAAATTGCCCACAAAATATGATTCCGTGGTTTAATATGTCAGACGCGAGAAGAGCCATCATGTCATTACGACCTCTACATAACCAATAATACAAATAAATTCCACATTCCACTAACGTAAAGCAGTTAAGATTTTTGTGAACCAGGGTGTAATGCAGGAGACACGATGCACTTAAACGGTTCCAAGACCGTTAACCAAATTCTTCTTTTAGTCGATAGCCAGGAATAGAAAACTCCAGTCGGCCGTTAATATCCGACTAATCTTCACTGCACCAACCATGTCAGGAGAGAACATCTAACACTATAAACCGCAGATTGCCTCGTTCGGCATTTCTGTCCAAACGAGGTAAAACAAATGCCTCGTTGTCTGGAGTTCCAAAACGAGGTTTTTTTAAATTACCCTGTTTTTGGAACGAGGTATTTTGTTCAGAACGAGGCTTGTTAAAAATGCCTCGTTTACTTAACGTGGTTTTTTCAAGATAGTTATTAGCAGTATTTCCTATCAGCGAATTTGTAAAAATTAAAATTTATGTTATTTAATACGAAAATAAAACCAGTCCAAACTATGATATTATAATCAGAGAAATAGACAAGACAAGAATACACGCCATAGATGTAGGTGTAAAGCTACATCAGCTACCTTGATTGATTTATTGGCCCAATCAGTTATAGGTGTTAAGAAACAACTGTGGTGTTGTGACAATTTATTGGGGCCAATAAATTAATCAAGGTAGCTATGTGTCTGCAATAGTTTTACACCTAACTGATATCGCAGACAACAAATTAGTGTTTATTTGGTCTAAATACAACAAATAATCCATTCTTATTAATCAAAAAAGCATATAATTTAATTTCTTATTTCCAATACGACAGTTTATTATTTATATTTATTGTAAAAAAATAACTTGACTATAGCATTGACTGTTTCTGTTGAAACCCCATAACATTGCACAAAATATTATTGGAGCAAAATTACATAAACGCGCAGCGATGAATTTGTTGGCTTATACCAATTAAATGGGTAATAAAGTACAGTTGTTTCTTAACACCTATAGTCAAGTTATTTCATTTATTTCCAATACGCCAGTTGATTTATTTATATTTATTGTAAAAAATAACTTGACTATTATAGCATCGACTGCTTCTGTCGAAACCTCATAACATTGCACAAAATATTATTGGAGCAAAATTACATAAACGCGCTGCGATGACTTTGTTGGCTTATACCAATTGTCAATTAAATGGGAAATAAAGCACAGTTATTTCTTAACACCTATAGTCAAGTTATTTCATTTCTTATTTCCAATACGCCAGTTTATTATTTATATTTATTGTAAAAAATAACTTGACTATAGCATTGACTGTTTCTGTTGAAACCCCATAACATTGCACAAAATATTATTGGAGCAAAATTACATAAACGCGCAGCGATGAATTTGTTGGCTTATACCCATTGTCAATTAAATGGGAAATAAAGCACAGTTGTTTCTTAACACCTATAGTCAAGTAATTTTTTTACAATAAATAAAAATAATAAACTGGCGTATTGGAAATAAGAAATGAAATTATATGCTTTTTTGATTAATAAGAATGGATTATTTGTTGTATTTAGACCAGATAAACACTAATTTGTTGTCTGCGATATCAGTTAGGTGTAAAACTATTGCAGACACATAGCTACCTTGATTAATTTATTGGCCCCAATAAATTGTCACAACACCACAGTTGTTTCTTAACACCTATAACTGATTGGGCCAATAAATCAATCAAGGTAGCTGATGTTGCTTTACACCTACATCTATGGCGTGTATTCTTGTCTTGTCTATTTATCTGATTATAATATCATAGTTTGGACTGGTTTTATTTTCGTATTAAATAACATAAATTTTAATTTTTACAAATTCGCTGATAGGAAATACTGCTAATAACTATCTTGAAAAAACCACGTTTAGTAAACGAGGCATTTTTACCAAGCCTCGTTCTGAACAAAATACCCCGTTCCAAAAACAGGGTAATTTAAAAAACCTCGTTTTGGAACTCCAGACAACGAGGCATTTGTTTTACCTCGTTTGGACAGAAATGCCGAACGAGGCAATCTGCGGTTTATAGTGTAATAGTTAACATCACTAGAGACACTACACAACGCAATAACAACACGCTTCGTTTCGCTTAAAATCTTCATTTGAATTACCAACACTCCAATCACCCTTTCGCCAGTCACGCTCTAAAATAATGTTATCCGGCCCTCAGACGCCCCAATTTCGTTTCGCTGTATGAGTTCCGGATTCCGGATATTACATACAAGCAACCTTGTTTTTTTTGGACAATGTTATAAGCGGCTAAATTTGCTTTTGGCCACGAATTGTATTACTGGTGCAAATACTGACTCGTTCCTATAAATAGTTTATAGTTTTGTCGAGAAAGCGATTAGCAAGTCAATAATTGAATGGGTCCGAAAAAATCCGAACATTATTGACGAAGTAGTTTTAAAATAATAGTCTTATCACGAAATGACCCAACAGACGGCATAATATCATTTAATATATTAACAACACATTCATTCAAAATACTCCGATTGTACAATGTGTGTTATTGTGTTCAATATCAAGGCGGTTGTTTTTCTAGCAATATGGGTAATAATCGTACCCCCCCCCCCGTCGAGTGATGACGTATAAAAGTAAGCGTTTCCCTAATTGAATTTGTGACATTTGTTGGAAACAAACGGCGTGAATATAGTACCCCTTTAACATTTGGTTCTGCGACTATAGCCGAGGTAACCCGTTGTCACTGCATGCACTATTTGTGGACATATTATAAAGTCCTGCTAAAATTTGAAATTATTAAAGTTTTGAATTTAGTTGATCTTAGGTGCTGTTTCTATTAGTGCACTTAAGCAAGAACGACGACTACTTAAGTTTAGTTTTGATTTTAAGCCGTCGACAGCAGAAAACAAAATCAGCTTGGATCCCGACAATAGCTCTATCAGTAGGTCTAAACTTGAAAATGTAAAGATATAGCAATCACACACACACACACACCCACACACACGCACTATATAGAAACGCCCGACGACTTTTGTGTCGCCGGCCATCAAATTGAGTCAAACATTTTGGACTAACCTGAGAGTGTAATATAATGCCAGTTACATTAAAATTCAACAAAATTCATTAGCCAATATCAGAGTGCCTGTATCGGAGGAATGGCAAACGTTGGGACACATTTATAATCCAGTGTCACCTTCCGATAAATGTAGGCTACTTCTTTCTATATTTGTAATAAACTCCTGTCGGACTAAGTTTTCTGTCCTTATTAAACTGCAATATGAAAGTACAACTCTACCCAAGCTCTGTTCTAATATATTTTCTATGTGTCACCAAAACCATCCCTTGTTCGCCAAAATCATCCCTTTTGACGAACAAGGAAGAGTTACAATGTAAAACAGAAGGTAAGGACTCCAAAATACCTTTAGAACGGAGGTGGGGTAGAGTTGTACGAGTATCAACATTTTTTTTTGTATATTGCATTTTTAAGGATGGACAGAAATAGTCAGAGGAAAGCGTCCGTCCAAACACAGGAACTGAGGCACATCGGGACTCTAATGTTTGGATGACTAATTGCCGCCGCTATTGGCCGAGAAATTACCATTGGATTTTCTGCAAGAAGAGTTGGGCTAGGAACAGTGTCTGTTCCATCGAATAGCGCGACAGAACAAGGTTCGGAATACATATTACCGATGCAATAGCAATAATACTTGGAAATTGTCGATTAACTACACAAAATCTGATTTGGCTTCCTACATACTGTGCCTTAAATATCAATTTTCCATTTCCTTTTTTCGATTTTTGGATCACACGCAGAAACAATATATAGCTTTAGATTAAAACATGCAATATTTCAAGTCATCATTATTATCAAAGTTCAATAACAATGACGAAATTCCCTCCATTTCCTGGTGGTAATACTACTTTTAATTTATCATATTGGCGACATGTCAAAGTGAAATGAAGCTTTAGAGTTATTCAGCATGAAATCAAATCATGGGTATATTATTTTTTTTTACTCTCCCGGTTTTTGCTTGTCAAATTTAAAATCGAAGATTTCTGATACAACGCGAGAGATATGAGTTTTATTTATGGACGAGATAAAATCTGTTGATGTAGATAAAATGAGCAATGTTGGATTATATTGATATCTATGTAGAACATGCGTTTTGAAAAGGGGGTAGCTCTGTAAGTCACGGCGCTGACTCACTAACCAGGAGGTAGCGGCTTCGATTCAGGTGTAGGGATTTGCCAGTCTGGGTTGCCCTTATCAGTGGTACAAGATGGAGTATCTGGAGGCGATACTCTCAGGTCTAGTCTCATACACTTGTTTGGCGCACTCGTTAAAGAAGCTTAATAATTGGAATTTGACAAATAGTAGGCAAATTGAACTCATAGCACACCGTATGCCTGTCTTCTCCAGTCCGCTTGTTGTCCAATCGTAGGGCATTAAATCCTATGCCATTTCATGGAAACTTCGAAGAAGAGTTTATAGAGCTTTGAACAAGATGTAACACCACTAAATAGTCTAACCAAAAAACCTACTTAAAAAACAAAACCATACAAAGCTCACATTACTTTCTCATTTCTAATTTCTTTTAATCTGTCAAGCACAGTGTCTAGTCGTTGGAATGGGACGAAAACTGAGGTCCCGTATGAAAGTACCCCTGGCCGATTTTCACTCATAGCACATTGCATTGCGTATGTCCACATCGTCTGCTTTAGCCCGGTGGCTGCGGAAAAGTTGGACGCTTAACCATTTTATTATTGTACAAATCGTCTAAATTAGTATTTAGAAAACATTTTACCCATTACGTGTGTTAGGCAAGGGAAGTGTTATTGAATATCCATCGAATATCGTCTTTATAATGGTACATTTGTCATTTGGTCTTTGGCAAGCAGAACGTTCAAAGTCTTGTAGGACTACCCAGTTAAAACGCGACATTGACGGATCACTTGAGATGTACATACTACATAGATTCAGACTAAATTTCCCCTGCCGTCGTTCTTCAATAATTACATATAAATAAATGATAATGTTCAACAAACCTTCTAGACATGTACAGTCTCCCGTCATGACGAATTCTAACAAAAGCATTGGGAACTGTTATATTGTGCGCCTTGCTATTTTTACCATTTACAAAATACGTATCAGGCTTCCATATGGACTTCAAAACTTTGTTACTCAGAGTAAACTCCGTGAAATTGTCAATCTGAAACATGAGTCGATCGTCGTACCATCTTTGTCGAAGGTAAATTTGCATGGAGTATGCCTGAAATAGAGAATACGTTAATCTATTAATCAGTCGGAAGTCAATAAGATTACGGACTGTTAAATAAAGTCTCACCGATAACTTGTGTTAAAGATGCATTATGTAAGAATTTGATAAAGAGTTGGTCGTTCTCATTATAATATATAGTTCAATAATAGATAATGTAAATTGAATATATTGAAAATTACAGTAAAATTACTTTTGTCTGCGAGGTCTTAAATATTTGAAGTTTTGACAAAATGTGGCGTAGATTGGTTATCATCGTAGCATCCGTACTTGACAATCGAGACTATGATAAGTCTCGCCTATCAATCGTAAACGGCGGTGTTCTAATCTACTACACATCGGAGCTACCCAATGGCCCGGAGAGTTGATTATGAGCTTGCCATGCGAATACATGTCTAATTAACAATTTATATAACATCTGAAGACAGAAAGAAAAAACACCTGCAGTTATAGGCAGATGCAGTTCTTATATACAATGTACTTTAAACTAATTTTTTATGGATAGTGACATATCTCCGTTGGTAGAGCGTTGGATTGAGGACCTCTATGCGATTGTATATCTTTATAGAACGCAAGAGATCGGGATCAATTATTTTCAGACAAAATCAAACATCACTTTATCCAAATTGATTAAGAAACAAAAGCAAACTATCAACGATATGCAATCCCCCGTCTTGGTAGAGACCCATAATATTGGTTTACCCAACACGTATACTGTAGTTGGTGCTGAGTTGTTTATTTCGTTTGCGGGGGTTGCTGTATGCTGATCCTTGTTGAACTGGCATTCCTTTAGAAATTCAACATTCACAATGTGATTAAAACCCCGTCAAATAGCGATCAGCGACTTTATACGAAATAAAATGAGCCTTAACGTCCTACTATTCTGCTCCGACTTTAATCAACAAACTTTGGGCATTGTGAATACGTGCGACTAACAATAGTGAATACGTGATTAGGAAAGGCCCACACAAGGCTATTGTACCTGTTCCAGAGCACTTGTCATACCCTTTCTATTCCATTATAGTCTTAACGACATATCATAAAATACCCCATTTGTTCACGAATACCGAGTTCGTGATAGATGTGATAAACTATAATATATTGTAAGAATTCAAATTACTCTACACATCAAAATACATAGAACTAAACCTGTAAGCATGTTAAAACCAGTTAATTCTCATAGCAATTTACAGATGTCAGATTCTCAAAAATCTCAAATGGGTTCCGTCGTTAACACGCTATACAGACGAATATATCATTACTTTACTTTATTATGAGGCCATAAAGGCGGACAAGTGCAAGGCAGATAAAAAATAATTGTTTTATTGTCACATCTTAATGGCTACTCATCCACACAATATCGTCATCTCAACAACAAAATGAATACATCCATTGTATTATTTCAATATGGACGCATCCTGTTGCTGATTGGTCAAATCCCACGTGGTACGTATCATCATGAAGGGAGATTGGTTTTTGTAATTGCATACTGTGATATAAAGTCGCTAGCAATTATACAAATAATCAGCGGATCTACACGACGAGCATCAACAACTAATTATAGAAGGGTATACAATGAAAGTGACGATAATATCAAGCGATATGCGGTAATAACCGGCAGTATATTATATAGAGTAACACTAATTGCCTTAGTATTCTATCGCGTGTTGTCACGTCAAATACGACAACCCTCTCTAAAAAGTTTCCTTCGTCATATTTTTTTTACTACTTAATGTAGCGAGTCGATTCATTCTGGCGGTAATATGGTATAATAAATAATTATACTGCATGGAGTTGCAGAACATTCGATTGATTACTAAGTTCGATTTGAAAATAACCGGATGATACATTACGCCTGTCGCAACACATTCAAGCGATTTATAACATTTTATGATTAAATCGCGTGAAAGGAAATTTTTTGTTCTCAAATAACAAAATAGTCTGTCAAAATCCATGATTATCTTATGATTAATCTTTGCAATAGGTATGAACTCCTGATACCAAATTTCGACAATAGGTACGAGCATCTGATACCAGAACTCGACAATAGGTATGAACATCTGATACTAGATCATGTGATCGATCTCAACAATATGATTGGTCACTACGATAAGTACGAACCTTTCATATTAAATCATGCGATCTCGAGGTACGAACATAAGGCCATGTGATTGATCTCTACGATAAGTACGAACCTCTGATATCAGATCACGTGATCTCTACAATATGTACGGACACCAGATCATGTGTACAAACCCCGGACACCAGATCATGTGTACAAACCTCTCATACCAGGGCGTGTGATTTAGCTCTATTTCCGGTATAAACCCAAGATATCAGATCACGTAATCCCTAAAATAGGTACAAATCTGATATGATATCATGTGATACCAATTATATTAACAGAGTTTCAAGAGTAATGATCTGGTAATTTCGAATCAACGTATGCAATGGAGCGTATCATATTATATACGTTTGGGAGTCACGGTGATTCAGCGAGTTAGGCTCTTGTTCGCTGACCAGGCCATTGCACATGCGCCTGTAACGTGGGAAATATTTCAAGAATTATATCAAGGGATCCGTGTGACCCTTTTTTAAGTCACTTGGACAATTTTAAAACGTTATCGTAGATTCGATTGTCGACCTAGCGAAAATTGGTGCGTATTGCCATTGGTTAACGGAATCTAGAGTAGTGAATTTTGATCCAAATTATTTCAATCCAACCCGTTTCTCACCGTGGTATTATTATATCTACTGAAAGAGAATCGGTCTCAGACGAGTTATTTACTCCTGAGTTAGAAATTGGAATTGGACAAGTTTAGGCAGTTATTTGACAATCTCTCACGAACATTGCCATAACAGACTGTAGACATATACTTAGTCATAGCTTGATGTTATTTTTGAAATATTTTCCACGTTACAGGCGCCTGTGGGTGATTGCGATTTCGGCCCCGGTGTTTGTCGAGAAAAGTCCCCGAGACATTCCAGCGTGATTTTCCCTTGTAACTTTGATAGGACGGGAGTCTGACAACGAAAGCGTCTAGTTGTTCGGCTGAGACAACGAAATCTGGGTTCCGTGTTAAAGTTGGCATGTACGGAAAAGACCATTTTATAGAAATTGGAATTCCATTAAGAGTGGGTCAAAATTTGTAATGGTCTCCGCAAAGAATAGTTGGTTCGCTTTATATATCTATATTCTACGAGCGGCATTTAGAAATTTGCATACGTAATAAACACAAAACAATAATATGGAACCCAATTACAATCCTTGGAGTTAAGGTTCATAATATCTATAAATTGTCTTAATCCCTTTGTAAATTAAATTAATTAAAGCGACGTTTCGTTGAGGGTTATCTCATTGTAACTGAATGTAACCATATCGATATGTTACAGTGTTTATAATGTATCTCAGATCACCCACAGACATAGGGATTAACCCAGAAAGTAGGATGGCTTATTTTCCATTAAGAGCTATGACTGGACAAACCCGGCAAAACGACAACTATTTCAGGTGAAATCATTGAACCATCAACAGGGGTGAAAACCGTTTGCTAAAATGTCTTATCTCATTTTATTTCATTTAAAGGAAAGGAATGGAGCGAACTGTGTCGTCTGGCATACGATTACTTTACGACTACGTGTACAAGGCTCTTAACGTTAACGCCCAACCAATAACAATTCGTTTACGTGCACCACAACGTGACTTCCATTTTACGTTCCATACGAACGACTAGACAACTTTTTACTAGTCATCCCAGTAGATAACCATGAAAGTCGGAAATGAAGTGGGGTTTAACGTCCTACTGTTCTACTCCTATTTGTCTAATAAAGACTGGCCGTATCCGGGAAAATGTCCTTCATAGCACAATATATACATGTAGTGTATGCCTGTAGTTGGTGCAGAATAGTAGGACGTTAAACCCCATTTCATTTCATTTCGTTAGGGAGCTTAAAAAAAAAAACCGTATAAATAAGCCATTGGATGAATTCTTGATGAATATGTGAGTCTAGCGATATTATAAATTACATTTATTGTCTAGCTGGGGATAATAATATTTTTTCAACGATCAAGGTTTATTTAAAGGTTAAATCAGTTTTACGTTCAGCCACTGTAGACCACAATACAAATAGGTGATAGAAGTTTGTTGCTTGGAAACCTTCTGGGAAGTACGTCGAATAACAGATTATGTCTTACGTTCATGACAAATATAAATATTTCACTTACCATGTCGCTTTCACTGATAGGACCCATACTTCTTATAGCAAAATCTGTTGAAATTCTCAAAGGGGCAGCTGAAGTAGAAATTGGCATGCAAAAAATAATATGACAAATTTATATAAGATCAATCTTCACTTATAGTTAATATTTTAATACCATGACCAAATGCAAGGGGAGAAAATCTACTGGTCTTACGGGTGCGTTTGAGATCACAAGATATGTCATTAAATCCAGTGGTTCGGCTTCAAATGCAATGCTTAGGTAGCAAGAAGTAGGATTTCCTGTCCAATCTCGTGGAATTTCTCCGGGTCCTCCGTGTTCCTCTCGCTGTTAAAGACCCAACATGCACAGGCGAATTATTGAATTAAAACTGCACCATATTGTTAGTCCAGAAATGAGGTAGTTGTGTGGAGTTTACGTTAATACCTCCCCCTCTCTTTCTCTCTCTCTCTCTCGATTTGTACACCAAACCGCAAGATAAAAATAAAATTGGAAACCCGACAGCTTCTATAAGCTTAAGAAACATGATATTATTAGCATTTTTAGTAATACTGAATTAAACGCATTGATTTTAAGATTTTCGGAATTAGTACAACATACGGTAATCGTTACGTTCATAGCCAGACAAGCCCTTGGCAAACTGACTATAAATTGAGCAAGGCAGTCTGAAAAAAAATATCTTCAGATGGGAAGAAATTGAGATACATCCGTGTCCTCGTTGCTATACACGCAAAAGAACCATGTACGTTGTGATTTGATGTAGGTAGCCACGGTGGCTAAGTGAGCAAGGCGCTGGCTCGTTAGCCTAGAGTTCACGGGTTTGATCGGGTGTTAGCCGAAAAAGTTCGTCGTATTCTCCGGCGTGGTTTTTCCCTTGTCAGTGGTGCGGGACCAAACTTTTCCTCACAGCACATTGTATGGCGTATAACCGTCTTCAATATCCCAGTTGGGTTTACCAGTAGCATTTTACACCCTGTTTCATTTCTTTTGACGCAAAATAGGTAAAAATACCAATGTCCGGGAAAAATTCGTCATATCTGCCCGTTTACATCATCCCCGTTGATGCATAAAAGTAGGAAATCAAAGCGAGAATTTCATATGTTCTAAGGTAGTCAAAACGTAATTATTTCTATGTTCTTTGCTCAATAGGTAGTCAATTCACAATTATACGATCATAGCCATTATTCCCCACACTTAAAAATCATTGACACCGTAAATAATAAAACAATTACCTCCCTTGTTTTTATATTACCCCCTCCCCCCCCCGCCCCCCTATCGAATAGCTGTCTTCAAACGTTTGAATTTGAAGATAATTTTGATATATACGCCAATTTCTCAACTGGCAATAGTGATTATTCTTTAACAAGTTGAGACTATTTATAAATACCATCTATTTTAAAGCTTTATTTTAAGAATATAACTTAAAAATATGAAATTGTAGCTTTAAACCATATTATTTCATCCCATTTACTAACTGATTTGCCAAACATTCTAGAAGAAGCCTTGTCTATGGATATATTGATGACAACAGTGAGAGTTGAATATATATATTTGATATGTTTCAGACATCATTACCTCCACCTCCAGGTCTTACATGCTTGTTATAGTTAAGCAATAGCTGGTCCAATAATTTGCTGACTTGCTCTCGCTTAAGATTCTCCTTTCCATTGATAAACCTAAAATAAATACATAAAATCTATTATTTAAAGCCTCGTTACGGCCGAAAGTCTATAATCAACACTAGGGCTAATAGGACCGTCCAGAGATCAGAGTTCGTTGATAGAAATGAAATATCGTTAAGGCATTGGCGGAGATACAAGCGCCGTAAAAAGAAAAGGTAACTTTAACTTGCCATAACGTCCGTTAGGTTTGTTCGATATGACTATCTTTTAGACCAACATTCTGTCTAGCCGTTTAGTGTGAACGACCCTTGGAGTGTATAGCCTTGTAGTGTAAATGATCTTTTAGTGTACATGACCTTTTAGTGTGAACGGACTTTTAATGGGTACGCCCTTTGGTGTGTACGAATGACCGTTTTGGCACGAATGAACATTTAGTATGGTAATCAAGTTGGCTAAATAGGTTAGACACTGGCTTGCTAGCCTGGAGGTTGGGTGTTCGATCCCTGCATTGGCCGAGAAAGTCTATCCAGATTTTCCAGCGTGCTCCCCCTTTGCCAGTTATGCAGGGCAGAGGGTCTGACAAGGAGCTGTCTAATCGTTCATCGTTCAGCGGGACGAAAAACCAAGGTCCAGTGTACACATTGCCGTGAATGTAAAAGATCCCTTGACATTTAGAATTCGATATAAGAGTATCTAGGCCGTAGTGCCACTGTCCGGAAAAATTATCATCATAACACACTGTATCGCGTATACCCGTCTTCATTAGCCAAGTTTAGGAGCTGAACCGTAGGACGTTAAACCCTATTTCATTTCATTCCCCTTCAGTATGTATGGCCTATTTGTATGTTTTAGTGTGTTGATATTTAGATGTGTATAGCTTTTTAGTGTGAATGACCTTTTAGTGTGAGTGACCTTTCAGTATGTATGACCCTTTTAGTGTGAATGCGAATTAAGCGAGACAGTACTTGACGATAGGCTTATATGACCTTCGGGGGATAATAACGAACTTTGCCATTAAATGTTTCTAAAAAATGTAAACACACAATCAAACTGTTGACATTTATGGCTCTCTATATACAAATAATGTGTTTTAATCCAATTAGTGACAATGTAAATCTCTGCAAAAATACTTAGATGGTTTTAATAGTCATTCTTCTGTCACAACGTGAAGATTTATTGATGGTTTAAAGTTTAAAGAAACCGGCCATTTACTGTCATTGAAGAAAAGAAAAGTATCGAGAAGAGAATATACGACAGGTGATTTAATTAGTATGCGATCTTTGTGAAAATTGTTGTAATTATTTTGAAAAGTCCATTGTTTCCCAGCATATAATCTAACCCGTCAGAAAACCAATGTTTGTCATCTGACCATACAAAAATCCCACCAGCAGTGAAGATCTCGCAATCCGTTTAAAATCTGTGCCTGCGGCGACCCGGGAAGTTTTGCGGCGCCCCTCGTAAGTAATTTAACATCACAGCATATTCAACATTCAAAGAATTTGCATTTACAAGCCTTTAAGATGATCTATTCGGTGTTAAAATAATGTTCATAAAACGCAGACACATCAAGCGCTTTAGGTATGTCTTTTCTCCCAGCAGTTTCTATCATGTTCAGCAGAAAATATGTATTAATACGATCCTAAAGATCGTATTTATTGATTTACTTAATTGATAGGGGTGCCTCAACAGTTCTCAATCTCTTGGGCCACAGATTTGGGGTGAATGATAAGGTCATCGCTGCTGTGTAGGAGTTTGTAGGGCCGCGTGACAAACATTGGATTTCTGATGGGTTAAATATGCCGGAGAAACGTTAGGGCAAGTGCATTGAAAATATGGAAAGTTAAAAAATTTATATAATATCATTAGTAAAATGAAGATGCAGAAAACTAAGAGGACAATAGTGAAATCAATCATGGCGACATCATCGGAGTTTCTGTTTAAGAGGAGAGGGGCGGGAGAGTTGTCAGATGACCAGTTCAAGTTTTCTTATCATCTTGTATTTCTTTGTAAAGTGCTGTTTACCACCATTATTCCCTTCTGTTTAGCTGGGGAGATGGCACTGCACTGTGTATTAAAAATCAACAGTGGTACTTTTTGTAAACAGAACTAAACGGTACCAATAAACGACGGAGAATTATCAACAGATTCTGCATTCGCGCCACTTTAAGGAGATCCATTTAAATTGTTCTTTCATAGCCGATTCGTGAAATACAACCTTAATTTGTTGGTCTATAACGACAGGATTATTAAACTGTTTGTTTTTATCACTCCTAAGATTTGTTTCGCAGGCTTTAAATCAGAATAAGAAATCTTCATAAATCCAGGAATAGATTGGAGTTGAACTGTCTTGATTAGATCGCCGGGCCATTAGAATCAATAAAGCAGAATAATATATTGACTCTTTTCATGCTGAATATTTCACGCTCATTTGGCGTATTACCTAATAACCCATGACGTCAGTGCTAAATCACGCTATACAACGCTGGCCCGCGACAAGTTTCGGATAATTGTCTGCAATAATTTCCCGCCATTTAACACAATTTTATCAAGCTGTGAACTCACACAACGAGCGATAAAAAACAAATCATGGAAGAGTTTATTGGATCTGGAGTCGAGAGGCTAGGATCGTGTGGTGAATGTAAATGAAGTGTCTTTAGATTAGCGGGTGATAGATGAAGGTTTTAATACCCGTTTAAAGATAGTAATATCACTGGCCTTACATTACTTCACACCTCGACCTGTCAACAAAGTCACCCTGTATTGACAGTAAGTTAACGGATATACATCAAAAGAGATCGTGCACGGAGTTCGTACTAACTCACAATTCATGTCTTTTTACTAATTGCATGCAACACTTTGGCACATTTCTACAACATTCTGTACAAGAGTACAATATTCTAAACGGAAATTTGGAGCCACAGTTTCTCAGTGGATAAGACACTGGCTTGGGCTGGATGTCGCGGGTTCGCTCCTGGTGTTGGCCGAGAAAGTTCAAAAGAACCCCCTCACAGTTTGAATTCGATAGACGAGTAGACATTTGGAGCCACGGTTTCTCAGTGGATAAGACTCTGGCTGGGGCTGGAGGTCGCGGGTTCGCTCCTGGTGTTGGCCGAGAAAGTTCAAAAGAACCCCCTCACAGTTTGAATTCGATAGACGAGTAGACTGTAGCGCCGCTGTCCGGGCAAAATTTCCCTCACAGCACACTGTATGGCGTATACAGGTTTCACCTTATCAAGCAAATATAAAGGGAACGAGATCCATCTCGGTGTTCGTTTGCAGCTAACCTAAATCAAAATGCATGGTTTCTCTAACATTTTTGTACATTTCTACAACAATTTGCTCAATGTTACACTATTCTGACTAAACCTAGACTCTTGGGCAACCAATCTGATTAAAACACAGATCCAATTTCGTTTCGTTTTTTATAGATCAAAATTTCGTTTTTACTTGTCTTTACTACTCTTGGATCTGGAAGACTTGTTATTTAAGTCGTGTTCTGCCTGAAATGAGGGGTCAGCCAATCAAATGGCCTGTCGAATCGATCGTTTTACCTTTTCATGCGCGGAACTGTGGGTAAATATTACCAGCGGATAGAAATCAAAACAAAACAAAAGTAGATTTTAAAAAGCATGGCGGTCGCTAATTGGTTCGTCTAATGACTGACGTTATCGGGTCAAATGTCCCGTGCTTGATACCTGGCGTAATGAAACGTGAGCTCCCACTATAACTTGTTAGATCTACATGAGTGTAGGCCATCGAAAGTATAAAAAAAACGAAACGAAATATAGATCTATATTTTAATTAGATTTTTGGGCAACTATAGGTAGTACTAGATGGTAGTGATTCAGAATTCGTTTTCCTTTAAGAAAAATGGCGTTTTGGATGACTGGAAACAAGAAAGGTGAATTCTTTACATTGTTAAGAACCAAAACAGAACACCTATTTTTCTACCAAATACGATGGACAAAATGGACCGAAATGACTGGTTTAATGAAGACGGACACTGTGCTATTAGGAAACTGTTGCCCGGACGCCGGCACCACGGTCCAACTGTGAGGGGAGTTCTTTTACCTGCACGTCAATGTGTTCACGGGTTTATATCCATTTGGAATCTAATAAACGGGGTCAATGCTAAATTAAAATTTTTGAAAAATGTCTGTAAATGTATAAATTATTCAAAGACATCTGTAATATATATAACATGTTTCTCTGGGGTATCAACGTAAAATTGGTGATATCATAAATAGATGGAAAATTAAATTTCTTTACAGATTTCTAACCTTGGGGATACCGAATATTAGTCATTACACTTCCCCTACATTGAGATGCATGGTAATCGATCCATAGCTCCCTTGCCGCGCTTCGACCTCTAGCTGGCCGGTCACCTCTGGCTTGCGGCTGTGGTTTCGAGCCCTGGTCTGGCATGGGGCGCCTTCTCAACCTCGTGGGTTTCCTCCGGGCACTCCGGTTTCCTCCCACTGCTAAAGACCCCTACGCGCAAGCGAATTATTGAAATAAAATGAAACCATATGTTAGTCCCAAAATGACCTAGTTTGTGTCGAATGGACGTTAAAGCCCATTTCTCTCTCTCTCTCTCTCTCCCTTATCACCAGTTTTTATTTCACCACACAATTAAAACATAGCAGACTCAAACGAGATTTTTGATGAAGTACATACATTTTTCGACATCTCTAAAAGTCTTTAAGATGAGGAATTGTTAATCATTGTAAGAAGAAGTATATAATTGTACCAATGGTTATTTCGCGATTTTGATTATCCTTGCACATGTCAAAATTGATTTTTTTTATTTTAATAGATCATGTCTGTTTTAATTATGTGCTGTAAACATGTTCAAAAGAAATTTTAAAATATTTATGTCATACGTGATATTACTGCTGAGAATAATTCGATTTATTTGACAATTATAAAACACATTTTAACACGTTTAGCAATTTATATCAGAAACTTTCCTCCCCCGCGATCGTCTTTTGGTGTTATTTTGACGATTACCACGATTTAGGTTCTCGTCTTAGGCAATACAGACGGGTTCGTTCACAAATGAACAACAACCGTGTAATGGTTGCTTCAGCAGTCTAACATATTTCAAAGATAAGACGAAAGCGAGAAACTTTTCTTGCAGAAACCACAAACGTGATAACAGAAAAGAAACAGAAAACTCTCTTTATATGGATTGTTGATGCATTGGATTAAACACGACTGACATTATCGGACTCATTAATTTATCTGTCCATAAATGGTTGGATCGTTTTCACTCATGATCAAACCAGCTACTGGTTTTTTCTTTCAAAGAAATCTCATTTTGTTGTTCGCTGTTTTTGTGAGATTTGATAAATCTAGTTAGGAACTGTATACCTCCAAAGATAACTAGTTCTTTGTAGTTTTTCCGAAGTGTTGCGTGATTCAAACGAGCAATAAAAGCTCTACACAATATGCTTCCTGTCATCGACATTGCATTGTACTAACAATATTGCTAGTTCAATGTGTTTACCATTGGGATGTATGTAAAGGAGAGAGAGAGAGAGTGAGAGAGAGAGAGATGGTGTAACCTTAAATTGACATAATCTAATTCATTTTAAGACAAACACATGGTTCAGTTTTATTCGCTTTTATGTAGGTGTCTTTGGCGTTGGGGGAAAACCTGAGGACCCGGAGAAAACCCATGAGGTTGAACAGGCCACCATATACCTTATCACGTACAAGCAGAAATCGAAGCCACGCCATACGACTCAATGACAGACCTTATGACGTAACGCGCACGCGTCAACCATTCGGCCACCCAAACCCTCGGTATGTAAAGGAATAATATGTGGTTGAATGCATTTCTAGTCGGCGCCACCTGGGTTATAAGGTAATATTACAACCAGATCTGTGAATATTATATGAAGAGTCCAGGGGAAGAACGATCTAAGTCACATTTTTGTCTTTTCGCATAAAACGTCAAACAGACTTTTGGACGAGAATGTTTGATGCAAACAGAAGAAGGAGTGGGTTTAGTTACAACTTCAAAATGATGTTTAACATGAACCTACTCGTCGTACGTACATACCAACGAACGGTTCAGCACTACTAATAAGAAGGCATTCTCCCGTCGATGTCTGATGGTAAGTAAGTAAGCGCCATACTGACTAAGCCATCATGCCCCCCACACTCACACCCACCCGCAACGCCGAAAACATAGTTTGAGGTGACCTTTAGCATTAAAAGGATCTTCTGGGATATTAACAAATAATTTACTGTATCAAATGATTACAATCTAAAGCAATGTTGGTGTAATTTTAAACATAACTGGTCTCCTTATTTAGTTCGTTTGGCGATTCGGTATACAAATGTTCTTGTATGAATCATTTCCCGAAGAAGACTAGAGACGTCGCGGTAATAAAAGCTAGGTAATTATTATTCAATAATATGCATTTTATTCTTTCTTTATTCATTTGGGCTAAATGCCATTTAAACAACATATTGCTGTATACGCAAGACCTGAAAGCAGGCAGTTGTATTTAGACCTAAACTCGACAAGTTGTATCTTTAACGCAACCAGAACTCAACAGGTTGTATCTTTAACTTTAGACCTGAACTCAGCTGGTTGTCTTTAGATCTGAACTCAACTGGTTGTATCTTTAGCTTTAGATCTGAACTCAATAGGTCGTATCTTTAACTTTAGATCGGAATTCGACAGTTGGTATCTTTAACTTTTATTCGGAACTAGATTGGTTGTATTTTTAATTCAGACAGGAACTCAACAGGTTGTATCTTTAACTTTAGACCGTTTGTATCTTTAACGTCTCTTGTTCTTCTGGGACGTCTACACGGTAAACGTTATTCATTTAAAACACCTCTGTCTGTGCCCGACTTACACATTGTAAACTATTTGCTTTTTGCCGGCTCAATTACACTTATACTCCGTCTTGATGTTACACAATTACCCCTTTGATCTGGAAACGACTGTACAGTCTTTTCCTAACGCCATTACAGTTAATAGTCGCAATGGGAAACATTTATGGGAATTAAAAGAGACAAATGCTTGTATCGTCAGTGTAAAAAATTGAGATGTGTTACTACCGGAAACTAAAATGCCAGTTGATCTGTGAATATAAGTGAAGCGCATGATTAGCTGTAAGATGTTATAACTTGTAAGAGTTCTCGCTGTATAATAATGGTATTAAATCTCATTTAAAAAAAAACCAAAATCCTAGGATACCATGACATGAACTATATTATTTACTTTATTTAAACATGTCATGACCTTTATATTATTTACCTTATTTAAACTTGCCATGAATTATATATCATTGTACGTATTACTAAACCATGTCATGAACTATATATTATTTACCTTATTCAAATTTGTTATGACCTATATATCATTGAACGCATTACTACAAACTATAACATTTCATGAACTATATATTATTTACCGTAAACATGTCATGAACTATATATTTTTGAACGTATTACTACAAACTATAACGTGTCGTGAACTATAATTTATTACAACCATGTATCATGGATTACATGTATTTAGTTTATTAATACCGGGTATAGCTTGGCATGGACTATATATAATTCAACTTATTAAAACCACGTATATCATGACATCAACTATGTATAATTGTTAAAACCACGTATAGTATAACATTAGCTATTAATTAGAGGTATTAAAACCATATCTAGCATGAAATTATTCAATTCATTAAAGCTAAAGTCTCCGGACAATTATAATAAACCATTTCGTCTCTTGTTCTTCTGGGACGTCTACACGGTAAACGTTATTCATTTAAAACACCTCTGTCTGTGCCCGACTTACACATTGTAAACTATTTGCTTTTTGCCGGCTCAATTACACTTATACTCCGTCTTGATGTTACACAATTACCCCTTTGATCTGGAAACGACTGTACAGTCTTTTCCTAACGCCATTACAGTTAATAGTCGCAATGGGAAACATTTATGGGAATTAAAAGAGACAAATGCTTGTATCGTCAGTGTAAAAAATTGAGATGTGTTACTACCGGAAACTAAAATGCCAGTTGATCTGTGAATATAAGTGAAGCGCATGATTAGCTGTAAGATGTTATAACTTGTAAGAGTTCTCGCTGTATAATAATGGTATTAAATCTCATTTAAAAAAAAACCAAAATCCTAGGATACCATGACATGAACTATATTATTTACTTTATTTAAACATGTCATGACCTTTATATTATTTACCTTATTTAAACTTGCCATGAATTATATATCATTGTACGTATTACTAAACCATGTCATGAACTATATATTATTTACCTTATTCAAATTTGTTATGACCTATATATCATTGAACGCATTACTACAAACTATAACATTTCATGAACTATATATTATTTACCGTAAACATGTCATGAACTATATATTTTTGAACGTATTACTACAAACTATAACGTGTCGTGAACTATAATTTATTACAACCATGTATCATGGATTACATGTATTTAGTTTATTAATACCGGGTATAGCTTGGCATGGACTATATATAATTCAACTTATTAAAACCACGTATATCATGACATCAACTATGTATAATTGTTAAAACCACGTATAGTATAACATTAGCTATTAATTAGAGGTATTAAAACCATATCTAGCATGAAATTATTCAATTCATTAAAGCTAAAGTCTCCGGACAATTATAATAAACCATTTCGCGATATGAAAACTAAAAAACTTAAAATAGTTTATATGGCCGATTTGGTCTTGTTATTTCCAGTTATTGTGCCTAGAGGTCGTTATACATACATGTACATATGGGACATCTTAAAGGATCGTTATGATTTCTGAAATGTAGAAGTGCCTGTGACTAAACGCCGTTCATTCGTTTTACAACCCTTCTAGACGTTCTGATGTGTCAAAAATAATACTAAAAAAAAACATCTTTAAGATTTGATGGAATATGTTAGGGATTTCAGTCCTTAGAGTCCAATATTCTCTAACTTGTGTTTAGTGAAGTATGGAGTAACACAAGAAAAGAATTGAAAGGAAAATTTCAATGACTTCACTAATTGATCAACAAAGGAAGATGAAGATATCCTGATGCATGGTGCTCCTGTGCCGATCATCATACAAATCAATAATCACTTACCCAAGTCGATGCACAAGTGGAGGAAATGAAATGAAATGGGATTTTACGTCCTACTATTCTGCTCCAAACTAGGCTAATGAAGACGTTAATTAAATCCCGTTTCATTTTGTGTTTTGTTTTTTAGATGCCCCCATAACGCGGAAACATAAGGATTAGCTTCCAGTGTTCATTATGTAATGAACACCGTGTTCGACCCCGGTGTTCGACGAGAAAGTTCAACGCGATTTTCCCTTTCAGTGGTGCAGGATTGTGGGCTTGGCAAAGAACAACGTAAAATAACCCATGGCAGTTGGAATTCCATATAAGATAGAAAGTAGTGTCGCTGTCCGTGCAAAATGCTCCCTCATATCAAACGGTATGTCGCTGCTGTCCGGGCAAAATGCTCCCTCATAGCAAACCGTATGGCGTATGCCCGTCTTCGTCAACCCAGTCGATGCATAACAGTAGAACTTTAAACCCCGTTTCATTTCATTTCATTGCTATATATAGATTTACACACTATATCCTTTTCGTACTGGATATGGTTGCATAATATTGCTTCTTGTGCATTTCTTGTTTTCTGGTGTTTTCAATCGACGCCCCGAGGAGCTATTGACAACTACTCTATGATTACCTTAAAACCATATCACTTACACAAGCTGAGTGCTTCCGGGTGTAATAGTGATGACTGATCGTTGACAATCACGCGGATCGTGCGCTGAAAGCACCCCTAGAGCTACCATGAAATTACCTCTGTGTTATAGAAATGTTCTTGAATTCTGTAGTAGTGGTACTGGCACATGGATTATGATCTTGTTGCGTGAATATAATACATTTATCATGTAGATTGATATTCCCGCTGTCACCTCACACCAGATTGTAATTCAAATATGCCATACTAGTTATCTGCCCTTTATCCGCAGAAGAACCAGATAGATTGAACACCAGATCATCTACTGACTACCGTAATCACCGTGTCTATTGAAACATTTCAAAGAATATCTGGAGCGTAGTAACACTGACTACCTTGCTGTGAGCTTCGCTATCAATGAAACATATCTTGGGCTTACCAATACTGGTCGAATCGTTACCCCTGGTACATGAATTAGACAAACAAGCATTCGTCTTTAGTTCATGGTTCGATCCCCAACATGAACATGACACACAGTAGGCACTGGTCACCTGCATAGGCTATTGGTGTTTCACCAAAATCTTGGGTAACTAACTGCAAAAGACTCGAATTAACATACGCTGCGTTGTGTGGACAGACCCCTGGTATTGAACTAGTACCAAGGGGTAAAATACCAAACCGGCTTAATGTGAAACATTTCACCAGATTACCAAAAACAGCTTAATGTGAAATACCTTTCATGTAAGACATGGACATTTCACCAAAATACACAAAACAGCTTTAATGTGAAATACTTTTCATGGGGACATTAAAGTTTCACCAAAATACTAAAACGGCTTAATGTGAAATAACTCTCATGTAAGATAACTACATTTCACCAAAATACCAAAATGGCTTAATGTGTAATACCTTTCATGCAAGATAACGACATTTCACCAAAATATCAAAACGACTTTCTTGTGTGAAATATCTCGTCTGTAAAATAACGACATGTCACCAGAATATCAAAACGGCTTTATAATGTGAAGCAATATCTCGCCTGTAAAATAACGACATTTCGCCAAAATATACCAGATTTTCTACTAATCAATATTAATATAACGATAAAAACAAGGTTTTTAATTATTGTTACAAGAAAATTAAGATTTATAAGATGGAGAATGAATTTGGCGCATTGATGACCAACATCTGTCAAACTTTACTCAAATTTGCAGGTTTTTTGACATTACGTTATAATAAATATTATAAATATTTCTATCGTTTTTGTTAGTGTATTGAAAGGAATTGTGAGGTTTATTTGACAGACGACGAATGAGGGTGTCACAGTATTGAGTCGTAACCTGGTATTATGTTGTAACAGATGCTGATTTATATGCCAGTTATAAAAAGGACTGTTAAAAACTATCAAGTCCCTGATCATAGATAATTATAACATGAAAACCAGATAGAAATAACAAGTAAGTTAAAGCGGCATTATGTTGTGGAACATTAAATAGGGGGCCAAAGTTTTTACTGTAACAGTTAAAAATAGATAATGTAAAGGGAATATGCTGAAAATGTCAGTCAAATTGTTTCTCTCTAAACTGAGATATTAGCGATGGAATTTAAGGGTCATTATTACTAAAGTCGGTACGATAAAAAAAACTTAGTATCGATTATCCATTTTTTGATTTAATCATCAATAAGCGTTGGGCAGGAGATCGGATTCAAATCCAGTGAAAATCCGACACGTAAGATGACATCAACAGTTGATTAAGGTCTTTTCATGTTAATAAATGTCTAATCAATAGTTCATGAAACATTTCAGGCCTAAAGAAATACCACCTGCAATAGGCAGATATAGCTCTTGCATTATGTATGTTTAATAGAAGGAATACGTTGACGTGGTAAATATTATTTTCGCAGCAAAGTCGACCAGAGTGGGAGATGAAGCAAATTGGGAAGAACATTTCCAAACCCAGCCCTGTGTTGACAATTCCGACCTCCATGTCCAACCTAAAGATAAGTTCCTTCAAAAATGTCAGTGTGGATGAATTCGAATAAGAAGAACTAAACACATTACTTTGTTCAAGTGCGCGTTAGTTGACTTGAGACATTTGCGAAATCCAAGTATCTGGCTATCTTTGGCGGGTTTGCCTTCAAAGTATCAGACACACTTTCCTTTTCAAACGTTTGAAAGGTTTATCGAGGCCTAAAGATTTGATCCCGCTAACTGACTAAACGTGTCGTATCTTGTACATTAGTAATCGTCATTGTATAGAGAATGACGTTACTGATGTTCGTTTATATATCTAAATACATTGAAAACTGTTCTGATCCAAAACGATTTCCTTTGGTTTCTTACAAACACAAGTGACTTACAAAACATCGGTGTATAAAAGCCAGGAATAAGATGATTAACGATCAATCCGTATAAATATTTGTCCAGGATAAAATAAATATATGAATATATTTTTTCTAGGTCTGCATCTTTATGTTGCCATCAATAGATGCATTGATGAACATCCCAGATCAGCAAACTTAAGAATAATAGAAGCGACTTGAATCTATAAGTCAATATTGACCAATGGCCACTTTCTGTTTGTGTATTATTAATATTTTAGCATCTGTGCAGCATAATGAAAAGGATTCATATATCGAGCCGCCGTAGCGATAAATAAGTTAATGAATAAATTAGTTGAAATTAAGAAAGACATCGGTAACGTTTATATAAGTGTTGATTCTCGTCTGGCTTATATCAATATACGACATATTTTGTTGTTGAAACAAGAACCATTTTGGAACAAACACTAATAGAAACAAATTCGTTATTTCTCTTATCAATTTTCAAGGGGTCGAGTAAAAGAGAAAAATCTTCCCAACCAAACCACGCCACTAAAATTCATCTGAATAAATTGTTTCTATGGAAGTGGAAGTGAGCAGGGCACAATTCCATGGAATATATTCACTGTTTATTGTTTTCCATAAATTTGATTTAAGACTACGCAGCGACATAGAAGAACAATTGAAAATACATAAACATTTTTAATTCTGTTCTTTAACGGCGATACCATAGATCTCCATAAACAGCGCAATTGGTTTTAAATCCATAAACTAAATTAATGGGCGAGTGAGGTTTTTATAACATAAGCCCGCTTTGGGTAAAATTGAAGCCAGGTTTCAGAAGCATCCATATTGACTCAAATAACTAAAACCAAGCATACAGGTATCTTTGGCTACAACGGGGTTAAAAATTCGTTCAATTCAAAAAGTATATGTTATACAAGGCATTAGCTCATCATTGACAACCAAAAAAGCGACATTGAACAGGTATCTTACACGTCCAGCAACTCGTAACAACTCATGGATTAAGTTACGGTCCGGGAGCCACGATAACATGGTGATTAAGAGGTTGGCTCGCTAACTTGGAGCTCCCTTGTTATTTCCGGCATTGTTTAACCTTATCAGTGATGCAGGAGGAGGGAAGGGGTGGCAAGGGGCAACGTATAGTGGTGCGGATTGGACTATGGCGTGCACGTAATAAAAACCCTTGACAGTTGGAATTCGAGAATAGAGTAGGCCATATTTGCCTCATAGCGCACTATATGTATAACCGTCGTCATTACCCCATTGGGTGTAAAACAGTAGGACGTTAAACACCATTCTTTTCATTTCGGATAATTAACTATATATCTGACGAAACCGCATCTGTAAATACATGTCATGATGTTAATCCAAGTATAAAACTCGATAAAAACAGTTATCAATCTTTGCAGTTTGATTAGACTTCAAGATCGAAAGTGGTATCTTTTAATCAATGGTTTATTCGTTATGATTTATAAGGATATTGATGCACAGAAATAAGCATTGTGTAGGTTGCTCCATTATGCAATCCAGTTTATCGTCTTTCTATTAACGATCAATAGGTCCTGATGTCTTCAATAGCAGGTAACGTACAAATTATACCTAATTGGCAAGATACATTATTATTTTTAACGAACAGCTAATAATTGAATTATTTTTGATTGGGTAAAAATTTGCACAAAGAAATTGCCAAGAGAAGAACAGTAAAGAAGAGCAACAATGACATCATTTGTAAAAACAAGATTAGTTGTTAATTGGAGTGAACAAAGGTTGTATCAATACACTTAACCTGACGAATCTGTTTTGATGTGTGATTATTTTGAACTGTGGGATACCAATATACAAATGTATTTGTATTAGTACTTATAAACAAGACCCGCAAATTAAAATTATTCCACAGGTTTCATGTACATCAGATAAGACTTCAATTACATTGCCTGGAGGAAAAAAATAAGGACAGTTTCTAGTATAGATTTGTTGTTTCAGAGAGTGCAATATAATTAGTAGAAACATTGTCTCCCGATATGATCTCTTCTCTCTACCTCTAGTAACGATTTTCAAACCCGAATCAAGATACGCGAATCCGGAAGGCATGGGTCCAAAATTATGGCCTTTCAAAAGCGGTATTTCAATATGATGTGCCTGTTCCTTTATATTTGTAAGCTGAATTTGGACACACATTTTCTAAATTCTGGCAATGCAACACAACATAGGTGTCTGAAACAGTTGTCTGTTGAAACACGGCTTTAGTGTCTTAAACAGCTGGACCCGGTCATCGTGTGTGTCGGTCACAATGGCCCATCAGTTTGCAACGCACTGGCTCACTTACCAACCAGAAGGTTATTATTATCAAAATTATTTGTCATTGTGGCTAAAACACAAAATAAAGGCATACTTTTATACTATCTAGATAAGGTGTAAGGTGCATACACACGACAAAAAGTGTGCTGAGTAGTTCTACAGTACCACACAACCGCGGTTCCGTGTACATTTATAGTACACGTAAAAAAAAAACCCCAGGTGGGCTCCAGAATGACCCTGTCTCTAAATGACAAAATTAGCGTATTGAGCGGACATGAAACTCTATTCCTCAAATATTCGTACGGAAAAATTGCGAAAGAGCATACGAACTGAAAGAATCGTCCAAAAATCAATTTAAACTAGCCTACATGTACTACATGACACGCAAAACAAAACCCAGTACTCTTGTTTCAGTGGATAAATGGTATTTGTGATTGGTAGAACAACACTGGTAAATCGGGTAATGATATTCTTCTATAAATTGCGCTTAATCGATAGTTCATGATGTCATATCTGTTTTGTTAAACTGCTCCTCTAGTGGTTGCTAATTGCTAGTTTACATTGGATGTTTTAACAAAATGTCAACCAACACAAATATCTTTTCAATAAATACTTCGAAATGGATTTGTCTGTTTTGTTAAACTTATTCTCGAGTTATTTTCATATCGCAAACAAAATATAACTTCTTTCAATAAATATTTAAGACCCGATTGTTTGTAGTTTAAAACTTATCCTGGAGATGGTTGTAAATAGGGTGTTTTAGAAAAAAATAGTTTCAATAATTGGTGTATATTGATATGAATTCTGGTTTTATGTGAGAGAGAGAGCGAGAGATGGGGAGAGTGAGCGAGAGAGTGTCAAGGAGGGGAGGGAGAGAGAGAGAGAAAGGGGGGGGGAGGTAGTAACATCCACTCGATACAAACTGGGTCAATTTTACTTCAGTTTTACTTTTGCTTTTTTATCAATGGCGGGGGGGGGGGGGGGCATGACAAAATCCACGAAGCTAGACATGGGACACTACTGCTTGTAACGTCAGTCTACACAAGCGGGTGATCGAAACCCCTCCACCTTACTCAATAACAGACATTATGAACGGAAGAGCACTCGTGAAACCAATCGACCACCCAACACCAATTTTTAGATTTATACAAGTGAAATCTACCTATACCATATAAAAACAACTATATGAAGTTGATATATAGCCCTGGGGGCGGTGTCCTAAAATTCGTGTCCGTGATATTACTCTGGTGGAAGCGGGTAATATAAGTACGGAAATTAATACAATATGTTTTTACGTTACAGTGCATGTTAAAAATAAAAACACGTATCGTTCGAAGAACATTCCTCTAAATCCCATTGCCTCGTTGTTCAAATCATATCATAAGTTACTATATTTTTGCAAGCGATTAGATAACATAACAATTTTGAATGCAGAAAAATAAACACAGTGTGCTAATGGCTTCGTTAAGCGTTTCTGCCCAATTTAACTCAAAGAGCAACTTCGTCGTTAATACCGACCAGATAACACAAATCGTATCATACTTTACTATATAACTTTACACGCGGTTAGATAACAATTTAAAAAAATAAATACATAAAACAAAACACATTAGGCAAAATATTTTAGACAAGCTTTTCTGTCCCATTAAACTCCAGGGGTAACGTCGTAGTTAATACCAACCAGATAACACTTGATCAAATTGTATCATACGTTACTATAACTTTACACGCGATTAGATAACAATTTAAAAATACATAAAACTAAACACATTAAGCTAACGGTACTAGTTATGCGTTTCTGTCCCATTTAACTCCAGTAGTAGCTTCATAGTCAATACCAACAAATAACACTTTTTTTTAAAAATAAAATAAATATGCTAAATATTTTCGTCAAGCTTTTCTGCAACATTTAACTCGAAAATAACCACATCGTTAATAATTTTCAAAAATAGATAAATAAAATGAAATCGATGATCGTAATGATTTTAGTCACGTATCTTTGCGCCATTAACTCATAGAGTAATCATACTCCAGTTTGTAGCAGTTAAAGCTAATATACGAATACACCACAGATATTCTAAAGAAAAGAAAGAAAACGTGTATCATAAGATCCGTTCGCTTTGTGATCCTGGCACAAGACATATGTGAGAGGTTTCAAGAATGGTTTAAAAAGAAAATTGATATGTTTTAATAAATCTACAATATTCCTTGTAAATATTCTTAGATAATTTCTCAAGTTTTGTTAGGAGGGGCATTTAAATTAATACCCCACAGAAAACCCACTGGATTCAAACGTACGCTACCTACGACATTATAAATTTGTATTATCTAAATTAATGATCAATAAGTATTCAAATATCAATCCCAAAACATGGGATTAATACGTTCTTGGCATCGATGTAAGCAGATACAAATCAAATATATTGAAAACGATTACAGAACAACAACACAAACTAATGTAGAATCGAAAATCGAGTGACCTCGATGTTACCGGATGCTTTTTAAATATTCCAAGTGATTAAAGACGCATAAAGATGGAAACGTCTTATCAATAGAGACTACTGTATCTCCCAATCAGAACACCCAAGTTCTACATTGCACTCGAAGCTTTGTCTATTTTAATAGGTTTCGATGCTTCTGTTTGTATCATATTAATCAGGAACATTCCACGTCTAAAAGACAAATGAACTATTTACCATTAGTAAACAAAGCAATGGTACTCTTGGATTTCTATTAAATCTGTCCAGATTAATTTAATGGTCATTGTATCCATTGACAAAATGAATTGGAGATTTTGTGGGATTAAGGCCATCATTAAAGCTTTATTCACAATGACCAATGGTGAACAAGGTTACATGTGATCTTTAATGACAAAAGTCGCCAGAGACGAGAAAGACCATTTGATAGGATCAGCCATTCCATCCAATAGAAATATGTCTAATTAACTTTTCGCCAACTGACTGTTATCGTCGAACAATAAACTGGCTTAAGCTTCGACCAAGTTCATGTCAGGACCAGAGAAACAAGGCCACATAATACTAGTTCAATTAATCCCTTCTATTACAGGTATCGATTAATAATCGAACGACATATTTATGATCCTCAAATATCAAACGATTTACTTGGGTCATTTGGAAGGTATTGCATGTTATTATTGAACTACGTTTATAGTCTGTAAAACTGAGATATGCACTGATAGATTGAACGTCGTTTCTCATTTTTAACTGAGTTATGGACCATTAAGGTGTTTTCCAAGTCAGTAATTAACTGATTTGAATCAACATGTTTAAAAGTAGTACCCACTATTTAATTATAACCGTTCGATAATAATTGTCCATCAAATGAACAACCTGGTTCGTACTTCAATACTACTAGCTAACCTAACCTTCTCTCTATATGCATCCATTGATGGACTGGTATCTGGGAGAGACAGGGAGAGAGAGTGTGTGTTTGTGTGGTAGGGATATAACGTCAACTCGACACAAACTAGATTATTTCCTGAATAATACATGTATTAATTATTAATTGTGCTTCAGTAATAAGTTTGCCCGTCGGGGTGGGTGTGTGTTTGTCTTTTATTGTGGATGATGCCCCCCCCCTCTCTCTCTCTGTGCCTCTCTTTCTATTTACTCGCCGCCTTTCTTTTAATGGATTACTTTGCACTTAAGAATTTTTTATGAAATGCATTTACATGAACAGCTGCGATGAGCACCCTCAAACTTCCCAAAACAACCCACTCTAGATATAGATAATGGCTTTAAGCCATATTTATTTATTAATAACCATAATACACCATAAATACAAATTTAGTTCACATTCCTAGAGTAATAAGGGAGGGGGGTATAATTTAACCATATTATTTCGCACAACAAAGAGACAATATGTGTTGGTATTTGGTAGTATTTAGTTAGTATTGGGTGGTAATATTGAGTAGTATTGGGTTAATCGTTCTGCCGAATTTCGACGGCTTCATCCACGTTAAAATATACAGGCATAAAATAACCTAATCACCATATCATTTAAGGAGACTCGTCAGATTGTAAGTGACTATATCTTTATATGTCGTTTACAGTGCAGATCGAACCATTTTTCGACTGAATTCTGTTTTTGCAATATTTTAGTTTGCAAGGAAATCCGCAATCCATTAATACAAATGCGATTTAACGTTATACTGTTCTGCTCAGATTAGGCTAATATGTCCTCCTCTTATATCGAATTCCAACTGCTAAAGTTTCTTTTACGTGCACGCCAATGTGTAGAAGGGACCTCCATCTCTTCCAAGACGAACTTTCTCGGCCCACATCAGGATCAAACAAAAGACCTCCACGCTCAAACACGTTAAAATGACAACTTCGCATTTGTATGTCACTGTTAACGCATAACAATTACAGTATTGATTCCGATAGAGTGGTGCCATTGTTTAAAAGGGCGTATTTAACGAGGTACTCTCCAAGTTATTCATCCACAAGTTTCAATTAATTGTCAATCGTTTGAAATAAGGTCAAAAACGCGATGTGCTGAAAATTGGATGATTGAAAATTTCTGTTATGAGTAAATTATAATTACAACTAAACAATTAGTCGATAAATAAATTATAGTCAACTTCGTTGTTTTCCGTTATTTTGAGAGAAATTTTATGTTGTTTGAATTTGTTACCCGTTGATTCGTCGATTGTATTTTCATATTCAGGAAACTTTGTCTATTATCACTTTTAGTGGATGTCTACAAGAGCGCAGTAGCGTTACACTCGATTAAAGTATAGTTTAATTGTAACGAGCAAGTGTTTCCAAATGACTGAGCGGGATTACAAGTATTGAATTCATAATGGCCACTAGCCTTATTATTTATCGTCGATCATAATAGTCTAGATTATAATTGTCAATTGCACAAGATTGATTTATTCAGCCGGAAGTCGATAAGCTGGTGTTTATTATCCCGAAAGTCACAGCTCGATATATTTGTACTCGGGGCTGTTCATGAATTGACTTGGCATGTTGGCTATCGCCGAGAAATGATTATCGGATTAATAATGGGATCAATTATAAAAGAACGATAATAAACTGCTTATAGAATTTTTAATAAGTTTTGGTTGTTTACCATTACATATGTAATTGGAGTCGTGGTGGTTCAGTGAGTAAGACTTTGGCTCACTAACCTGGATGTTTCGTGTTTGATTTACGCGTTGGCCGTAAAAGCTCATCGGGAACTTCCCGTGCAAGACGGAGGGGTTGTTGAGGGATAACGTTTAGTCCATCATAGCACACTGCATGGCGTATGTACGTCTTCGTTAGCCCAGTCGAGGTTCCATATCTCGAGATGAACAATTAGCACCATCAAATACAATTACTTTTGTGCACCAACGGAGCTGCTGAAGACAATGTAGTGTGTTATAAGGGAAGTTTTGCTCAGGCAGCATTGCTACAGTCAACTCGTATTGCCAGTCCCTTATAGCCAGGAGGTCAGCGTCATACCCACGGTCAGTAATGTATATGGGACCGAGATCCTCGCTGGTGACTCGGCACAATAACCAATCAAGAAGCGTTATTTTGTGTCAAATGAGTTTAACGCCCTACTGTTTAGCAGTGACCAGGCTAATGAAGACGGCCGGCAGCGTGACATGAGAGAAGTTTTGCCCAGACAGTCTTAATCCGAATTCCAACAACTGTATTCGCAATTATTGTTATATCTTTTACGCTTCCGCTGATTAGTGTTCGAAGGAAGGCGATATATCGTTACCAATTAGGAACTCCTTCCATATCTGGTAATGATGCTCGTGCCACGAAATCAAAATTTTTTTTCCTGTTTAGGTGTAACCCAGTGCATGTCTCATTAGTTAAAGGATCCATGACCCTTTCTCCATGTTGGTTAATTTGATGACATGTTGACGACAGACTCGGATGAAACATGTATTAATGGCGGTAATCAGCAAGACGTGCGATATCAATCCCTCAAGACAATTACTAGAAAGGTAACGGGAGACAAACCAAGAAACGAAGCTGATATCTGGCAACTGGTAATGTCGACAATTTGCTGAATACACATATGGAATCAGATGTTCGAAGCAGGGTACGAATGTCATGCTAGGGCGGTATACGATTGAGCCACTGCTACTAATCAGGTCTGACTGGTTAGCGTTATGGGTTGAAAAACATACATTTCTCTTTCTTTTGTTGTTTTTGACCTTCTCCACAGACAGCGACAAGGGATAAGCTTTCGTCATAACTGGACTAACATATGGTTCAATTTAATTTCAAAATTCACTCGCGCTTAGGGTCTTGAGATGTGAGAGGACCAGGAGAAAAAAAAACACCCACGAGGATGGACAGACTAACCTACTTCTTGTCATGTACAAGCGGGAAATCGCAACCAATCCACTTGACTCAATGACAGACCTTATGATCTAGTGCGCACGCGCTAAACCATTCGGCCACCAACACCCCCTCACATAAAGTGTATACACATCGTCTCCGGCTGCTAATATCACAGTGAGGATATTATTTTAGTACAAATTATACAGGTCATTTTGATTCAAATTAAATAGCATTGTCCATTAAAACTTCTAACGAACATGTTTGATAGGCCAAACATTATGGTCAGTGGTGTTGGCGGGGTTGGAGAGATCAAGGAGCGCGAACATTTTTTTTTTCAATTAGTTAATTCTGGTCTCGCTCCGTGTTCTTTCCCAATAATACGCCACAGCCAATTTAATATAGATATAAAGAAATGTACTTTAATATATAAGCACACTGGTTTAATTACGATTTGTAAAGCTTTATGGAATCAACAATAAATGAACCTAGTCAGGGTGGAGGCATATCGCCGACTCGTATCCTGGTCGTACGATCTATCATCTCCTTCACGGGGGCGTAATTATGTAACAATGTGAACTAACAGTAATGACATCACGTTTTTGTCTGGTATTAAACGGCCGTAAAACGGAGCCAGAGACATTATCTTGGTCTACCACAGACGATCGTGGTACATTCGTGATTATTTTTCAACATTGCGTGATTCAATTCATGATGCTCGACTGTAAAAGTGCTTGTGGCACCTTATCCCAGCTTTACGAATACCAGGATTTCTGGAGACTGGAAAGGGTTCATTTGATGAATTATTGTTGGTTACTATACAGAATAAGAATGTGATATGGGAACAATCAATGACGTGTTTGGAGGGAGAGCGAGAAAGGCAATTCTGGGACAAACATATGGTTTAATTATTTCAAATGGATTAAAACGCATTTCTAAAAAAAGTTATATGGCTACCAAATAATAAGATCATGTCGCCATCGAATGAAACAGGAAGTGAGAAAAGTTAACAAGAAATGAGCAGTTCGATTGGTCACAGTTTCTGATTTAACTAAGCAGACTTAAGTCTAGTACCTCAAGATCCAGGAGCATAATATGTTGACGACAGACTCGGATCAAACATGTATTAATGGCGGTAATCAGCAAGACATTTACCAGAAAGTAACGGGAGACAAACCAAAAAACAAAGCTGATATCTGGCAACTGGTAATATCGACAATTTGCTGAATACACAAAATGGTATCGGGTGTTACAAACAGGGTACGAATGTCATGCTAGGGCGGTATACGATTGAGCCACCGACGTGGCGACATGTGTTAAATCATAGTTGATTGCTGCTAATCAGGTCTGACTGGTTAGCGTTATGGGTTGAAAAACATACATTTCTCTTTCTTTTGTTGTTTTTGACCTTCTCCACAGACAGCGACAAGGGATAAGCTTTCGTCATAATGGGACTAACACATGGTTCAATTTAATTTCAAAATTACTCGCGCTTAGGGATCTTGAACTGTGTGAGTAAACCGCAGGCCCAGGAGACCCCCACCCCGAGGTTGGACAGACTACTAACCTACTTCTTGTCATGTACAAGCGGGAAATCGCAACCAAGCCACTTGACTCAATAACAGACCTTAACACCAGTCATCATGACAGGCGTGGCTCAGTTGTATTTAAAGGGAGTACAGCTCTATTCTTTGGAACCTTAAAATAGACGAAATGGGTCTAGAGCAGATATAAATGTAATGTGAATATATATAAAATGATTTATATATTTAATTTTTAAAGAAAATATTATTGTAATTTCTAATCAATTATGTTCGGTGAAATATGTGAACAATCTTTTACGCTTGCTTATTCCATTGTTCACGGGTTTTTGTATTATTATTTCCTCGTTTTTGAACCAGCCATTACTAATTATCTCCGCATTGTGTTGTAGGGTTGTTTCCTTTGTTCATTAGAAATGGCCACATAGATCATCGTGTATTGATTATAAAATGTCCACTGTATCGTGAATATTATGATCCGTGTTTTTTCATGGAAATATAAAAACACCAATATTACTTGAAATGGACCAATGTTGAAATCTATTTTTTTTAAATTTAAAATATTATGACCAATTTAAAGTTAGGGGGGTTTAGGTCCTTTAAATACACAGCCATGTTCCTCTAGTCTTGAGACTGGGGGATTGGAGCGGCCTCGTAAGTGAAATCACATCGGACGCTTCTTCATTTGAATCCGGCACTGATTTGCCAGTGTGATTTCTTTTGTTGGACAAGTTTAAAACATTGTAATCTACGTGAATCATACAGTTATGTTTATTAGAGCACGTGTTAAATTATTCATTCTATTGCTAATGTATGTACTTTTAGAGGTGATAAAAATCCATTATCAAACATTTTGAATCATAATAAATCAACAAGTTTTTTCTGTGATGATTCTAGTCTTGTGTAAGCCTATAATTCAAGATCTGGGTGAGGTGACATTTAAGTTGATGGCTGTAGGTTTGTGTGTGAGGCGATAATAGTTTCCTGAGAAGTACAAAGTACAAAAGAATGTTTGGTTCAAGGTGAATCACTGGATATCCCACTGACCGGATTTCGTCAATCCCTTTAGTAAAATTGCGCTATTTGCATTTTTCGCTAAAATATCAGACTTTGAACGGCTTAATCCACACCTTTTTGTAACATTTAATTAAGAAAACATAATCAAAATTAATTATTCAACATTTAATTAAGAAAATATATACCTGATTTAAATTTTAAATAAAATATCAAGTCTGTTCACATACAACAATAAGGCAGTGGTCTTATTGCATATGGAGCAGCATAAATCGATGAAATCTCAATTCAACATAACTTTATAGAGACATTGTACTAAAAGGAAACCAATTTTGGTTTTATACCGATATTCGTATTAAAGATTCATCTTTCACAATATTTTAGTTTGAAAGGAATTACTTTTTCTAAAATGACCCATCGGGACTTGAATACCGGTGAAAAAGTAAACAAGAATCCTCACAGTACAAACAATCTTTTCGCATGTGCTCTAGTTGCAATCCTCTATTTAAAACAAAATGGAGTAAAGGGAATTAGATTTCAAAAAAATAAAACCATGAAAGGATTAATAATGTCGGCTCCCGCCGATATCCCAGTCGGAAAGTTACAGATTTGCAGCCAGTTTAACTTATAGTGGAGTACCCGGTACAGCTGATTGATGCTTGGTATCATCTATACGGATGGAAAAACCCCCATGGAAAAAATCCGCTGGCTTTATGTGGAATAGCGGAATGGTTGTACCCGGGAAGGGATGTTAGTTATAACTGGCCATTACGCAGGAAGGAATTTTAGGTTTTGCACACTCGCTAAGCCTGCTCGGGGGAAGGAATGTTAGTTTTAAGACACTGTGAGCTTTGAAGAAATGTTAGTGTTGATGCACTAGGTGCAGCCTTTACCCTGAAAAGGATGTTTGTTCTAACGCAGATACTTGATTTAATTATGAATAACTATAACAGCTACTCGCCAATTAACTGACCATTAATGGCGTGTATAGCATTGATTCTGTTAATAATTTATGATATAACCATTCACCACACATTTAATTAACTTATCATCATAAAACTTTCAGCAAAAGTAGAATCTATTGATCAACTTTGCTACTTAAAGCGTTCTTCACAGGGTACGAAATCTGCATGAGTGAGTTAAAATAACTGAAAACCCAAAACTCATGAGATTTTTCTCGTTACCACGTAGAAAGCGCCCCTTTAGCTAGTGGTGGAATATCTCGCATTATAGAAATATTCTGCCATTCTTCTTGGGTTTCTTTTCAACCCAAATCCCTCAAATTGAGATCAGTAGATAAAAAAGGAAACATGCTATTTGGAGAAAATGACCACACAGAGGGGAAACCAAATGTAACGATGTCATCTAAGCCTCGGGAGATTTGGAATAGATTGCCTGGTATTATGGTTACAAAAGCGAGTTGTTTCACAGAAAGTTGCATTGAATTAACAATGAGCGAAATAAAACATTAAGGATTACCTGATTGTATCGGAAACATGCTTCCTGCATTTTCGATGACATGGGTATTGGGTTAAAATCAGTGGAAATCTGTCGTTAACATTGATTGACGATAAAAATGGATTAAAGAAAAAGTTAATGACAATTTCGGATCATTTAAATCGAATTATCAGTTAGTGATTGATTCCTATAATTTTTAATTCTGTTCAGTCGATTGAGGTTAATTTTTAACAGCTTTGCACGGTGCCAAAAGTAAAATCGCTATTTTTGTTTTCTTGGAATCACGATAATTGTGGTTGACTTTAAGCAGTTTAATAACAGGGACCATGAATAGCTATTTACAGTTTTACACGGCCATAGAATCGCTATTACCGTGGTTGATTTAAGTAGTTTAATTACAGGGTCCGGGATTCGCTACTAACAGTTTTACACGGTCATAGAATCGTTATCATATGAGTTAAAAGCAGTTTAACCCGGTCTTAGAATCGCTATTAACAGTTCCACACTGTACTAGAATCGCTATTTACAGCCCTAAAATCGCTATTAACAGTTCTACACTGTCCTAGAATCGCTATTAACAGTTTAACACGGTCATAGAATCGCTATAAACAGCTTTACACGGTCATAGAAAACCACTATATGAGTTAATATTAAGCAGTTTTACACGATCCTAGAAGGCTTTTAATATTCTTACACTTTCCCCAAATCGCTATTAACTATGAGTTAACTATTAAACAGTTTTACACGGCCCTAGAATCGTCACTAAAAGTTTTACACGGTCCAAAAATCGCCATTATTGTGTTTAATTAGTGGTTAATTCTAAACAGTTTGCCCATTAGGTTGGATTATTCTTTTAAAGATTTTCTGCTAAATACTTTTCCACACGTTGTGTATCACATAATAAATAGCACTTGTGTGACTATTCTACTACTTTTCAACACTAAATTGGCACGCCATTACTTCGATGTATATCATATACATGTAATAGTAATTTTTAAAATGTCTATTTAATAGATTTATCACAATGAACATCATTTATGTTCACTCGTCTCTCGAGGAATGAAAAACTACTGTACCAATATTTACTTATAATTTGATGCCACAACAACACGATAATAGTGTTTGTTCATCTAATCTTCTATATGTATTTATAGAACTCTAAAACAATGGCTACCGTTTAATCATTATCAATACTCAGTTATAGAACTCTAAAACAATGGGTGTCTTTACAAAGAATACAATTATATAAATTTAAAACAATGGCCGTGCTTCAATCATTACCAATATAGAAATCTTAAATAATGCTTGTGTTTGAATTGATATTATTTTTTATCTGTTGAGGATAATTTGACTTCCATTAAACTAGTATAGATACTACTAATACTAAGACCAGTTTTGTATCTATTAGTATATATTTATCTTAGTAACTATTTATTTAACACTACACTTTCTTTCAAGTGTAGGAAATGAATAAATACAAAATATAACACTTAGCGTAAACAAGGGAGAGAGAGAGGGGGGGGGGGGTATAAATATAACGTAATTGGAGTTTACATTTAAAATTTGATGCCAAGAAATTCCATATGCTCCCCCACCCCTGTAGCGGAAAACGCTATTATCCGGGAACCAATATCTTCATTAGCTCACTACATGGCGTATGTGTGTCTTCAATAGCACACTATGTCTGTCTTCATTCGCACAGACGGTGAAGAAAACTATTTAATTTCATAGATAGTTGTAAATTTAAACCGTATTTTTTTGCATTTTAATGCTGGATTTCAGCTCAGGTTACCCTTTATCTATTAAGAGTTCTTTATAAATGTCGCATATTGAGTGTCCACATCATTTTGACCGAACTCGTATTGAATAGATACTTCCACTCGGGGTAACAATGAACCCCATCTTTTAGAGTGTACCACCTTCAATTTAAGGTGAATACTTCCGTAATGAGGTGAACGTGAAGGACACTTCAACCTTCCAGATCAATCGTCCAAGATGGACTCCTGAAGAAGGCTACTATAGAGCTGAATTCGAGAAGTGTATAATTATAATGCCAAGCAAACCAGCTAGGATCATTTTTTGTGAGGATAACTCCCTGTTAATAACGATGATGATATATACAGAAGGGATCATCTGAGGTTGATATCAAGGGTTAGGAAGAGAGAATAATGTCTGATGATAGAGACGATGAGTGATCGGAGCGAAGGGCTGCCCGCTAAGAAGATTGGCCAATATTTCATGCATTCAGATCGATTGCTGTCAACTACAACTGTCGTGACCCACAATTCACCAGAGAACAACACTCAAGTATTGACGGCTTGGGGTATTTTATATACGCTTTCAAACATATCAATTTACAGGCAGCAAATGTTACGCTATTGATCCTCGCCACCACCATGATACTGATGTGTTTTTTTCTCTGTATGTGTGTGTGGAAATGATTATGAAACTGAGTTTATTCTTTAAACAAGACTGACAGAATAATGAGTGTAGAACTATATTTTATTAATGCATCTGGAAAATGTTTTTCATTAAATACTATTTGCTGTTGAAGGTTTATGCATCGTTTTTTTGTCCTTCATTTATTTATTATATTGAATTTTGTTCTGATCCCTTCCAATATTTCACAGATAAATGTCCACGAGTTTAACGTCCACTTAACACAATCTAGGTCATTTCGGGAGTAACATGGTCCAATTTATTAATAATTCGCATGTCCGTAAGGGTCTTTAGTAGTGGATGAAGGACCAGGAGAAAAAATCACCAGGTTGGACAGGCGACCCTACTTCTTGTCACGTAGAAGCATGAAATCGAAACCACGCTACTTGACTCAATGACAGATCTTATGATGCAACGCGCTCCCACGAGAATACGCGAGCGACTATACAAATTATCGCATACAAAACACAAGAAATTCATCAACTATTACAGTTTTTGCGTTGTTCTGTTCGTGAGTTCGAATCTCATCGTGTTCCGATAATCATCTTGGGATATTTATAGCTATAATTAAACAAATCAGAGACAGTGCCTGTGGTGCAGATGGGCAAATTGTTGCCTGCTTGTACGGAACACCGAGGTCCATGTAAAATGACCCACGACAGTTGGAATGCGACGATCATACAATAACCACCTTCAAAGTGTACTGTATTGAAGAGACGCTAAAAGCCTTTTTATTTCAAATCCATTCGATTTCTTTATTTGTATAATACTCGTTACAAGCATGGTCAACTAACTTTGTCAGAAAATATACTGTACACCATATAAAACAAAGCGTATAGACTTGCGGGTTGTGCCTATAACTCTAGGCCAACGTTATCAAGTCAATGTTACTCTCCGATCCGAGTTATTCCTAAACACCAAATTTAAGCCTCGGGACAGTCGTAGTGTAGCCGTCAACCCCGAACAGAGAAACGACAGTCACGCTTATTAAAACAGATTAGAATTATTAACATAACTCTTGGTCTTTTGTTCACTCCAAGCGCTGGTTGCTAAGACATAGCCTCGATGTCCTATAGGTGATCATACCATCGTGTATGATAATTTCGGACTATCCGGAAGCACATAATTTAATCCTTCTACAGAATAAAAAGAGGAAGTTATGCTGACCTATTGGCATCAATATTGAGTTGGCTGTAAGTCTATAATTATTTGACTCTACAAGACAAGGAGTCGGCGAGGATTAGAATTAAGAGTTTTCAGATATCAAATAGCATCTGATTTATACGGTTTTTATTATACATGCCAAATCTAAATTAAAAGGATACGTGCATACGATAGTTAGAACTTTGGCGGTCGGCAGAATAAAAAAAAAAACACCAACAAATTTTCTGCTTGCCTAGAATGTGATGGCATGGCAAATTGTGAGACATATTTGACGATCCGTTATACAATACTGGTTTTCAGAAGTTCAACGGACTGCCGTATAGATGCATTTCGATGTAAATTCTCAATATTTCTGAAATTGGTCATAAATATTTAACTGTACGCAATTAATCGCATTAATTGTCTTTTAAAGAGTTCCAAGTGACCCGTATGTGTGACTAAACAACAAGAAGTGGTTATATCAATATATAGCCTACCGTGTCATGTTTTATTGTCAAGAATTTTATTCCCTCTTCTGTAAAGACAATTCTCTCATATAAAACTATGCTATATACGAGTGAAACATGTATGGTTTTATTCACCATTTTTTTAATTTATTTAAAGGAACTAGTTCAGGCTGATGATCGCCTCGTGGGGACGTAGAGAGGTTTCATTTGTACAACGCGAAATGTCAGGTGCTTCCGGTTAGCAAAAAAAAAAAAAAATGAATGTCTGTGAGATTGCTGATGTGTTAAAATTGAGATTGTAAATCCTGTTTAAAACTAAAATATCAGTCGTTAGGTGTTATAAGTCTCATAACAGAAATGAGATGGAGTTTAATGTCCCACCTGTCTGCACCGACCGGGATAATGAAACTGGCTTAAGGCATGATGTGTGCTATAGGTGGGCGGAGGAGTGTGTCCTGACACCGACACTACGTTCTAATCTGTATTTCAAATTCCAACTGTATTGGATTCTTTTACATACAATTCGCTCCGACATTGACAGGGGAAACCTGCCGAAAAATCCTCGCGACCTCTCCGTTAGAGCCAGGAATATATCACCCTGATTGGTGAGATCAGAAAAAGTCCGTTACACCCTTTTATTGGCGATGGTCATGTCAACTGAAACCATAGATTATGAATCTTAAAATCATACATGTACACATCTTCAATTGACGATACAGCTGTATAGAGGTGTTCTTCTGTGTTAGCAACGGGCGATTAACTCTTGTACCGATGTGTTGTATCAACTGACAATAATCTAATGTTCAGGTGTTGTTATGTGTTTCTTTACTGACAATACACTGTTGTGGAGATGTTGTTGTGTTTTATCAACCAAGAAAACACTATTGTAGAGATGTTGTTTATTTTATCAACCGATACAGTGTTGTGGTGATGCTGCTGTGTGTTTCATCAAGTGCCAATACAATGTTGTAGAGATGATGCTGTATGTTTTGTCAACTGACGATGCACTGTCGTAGATATGTTGTTTCGTCAGCTGACAATACACTAGACGTATTGTTCTGTGTTTTATCAATAAAGGGTTATCAATCTGATATTAATTTGACGGTAATGATTAATGATGTGTTGAAGATGAGGAGGTGTGGTGTTTGTTTATAAATATTGATGGAACAACTCATCAACTGTTCATTAACCTCTACACAAATTGACCAATCGTAATTAGCGGCCAGGAATCAATAACCAATTAAAATTCCCATTCCCCTTTCACGCGTGTAAGGACATTGCTAACCGCGGGCTATTGGTAGAAGTACTGAGAGCGCGGACCTCGGAGTACCATCTTCAAATTGAACCAACCATAAGTGTTGAGTTACTCAGGATGGTTTTTATGTAAGGGTTTTGTTTGTATTAGATTACACTATATATAGATCTATAAATGTAGTGTATATATACATACTTCAACAGTAAGAAGCGGATATTGGACTTAATTTGTTTAGTTCTACAAGGTCGGACGTGTCATGTCAGCCAATTTGAATCTGGTGTTTTACCATATCACACCATATAGCCTATGCAGACCGTGATTTTTCTATGAAGAACAGTAGGACGTTAAATCCAATATGATTTCGTGACGCCCAATCGCCGCGTTCTGCCTACAGTTAGTCTAACAATATACATCTGATAACCTATTAATCTGGAGAGGAGTGATATGCCTCTTCCTTTTACATTTTCGTCCATTTGAAATAAAATATTGTTTACACAAAAAGAATACAAACCCGACCCACATGCTAACAAATAAATGAAAATAGTAAAGATCTCTACAAAGGTGATGGTTTCTATTAATTTTTCTACCCCCTGCCCCCCCCCCCCATTCTAGTTGTGCACACTTTTGCAAACGAGGTCTGGATGTAGGAAGACATTTTCTTCAGACATGCCGCCATCATTACTAGGGAAATGACGACTTGCCAGTTCCTTCTTCATTTTCGGAAACAGGTATCATCCTTGGTTATAAATCTGACAAAAACAATTAGCAGGATCTGGTTCAACAGGGCACAAATTGTCGCGGGATAGAGCTTTGATATCTACATGTATTTCCCAACTCGTTGGCGATAACGTGCTCAACCCTCACATAACAGCTGTACACGATACTGGCAATCGAGTGGTCAATCTAGACAAAGGGGGTGGGGGTGTAAAAAATTTATGATCGTCCACCGGCCCTTACCATGTCGCGCACCCGTGTAATGTTTTCATGAAGGTTGCTGTTGGGTGTCTTCCAAGACGAGGATCAAGGGCAAGACTCTCTCTGTGCCACGCTGTGGAAAGGAAGCGGTATCATCCCTTGAAGTGGAGACTATATCGACATGCATCTGTGTTGGGGTTAGTCCTTTCAGCTGCAGGTTCTTGATGATTGACCTGTTGTCAGTTTTGTCCATTTCTGATGATTTCAGTGGGTATAGATTCAGAAGATGGTATGGTACAAAAAAACAATAATAACACTATACTGTCGCAGTTTCTATGTCTATAATTCATTCAACGATTGTACTTGTTATTTCAACCCAATTGATCTATTCTTTTCGGGCTTAGAACTTTGCAGCCAACCCTCTTACATGAGTTATTAAACAGACAAATTCCGCAGACTTGCTTTTAAATGCTTGAAACTTATTTAAGAAAACGTTAATGGCCATGTTTCAGTGTGACAATCGTGATGGAGTGGCGTTCTAATGTACCGTACAAAAACGTCTGCATCTCTTTCACGTATTCGATAGAACTTTAAAATTAAAGCTTGCGGAAAATCTTGATTTCGAAATAAAAATTATTTGGTGAACTATTGTGTTGATATGGAAGTAAAGGGTAATAGTTTAGGTAATGCCATATGTTATATTGGACGACAGAAAGCCTTTCAAAAACTCACTAATGGCCACGGGGTCTTGTCACTTATCGAATATCGAACTTCTAATGTTTTCAATGATAACATGGGATGTTTGGTCGCCTGCGGATTCAGACGTTTATTGTGTTTAGAGTTTTTATTTTTTTGCTCGAATAAATTCCGCCTGATGGAATGTTACACGCTTTATAAAAGATTGGTTATATCAGCAATAACTAGCGGATAAAACAACATAATCAGATCAGATCAGTACAATAAAGTGTCAGAATAAAACATATTTATTTTAGCTGAATATATATCTCCAATCCTTAAGCACTATTGACAGAAACTTGGTTGATCAAATACCCATATAGATATTTAACCTAAAAATCGACATGTGAGGAAATGAGGAGGAAATCTATTAACGGATAAAAAACCCAAAAGGGTTTGTTTATATTGGAGCATAGCGTCATTCAATACACTGTTTACCTGTAATAGCCTACCTGGTATTAATACTATATTTATCTGTTATTTATAAACAGTTATTTCTGTTGCAATCTAATCAGGTGCGGGTCAACAATCGTTCGATCGCAAGACCAGTCGCATTTTCGGATAACTACTTTTGGTATTTATAATTCTAGAGTAGGGTTTTTTCGTATTATTTTTACACGAGGTCCGGATTGCGTGAAACGCTATATATTAACTTTCATTCGTTTTTTTTTACATTATTACACATTCTTTAAGCAATGGTATTTCTTGAGAGCACCGTGTCCAATGGCGGAGATTCTTTTAATACTCCTCTCCAAATGTCTAAAATTAAATTAAACCGCAGTTTCTTACACGTAATTCCTACATGAACCACAGTTCCTACACGAATCGCAGTTTCCTACACGTTATCTTTCAGGAATGGGATTTGAAGGCATGGATTAATGGGTGACATAAGATTTCATTGATTCCAAGCATGGGTTGTCAGTTTTCTAACTAATTAATGTATCTAATGCAAATGAGCCACAAATATTTTGAGAGTTTTATTTTCAAGAAAATCTTTTGTGTCAATGTATCTGACTCAATGGACTGCTTAAATTATTTTGAAAATTAGACATACGAATGAATAAGAACATCTATACAAGGACAATCTGGTCTGGACATTAGCTCACATAATCGCCATAAAAATATCAAGATTCCATGACCTGCCGATTTCTGTTACCGAATCGATTTAATGGACTCAATAATTCTTAAGGTCAAGCCCCACAAAATTAATTTGGCGTCGCCGAAGAAAAAAACATATTTTTTTGGTCATTTCCAGAAGCTGTTTAAACTGTGTTACTGTTGGGTCTTGAGACTTCTGGAAACCTGTTTCATTGTTCTATAAGAGTTCCAGACGAAACATATGTTCATGTAGTGGGTTATGCTAGACCGGCCATTATACAAGCTAATGAAAGCAAGTCGATGATCACTTATCTAATGTCTAGTTCCAGTTTAACATGCCTCCTAGTTTACTTACTATTAACAGAAATCAGATTAAATGTCCGACCTTATATAATAGATCTTCCCGACCATCCATCGCTTGCCCAGACTCTTTTACCTACAATATGTCAGTCGCCTAAACGCTAATAAAATCATTCCTTTAAGTGCTACGTGAATAGCCCCCGGTGATTAGTCGACCACACACTAAATATCAGAAAAAATTCACAGACTATTTATAGCCCCATATTCTTTTAGAATTGTCAATATTCTATGGAATTAATGTCAAAGTTCCCTTAAATTGTGTATATCAACCTGTTATCTATAACACTACCCTCAAATGGATAGAAAACGCTTTTCCTTCAGAAATGAAATGAATACGAGTTTAACATCCAAATGTTCTACATCAACCAGGATGGTGAAGATGGACATACTATCGCATACGTCCTGTAATCTGGAAAACTCTAGTAAGTAAAATTTGGGTGAAAATTGAGTTAAACCCATATTTGGACTTACTAAGGTTTTTTTTCCTTCAGTCAAGGCTTCTGAATTATTTTCTTCGTCTAATAGCCAAAATGAAATTTGTTTCATATTTAGTAGCTTACTTCTGAAATAAAACAGGTTTTATTTGTTTTCTCTAATTGGCATTCGACAGATTAACTAGGTTTTTGCAGAAGACTATGGTGTGTCATACTATTCGATCGACTAGGCAGATTCTCCTTTTCAGTTCAACAAACGCCCACCCCACCCCCTTACAAAAAAGAATCTGGCTCCCAAAACCCCGACCGGAATTAGAACTCCTGATCAATAGTCAAAAGAAAAACTTTGGACAAACTACTGTAGGTAATCACTGATATGGATATTTCTAAAATTGGTCAAACGTCTACACATATAAAGATAAAAATATCTATATTAAGAATGACCTTTTGACACGTGTGGGATATTTGGCCTGTTATTCTATGACGTATAACCAAGGATATCTCAATTAAGAGTATAATTTGGTTGATGATAAGAGTTTGATGTCCAACATGATCTATAGTCATCACCTAATATAACCGTCATAATCCCAATAAAACTCTCACAACATCAGTCGAGCTGGGAATACACGGGTATCATCACTATATTACTTTAATACGGTTAGTTAATTTTATCGGTGTTTTTATGGCTACCATAGAATTGGGTCAATACTAAAGTTGGTTACCAATGTGTCATAAATATCGTGAATCTGTCGATTAATGTAAAGTATACTGCTAATACGACCAGGTATATCTCATACATTGTAGCTGGGTTGATGTTTGATCCAAATATTGCTGCCATATGAGTCGGGTGGGGGGGGGGGTCTGACGTGTTATATTTTTAAAATTTGCTTCTTACTTTCCTGCATCAACTGGGCTAATGAAGACGGGCATACGAAATAGGCTACGTGGGGCTTGACGACTAGATGTCTTTACCAATCCAGTGCACCAGACTGGAAATTCCCTTGGAAGCATCTCGGCCAACACCAGAACTAAACAATTGACCTACTAGTTAGTGATTTACCAAGGTTCTTATCAAAGATAATTGCATATTAACGCCCTTGACATCAAATATATGTAAGTAATAACAACTAGTCCCTGAGTTTACAGAGGGTTTTGAATTCATTTGTGGATATCTGGTTTCTTATTAGATATACAAATAAAAACAATAGTGGTTGTATCTATTTTTTTAAAATTAGTTACAGATTTTAATTTAATTGTTAACAATAACTGTAGATTAGCTTTTTCTTGATACCATATTTTTTTATGTAACGAGAAGTCCAACATATCCCTTGACAGTTGGGATTCAAATACGAGTAAGCCACAGAGCCACTGTCCAGGCAAAATACCCCTCGACGCAAACTTAATGGCGTATACCGCTCTTCATTAACTGGGTTTTGGGACAGAAAATTAAGCTTGATCTAGAACCCATTTCATTTCACATTTTGACCCCAACCCTAGTCGTTCGACTGAAACACATACCCATTGATGATGTGGTTTTAAGTGCCATGCTGTATTAAGCGGATTACTCAGAGGTTAAATGGTTAGTAGCGCGCTACAGGCATGGTTCACTGAAACTCGAGATTAACCAGTGACTGAATCGTATTGGTTTCCCTGCACTCTAATCGACGGATTCTATTTTTCCCTCTAGAATGTTTATCGACTAATTTGGTCTTTACTTAAAGATATAGATCAATGTTGTTACGTTGACCGATAGACTGAACTGACCAACCCACGTTGACCGATAGTCTGATCTAACCAATCCACGTGTTTAGCCCTAGTTGACTTGAATGTCTACGGGTCATGTGAAGAGCAATGCCTATTAGTATAAGTATATAATCGTCTTTATATAGAAGTCCTGGTTAGGAATGAATCAATGAAATGGGTTTCTCGGACAACACCGGGACCTCCTACTATTTACCGAGCCACCGCGACTCTCGCCCCGATTCGGATTCTCTCCTTTCTGTGAATTTTCTCCTGTGATAATGTGAATTCGACAAAAAGTAGACGGAAACCTAGTTGCCCTGGCAAACTTTACCTTTATAAAACAGTGAGTGTAGACTATGGCTTTAAACCCAAGTAGACTATGGCTTTAAATACAAGTTAGACGTTGGGCCGTCTTCTGCGTTGACTTGACCGCTTTCTCCCACATGATGTTGTAAATTACCATTGAATAGGAAGGAATGGGGTTGATTTGTTTATCCCTTGGAGAATCGTGTGATAAATACAGATTTCACGTTAATAAGAAACATATCCCTTGTAGTTTATACTGCAGCATAAATCCGAACAGGTAACGCATGTTTAAGAGCGAATCAAAACACTGTTGCAGTACATATCAGAAAACAACAGCATCCTCGGCCAGTTTATCCAGGATACTTGATTTGTTATTCCTCAAGATCCGGTTCCCAACAGAAACCCAGATGCTTAGATAGGGTTTCTGTCTTTCTACCTCAAGATAAGTGATTCACAATTTATTTATCTGTAAAGTTGTTATTCCTCGGAGTGCCTGGTTTTATAGAGGTGTTAAAGGAGGCATGGCTAACACGACTTATTGGTCAATTTAAATCAACACTGATGTTGTTATCATACCATAAAAAGATGGGCTTCTCATATCCAATATTTAAGACAAAATTAAAAAAAAGGAAATTTGGCACGCGAATCGGTGAATAAGGCTAAAGATGTTCCACAGAAAGGTACCAAAATCGCACATGTAATTGGAGAATACTACCGGTGTAAACTAGAATAACCGGACGCCAAAGACTCATTTAATTTGGACTCTTAATATTACGGATTAGAAATTACAATGAAAAACAGAAACTGTTTATATACATTCATACTACATTATCCTATGCGTTGTATTCGTTTCTAGTTGCTAAAGAATAGTGATTTAGTTCCTTTAAGGTTGGGGTATTTTATTTTAAATTTTGAGTGAAGCTTTTTGTATCATTACAGATTCATTGATTTGATGTTGTTTATATCTTGCGATGTCTATATATTCTGTCTTGTTCGCATGTTCTTTTAGGTTTTGTTTTGCGTGTAGTGTGGTCCTCTTGCACTTCAAGAACAAATGTACTCGGACAGAACTAGTTAAGACAACTATAGATTGTGCATAACCAGAACACGCTTTGAACTCCTCGAAACTACTAAGGATTATGAAAGATTCGCGACGAGTTTAACGCGTTTGTCGAGTGGACGTTAAATTCCCAAGTACTCACCGATACATAATCGAATATACGGGTATATTTTTCCGATGATAATTATCGGCAAAGGTACCCCCAATCTTTCCCTCCCGAGTATTGGAAGAACCCCACCCACCGTTGATTCACGACAAATTGGTAGGGGGATATTTCCGAAAGCTTTGTGATAGCAGAGGCATCCGTGAACGTTCACAGGACCATTACCGATTAACTGCCATTTCTCATGACACTACTACGTGTTAGAGCATAAACGGGACAAAATTTGTCTATTTCCACATCGCCGATGATTTTTCTCCAGTGGGACCTAGGCATAATGGACTGGAAAATATAATTACATTTTACTCAGCTCAGTTGGGATTTTACAATGTTGCAATATTATTAAATTACAAAAACAAAATAAGTGCAGTAAAAATGTAACAGATGCTACTAGTCTCCTGAGAAAAATATAAAATAGTTTTACATGAATCGCAACGAAGATATCGACATAAAGATTCCGATTTTTTAATAATAGAAACACTCCAAATAGAACTAATCAAGTATGACAGGAGTGTCGAAATCCATTTTTTTTTCTCTTTGGACTATGACTGCAGAGGGAGTGGCGGTATTTTTATTTTGTGTTCATCTTTGTCATCAATAAGTAAGGGCATTAAGCCCACTTAACAAATATTATAACTTGCCCTGTTGCAGCTTACTCTCATTTCGGTCTCGAAAGCGCTGCCATTGGTAAACACGAACGACAAGATGTCCTGCATTAAAATGCCCTTCGTTCTCTGCCAGATCCAGGAACATCGCTGGGAACTTCCTCGGTCAACATCAAAATCGTGTGCTGTCTTCCCTACCACTGTCACACCCACTCGATTATAAGTAAGGCGGCGTCACGGTCTCATTTCGATTACGGAAATCTTGAATTTAAGTAAGTGATTTTGAAATAATACCATGGATTCCAAATCGGGAGAAGAAAATGTTTATACGGGATCTAATAAACCTGGAATTCTCAAGTTGTTTTTCGTCTAGAAAAGAATTGAAATGGGCAGCCCATTCATCAGTTACTGGCAGCTCGGAGATACGTAATTAACCAATCGTGAATTTATTCCCAATTAAACCCAATAGCCCGCAAACTTACTGGTCTGGGGCGCTGAAACACACAATTTGACAGCATTCACGCAAAGAGACAGCCGACATGTCGCGATAACAATCCTGTTAAGAAGGTGTTAATTGAATATTTTAAATATACAGCTAGACGAGAGAAAAATGGTCAACCTTTTATCAAAGGGGTGTAGCACCCGTTTCAATATTTTTGTTCACTCAATTAAAATTATTAACTGGGGTTTCATATTTTCAGACGAGAAACATTGTTGATTATTATTAAAAAGGGGAATGATTTTGTTATTTCATTGATATTTTGCATAAACTGTTAACTGATATGTTATATGTGAAATAAAAGGGTACCTTAATTATTAACATGATTTAATGTCCAAGTGTTCTATCTGATTCAAACACCATTCCAATTTCGTTTCGTTTTTTATTGTTCGTTTTACTTGTCTTTACTTCACTAGGATCTGGAAAAGTTGTTATTAGTGACGTGTTTTGGTTGAAACGAGGTATTAGTCAATTAAAGGTCTGTTACTGTGAGTTCTTGGCCTGCCATGCACGGAAATGTGGGTAATTCACTCGAAACTTCAACGCTGATTGAGTAATCGATGTCTTCCGTCATATGGTCAAAAACTTGTCAGATTTTTATGTAATGTAGGCCATCGTAAAAAAAAATAATAACGAAATATAGATCTGCACTTGAATCAGATTGGCCTATAATTTGGCATAGAATACTAAAGGAGAGAGAGAGAGAGAAATGGGGTTTAACGTCCACTCGACACAAACTAGGTCATTTTGGGACTAAAGAATACTAAAAAGGAATGTACGTTCTGCTTTACTGTATCGACTGGGCTTATTAAGAAAACGGACACGCGCCGAACAGTTAGCTATGAGTGGAATTATTTCCTACGGCCTACTTTGATATCGAATTCCAACTTAAAAGGTTCGCGGCAACAAGTCTCCAAAAGATCGGATTTCCGTCACACCCCAACGACTAGGCCAGAAGGGGGGGGGGGGCAAAATATGTATTGCTCCGGCACATAAAATTTCGCCTGTATACAACTAAGAAAACAAGAGCGGTTGCCATGCAAGTTACGCCCACAAGCTAAAATGTGATTTTCGTAAAATCAGGGGGCAATGGTCCAATATGCGCCAATATAAACAAAACAAAAACTTTGGGTTACTAAGAATACATTTTAAGTTTCGTAAAAACTGGATAAAAATTGTGATCTAAAGTGTCCAGTAGGTAAAGACACGATCGATTTTTCGTACAATCAGGGGCGATAAGTCACAAGCAGACGGACACAGCCAACCACATAAAACAACTGTAATAATTTTGTTCCAAGTTCAAAAAGATGTTTCGTGTATTTGGCACTATCATGTTTGCGTGTGATAAACTTATCTTTTGTTCGTCTCAAACCAATAAACTGTATAGAATAAAATAATTATAGCTTAAAATCAGTTATTCTTAAAAACATCTTTAAAAATCTAACCGACAAAATGGTGTGAAGGAATCAATCTAAGGAAACAAGTAAATCGTCGAGTTCAGTCATAATGCAAATAGATTTCTTTAATACAGATATTGACTATGAATATTTATACACAAAACATATTAACTCGCGACTAGTAAGTGTGAATACGTCCCCTAGCTACACACGTTATATGTCCTTTTCTTGTAAAATTTTGTGTTAATTTTACGAAAAGATTTATGTTGTGTTTTTCTTGTAAATAATTTGATGATCTGTCTGGTAGAGAAGATACAGCATAATTTCTACTTAGGTGTTGAGAGGGGGGGGGGATTTAACGTGTACGTATTAGAAATCATAACGTTTGTCAATGAGTCAAGTGGTGTGGTTTAAAATTGTGACAAGGAGTAGGATCGCCTGTCCGACCCCCGGTTGCCCCCCCCCCACTGCTAATGACCCTACGCGCAAGCGAATTATTGAAATAAAATTGAACCATATAGGATAGTCCCAAAATAACCTATCAATAAACTGATTCACGTCTTTGGCTACAGATTTATTAATTTAGAGGCTGGTAACACGTGTGCGTTAGACCATAAGGCCTGTAATTTTTCAAGTGCGTACAAGCGAATTATTTAAATAAAATGAAGCCTTTCTCTCTCTCTCTCTCACGTCCACTTCCGCCAAGGGAGATATCGTAGAGAATTCTCCCTCTCTCTCTCCCTCTCTCTCTGAGCTAGAAGACACCATAAAATACATTAAGAGTTATAAATATTTGTTGATCACGTTGCATGTCAGGCCGACTTGAAGGAAATTTCTTCCCGACCAGGAAAGTCATAATTACCACGTACACCATATAGTTAAGCGTGGCCCTAGACAATGTAAATATGGTTATTAGACCCTTATAAATATAACTGGCGGTTAATAAAATGCGCGTCTTGAATATAAATATTAGAATTCCTGAGACAGGAGGTTTGCAAAAGGACAATCTAGTTATAGAGTTATTAAAAGAACGCGCCCCATTCATATACATCAATGTTATTGATAGCCGCGACGAATTTTGCCGCGATTATTTAGTAAAATTAGATTAATAGTGAGAAGGATGAGACCTAAGAGACGTCAATGATGTGAATACAAATTCATTGTTTTTTGTACATTTTCAACAATATAATCTGGAATGTATGAAAGATTAAATTGATAAATGCAAAATGGACAATAGAATTAATGTAAGACATATCAACAACGTCGGATTAACCATGGGGCACCGGCCCCAGGGCCCTCCACATAAGCCCCCCCCCCCCCTAAAAAAAAATTGCAGTTGAACGCCTCGGGCCTTCCCTGCTCGCTGTGGACGGCTTCGTCGGCCAGTGATCCGCGATCGGTGCTCAGGATCCTCCACATGTTCCACGCCCTAGGGCCCCCACCATGGTTAATCCGGCGTTGCATATCAATTACAATAGTGAGTATAGAGAGTACGTAAAGGACACATTCATTGCTTATACACGAACTATCATCTGGAATTTAATGCGGTATTAGATACAATAGATATGGATTCGTGTCTTGGTATTCTCTTCTGATTCCTTAACACCATAGCATTAAACACATTGATACACGAACATTATCAATACCACAAGAAAAGAAATCATTAAAACCTTGACAATATGCATCATTGATACCATAAACACCCTTAATACCACAAGAAAAGATAGCATTGATGCAATGAACACCACTAGTACCATTAGAAAAGATAACATTGATACCATGAACCCCATTGATTAATAGCACAGGAAAAGTCATCACTGATACCATAAACGCCATACATACCACAAGAAAAGATAACATTGATAGCATTAAAACCCACCACAAGAAAATGCATAATTGTTACACACTCCTTTGATACCATGGACATCATTTATGCCACAAAAAGGTTAGGCATGACAATAAACATTATTGATAACATGTGAAACATAAATCCAGATTCTTATGTATTGCGAAAACAAAACTGAATTCTCCGTCCAAGTTATAAAACTAATAAACTGTGTGGGTTGGCCCGACGGTTTTGTGATATATAGCCATTTAATAATCCTTAGTCAAATCCAGATAAACGATCGGTTTAAAATAATATACAATTTGAAGTGTATTTTGCATATAATAATAATAATAGAATGACGGGTTCGTAGTGAAAGAAAAAAGGAAAGTTGACGAGTTAACACCTTGGCATCAATCATAGGGTTTTGAATTCTAACTTATTGCTAAACGTGCGAATTTTGATGCACACTGTTTTACAGCATGGTCGATGCTTTACGGAGACCGGTAAACCTTGTAATATTTGTCTGTACAAATTAAGCTTTTTTTCACGTATCCTGTAATGCAGAGGGGTTTCTTTTGTAGGTTATTTTTGTAGGTCTATCCTGCAATTAACCCGTTTTAGCCGTAGGTGACAGCTATTAATCTAAGTAGAAAAATTCTTGTCGAATACAAAAAAGGAATTATTTCGTCACATTTACAGTGAACTGCTAAATTACCACAATCGGAAGTTTTTATGTATATGTAGTGGTCTATTATTATAAACCCGGGGGGCTTTAAAAGGGGTGAAGCAATCTAGTTCAAATGTTATATTATATTGAAAAATTACACACTTTTTTTTTTCAATTTTTCCTGTTTCAATTTGTGGTGAAATCCTTTAGAAAATTAATCAAATTTCCTTTAAAATCTGAAAAAAGTAACCACCCCTAAAAACCCAAATTTTTAATTAAAGAACTCTGTCTTTCAGTTTAAAAAAAGCGGACCATTTCAATCAATGTAATTAGAAAGCTTTTCACTCCCCGATAGTATTCAATGTTTTTGACAAGAAAGATCGTGAAAGGATTGCCCTATTACCTAATTAGGCTACACTTTAGGTTTTTAGTATCCCTGTGTATGGATTGAGAGATCCGTTAAAAAGTTAAGAGACTTAAAACGGATTTAGGTCATCGTACAATTTACCAGCAAATTTTATAAATGGACCGCGTTCTGGAGAATTCGGTTTCTATTAAGGATTCGAGATTAAGGTCTGTCTCGTGTATGATAAACATGCTGTGTCTGCTATATGTTGGTAAAATATATGTTCAAGAATACTTAAAAACCAGCGAAACATAAAATATCTATATCAGAAAACTTACAATTCAGCAAAACGAAACCATTAAAGTCTATTTTGGTTCAATATTAAAGGAAACCGAGCACTAATATAATCTTCATATTGAAGTCTAATCGAAATAACTATTTAATCTCAGGTTTTTTACTGTTGTCATTTTTTTTAAATTCTCACAACCAAGTATTCATTGAAATACTATTCCAGTAATATTTTGATATAAAGACATTCGGATACATTGACTCCAAGCATTAAACAACAATATACCCCCAACACCAACCGTTTCAAAGTCAATTTAAACTATACACTTAACAAACCTTATCCCTCCGATGTCAAGCAAAACATATAACAAGAATTATAGATGTAGCGCGCTCGATTGCAGGAAAGTATGCTCTATTATAAATCTAAAATTATGTCACTTAGAAATTTGTGCATGTAACATCGATGCCACGATCATGCATCATCACCACCACATTAATTATAGATGTAGCGCGCTCGATTGCAGGAAAGTATGCTCTATTATAAATCTAAAATTATGTCACTTAGAAATTTGTGCATGTAACATCGATGCCACGATCATGCATCATCACCACCACGTTACTAACTTACTAATAATGAAGGTTTATTTTTTACCGTTCATAAAAAGAAGGCAACAACCTCGATGGAAATAATTTCAGTATAATATAATTTCATTTCAATTCATTTCCAAGACCAGAAAGTATAACCATATTACACAAGGCATTATACACTAGGGCAGTCTACATTAAGCTTCTCTGAAGTTTGCATGACTAGAGCAAATTATCATTAGTTTCGTCATTCCCTCACCATGAGACTGTACAATAAGTTATTTTCTATATTACCAATGTAATGATATTCAACCCGAATCCGTATAACACACCTGCAACAGCAAACAATAAAGGATACATAACATAATCATGTTTATTTGCTGAATATAAAATTTAAAAAAAAACGATGCGATTGATTCAAATCAAGTGCGGAAATTTCGTAAAAAAGCTATCGGTAAAAAAACGACGCGATTGATTCAGTTCAGGTGCCCAAAATGCCATCCGTACAAAAAAACAACAACCCAGAAAGGCGATATTATTGATTATAACATATGTTATTGTACGTGGTGAGAGAGAGGGTAATTAACAATTATATAAACCATGCTTAGCACACGATAATCCCATTACGACCACCATTTCAACGCAACTTACACTCACACTGATACTTCATTAGAAGGAATCCTCAGGGGACTCATACATAACAATTTCAATGTAAAACCTGTGTACAAAAAACCGCAAAGGCCTATAAAAGTTACACAACTGCACCTGGTGGCTTCTGGGTTAAAGACAATACGATAAGATAGTGAAAGCCTCTTATTTATGGTTATAGTATAATTATTTCATTACGTGAAAAGTTGTTTTCGAAATATCGACAGGGAGCTATATCTATTTCCAGATATATATGCCATGAGGGAAGCTGTACCCTGACAGCGGCGCTACGGCCTACTTTAATGTCGAATTTCAACTGCCAAGGGATCTTTTACGTGTACCCCAATGTGGGCGTTTTTCGTTTCATCCTTTGCCAGGAGACCCCTACGCGCAAGCGAATTATTGAAATAAAACTAAACCATATGTTAGTCCCGAAATGACTTAGTTTGTGTTGAGTGGACGTTAAACCCCATTTCTCTCTCTCTCCCTTTGCCAGGCCTCCTCTACTGAGAAGGGGGGGGGCGATCAACTTTCTCGGTCAATGCAGGGATCGAACACGGGAACTCCAGGTTATTCACTTGTCATACACTGAAATAAATACTGCAGTCGGTCAGACAAATGAAATGAATGAAATGGGTTTAACTCTTTCCACCTCTACTTCATCAAATGTCAAGTGTATACTCGGAGAAATATAAATATGTCTGTATCTTACTGTCTTCATAAATGTCAGCAATATTTCACTATTTCATATTTTTAGAAATAACTAAATAATATAAGTTTTGCGTGTTGTTTAATTCCTCCTAGTTTATTGCATACAATAGTGATGGATGTCGTTCTTTTCCAAGACCTGATCTACTTGCTAGCTAACTAGTGCTACACTAAATTCACTGAGCGCCTGTCTTGGCTAGCTAACCAGTGCTTTATTCACTGAGCACCTGACCTCCATGTTAGTTAACCAGTATGTTACTGACTGAGCACCTTGCCCCCCTGTTAGCGAACCATTACTATGCTCTCTGAGGTCCCGACTCCCTTGTTAGCGACCCAGTGTCACATTCACCGATGAACTTCGGTCCTTGTTACCGATCCAGTGCTGTACTCACGGAGTTGTATGATATCTTGTTGGTCAGCGAGTACTATACCCACTGATGACCTCTCCTTGTTAGCGAACCAGTGCTATGCTGGTGGACCATCATGGCCCCTTGTTAGCGAGCAAGTGCTATGTTCACCAAGCAAAACGGCTCTTGTTAGCGAGTCAGCGCTATACTCATTGATGATCTTCGCTACTTGTTAGCCAACCAGTGCTATACTACTCTAACTGAGCACCTGCATGGTCTCCTTGTTAGCGAACCAGAGTCACTGGGAGGCATTGACTCCTTGTTTACTAAGATGTTTAAATGAAGCATCTAAAACCACTCATTGATCAGTGTAATAAATTCTGGTGGTCATCTATTGTCTTAAATGACTTGACCAACAACATTACAGATAGTGATTTTACGAGTACGATACATTATTTATATCAAGAACGCATGACTGAAGATTGAGAGACGTATATTATTGCCAGATATGGCTTTGGATTGACCATTATAACAGATTACTGGTAATTAATTTAAGTCATGCTGGTGAAAGTAGAGTTATACTAGGATAATGGAGGTTATGGACACGTGTTATAAACTCTTCACAAACCTTTACCAACGTGACGAGGTTTTACACTTAGTTCGATGTTCATATATTTATAATAAACTCTGAATTATTTCAGTGATATAGATATTTATATTAAACAATAATTTATTAAATCCCTCCAGTTCTCTGTAAATAATGCTACGGGTTTACCAGATGGGGGGGGGGGGCTACAATATTACAAATCTAACATTGAATCTAAAAATTAAACACACTGTTAGTAATTAATAAAAAAAAAACCATAATGGTCGACAGTTTTTAAAATAAATCCGAACTTTGTCACTAACAAAATTATTGATTACATTGATTTAGGTTTCAAATTATACATCCGTAGATATTACCTATGTTTAATATATAACGTGGTTAGGTTTCGACACACAAATAAACAAATGACATTATATAGTCGTTTGGATGGATCGCCTTAGTGTCGCAGTAAGGGCAAAATTCCCGTCTTCATTAGTCCAGTCGGAGCTGAACAGCAGGAACTTAAACCCCACTTTATTTCACTATCCGGTGTAGCTTAGTGAAAAAACCCCTGGCTCGCTAACCAGAAGGTCTTGGGTTTGCTCCTGCTATTTGTCGAGAAATTATTTTCTTTGACTCTTGAGAAATATTGATAAAACACCTGGCTCGTCATTCCTATATTTAAAAGAATATGCGTGATTTACACACAAAGCTTTCTGAAAATCGACCCGTTAAATTTAATACGATTATCGATAAACCAAATTTCTTCTTCAAAGGAAAACTAATATGAATTGGGAGCCTTGAAGACAGTGAAGAGAAGTGGACTATACTTGATTCAAATCTTCCCAATCTCCCAGCCATAAAGTGGTTTATCCTCTTATCAAACTGTATTTCCTTCCCCATTATCTTCCCTAATCTGACTTAAGTATCTTATGCGTTAACCATGGTATAATGGAGAATCCTGACCTTCTAGTCCCCACTGTTCTGTAATTCCAGGGATATTAACCATGAATACATACTCAAGGATGATATTTAAAGCGAGTAGGTTTTAAATCTAGCATACTTTGGCACGTTGATGGGCTTTTCGTCTATATAAGTTTGTGTCTCGCATATATCACGAGAACACATTGACACGGTGACTTACAAATCTTTGAATAATATGTTCACCGCGTTTAGCAGACTAAATTGGACATATATCCAGCGCGATACCCCATAGGTAAACAGAATATGTTGTGACGTTCTTTATTATTGCCTTCAGTCAAACAATTCGATCCATTAATGTATCCATTGCCTGATATGTGTTACCCCCTTTGCCAGCAGTCAGTAGTCCTAAAACAAAAACCGAGTAACTTTCTAAAGGTATATCCTACGATATGAAAAGGGAACAGAACGTGTTTCACTTGTTTAAGAAAACCAAATGAAATAAAATGGGTTTTAACGTTCTATTTTTCTGTACCGACTAGACTAATGAACACCGACATGCATACACCATGCAGCGTGATATGCTATCGGACACTTAAGCCTACTCTTTTTCCAAATTGAAACTGACGAGGTTATTTTACGTGTACGCTACTGTGTACACAGGACCTCTGATTTTCGTGCGACCCAAACGACTACACGTTACACCTTCTGGGGCGGGATATCAAAATAAAACACCAAATCAAAAGTCAAAAGTTTCGGTCAAAATTAGATTGACATTAGAAATTTACAAGTAAATAAATTTTTGGACAAATCAAGATTCTATTTTTAAAAATATTTCTGGTAATATCAAAATGAGACACGATCCAGTTGGGAGAAATAAGACATTTATTTTTACACAAACCGGGTTTTCTTACGTGTGACGATAATTCGGCCAGAACAGCGGTGCAGCGACTTTCGATTTCCAACTGTCAGAGTTTCTTTAACGTGCTTTCAGTGGTATATATACACGGTACCTCGCCCCCTTCCTCTCCGCCTTTTCTATGACCAAGTCATCCCCATTCTGCATCATTGACAAGCAGCAACCAAGCAGTGACCGAATTCAATTTATATTAGATCCACGATTAGCGACAAAGAATATTCAAAGAACACAAGAGTTTCCTTGTCTCGATAATAATCAGTTCAAATAAGTGTTCAGCCGATGGATAAAAGCTATTGAATCAAACGATGAAAGCCAACAGGAAGTCGACTGAATAGACGAAAGGTAACATAACGAGGGAGAAACAAACGGCTGGTAATGTCTACAACTGTCGACATGTTGTAAACGGACTTGAGGAGAAGAAAGCAAGTTGTAAGCGGACCAAAGAAGAAGAAAGCAAGTCTATTCTGTATTACAATTATAACGAGATATTGATTCAATGTGAATCCTGTACTAATAGAAAGACGTCTTCCGACTCGTTTAGTGAAAGAATGGACCCCAATAAATTGAAGGGATAACGCTTTCCTGTTCTTAATGGGGTGGTTGCAGATAGATTGGTGACTATTTGCGATAAGAATGGATGGTATCTTGTATATAACCATTAAAGTATAACAGAGTATGGGGAAGTAGGCTTGGGGGAAGCTCGCCCAGCGGTCATTGTCATTGATTCGAACGTCGTGGTTTTGTCGAAGGCTGGTACGTGGAAAAGAATATGATAGCCTGCCGAACCTTGTAGGTTTTCCTGGTACTCCGGATTCGTCCCAATAATAGTTCAAGACCTATATCCTAGTATTATAGATGTGTACGTATTTCAATTGACGAATATGGACACGTGCCTAACCATGTGCGTTTCCAGGGGCCCGGCGATTTCCCCCAACTGCTAATGAAGATCCCTATATGTTCGCGAATGATTGAAACGAAGATATATCATATGTTAGTCTGGGGTGATCTTAGATGGACGTACGTAAATGTACGTTTTCAATGTGTCCATAAGATTTTGCCACTTCTAAACCCCAGTTTAGGAGTGACAATGAGAGTCGCCTGTCAAACCTCTTGGATATTCCTCGGGGTCCCCCGGTTTCCTCTCATTGCTAAATATGTTAGTCCCGATATGACCTAGTTTGTGTCGCGTGGACGATAAATTCTCTCTCTCTCAAACCTAAGAAATGTACAGAAGGATTCGGAAAACATGTACTTATTCCAGCAAGTTGGCTAGAGACTATTTATAAACGCTGTAACAACCATGAGACATTTTCCATATTAGTAGCTCTATTTACGTATACTGTTCTTAATTGTTCTTACACAAACTGATGGTACTGGTTCACTCGGTTCCATGTTGGTCGATATTTGTTTTGTTAAAGATCCATCTGTTAGTGGTGCAGAGTGAAAGGTCTGAAAGTTGTCTAGCCCCGTGTTTGTTGCTACAAGCCGAGTTTCAGTGTATACAATTGGTACTAACGACCCATCGACCACAGAACATCAGAATAAACGTAGAAGTTAGCGCCCCTGGTAGGGTAATATGTTCCTCAAAGCGCATAAAAAAATCTTTTTTTCTATTTTATTTTTGTGCTCAATAGAAATTAGTGTCAATAATAATTAATGAATCATCCAGATAGTCGAAGAACCATCAGCAATACAAAAACTATATGCAATTGCTAAACGATAGCTTAATTATTTTATGATGAGTTCACAAGAGAATGAATATTCACGGTGATGATTTCTTGCCTTGTAAAATATCCATAAAATCACAATTGAGCTTTATAATATAGAGGAAGTGGGTCTTCGATCAGCGAGTACTCTTTTGAGATCGACAAAGAATTTTCTCCTGATAATTCAATAACACCAAGTCGAGTCTAAGATTGGAAGTACCAAATATCCAAAAAAAAAACCATAGCAACAAATGGTTCTTAAAATATTTCCTTTCAGTGGGAATAGTGGTATCTTTTAGCGGAGAGAGGGTAAGACAGTAATAAGACTATAAGATTCGGATAATCCAATATCTGTCATATTATAACTCTGTAAAGAACGATGGTATACTGTATAATATGTAGGTTGTGTCTACACTGATCAAGACTATCTAGGTCACATAAGATTTATTGGTGTACCAATAAGAGACCGGATGTTCGTGATTACTGGTCAATGGGTGACCTGTGGCCACAGTGTAATGGAGTTTTAACGAGACGCTGGTTCGACTCAGTGCTCTGATTTATAATTTGATAAGACGAGTAGAGCTGCAATCATCATTAGTAAAATTAACATCGTCTAATGAATAACTTCTTACTGGACCAAGATGACCACTTCTTTGATTTACTGATATAGTTAGAGAGAGGGATGAGAAACGGAGGCGAGGTGGGAGTAGCGGCTACTCAGTTATAAGTGTTACTAAGATACGCCAACATAGTGTCTCGAGTTTTTCTGCGGGGGGAAATACAAATGTGACTTAAGTTACAGTATATTAGTGGACCGACTTCTACCCGTGTCAAGTCGTGCTTTAGAACTTGGGACTTGAGGGGCGAGTGGGCTGTGCGGTATATTACATCAGGTATGCTCAGGTGAGATTGTATGCACAATGTATATACCTATATATAGTTAGCTTCAACAGTACCCTGTGAAAACAGACCATCTGGAAAGAACCTCCCCTTAGGATTTTGTCGAAATTTAGGTATTTAATATTCAACGCGAATATCACTTTAATATTTAACACAACTTGAATGATTTATTTGATTATCTTTTAATACCAAGTTGGGGATCCACAAACATTATTTATGAACATGGATGCGATGAAATAATACGCGGTTGTCAACTGTCAAATATCTTTGGACGAGGTCCATGTCAGTCCGTACTCGCGAAAAGTCATCGTGATGCACCGCATTGTCAGCTCCAACATTAACAGCTATCACACTGGAAGGTTTTTCAGATTGAGTAATTTCTATTAACGGTGATATGATCATTTCTCTGAGCCATAAAGTGGAAATGTCTTGATTTTCATTATAAACACATCGTTAAAACCCTTATATTATCCTAATGATTAGCCACGGAACATGGAAAATGACTCAAATTCAACCAAGATCACGAATGGGTGTTTTTTGTTTGCTAAATGTACGAGATAGAAGACGTGCTATCTCCACTATTAAACTACCTAAGGGAATATCTAGAATGTGCATCGATGATTTTTATTACATTAAATAATTTATTTTACAGCTTGAGCGTGGTCTCGTATCAACCTAAACACTAACTTGATATCATTTTATTTAAAAAAAAGCAACAACAAAACAACACCATTATTTTACAAAATAAATGGATATCCACCATTTTAACGAGAGTTAAAGTTTGATTTACAGTTTACGCCCTCTCCAAATGACAGTGACCGGGTAATGCTCGTTTATTTAAATATCAAACTCATGGTTAACCCGTGTGCATTTCATTGGTTATTTGCTGTTTTTCAAATAAACGCAAGTCCAAACTACCGCTTGATGCATGACAATCAGTACATGCGGTCGTGGCTTTTTGCACATGGCGCTGGTTTACTTACTAGGAGATCCGGGATCCAAACCCTTGCTATATATAACGGTTCTCGTGCTGACTCGTTCTAGAAATGGAACAACACGACGCTAGTTTATCAGGACTTCCCACCAAGTTTCTCGTGTTAGTGGTGCAGCGTCTAGTCATTGGGATGGTACGACAAACCGATCTCCACCGTTGTCACTTGGAGTTCACCAATATCACATTGTATGACATATGTCGGGGGGTTGGGATGGCCTAGTGGTCTAGAGTGCCGCGCTTCGACCTCTAGCTGGCCAGTCACCTCTGGCTTGCGGCTGTGGTTTCAAGCCCTGGTGTGAGCGTATGTGGCATGGAGATAGGGGCGCCCTCTCAACCGCGTGGGTTTCCTCCGGGTACTCCGGTTTCCTCCCACTGCTAAAGACCCCTACGCGCAAGCGAATTATTGAAATAAAATTGAACCTTGTGTTAGTCCCGAAATGACCTAGTTTGTGTCGAGTGGAAGTTAAACCCCATTTCTCTCTCTCATGACATATGTCTGGCTTCATTAGCCCATTCCGAGAGAAAAGTGAAACTTCATTTAATTTATAAGGTTCGCTTATTCTACGTGCTAATTGGGATTTCTATACAATAAATATAATAACACCTTTTATCTATATCTTCAATACCTATTCAAATATAATAATACCCTAACTTATAAGTGACCTCGGGGAATTCCCTACAGACAAATGGTGAAGAAACAAAACCGCATTAGCTGAATTCACGTGAAAGCAGATTTGCCTGCTAATAAAAATGTTACAATATTTACACGACTGGAACCTTGACGTTATTAACTGAATAACCAAATTAAAAAGATGATTAAAATAGTAATCTATTTGAGTAGAACTAGGGAAATAAAATGAGTTTGGCTAAGTTATTTTAAAAAATCCAAGCGGAGTTCGATTTATGAAATATAAAGCTGATGGCGCTGGTTATTGTGTTAAGATAGATATCGTCATGAGATACACAGCTGCGTTTGTCTGGTTCTGTGGGAATATCAGAATCCACGGAATTATATTTATGGTGAGAAATATAACCTAATTAGGTGTGATGTATATCATAAGGTATGTAACTCAGAGTCACAGAGAGCGGCCGTGGGCCCGGTGACAAACAGCGAATGACAGATATAATGTAATTTTTGAGAATCAATATATAATTATTTTATTTATAGACCATGTCGTTGACCCTCTGGGAGCTCCTGGCGTGACATGTGTTCGAAACCACACTTCGGGCAGCCTACCCTTTGGGTTTTCACGTGATTCTACGGTTAACTCACGGAAATGGCCTAGTTAGTATAAGTAAGATAACTTAATTCCAGTTCGTATGAAACAATCTATGGGCTCTAATAGAAACAATTCATACAGTATATCTTTTTTTTTTAGCACAGTTTAATTAAAAGAGGGTATTGTCGGGCGTGAGGCAGACAATGCTTACCCTTGTTGGTCCATTATGGCCCCGGATGCCGGAGACTGCAAGTCTTATTAATATGGAAATCACTTGTCAATCCCAGATTTTTAAGCGACAAGTAGCAACCTCGCTTTCCTGACCTCGTGGGTTTTCTGTGAACACTCTGGTGCCCCCATCCTCCATTTGATAAGACTCACACTCTTAAGTTATAAATAGTTTCTGATCTATGCGAGGGCAACAGTCGTTACACGAATTTGCCGAATTAAACCACGTGGGTTTGTATTATAGCTGTTCGAGATTGCTTTACTTCATATTAATTAACAATAATTCCACAATCTACTGCATGTTAAAAAAAATTCATCTTCCGAGAGTGACATAATATTACTGGAGATATTCTCGAAGGAAATTCTACAAGGCTGAGTCGACATACCGCTAAATTATTCAAGAGGTTGATCAATCGGTTTAAAATGAGACACAATTGTTCTCTATTCGTTTTAAAAATGCAAGACATTCACAAGGCAAATTAACATATCGGCTCTTAGGGGTCTTAGTAAAACTCATTGAGATAAGGTTAGCTAAGAGGTAGTGTCTACCCAAGTGTTCTACTTCATTCAGAAAGTCAATTGACATGTCTGGTTCCCATTTAAATTGGTGAATATTAATATATGTTTACTAATCTGAATTCTTTCAGTGAGTGATTCAAATTAACAAAAAGGACTTAAGTCTTCTTATGCCTTCAGACGGTTTTTATCTGAACAGAACGAGGCACATTACAAGTCGAATGGAAGATCTAAGACATCAACAGCGCCATTCTACTTCTAAATTCTCGTTTCCTAATTAGCTGCATCCCCAGACATATAAAAATTGAAGCATATAAAGCTGACCTTTCCGCGGAGCAGAATCAGAACCAGATCGTGGTAATTAAATGACCGCAAAGTTCATGACCGGATCGTATTTCTCTATGTTATTCAAATGATTTCCAAAACCCCCAAACAAAAACAAAAAAAAACGAAATAGGACTTAAAATCCTACTTTACTGCACAAAACGAGATAATGAAAACGGGTATACCATGTGCTATTAGAACGATTTCTACTACTTTTCAATAATTCGTTTACGTGCATTGCAACGAAAATGTGGGAGTCTCGTTTTTCGTCCCATCCGAATATCTAGATGCCCCCCCCCCTTACACAGTCCTGCACCACTGGCAAGTCTTAAATAAACGTAATGACCCTAAATCGTGTACGGACTCACAGTGTTTAGACAAGAATGGAACAAGGACAAGGAAAGGTGATTTATATTTGGTACCATCCGAACGACTAGACGCTACCCCGCCCCCCATCACACATTTTGCCCTTCCTGCACCACTGGCAAGTCTAAAAATCGTAATGACCCTGAACCAGTACATGTTGATTTTGCTGACGTTACGAAGATTGGAGTCGGGTCTTAGAAAAACATCAAGACGAGGCTGGAGACAGTTGATTTATACTAAGGAAAATTATGTACCCCTACACCTCCCAAATAATTATACTGCTTTATCAAGGATGACGTATCATGTAAACCACGTGTTCATTCCGTCCTAAATATCGAGTGTCTCTGTAATATCTGCAGAGGCGTAGCCGTCAAATATATATTTGTGGGTCCGTCAATGAATTTTAATAAAATGTTGACAATCTGTGACGCCGGAGGCACGATGAAGCGCGATAGGGAGAGTGTGGTAGGGTCACCCCCACAAAATTTTTAAAATTTCAGTCTTCTGTAAACACTGATTTGGCACATTATACGTGGTTAAAATAAAACATCACACCAATACAATGGTTATCATGTTTAAGTCAGGGGGGTACAGTATTCATATTTCTTTCATTACTTTTACATATTGAATGTTACGCTTGAGTTATGAACAACACGACAAAGAGAGTTTAGAAGGGGAATTTTCATGAGGAGGATCCGAATGAAACAAAACTTGATATCACATAATATCTGTACGCTATAAGGCTTCGCAGTTGTAATGTTTCCAATCTTTCCCCCATAAAACATTTTATTATTTAATTAGCTATCCGTTTTCCCATACTGCTATCTTGATGTTTTTCTAAGACCCGGCTCCAATCTTCGTAACGTCAGCAAAATCAACATTTCATTAATAGGTGAAATTGATTTTTACTATTTAATCTTGGTAAAAACCATCAGCTGTTGATTGTTGTGAATACAATGAATATATAAAGAGAATTGTTAAGAATAATAACCAACATAACTTGTATAATTGAAATCATATTCATACAAGATAATGCATCATGGTGTCTTTCTGGGCTATAATTTACAGATTTACAGATAGGAACCATTACAGTTTTACTTCATGTCCATTGTGGTAGCAGTTACGTCGAACAATTAACCTCTTTCTCAATCATAATCTACACTGTGGACTTTTGTTGTTGTATTCACAACGTCTGATAATTTGAATGTTTTCAGTTCTGATTAAAGAGAGAAATGGGGTTTAACGTCCACTCGACACAAACTAGGTCATTTCCGGACTAACATATATGGTTAAATTTTATGTCAATAATTTGCTTGCGCGAATATGTCTTTACCACTGGAATAATAATGAAGACCAAGTGAAACCTCGAGAGGGTGGACATGCGACTATACTCCTTGTCATCTACAACCTCGGAATTGAAACCACGCCAGTTGTTTCACTGACAGACCTTATCATCGAACGCGCACGAGTTAACCATTCGGCCACAAACCCCCAGTTCTGATTAAGGATAAGATATATTTACATTCGTTAAATTACCACCTGTTATGATTATATATTTGTTTATTATACTATTTTCCAATATGGTTTTAAGATGATGTTAATTTGGTCATTTCAAAGATGATGTCATGTTTGGCATGTTTTAATAATATGTCATGCATTAAGATGATGTCATGTTTTGGCATGTTTTAAGAAGATGTCCTGTTTTAAGATTATGTCAAGTTTTGGTATGTTTTAAGGTGATGTAATGTTTCGGCATGTTTTAAGATAATGTCATGTCTTAAGCTGAATGTATTACGATGATGTATTGTTTGTCATGTTTTGTAAGTCTATAAGACGATGCCATGTATCTAGTACGATCTTTAATGTGCCATTTTATTAGACAATGTCCTGTGTTGAAATGTTTTAAGATAGTGATTTTTTTTAAGATAATGTCGTGTTTCGCATCTTTTAAAATTGTTGTCATGTTTTTGATATTTTTAATATGATATTGTATTTTAAGATAGGGATGTTTAAGATAATGTCACGTTTGGCATGTTTTAAAATGTGGTCAATTTTTTAACATTTTTAATATGATGTTATGTTTTTGTCATGTTTAAGGTGATGTCATGTTTTTGACATCATTTAGTAGATGTTATGTTTTGTTATAAGATAAATAAGCGACTATATTTGTTTCATTTATGAACCCCACCCTCTCTTTAATACAAAAATGCCCTACCTTAGATAAGTCAATAACAGCGACAGAATTGTTGCTGTCGTGGCCAACATTGTTGTTAGTAATATACTACAACTCACGGCGTCTTCTCAATATACAAACAAGTGGTTACTGAAAATAACAAAAACAAGTTTAGTTAAAGAACCGACAAAGAACAGAAAGAATCCACAATAACACACCCCACTTCTTATTAATGGTCTTATCTGCAATCTGGTTTCGTTTCGGTTTTTATACTTTGAGATTTATTTGATTGAAAATTATAACAGTGGACTGACTGAGGTCGAAAACATCATAAAACAAAACGACTTTAGGCCTAAGCGGTTATAATTAATAACTGCTTCCTACATGAACTCAAAATAAAAATCAAGCAAGCACAATACACTCCAGCACCACAATATCATAAACTTATTTAGAAACAGCACCGGGAGTTCTGACTCGTATAGGCGTACACTTACGTTGAGTCCTACATTTCGTTAAATACAGCTATAGTTTCGACTTCGAATTTGGAAGTCAGGAGTACAGGGTAGAAGTTTGAGGCCGAAGACATTAGCAGTCACAATCCCGGTGATATCAATAGATAATTTCATCTTTGAAAATCAAATTTTCGCATGATATAGATCATTTCATGTTTGAAAATCAAATTTCCAAATGATATAGGTCATTTCATCTTTGAAAATCAAATTTTCAAATGATATGCAAAAATATGTTTCGAGTTTTGTTGATCACATCTGAGAAAATGGCGTGGACTATTATACCAGTTTAAGGCGGACGCAGATTTAATTCTATGCATATAAAATATGTAATGATGGCAACCATGGTAAGGTCAAGAGATACATTAATACCATTATCTATCATCATTACAAAACTATTTGGGTTGATACGGTTTCTCACATCAATACATTCTTACGCATTATTCTGTCCGAATCTCATCGACATCAGATAAAAAGACCGTTGTTTTAAATCAAAATAGTGAATGCGATTTCCATCCAAAACAAGATTTTTTTTTATTAATGTCCAGCTTTTTTTGGGTATGGATTGAAAGAATATTGACGTCCCATAGAAACATGATATTTGTAATCGTATAGTGTAAAGAGTACGAGGAAATGGAAGGGGTTTAACGTCCTATTTGTCGGTACCGAATACGCCATATTCTGCCCGGACAGCAGCGCGACGGTCCACCTTTGTTTGGAATTGCAACTGACTTAGTGTTCTTTTACTTACACGCCAAAGTTGTTCGGATGGTATGAAAAACCAACTGCCCTCACATCAGCCCTCATTAGTCCAGTCGGAGTAGAACAGTAGGACGTTAAACCCCATTTCATTTCATTAGCCATGTTGGAGAGAGAGAGAGAGAAATGGGGTTTAACGTCCACTCAACACAAACTAGGTCATTTCGGGACTAACATATGGTTCAATTTTATTTCAATAATTCGCTTGCGCGTAGGGGTCTTTAGCAGTGGGAGGAAAATGGAGTGCCCGGAGGAAACCCACGAGGTTGAGAAGGCGCCCCTATCTCCATGCCACATACGCTCACACCAGGGCTCGAAACCACAGCCGCAAGCCAGAGGTGACCGGCCAGCTAGAGGACAAAGCGCGGCACTCTAGACCACTAGGCCATCCCAACCCCCCTAGCCATGTTGGTGCAGAACATTAAACTCCATTTACATCTTTTCACCCGCCAGTGGCAAAGCACGAGAACCCAAGGTCTCGTGTAAAACTCGGTAGAGAGGGTTAACGTCGGCTTCTAACTAGGTTAATAGTGCAGAAATATCTGCCCCAAGAAATTTGCCAGAAGACCCAGCCGTGATAGAGAAGCAAGTCAAGCATATGGTATAGAAGGTGGTGGTAGGGGGGGGGGGGCGAAACGGTAACTTACAGCTCCCACCCCCGTTGCAAATGAGACAGAGTCTGGATAACGCATACCATAGGAGTATTCAGCGGCTTGAAACTATTCATAATTTAATCCCACGCATTGTGTTAAATTTATTTTCTGACCTTTCACAAAATCTGTACCATTATATAAATGCGTGTTGTGTAGTCTCGTTTTGTAAATTTACTGAATTTAAAATCAAACTAATAAAAAATAAGTTGTGTAGTCTCGTTTTATAAGTACGCCTACTCTTATTAAAAATCCAACAAATAAATAACTACTTGTGCAGTCTAGTTTTATAAGTAGACCCACTCTTATTAAAATCCAATGAATAAATAACTATAACTCATGCTATATTTAAAGTTCATCTCCTAATAATCTATGTATCTGCCAGACGTATAAAAAACTCTTAAGTAAGCAATAGCTATGTAAGCACACTTGTTCAAAAATATAAACGTGATGAAGAAAGAATGATCTAAGGTTTACTCATCGACATCTCTAATATTCCGCTTTCGCTTCATCAGAACCAATATCCGATGAAAATGTCAAATCACTCCAAAAACTCAGTTCATCAAGCTAGGCTAGACAATACTTTTTTTACTATAAAAAAAGACTTTCGTAGAAAACTTAGCGAAGAATAAATAAATTATTGACATTGTGTAATTTCATTGTGAAGTAGTTTTAGTGTCTGGGAAACGCTGAAAACAAACCCCGGGTACACTTGTTGTCAAATGTTTGAGTGTTATTGCCCCAAATGATAAAAACAATTTTCAATTGTTCAGATGTATATTTGGAGATCACGATATCCTAACATTGGTCGACAAAGTTTAATGGACGAGGGAGGGACTGACAAGGACAGTGTTTACTAGTTCAATTGAGACGAAACCCATGGTTCATGATTGATTAATCAGTGCTTAACTCATGGGTCAAAAACCGCTCGTATGCCCCCCAACGCGACTCCCCACTGCAACTGGTCAGATCTTCACATGAAGTGCAGGCCGTCGAAAGTATATAAAAAACGAAACGCAATATAGATCTGTACGTTAATCAGATTCATTAAAAAGGGGCTGATATAATCAACATCTTGGCACTTTTGAAACGTGGACATTCGAAATAGCACATTCAAATCAATATACAATTCGAGAAATGTTTAGTGTACCAGGTACGGTGCACGCCATTTACGACTACAATTATAGAGTTGATTGGAACAGTCTTCAATGATGCTATAATGATTACCACAGAAACTGTGCAACGTAAATTTCAATCTGGTTGATAAATAAGTTTATGCAAACTTATACCATTTGTTGGCCTACACTACACGAACGATCTAAATTCTTTCTGATCAGTTATCTGTTTTGTTCCATGTCCTATTTATGCTTATATTGATCACACTTCAAGGTTTACTTAAAAAGTAGAATTTAAAGGGAATTAATTCTCGATAAGTGACATTAGCTTGGACTGTGTTAACGGCCTAACTGTTCTGCTTCGACTGGGCTAATAAAGACAGACATACGCCATACAATGTGGGTAAGGAAAATTTTGCCCTAATATTATATCAAATTCCAACATCCAAGGTGTCTTTTTACGTGCACTCCAATGTGTACACCAAATCGCGGTTTTCCGTTCTACCTGAACGACTATAGATTGTCCCTCACCGGGCCTTATGTCCTGCACCGCTAACAAGTCGGAACCATGCCAGGGACTCACGATAAACTTCCACACCAACCAAACGGATGTATATCTCGAATAAAATGGTACATATAAAGCTACAATAATACATGTGAAACTACAAGTCGTTCTGTCAAACTTCAAATCAGTGCAGATTCAGCTGTATACGAGTTGGGATATCTATCAAATGGTGTTATACATCTCGTTGACATTTTGTCCTATACAATCTACCGATGGAAATCTTTGCCATTACGTTACATAAAGCCGATCAGTATGACTGACTTTCTGACGTATCCAAACATGAAGTCGACACCCACACATTTTACGTTTCATTGGCAAGATTTACAATTACATAATTGGAAAGTTGGCAACGCTATGGCGAGAGAACTCATCTGTGGTTCAGTTGATGGGAAATATATTCTCAAATGATTGTCATCACAAGTGTATTCTCATTGATATATTATCAAGAGACACACAAAGCACGACATGGACAGTGTCTATGCGGTTGGATGGGACAAAAAAAAACCCCAAGGTTCCGTGTACACATTGGCGTGCACGTAAGAGAACCCAAAACATAATTCGATATAAGGGTAGGAAGCAGCGCTGTTGTCCGGACAAAATATCCATCTAAGCACACTGTATGACGTAAACCCGTCTTCACTCGCCTTTGATCAGTAGTTCTCTCGCCATTGACTTAAATGTTGTAACGTCCCGGGGATCGAAAGTGTTAGCGCAACATACCACAATCTATACTAATATTTGTGACTGTGGTTTGTTTGCCCGCCGGACTGGGAAGTAACACAGGCCTGGTGGCGATGAACTACCACTTCCGGTTTCAGAGTTGTGCTACTTCCCCTACATGGCTATAGTCGTCAACCGCTAGTTATTTGATAACTATACCGACTGAGGTGACGCCATTCTAGTAGGTGATTCCCCTTGTTCACGTCGGTTTACTGTCATGAAAATTCACCACAACCTGGCAGAAAATGAACATGCAAATAGTCTTCTTCGATCCAAGCCCCCAAAAATCTACAGTAGGACGATAAACCCAATTTCATTTCCAATGGGTAAAATATATCAAGTGACACTGTGGTGGACCACGTGATTAAACTGTTTGCAAAAAGAAGGTGCAAACCAAGTTCTAGGTCATATTTTGGTGACACATTTTTTTTTACATAAATCCGTTGATAAATTTCTGTATGATGGTGATATTTAATAATAGAAATAGGACCAATGCGAACTGTGCTATTGAACGTGCTATTGAACAACACAATCAGAACCAATACAAACTGTGTTATTGAATAATAAAATCAGCACAAATGCAAACTGTGCTATTGAGCAAAGAAAACGGTGACATTTAATAATAGATTCATGACCAAAACAAACGGGGTCATTTCCATTAAACTAAAACAACATATAAAGTGTAAAAACATTTGAACAGTTATAGTTACCTTGTGGAATCTAATATTACTCCAAATCAAAACGTATTATACAGTTTACCTTCAGAACTTTTCTCCCGTTTAGTTATATACTAACTAGAGAGATTCTGGTGTCAAAGTTAACATCAGTCGGCAGTACTATGACTGTTCATTAATCTTATGAGTTTATAAGCTAGCTGAACTTACCATTAGAAGTCTGGCATTTCTACTCAAAGCCTAAAGACGAGATTAGGTCTTTCTTCTATCAAGCATTTTGTACTTCCATCAATACGCGTCCTCGAATCAGTCATTGAATATCGGGAGTTATTCCCCACACACGTGCTAACAACAGTAGACTACATATATACATGTATATATATAAAAAAATTATTAATGATTGGTTCCTGTGACTGGTATTCTCATCACGTGATATATACGGAAGTTAAATGGTGATATATATATATATACTTGAGAGTGAGAGTGTTATCCACAGTGACGTGATGGTGTCTTGATGAGCGGCCTCTTAGCCTCGACTTCCAGTATCGATATATGAATCTTAGTGATTATAGCAAATACCCACGGCTCAACTAACCGCTTCTTCTGTCTTCGTCCTGTTCTCGTCAATATACATGTATTCTGTCTTAGTTCTATCATGTTGATTAATAACAAACGGTCCGTCTCGTTCATAGCTATTATTACGGAAACTCCAACAAACGTATAACAAGCTACCTCGAACACTGGCAAACACCATAAATATATATACACCATTGTTCTTCCATATTTTGAATCATTCAAATTAAATATAATACCCCCGATTTCTAAATCAAGTCCGGTAGGGTGAACTACACGCAGAACACTTAAAATAATTACTTCAATTTTCCAACAAACCCGAATCAATTATAGTTGAGAACTTCTCCATTTCCTATAGAATTTTTTGCCTTCTGATTGGGACTTTAAATATCTGCTATCGATATTTGTCACTGCATTGGGCAGTTAGCAGAATAAAATACGTTCCAATTACTGTTTATTAGCAACAGAAGTGTACTAAAAAATATGTTGGTTTTTTTTATCGGAAACGACATGCTAACATAAAATTCAAGTATAGAGACAGAATAAAACCCACACTCAATCACAATTATTTCAAAAATTGAATTTAAATTAAATTTTCTGGTTGAAGGTCTTTGATCTTCACTTGCGGGATTAAGCTAATCCTGCAATCTACAATATTGTGAAAGTTGAATTTCTAAACGGATTATCGATTTGAAGAGAGGGAGAGAGAGACAGACAGAGAGGGAGAGGGGGTTTCTTCTCAACCGAAACTACATCATTCGGAATTTTCAGAGGGGGCTTTAACGTTCACGCGACTCAAACTACGCCATTTCAGGACTAGCATTTGGTCCATTTTTAGCAGTGATAGCAAATCGAAGGTCCGGAGACAAGCAACATGGTTGGACAGGCGACCCTATTCCTTGCTTTCGTTCATGTTTCCATTCCTGACGTGAGCGTATCTAACTTGCGGATAGAGGCGCCTTTCAACGCCCGTGGGTTTACCCAAACTATTCTAGTTACCTCCCACAAGAAAGACCACTGCGCGTGCGCTAAGCACAATGAAATATGGCCGCTTGTCTGCGATATCACCCTCAGTGGAAGCAAATGTTAAACTCTAACAGAAGAAGAAAACAAGCGTCCGCCACCACGTTTAATCTTTGGTACAATCTGCCGATGTAGGTGTTGATTTTTATCCGAACAACTAGACGCTGTCCTAGACAGGTCCTCCGTCATCCACCAAAGGCAAGGGGAAATCCATACAAAACTTAGACTGTCTGTCTACAGTCTGCGTCGCTTGAGAACAGAAAAAATGCAAGTTGGCTGACATTTTAAGTCCTAAATCGACGACTTTTGTCGAAAACACGAACGTTTAAGTATTCATTCTGCTTCCATTTTATGAAATTGTTGAATTTTTTTTGTTTGTGTGTGACACATGTAAAGCGGTGTAGAACCACATTACAAAACAGTATACTCATTTTTGGGATATTGTGGCCAGAGGTCTATTCTCGAATTACGAAGAAATGGATGTCTACACGCAGTAAGGGTAAGTCCTGAAAATCCCAAGGAACATTTTGGGCCAACACAGGTATCGAACCCGTGACCTCCAGACTAGCGAGACAGTGCCTTGTTGGACTTACAGTTCTGACAATAATGAGGGGGAGATAACCGACATAAAAATGTCCTCGTCAATCTACCAACAATAAAGGGTTATTAAATTTTATGGATCAAAGCATAAAACCTAGATAATGTCACGAATTAACTGAACATCAAAGATGTCGGTTGTTATTGGAATGTGATCTTCTTTTCATGTACATTGACCGGAACTTGTATTAAAACAAAGGTTCAATGAACGCAGCTCTAAAAATTATTGTCGCTTTGATGTATTCCTGTTCTATTCCTAGTCATGCAATTACCATCAAGACAACTAAACTTCAGATAGAAACAAAACAGAAAATCCGATGGCAGGCAATGAATCACATAACACACTGACATTGTAAGTAATGGATAATAAAAGTAGTAGCGAATCAATTTAATGACTCCGATGGCGAACCATTATCTTCCACTGTGCTGTGCAATCCTCGGCCTTCAGTGATACAGGCTTCAAACAAAATAACACCAAGGGAGGTAACCAAAAGAATGAAAACCTCCACAAAACACGACAAATGGGGCGCTTCACAAACAAAGTTTTATTCTAGGGCGTATCATGATCGGTTGTATGTTGCAATAAATGTCATTTAAAAGTTACTTCTACATCAATTATTAAGTTCCAGGGGTTAGATAGGGTTATCCAGTTACAATGATAGACAGGATTATAAAGTTCCAGGATAGGATTATAAAGTTATAGGGTGTTAGATGGGGTTTATCAGGTCCCAGTTCAACGATTAGATATGGTTATAAAGTTACAGGATTATTAAGTTCCACGATTAGGTATAATTATAAAGTTACAGGTTTAGACAGGATTATCAAGAGCCACGATTATTATCAAGTTAGGGTGTGAGACAGGATTATCAAGAGCCACTATCAGATATGATCATCTAGTTCCATGGTTAGACAAGATTATCATGTTCCAGGACTAAGGTTTGTTAAAATTATCAAATTCTTACTAATAATGTTCGCACAACTCCAAGCACCATTTTGCGGTTTGATTTAACATTTAGACGACAAATCGATTGCTTTTTTTGCTTTTTCTTTTCAAGTGGCATGTTGATTTAGAATTCGTGTGGGTATCGCGTATACTATATTCTACTGATGTCAGTAAAGAAGACTGAGAAATCTAATCGTCAACAAGAGAATCTCAACAGAAGGAAACGTGTCAGACAGGATCGACAGGTTACTGTTAAATATTTAGTAAAAAATAAGCGAAATGATTGAAATATTCCGTACACAGTGTTGATCTTGATGACATCGTGTCACTCTCGTTCTATAACTGTGAAATCAAATAACTTGGGTTTATGTCACGTTAACTCCATTAGGCTATATTTGCAACTAAAACATATGGTAATTTTCTTTCATTTTACCCAGTTGGGGAAATGAAATGGAATGGAATTTAATCAATCGAGATAATGAAGATGGACATATGTCATACCGTGTAGGCTACTATCAGGGACATTTTGCTTGTACAGTGGCATTTCCGTTAACTCTTAACTGATTCCAACTGTCAAGGTTATTGTTACGTTTACGTAAATGAGTACAGATTGCAAAAATTACAAAAAAATATCTCACAACGCTCCCGAGACGAGGTCAGGTACTTGGCTCTACCATTGTCACTAGCAAGTGCAGGTTCCAACTCGTGACTTGCACGGATAACAGGCTTATGGTGGATTACAAATAAGAGAAGTTGGATGTTCAACCGCTTTCATTTTACAAAAAGAACTACGTGAACCGGATAAAGCGAATGGATACACGCGTGTGCATATTTGAGAAAGATATCAGAAGTATACTATCTCAAGTGGTAATACGAAAGCCTTCTATTAACTCTTTCGAAGATGACTGACCTTGACAGTCACATACATTATAGGTCTACGTTTGACGTCACATCATACGGTGCCAATAGCACGAGCGGGCGTAATAACAGAATGATCTGTCAGAGTAATATTATATGTACAAATTTACACTGTCCAACAACTTTTCTTTTTATACGCCCACATTTTCATGTGGACGTATTATGTCGTCGCCCCTGTCCGTCTGGACGTCCGTCCGTCCGTCCGGACGTCCACAATTTGTTTGTGGACTCTCTACAGGTCACAATTCTTATCCGATTTTGACGAAACTTGAAATATAGGTTTATCCCCATAAGATCTCGGTTCCTTTCGATATTGGCATGTATCGGATCAAAACTTCATGGATTATGGCCCCTGATTGTACGAAAAATCACGTTTTTAGCTTGTGGACCCTATAGAGGTCACAATTTTGAACCGATTTTGATGAAACTTGACATGCATGTTTGTAACCCAAAGATCTTGGTTCCTTTCGATATTTGCGGCTATCGGAATGTAATTTCCTGAATTATGGCCCCTGATTGTCCGAAAAATCACCCTTTTTAGCTTGTGGTCCCTCTGGAGGTCACAATTATTATTCGATTTAAAAAACCGTTTGATTATATCACCGGTACACCCTAAGGAAGGTTGAGTTCGAATTTCGGGAAAATCGGACGAAAATTGCCATACAAAATGGCCGCCGTTTGTACGCGAATACTGTTAAAAAATGGTATATCAAGGTTGTGGACCCTGTGGAGGTCACAATTTTGATTTGATTTTGATGAAACTTGAAATTCATGGTTATAACCCAAAGATCTTGCTTCCTTTCGATATTTGCGCATATCGGATCGTAACTTCCTGAATTATGGCCCCTGATTATACGCAAAATCGCCTTTTTTTTAGCTTGGAGGTCACAATTATTATTCGATTTAAAAAAACGTTTGATTATATCACCGTTACACCGTAAGGAAGGTTGAGTTCGAATTTCGGGAAAATCGGACGAAAATTGCCATACAAAATGGCCGCCGTTTGTATGCGAATACTGTTAAAAAATGGTATATCAAGGTTGTGGACCCTGTGGAGGTCACAATTTTGATTCGATTTTGATGAAACTTGAAATTCATGGTTATAACCCAAAGATCTTGCTTCCTTTTGATATTTGCGCATATCGGATCGTAACTTCCTGAATTATGGCCCCTGATTATACGCAAAATTGCCTTTTTTTTAGCTTGGAGGTCACAATTATTATCCGATTTAAAAAAACGTTTGATTATATTACTGCTACACCGTAAGGAAGGTTGAGTTCGAATTTCGGGAAAATCAGACCAAAATTGCCACACAAAATGGTCGCCGTTTGTACGCGAATACTGTTAAAAAATGGTATATCAAGGTTGTGGACGCTGTAAAGGTCACAATTTTAATTCGATTTTGATGAAACTTGAAATTCATGGTTATAACCCAAAGATCTTGGTTCTTTTCGATATTTGCGCATATCGGATCGTAACTTCCTGAATTATGGCCCCTGGTTATACGCAAAATCCCCCTTTCTTTAGCTTGTGGTCCCTCTGGAGGTCACAATTATTATCCAATTTAAAAAAACGTTTGATTATATCACCGTTGCACTGTAAGGAAGGTTGAGTTTGAATTTCGGGAAAATCGGACCAAAATTGACAGACAAAATGGCCGCCGTTTGTACGCGAATACTGTTAAAAAAATGATATATCATGATTGTGGAGCCTGTATAGGTCACAATTTTAATTCGATTTTGATGAGGATGGTTGAGTTCTAATTTCGTGAAAATCGTACCAAAATTGCCGGACGAAATGGTCGCCGTTTGTACGCGAATAGTGTAAAAATATGGTATATCATGGTTGTGGACTACAGGTCACAATTCTTATCCGATTTTGATGAAAAGTCACATTTCTAGGTTGTGTACCATCACACCATAATCATTGTCGGTTTCGAATTTCATTAATATCAGACTGGAACTGACCAACTAAATGGCTGCTCCCAATACAGTATGAAATACAGGACTTAAAGATGTAGGAAAATCACTTTCGGTATTGCTTGTTCTCTGTCCATCTTTCGAAAATGTGGGCGTATCCTGCCTGGCAGTGCCAGCCTATCTTTCAATTTGTAGGAGAAAAAATAATATTTAATTTGGAGCTAATTAACTTACTCAAATGTGATCCCTCTCAGTTATAGAAGAGGTTAAACGGATATTTTCTGCCGATCAGTTTGGTACTACCGATGTTCCAACGCACCCGGTATTTTGTATAAATATATGTAATTATTACTCAATAACACATTCTACTGTGGATATCCCTTTTAACTTTCATAATCTAATGAACGATAACTCTGGAAACAAATCCAAAAGAATTATATTTTTGCATTTGTCCATATAAGAACGAGTTGCGTGCTAAATAAAATTCCTCACTCGTCTTTTATGATATAAAAAAATATCAGCACTATCAGAGCTTCGTTTTTTTATATTATCGACTTGTGTTTATATTTTGATATAAAAATCAGCTCGTAGGAGATTCTCTATTAATCCTTTTAATACTTAAATTGAAAACTAACTTAAAATAAATTTGAAATTTCTGCCTATTATCTTTTGCCGACTTCATTTATAAGAGAAAGTAATTTGGAAAGACTAAAATTGTGTAGCGGTGTCCGTATTCTATTTGTATGATTAAAACCTTAAACTACGCATTTAGTATAAAGCCAACTGACAATAGAAACCATTCACTGATTTTAAATAACATTCGATTTTACGAAATTTAATTATTAGTGATTATTCCCCCCTGCGTATTGAACAGGGAGAATTCATTGTATCGGTTATTATACCCAATTATTTACAATATGTGCCGCCATTTCCATATACGATTTTAATTTTCTCGATTTATTCCAATTATATCTGGAAGAAAATTGGAACCATTGCCCTGAACGTAATTTCATTTCAATCTCGTGCATAATGGGTGATGTAATTTTATTTCCTTCGTAGTTTGATGGATGAATAATCTAACTGTCAAGACGTCCACGTGGTTAGCTCTCGGCCTTCACAACATAAGATCGGAATCACAGACGAACCGTGATGAGGAGTCTATATCACATAGTTTTGATGTAGCGTGGCATATTCTGACATATCATAAAGTCTAAATTGCTTCTTTAACTACATCACATGTCTGCGGTGATTTCTTCTGAAACTCAGCAATATGTCTGGCGTGACTTAAGGAACCGTCTCCCGGACACGGTTGCTATAATAAAGGAATTCACACTTCAGACGGTACAATGCTACCAGTCACCCTTTCGAGGATCTTGTCTACTTGAATTTTATTAAATTTAATCCTTTTCTAGACGGAAGAGACTTAATTTATTAGTCTGGGTTATTTTTTTGCTCACTGATCATCAAGGGGTGTTCTGGTTTTAAGCAACTGAAATTAGATTTTGTTATTTATTTAACCAGTGCGGAAAACTTTAAATTGTCTATGAAAGCCTATGACTGCCTTGGCCACCTTGGATCACTCGACAGCGTCACGCCCCACCATAACACCCACATAAAGTCAAAATAAAGTTCGACAGAACCAGAATTATGATAGGGTCTGCCATTGAGCCAAGAGTCGTGGTTTCAATTTCCCGCCTGTTTCCACTTTTAATCCCGAAATTAGCTATTTTGTGTCTAGTTGACGTTAAACTCGATTTTTCCCCCACCCCATCCTCCCATAGCTATCATTGACAGCTTCCCTTCTTTGAGTCTAGGGACTGAATACCGAGAGAAAAAGTGCAAGTTTGGGGTCAATTTTGCATTAAAATTTACATAAACTCAAAGTTTTCTAAGGAATCAAAAGATGTATCAGGCTATAGTCAAAACAATTGCGACGATTTCAGCCTGCAGCTACACAAATGAAGCCAGTAAAATTCACAGATCGTATTTAGTGCTTTCGGAACACCTCACGTGAAACAAATATTTCTCAATCTACATTTAGGCGACCTCGGTGTCCCTGTTGCAAATATAAGAAAGCCAATAAAATGATGCTAAAAAGGTCCCACAACCCACCACGTCACTGCATAAACAATGGCATTTGAAAGTTTCGTTAATTGCCATTTAGTGATTGAGCTTATTGGCATAAGGTACAAGGTACAATTTTATGGATACGCAATTTCTTAGCTGTTTTTTAGAATGCGACGTTATCCAATATGCGAGAGCGTGTTTCAGATTTTGTGAAACAGGAAGTTGGGAATACCAATGATTGGTAAATAAATGAAACACTGCCATAAGTAAAGCAGTAGATGTAACGGCTACCCCGTTGTCTTTATAATATGTCATGTCACATGAAGCATTAAGCTAAGCTTCCTGGACATCACATCACATAAATAACAATGACACACGGATATATTCTTAACGGTAATAAAATGACACTCGAATATTGATAGCCGTATTAAGCATCCCACTATATTACAGTAACTCGAGTGTATTCCGTGTTGTCTGAGTGATATTATCATTACATTTCTAAGATTATGTTTCTAAATTCATTTTGGTTTTAAAAGGGTCCCACCACCCTCTGTTATGATAAGTCTATAATAGAATCCTCCGACAACAAACTTGACATGATTGTATAAATTGATTCTAGGATGCGTTTTGGCCATTTATATCAAATGTTCTTTTCAATTTTCAATCAGTTTGTCAGTATTATAGAGCGTGCACGACCGACATATGATGACTGTTATGAAAACCATGCTGGCTCAGTGAGTAAGACCTTGGTTTGCTTACCTGTGGGGCCCCATGTTTGGGTAACGTATAGTCGGTCGGTACGACAAAATCCCAGGTCGCGCGTACACACTGGCATGGCAGTTGGAATTCGATAAGTGTAGGTCGTAGTGTGGTTGTTTTCACTAACGCAGTTGGATTAAAACAGTAGAACGTTAAACCATATGCCATTGCTACAGAGTGTTGTTAGTAACTGGACATGCTGGACTGCCGATATAAGTCCCAACAATCAATCAATTTCAGAATTTAGACAAGTTAATTATCATGTAAAGAAGGAATCGAGACAGTATAAACATTTCCATAAATAAAAATAATATCTTCCACTTGAAGATGTTGAACTACTCAGTTTTCAGTCATTACTGTTTTTCTTTCACTCTATCGTGTTCTATGACACGTCTAGTTCACATAAAAAGAAAAAATATTGAATTATTGCATGTTAAAGTTCAATAATATATATATAATTTTATATATAACCGAGGTTGATATACACGCACCGAATACTGCGCCTAGAGATGATTGACTATATATTGGCCTAGTTATTTGATTGTCTTCACAAATCGTATTATTTTGAACGGTAGACAAATACATTACATATAGTATACGATATTATACAATTACAGTGTAATAACTTGATTTACACAAAATATATTACATTAGTGTCGTGGTGGCAACTGAAGGCCAGAAATCATCGTGCTGAATAAATCCTACCCGGAGTGTTTATGGTAAATAATAAATTTATTGAGCTCCTGCAATCAACAATCGACATGCTGGTAGTGATATTGCCCTATAAACACCCGGAACCACTTGTCATATATTTTTGAAATACACGTAACCAAAAAAATATATTTTTTGTTGTACTTTTTCACTGTACTGTGTTTGCCATTCTGTGCTGGATAAAGACGAGAGGACCCTCGTCGAAACGTCGCCAGAAATATATCTTTTATGTAACTTATATTCCATATAAATTGTACCATGTATTGTACTTGTTCATGTCAAGGTTCACATTTCTCCGTGTTAATTGTCTATCAAGTATCAAACCATAACCATACCTATGATTTTTGTCCATATTACCATGTGGTAATCGGCTATAAAATATCAAAATAACCCCGTGGGTATCAAGTATCAAACGTGGTTTTCGTCTATCGGGTATCAAACAATACCCCGTGGATATCGTCTATCAAGTATCAAACATTGCATACGTGGGTTTCGTCTATCAAGTATCACACATTCCGTGGGTGTCGCCTATCAAACATTGCCACGTGGATTATCAGGTATCAATATCAAACATTGCCATACGGTCACCGACTATCAAACATCAAATATTACCACCTGGGTATCGTCTATCAAGTATCAAACATAACACCGTGGGCATCGCCTATCAAGTAACAAACGTGGTAATCAAACATTACCACTTGGTTATAGAATAGCAAACATTACCCCACCGGTATCTTCTAACAGGTATCAAACATAACACCCGTTCCAAACATTACCTCGTGGTAACTGTATATTAAGCATTACCCCGTGGTTTTCGACTATCAAGTATTAGACATTGCCCCCACTATTAAAATTATGGATACCTGTGTCAAACATAAAGTGGGGTATCTTTAAAACATCACGTACAACACGATTATTTTAATTAGCACTATCTTTGTATGTAATACTACTGTATCTATAGTTTAAAATAGATAAAATAAAATAACATATTATACTCCCAGTTAAAAATAAATTTTAATTCGTCAAATCATAATCAAGCTTTCTTGAGGGTCTTCAGATGTTATAATGTATATCAACAATTGTATATAAGCCATAAATTAATAGTTTACTATAAAATCAAGGGAAATGAAATGGGGTTTAACGTCCTACTGGTTGGCTCCGACTGGGCTAATAAAGACGGACATACGCCACTCCGTCTGCTATCAAAGAAATTTTGCATGGACATCGGCGATACCGCTTTTTCTTGTATCGAATTCCAATTGTCAAGGGGTCTTTAAGTGCACCATATAGATATGAATATCTATCCGCATATTACACAGTATAGTAGGACATCGTGACTGTTACTTTAAATATTAAATTGTTCCTTCGCTAATTTCTTTCTTGACACAAAACGTGAGATAAATACCCAGACGAAAGGTTGACATTTCCAACTCTGTCTAGGCAAACATAAACTGCTTCATAACGAGTTGTTCCAAGACAATATTTTATAATAATTGAAAAGGGGAGAAAATGTGTTGTAGTTGTTTTCCCAAGCAGTAAATTACCTTCGTTGTGAAGAGCCTCACAATTAAAACACTAGAATGAACTGTTGTGGACCTCGAGCATGGAGAGGTCGTCCTGTGTTCATCATTGACTCATCATTTGAATAATTGCCGACGTATAGCCGTTAGTTTCTCGGTCATCAAGTGATTGTAAGTGATGATAATGTAGATGGGGTGTTTGCATGGATAACCAGGCAATTAAAAGATCTTTCTATCACAAAATGGTTCTGACCATTCTGACGAGATGAAAGACAGTTTAATTTGAGTAAGAGTCTGGAGTTATTCGCCTTGTAATCCCCCTCTGTCTATTTTATAACGGGGGCTCTGATCTCGTCGATGATTAGCTTCATCCATTTCTTTTGATCACGTGATTTAGAGAATTGTTTACAAATGAATTAACACCATAGGAAAGTACGATGGCTTATACCTATTACGTAGGCCATGATAAGTTTGTCTAATGCATGTGAGACCTTGTAGTTCTCAGACAACTACCAACCTACTTTTATCTGGAGTATTGGGATAGGTTGGTGACCGTTGGTCAGCACACAAGAAGCCACTAGTCTAGTGAGCAGTTGAAATCAGATGAATTTCACGCATATGTTTCGTATAGATCATTATCTTCTGTGGGGGCTCATCGTAGTGGCGTTGCTAGTTTTTTCAAAACACGACACTGTATTACACTAAAAAAAACAGTTATATAGAAATAAGGGCTTTCGGTGGCCGAATGCATAAAGGTCCGTCAATGGGTCAATTCTCATCGAAGATTTGCCTATCCACGGCGCTTCTCGAGCCAAGCCTTAATGTATAGGATTTTGACCAAGTGTTGGGATTCTTTTTGTTGCTTTCTAGCCATCTGAGCGAAGTCACTTCCGACAGCCAGTGGATAACTGTGTATATTTAATAGAAACAGAGCCTACGAAAAAACATTTATATAAAGGAAGCGGGGGTTAAGGTTCTTTTACGTGCATGTCGATGTCTACATAAAACTCGGGTTGTCGTCCCATCCAACGACTGTTGTCTCTTGACAGGCCCAATGTCCGGCACCAACGGCAAGTGGAACCACACCGGAAAGTCCAATAATGTCTATTTAGTTCAAATAAATGTATTCCTCCAACGTGGTTTATTGATATTTTAGTAGAAGATATGATTGGACCCGACACGTCTAGTCATAATCCAATGAATAATCAGAATAGCAATTTGAACTTCATGGCAATAAAAACAAAGATGTTATCACAGATGTCAAATTGATAACCAAATCCACTCAACGTGAGAGAATGTGTCATGCCATGGCAACCGGTCTCATTAATCTCCACGATCTACTGAGTTCTATTGAGTCATGTAACTTAGATCCGATTCCCCGCTTGTACGTGACAAGGAATGGGGCCGCCTGTCAAATCTCTGGGTCCTCAGATTTCTTCCCACTGCATAAGACAGATATGCCCTAGCGAAGTAATCAAACATTAATTGAACCATATTATTTTATTTCATGGAAACATTTTACGCCGATCTCTTTGCTCTTTATGTTGAAATGACATATACTGTTCCTAGTTAAAACCCGCAACCCGCTCTTCATAAACCAACCAGGGTCAGTTTTCGCTGGAAGAGTTCCCAATGGCTTACGCATTGTCATAGATATAAAGTACTTACAAGACTTTAACAAGAACCTTTAAAGGTGGATGATTTGATGATATATTTGAACTAAACACATATTCAAACTAATTAATTTATGAAACAATACCCCAAGGTATAAACGTCTATTTTAGAAGCAATGCATGTCATAACACTTGATTGGGTGAGTGCTCAATTCAGTATGTATTTGTCGTTGCTTCCTGTCCATGTGTATTGAAGCCTAAGTACATTATTGGATTATCTTGTGACAAAGTTTTTTCCCCGATGTTTAATTGCAGTCTTTTGTACGTTTAAAAATCTAATTGTTCGATCAAGAAATAACGAAAGCTCCCTAAGTCAAGCTGACAAACAATAAGCCGCCGGGTTGCCATTTGTGGTATCCTGACATTTTCCCTCATACTTTAACGCCCTACTTTTCTGCTTACTCGGGGCTAATGAAGGCGTGGGAGGGTGGTATTTGCTGTGTGCTATGGGGTCCACCACCTTCTTAGTATAGGCCAGCGCTCCTACCGACTGAGCCACACAATCGACACATAACCCAACAGCAGACTCGACCATCCCGCCCCCGGTATATGTTAAAACTTTTTGAGCATAAGAGACGTGTAATTTCCGAGTATATATACCTTGATAGATTTCTACTTGTTAATACTATGTGATGTATTGTTTATTCCCTCATCGGCTTGTCAGATAAACCTCAACCGCCAACAGTACAGATCGTGGCACAGATACTAGTAACATCCGTCGTCCCCAATATATAAATAGAAACAAGCAATCAAAAATATCATCAGAGAGCATCCGACTATATTACCTTCTCTCCATGACGAGGGATTCAACAATACCAGTGAAACAGCAGATGTCGGAAATCCGCCCGACTTGCGATTTGTGAGTCTTCCATAATGAGCTAATTATACCATACGGTTGCTGCTAATTGTCTATTTAAATTTTGATTATCTACGGGACTAAGTAATACATAGACTATAGAAAACTCGTCAATGTGCGTCGAGATTGGTTTTAGAAAACGGGAATGAGATTTGATTTTTACTGATTGATTTAAACAAATGTTTATTTAGATAAGTTTCATGTTAAATGCACACACTGTCAAAAAGTAAGGATTGCAAAATAATTAAAAAAAAAACCACTTATATTAATTCCCCTTTCTTTTACTAATTGACAATTTAATCTTAATGGTAATTATTCGGAGACCTTAGTTCTAGTATTGGTCAATCTACTAGACTAAGTAAAATCCTGACTGGACCAATGTACATCGGGTATAGTTTTACATATAAGTTAGTTTACCCGGAGTTTTTTTTGTAATGCACTAACACAAGTGTGTATAGAATAATGTGGATTTTTTTCTCATATTTTATAACATAAGTAATATGTGTGGTGTTTTTAAAAATAAACGCCTGAGGTGGCAAAGATTATAGAATCAACATATAGTTCATGATTTTGAAAACAATATCCAATTTAAAGTGACAAAGATGCGATGAAGATAGTGTAAAGATACCTAACTACTTTTCCCGTAATCAGGAAAAACCTAGCAAGTCAAATTTCGATAAAAAATTTAGTTAGACCCATATTTGGACTCAGTACACATGTATAGAATAATAGGGTTTTTTTTCCTTCAACGAAAGGGCTTCTAATTATCTTCATTTAAAAAGACAAAATCAAATTGGTTATATATTCAGTAGCTTAACAAAACACTTTTCCTTTGTTTACTCAAAACTACATTCAACAGAGTTAATAGGTTTTTCCAGATTACGGGAGACTTGGCGATAATTTCTCCTCGGGGAGGGAGATGGAAAGGGAAATGGGGTTTAACGTCCACTCGACACAAACTAGGCCATCTTTGGACTAACACATGGTTCAATTTTATTTCAACAATGGGTCTTAAGCAGTGGGAGGAAACCGGGGGACCTAGAGAATACCCACGGGGTTGGACAGGCGACCCTACTCCTTGTCACGTACAACCGGGGAATCAAAACAACGCCAATTGACTCAATGACGGACCATATAATACAGCGCGCACGTGATAACCATTCGCCCCCCCCCTTCTCCTCAAGTGTATTTCCGCCGGTTTCCTCCCACTACTAACGACACTACGCATAAAAATTATTGAAATACAATTGTAGCACAAAAGTCCCGAAATGACCTAGTTTGTGTCGAGTATGTTACCTCTTCCCTCTCTCTCTCATATTCGGTTAAAACAGCTACTGTCCTTCGTTCACCTTGGTGACAACATATTGCTACCAATATTGACTCGATAACAATATTAAGCGCTAATATGTTGAAAATAGTCTCCATATAATACTGAAATTTATACCCATTTAAAATAAAAAAAAATAATATTAAAACAGTAACGTCAATAACACCGTGTCAAGACGACTTGTGGTCTAATAGTTCTAATTTCTATCTGTGTCCGGCTGATTCGAACACACGGCACGCAGACGTGCCAAATTAAAGAAACTGATTTTTAGTGTCAGGGGGTTCAGAAGAAGCTCGGAAGACTTCTAACGTTTGGTGATCTGGGTTGATTTGAAGATGAGAAGTTTTCTACGGGTTCCTGTTTAAATTACGCTGCTTGCTCTCAGTACGTAGGACAATTATGGAAATCCGAGCGAGTAAATTTGTTTAGACACCATAAATAACCAAATTCCCTGCTCTTTGAGTGGCTTCAAAGACTTGATTTACATGTGATTAGCGGGCAGGAAATAAAGGTCTGCGGGAAGGAGATAAGCTTTTCTTGTCTTCACAAATATACATCTTTACTCTCTATATAAGCTCTCAACAGCAAGTCGTTCACGAGAGAAGTTAATAGAAGAGCAACTTTAATGTACACTATTAAAGGAACTTGTTATTCTGGACCTCAGTTTTTATTCGGAAGCGGAAGCCACAAGGTAAAACGAAAATGCAGTGAAAGGGGTTAACTAACGGCCCATTTTTTTAGTACCTAACGAACCAATGAAGATTAGCACATGCCATTCAGTGTGCTATGAATAGAATTTTGCCCGAGCAAAAGTTTGTTTGGCAAGTGAAGACCAATTAAGGCATACACGGAGACATGCTAAGCGTAATTCTAAAGATAGTTCTGGAACACGAATTAATGGCTCCATACAAATGGTATTCTTCTTTGTTCTTGCAGCCAGGATGTGTTTCAAACATAAGACTAAAATTCGACAGCGCCTTTACCCCCAACTCAACATGTTACAACATCATTGTCAATGGTTCGTAAATTACAGACATAAAACATGAATAGTGGCGTAAATCCATTTAAGATAAGGTGATGTTAGTGACAGAACCTCCTTTAAGGTAAAATGGTGTTAGTGACAGAAAGGTAAAATGGTGTTAGTGACAGAAACCCCTTTAAGGTAAAATGGTGTTAGTGACAGAAATCCCTTAAAGATAAAATGATCGTGTAAGTGACAGAAAACCCTTTAAGATAAAATGGTGTAAGTGACAGAAACCCTTTAAGATAAAATCGTGTAATTGACAGAAACCTATTTATGATAAAATGGTGTAAGTGGCAGAATTCCCTTTATGGTAAAATGGTATGAGTGACAGAATTCCCATTCAAATAAAATGGAGTTAGTGACAGAAACATTTTTAAATTAAGATGGTGAAAGTGACAGAAACCCATTTAAGATAAAATCGTGTAAGTGACAGAATTCCCTTTAAGTTAAAATGAAGTAAGTGACAGAAAGCCCTTTAAGATAAAATCGTGTAAGTGACAAAATTCCCTTTAAGGTAAAATGGTGTGGGTGACAGAATTCTCTTTGGAATCACGGTGACTAAGTAGGCAAGGCGCTGGCTCACTAGCCTGGAGGTCGGGTGTTCGATCCCTGCATTAGCCGAGCAAGTTCATCTCGATTTTCCGGCGTGGTTTCCCCTTGTCAGTAATGCAGAAGGAGGGCTTGACAAGGACATCTGCCTAGTCGTTCGGATGGGACGAAAAACTGAGGTCCCCTGTACTCATTGGCGTGCACGTAAAAGATCCCTTGACAGTTGGAATTCGATATAAGAGTAGGCCGTAGCGCCGCTGCCCGGGCAAATTTTCGTCATAGCTCACTGTATTGCGTATGCCCGTCTTGCATCAGCCCAGGTAAGGGGCAGAAGAGTAGGGCGTTAACCCCATTTCATTTCATTTCATTTAGATAAAACTGCTTAATGTTCTTTTATGTGCACACCAATGTATATGCAAGATCTCGTTTATTTTCATCCCAGATACAACACAGGAAAATGCCCAGTATCGACTTGAGTTTTCACCTTCTTTAATGTCTCTGAATGTCATTCAGGAGGTGTGTGTGGGTTTGTGTGTGTGTGTGTGTGTGTGAGAGAGAGAGAGAGAGAGAGAGAGAGAGAGAGAGAGGGGAGAGAGAGAACGAGATAGAGGTCCACACTACACAAACTTGTCTCGGGACTAACAATGCATTTCAATAATTCTTTTGGGTGTAAGTGTCTTTAGCAGTGGGAGGAATTCAGAGAAATCCCTCGAGGTTGGGCAGGCGACCCTACTCGTTGTCACGTCCAAACGGGGAATTTATATAATGGTTTGTACTAGGTGATAATTTTATTATATTATAGGTTATATGATAAAATGACTACTAGGTGTTATATTTATTACATTATAGTTTGTATGTTAAAATGACTACTAGTAGGTATTATATTTATTACATTATAGTTTATATGATAAATTGACTACTAGGTGTTATATTTATTACATGTATATGATTAAATGACTACTAGGTGTTATATTTATTACATTATAGTTTGTATGTTAAAATGACTACTAGGTGTTATATTTATTACATTATAGTTTGTATGATAAAATGACAACTAGGTGTTATATTTATTACATTATAGTGTGTATGATAAAATGACTACTAGGTGTTATATTTATTATATTATAGTTTATATGATTAAATGACTACTAGGTGTTTGATTTATTTTTTTACATTATCTATCGATTTATACTACTAGTCATAGAGCTTTAAATATTTGCCAACTGAGTTACAAATCATCTGAAAATAAATGAATTGATGCCGACTTCATGAAAACATTTAATTATTCTATAAGTTTAAAATTGTATATTCTTTGTTCAAAAAATACAATTAACGCTCATAGACTTTAACGCCGAAAAGTCAAAGAACAGTACTGCGGTACATATAGCAAGTAGTCTTTCGAGTTTCAATTTGTGGGGGCTGGTTGAAAAACTCTAAGCCTGAAAAGTGTTGTTCGATTGGACTGAAAAAAAAAATTTGCCATCAACAATTTCAATCATTGAATAAATCGTAAACATAAGAATTGCAACTGTTAGGGTAATATTGTCTTCGTACCAGATCATCTTGTGACCCTTACCATTGAAATCACCAGGAATGGACAAAACCAGCTATAGGACGGTCATTGCGTACCTGAAACTGAAAGGACTATCCCGAATACAGATACATGTCGAAATGGTCTCCACTTTAAGAGATGATGCCCAGTAGAAATGTGGGTTGCGCAATTTAATGGTGACAAAGTAAGCCTTGACGAAGACCCACGACCAAGAGAGCCATCTACAAACCGCTCAAGAAACCATTACCCGGGTGCATGATAATGGTGATGGTTGATCGACAACTGACCACTCGACAAATTGCCAATGTCCTGGGTATCTCTTATGAGAGGGTAGAGCACTATCGCCAACAAGTTAAGATGAGTACCAAAGAAATTGACAAAGGGTCAGATAACTGCCAGATCCCTGACGTTCTGTGACGACGTCTGTGCCAGATTTGTAACCATGAGACCTGTATATAAAAAAGATAAAGGAACTAACCGGTCGCCGTTTTCCTGGTAATGATGACGTCATGTCAGCTGTGAACGTTTTCATTTAGTTTGCAACATCGTTGGCAAAAGTTTGTACGGATTATGTAGACATATAAATGAAAGACATCGACTTTTGCACAGATTTTTTTTTATCTGAAACCGAAGTACGGGCGATTTCACGGGTTGGGAACCTGCGAAGCATGGTGGAAGCGTTTCGCGGGAAAGTCAGTTTGCTGTAATTTATATAGAACTATTACAGCAGATAAGTATTTAAATATCAAAGATGTGAAATAAAATAAAATGGGGTTTAGCGTCCTACTGTTCAATCTAAAGGTGTTTACAGATTAAGGTCGTACACATTAAAGTCGCTAGTGATTTTGAAGTTGTTTTTAATAAAGTGGCCCCTGTGTTCTGAAATCCTGGTTCAAAATCATTAAAGATGTCATGCAATATACCTATCGCTTCCCATACTAGTTGGGCTTTAATTTACCCATTTCACTTATAATAAAGGAGCAATGTGAAAAATGACCTAATATAGAGGCCACAGACTCGCTTGTATTACCTTCGCCCAGATGCACAAATTCTTATTCCACCTGTCACACCGAGCACACTCACCCGGGTGATAATGCACGCAACGCGTTAATATTGTCAAAATAAATTCCACTTTACTTTTCTCAACATCTTCGGCACCCCTCACCTCACCTCAACCCCCACCCCCTATTAAATCTGCTCTACAAAGAGAAATGTCTTTAAATTTGCGCACTTCGGACCCGCAATATATAAGTAATGTAAAGTAGCTCACAGTTTATTACATGGATATCTTTATTTTGAATCTAAAGGTGGCCTCAGGCGACCCTCCACTGTCAAAGACAACAGCAGAACACCTTTTGTACGAAATGAAATGGTGTTTAACGTCTTATATTTCTGAACCGACTGGGCTAAACTTGATTACTAAATGCTAATTCTAAAGGATATAAAATTTGATTTGTCAAAAACGCGGGAATGGAATATATCACTAATCAAGTAGTGCATGAACGTTGTAAATAACAAATATAACTTGTTACAGAGAATGTCACATAGAACATATTCACTCCATATTTAATAAAGATGACAATATTAATAATAAAAATAAAACATAAAACTCCATAATTCGATTTGCCTGTTCTGTTATGCGGTTATTAGATTCTATTGTGTTTGAAATCGGCGCATATTATATTTTTTCCACGCCTCTGCTCAATCCAATAATAATACAAATGGTTGACCGATGAGGCAGAAAACGATGCAGTGACTGTTATTAATCGAAAAATAATTACAAGATAAAACACATAAAATGCATTACTAGATAAACAAATCAAATAATTCGCGCAAAAATCACAAAATAAATTGCGAAAAATCCTATTAACTTCGATTCCGTAAAAGCAGAAAAAAATCATTATTAGATGATCTTTGTGAAATATCTTTAATGCAGAAAGAGAAATACCGATTGTAAATCATATGCAATTGACAGAAACAATTCCTGAAAAATTAAATAATATACCCAAGAGAGAACAAAACAAAACTTACCTTAGTCGCAGCTGAAAAACTCCTCTAACTTGGCTATTCAAACTATCAGGAAGAAGCAAACAAGCAAGGGGAGATAACTCGTACTAACTTGTCTAAGCGGTGAGAGTGTTAGTTCCAATTTACGGGATCACTATCGTTGATTTGATTGGTTCTGTTCTAATGAAATGATCTTAGCTCCTCCCCTCGCTGATCGACAAGTTGAATTAGAGAATACTGGGTATATACAGCACGCGTAAACGGCATTACGTATACCAAAAATAAAATCATCTATATTCACGATCCGGTGGCCTTTACTTTTATTTCAATCAACCTTCAGAAACTTTAGCTCGATTTTATTTACTTATATTTAAACCACAAAACTTGTAGTCCCACCAATGGTTATAAATAACTACACGATGTAATTAATACCCACCATTTGAAAATAAAATCAGACTGTCCTATCCTAACTCAAATTTCTACGGAAGAAATGAACTGAAGTAATGTTGAGCGTCTTACTGTGCGGCTAAAGATTTCCTTACGCTATGTATTATTGTGTTAGGTGAGAAACTGTATTCTGCCAGTGGTTCTATCGCATTGAGTTGTTTCAATTTCAAACGTCATGGGGATCTTTGGCATGCTGTTAATTCCCAAGAGGTTTTAAAGTCATGAATTTTGAATTTAAACATTGTTGTGGTTGTGAAATTTGTATATAATGTAAATAGCCATCAAATTTCAATTATCTTGTATATTTATTACTATTATTTTGCATTTTAATGTTTGTATTTAAATACTATGGAGAGGGGCCCATGGGCTAAGCCTGTTCCCCAATCCAAAATTTTCTGAATAAAATATTGTTTAAATAAAAAAAATGGTATGAGCCACCAATGCTTAGCGGCCCAGGCACTGGCTCGCTAACCTGATGTTCCCATGTTCGATTCCTGCTTTAGCCGAGAAAATTCAACGGGATTGTTTCCGGCATGGTTTCTTCTGGTCAGCGCTGCAGGACAGAAAGCCTGACAAAGGACAACGTATAGTCGGTCGGATGGGACAAAAAGAATCGAGGTATTATCGTGTCATCCGAACCATTATACTACGTTTTTTTCTTGTCCGATATACTACTGATGTGGGCACCGATTGGTAAGGAAACCAGGTCGGAAAATCACAAAAGGAATGTTAACTGCAATATAACACTTTTGGAAACCGACGTTAAACGACCAAAATACTACTATTTCTTTCGGTCAGGAATAATTCCCGGATCCCTTGTTAGTGTGATAGGGTCATACTTACTGACTTTATCCACCAATTTCAGCTAAATCGAAACCTAATTATTCTCATAGCGCTAATATTAGGTTGATATGAGTAACAGCAATCGATGTTAAACTCACGATGCGCGAGTGGCATATATTTCTCTAAAATATGAAATTTCTTACGGCTTAATCCACGGTAATATGTACTCAGATTTATTATTTAACATTTAATTAAACATACATTATGCAAGCGCAAAATCTACTTATTACAAGTCTTTCTTTAATTAACTTATCCATATCATAATAAAGTCACGATGTCAAGGCTAGCCTTCGATGTTGGCTGAATTAGATTACGAATGCCGCTTAAGGGACATTGTTTTATTAAATTACAAAAGTTGATAATCGAGACTATGCTATTTATATCAATGATTTTAGTAATGATGACCGAGGCCAGAGGGAAATTTCACGCGCTTCGTTCTCGGCTCATAGTGAATCAATTTGACTGAAAATTTTAGCAAATTACCTTTACACTATCTAGTTTTTAACTATTATAGCGAGAACTGCCAACTCTTTATCTTATCTCCCATAATGTAACTTTAAGAAAACAAAATCAAAATACCTAGGCTAATTAATGTTCCGACCGGGATTCAATCGGATTTTAAAAGGCCTATCGATAGCGGATAGAGGTGTCTTTTTGTATAGCGAGCAGCATAGCTGGATGAAATTTCAATTCCACATGTAAATATTAAGAGGAATTGTTGCACTGATATCCCTATTATAGATTCAACTTTCACAATCTTATAGTATGTAAGCGATTATATGGCATGATTCTAAGCATGACGTATCATGATTTTAAACATGATGTACGAAATAAGACAACATAATAAAGAACCCATGGGGAATATAATATGACGTTTGGGGTGGTAAAAACGTCTCCTAAAGGCCAAAATGAAAATTCGTTGAATAAGGGCATGTTGTAGTAACCACTGCCGAATGATGATATGTAACGTCAACATTTTTCCAAAATTAGAATAGAGAAAGAAAAATAAATGGGGTTTAATGTCCACTCGACACAAAGTAGCTCATTTCGGGACTAACATATAGTTCATTTTTTTTCAACAATTCGCTTACGCGTGAAAACTTTAGCAGTGGAATTCAACCAGGCTGGCCAGGCGACCCTGCTGCTCGTTGTCAAGTTCAACCGCGAATCTCTATATAACCTAACCGCCCAAAATTTAGAATATAAATATGGGGAATTAGGAATAACATTTCAATAAAAACGCAATTGACGACCTCCACATATTCTATAACTCGCACAAAACTATATACTTTACAAACATACAATTATACATTTACCGAACAAAACTAATACATAAACAATTACAAATTTTCAAAACAGACAATATAAACAATTGCACATTTATAAAACAACTAATATAATCAATTACGAAATAAAAACTGTTACAAAATATATATGACATAACGGAAGAACGCACTTCGTGTATTCCATGTTTTAGCCAAGAAATATACAATTTAAACCTTATATAATAATTAATTATTAAAGTCTAATATTGATTCTACTATTTTTCCCTGACACTAAATGAAACTATTAAATTGCAAACAAACACATGAAATATAAACAATGTAAACAATGTAAGCAAGGGTTTATGTGTTCAATCACCAATATAAAATGTTTTATACAAGTTGAACCCAGACGAAATCAATGATCAAACAAAGGGCTATCTTTTACAGAGATGGATTCCATACTCAATAAAATAACTTTATATGAAACCAAATATTAAATGGCCAACCAAACCACTTAAAACACGGGGAAGAATTGTCTCCTTACTGATACTACACCCGAACATTGATAATAAAAGAGCTCCGGTTTATTACGTATTTCCGCTTAAGAATCGAATGAAGAGACCCCCAAAAAGTGAGATTATTTGGGAGCCCCCGCAACATAGTAATTAAAGTTACTTTCCCCAGGAAAGTATTTATCGGGTGGATATTTCCAATAAAAGTATGACAAATTTGGTATATCTGGAAAGTATAGACCCCCAATTAATCTTATTAGAAAAATACTGGATTAGCCGAAAAACACCCATGGGGCAAGCACTGGGCAAAATTGTCCCGACGGCTTGATTTAGGGGGCGTTTGTTATTTCTTGATCAAAGGGGTTAGCAGTTTTGTTAATATTAAGGGGTGTCAATGTACAGAAAGATGGGAAAAATAGTTGATCAAAATAATTAACAATTTACTTAGGTTTCAGTATGTATGGTAAAGTAATGCTAAATACATTCTGAAAAATGGACCCTCCCACAATCAAGCTTAGTTGACAGACATTGCACTAACAACAGTTTATTTATAGCTATGGGTATCCCCCGGCGAATACAAATTTGTGAGGGGGAATTGAACAAATTTGATAGATTGGTTACTTTGAATGTAAGATCTTGTGACCACCAAAGTTTCAGTTCGTAAGATTTGTCATTGAGTCAAGTGGCGTGGTAATATATATTTCCCGCTTGTACGTGACAAGGAGTAGGTCGTCTATCCAACCTCGTGGGTTTTATCCCGGTCGTCTGGTTTCACGATCACCACTGATTAGTATGACATTAAGTTCATACAATCTTGGGTACAAAATAAAAAGAATATCATATTCCTGTAACAACTGAAGAAATCCATCAATCTCACAATAAAATAAGATATCAGTTGCATTTCATTTTGTTTTTGATGTTGCACTCCATCTGTTATCTAGTTTTCAATAGATTGGTCCATCTAAGTAGGGTAGATTGTCACCCATGTTGGAAGTGACGAAGGTAAACCAGACTGGAAAATCACGACAAAATAATTAAACAAATTTATTACCTCATTACATTGTTTTAATTTCTTCTTTTGAATATTTGTGAGTCAACACAAACTAGGTCATTTCGGGACTAACGTATGGTTTAATTCTTTATTTCAATAATTCGCTTGCGCGTAGGGGTCTTTAGCAGTGGGAGGAAACCGGAGTGCCCGGAGGAAACCTACGAGGTTGAGAAGGCGCCCCTATTTCCATGCCACATACGCTCACACCAAGGCTCGAAACCAAAGCCGCAAGCCAGAGGTGACCGGCCAGCTAGAGGTCGAAACGCGGCACTCTAGACCACTAGGCCATCCCAACCCCCGTTTGTGAGTTGAAATACAATTATCTCCTTAACGTGTACTTTAAGAGTAGGCTACGCGCGAATTTGATCACAACTTATGATCAATATTTTATCTTATTCTTTTTTGTCTACCCTGTCGTAAAATCTATGTTTTTTTATATTATTTATTCGATAAAATTACAAGCTATTGGGTAATCAAGGAGAACACTACAAGAATTCTATACTTTTTACTTACTATTATTTATCATGATTGAATCCATGACACGAATAAAAAAAAATCAATTATTTTTATTTTTCGAAAACCTACTGTAATAAATATAACTATTTTACTTTGAGTAGAGCACTCAGAGTTGTCAAACCATTTGCTTATAATGTATTGTCAAAGAAAAAACCTTTAAAGAAGCTAAACCTAAAACTCAGTATGCTCCACTGTATTCGAAATCAAAAACGAAAATTAGAATTCATTATTGACCCATTTTAATCAATATTGTATACATACCTAAGGGTAAATCGTGCGTTTCGATTGGTCAATTAGACACTGGCTATTGGGCAATAATACCCCTCCGTTTTAGTAATTTCTTTTAAAATTCTAAATAGCATGTTACAATGTCGATAAACACTTCCCGTTTCGCATTTCGCGTCTAGGGGACTAATGATCGTTTCATCAAATAGATTGTATCATAAATATATGTCTTCTTTTACAAAAGAAAGCAAAACAAAACTTTTAATAATACCTATAAATTCTTGTGGTGTTTCAGTAATTTTTTTCAGTAATTTGAACTATTAATGGTTTCAGGGGCTAATAAAACTACCGGAATTTTCTCGAAAGTTATGTTGGAATTGAAATGATAATTTCGTGTTGCGGTTGACATTTAGTAGAAAACTGCCCTGAACATGATGATTCTAATCTAATATTATTAATGCTATTGACAATGCTCACATTTATTGAATAATTTACAATGGTAAATTAGGGTGCCGGAGTCGTTAACAAAATCCCAAATGAAAAAATCGAGAGTAGAAAGTTAAAGTGAGTAATACTATATTTTTTTCAACAATTGTAGTAGAAACACAAGACTTTTGTTGTTTTCCGTTGCTAATGGGTGTTGCGAAGAAAATGTGTGGTCGTTCGTTGTCAATTCACGTAAACGATCCCTAAGACTTCGGTGTATAGTTCTTTTCCTACCTCGCTCAATCATGGGGTATATCGACTTTAAGGTAACGGAGATTACAGCTGTATCGGTTAAGGTCGTAAGAGATAACTGTAGATGTTAAGGCAGTAGAAGGCAATACCTCAGATGTTAAGGGCGTAAAAGACAAGACCGTAAATGTTAAGACCGTAGAAGGAAAACATGAAGGTGTTAAGAACGTCGAGGGTAAGACCTAGAGGAAAGTTTGTTTCGTGGCCAAAACGTCCAGGTTCCGAGGTTTTAAAGCGAGGGACGCAACTTCCGGTCGCGAATCTTGGCGCGACACTGTCTGTGGTCGTTTGAATGAAAGAAAGCTAGGCGCTATGTAAACAGTGAAATTGTCGGTGCAACCTACCGATCCATAATCAAACACTATCCTGTTTCGAACACATTACCTGGGATACAGTTGGGTGTACGTGGCGTTGACCTATATTCATCTGCGACTTTCTGAAGCGTGATAATGTGCACAAAGAGTTTCCATAAGCAACACAATGGTAGATGGGCATACAGATTTGACAAAATTTGTTTGCATCCTTGACTGAAAACGTTTAATGTCATCTTGGGGGAGGGAGGAGGGGTTGGGGTGGGCTCAACAGCGTGTAATTAACAAGTAGTAGGGTTACCTGTCTATCCTCTCAGGTCCCCCCCAACCATCTACTAAAAGTCTTCAATGAAACTTCTACTATATGTCAGTCCCGAAATGACATAGCTTGTGTTCAGTGGACGTTACCCTACCCCCCCCCCTTCTCTTTCTCTCTCTCACTCCCTATCTCTGTCTTAGATCTGAATTAATGTCAAAAGCCGTTTATATTTTTATAAGGAGTCGAGACATTCTCTGGTAGCTTGATTAAATCAACTTTATTATGTAAATAATTATATATTATATAAAGCTAATCAAGTTGGTGATCATCTAGGGGTAACGAGTCTGGATAACCAACGAACGGGAGGACTGTCTGGGGTCGGGTCTCGTTACAATTTGTATTATAAATAAACTTGATAATGGTCCCTCCCTGTCTGTGGGATAATGAGTCTGGACTATCAACAAAAGCATCATTATCACTTCAATTCCCAATCAAACAACATGTTCTTTAATTTTAGAAAATAATTTCCACAAACGATTTACTCCGATATTCACCCAAATTGACTTTAGCTATGGGTCAATGAAAAGACTGTAATTACCAAATGCTTTAGTTTAGCCACAAAGGGTGGGGGGGGGGGCGTTGGGGGGCAAAAAAGACAAGACGCAGTAAAATATAACAATAACAAATATAACGTGTTTTCATTACGGGTCATTTAAAACGACTGAGATTATTTCTTGTCTATAGACAATTCTGTGTTCACAGACAGACAATTGTGTTCACAGGCATACAATTCTGTATTCTCAGGCAGATAATTCTGGGTTCACAGACAATTTTGTTGTGTTTACAGTATAATCTGAGTAAATATAACGGGTTAATTCAAAGACCAATACCATAGCATGATACTTACTCTTGAGAACATTCAGATCCATTCTCAGGGGTCTAATACGAAACGACAGAGCCAAAATCACAAACACTCTTTGATAAAGCTTTTAATAATATCCAAACATAAAAAAAAAACTAAAATCTTCGAGAAGAATCGTTTTAAAGCAGACAAAAAGTTGCAAGCCGATTTCGTGACTAATTTTCCTCTCGGTGGATATTTTGAGACCACTGATGTTAATTAAACCAACACCATGTGAATTGTGACGTGCGTTAAGGGCACCTGCTACGATTTTAAATTTGCACAACGTTGAAAGCCGCCATAGGAAATGTTTCTGACCATTGATTTCTTTGTTTTTTAAAAAGAAAAAAAACACTATTTTATGGGGTTTTTTATTTGCATTAAAGATGCATTATGTAATTCGATAAGGCGCTGACAGTTCTTGCTATAATAGTTAAAAACTAGATAATGAAAAAGGAATATCTTGAAAATTTCAATCAAATTACATCAATCTGGGCGACGAAAGTCCTTTGGAGAATAGTCTCTATTATCCATTCTTAATTAAGATCATTAACCGCCAATCGTGTTTAAATCCGTTGAAAATCTAGAGCTTCTGGTGCCATCGAGAGTTGATAATAGTCTTGACAGCTTAATAATAAATGTCTATTCAATAATTTATATAAAATTTAAGGCCTAAAGAAAGGCCTACAATGGGCGACAGAATTATCTCTTGCATAATGCATCTTTAATTCAACGATAATGCTATCCACTGTGTGTCTACTATGCTTACGTTGTGTAATAGACTGGGTGTTAAATTTTAAATTGGCCTTGGCCATTTTGTCTCAAACACAGCGTGGCTAGCAGTTTAACAGCAATGTGGTATTTTTGCACGGTTGTTGTGCGCTATAGGCACCGCCACTTGCAGCTGCAGTCCGCTAGGTATCGCCAATTGGCGCTGTAGTTCCTAGGTATCGCCGATTGGGGTTGTAGTCCGATAGGTATCATCGATTTGCGGGGGTGTAATCCGCTAAGTATCGCTGATTGTGGTTGTAGTTCACCAGGTATCTCGCCTATTGGGGCTGTAATTGTTGTCAAATACCGCTAGGTATCGCCTATTGGGATTGTAGTTCTCTAGGTATCGTCAATCGTGGTTGAATACTGCTAGGTTTCGCCGATTTGTGTTGTAGTCTGTCGCTTTGTAGTCATTGACAGTGGACGTGAGCAGTTACTACTGGACCGGCGGATTCCATGACCGATGATAAATAGTTAACACGGAACATTATTTCCTATACTAGTTTATAGATGTCCATTCCTTGTAGATCTTCGCTTGGTTTGTAAACGTGTAATTATTGTGACGATATTAATCGCGAAGATTTGGATCATCGTCACATGATATGTGACGTGGGGTGAAATAAATTCAAATTAGAACATTTACAACTGAATGTAATCCAACATTCAACCTCTATGTATAAGTGTCCTGAAAGATGCATTATGTAAGATTAAGAAATAGAGCTGACTATTATTTTTATATTCATTCTAAAATAGATATTGTAAAATAAATATATTGAAAATTTCACTCAAATACATTTTTTCCGGGAGAAGTTATCGGTGTGTGGAGTTTTGATGTATAGCGCACTCTGTTTATTATCGTAGCAATGATAAATATTCTATCGTTAATATATTTTTTTAAAAATCTCGCGTATGTTCAAATCCATTTAGATATCCATCATCGATGTTCTAGAGATTTGATTATATACTACAGGCTTGTCATAAAGATAATGATGATCATTTTCTAGAGTGCCAAACATTCAGTCAGTTTGACTGCTCTGTGGCGGTTTACAAAGAAATATAACATAAACAACAAGCATAATTTAAAACAAAATTGGGAATAAATGCTTCGATCAATAAGTAAAAGTTGAAGTCGAAATAAGGACTTGCAATAGGCAGTTTAGCATTTAGATAATGCATCTTTAAATGTATTTGAAAATGGTAACCTTGAAAACGATCACGTAAAGTATTGGTGGTCTGCATCCACATGCATAAATATTAGAGTTAACTCCCAATTTTGCGACTGGATAATCAAGTAGACTAATGTCAGCGATCTGGCAACATTACACCATTAATTTCCCCATTGATGCTAATGTTAATTTTCTCGTCTCTTTGACCGTCTCTAACTTTATTTCTGAAACAGATCAGGGCATAATATGTGACAAACTCTTGCTCATCCTGCTCAAGCGAGTGTATGGGGTTCACCATGACAATCTAGAGATACACAATTTAGAAGTTGCAACTTTCGGCTCTGTAATTTTTCCGCCTCAAAATCATAAAAATTCACCAACATTGCTGGAGCCTCGGCGACTCGGATGATGGTTCACTAACCCGAGGGTCACGCGTTCGATCCCTTGTTTTGGCCAAGAAAGCTTGGTGCAGAATGACGAACCAGACAATGAACACCAGCTAGTCGTTCGTATGGGACGATAAACTGTCCCCCGGGGTACACATAGCCGTGCACGTAAAATAACTTGTGGCAGTTTGAATTAGGCGAATAGTAGTCGCAAACGCCGTTGTTCGTCAAAATTTTCATATAAGCACACTGTCCTAATTGGAAAGAAAAATAGAGCGTTAAACCCCATTTTATTTCATTTCTTTGACAAAGCGATATTTATGTTAAAGCCCAACAAATTATCTGCGAAGATTCATCGACTTCAATATAGGTTACTCTGATGATCTATGTGGACGATGCATCTACTTAAATACACGTTAATCTAGTAGGCTATAGTGAAATTGGATCGACTTGAATATATGTTACTGATGGAGTATATGTTATCGTGAAATAATAAGGTGGTGGATATCTTCCGATCATTATAAACTATTATTACAACAATACTGACGATCATTGTGATAGATAATGATCATATGACCATACAGTCAATCATGGATTGGAAATGCAAATTAAATGCCATTACATATAATTTATTTGTTCGCTTAATAATATCTATTAATGTACATCATACTTTATTGGTACAACACCCCACAGATCCTCAACTTGTCTATACAATTCAGTTAAAGCGTCATTCGCGTGGAAAACACGCTAACGGTCTCTAGTCATTTTTCATCCCGTTACACATCTTATAGGGAGTAGGTATATGGTCGATACGCCACCGTCCACTCGTGTGTATTGATCTTGGAGAATGGCTGGTTATTTCATGCAGCGATTCCAATACACTCACGACATCTAGTGGCGATAGAACGACAGTAGAAACAAGCGTTTGGACTTAGAGCATGCGCGTTCTCGTCAGCAAGTATATGGAGTATGGTCTGTCTATCAGGACTTTAGTGAGGTAGAGACAAGTTACACTTCGTTTCATATGTAAACACTACCAACATGTGGTATATTTGGAATGTGTATTGTTTTGTGTCAGTGGTTAATCTAGCGAGGTAAGTAGCTATCTCTTTTCCACCAGGCAATAGAAGTTTCATCGTAGGCATTGGTCTTTACAGCATTGGCAATCTTCGTGTATCTCATGTCCCTAATTAATTCATCGTTTTGTCAGCGATTTGTGTTAAAGAAATTAGGTTAAACAGATTAGCTCAGATATTTGTTGTTTTGGAAACCCCGATCTGTCCAATAATGTCGTAAGTCGATTATTATTATACAGTGATTGCTTTCGGCCACCACAAAGGTGTAGAGGGAGAGGCAAAGGTCTGTTCTACTACACATAGATATTGTTATTTATTAAGGAAAGCAGGTTTTACATTCAAGCTCAGATATATGTTGTTTTGGAACCCCCGATCAGTCCAATAATATCCAACGTGGTTTGAACACTGATCAGTATTATCCACCGATTGTTTTCTGCCATCACAAGATAGAGACAAGGAGGGAAACCTCGACTCTTCTAACATAGACATTGTTGTTATTTATTAAAGAAATCAGGTATCACAGATTAGCCGAGATATTTGCTGCTTTGAAACTCGCAATCTGTCCAGTAATAACCATAACTCGTACACTGATTGGTTTTATACATTAATTGCTTCCGATTACAAGAAGGCGTAGAAACAGGCCGAGCTATCTTCATACAAACATTGTTATTGTTACAGTATTGGTCAGATTAATCTATCTATCAGGACGATTCAACATCGAATAAACACGTGTAACTCAAACAATAATCAGCAAGTCCTCAAACATCGTACGGAAGGGATATGCTGTAAGGTCAAAATGTATTTACTATCTTATTCGTCACTTACAAACTCTCTCTCTTCTTCTTGTCCTTAATCCTAAATATATGTTGTTAACCTTAAGTGTGACTGCTAAGATAGTCCTTAATTGCGGTATGTTTAAGGATTAATAAAAACGAAAGTCGTATCGCGTGTTTGTAATACAGTGGACGAGGCACTATAACTAGGTTTTCGGTCGCCGACTTTACGTACCATAACAATATATCTACATGTCTCGGCTTTCCTTACTTGAGATTTAAGAGTAGCCACCAACAAGTGGATTGGTCATTAAAATTTCTGGTACATATAATTTTAATCAAATTTACCTTTCTGGAACGCCACCAAATTGTTCTTTTACAAATTTATTATTTCTTGATCAACTTTGATTTTCCATCTTGGTCATTTTATTTGTTCATTCTACTTTCTGTTGCTTGATTTATTTATCAAATTCGTTCATTATAATTTGTATTTTGACAACTTGTCAGTATTGATTGTGCTCGAAATGTGGTTTAATACCTTTAATACTGGCACACGACTCAGGCCTAGTCAGAGACGCTATGGCCTACTCCGGGGATTTTTAACGTGTCGTTTATGTTATAAAGGGTCGCGGCTTTCACTCCCATCCAAACGATTAGAAGCTTGTTCTTGCAGGACCATTCGTCCAGCATCACTGACGATTGACAATCAGATTGTATTTGATGTTAAGCTATCTATATACATTTATCGTGTAATGTTGGCCATATAATATTGTGAATTATTTATAACATACCGAGCATCAACTGTAAACGCGTGATATTTATTGCTTCCTAATAACGTCCCGGAAGGATTACACTATACTGTCTTATAGATCGTTATACCAAGGTTGGTCGCCATTGTTTTTGTAGCAATGGCATTTTGGCATGTCACATAAGACATATCTGGAATATTAATATAGCTATAAGTAGATAAAGATTTAAAGTCCAGCCTTTCCGCAAATATCGGCCTAACGAAACGTTATTCAGAAAGCAGTAAGCAATGGTTGACATGTTCGTATAAATATAGATCTCTGTTTTACAGTTAGAGTTTTCACTTTACAAAGAATCCAGGGATTTTTATTTTTTGCTGTTCCAAAGTAATTGTTCTCTAAATCATTTGTCGCATTGTTTACTATGTTTAATGAGAAATTCATGTTTTTTGATTGCTACTGATGACCCAAGTCTTTTTGCGGTGTGGGTGGGGTCAGTGCTGGATTAACTATTGGGCAAATAAGGCACGTGCCTTACAGCCAGCCAAAAATACAGGCCACAAAAATAAAGTAAAATCTCATAGTAATTACATTACTGTAAAAAAATTGGTTCTGTATTTTTTTGTTTGTCATAAACATTCACTTGTTAAATTTAACTTTCTTCCTTTTATCGGCGAACACAAAATAACTGTATTTTCAGGACACCTATCAAAATGTGCTCTATGGTCAGCAATGCCTTAATCCGGCACTGAGTGGGGATAAATAAGTAGGTACATGTAGATAATGTACCAAGCAAACTGCTTTTTGTGGTGATGGGTGGAGACGGGCGCGCCGATTTAATCCAATACAACCAATTACTACCACATATTACGTCATTGTTGTGCAAAACTGAAAGAATACCCCAGTTAAATACAAAGAATAATTTATTTATTTTTTGCTGATTCCTTGGGGTATTATGTGATTGTAGTATTAGGTGGTACAGAGTAGTATTTGGTGGTACTGAGTAGTGTGTGAGGGTAATATTGTAGTATTTTGTGGTACTGGGTGGTATTGAATAGTACTGGGTATTATAGGGTAAATCATCTTACTGGGTTGGGATTAAGAGAACGCAGTATCAAACAAACTACATTGATAAGACCCTCATCAATTTAAGGTTATTGGTATTCAGTCCATGTAAATCAAATTAACCATGTCTTAATGTTGTATCGATGCGCTAGGACTAACCACACGAATAGCGGGAGATATTTGAATTGGATTAGCAGAGCTAGTAGCGGACACTTGTAATTGCTGAGGATCAGTATAGTATATAATTGATGTAATGTTATTGTCAATATCGCATCACGTGGATGATCCCCAGGTTGATATAAATATGATTAATTCAATATTAGATTCTCATACCACAGCGGTAAGTATGCGGTATTATTAACGTTATTATCAGTAGCCTTGTCATCCTTCATGTTCAATCAAGTAGTTGCAACAGCCTCGGTCAACCACGTGTTCTATTCTTCCCATGCATTGCATGCATGCATGCGGTTATTCATCGAGGTCTTTATTATATAATAATTCTGGTTGTGTGTCTGACTGTATGGGGGGGGGGGGCATACGGTAAAAAACAATTTCGTTTCAAAGGCGTTAAAGATACATGTACATTCTCGCGAAAGTAAATACAATGTAGTAATTTTCAATAAATGTATGACAAATTTGATATATATATGGAAAGTAAAGATGCCCAATCTTACTAGAAATACACCACAGGGGTCAAGCACTGGGCAAAATTGTCAGGTTATCACTAACTGACAACCGTGCGGCTTATTATCTACCAGCTTGACATAGGGAGCTGTTGTTATTTCTTGATCTTATGGTTAGGCGGTTTTGGGAACATTGAGTCGTGTAAACGTACAGCAGACTCTGCAATTAAACGGTGAAAAAAGAAGTTCGCAGAAGATAAGCCAAAAATGTACTTAGTCTTAAATGCAAATGGTGAATGGACAGTAACTAGCGACGAATACATTCTGTAAATGTCCCCTCCTCAATCAAGTTAGGCGACAAACATGGCTTCTAGAAATTATAGATTTTTTTTATATCCTGTCCTCGCGAATACAATGTTTTGAGAGGGATCTTAAGCACATTTTTGATACTTTATTTACTTTGTACATGGGAATGCATCTTTAATGATAGACATAAAAACTGTAATATATTCCAGATCAAATTGTTCGTTTTGCTTATTCTTGGACATGGAATTGGTATTACAAGCCAGCCTTTCTCGGCTACAACTAAAGCTCACGAATCCAGGCTTATTTTGTCGTTACGGATTACGACAAAACATAATTATTTCTCAGTTTTAATTAAATTTACAAACAAAGTGTGGATGCCTAAATGATTATGGCGCTGTGTCCCCATATCACAATGCATTGTGTATGTACATCTTCATCATCCCGGTTGGTGCAAGAAAATGTCGTATGTTGATGCCATTTCGTTTCATTTCCAAAGAAAATCCAAATTGATCAATGATTACAGCTTTAAATGCTCCTCACAACCTCTCTATATGAAATTATGTTTCAATCACGTCCATGATTCCCAAGAAATATGCCAGACTGACGATAAACAGACGTGTATAAATCCATTACAATTTATCTATGAAATTGTATTCATCTAAATGATACTTTGATATTCACCAGATACCGCCCTAGGACCTATACAGTGTAAGCAGTATACATACGCTTCTCCAAACCAGGGCCTTCGAGGGCAGATGGGGTAGCTTTGACACCTGTCCACGGACTCGGAGGTATGCGGAGTAATGGGGGTTTTTTGGTGGTGAAAATTAATAATATAAAAAAACACACTCTGTCGCTTGATCGTAAAGTTGAAGAAACCGGTGACTTTTCTGAATGTGGGTACCTAGTGGCGTGGGTAGGATAAAAATCAATATCTGTCAGTCCCCTTTTTTTGGAAAATTTGGCGAATTGAAAAATAAAAGTCACCTGACCGGAGTTCCGCTTAAGGTTATCGCCCATAGGGCATATTCGGGTCACCTTTCTTTTGAATATGCCTGATATGGAACAGCGTCTATTCGTGCGGATGGCAGGAGCCTCCCTGTCCGGGAGAAACACATTTCATATCACACTGTAGGGTAAATGCCCGTGTTCATGAGCTGTGTTCACCAGCATGACCATAAACCAAATTTCATTTCATCATTAGTAAACATTTTGGTTTCAACAAACATATCGTTAAAGATTGACCACCGTTGTTCAGTTTGTCTGAGCACGGCTTTAGTAACGACATTCTATTTACTCTGTCTGTCTAATCGGTAATCGAAAACTCTAACCCTTCTTCAGCTTGTTCTGTTCATTTAATAGGTTCTGGGTAGGGTATATTTACTCCCGGCGTCATAACTTTGTAACGTCTACACATATTACCAGGGTATTAAACATGGATAAATACTAGCCATCTAAATTACCTGATCAACTTTACACAGGGCTAATTGTATGATTTACTCTCCAAGAACATTTGATACCACTTCACATTTCCAGACTGGGCGAATAAAGACGAACATAGATCATGCAATGTGCTATGAGGGAAATTGTGCCTGGACAGCCGCACTATGGCCTACTCTGAATTCGATTTCGAATTGTCAAGGTTTCTCATACATGCACATGCCAGGACTGACAACCCTCAACCTCAACCGAAAATATCATTCCTTGAAAGACGACTAGTTCAGTGATTTGCGATGAATCTGTAAGATCAAGTAATGAAATGACATGGGGTTAAACGCCCTACTGTTCTGCTCCGACTCGGCTAATGAAGACGGAAGGCGTAATATAAAAGGGAATATCTAATAGCACTTCCCTTAGTTCCAATAGGTCACACAACTTCGTTATATATTTTTGGGAGTCACAATCACAATCCAAGAGGTCCAGGGTTCAAGTCTGATATTAGTTAAGAAAGTTCCACTCCAGTGAGCGGCATAGCTGTCTGACGAGGAACGGCGTCTAGACGTCCATATGGAACGGCAGAGGGGATCCCATGGCAGTTTGGGTCAGTCGAAACGCTGCTTTTCCCCATAGCGTGTGTGCAGTGCTAGGATATGTTGCTGTGATATACTGTCCATCCTCCTCATATACAGACCTCTGTCATCAAACGAAATTAAGTGTTTCATGTGCTTCTCGCACCAAGCGTTATACAAAGGATATGTACTCGATATAGTTGTTCAACTTTGCTCTTTCAAAATGTTTTGATGAACACTGATTAATAAATACTTTCAGAATGGTTTTCCGAAGATATGACGTGTGGAGGGGAGGGGGCGATTGGCGTAAATATTATTGTACATGTATTCAAGACAGAAGATCCACGGAAAATATATTAATATGCATACAGAACGTTGTTTTGGACAGGGTACAACATTATTCAGTAAATTGCTTGGTTGATATAATCCTATATAAGACTCTCTTATCTGAAGCTAGTATTTCACAAACCCTTATTATCACCCCTTCAGTTCTATCAGGAGCACATGAACTAAGATAGCAGGTGTTATCTATTTTGTCCATGACTTTGTAGTAGTGCTTGTTATTCCTGGTCGCAGACCAACTGACTATATTGAAGAGCACAGGTCCCCATATAGTAGATGGATGACAAAACTATGCTATAGCTATTAGGTTATAACATTGTAACTGCAACAGCTGGTTCATAGGGGATTTCATTTGATTGTCAGATTTGCACTTTTCTGCCAAAAGTACACACCATTAGAGTTGTATGATCTATATTATCATAAATAATAAATTGCCGATACTATACTGCCTGGAATATTTAGCCGGGATGTCGGCTCGGTAACTCGTTTTTTTATGCCTAAATCATCCAATATATGTCTCTGAGGATCGAAAACGGTAAATTGCAACGTGTTTTCTCTTTAAATAGGTCAATATTGGTGTCGGTGACGGGATAATCATCGTCTTGTATTCATGGTTTATCATTTTAACAACTCGAAAGCTGTCACTGGATGATCCCTTGACCACCATTTTATCATATTATATCTTGACATATAACAAATCTTCATCAGATCATATAATGAATAACATGAATAATTTTCAAATAGTTTGCAAGATGGTTTTTTTAATGATGCTTTAGATGAGTTGAACATTTACTGTATCTCGTTAAGATCGTGAATATGATCCGTCTATAATGGTTTATCAACTAATATCCATATTATGTGGAAAAGATTTATTACACCGCCAGTGTTAGTTAGAAGTTCCTCTGGATTTCTCCGTCGTGGTTTTTCGCTTCGCGTGTCACTGGTGCAGGACGAGAGCCTGGTGAGGAATAGCGTATAGGCTTTTGGATGGGCACGTAAAATAACCGGGCAGTTGAAATTCGACGAAGGGAATGCAGAAACACCGTTATCTGAGGACAGTGTCCCTCGTATGCTCATCATCATTGGCCATGTTGATACAGAAAACGGAAAACCTCGTTGCAGTATCTTAATATGTCCTTTAGTGAATGTATAATATGCAACGCAGACTTTAACCTCCAAAACACGCCTATAGTTGCAATAAATTATAATACGCATGTCATTTGCAATGAATTAAATTTAATGTACATTTGCAATGAATTACACTGCAACATATGTCATTTGCAATGAATTGCAATGCACACGATATCATTTGTCATTGAATGAAAATGCTAACAGGACAAGTTTAAATTTCTGGGTGTTTTCTTTTTTCATTCGATTTATATATACATATATAAAGATACATAAAAAAAAAATTCTCCACTTTACTTCATTCTGACATACATTAAATCATATAAGCTAGCTGTCTGCCTTCTATAGGCGTCTTCAGATATTAATAATATACAAAATATTGGAAATACGATCATATAATATATACATTCTTAGAATAATAGATTTCCATGGCAATGGATTATAAATAATATTAGGTAACATACAAAAAAAGGTTAATAGTATATAATACATGACATGACATTAATCTACACAGTTTTCCTGGTATGGTTCTTTATTTATATAGAGATGTTCTTTTAATATATCAGGCATCTATACAATCAGTGCAAGTTCTTTCAAGTTCTCATATTCATTGTCTTAGCTGCTATATCGGAAATTAGATTCCGAGTTAATTCAGGAAAGCACAAGGGTTTGACATTTTCTCGTGTAATGTTAACTTCTTTCTGGGTGATTAACTGGATTTCAAACAAAACCTGAACCTTGTAACAATCTATTGTAATTATCATTGTTTAAAAAGGTAACAACAGACACGTAACAATATATTTTACATCTTCTACTTCTTTTCTTTTTCTTTAATCTTTCTTTTTTTTCCCCTAAATTTAAAACAATTATCGTTTAAGCCGGTTAAAATTGTTGTCAGAAGAATTTTCCTATTATCAGTTCCATCATTACCACACTGATCACTGCCTTTAACAAAGTTTCAACCCATTCTTTAGGAACAATCCAAACCATTAGACAAAATTCGGAGTCCTAAAAAACTCAATAATAAAGGGTGTGATCTACTCTCATACTAAACTTGGGCTGTCTGTCTAACAGTTAGCTCCACTTGAGAATATACGATTTCGAGAATTTGGAAAAGTAGAAAAATTGAAAAGGTTTAATTAGTCTTTTTGTATGACCGCATTACATGCCAGTACACTAATTGATGGATATGATGGCCATTTAGGGAGAGATGTATTCTCGAAGTATTATCCCTCTGTGCAGAATCATCTACTCTACTAAGGCTTCAATACTTCTTAAAGTTCCAATAGCATTTTTTTAAGTTATATTTTTAAAATTTATTAAAATAAAGTCCCAAAATAGATTGAACCTATAAACAGTCCTACCTTGTTAAAGAATAATCCTATTAATCCTATAATTCACTATTGCCAGTTGAGAAATTGGCAAAAATATCATTTTCAACTTCAAATTCAAACGTTTGAAGATGGCCGTCCATGTAGAAGAATGGGAAAACAAGGGAGGTAATTGAGTAATTATTTCCTCAATAAACCAGTGTCACCCTTTTTAACCCCCCCAAAATTTTGTCCATGATCGTATAATAGTGAGTTGACAACCTTTTGAGCAAAAAACATAGAAATAATTATATTTTGACTTTCTTAGAAAAAGTGAAATTGGAACTTTAACAATAAATATGGTGCCTTTTACAAAATCTGTCCACCACTTTAATGTCACTATTCCTAATCTGGGATCACGTACGGCCCAAATTAAGCTTACATGGGGCTCATATTTATAGTACAACATTTTTGAAACCTACATTGGGACCCTAATGGCTGTAGGGCAGTCAGCCCCCCAACCCATCCCCAACTTAATCAAAGAAGAATGTTTTCGAGTTTCACAGACTGAAGTTTAAGTTCAGCATATTTCACCAAATTTGCTGAACCTTTGAAAGATTTAATAAAAAAAAGTTATGGGTTCTATTTTTTATTTGGGGAAGGGGGTGGGGTCAACCTTTCTGCACCGACCGAGCTAATGACGATCGGGTATTACACGAGTATTCGGAGTGGTGCACAGAATCTAAAGTCAGTCTATGAAATATATTTAGTTACAATATGATATTATTATGAAGTTAAACTTATTAATAGCTACAATATGATTTTATTTATAGTTAATATCAAATGGAACTTATTCGATTATCTGAATATTTCATCAACTAGCCATCGAGACATGTCCACCCGCTTGCAATCCAAATTGATGGGTCTGCTAGTCCTCTGCTGTTATTTCTAGCGACTAATGCAATCTTCTTAACCACGCATGTCATATACGTAAACCATCTTAAGTTAGATCACCTTGGTGTGACGTTATATCTATTTATAGTTACAGCAGCAAGCAAAATGTCACTTGAAGCCGAATGGTAGTTAACATCATCAGACGATAGCTAAATATATTTACTGTTTCATCAATTATTCAGTTGATTGTACAGTTTTGGTAAAAGCTTTAAATATCCACTTATGGCCGTATAGTAGTCATTACTTCAACAGAAGTCTTGATTATTACGTATTTATAACACGTTATATTATTTTATTCTATTCAATGAAAGGGTTAATTAAAAAGTTCATATCTCTGATTTCTATTTGTTTTGGTCTTTGTATTGGAACAATTTGGTTTGGGATTTTGCTTAAGGTCACACGCTATCATAGAAAAAAGAATGGATGAGAAGCTGAAAGGGTTGTTTCTGTTTAAAGTAGCAATATTTGTTATTAATCTGTAAAAACAAACCACGTTAAAAAATTGGCTGTTTGTAGTAAGTTGAGATAAATGAAATGAAATGGGGTTAAACGTCCTACTGTTTTGTGTCTAAACTGGGCTAATGAAGACGGATATACGCCATACAGTGTGCCATGAGAGGAATTGTGCCCGGTCTACTCATATCGAATTCCAACTGCCAAGGAATCTTTACGTGCACGCCAATTTGTACACGGGACCACGATTGTTCGTTCCATCCGGTCTAATAGATAGCTGCCCTTGTCAGCCCCCCCCCCCCCATCACACATCACTGACAAAGGGAAACCACGCCGTAAATCTGGATGAATTTTCTCGACCAATGCAGGGATAACCTGAGTATTATTCAAGAATATTGCGTCTGTAATATCGTTAGTGTGGACGCGGACGGACGTTAAAAGCACAACCCAAGAATTTTGAAATTACCGGAGGTTAAACCCGATTTAATCTCATCTTATCTGACCGGTAACCATCTTTTAAAGAGAATTCAGGAACAAGTTCCAGATATTCTGTAAGAAAGATAGTTCTATCTTGAATGACAAGACATTATTTATTCCCAACGCCTACTACTGGCTTAAACTGACATCAAGACAAATCCGTCTCAAGCACGTGCTCTGTACATGACACTCAATCTACAAGATCATTCCGTCGGTAAACAAAACTCCCTAGTTTAATATAGCTACAGTTTTAATAGACGGACACTTTGGTCATTAACCGAAGACTTTCAAGACGGAAAGGGAACGAATTTACATTATTTCTCAATATTACTCTTGACACATTGACCGTAATTTAACCAAAAAAACTCAGGATTCCCACAATAAACCTTTGTTTGATTGACGCGATGTTTCTCGGCAACAAGAAGCAAAAAAAAAGTATTTGTATTTTTAAAAAAGTGTTTTCAACTGCTGTAAAACCGGAGCGAATTGGGCTGGATATTTGTTGAAAGTGCAGCTCAAAGACTCTTAATGACTATTTTTCTGGTTATTTGCACGACTCTTTCTACTAATGTCTCACAGTACTTGAAGCAAACAAATAAAGATATTTGTCTATGTTGTAAAACCTAAGCGAATTGGGTTGGACATTGTTTAAACGCACAGCTCCGAACTCTTAATGTCCATTGCTTCTGTCAATTTACATGACTCTTTCTACTAATTCCTCACAGAAACCTACAATTAGCAGTATTCAAATAAATAATGATAAGCATTAAATTGAACGAAGTCTGTTCGATTTAAGAGAACTTCATTAAAATTGAAACCGTTTATAAGGAATTAGTGGCCATCAAGGTGATACCAGTATTTCTTAATGTGTGTTTATATCTCAATTAAGGAAAACGGCCGATCACTTTTTTACCAGTAATTTGCATGCATTAACCTTTAGAGCTAACGTCATTGGTTAAATCAATAAACAAAAACATAATAAGAAACGATGCGATAAAAATGTCCAGTGGAAGACGTTAAACATGTCTTGAGAGACGCAGCAGAACGCTTCTGATTTGTTTAGTCAACAAAGGCAAAATTCAGACCATTAAATTTAAAGGACGTACGACTCTAATCTTTGGAACCAGGTTCTAAAATCAGATAGTAATGTAAAATGAATGTATATAAAGTTATTTATATCCAATGTTAAAAATAATTTTGTAATTTCTAATGAAATCAGTTAGGTAAAATACGTGAACAGTCAAAATTGAACGGCTGTCGGTTAGGCTGGCTTAGTCCATTTCTCATTACTTTTGCATTGTCTTGTAGAATATGGTTTTATTTCTTTGTTCATTACAAATGGCACCGAAACTATAAAAATACGGGACTCTTGTACCGACTATAAAATGTTCAAAATTCTGTCTTAAATATAGGTGGCAAGTATCCTAAATTTTCACGACAACATCAGCATTTATTGAAATGGACGAATATTGAATTGTAATTTTATTAGGCCAGGTATCTCCTGTGGTAGTGATATTACGTATTTTAAGAACAATGAATTTAGGGTCGATGTTACATTTATATGTGAGTTATCTTCATTTGCGTTGGAAATAGCTATAACCCCAGAAAACAAGCACAAACTCCAGAGTAAACCGTATGTTTCCATTTAAAGCACAACTGACAACCGACTGAAGGATTCAATGTAACATTTAACGCATTTGGACTTTTTCTGAAAATCATCTCGCTAAATTATCGATTAACCATCTCCAGCAATAAATTTATGTGCCAGAACACAGTATTATGTTATATATATCAATATTTCAGGTTATTCTACATACCAAGGGTGACGCGGGGCCCCGTAAGTAAGACGTTAACTTTCAAACCGGGGGGGACCCGTGTTCGATCCCGAGGTTGGCTAAGAAAGTTCATCGGTTTTCCGCCGTGGTTTCCATTGTAAGTGGTGTAGGGCGTTGGGGCTAGCAAGAGGCAACGTATAGTCGTTCGGATGATACGAAAAACCGAGGTCATCTGTACACATTGGAGCCCTTGACAATAAGAATTCCAATAGTAGTAGGCCGTATCGCCATAGTCCGGATAAAACCTATAGCACACTGCATGGTGTATGTCCGTCTTCATTAACCCAGTCGAGACACAATGGTAGGATGTTAAAGGAGCTAAATCGCTATTAAAAAAAAGAAAAAAAATCGCTAATATTTGAGGCCTAGTAATTGACCCTAATGGGTCGCAACACATATCATAGGCGTCACCATTTGAAGGAGTTGTGGAATATGCCTAGCCTCGTTCTTTCTGGTCACTTGTTACAAATGACGCTGAAATTCACTACAGTACACGATTCGTGTACCAAATGTAAATTGTTTATTTTGTCTTAAATTTTGGATATCAGAAGCCTACCTTTTCCCCGTAGGTTCACAACATCAATGTTGATTTGAATTGACAAATAATTCGTGTTTTCAACGGGTAAGACTTTGGATGATATTGAGTAAGAGACTTGGCTACTTTAAACTCCATTCATTTCGTTTCATTTCTAAATAATAGCTGAACAGGTTTGAGTCTACATATTGTTACATCGATTCATGATTTTGTTTTATGCACTTAAAAGTTTTGATTCCTCTTTAGATTGGGACAATTTAATTAAAATGATTGTATGGTCGTTCACTCTTTTGGCATGTAACAGATATGTTTCAGAAAATCCTTTTATGATTCGGTAAACACAGCATCTTTATAACATTGACGTTAATTAATCCTATGTCTCGGTTATCAAAACACATGAAAAGTGAACGTGGAATTTTCTGTGTCACGGGTTTTGATTGGTAGGGTGATATGGAGTCGATCACGATATGTTACTGAACACACCATAAGAAATGGATGATGTTTAATGTCCCACTGTTCTGCTCTTAATGCGCTAATGAAGATGGTAGACCAAGACGAAGTGGAGTATATACCCGAAAGCTTTTATTTTCAACTTTCGGGGAGATATTTAACGTACTTACACAACTATACACTATAACTTAGTTTTGTGTCCAATCCGAACGGTTACACGCCTTTCCGTGTTATGTACTGCACGTACGTCCTGACATGGGGAACCCCCAATGGCACCTGGTTAGTAAGTCAGTGTTATAACCACCGTTCCTACTTTCTTTTGTCATCAATGGTGCGAGACAAAGACCAGCAAGCTAGGTCCAGTGAATGCGTAAAAAGAACCTATTACAGTTACTTCCCCGGCATAATTTCCTCATTTGCACATAACAAAGCGTAGTTCCGTCTTCAGTGCCCAAGTTAAACCGAAAAGTAGGACGTTAAACACCCATGTCATTTCAGTAAATATAATGTTTAGGTTATCATGATCTGAGGCTAACGTCAAAGGATATCGCAAATATCACTAGCGAGGAGATATCAGTTTTCGTTATTTGTCCAGGAGCATGGCATCTGATCCCGTGTAAATATGGAATTGAAAGAAATTGGAATTTAAAATAAACGACTTGGCTAATGAAGACGAGCTTATGGTATACAGTTTGCAATGACGGAAAGTTAGTCCACAACACTCTCATATCGAATTCCAACTGCCAATGAGTATGCGGGGGGCGATCTGGTTTTTTTAGTACTATCCGAACTACTAGAGACATCCTCTGTGTAAACGTAAAAAAGTGCCATGGATAGTTGGAATTTGGCAAAGACTAGATGGAACGTTGTTTTCCAGGCAAAATTTCCGTATGCACTTTTACGTTAGCACAGTTAGTGCAAAAACGTCGGACATTAAACTCTATTCATGCCAGTGAATATGGTCCGGGTCGCATTCTAAAGTTGGAAGCACGTAAATGCACAGCTTTAGCTACGAGATGTCTAAGTGGAGTCGATATCCAATCGCTCAAAAAACATTCTCAGATCACCTTCTAGTAATAATCGTCAAAGATGAATTAATTACATATTATATAGCTCTGGGCGAGAATCTTGGATGGGTTTAAACAAATATTGATTGAGCAACAGCACTGGTATTACATAAAAATACAGCTATTCAATTTAATTAGCAAATCAAAACGATGTAATAGAAGTAATATCATGATATGAAGCATCAGCGAATCTCATGTCGAAAGAAATTACAAGTGCTTCTCATCAAATTCGCTTGGTTCTGGAAACCATTAAAATCAAAATGAGATAGTTTTTGTGTGGAGTTTCTGATACAGATGGCGTTAATTCCTTATTACGCAATACGCTTCTAAATAAACGAGGAGTGTTGTGTTGGATATTCTGGGACATTTGATCAACTGTTCTTCCCGATAATTCATGTTAAAACTACTCTTAGGATTTTGGCTGATACTTCTAACTATTATAATTTGTTAACAGTTCGGTCGCCTTATTAAAAATGCTCACTACCATTGTCTCTTTAAACATGTCAGGGTGAAGTAATAATATATTTGTGTATTGGTAGATAATGTAGATTGAATGCTGGGATTGATACATATACCAGTAAGAATGTGTATTGGTAGATATGATAGTGATACTGGAAGACATTGTAGTATGGCTGTGTATTGGTAGATAATATATTAAGAATGTGTATTGGTAGATAATGTAGAATAAATGTGTATTGCTAGATAATGTAGTATGAATGTGTGTATTGGTAGATAACGTTGTATGGATGTGTATTGCTAGATAATGTAGCTGCAATATGTGTTGTGGTAGACAATGCAGAATGAATGTAGATATAATGTGTGCAGCGGTAGATAACGTAGTATGCATGTGTATATTGGTAGATAATGAAGATTCGATGTGTAAATTGGTAGATAGTGTAGATACAATGTGTATATCATATAGTAATAATGTAGATACAATGTGTATATCATATAGTAATAATGGCTGTATTGGTAGATGATGTAGTGTGTGCATGTGTATTGGTAGATTATATAGTAATAGCGTGTGTAGTAATCATCTCCTCGATCACACTTTAACAGTGATCTGCATCTTCCTGTTGTAACATTATCTAATTTATCACTCGACATGCTATTATGTCAAATCGTATTAACGTTAAACAAGTGATGTTATATTTAATGACATATATTAAATTATACAAGCTTCACACTGACCGTCATGTTATATTAAACGACATATATTATATCGTTGTTAAATTTCGTAGTGTTATTAATTTTTGATTGTGAAAGATAATAGTAATAATGATAATAATAATAATGTCAGAGCAGCATTAGTCGTATATGTAGGGTGAAACAGACGAGATCAGTTTGTGAGCACGTAAAAGAATTATTTTCTAGTGCCTTGTTGGAATCTACTGGTTAAATATAACTATATGATTTTAACACAAATATATCCTAGCAAACAAAACAATATACCTTAGTAGTACATAGACCATTCAAAGAAATCTATCTAAGTAAATAGAATTATATTTGGGAAAACATAAGTATATCTCAGTAAACAGGGCTATATCTCAATAAATAAAACTATATCTCAGTAAATCAGTAAATGTGATTATATTTTAGTAAACGGTACTATATCTCAGTAAATAGAACTATATGTCACTAAACTTAGCCATCTCAGTAAATAGAATTATATCTCAGTAAATATAACTATATCTCAATATAGAACTATATCTCTCAGTAAACACAACGCTGTCACTTATTAAATAGAATTATATTTCATTGAATATAACTAGGGACTTTCTGATTATACAGAATTAAATAATTGTTTCTGATTCAAAGTTTCATTACAAGATCAATAGTAACAACTGACATGTAATAATATAATTCATCTTTTAAACAATTTCTGTGTACAACGGGTAATCAGATTATCCCAGCTTGGTTTCAATCTGTAAATTATATTACTATGTTACATAATCAGTGAAGTGGAATATCATCAATACGTATATGTAAATCAGACAGTCAAACATCTAGACATGAAGTGAGCTGGGGGTACTTAACCATCTGATTGATGAGAGCTCATTGTTAACAATAAACAGATATTAGATAACCGATTGTATAACTCATATTGGCAACATGGCGGCTTTCATCTAGATTAAATTAACACATCCGATAATACGTGAATTAAAAGGGAAAAAGAGTGACAGGAAGTATTTATATTATTGAAATCACTTTTATTATTCATGAAGTCGATCATGAATTTCCTTTTCGATTAACTTCAAATAATTGTTCACAGCATATTTTGTTCAATGTATTTATTTTGGTTGTAAACATCTTGTTTTGTGCGATTGTGGCGATGTTGTCATTAGTCTGGCCAGAAACTCGAAGAAAAGATGTGAAAAAAAGAAGAGTTTCCACACCGGAAGTTGATTCCGGAGCATAATGTAAGACGTGGACTATAAAGAGTGGCATATGACTTAGAAGTGATTTGATGATATGGCTCGTTATTGATTAATATACACGTCCATTAATGCCCAATCCGTCACCGGATATGACTACTATGATCGAGCATACTTCTTCACCTCAATTCTCCTTTCATTAAAATCGTATGAATAAACCGTCTTGACTTGGACAAGATCAACATTAGATTGATGTACAACAATCTTTTTGCCTTCTGAATTGAAAAAAAATAAAGGGATTACTTTTGAATCTTAGCACGCCATTTTCTATATTTAATTTCACGCTCCACGAGCTAATATCCCATTCTGTATACAAGATGTCGTTTTGGGTTAATAGTAAAATCTTCTTTAATTGACAATCATGTCATAAGAGAATGCAAAAACCTACCGAGTTTAAATTACTTCGTTAAAACAAATGAAAAAGTTTAGAGTTGTATAATATTATTATTTTAGTTATATCTCAGAAAAGCATGATGTCGGTCGAGATATTTTAATTGGCATGTGCTTTTTTGTTTATCCTGGGGATTAATTTATAACATTAAAACATAGAAGCACCAAGGATGTGGTATATCATCATACCAATCCATGGCCAGGTTAGAATACTGAACACAGTCATTCATAATATACTTATTTACAATGCAAATTTAAGGATACAGTTATTGTTCAAAATATCAAAATGAAATGGGGTTTAAAATCCTACTTTGATGCACCAACTAGGATATATTGAATTCCATCTGTCAAGGGGTATTGACAATATGTATGCAAACTTCCTCGACTTACTCCAGGATCAAACTGGTTAGTGAGCCAGTGCCATATTGACAGAGTCAAACGAAATATCAGTGCACGTTGATAATCAGAAAAACTACATGTCAATTTTCGATTTATTGTTTCTCATTTTGCAAACTGAGATGTTGTGATGGTGAAATCTCTAAAGGGAATATCAGTCGAAATATGGTTTCGAAATTTACACAGACAGACAAACATTCCCTTGCGAATGTTATAAACGTGATATGGCCATAACAAGCCAGCGCCACCTATAATAACGGAGAAAATATTTTCATGGGCCTATTTTGAATTCGATTGAATAGATTATCTGCCCTGATTTTTGATATTTCCTAAACTTACACTAATTCGGACCTCAATCCCACATGCTATCCTAACGTCCCGACAATAGAATAATTTTTGTTGTAAAGTAGTTATATGTAAGAGTGTTTCTATTTCCAGGGGTCAAGATACGGTAGAAAGGTTCAGAAATGTAACTGATACCATTGACGGATTATTAAAAGGATATGACATCAGATTGAGGCCAAGTTTTGGAGGTAAGATAAAGCCTTGTTAATACGTGTCCATTATCCAGAGTCTAGCAAAACGATAAACATTGGTTCACGCTTCCAACATAAAGTCCGATAAAACAATAAACACCGGTCCATATTCCACAGACAGTGTCCGATAAAACAATAAACACAGATCCACGTTTTACAGAGTCAAATAAAATAGTCATTACTATAGTTCCCATTTACATATAGGTTCCGATAAACAATAGACACTTCACACAAAAAGTCATTAGATAAAACAATAAACACTTGTCAAGGTTTCAGACAGTCAGATAAAACTATAAACAATGGTCAAGGTATCACAGATGGAGTTCGATAAAACTTTAATCCAGACATCAATTCCTTTTAATAACCGTGCTACTGCACCATTTAACAATTTGAATCGGGTGGAGTATTTGGGTGGTAATATTATTAAAATCGTTAATTCCATAGTTTCTATTGATTTCATGACGTCAGTCAAATTGCGACAATAAAAGCAACTGGTCAAGATGTGCCCAAAGGGGCGATGCAGTGTTAACAGGAAAAAAAACATAAGAAAACAAATAACGAAAATATCTGTTCAGATAATATACATAGGTTTGTATGACTAACTGTTACTGCTGATTTTAAACCTTTCAGAAGCACTAAAAATAAAAATAATCCAAAAAGTATATAGTACCCCATGTCTGTAATTTGTCGAGATGGGACAAATAAAGAATATTGAAAGCTAGAATCTACTTGTATTTCAAACACTGAGTAAATTGCTCGTCATGCCTTTATTAAACCAAGTCGTGGCTAGCAGACAGTAAATTATTACAGAAACCTAATATTGTTGATAGGCAAGCTTCATTTGTCTGATAGAGTTAGAGACATGTTATGGGAGAGATGGTCTAGGGGTCAGGCAGGGTTAATGATTCTCCGTGGTTCGGTGCCGTTAAGAGTTTAAAACTCTAGGAAGGGAACCGGGAGTCTGGTAGATGGTCTGACCTGATAGACGTCTATCAAAACAGTTGCTGCGTCCCCTGCTTAATATATCGAGACGTAGAATGACTGAACTGATTTCATTATAAATATTTGTAAACCAAAATGGGAGATTTGGAATATTTTAACATGATGCACTCTTCGTTTTATTTAATGGCGATTTGTCAGTCACAACTTTAATAATAATAGTCAATTCCAGTATGGGCGGTTAATGTGTGACGATTGGTCCCTATCCAGGAGCTCCAAAGTTCCATCCTAGTTATGGGCGGGAATGTTCCTTTGGATTATCTGGGTTTCCCTTTTCAGTGTTAAGCCTAGAACGGAAAAGCTTCCTTACATTCCCGTGGGACAAAAATCGTTGAAATGCACCTAAAAGGAAATTTGGCAGCTGGAAAACGGTGATGTGCTTCGGATTGGAAATGTTACAGCCACTTGTTATGACGCTGTTTCTTGTTCTAAATCCTTTCAAATCCATCTGCCCAATTTTCGTCATTAATCATTATTAAACACGAATTGCGACACTAACACCCCAAGATGCCTATTGTCATACCATTGATGCAAATTGTACATAACCTTAAAACCTGTCCATAATCTGATCTAAATCTTATAAATCACAGTAATCGTCATGTATGGGTTCTTTGTTTATTATAAAAGTAAACACATCGAAACCCTATCACCTTTAGTCCACTGATTCAACACAAGACGACATTGGATATTTAGACCACGTCACTCACGTACGCAGTTCAACTGTTCAACGTAAGCCGCACTGGGGATCGAATGACAAACCTACATTAGGCGCATTTGTAGGCCTTTTGCTACGTCACATAACGGGATTCGCGGATCTTCTTATAATGGTAATACGACTACGTAAGCCAAACATGATCATTAATTACGTCACAGTTGTATGACGGGGGATTTGACTCAAAAGTCAATGCTATGTTGTTAGTGCTATTACATGTCCAATGTTGCAAATGTTTTATGTTAGGTGTAAATTGAACAAAGTCACGAGTAAAACATCCTGTAATACTGACAAATACATCGTGTAAATTGACATCTACTTTTTATCATTAAACATTTCACACTAGACATATGACAACAAGCCTAACTCCATCTACCCAGAACTTTAAACTTTCAACTCTTACATCTTCTCATATGACACGCGCACTATGTATTGTAACCATCAACATTTCACTTTTACATCCCAACACAGAACAAGTAATGAAATCGGCCAATATGCAAATTAGTTCATCACGTGATATGTTAATTTTCAAGCAGGGAATTCCCCAACATGAGACCTTCAACCAGATGCTGATTTTAGGATTTGTTTTTAGCATAAAGTGAAAGTAAAAAAGGAAAGTAAAATGTCTCGGCTTCCACATATAACCCAAGATATTTTTCGTAGAATTCACAGAATTTCTTACGAAGAATTTAGTTGCGTTGAGTGGACGTTAAACCCCATCTCTCTCTCTCTCTCTCTCTCTCTCTCTCTTTCACTCTCTCTCCTATTTTAAATCCCGCAGACAACTTAAACACAGTCCAAATCGGCCATACCGAAAACCCGGAAAGGATTTTACGAGTTTTAACAGTTCTGAGTTCTAGATTTCGACTCGACATTTTACCTAAATCTTCGAAAAAAAGTTTTCGGCACAGGAAAACTCTGGTTTTCGTTTTTTGCATAGAGTAAAAATGAAAACTCGGATTTATTTTTATCTGTTAATATTTTTTGGAGGTTGGGTTGTCGAATGGTCTAACGTGTGTACTTTAGATCATAAGGTTTGTCATTGGGTCGAGTGACAAGGAGTGGGGTTGCCAGCTTAACGTCGTGGTTCTTCTCCGTGTCCTCTGGTTTCGTCCCATTTCTAAAGAATCCTTCGGACAAGCCAATTATTGAAATTAAATTGTACCATATGTTTGTCCCAAAATGACCTAGTGTCGAATGGACGTAAACCACATTTCTCTCTATCTCTCTTGACGAAAATTGGGGGCTTTTGATGGAAGATTAATAAATTAAATCACATTTTTATAGTATATCACATAGGTCTCGCCTACTCTTCTTCAAACTGTATTTGATAGACTCGGGACTTGGCTCTCGGCAGTTCGATTTTTTCGACTCATTTGGAGACTTAAATGTAATCATTACGGTATTTAATTTTGTTTTCATTGCATCACTTTAACAGTTCCGAGTTGTACGTTTGGACAAGGTGTTTTACCGAAAAGTAGAAGAAAAAAACGACTTTCCCGTATTAATCAGTTTTTGATATATAGCTCTGTATCAGCATTTATTCAATTCCGTTCTTTGCCGTATTTATAAGCATTTTTCAAAATAGAATTTCATTAATGGTACATGAATGAATGTCTTGGAAGATTCAGTCTAAGAAATTAAAATTACTGAATTCAGTTAATTAACAATGTTTTCTTTTAACTAATTTCTAATTGATTATTAGAGTATGAGGATCACAGTGGATTTATCTAATCAGACAAATATTCTGTATATGGCTGTTTTCAGATACATGGAACGGACATAGCCTACTGTTTATTATATAAACATCATGTATACAATACAATGTATAAGCGTACATAATATATAGTCTTGATGACCTATATTACAGACTAGTAGGAACGATAAGAGCAGTATAATAAACATCAGTGCATACGTCATTGGTTTCACGCTTGACCGTTATTTCTTCGCGCGAGATCTCACGTGATTAAAATTTGGTGCCGTGTGAACTAATTTGCATATCTGATTCCATTACTTGTTCTGTGTTGCGATGCAAAAGACATATGTTGAAGATTACAATACATAGCGCGCGTGTCAAATGAGAAGATGTCAGAGTTCTGTGTAGATGGACTTAGGTTTGTTGTTAAATGTCTAATGTGAAATGTTAAATGACAAAAATTAGATGTCAAGTTACACGATGTAAGATTTTTTTACATTTGACTTTGTCTAATTTACACCCAACATTAAACATTTGCAACACTAGACATGTAATAGAACTAACAACATAGCACTGACTTTTGAGTCAAATCCCCCGTCATACAGTTGAAATGTTCACAGCCTGGGGTCGAATACACAAATGTACATTAGGCGCAGTTGCAAGCCTTTGACTACATCACATAACCAGATTCATGGATCTACGTATAATGGTAATACCACTACGTAAGCCAAATATGATCATTTTAATTATCAGTCTTTTATCGTACAAAGTATTGAATATGCCTATTCCGAGTATTGTAGCAAGCCTAGCAATTTTAGATATTATCAAAAATTGTGGTTACATCTCAAAATAATTTTTGAACACAATATCTAAACTTGAGATTTATTCAATTTGCATGTAACATTGGCGAGAAATTGCTTTGAAATGTTACAAATCCCCTTGACCTCTGGTTCTTGATCATATGGTACTTGCAATATTCCCGAGCAATGTTCATCTCTCGATAACGTAGCTTTCCACGAACTAATATGCCTCAAATCTAAATGTGAAAAGTCTCAAAAAGCCACATCACCACTTTGTTCAACAGATTTCGAATTTGAATAAATTAAACGAAATATAGTTTAGCATTTTACGTTGTTGCGCTTAACAGGGCCAATGAAACCGTAAACGCAGTGTGTACAGAAAACTTCGGTTTATTACTTAATGATAACTTCTGTAACTCAATGTGTTCATTCAAACCCTGTGCTTCATCCTATCGGACCAACCCGAGTAAACATCGTGCTCCGTAAAAGTTCCCCTTCATGCACTACTGACAAGGAGAAACCAGCTTGAAATCACCCGCGGAAATTTCTTAGCCAATACCGCGGCCTCTCAGTTAGTGAGCAGGGATCTTATTGAACGATTCACCGCGGCACGCTACACCTTAGGTATTCAGATGTCTACTTACTGTCATGTTATATAATTATAAAGTCCTATCCACATTTATGTATAATCAGTTTCTCACCGATCAGCCGTGATCGGACTGAATAATAGAACATGGTTACCACTGAGATCTTGCTTAACAAGCCAATTACATTATTAGAGTTGATCTAGTCCTAAGAGACTCGTCTGTGAATTAACCAATTAAAGCATGGTATTCGGATTTTAACAATAAACCCAATTTTAAGTGAAAGTGAAATTTCTACATGGCTAATTGTAATGTTTGAACCACTTAGCAATTGGGAGATGTTATTGTCCTGATGTTCCTCGGGCATTAAATTAGATTGAACAGTAATTTTAATCTTTATTGTGGCACTTTAAGAAACTGTTTTACACCAAAAAACTGTATATCCAATATAGCACCACTGAGGGTTATAGATTATGCTGTGCACATGGTTCTATAGACGTGGGAGAAAACAGAATAGACAGACAACCTCAATACTTTAGCCTGGGATTAAAACCACGACACATGGCGACTCAAAGACACATCTTACTTAGATCACTCGGTCTGTACATCGGTTTGTCTCGAATGGCCTAAAGATTGCGCGTTTGATGCTAAAGTCTGACATTGAGTCAAGTTGCGTAGTTTTGATTCTCAGCTTGTAGGTGGCAAGTAGTAGGGTCGCCTGTCCAAGCTTGTGGGTTATTTCCGGGTTCCCCATAGCACACTGTATGGCGTATTGCCTGTCTTCACTAGCCCAGTCGGTGAATAAAGGTAAAAGTAGGTTATTAAATGACATTCATTTTATTACATTTTATTTCATATTCTGTTACCTCTGGAAAATCTGCTTACCTTTATAGTAGGGCAAGCGCTTGACCCGGTCAAGCATTAGTTTATATTGAACATTTCAGTCAAATTACTTTATTCTTAAGATTGTTATCACCACTGTAATTTTTGACTAAAAATGGTAGTTAACTCCATCGTCACCGTTTCCGACCATGGCCGTTTGATTTACGGACGTTAATTCCATCTACATAATTTCGATTATAAAGTAATGTTTTCAACGGCTGTGGTGGTTTGAGACGGGGCTGCAATTCAATTCGTATTACATTTTGTATAATTTGTCATTATCTGTGTTTAGTTTATTGCACTTTAGTTTTGGTGTCATTTGTTGAGGCCTCGCTCAACAGCGGCCTCGCTTCGTACACTCTATCATTTAGCCTCGATCTAAAATTTCCGACTTCAACGTAACGGTTAATCGTCGCTCACGACGCCATTTAAAAATTTAATCAATCAATGAAATCCTGTTTAAATCCAAGCCATCCGTGGGTCTATAGAGTTGATTTTGTGCTTGCTGTGTAAATAAAGATCTAATTTGTAATTCCTATGACATCTGAAGCCTAAATAAAGACTTGCAATAATAAGATTTAGCTCTTGCATAATGTATGTTTAGTATAGATAAACCTGAAGTTGAAACGGTGTCACAGTGACTCAATGGATGGGGATCTCCTACAAAGTTTCCCTGGATTTCCCCATGCGATGTAAGGAGTGCAGAGCGGATAGGAAGCAAAAACACGGTTCTGTTTACACGTTGGACACTGCATGATATATGCCCGTATTCATTATCCCGGTTGGTGTAGGCAGTAGGACTTTCTTTAAAATCTATTTCATTTGAAATATCACTTACGGAATCAACAGTTATTATTTCCCAGATATCTCTCAATTCTGTCATTATAGGTCAAGTACAAATTCAAATCGAGGCACAAACCTTGTTAATTTGAGATTGAATATATTATAACGGATGATTAGCAGTTAGCAATTAGTTTATGTAAATGAGGAAGGAATCGAATTGACGTTCGTCATATAATCCTAGTACTCGGGTTTATCAATTCAATGAATCAAGAAAACAAAAAGAAAGTGGTTTTAGAATCTAGCCACCTAATTTTACAATTAAGCTAAAGCTAACCCCGACACTTGTTTACTACAGAGTGCTATTGAACGTTTTAGATAAAGCAATTTTATACCAGTAACTGCAAGGGCAATATGGGGATCATTTCACTCATAGACACAAGATATAATAGGACAATGGTTCTTAAAGCATACACATCCTTACGTAATCTGTGTTCATCTAAAGATCACGACACTTTCTACAGATCACATAACACCATTAGATAATCTAATCCATGGACAGCGAGCAGCGCCTTGTGGTATCAGACCACGGTGAATCTCGTACATACTTTTGATCTAAGCATTCCACATGTTGCTCCATACGTTACAACAGGTCAAGTGCGGTCGAAGAACGGCACGATTGTCATTTTACCCATTTTTTTTGCTTTTATTGTGCGTATTACTACTTACAACAACACTTTCAACCTTCATAAATATTTTTATTTAATAAGAGTTGGAATTAATGGTCTTCGTGTGAATTATGTCTTTTAACATCTGCGGACACGAAATATTCTTTTTTATACAATCTGATTTAACTCACATAATCTAGTTTCGTATTTCGTTTTAGTACATCTGCAAGGTTCAAGTTTTTATTTTCTACCAATCTTGAATCAGAAATGGAATAAAATGTAAGCTTAATTAGATTGTGTCTATCATCAACTTTTTTTTAGATCGAATCACAGTGTCAGATGTTCTCGCATTAAACGTAAATAAAAACACAATAGAATTCATTTCTTAAAAGTAAATCTATTTCTGTTCTAATTTCCTTTGTTAAATTTCTTTGGCGAATACTCGCGCCAGATGTTATCACATTTACAGAAAAAAAAGAAAGTACATAAAAGTCAGGATCAGGGATATTAAAACGAAATACATGCATTTATTGCATAGAACACATTGCATAGAGCTGTGATGACTCAGTGGGTAAGATGCTGGTTCACTAACCTGAAGGTATCGGGTTTTGAAACAAAGTTCCTCTTATCATTCAGATGATACGAGAAACCTCATGTAGATATCGGCGTGCAAGCAAATCAATCCTTGACAGTTGGAATGTAAAATAAAAGAAGACCGCGCCGCGGCTTTCTGGAAACACTGCATGGCGTATGGCCGTCTTCATTAAAGTTACATTCCCGGGTACAAACTGGGTGATTTGATGATATATTAGGACTAAAAACATATTCAAACTAATTAATTTATCATAATTTTGCTTCAAGTCCTTCTCAAAACATTGTAATTGCCAAGTATAAAAATTGACCAAAAGAGATCAGTGGACTATCCCTCTCCGTACCTATAGCAACGGCATATACAAGACGATATTGTTTGTAATCGCTGACGTTTTATTACAAATATCAAACCCTAATTAAATTCTCGGATTATCCACTGCCCGCGTCTTTTTCCGCGATTTTTATCTCAGAAAGTGTTGTACGTCTAACTCTTCATAAAGTTTAGCAACATATACACAAAGCGCTCAATCTACTCGAGCAGCCTTCGACGTCACTCGTGCGGATAGTCCTAATCGTCGGGCTGTTGATTAGGGAAACCCTTACATTTTCGTCCAGTATACGCTCCATGAGTGTTTTTCAGGGAATCCAGTATTTTTCTAGTAAGATTGGATATCTCTACTTTCCATATATACCAAAATTGCCATACTTTTATTGGAAATTTCCACCCGATAAAAACTTTACTGGGGACCCATCTTTAAAGTCCAGTCAATGCAGATAAGTAGTACGTTAAACCCTATTTCAATTTAGACGCTTTTCTTTGACTGACCATAAAAATCCCACCACACCGTTTCGATACGTGTTAAATGTTAAAAAGATGCAAATCGTGGGTAGAAGTTATATTGTGTAACTTAACAATAAATATCATTAATATAAATATTATTGTGGACCCGGTTGGCGATTACGTAAAACCGTTGAAATGGGGTTTAACGTCCTGCTGTTCGGCTCCAGATAGGCATACACAATTCACTTTGCTGTAAGGAAATTTATACACAATACAGGGCCCTGTTTCACGAAATTTTAACTTAAGATAAAATCCAATTTTAGTAGATACTTCAATTTTGATTGGCTAAGTACTAAAATCAATCTAATAGTATCCAATCAAATTACTAAAATTGGGATCTTATCTTAGTTAAAATTTCGTGAAATAGGCCCCAGTATGCTATAAGGACATTTTTTCCCGGACAGCGAGCGCCACGATGGCATACTATTATATCGAATTCCAACTGTCAAAGGACATTTTGTGTGCACGGGACCTCGGTTTTTCCTACCACCCAAACGACAAATTAGCTGTCTATGTCAGGCCTTCCGCCTTGCACCTCTGCACCACTGACAAGGGGATATTGCACTGGAAAATCCTGACGAACTTTCTCATCCAATACCGGGAGCAAACCAGCGTCTTACTCACTTAGCCACCTCGACTCCTTCCCGAAAAAGAACCCTTGACAGTTGAAATCCCTTCTAGCAATCTGTATAATATGCCCGTCATCATTACCCCAATTGGTGCACTAAAGTAGGAAGTTAAACCCCATTTAAAAGTATGATTGGATCACAAGCCTAGACTCCCCCAGCTCATCCCGTTTGTTTTGGTTGTTGTTATATAGACTAAATAACGCAATTGTAGCTAACTCTATTGGGTTTCAATTCTAGACAGTGACCCAGTTCTACCACTACTATAGGATCGATAACTTGTTACGCTGGAGGAGTCGACATAGAATATAGTAAGCTGGACGCCGGTCAATATGGCCATTGGAAAAGCTTGGAAAAAGTCACTTCGCACTTTAGTCACGCAAAAAATAAACTCTGAAATGCCAATTGCCCATTAGTGTCAGCTGAGAGGTAATAGGCTCTACGGGAAATGACTAACAAGGTTTATCAGCACTTCGGAACTCGATTTTTTTGCTTCAGATTACGGAAATTGGTTCGAAAATATCACCTGATACGATACTACGTCACCTATGCGTTTTGTTATCATGATAATGTCCCATTTATGAATGGTGTTAACTATTTACTCTTTATTTTCATGGACTTTATCTTTGGACACCTAAATATATTTTATATGTATTATTGTATTAACCTGTTGAGTTGCACCTTCTTATTATTTTATTTCAATAATTCGCTTGCGCGTAGGGGTCTTTAGCAGTGGGAGGAAACCGAAGAGCCCGGAGGTACCCACGAGGTTGAGAAGGCGCCCCTATCTCCATATCACATACGCTCACACCAGTGCTCGAAACCACAGCCGCAAGCCAGAGATGACCGGCCAGCTAGAGGTCGAAGCGCGGCACTCTAGACCACTAGGTCATCCCAACCCCCACTTGTAGCGATATCAGAACATGTATTTAATGAGTGTGATTTTTCCGCGATATCAACATGCAACAAAACCAATAAAACATAAGTCTCGGACTCTCTCGGATACATTTTGTAAGATTTGGATTAAGAGCTGACAGTTCTCGATGTAATGGTTTAAAATAGGAAATGAAAAAGGAATATATTTAAAATTTCAATCAACAGTATTTCATTCTTAGGAAAGTTATTAATGTATAAAGTATAGAGTAGTTTCGATTCCCATTGCTACGATTATCAATTTCGAAATTGAATTATTAAATGGCAATGGCGTTTTTAATCCGTTCAAAATCACAACCACCCTATGGTCTATGGACCAAAACAGAGATCTGTATAATAATAGGCAGATTTAACGCTTACATGATAGTTATTCTACCAGAATAAGTTGTATACAGTTTTGATAAAATGGACTTTTCGCGAAGGTGGATCACGTATTAGTCCAATGGAGTTTAGGTATTTACCAGCGGTTATATCAAATTGTATTTATGTATTATTCATGCAGGGTATATGATTGAGACGGTAATTGCCTGTTCTTATAATAAACTCGTTGGTGAAGATTGTGAAGACCTATGATTGAGTTCATCAGCCTGAAAGCTTCTTTTACTCTGACCGTCAAATCTTGACATTTCTAATACAGACGATTAGTGTACAGAATTTTGTATTGACTTGGCCGAATTGATCCGTGATTCCACAGGACATGTTGACCGTCACTTCGTGGACCTTTAAATCATATCGACCCATTATACATGTGAATATTATCCTATCCAAGTGTAGATTGCACTGGAAACCTAAAGAATAACATATACAAAACAAAAAGTAAAAATATATAAAACAAAATACACAAATGTAACAAATATATACAACAAAATACACTAATTTAAAGTATAAACAATAACATACACAAAAGTAAAATATATACAATTGTAGGTACAATATAGTAAAATATATACAATTGTAGGTGCAATAAAGTAAAAATATATAAAACAAAATTCACAAAAGCAAAAGGCAAACAGAATGCATACAGCAAAATTTATGTATAGCATATACAACATATACACAAACATTTCTAGCGAATTATATCTACACATGATAAAGCCAATACATGTTTATCAGCAAAATCCACGTATAACACATGCAACAGAGATACACAAACATTTCAAGCAAATTATATCTACATATGACAAAGCGAATCCATGTTTATCAGCTACGATAACCAAAAAGTTTCGATGGCAAGTTGTACGATGTGTTTTGGAAAGAGCAAAGTTGCCCTTCCTCGTACTCAACAGTGGTTAGTTAGAGTATATGGCATCAACAAATAGATAGATGTATTTACAGGGCCGGAAGTTGAACTATATCTCAAAGTACATAGTTTTGGCTAGTCGTTCAGACAGGGCATAAGTCCGAGGTCCTCCCGTATACAGATTTGCTATCACGTAAAACCACCCTCAACACGGCCCAATCGGCTCCCTCATATACGCACGTAACCGTAGAAATAACATGAATTATGTATTAGTCTCACCATAAACGAATGCCGGCTTTGGCGATATCTTTAAACCCTCTTTCATAACTTGAATTATGCGATAACGTACGGATGTCAAAAATCGGGCCTCTAATACTATTACCATCGGACTGTAACTGCAGCCTTCTATTCCCAGGGGAACAGGATATACGCCAAATTAAGAGCAGACAGCTAGCTTATTTGATATATTATGTCCGAATGAAGAAGTAAGAGTGGTTCATTGTTTTAACTGGACGTATTTTTTATGTATTTACGGCAAATGTAGAAGTACTTGCACTTTATTTACTTCAATATATTTATACCCCCTCCTAAAGCAATCTTCTACACTGAACTCCTAGTTCATCCATACTTCATGCATGTAATTACACTGGAGGGGATTAGATAGCACATTTATCAGATGTCATCAAGTAAAATGTCAACACATATTGAAAATTTATGATGGTGCTTAATTAAACAAAGAGCTACCTGTAGAGTTAAAGGAGTCATTGTTCTCTTACAGGTTATTATATTTGTTTTTAAGCTGCCATTGCATGTTTGGTATGGCAATATGATACCACGTGCGTGTAGTAATTAAACAGTATAATATATTATGTTATATCCATATACCATACATGTGTTTTTTAATGGAGGTAGGCATTATTAGGTAATACCGAGCTATATTGTAGTTACGTTTAATTCAAAGAGAACAACACAGTCATGCAGTGGGTGTGGTTTACAAGTTCCTCCGAGCAGTCAAACTGCCTACATGTCATTTTTTTTATCATCATTAATACTATGTAAATATACCATCCGAAATAAGCTTATCCTGAGCTTATCAGCCTGAGCCCCCCCCCCCCCTAATGTGGAAGAAGCTGAAGAAGGTTTATGTATCTTTCTCGGCATTAAGGCGGAAATAAAATCATTAAAAACTCCCATTAAAACTGTTCAGTCGTTCTAAACTCGGTAACTGAAATCAATTCGAAAATGAATCTGGAACGGGAAAGACGTGTACGAAACCCAAGTTAATTGTAGCTCCATTGATTGTAAATAACTCTAATTAGTTTCTGTAAAAGTCTGGATTAAGTTAAATAATCAGCCAGTGATTGGGACCTACACCGTGAACGTCTCCCGTGGAAGGAAGTCGGGTATTACCATGCAATTAGATGACATTCAGAATATGTTGGAAGTGTCAATAACAAAATGCCATAGAAAGAATCACTGACGTGAAATAATTTGTTCAAATATATCGTCTATCGCATTAAACAGCAAAAAATATAATCGTAAGCTAGTTTCAAAATGACATTACAATATCCATAATAGGCGTACATTGCACAGGATGTAGCCTGTCAGAGAAAGAAAAAGATAGATAGAGTTAAACGTTCACTCGAACAAACTAAGTCATTTCGAGACTAACATTATGTTCAATTTTATTCAATAATTCGCTTACGCATAGGGGACTTTAGCTTTGGGAGGACACAGGAGAAAACGGGCGATCCCACACGTTTACAACCCTGACAGGCCACTCGGTCATTGTAATAGATGGATAGGGCAATCTATTGAAAATTAGATTACAATTTCCTTTCGATTATTTTCCGGATTTTTAAACGACATCATTGATGGAGTGCAGCATCAAAAACAAAATGAGATTGATTCGTTTTTCAGTTGTTACAGAAATATGATATTCTTTATTTATAGCGTGAACCTCAAAGGCGGATACATGAATCTTTGTAGGAGGGGGTTTGTCAGTTTCTTGTAAAAGAAATTTGTCAGTTGACAATGCATGATGCCATCATAGTCTCCAAATTACGTAGGCATTCATACACACTTACCTTTCCTTTCAAAAGAGAGAGAGGGAGAGAGATCTAACACCGTCATTTTTTATTATGAATTAATAGGATCAAAATGTGATATCACATATGTCTATATTATTATCCCACGCTTTATATGCTCATCTCACCACACCATCTAATGATACAAGATAAAGCACACGGCCGTGACACATTCGTTAATGTATCTGAGCGGTGCTGGGGGCAAACTTTCCCTCTGGGTCCGCCCGAACACTAATGTGATACTAATAAGTCAGCGATGATCATCGTATGTGAAGCTTGTGGAATGCAATGGGATTTAGCGTCCTACTGTTTTTCACCGAGTGGGCTATAATGAAAGTCAACATACGCCATAAGAAAAATGGTGTTCAAGGGCTGTTTAACGTGCACGTCAATATGTTCAAGGAACCCTTGTTTTTCATTCCATTCTGGCGACTATATGTGGTTCCTTACCTGGCCCTGTGGCCCGCACCGCGCCGGAAAACCCTGAAGAACTTTCTTGGCCAACACCGGGATCGATCACAAGACCTTCGGATTAGCGAGCCATCGTCTTGCTCACAGAGCCAACGTGTACCACATGTGACGTTTCCGGAATTTGACTTTAGGGACTCAACGTGATAATTGGATGCCCAAGTGTACAATGTTAGTAGATAACGACAAGGTAAATATCTCCCGTGCACCACCAATCTTGATATTTTAGCTCCATTCGAACGACTATGTACGCTGTCGCGGTTAGTTCCACAGGAAATGAAAGTAGAAAGTAGGCATGTCGTACATGATTTTCACTCGACCTAAATTCCCAATAATTTTATAAGGAAGTACCCCGTGGGATTTCTAGATCTAATTTCATTCGTATATCAAAGACGTGGAACCTTTCAAACTATTGGCTTTTTGTTGTATAGTAAAATTGCAAGGATAATCACCTACTTGGGCGAGACGAACCCACACTTAAATTATATTTGGTCTGGGCTCTTCCAAAGACCACACAAGCTTTTAGCAAAGAATGGCCAATCGGTCCTATTTGTTTGTCAACGTAATTACGTTAAGCTATATTAAGAAATTAGTCGATCCATGCCGAAGTTTGGAGTTTGATTTGGATGTAGAGTTTGTGTACCCAGACAGTGAAGCAATCTTTGAAAACGATTGACCACGCAATCCGTATGTAAGCTAACATGCTCAATAACCTTATCCCCGTCCTAACAAGCGACTCCGTACAAACGTAATGTATTGTTACATGTAACATTATTAAACTTAACTGAAATCTCGCAACTGAGTTCAAACGTATATAGGGCTAAACACGTTGATCTTGTGGACTAGATTTAGGAAAACAGTCGTTTGTATTACGAGGAGATATGACACCACTTTAAAATTGAATAATCCACACTGTGTATGTACCTTGCAAAGAATACAAACAGTTCCTTGTCGGACAGATCATCCGTTCTGCACCAATGATATGAAGAGTCATACTAAGGAGCCCGAGACCTCCTGGGTTTTGAGCCAGTGCCTTACTCACAAGGTATCATCTGCCCCACCCACCCTTTCTACTATATTAATAGTATAGGGTTATCAATGTATGGCTAGATTCACGGATATAGAGAACGAGTATCAGTTGTAATGACATATGCAGCATCCACGTTTCACACGTAGCTAATTACCGTTTGGAATACTGATACATTTAGTTTCATTCACGGAGAAACAGTTTCACCATAGCTTATATGTATTGATATATTTCTTGTCAGTGACAGGCAAACGATTTCCCGTCGCGTTTAACCTCACTAATGTATTGTTTAAGATACTAAACCGGTACAATCAAATACCGGTCTGCCTAGATAGTCAAGGCCAGTAGTTATATGTTTTAAGCCGTTAAACTGGCTGGGAAGAAATCCGGCTACGTAGATGGGAATCTAATCAATGGTTGGACCAACTTATCGTATGCCCTAAACAACCAGATTGGTAGTTTTTAGCTTCCAGCGGTTAAGAGTATGGACAGTGGGTATGAAGAGCTTAGAAAACATCCGTTGATTACTTCTTCTAACGGTGAACGGTGTCATCAGAATCTGATCCCAAAAGGCGGTGATTGGAAAATAAAGGAGGGTAATAAATAAATGGTATTAACTAGGCTAGATCTAATAATAACTGATGAGGTCGTCACGGATTAACACTTTTTCTCGACTTGGTCAACACTTCCAATAATTTAAGTGATCCGTTGACAGGCTGTGGTCAGGGGTTGAGTTTATATCTGACTTTGTCCGCAATACCCACAAACCTACTGGGATAAATTCATCACATGATGTGTGGCTTTTAATCAACAGATTTATATACCGAGTTGTGATCTTGATGGACGTGGCTGTGTTTTCGCCTGGTCGGTTTCAATTCAAACATTGGTTCAGGAATCGTTGGTGTATTTGATAGACTTAGTCGAATGCATATAATCACGTATTGTTCTACTTAAACAATTAGTAAACTAAAATTTAGGGGTAAATAGAATGGGGCCTGCGTTGGTTAGGGATCCAAATTTCAATTGAACTGGTTTACCCAGTGGATATAGTCCGCATCATGCCAAGCACTCATCACTTGGATATCAGAAGTCTTGTCTACACTGCTGGGTAGATGAATTGGTCCGGTAAAGGTCAACAATACCTTATGCGTTTTACATACCTGTATGTGAATGAGACATAATTATGTTGGATTGGATTCAAATTAGATTTTTTAGGATGGCGAATGATCAGATAAGGAAACAATGTAACTTTTAAAGCCAGTCGAAATCCAGAATTTCCGTCCAATTGTCCTCGAACATAAAATATGCACTTGACTAACTGTTTTCTTTTCAACTTGGCATTGGTGGTTAATTGGACTTTGTTTATTTCATACTTTGTTGTATAGTTTTGAAGTAGCTTAATTACTTCGTCATTTGGTTGGGCAGTATATTGTGCTATAATATTTGTGCTGCACTCGCTATTAATATGTTTCGCATTTCAGGCGTGGGTTGAATTAACATCCCTTTCATCACATTCCTTCACGATATGAGAAAATCGAATCCGTCTTTACTGCTGATTTATATGTCAGGTGTCAAACTCGAGACTCTGTCCTGATTTTAAAGTCAGTCTTCATGTTTTTATCAATGATATCTTTTATTATATCCTTGAATGAATTTCAAAAGTATATGTATAGCATTTTTAACAACACAAACATACGAATTAAATTCTTTTATTTTATTACATACCACGTTTCGATACTTTTAATATTATGTCTATCTATCAGATCAACCAACCCCGGTGTCTGGGCCAGGTTCGTGGAAGGGCTCGCTGAGCTACAGCCAAATTATTTCTTAAAAATAATTGAGCCATACGTAAATATTCCTCGAGTTTAACTAGGGGAATGACATTTATAATTTACGATCGTATTTATTATGTTGTATGTCTGTCTGCCATACTGACATACAAATTCCATTTGTGTGAGTGTGATGAACAATGTCCGGAATATTTAACATTGTCAGCCAGGGGCCCCACGAGAGCTCAATCCGACTGTGCTTAGTGCCACATTAGATTCTATACAATCCATCTAATATTATATTATATTATATGATCAATAATTTTATATGACATCATGCCATATGATATAATTTCATAATTTACAGTTGACTTAAACGTGACTTTTAGAATGCCTTATATGCGTCTCTCCAAACGCATGCCGACTCCCACTGGGGGTCTATTTGACCGTAGCTATAGGTTCCCAAATAACTTTTTAGAGTCGCATATCTGAAGGCAATTAAATTGGGCATGGTATACACCGAACAGCGTGGTATGAGGGAAAATGTGCGGCGCTGTGGCCTACTCCAACTGCCAAGGGATATTTTAGGTGCACTCCAAAGTGTACACGAGACCTCGGTTTTTCGAAACATCTCAAAAACTAGACAACCGCCTTGGCCAGGCTCTCTGTTCTGCACCACTGACAAAGAGAAACCACGCCGGGAAATCTCGAAGAACTTTCTCGGCCATCACCGGGAGCGAACCCGCGACCTCTAGGCAAGTGAGGCAGCGTCTTACCCACTTAGCCCCGTGGCTCCCAGTTAAAATGATAATGGTATATGAATAAATGAGTAATATGTAGGAGGGACATCAAATAGAGTGACTTACCTACTTCTACAGTGTGTTGAATTAACGTCCGGCTCCCCCTTGACGTGATATCGCAGACCAAACAGTTCTGTTGTTGATAGTAGAAATGTATGTATTTTCATCATTCAACCATTATATTGCCCTTTTGCATTCACAGTATTTCACAGTTACGGTCATTCGACTGGAGGCAATAATTCTAAAGGTACCTGCTTCATCGTCTAAAAGCAAGATACAAACCATTGCCCGATGTCGTGTATGAGGCACTTCATGCTTACCTTGTTCTACTTCTTATGCATTTGGCGAGTTCACAAATGTCACAATAAGTTTAAATCTAAAGTTGGGTTTTATGAGGATAAGTAAGTGCCACTGACTGTGGATTGATTTACGTATTTCATCAGTAGATCGTATATTTCTTTATCCCGATCTAGAAGATATCCAACAATGGCAGGTCGTTGTCTGTTAAACTATTAAAACTGTAGACATGACCTTTAGATAAATCAGTTTTAAAACGTCTGGCTCTAATTCCTTTAATCCAATAACACACAATCTCCTCCAACAAACCACTTTCTTTCCGCCATTATCGCAAGATAACTGCAGTTTAATCGCCTCTCAAAGAGTATACAACGTCCACTGATTTCCAGTTACTTATTGCTAAACGTTTCCTCTATAGTCTTAAAATAATATTGTTAGGTTGGGAAGGTGGTGGTGACGGAATCAAATGAAGAATTTAATTTGAGCCATGTTGTCTGTGAAGATCACCATACTAATATATACCTGCTACTTGTCTTATTAGATTCAAGTTCATCCGACATATTGGGGTTGAATTTGACTTGTAATTGCGCTTCAACTAGGGTTAATTCCACCCGGGAAAGCAAGCAATTATTCTCCGTTACTGTATTAGCTCCCAACATTGTAACAGTGACCCACAGAAACATCGTTAGCTATAGTATCGTCTCTAGAGGTGGTGCGCATACCATGCCGCGTGTACAACGCCTGTTATTATTCAAATGTTTTAGTCTTGATTACAAAAGCTATTTGGTGTTAGATGGGCACACGAACTTCACTAATGCGGAATTATGTGGATACATATTTGAGCAAGTGCTTGGTATTCCTATGAGTACTAATTGTGCTCTTTACTTGATAATTTCGTTCGTGTTTCGAACTTCATTCAAGAATTTATTAAAATGTCAATTGTAAAACCACAAAGAGGTTTAATTTCACTCAAAGATACATTACAGACGATGCAGTTTCGGTGGGTGCTGAACGGTTCGGTGATTATATAGATTTTATATATCCTCATAAGTTAGAGATTAAAGAAGAAACTGAACATAAATTCTCGGTATCCTATTTATAATATATTACACAAACTCGTGAAGGGTGTACTAGGAAGGAGATTATTACCATGGATCGTATTATTACTGACAACCAAGCTAAAAGCCACAATGAAAGAATTATATGGTCGTCATTAGGAAATTATAGATCAATATAAAATATCCGTGTCTTGTTTATCATCACAGATCGATCCATTTCGATAAAATAACCTTTTATGCATTAACCCAATGATGGTATAGTAGTGACCGGTCGTCATCAGAAAATTATTGATGAATATTAAATATCCGTGCTCCTTTTATTGTTCAATCTATCCAAAGCACAGCAACATCGTTTAATATGGGGTCTTCCCTAAAACTTTGGACAGTGATTTAAGGTATTAAAAATGGTTGGAAGTACATTGCTCGCCTTGCGTTTATCACGCAATAAAGTTTTTCTGCAATATCTTGATATGCAGTGGTGGATCATGCGTAAATATTTCGTGGGTCATGACGTAACGTTATGTAAACAATGTAGAGCTCTGTTTTAAAGTCGAATGACATTGTTACGCAGTTAGGCATTGGTTGTTAATCGGACTATTGAACAGTCATTATCCGGAACAGAAATTTGCTTTCCTTACGGCAGTGCTTGGGTGGGATTAGGTTTAATCAAATGAAACACTGCGAGGAGTATGCGGTTCATGGTCATGGTCAAACTGCTCAGAAACCATTAAAAACTATAATCATGAATTGAATTATAAGGCCTACGTGTCTCGTGTGCAGCGATGGGTTGGACGATTGGGCTCTCCATTCAACTTCAGTTTGATCACTTCAAATTGGACATTATTATTTTTTCGCTTATCAAAAGCTGCAGTCGATTTTAAAGATATTATTCCTGGACAACTGCCATCTTCAATACATAGCACTGATTACACGCGTTACCCGGTAATGTGTGGGTAATGCATACAGCGATACATCAGCACCAGACTAAGTTGTTTCCGGGCAATATGTGAATACTGCACGTTTACGCCAGACTGATTGATTGTCACTCCGTAATGATAAATTTATTTAATATATAGTGGAAGCATTAGCCAATTGGAGTATATAATTTATAGTAGATACTTATATCTGTCAGATATAGCTTTATGTGGTCCAATAGAAATATCTCATTTATACTCGATGAAAAATGACATGAAATGAAATTAGAATTCACATCAAACTTGTTTGCACAGGGGTGGGGGTCTTGTGGTTTAACGCGTAGGTGTGAAGTGAAATCGTAAGGTCTGTCATTGGGATGGCGTGGTTTTGAGTGGTGCCTTTTGTCCAACCCCATTGAGTTTCTCCGCTTTCCACGAACTGCTAAAGACCACTACGTGCATTGAAATTGAAAAATATATGAGGGTCCCGAAATGTTACACACCTCTCTTACATAATGGACTGTTTGTAAAACTGTGACACCAATATAGAACCATTGGCTTTCTCTGTTTTCGATGAGTCGTTCATGGATTGTCAGGAAAAAACTCGAACGCAGTTTTTCTTCGGACGACGAAACCATAGTAGATAAAATCATGGACGATCTGTCGGGCAATATTTCTTTGAATTCCACTAACCACGTCTCACGCGATAGACAACGCATTGTGTATGGAAATTGTCTCTAGGCTGCACCACATAGACTAAATAAGAAACTTTCCTTACAGAGATTATTGCCTTTCCTTTTAACAAGTCCGACTATCAAATCAGAAGTGACATGGCTTCAGGGAAATCTTATTATCGGAGTAGATCATAATGGCTCACGTGACGTAACCCTTCTTACGGGAAAGGTGGTGTTATTAATGTTTCATGGCTTGTTATGTGTTAACTTCCGTCTCAATTAACAGCCAATCATATATTGCCTTACATCAACTATCCTACTGAGCACGCAACAACCTTTGATTAGACATTCGACTGTTATTTATTTTGAAGGGAGGTAAACGAAATAATGATAGCAATGATAGAAGATATATTGCTGTCTACAAATATAAAACTGATTGATTGATCACCAAGAAAAATTTCCAGACTCTTTATTTGTTCAAATATAACAGCCACAACGACAACATAGAAATTTAAAGTCTTACTCTTCCGGCTAATAAAGACTGACTTACACCTTGCTATGTGGAAAAATTTGCCGGGACAGCGGGATTGCGGCCTATTTCTCCATCGAATTCCAACCGTCAACTTGGGTTCTCTTGCGTGCACAGTAATGTTCACAAGGGATCTCAAGTTTTCCTTCCAGACTAGACGTTGTTCAGGGACAGGTAATCCGCTGATTAACGAGCCAACACCTTACTCATTGCGGTTGGGGAGTTGCTGGGGGGGGGCGTGCACGAAGCTTCATAAGATATGTCACCATGTCAGGTGCAACGTGGTTTCGATTACCAGCTTGCACATGACAAGGAGTATGGTTGCCTCTTGAACCCCTGGGGATTTCTTCGGGTCCACCGATTTCTCCTCGCAGCGAAAGATCCCAACGCACATGTGGATTATTGAAATAAAATTGAACATGTGTCAGTCCTGAAATGACCTAGTTTGTTCGAGTAAACGTTACCCCACCCCCTCTTTCTCAATGAAAAGGAATATATAAAATTAGATTTCAATGACCCGTCTAAACAGGATAATATATCCTGTATTAGATGTCATTTGTTGAATTCACATTTCTCGAATTTACGTGTTAAGATGATCATTTCCAATTCCCCGGTCATAAAAAGCGTTATTTGATATTTTTCTGCACTGCTTAAACTTAAACTTCAATTCAGATCATTAGCAAAAGTATTTTAAGTTTTGCTTCAAACATTGCAATTACGCAAATCATTCATCTTCTCTCCAATTATAAATAACTGCAATTATAGTATTAAAGGACAGTGTTGGTGTCAGTCAATATTGCATATTTGATAGACCTGGTTGTTTAAACATATTCCAAATATAATTTTAACACAGGAATCTATGCCACGATTGCTCTGGCAAAAAGCTAAAATTGAGGTATCCTTACTATGGAAGTAGAGAACGATAACAGATAAACCATCGATTTTCAGCTCACTTATGTTAAGTTTGTCCTTTAACGTGTTTGTTAACGTATATTTGTTTCATTCCGGTTAAAAGTCGGAAGTTTGCACAATAGTGTGGTTTGTAAAAACATAAGATGGTGCTACTTCACATCTATTCTAAAACCTATTTCTGCCTATTATAGTCATTTTCTTCCGTTATCACTCTAATCAGCATCTCAAGGACGATGCATATAGATTTTATTTTCTATTCATGTCGATATCATTGCTCGTTGTGTGCCCAATCAGCACTGTAAATAATAAGCATGTTCCTTTAATCGAATAGAACTTTGAGATTAAAGATATGATGATGTTGTGTGGAAGATTAGTTGCCATTCATGCCCAAATAACTGTCTGTTTTAACGATATTTCATGCGATTCAAATGCAATGAACATATCGATCGAAACATTGGAAAGCCAGAAGAAGGGCAAATGTACAGTCGGTGTGTTTTGTAACAGTTGATTTGATAGCCCAATGCATCTAGATACGAGAAGAGAATCTACACTGAATTGAGGTAAAATCGATGAATTAGAGAAACGTGACCTACACTAGAATAATAATGATAAGTCATGTAAGACTAAACTTGTCACGGTACATTTCTGTTCTCTTTCAAGGTTATAGATGTATATAATAGACCATTAACAAGGCGTAAGATATAGAGCAGGTTTCTGTAGCAAGTATTTGTAGTTCATCGTTTGTATGTTTTGATACTGTAGATGAGTAATTTATACACGGAGGGGGGGGGGGGGTGACTGTATGATGTTTCGGTGGCACATAATAATATGATACTGATGAGCACAATGTCAATAAATAGACTGAAAGTTACTTTTGACGCCACAGTTAAAACGCTGACTGATTATGACTAGTGATGTCATAGTTAAAACATAGACTGGATGTGACTAGTGACTTCACATGGCCAATAAATAGACCGAAAGTAACTGGTGTCGTCACAGTTAAAACACAGACCGAATGAATGTCATAGAAATATATAGACTAGAATGACCGGCACGTGCCTGCAACATGTCCATACGTCCGGATTCTTTTACATTGATTCGGACGGACAACTGAATGAATGGAGCTTGGTTTTAGGTTACGCTTCAAATGCTGGGTGCGACTGGTGACTTCACAGTCAATAAAAAGACTAAAAGTGACTAGTCACATCAGAATCAATTCATATGTGACTAATGGCTTCACAGCCAATAAACAGAATGAAAGTGACTAATGGCGCCACCGTCAATAAACAGAAAGAAGGTTACTGCTGGCGTCACAGTCAATAAGCAGAATGAAAGTGACTAATGGTGCCACCGTCAATAAACAGAATGAAGGTGACCTCTGGCGTCAGTCAATAAACAGAATAAAAGTGACTAATGGCGCCACAGTCAATAAACAGAATGAAAGTGGTTAATGGCACCACAGTCAATAAACAGAATGAAAATGACTAATGGCGTCACAGTCAATAAACAGAATGAAAATGACTAATGGCGTCACAGTCAATAAACAGAATGAAAGTGGTTGATGGCGCCACAGTCAATAAACAAAATGAAAGTGACTGGTGACGTCACAGTCAATAGACATACTGAAAGTAACTTGCAAAGGCGTCACATCCAGCAAATATACTGAAAGTAAATAATCGCGTCAGAATAAATATACGTACTTAATGTGACAGATTAACACAAAGAATCAATAAACTAAATGATGTACATCTTGATTTACGTGCACGCCAACGTGTATAAGGGGCCTCGGATTTACGTCTCGTCCGAACGGCTAAACAGCTATCCTTCCTGCGCCACTGACAAAGAGAAACCACACCATAAATTATTGTTTTAGACAATCTATAACCATAAGTTGTGTAATATAAAGACAAAATCTCGAAACAGTTATCTTTAGTTCACTATTAATATATTATATTACATACAATTCATATAAATTATCGAGACTTTCTATTCCACTGTATAAAAGTATATAATCTTCTGGAATAGATTATCCAGTCCTTCTAGTCACTATAAATAAATACACTATCTTTTAGCCTGTGATCTTCTGGAATAAATTAACACAGGTCCCAAGTTCACAAAGCAGACTTAAGACTTAATTTAAGAATTTACTGAAAATTGTTTACCTTATTTTAACTAAAGTATAGCCTTTTGTTGTTTTAATGAGAAACTGTACGCAAAGTTTTGTTTTTCTGGACCGAAGATATTTCTTATAATCAGTGATTAAAAGTTGAGTAAATTCTTAGCTTAAGCCTGACAATACTTTGTGAACTTGGGGCCAGATTAACTAGCCTTTCTATTCACATGTTTTAAAGTCTGTTATCGATTGAAAAAAATTGATATGGATTATCCAGACTTTTTCATCACTTAAATACAGCGGTATCCAGGTACAAATTTAGATATAATATTGAAACAACACTTGTCATTTTTCATGGCTTATTTTTTCCTGGCAGTGTATTATGATTATGATGTATATCAACCCCCACCCCTTTTCCAACATTTCTCCCAGTCTCACGATTTTATCTTTTCTTTTCTTTCAGAGGAACCTTTAAATATCGGTATAGAGGTAATACTAGCCAGTTTTGATAGTATATCTGAAGTCAATATGGTGAGTATATGCATAATAATCTAAACATCATGGTTCTTCTTGATAACAATCGTTACCTCCACATTAGGCATTTCAGAGAGGGAGAGAGAAATGGGGTTTAACGTCCGTCCACTCGACACAAACTAGGTCATTTTGGGACTAACATGTGGTTTAATTTTATTTCAACAATTTGCTTGCGCGTAGGGGTCTTTAGCTGTGTGTGGGTGGGGGGGGGCTGAAGTACCCGGAGAAAACCCATGAGATTAGATAGGCGACTTTACTCCTTGTTATGTACATTCGAAACCACGCAAGTTGACTCAATGACAGGCTTTATGATACAGCACACACTTGCTAACCATTCGGCCACCTAACCTCCGTTAAGGATTGCAAATAGAGAGGTTTGGTGGTCTAGTGGTCTTAGGCGTTTCATCACGATCAAAAGGTCTCTCTTGTACACGACAAGGAGTGTTAAAATAATTATGGTGGTCTATCCAATCTCGTGTGTTTTCTCCGGTTTACTGCAACAGCTAAAGACCCTTACACTGTTGTGTATGTGTTGTCATGGGTTTGACGTTTAAGGATTTATGTGTGGTTCTAGAACAGCAAGACGTTAAACCCCATTTTATTTCTTAATCCCAATGTTATTGTAAGGTTATTGTTTGATGAAAACGGTTAAAATCACTCAGTTTTTCAGTGAGATTGAGGTTGATTTACTTTAAACTCTTGCGAAATAGAAAGTATACACGGAATTCAGGTTTCTCTTACCATCTCGAGGACTAGACAGTCGTCCTTACCAGGCCCTCCGCCGGGCACCACCGAGATGTGGAAACCACCCCGGAAAATCCCGAGCGAACCCGAGATGCCTGGTTAGTGAGCCAGCGTTTTATCCACTGAGCCACTGTAGCCTTATGTGCAACGTCTCGTAATGGAACCGTTTGGGGCATTAATCTGAGAAACTTACAAAAATGATCCCCCATAAGTATGAACGATTGTCTTTATAGATACAGTTGCGTGTTATCGAATGAAGGTTTCGTCATAGAACTCTTGGGAAATGATACGTCATCGAGTTGTCTGGTGAACAAAGGGTCTGATACAATGCTGCTTCAATATCAGTCAGATTTTAGACAGTTCCCAGATTAAAACGATAAATAACCTAGTCTACACTTTCACGTGACCAGGAATCATTCAATAATAATTGGCGGGTCCCCGGAGTTATAGGTGTTATGGGTTGGTTCCTCTTTGATCCAGGCTTGTTTCAATATAAGAATGTCAGTGTGCTTTGAGAGAAATTTTGCCCGATCAGCAGCACTACGGCCTACTTTTACAGAATTCCAACTGTCAAGGGATCTTTTACAGATTGCAAAACTGCTTGTCAGAGGTTACGACAACGAAAACGTAAGCGAACATAATATGGTCGTTTTGGTGTTGGTTTTCGTACTGATGCGAAAGGTCTCTATTGTATTATAACTTGCACGGATTAACAACGATTAGTGGATTTCAAGAGTAAATGTCAATAATTAGACATTGGTATGGACTACGCGATGACTCTTGAATAGAATGCAACTGGAACTTTTTGTGCCAAGCATTACTGGGATAATTGCATGTCTGCTATTCTACAAATTCCAACTGCCAAGTGATCGTGCACGTATGCTGGTAGGACGCGGATATAAGCTAATATTCCCCACAAATCAAATGGAAACATGCCGATGATTATTCTCCAACCCAGACCGATCGCGACATTCTAATGGCCAATCCACCGCCTTCAACATCTTAGTTAAATGTCACCCCAGATTGACGACTTGCGATTTTGAAATATCTATAAATTAACGATGGGTGGTTCGGAGACACGGAAACCGGAAACATTACTCTGTAAATTATTAGAAAACTATATGATTCGTTAAAAGATATCACCATGGATGAGATTCGAAATACCAGTCGAGCGATTTTATCAAGTCACAGATCGACAAGGAAAGTATGACATCAATGATAATAATAATAATTTTCAATTTATAAAGAAAAAATACTTTATGGTGATTTTTATTGCGCTTATCAAGTTTGAATAAATTCATTCCCTGCTGAAGAGATGAGTTTTAAGTTGAGATTTGAAACTTGGCCAGCCTTATGGACAAGAGTAGTGAATTCCGTAGAAAAGGGACCGGGTATGCAAATGAACGGCGGGCCATCTCAGCTGGGACCGTCAATTGATCGTTGGTCTTAAGTTTCTAGAAGGACTGATCATAATGAGAAGATCGATTATGTATTCTTGTGCTTTGTCGTTTAAAGGTTATGAATAGGATTTTGAATTTTATTCGTTCAGTAACTGGAAACCAGTAGTTATCGACTTATGAAATAACATGGTAAGCATTCGCTGAAGGGGACCTAAGGTGTGACGTATACCATGTGTGAGGCTGTAATGGTTTCTCATGACAATTGTTTTGCTGTATTGGTTTTTATCATAAACGCGAAGTATATAAAATTTGACTTATGTGATGTTTGATGGGTTCAGATATGAATCTTGGTTAAATCTAAACTACTTTCACTTGGATTCGTCTATCGAGTCGTTGATATCGTTTTTACTCTGCGTTAAAGGAGCTAAGTCTCTAACTCAATATTTTCCATAATATTTGAAATTACATGTACAAACACGAATTAGAATTGAAAATGAATTCATTTAAATCAATATTGATGTTGTTATTTTGCCCCGAAACTACATGATCCTAATATCAAATATATAAGACGCAATTAACATTTTATAATCAGTACTCGAGTCGTGTACTCTATGATTTCGGGTGGCATGTTGTAATGGACAAAAAAAACATTTCCTACAATACGATATGGAAGGAAATAGTATAACTGATTCACTAACGACAAAATAATAATTTACAAAACGTGTAGAATGCATTAATCATTCACGTATTTCACCAAAATAATTGATTAAAAATTACAATATTTTCTCGCTTTACATACATTATGTGCTTTTATAACCATTTTTGTTTTTTTCAAGGTTCCAAACACAGAGCCATATGCCATTTCAGCTATTTACTGGTATACTAGAACATTTTCAATATGTGTCGACTTTCACTTTGCAATATAAAAAATATCTTACGTAATTTAACATTTCCTGTTACTTCACATTTACGAACTGCTGTATATTGATGTTGTGGGCGATAGCAACGAGAATCGAGAGGCACAGAATTTTTTCCATCTTCACATGACGTAACATAAATCCATTAATGGTCTTCGTTGCTCGCAAATAACGTAGAAGTAGGCATAAATGTGAGAAAACAATTACTGCTTGACGAGTTGTCAGAGAAATTGTGCCTTGATCTGATTTGATTGCTACACGATGTCTTGAGTGACTACCTTCTCATCTGTTATCGAACTCAGATTTAAGTAAAAGAATTTATTCAATCTTCAATCTCTGTTTATGAGAAATATATATTTGATCCATAAAGACAAAAAATGCACATAGTTTCTTTGCGATGTATTTGATAGATTAAAACAATAAAAGTTCTATAAAGGGCTAGAGTTTAGTTAAAATAAGGCGAACAATTTTGAGTATATTCATAACTTAAGTCTGAGAATACTTTGTGAACTCGAGATTGGGTCTTCTATATTTGTAACAATTAATAGTAGTTATTAAAAAGTCACTGTGCATCATTTGCTTTCCCGAAAAATATTCATATTATTCTGAAATGTACTCAAATATGGAAACAAAATCAAATTCAAAATCGCACATGTCCTGACGTGGTGATTTTTTGAGATACATGTATATGAAGCAAAAAGGAAATTAAATTATAGATGTTATAACGTCGAAAATAATTCGCGCTAAAATGAAATCAAATTAATTATTGAAGCTTTAATTAGGAAAACAAAATCTAATTCGAAACCCCACACATTGCGTGCAAAGATTTTAAATACTGGTTTTATGAAATGAAATGAAACAGGGTTTAACGTCCAATTCTTCTGCTCCGATTGGGTTAATGAAGACAGACAAACGCCATACAGTGTGCTACGAGGAAATTATGCTCGGACAGCGGCTCTACAGCCTACTCTTATATCGAATTTCAACTCATTAAGTGAGGTGCTGACTAGTTATAGCTTGGAGGTTTCGCATACGTTCCAGATTTTCCTGCATGATTTCCCTTGGTTGTTCAGATAGTACCGGGGGGTTGGGATGGCCTAGTGGTTGGGAGTGCCGCGCTTCGACCTCTAGCTGGCCGGTCACCTCTGGCTTGCGGCTGTGGTTTCGAGCCCTGGTGTGAGCGTATGTGGCATGGAGATAGGGGCGCCTTCTCAACCTCGTGGGTTTCCTCCGGGCACTCCGGTTTCCTCCCACTGCTAAAGACCCCTACGCGCAAGCGAATTATTGAAATAAAATCAAACCATATGTTAGTCTCAAAATGACCTAGTTTGTGTCGAGTGGACGTTAAACCCCATTTTTCTCTCTCTCTCTGTTCAGATAGTACGAATAATCGAGATCCCGTGTACTTAAAGCGTGCAAGTAAAAGAGTCCTTGACAGCTATAATTCGATATAAGCGTAGGCTGTAGCGCCTCTATCCGGGCAAAATATCCCTCGTAGAACATTGAATTATCCTAGTCGGTGCAGAAAAGTAGGACGTTTAACCCCATTTCATTTCATTTCCTTTCGATGTTACGAAATTTACGCTTTGTTTACACTCTATACAAGCACAACTCCTTTAGTTTTCTTTTTGAAATGTTGTAATGTTGAGAGAAGTCCCTCTAAAATAACACAGGCGATATTATCAAACCAACAAAAACACAGAAGCCAAAGAAATACCGGCTCTTTAAGAGGTTTTGCTTCATTCATCACTGTCTACTCTTAACCCTGATATGCAGCCGTGTGACAGCCCAAGCGATGCACTTCACAGAAATAGTTTAACGAAAAAGGCAGCCAAGAAAGATTAAAAAGTTGAATTTCAATTGAAGAAGATAAAGATTCAGAGAAAAGTTATTTCCTTGCGATAATTGAATTCGTGTTTGTCTGAAGACTTTATGTTGTGAAAAGGAAGCGATTGAGCAATTAAATCGATGGTGAGAAATTGGTATAGATTTGACCCAATATGTTGCTAGAAGTATTTACTAACACTTTTATCTAACGTTTCATTTAACCCTCAATTTATTTGTATGTGCAACTTTTATTGAAACGGACTATGATTAAAAAGATATTACGTATGAATAATTTCTTTATTGAATTTTATTCGGTAGACAAACAGATTCTTCAATAATTTAGAAATAGATAGACCAGTCAATCCTTCATTTAAAGATTAGGCTTATGGAAAAGGCAGGGCTGGGGAGGTGTTCTGAAACTGGGTGGTGGTCGTAGGGATAGTGGTGTTTTGAAATTTGGTAGGTGGGGGGCAGTTTAGGGAGGGGGGGGGGGCGGTGGGTGAAGTGAAGTTTGTGCGGTGGGTGATTTTGTAATGGTGGGTGTTGTAAAAGTGGTGTGTCGTACAAGTAAGTGCATTTTATGAAAGTGGATCAATGATGTGTTGTGACAGGGGCTTGGGGAGGGACAGTTTGCAAGTCGGGTGGGATGGGTGTTATGAAAGTGGTTGAAGATTAATAGGTTGTGAAAACGAATGGGGGGAATAAAATAATAATTGAGAGATATTTCATTGGTTTGATTATTCTTGTGAATACCATAACATCAACCAAACATATGCCGTGAACACGGAACTCAACCAAACGGATATAAATGTTGATAATTATTATATAGCCAATCTTCAGTATTCACCGATGAAGTGAGTTCAACAATCTAATAATAATTCTTCACATGTCTTAGATCTTTAACATTTGAATCTGAATAACATTAGCTCCTTCACGTCCACTTCTCTCGTCGGTGGATTGTAGCACATATTTTATTCTTGACCAAAGCAGTGGAAGGGAATGAAAGTTAAAGGGCCAATCCCGATAACTTTTTGGGGAATAAAACTGCTTAATTTTGTGTTAAAATCCCTTATATCCCATTACCTAAGGCCGACCAACTAACCCGATATTTGTGATATGCTTGTAAATAACTTAAACCTGACAGTCTTCATCTGGAAATGGAGACCGTTGTATTATACAGTATCTGGATAAAACCAGAATTTTTTCTATAAAAATGATATATAGGTGAAATTTACATTTTGTTATCAAGTCATAACATGGGTCATTCACTGTATAGACCTCTCAAGAAACGGGAATCGATTATTAGGTCACCCAATCAAAAAATTGACCCAAAATCTTAAAAGGGTTACGTGTCCGGATAAGCAGTGTTGGCGTTAACGTCAAAACGACTCAATATTTTGAGCTGAAACTTTGAGCCAAGGTAAATACACCATGCCTCTATATTTTGGTCCATAAATTTCATAAAAGCTCGCACTTTAATTTTTGAGACTCTGCACTTATCGGGATTGTCCCTTTAAAGTGTTTTCAACCAGGCACCATGGTCGTTTGAAAAGACTTTACGATTATGTTTATTTACCATGATCATATGATCAATGAAATGTTCGGTCCTTTGGTCTTTGGAGTAAAACTGTGAGGCTCTTGCATCAGACTCATTGGCCTAACCAATATCTGTTTAAATTCATCGTTAAATTTAGCTATAAGAAGTGAATAATGTGTCTCTGCACCTAAAATATGAGAAGTTTATAAGCTTGCAATATATGTACTGTCCTCTGTGGTGACATTCATTATTCCTCCGTACTCTTGTTATTCCTAATCTGCAAAGGTAGCACAATTGTTTATCTTTATCGACACGGCAGGGCCCCCTAATACTCCTTATCCACAAGGCCAGATCCGTACTACTCCTTATTTACAAAGGTAGCGTCCCTATTACGGCTTATCTTGTTACTCCTTATCGACAAGGTAGAATTCTTATTACTCCTTCTCTACAAGGTAGTGTCCCTGTGACTCCTTACCTACATGGTAGGGTCCCTATTACTCCTTATCAACAAGGTAGGATCCTTATCACTTTTAAGATAGCCTTAACAATTAAGGTAGCCTCCCTGTAAATCCTTATCTACAAGGGTAGATTCTCTGCAGCGTCATTATTTCTCCACAGGCCCGGATCCAGGATTTTGTTGAGGGGAGAGGGGATACATTGGCGCAAAGGGTAATAATAAGGTTTGGTGTAGTCCCCAGCGGAGACAATGCGAAAATCAATCATGTTTATATCATCTATTAAAGAGCAGATATGTGAACTACAACAGTAACAAAGCCAACGAAAATGAAAATCAACTATGTCACACTGGGGCTGAAGGGAGGGGGGGACACCCCTCCCCCCTGGACCCGCGCCTGCTCCATGGCAACCAGGTATATGTCTTCTTACTACTTATTGACAATACAAATATCTTGTTATAGACAGAGTTTCCCATTACACCCACAAAATAGATTCCTTATTAGGTGAGTCCGAGAAAATAGATTCCTTATTAGACCATTAACCACGCCATAAAACTATTAATGGAAACGTGTACATGAAATTGATTTGTATTTTAAATAATATTTCAATACTTTGTTGACTTTGAATTGAAATTGACCTTGAAGAGAAGAGCCATAATTGGTTATAAATTCGTTATTCCTTTGTAGTGATTATTATGTGCAAGAAAATCATCTGTAATTATGTTATTATATTTACATGTACAATTATTAAATTCAGTTCAAATCAGTACAGCTTGGTATTATTTTAATATCTTCGGATCAATATTTCTTCAAAGAAAAGAAAAGAAATAAGTTGTGTCAGCTATCATTTATTATCCGAGGTAACCGTTGACATTTGTGTACATAAATAGCACAGGACGTGGTATTATTGACTGTATGTTTCACAGACAGCTGAAAGCATGGTAAATAATCATATCTAAATAGTGGAAATATCTTTCCAACCAATTCATCTTTTACCGTTTAAAGACTGCTGTGATATCAGATAGCAACATCATGGGATTAGATTATAGATCCCTATATATGATTCATTTATTTAAAGGGATATATCTCTGTGATATGTAATATTTTAATGGGGTATTTGCGTACAATATTTTATGTAATGGTGTATTACATGTAAATTGTCAAAGATGTATATTATGTGTATTTAATATGTAATGTTGTATATCAATATAATATGTAATGGGTGGGGTATTATATAATATGTAATATTTAAATGGGGATATAAATGTATAATATGTAATATTTTAAAAGGGTATTTCTTTTTTTTTTTTTTGTAATAAGCAATATTTTTATTCAGATTTCTATCTGAATAGGGATTGGGGAATAGGTATAGCCATATTAAACCCTTCTCCCTATTTCTATATACTAATTTCAAGGATTTACAGACATGTTCATTTTGATTTCAACTGTCTGGCTATATGAAATGTTTACTATATAACACTATTCAATATATTATATTTCCAGGATTACACTATTACCATGTACTTAAACCAATACTGGCGGGACGATCGCTTAGAGTTCTCAAAAAATAGCAACGAAAGTATGACCTTGACCGGAGAGTTCGCCGAGAGAATATGGGTTCCTGATACTTTCTTGGCCAATGACAAAAACTCTTATCTTCATGACGTCACAGAGAAAAACCAGATGATTCGGATCTATGGTAATGGGTCCATAGTTTATGGAATGAGGTAAGATTTAGCGATATTTGCAAGATATTGTAAGCTGGACAGATCTAACTCTAATATAGACTCAAATTTTTGTGGCCAGCAGTAAAATACAGGAGCCACGATGGCACTTGCTCGCTAACCAGGCGTTCATGGATTTGATGCCTGTGTTGGCCGCGAATGGTCCTCGGGATTTTCCAGACTGCAGGTATTCTAATGTGCTAATTTTTTTTAGACAGCGTAAGTTTTGTATGATGCTACACGTATCCATAGCAACAGATATGTAACAATGATTATTGTTTGTTTTTAGGTTTACGACAACGTTAGCGTGTATGATGGATCTTCATAATTACCCTCTAGATGAACAGGAATGTACAGTAGAAATAGAAAGTTGTAAGTCTTGAATTTTATATTAAAATACACATAGGGTAACTGAAAATTAGTGCTTAGTTAACATTCCGAGCTGAAATTCTTAACAGAACAGTAGTAGTGTTAAATGTTACAGAAATTCGCATTGATTGGTTGCCCTTGTGGGCTGTCATTTAGTAGCTCAAAGCGTCGGGAGCAGTTCTTTGATTTGTATGACAATCAAGACTGTGGATTTACTTGTGTTTATTAGTCCACCAGCCAATCAGCTTAATTGGCTCATGCTTGCCAAACCTGTTTGTCCTTTATCTATCCGGCGAAAACACCAGAATATAATTAAAGTTGTAAACCGATTTAAAACTAATAGTAAGTACACATGATTTCCACAAAAAACAAATACATGGACAAGACACAATACGCAGAAATTACAACGAACAATTCAAATTAAGTGAATGTATCCGGGGGATAGCCGTATAGTAAGTAGCCACTGTGGATAAACTGTCTTTCAATTAAGTAACCACTGTGGATAAACTGACTTAAGATTAAGTAACCATTGTGAATAAACTGACTTAGAACTAATTAACGACTGTGGATTAACTGACTTAACACTAAGTAACCACTGTGAATAAACTGACTCAAAACTAAGTAACCAATGTCAACAAACTGACTTAAACTAAGTAACCAATGTGGACAAACTGACTTTTAAGTAAGTAACCACCGTGGATAAACCGACGAATTAACTATATAATTAAAGTTGTAAACCGATTTAAAACTAATAGTAAGTACACATGATTTCCACAAAAAACAAATACATGGACAAGACACAATACGCAGAAATTACAACGAACAATTCAAATTAAGTGAATGTATCCGGAGGATAGCCGTATAGTAAGTAGCCACTGTGGATAAACTATCTTTCAATTAAGTAACCACTGTGGATAAACTGACTTAAGATTAAGTAACCATTGTGAATAAACTGACTTAGAACTAATTAACGACTGGATTAACTGACTTAACACTAAGTAACCACTGTGAATAAACTGACTCAAAACTAAGTAACCAATGTCAACAAACTGACTTAAACTAAGTAACCAATGTGGACAAACTGACTCTTAAGTAAGTGACCACTGTGGATAAACCGACGAATTAACTATGTAACCACTGTAAATAAACTGTGAATACACTGACTTAACACTAAGTAACCCATATGAATAAACTGACTGAAAACTAAGTAACCACTGTGAATAAACTGACTGAAAACTATGTAACCATTGTGAATAAACCACTGATTGAAGTTATGATCTATTTGTAATTACATCCTAGTAGAATTATTTAGATGTGTTTATGGGAAACGATTGTATGCTCTAGAACTTGTTGGTTCTTTATGAAAGGGTTAGAATCTTTGAGGTAGGAACTATTTGGTCCCTTAAGTGGTCGTTACAGTATTCGATTTAACGAGTAATTTGGAAACATTTGTTAACATTTAAATAGATAACTATATTTCATTGCATGGCGTATGTTTGAAATCACTAGCGCAGTAAGCACTTGTTTCTAAATGGAATGCAGGAGTTTAATAAAATAGCCCAGTAGCAAAAAGAAATGTAATGATATAGGGTTTAACGCCCTACTGTTCTTCTCCGAACTGCATTGAGACAGACACACAGTGCGCCATGACGGAAGTTTTGCCGGGACAGCGGCCCTGTGCCCTATTCTTATATCGATTTTCAACTGTGAAAGGATCTTTTACGTGCATGGGACCTCGGTTGTTTGTGCCATCCAACAACTGGGCAGCTGTCCTTGTCAGGCACTCTGTCCTGCATTACAGACATGGGGGAATCACGCTGGAAAATCTGGATGAATGCAGGGATCGGATACCTGTCCTCCAGGCTAGCGAGCCAGCGCCTTACCCACTTAGCCGCCTCCTCCCAGTAGCAAAAAGACGATTTAAATCAGGAGTGACTATATTTCCTTGGCCTATCAAAGTTGCTTAAGAAAGGCTTCCTGGTTGTTGAGGAAGGTACATCAGTCCTTCTTACTCACTCCTTACGACATGTGCTGGTTTCCTTTATTCAGTCGGACGACTGTCGAAAACAAAGAATTACTTCAATATATACCAGGGTTGACCTTATTTGGTAATTCTGTGGATTCTGTGTTATTAATGTGTCTGATTTCACAAGCTGAGACAAATTCCCACATAAAAAAATCCCATTAAAGACTCCATAAAGAATGGATTTCATTGTCTTTTGTCGATAAAAGTGACCAAACTTAATCGATACTTCAATGAAAGGTTTCTAAAAAGTAATTCTACATAAAGCATGTAAAAGATTTGTGATATATATAAATAGATTAAAAGGCCGATAGAACGTCATTAAATTGATGAACAAAACTCCTTCAAATAAACCAAGTTGTAGGCGGTTACACACTCGATAGGAAACTAAATAGTTTATTACAGCGTTTCATGTTGTTTTTTTTTCGTTTGTTTTTGTTTGTTGGTGGTAATTTGGAGAGGGGGGGGGTATAAACAATGTTTTTTTGGAAGTAACCGTGTTTGCTTCATATGCACACGTGGTTTAACCTCTCGCTTAAATGGATATTGGCATTTTTATTGGCGTTGAGCTCAAACTTGTGATATGATTTTAGTGCTCAGCCGGCGAACAATTGATATTCTTAGAATATTTTAGGACCCTTTTCTTTTATCTCAAATAACAAAGAAGAAAGAGAGAGCGAGAGAGAGAGAGAGAGAGTGAGGGGGAGAGGGAGACCAGCCCCCCCCCCCCCCTGCACTTACTATTAGCGTTACTAAAATGACAAGACCTACATACAGTTAATAGATTGACAAGACATATCTAATAGAAGGTAATAGAATGGCAAGACCTATCTAGATTTATTAAAATGGCAATTCTGTTCTAGAGTGAATAGGATGACAAGATCTATCTAGAGTTAATAGAATGAAAAGACTGTTCTGGAGTGAATAGACTGGCAAGAGTTACCTAAAGTGTTTAGAATATAATGACAAGGCCTATCTAGAATTAATACAATGACAATACCGATCTAGAGTTAATAAAATGGCAAGACCGTTCTAGTGTCAAGATAATTCTAGAGTGAATAGTATGACCGATCTCGAATTAATAAAATGGCAAGACTGTTCTACTGTCAAGAGTAAATAGTATGACCAATCCAGAGTTAATAAAATGGCAAGACTGTTCTAGAGTAAATACAATTCTAGAGTGAATAAAATGGCAAGACTGATATAAAAGACAAGCGCGATTAAAGTGAATAGAATGCCGGTAAAAATACTGGCATGTAAAGATTGGTGATCGATAACTAAGAATGAGATTCAGCTCCGTTCAACAAACTACAATAAATACGAGAGTCAATATCAACTTCAAAGGCCAACTAAAACGGATCACATTTTCATTGAAGAGAGAAATGTTTAATCCGACACAATAATTGAATCATGATTTAGCTGATCACGACTAGAGGATTGCGGACCGAATATATCTATGTTACCACAACGATACAGGCTTACTACTGTATATAGCCACATTTGGTTCTACGATAACCATATTGCCATACACCTTCGTTTTCACTTTATTTGATTTTCAATAATGTCGTAAGGTATATAATGATGCATGAATTGCATTTTGTGGGAAATATCAAATTCGTTACTTCTTAATCAGCGCTAATATTTACTCAAATTGAGTATTTACCATTTAATTAAACATAATCAAATTACCAACGCTAGATAATCTCTCAGCTTGGATTTAAAACAGACCCATCAATTTGGTTCACGGCAAATGAAGATGACAGCCGGAGCAACATAGAACGACGAAATTGTCGGTTCGCCATATCTTTGTAAATAATGAATCGAATTGAAACATTTTTTTTATTCTGATTTTGAATTTGACTTCGAGGAAGTCGAACTTAAAATAATTTTAATCAAAAAAGGCTTCAGGGCTATGTCTTAAACATAAGAAATCCACTATTATGTTCTGTTGTACAAACATAGTTTTTAAATAGTTTCTATTTTTCTAACTCTCTGGTTTTTATTCACTCTGTCAAATGAATGGCATGAGATGAGAGTTAGAATCGTCCGTAAAACTTTCTCTGGGCTATGCATTTGTGACAAACAAAGCATTTGACCTAACGCTGTAGTTGGTCACAGATTGATGATCGACATAGCGATATGAACTTTCTATGAATGTCGGTCTATGACCAGAATTTGAGACCCAAGCAGGTGTCTTTGACTTGCATTCATCGTCAATTATTCAGTATTTATCAATCTATGTTACATTTATAGAATTGAATCAAGTTACTCTGATACTTCTAGAAACGCTTTAATTTCCGCTTATCAACTTCCAAATTAATTTTATTCTATAGATTCGTATTAGGATAATGTAGATATTTTTTCGTTTTCTCTGTTGAGACGGGAAAGGAAGTCGAAACCCAGAATACGTTAGATGTAGAATACAAGACCATATCATATGACGATATAAGAATGAGGGTTAACGGCCCACTGTTCTGCTTCAACTTGGCTGATGTTAGCGGGATATAACGATCAAATTCTACTAGAAAATATCGTGTTATACGAACTTTCCGATTTGGTGTTATATGCATGCCATATTAAAAGACCAAACTAATATTATTAAGTTAAGTTAATTTCATTCGGTCAGTTTATAACAACATGGTTATTTATTATGTGACATTTTTAGAATACCATCACTGAGATAGAATAGAAGACTGATAGTATAACACCATTACTGGCGGTTGAACACCATCCAATAGCAGTAGAACACCATTACTGATAATTTAACGCTAAACATACAGTAGAACACCATTACTGGCGGCAGAACAGCATCACTGACGGTAGAACATCATCACTGACGGTAGAACACTAGGAAAGAACTTATATAGACTTTACCTGTTACGCAATCCTTTTCAAATGAATAAATTATTGTTTAAACTAAGCTATAAAGAACACCATCACTGACAGTAGAACACCATCACTGACATTTAGAATATCGCCATTAGCAGTAGAACGTCATTACAGCCAAATACAACATGGTATTTATTTTTTTTCTGTGAATTAAAGACATAAGAAACATCGATTTGATTCATAAATAAACAACCAACTTCACGCAATTTCCTGTCTACGTCATAGCACCAAAAAACATAATAAATGCTGAATAGTACTGATTGTAAATGACATACATTTGGCATGATTCAACCATTCAGGGTACAAAAAAACACCAGCCAACTTCCCCTTGATGTTGTAAAAGAGACAATTATGTTACACCCAATCAATCAAAGCCTTGACTTTTTGTGACATTTGATGCCCGGAACGTGCTCATAACTCTGCCGGGGGAGATTCCGAGATTTTGGGGAATATATAGTTTCTATGAAACGTTTCAAATCGAACAATCAACGATGTTAAGCAGACGGTAACTTTGAAAGGAAAGAAGTAAAATCTAGGCTTCTGTAAAACCCATATTCCATATATAGAGCTTATAGCGAACACCAATGGTTTTATGTCAAGTGCCAATGATCTGTTTGTAAGCTTACCCACCACCCGCATCTATATTTAAAGTGCGTTTCTCCAATTACAAGTTTTATACGAGGTTCCTAAGAATATAGGTATGGTCTTAATAAAGACTAAAAACACATCTGACTGAGTGTGTTGTTGTGGTTATAAATTTAATGCAATAATTAAAACCCTTAAAACCCTATGATTTGCTGTGCTGATGTTTCAAAATTCCAGGCTGTGTGTGAGATACGTAACAAATCTTGCTATAATACATAATGTTTCAAAAATAGATAATGCAAAGTGATTATATTGAAAATTTCATTCAAATTACTTCATTCTGAGACAAGTTATCACGGCCTCAGAATATAATGTGCATTGGGTGTACTGGTATATTCGATACTTAGCCTCCCTTTCCCATTTTTAAATCAAATTAAATCATTAAATGGCCAAACTGTTTTATTAATACTTTATATAAAACATGTAGTTAAGGCATCAAGAATGAAAAATGGGCAGATCGTCTCTTGAATAATGTATATTTAATAGACGCAGCATTGATTTCTTTTTAAAAACTGGGGTCCCATGTACACATTGATGCGCACGTTAATTAAAGAGTCCTGGGCAGTTTGGATTCGAAATAAGGCTAGTACTGCTGACCAGTCAAAATTTCCCACGTAACACAGTGTATGGTGCATACCCATCTTCATTAGCCTAGTTGGAACAGAATAATAGGACGTTAAACCCCATTTCATTTCATCTAATCCTAATTTGATATACACCTACATTATATGATATCTCTTTTATATTTCAGATGGTTACACAACAGATGACTTGGTGCTGCAGTGGCTACAGGATAAAGCTGTATCGGGTGTGGATCAGTTAGAATTACCACAGTTTTCTATTGTTAATTATCATGCAGGACATTGGATAGAGAAATTATTGACAGGTAAGACGTCATACCTTTAGTATCGTTATCCCCAAACGGTGCGTGCAAGGGACAGATAGAGAGAGGAATCCGCGGTGGCTTATTTGATAAGACTTTGGTTCGTTAACCCGGAGGTTCCCTGTTCGAAGCCGCCGGCGTTGGTCATTTGGATTTTCCGGCCTACTTCCTCTTGTCAGTGCTATAGTCGCTCTGATGGCACAAACAACGAGGTCCCGTGTAGATATTGACGTACAAGTAAAATTTCAGTTGGCAGTTAGAATTCTATCTACGATTAGGCTGTAGTGCCGTATAGTCTTTCTTTCTTTGTCCAGTCGTTGCAGAACAATAGAACGTTAAACCCCATTTCATTAATATAGAGACTGCGCGTAGGGAACTTTTGCCTGGATAGCGACACTGTGGTCTTCTTTAATTCCAGCGGCTCTTTAATGACATACTGCTAAGAGCCCCCAATTTTCTTTATTCCATGTACATGATTAGAATCGTTCAATTTTGATGCATACCGTTCTGCACCTCCACAAAGGGAAAACCATGCAGTCTGCAACCTTCTCGGGCCGTGCCATACCCCTAAGTCACTGCGGTTCCTGTGAAGAGGCGACCAAATCGGACATTAAGCAATCAATTTTAAAAAAAATTATGTTATTTGCCTTTGTCTTTATCTTATGAACAATTGTGGTGATGATAGATGCTGATCACCTTAAAATGGTTTCCACGCAACCTTTTCTGTTTCCATAGAAATTGATATTGACAATAAAATTACAAGAAATTCATAAAACAACGAAAATTAATATTTCAACAAACGACGTTTTGTTGACATGGGGTGGCTCTAAACTGACTAAACATGCAATTTTAATGACAGAAGAAATAAAAGATTTCAGACAAACAAAATTTATACACGTCGGGCTCGGGTATAATTTGATATAAACATTGGTTTTATCAATTTCTTTTATTTAAATTGTCTGTCGTAATATTGGCTTATTCATGCCTGGTAAGAATTGAAAAGGAAACTAATTTGAAGAAGCGTGAGTTCGGAACTCTGATATCATCTTACAGGACCTTTCTGTCTAACGCTTACAGAATTCCCAGATGTGTCTCACCCCATGGCCTTTTAGTATACGCCTACATCATAGACCCTTTACTGTATATCCATGGTAACAGTGATTCCATGAAATTTCTTTCTGGATTCGATCGCTATCGGCAAATGTTAATTGCCTTCAGTTTTTTGTCCGGGATGATTTAATTTACTGAGCCTCGTCGAGGGGATTGCTAATGCCTTTGCAGTCTAAAATGGTCGAATTTCGTTCAGAGTGAACAAAGAAGAGATGATTTGAAAATTATGTTAACTAATCAATTTTAGTACAATTTTAGCGAGTATTTAGCTGTGGAAAAAACGTGATATTTTCTGAATAATGCAAATTACGAATAGAGCGTTTAATTTTCGCTTGAATAGATAACAAGAGCAGTGTGTTAATCTCTACGGACGCGTTATGTTGACGAGACATTAAATCTCACTCCATCCTATACTAATGGCCGGTCTCCCGGATAGTCGCTGTTTATTACAAATTTAACGTCCAATAGATTATGCCTGATATTATATTAGGGTTATTTACCTATGAATGAATAATAAAAATTGGTAAAAATGAGAAAAAATCCCAACAAACGTTCTTTCGTCTTTTTCCGATTAAATTCAGCCGTCCTTTTAAAACAATTCACCACTGTTGTGCATTAAAAGATTCCCTGGCAGTTGGAAATCGATATAAGAGTGGACCATAGTAACGGCAACCGGGCAAAATTTCGCTCTTAGCACATGCCCGTCTTCATCAGCCCAATAGGATGCTAAACCCCATGTCATTTCGTTTCAGAAAATTTCTGGAACCTAATTTAAGTGTTTGTTTTTTTTATTTTTAGAATAACCCAACTTGGTGTTTTAATTTAAATACTTCAGAATATATCGTTTTTCAATCACCCCGTGCCGGATTGTATCACTATATCTGACCGACAAGTCTAGCAATTACTATCAACTCTATAATATCGTTGGAGAAAATGAAATATAGCACGATCGCCTGAACTTATTCATTCGTTTTTATTTGAAAAATAAGATTTTATGAAAAGACGCCGGAATGATTAAAATTCATACCATGATTATTACCCGTTTGCGTGACCTAAAACGCACTTCGATAATAAATCTTTTCTTTCGTCCAATATTATCTCCTTTATTTGATGTGCTTTGGGGTTGCATTTAAAATAACTTGCTTCTTTCAAACAGAGATATGTATTGGTACACGACATTCTGAGAAATGGGTTAATATGTGATTATTTGTGTTCGGTGGTCTTTTATTTGAAGAAACGGAATTAGCCCACATATTAATATTTCCATTTATAGTCTTAAATATAGTATCTTATGCCAATTATACACATTCAGTCCTTAGGCGTCAAAGCAGCGTGTTTCCTTCATAACCTCGATCGTCACAAATAAACGTGCTATTAGACTTGTAGTTGAAATCTGCAATTGGCTTGCAGAATTGAATGTGTGTAGAGCAGTCACGTTGTGCACCAGTTCCGGACTGTGACAAGTTTTATTTATACTCCCAATTCCGCATGTTGTTTTGTTAAACAGTCATCATGTAACAGCTAAATCTGTCTTTCCCTGGTCCTTAAATGTTATATGAATATTAACATGATAAGACCATAATCAACTATCGTCGCCATCAGATGCCTACGACTTTAAATAGATTGAAACAGCTAAGGGTCGAATGACCGGTACGGGGTACGGTAGTTAAGATCTTGCCAAAACTACAACCATTGATAACTTCTCTCAAAATAAAGTAATTTGAATGAAGTGTTCAAGATATTCATATTGTGTTATCTTTTTTTTTAAATATTATAGCGAGTACAGTCAGCTTTTTATCCAAATCTTACACAATGTCCTTTAATATATCAAAGTTTAATAACGAGCTATCTGGTAATTACCGTATATACGATATTGGGACGAAATTATGAAGGTTTTCCGATACAAAGAATTTCTATCGCAGTGTCCTAAAAATCGAATTGTGTTTTTTCAGTAACTAAAAAGCAAAGAATATGGTAATGCAAGTGCTTCAAATGAATTCAGTGGGAACTAAAACATAGATTTCAAAAGTGATGCTGATGTAGTCAAAATCATAATACAATTTAAGCGGTACCGTCTTCTTAAGTCCGCTATTTGTAGACAATTATGCCGTTAAACCCCATTTCGTTTCATTAGGACATTTTGTACCAAAACATGTCTAAGTTAATTTTAACTTTTTAAGAAAAAAACACCGCAAAGAAAACCCATAAAGTTGTGAATATATAACTGGTAATTTATTGTTAATTTTGACATCAGTGTTATCACTCTTGATCATTATATGATGAGATCGAGGTCATAGTACTTCAGCATTTCACTTTCTCTTTGACTGAAAACGCGTTAGCTTATCAGGGCAATCATCAGCTCCTTTGACTTTTACCAGGAATATTGTCTGTGACAATTAACAGGAACCAGTGCTTAGACTTAGCTACTGACAGGAACCCTCTTTTGGACTATTTACTGAAATCTTTTCTGAACTAATCAACAGGAACCTGAAACCGCCTGCTTTACTTTGACGTGCGCAGGAAATGACTTTTTATATTTGGACTATCTGATTGTACCGCGCTTAATGAGTCGTTTTATATACATTGATTAGTAATAGATTGGAAATGACTTTCTTAAGGTGAGCTGTGGGCCCTTTGTTTAAAGTAGCAGGGGTTGCTTACTATGATAACAACATTAATGATTTCATAACCTACTAAAGCTTAAAGTGGTCATAACAAGTCAATGCTGTCCAAAAATATGTGTCTTCATTAATTAGCTTTTGATCATACTTATCGTAAAATATGCATATCAATTTAATTCCGGTACTTAACCTTTATTTCTCCATTCTTCTTACTATTAATGGAGGATTCTGGTGCAAAAAGGTAGACAAGAGACGTAGTTTTTACATTAAATCATTTGACATTCTCAAAATAAATCCATTTTTTACATCTTAACAATTTGTTCATGTTTCTCATGTTTATTACAATATATGTCAATTATAGAGTTCTGATATAAAAATATGAAAAAAAATCTATTTTTGCCAGATCGTTTGAAATGCAACTTGCCCACTTTATTGCACTAAACATCCTCAATTACAATCGAAGAAAAAAAAAATTAAATTACTGCATGTTTTTCTTTAGGATTCTTAACAGGATTCAAGGGGATATCCGCCAAAGTACATGTGCCATTCTTGAATAACGACCGTCGTTTATCTCTTTATTACATCGCCTGGAACAAAAGGGAGGATATTTATGTTGGAGATTCCAAACGTTGTATTTGAGAATTGTAATTTAGGAATTCCGATAGTTTAAGCTCCTTTTCTTTAATAACTTCCAAATGGGGGGTTGGGTGGCCGAATGGTTAACGCGTGCGTGTTGCATCATAAGGGTTGCCATTGGTTCAAGTAGCGTGGTTGTGTTTGACAATAAGTAGGGTCGCCTGACCAACCTCGTGGGCTTTGTCCAGGTCCACGGTTTCCCATCACTGCAAAAAATCCCTAAACACAATCGAACAACTGAAATAAAATTGAACCATGTGTTAGTCCCGAAATGACCTAATTTCTCTCAATACAATAAGATTGTAAATAAATTGTTTCAATGGCATTACGTAATTGAGCTGGAATATACAGGTCACAATTCTATGGATGCGTATCACTGCGTGACGTTTCAGCCTTGGTAAGACCAGATAATCCTAATGGAAACGTTGCTCAGTAATAAACAGTATTCCATTGTGATCTGTATGAGTTTGTAGTAGATGACCATTGACCATATTATTGTCAGACTCACTATATATGGCTATAACTCTATATAAACATATTTATTAGCTCTTTGTGCACGTGCATTATTCTAAACAGACCACATCACTGTCCACGATATGAATATCATGTCAATTCGAACGGGTCGGAATTGAAAATTGACTACTCTCTCGATTTGAATAGAGAAAATGGAGATATCGTTACTGGGAGATAAATGCGTTTTATATTTGGAAAATGAATGGAAGTGGTTTGCCTTTATGATCTGTCGACAGAACTCGGGCTTATTGAATGCAAACACGACTCTTTGGTTATATTGAACAATTTCCTTAGGGAAATAAACCGTCATTTAGGAGATTATACACAGATTGCCCAGTGGGCTACAAATGGTCATTTAATTGTCTTCTGCTATCATAGAATCTAGGTCCTTATAGTCCAGTAATTTTTCTCTCATCATATATTCTCAGATTATCAATACATACGTTATGTATTTTATGTATATAAGCCTGTTAAACTCCTCATAAGTTCATATTGAGCTCTAAAAGTACAACATTTGATTGGATCTTATATTCATAGTGACAGGATGAACACATATCTCTCGGGATACTTTAAGTTTTTATTATGAGATTCTACAGATTTTAGCACAGTCGCCATAATCCGTGAGCAGAGTAATTGTGTGTAACATATACTACACATTGCGATATCATTGTCACCCTTAGAGACTCTTACAATATTTGTTGTGTAAAGAAGGCCTCTCTCTGGGGTTAGGTCTAAAAACTAAGCCCTACAGCACATTTGGTCAAAGGTCACGAGATGCAAACAGGATCAGGGCTAACTCTACCACTACCCCTAGATCTATTCCTAACCCACAATCTCGTCAATATTCACGTACCCTAACACTAAACAGAGGGTTAGACCAAACTTCAACGGATGACATAATAGCGTTGAGGATCATATCAGTAATGCAAGCATTATACTTTGATCGGAACATTATTATAATCCATCAGGGCCATCTTGAAAAAAGAAGTAAAATGGAATTTGACGCACCGACTGGGCTAATAAAGACGGGCCGTGCCATGTGTGCTAAGGGGGGACATTTTTCGAGTTCCAACTTGTATTTACGTCCCATTCGACGGCTTCAGGCTCTCTGTTCTACAGCACGCACTCACAAGGGCGAATCAACCCGGAAAAGTCCGATGAACTTTCTCAGCCAACGCTGTTATCTAACAGAACTTCCGGGTTAGCGGGTCAACGTCCTACTCACTAAGTCAACTTGGCCCTCAAGAAACATGTCCATCGGAATTTTACATTGATATCTATTGATTTCATATCGTCTTCTTTATCGCGCTTAGACACATAATATAGTCTTTTAATGTACGTCATAGCACCAGTCCTTATATTCAAATGTTCAAATATTAAATGTTTTTGACTTTTGAAATTTTTGTATTGTTTTTTTACAAACCCGCCTAATCTTCGTGAATGTCTTTTGACTTTTAATACTTAAACATACATTATATAAGAAATAAATCTGCCTATTGCAGGCCTTTCTGTAGGCCTGTGATATTTACTGGATTAGGATCCGATTTGCTGCTCAGCTTTCATTCATGATTAGATCATGAAATGGATAATCGAGACTAAATTTTTATCGTACCGCCTTTAGAAATGGTGATCGCGACTAGGCCGAAATGTATTCGCTAAATTCTCGGTTCAGAGTGGATCAATTTGACTTCAATTTTCAGCAAATTCCCTTTATATTATCTAGTTTTAACTATTATAGTAATAACTACCAGCTCTTTATCTAACCTCCCATAATGTATCTTTAATTACACACCATAAAACCGGCGTATTTATATTAAAATAAAAAAGACATGGCTTGCCCTTTCTCTAAAAACAATAAAATGCTGAACAGCAGTTGTCTCACGAGGCGGAAGACCTAGACGTGCGACTATTGGTTATAATCTGATGTGTATTACAATCCCAGGATGGCTCGTTTCCTGGTACATATAATATGCTTACGTAATTTATAAAAAATATATTATGAAATTTAACAATGTTTAATAGCCATGTTAACAAGGGTTTCCGGCGGTTCGTATCCTGATTTCAAAATTATGTTTGCTTTCCCTTTGGGAATACAATTACATTCAAACTCATTGTCATTATGCTCCACTCCACACATTATGTTTTCTTCTTTTCCAGGAGATTACAAGAGGTTGTCATTGTACTTTTCATTGAGGAGGAACATAGGATACTTTATCTTCCAGACGTATTTACCATCTATACTAATAGTCATGTTATCATGGGTGTCTTTTTGGATAAACCACGAGGCTACTTCCGCTAGGGTAGCTTTAGGTGAGTATCCAGTTATTGAACCGGATAAAAGCCGGATACAATTGCATGGAATATGATTACTGGGCGACTAGGGAACTATAAGAAGTCTAAATGTTTATAACTGAGCGACATTTGGACATTATAAAGTCTAGAGAAGACTAGTTATTTATGACTGGACGACGTTGGGCTTTATAGAGACTCGAGAAATCTAGTTATTTATGACTGAGCGACGTTTCGACCTGAAAAAGACTACATAAGTCTAGTTGTTTATGACTAAGCAACGTTTCGACTTGATACAAACTAAAGAAGTCTATAGTTCTTTATGACTGAGCGACGTTTCGACCTGATAAAGACTAGAGAAGTCTACTTGAAACGTTGTTCCTTAATAAATAGTAATTGTATTCAACAGAATTGCCTTCTGCGTACAGGTAAGTATTGGTTGCATACATCTGGAAATATGATTTGTCGGTGGTAGATTATCCACCAGTGGTGCACACGGAGCAGATGAAACCTCGGTAGCAAACTATCGGGTACTATAATTTACTGCCGCCCAATGATTACTCGTCGATAATAGAAATCGATGCACCATTATTCTCTTTGCAAAATCATCAATTCATTGTGGAGACTTTATCCACCGTGTTATATCGAATGGCCCAGAACAAATGAGTGCACGATTTAAAGTGGAATAATTCAAAAAAGCATTGTACCTATAACATTAACGTGGCTCCCCGTTCTTCCGATAGACTAAACTAGTGGTTGACCCGGGGTAGCAAGGGTTCAGTCATGGACCGGAAGTAGCATGATTTCAAAACCGGAAGGGGTAGTCCATCGCCACCAAAGCTATGTTACTCCCAGGTTCGAGATATACACCCACGTTGAGCCTCGGGACTGCCCAAAAGTATTCGCCAACCATGAACAGATAGACAAACAAACAAACGACAGTCACAAATATTAGTATACGATATAATATATTGTTTTTATTTTTATTCAATTTTCAGGTATAACAACTGTATTAACGATGACAACAATCAGTAATGGTGTAAGGTCATCCCTACCCAGAATATCTTATGTAAAGGCTATAGATATCTACCTTGTCATGTGTTTTGTTTTTGTATTCGCTGCCTTGTTAGAGTATGCCGCGGTTAATTACACCTATTGGGGAGCTCGAGCTAAACGAAAAGCTAAACGATTAAGAGAACGAGCTAATTCAGTTCGTAAAGCAAGAGACGATGGAGAAGCCATGGTAAGCTCTTTTTTAAAACCAAATTTTATTTTCGACATGCATGCATTTGTTTTATTTTCAAAATTTCACTTACATTTTAATCGCGTGCTGGTGGCGCTCGCGATAAAAAAAAATCATGTAACGACTCGATGCGTTGTTTGCATTGTCGCTAAAAAATATCAAATTCCTCACGCCTTAATAAAAGGTAAATATGTACTGTGTTTGATTATATATATCTGGATTTTTGATTAAGAAACACAACCAAAGTCCAGGCCTGGATTCGATCGAATTTAAACTAGGACCACAAGGCTTCTCCACTACCAATAAAAGATTGTGGCGTCTTCTTACGCTCGAGCAGTATGGATGGGTGAAGTTTCATAACCTTATACATACTAAACGTAATTGAACCTTATATGGACTGCAATTCATTTTGGAGATTAGAGTTTGCAGGGATTAGCCCAGTCGAAAAAGAAAAGTAGTGCTTTAAACCCATGTCATTTTAAGATGACGCGCATCGATTCTTTAAATGTACAGGGTCCGTGGTCTTTGGGTGAGTTGTAAATTGAATTGATTCGTGAGATGAACCAAATGGGTTTTTTGAGCTTGTCGACGAGATCATTTAAGAAACGTTTGTAGTGAATCAGATTACACAAATTTGAAGTGCAAATGTAGTTTTTATCCCAGGGTTTAACAACTGGTCGTGTTCACTCCCTCTTTTTCTTTCCCCTTCTAGCGAACAGTTCGGCTGTCACCGGATTCAGATGTTCACGACCACAATTTGACGACAAAAGCACTGAGTTGTTCTTGACGTCCTCTCTTACTTCTCCCCTTCTCTCCTTGCGAATAGTCCAGCTGTCACCGGAATCAACAGTCCATGGCTGGAATCAGGCGTTCATGACCACCACGTTGTTATACACGTAGTCGCAACTTGTTCTTAGGATATTTTGTGAAAACTGATTAAAAGTAATCAATCTAACTAGTGTAGTAATACCGACAACAAAACAGTTTTATACGGTTACATTACAAAATACAACCCCACAAACTGGTCTTATATCATGGGCTTCAATACTGTCCTGACTGTAATTCTAGAGTAAATCTATTAACTCAAGATGGTCTAGTTCAATATTACCATACCGGTACCTTGGCCTTGATCAATACACTATACAATACATACCAATATCACAAGCTTACTTCGCAACTATTGAATCCCCGAATCCAGAAATATATGCTAAATAGAACGGTTGGAACTTACTACCAGAGTACCACCAATACCCGCTATTAACAGCCTGTCATTACCTGGCATATAGAAATAAAAAAAGGAATCAAAAATCGATTCTGGATCGAAGATTTCTTTTCTTTTTAAGCGATGTCCTCACAATTTCTCATTACGCATTGGGTCTTCTGTCTGGACCATGACAATGGAAAGAGCTTGCGATAATAACCGAGGTAGGAGGAATGTTCTACGTATGATATTTACTCTACCCACTCGGTATATCGAGTACGTTTTCTGCAGTTGGAAATCAATCGGGAACTGAAAAGCGTGAAATATTGTCCACCGTTGCCATTGTCTAAAAGTAGGGGGAAGTAACTGTTTCGATTACTTGATTTTAATGAACTTAAAATTGAACTTTGTATTCTGTAGAGTATCTCACTTTCCTGCCTCAAATAGTATAGTGTACAAAACAAGGGCGTGTGTTACATATAGCATTATCGTTATCATTCGGAACACAGGATACATACTTTTTAAATTTGTAATCACGATGTATTTCTAGTTTGTGGGTGGGGGTCTGTAAATTTATAAACCTGGTTCACGTATGTTTGGCGGTTAATCTTGCATACTTGAATTAAACAACGTGGTTCTCACACGGTGTGCTTTGATACACATGCCAGTTTGCCTTGGCAGAGTTGTCCACTCCTAGATCCTAAATAAATATATATGTTGCTGATAACTCGGCACAGTTATATCTAGCTGGTGACTTTATCTACAAAACGTTTTCACATTGATTATATTTCCATTTATATCTCCTGGCGACGAGAACGATATTTATACATGTCATTCATCTATGCGCAATTAGCCAATGAACCGGCACGCAAACTGACTTGTCGTAGCTTTAGTGTTTTTCCCGAAACGTCGCTCCGAACGAGATGAGTAGATTTCGAGAAACTTTTCTTTCCCCATATAGCCCAACATTCCCTCAATTTTATATCAGACAATAACACCTTCGCCGAACAATCAAGGTATTGCTCAATGGCGCTGCTTTATTTTGTATAACATACATACATCAAAGATAAGACAGCCACTACACAAGATTATTCCATTCTCAGTATACAACAACGTATTTTAATATGCATTATGTAAACTTTAGATAAAGAACTGACAGTTCTAGCTTTAACAGTTTAAAAATTGATAATGAAAAAGTAATAACGTCTTAAACATTACAGTCAAATTACTTTATTCTCAACGAAGTTGCTACTGTTGTTACGATGATATACAAAATGTCTGGATTGTTCATTTCTAAATTAAATTTTTGAATGGCGACTGTGTTTCCATTCATTCAAAATCATGACCATCTGAAGTTTAAGTGGTTTAATTCTTGGCTAATTATGTGAATAAATGTTCAATTAATAATCTATAAAAAATTAGAAGCGAAAATAAAATACTGTAATAAAAATATTTAACTCTTACGTGATGCATCTGCAAAAGAGGCAGTTTCTAATCGTTATTTTTGAAATCATACTAAATTTTGGCTTGCGAACAGACATTAAACTAGTTGACCAACGAGTTTAGTCGGAAACACTAAGTATACTACGAGAATCTGCATCCATTTAATAAAATTGAAAAAGTTTATTTAGTCTTTGTGTGTGTGACAGAATTGAAACGGAGTAGAACGGGATTACAAAACAGTATACTTAATTTTGGATATGGCGGCCATTTAGCGCAGAGATCTATCCTGGAAGTATGAAGTAAATGGATCTATGTGTGCAAATAGTGCAAAATACAAGAAGTAATAAAATCCACATATATCTTTTTATTTAAATTCGTATTATTTACAAAATCAATCAAGATGATATTCGTCAGTGGGAGTCTGCCACACGAAAATATCTATAAAATGTCTTGAATATGTTTTTTTATGAGACGAATCGGTAATCAAGATATTATTCTATTCAACTTTATAGATTCTTAGAGTATATAAAACCCATTGACGAACATAAAAACTATTACCAAGTGTCTGGATATGTTCAACTAAAGATTCTCGATATTTTGATAAACATCTTGACGCTATGAAATGGGTTTATTAAGTTTCCTTAATCGAATCTAAATCTATATTTGATCAGGTGATGTTTGACTAGAGAATACAGTTTAACGTTCCGCTACTTACTCATGATAATATCCATTCACTGCCGTCTCTTAAAACGATAAACTGAAGATTTGTATACAAACTTGTCTCATCTTGTCAAATGCGTTCGTGATGGTTTTTTTGTAAGCTTGGTATCGAATTGACTTCATCTGAAACACCCGCTTCTTGGCCGTCTCAAATAACTGATCAAGTATGATGCAGTGTCCTTAGTTCATTCTTGAGATGTCGACTTAAGAGTGTTAAAATCAATGTTTTATAAGACGTTTGGCGTCTTAGTTCAACGTGAAATGAACCGATTTTGGTTTGACAAAAAATTGTTTAGTATGACTCGCTTAACTTTCAATTTTTACGACTCGAACGTTGTCAAGATTATTTGGCAGAACATTAAGCGAATGGGCTGGCATTGTGTCTTGATAGAACTTAAATCTAAAAGGTTTTTTCTATAAAGACGGCTGGATGAAACCACATTCATGATAACAAAAATCCTCAGTCTGTCTACATCAGTTTAAAAAGGTTAGTCAAAATATAACCAGTTAACTGAATGCGATTTTTTTTCCTTTTCAAAAATCTGGGATTTAGAGACTGATGAGTTTTTCTTCCTCTGGAAAGCGACTTTGATTATTCTCCACAGACGAAACTATCGTGCCAGGTTTCAGCGTCCCGTAATAAATAGCCATGTCGCATTACTGAGCTGCCCAGACAGCATTAAAAGAAAAGCATTCCCTTTTTGAACTGTTACTGGCATGAATATTTTCAGAATTAACAACAATTGTTTAAGCGATTACACTTGTCCAGCCTTGGTACTCGAGTCTCATAAGGGGTGATCATTGCTCTTTTTTCATAAAAAATGTCCATAGTAAAAATTTTAGGATCTTGAATCGGTGAGTTGCAAAGATAAGCATTATGTTGTATTTTCTCAAGTGTACTGCCCCACTAATACCGGATATATTAATCTGTAACGCGTGTCTATAGATCACAAGGTCTAACCTGGATGTAGTTTCGATCCCAAACTTTTTGGTGACAAAAGGTTAGGTCATATGTTGTTGTATTTCTCAGGATCCTTTGAAGTTTCCTCCACAGCTAAATATCCCTTACATGCATGCAAGTTATTGGAATAAAATTAAAGCATTTATGTTTTATTTGCGGGGCGGAGGGTTCTAAACAATATTTTTAATCAAGATGACTGAAATGATCTAATTTGTCAATAGAGCCGTCTTATAGAAAGGTACATGACACCAACAGATGGATATACATGTAGTACAGTGGGAAATAGTTATGGCCCTAACGCATTGTAAAAATAGTAATACCAAAAACTCTCAAAGTAACCCGAATGGTTTAACATCTGATTTCCTGTATAATTAAATTATATTTCCTTTTCTTGTATATTTGTAGCAGCAAAACAACGCCTATGATACGATGGAAATGCGAGAAGTGCGCATGTCACCAATGCTGGGTATTCGAAATAGTCAGAGTTTTAACATGGAGTTAGACGAAGGAAACCCAGAACCCCCTAATATCAGAATGGCGCCTGTGTTACCAAGGACATACGTTTCCCATGGTTACCTACCTAGCAACATGTTGCGGCGTAGAAATAGCAACGGTATACCTAAACGGAAAAAACTTTTCTCAAATTTTAAGCAAAAAGCAAAATCTATTCGCGTGAAAATCCCGCGTGTGCAGGACGTCAACACTATTGATAAATATGCTAGACTGGTTTTCCCACTTTTATTTTTACTTTTTAATGGTGCCTATTGGGCGGTATATCTCATGCAGTCATAGGATATTGTTGTTGATATAGATTGTTGTCAGCGTGAGAACAAACCGGAAGGACCAGCTTGTTAAGATGGCTGTTTGTGACGTGTAAAACACAGTTATATCATTGGGAACAAAGGTGTCGATGATGTTAACAATTTACATCGCTGATTCAAGTGGAGGCAATAATGGCAACTAATATATTTAACAATGGACGACATGGCGAGATCCTATCGAGATTGAACCGATAGACCAACAAACTTGTGCTTTGGTCGTATCAGACGTTGTTATGGTAACGGGGCTACTACATTTTATATCGCCATATTATCAGTAATAGGGTGTTATATCGATAGTGTAAAATGATAGTGAAAGCAACCAAAGTGCAGAATCTTGACGCACTGTCTCGTAAAAAACACATGATTGATTACAAGATGTTGTTACCACGGTGACTTTGTGTTGTTATCATGGTCACAGTGCTGTGTTACCATGGTAACAGTGTATTGCTATCAAAATTACAGTATACAATGTGTTGTTACCAAGGTTACAGTGTGTTGCTATCATGGTGACAATGTCTCGTTACCAAGGAGACAATATTATGACTATGGAAACAGTGTGTTGTAACCAAGGAGCCTATGTGCCGTGGCCAAAGTGTTAGTAGTTCTACTGATACCAGGCCATCATTAATACAACAGTGTTATCATAGTGACAGTACATTGCTGTAAAGATGACACCTGGTTTGATCAAGGTGACAATAGCAGTTATCAATAGATCGTGATGATAAGGGGTTACCAAGGCAACAGTGTCCAATATATTGTTACTATGACAATTGAAAATTATTAAATGTCTATGTCATTGTATTTTATCTATTTCTCTAAGTAAAATTCCAGACTTACCAATTAGAAAATGAAAGTAGAACAATATAAGTCTGATTCGGACATAATAGATATCTTTTAATAATTATAATGGGTAGATTATTTTTGCTATTATTATGGTGTATGATATGATATAATGTCAAATGTATATTTTACTTTTAAAATCATGTTTCTTTTAAAATAATCAACCAGATATTACAGTTATTGAAGGCGAAGGGGTTAAAGGGCTTAAAGGGGGTCACATTTTTTTCTCAGCTTTTGCCTATAATACCAATTCTCAAACATAAACCTACACCATTAATAATTATTTGGTAAAATCTAAATATATTTCATTGTATTGTTGTAATCGTCTGTATTATGCAATTTAACATGAACTTAGGCAAAATAGGCAAAAAGTATGACTGTACATCAATCCTAGAACGCCCGCTGCGCATCTGCTTGAGTTTTCAGCGTTGCATTACCCAAATGGATTTTGCGCATATTTAATGCTTTTTCAATTTTGTTTTTAATTCCACACCTCTTCAGATAGAATGTCATCATTACACGGTTAAGTGCTTTAGATATTACTTGGCGGATTTACATTCAGGGTGTCTATTGAATTTGTACAGGAAGTGACGTAGGCAGTTCTTCCTGAAAATTAAAAAATGATCATACCCTCTGTCAAATCGTTTGACGTCTTTAAAAATTTTAACAACAATATTTTTTTTTTTTCAGAAGAAAAACTAAGGACATATTTTGTTTTATTTGGGTTTGTTTTAAACTCTCCAAAATTTTTACCGCTGTATCGGAAGAACTAAAATTGCAAATTGTGTGGCCTTGTAATATTGTTTTCTTTGCGTTTATGACAAATCAATACATATCCGGAAAGTTAGCAATTTGGGTGGTCTTAGGAAATGGTAAATACAATTAGGTAAAAGGTATCTGATTATTTCGGATAATTTTTGTCCTTGGTCACTTTATAGTGTCTTGCAGAAGTAGACGTGTGTTTCCTTGCATAAAAACCCATTGTTAGATGCATGTACTGTTCGGATGTGGGCGTGTGTCTCGTTGCCCTGGACACGTATCGTCCGCTACAGGTTATGCTCGGATGTGGGCGTGTGTTTCATTGCCTTTCAACGTTTACGTTGGGGTAAGCTTCATCTGACGGCCATATTTGTTTTAAATGTCTGTAAATATTGAAGTCGTTATCCTTTATAGTTGTTGATATATTGTGAATAAAGATGGTGGGTGGAATCTGCCTGACGTATTTCTCATTAAATTTAGATTTAGCTTTTCCCAATTTTGGACAAGTTCGCCATGATGCGGGTTAGTATTGTCTATTTTAGCCATTATTTAAAGAGATCATTCGATCACACTGTCTGTACACTATACATAACAACTTAGAGTTTGATTAGTGCACTGACATTTTCTTTTATTTATTTTCGCCATTTGAATGGGGTTTTTTTATTCCCTAGAAAACTACAATATTGCGAACGTTAAATTTTTAACATCCATAATAAGACAATAATAATTAATTGTTAATTCCATCACTACATAACATACCAAAATACAAAATAAATAGCAGAATTTTTCTTGTAAAACAAAAAGGCCATTATGAAGTGTTATTAACATAAGTTCAACCATTCGGTTTTCTATAGGGAACAATCAAACAAATAAAATCTGTGTTTTTTTGTTTGATTGTATTCCATATTATAGTCTTCGTTTCTAATTAGGGTTGTCAGGTGGGACGGAAAACCGAGGTACACATTTGCATGCAAGTTTAATATCTCTTGGCAGTTGCAATTAGATATAAGAGTAAGCCGTAACGCCACTGTCCGTGTAAACATTTTGCATGAACGTTAAAGATCTCTTGGCACATGGAATTCGATATTAGAGTACGACACAGCGCCACTGTCCCGACAAAATTCTCTGCATGGCATATGCCCGTCTTCAGTAGCCCAGTCAGAGGAGAACAGTTGGACGTTATATCCCATTTATTTCATTTTGAGCGCATGGCCCGTTCACTTGCTCAGCGTGCGCATGCCTTAAGTCGGCCTTGTTTCTAATGTGGACCCAATCGCTACATATCACTGTCAAGGCTTATGTTCTATAAATTATAAATTTTAAAAACTTTAAAACTTTTCTGTTGTATTTAGTTCTCACTGAAATAAAAATGTAATGGGTGGGATAATTCCGCTGAGAGACATATTTAGAAATGCTATCATTGTATAGACTGCGTGCGTCCATGAAAGTCTGTATGACCAGGTAACGTTAGATCAATGTACATAAACTTTTAATGTAAATAATGTTTATCGTTATGTAAATGTGTATATATTTATAAATATTGTATATATACCATGTGATTATGTTTAATTCAATGTTTAATTCAATCCGAATTTTTGTTAACATAAGTGGAGTTTAGTCAGACTATAACACCCCTTGGGTTTCTCTCAAGGATAAATCTCATGACTGTTTAAACTGTAAGCCACGAGACACATACGTCAGTATTATTAACAATGACGTCACAGTGACCAACATGGCTGATCTGGTCGTGGACGTTTTGATTTCCTTTCATTTGATTGGTTATGAAATTTGGAATGAAACCAGTCTTACTGGACGAAATTCACCTTCGTGTTCGTGGGATGACCCCACGGACAAATTGCATATTCTACTAAACTATACCTTTTAGGCTTTTTATTGACTAAAATGCTTTATATTAATACATAGATTAGATAATCGGGCTGCCTACACTTTAACTTAGAGCATTGTGCACTTGCTTTCTTGTTTTCGTTGATTCAAGTACAAATATAAACATTGTTACCATGGTACCATCTCAACATCTCAGGTGGAGCGTGGTAGCACTCGCCAAACCTCGGCAGATTCCGGTACCCTACATCTAGCCGAGGTTTGCCGAGTGGCGTGGTAGCGGATGTTCAAGAAAGAGTTGCCATACTCAGCCTTTTGTATTACAAATTTACAGGTTTCTGGAATAAATGGGGACAATTTAATATTTTATCAATTTGAGTAATTTAATACTTATATATGTAGCCTTATTCTTTCTCCGTCGATCAGTAAGTATATTTATGACAAATAAAATCAAATTATAAACCATACAGAACAGTTAAATCAGACAAGTGATAAATAAAACCCAACATAATCTAGAAGAATTCCATTAAGCTCGGAGACATTCAAACTAATTTAGCTCTGTCATTTCTGCAAACACGTCTGGCAATTGTAAGAACAGAATTATGTTTTGATTATTGAGTTCTAGATTAATGTCGTTCAATTTGATTAAAACACAGATCACATTTCGCTTCGTGTTTTTTTACAGTTCAAAATTTCGTTTTACTTGTTGTCTTTACTAAACTAGGATCTCGAACAGTTGTTATGTAACACTCGGTCTGGATGAGGGATTAGCCAATGAAACCGTCTGTTACTGAGTTTTTGGCGTGAGGTGAACGCGGCCTTCCACAACAACTGGTCAGATCTTCATGCAGTGTAGGCCATCGAAAGTATAAAAAACGAAACGAAATATCGTTCTGTATTTAAAACAGATTTAATATCTTTAAGCTCATGGTTCCCCGAACTAATGTATTTCTGTTATACGTGCACGAATGTCTAACAAATGTTAGAACAGAATTATGTTTTGACTATCGAGTTGTATGATAAATATAGTTTTGAAGTTCTAGAAGTGTCGTTAAGCTTGGATTTTTTTCAAACTAATGTAGCTTTATTATACGTACACTGCATCTAACAAAATGTTTTATGATAGAATTCTATTTTAAACTATTTGTTTTTAGGTTAGATATAATTTTGAATAACATGTAACAATACCCCAAGGATACACCAAATTGATTTTCTCCAGGATTTTTTTTATAAAAAAAACTTGGTTGTACTTTTTAAAAGCTTTTACTTCCCAATTTTAAAATTTGAAACAAAATTTAAGTGAGATTTTATTCATGAAGACCCCGAAATACAGAAAATCAAATAATGTTGGCCTAATTTTTGCTGCCTTGTGGTGGAGTTAATTATAACAAGATATACTGACGTACATCAGAAAAAAGACCGAGAGACGACTGTATAAAAAAGCAAAACATTCAACTGAATCAGAAATGAAATGGGGTTTAACGTCAGGTCCTAGTTTCAGAAAACATTCTCAGACTTGAGAATTTACTCAAAATTATTTGCCGTAATTCAACTAGTACCTGTGTTGCTGGATTAAAGACATTGCTCATAATCAGTGTTTTAAAGTTCAGTAAATTATTAACTATAGTCTGGGACCTGTTCTGTACCATCTAGGTAATGTTGTTGGTCATACCCCCGGTAGTGTATGGCGGGGGAAAGCGGCAAAAACCTAATGCTATGTAGAAATGTCTAATTCAAAACACACATGTAACATAATGCCATACCAAATACCTAAAACGTCTAATGCAAAAAACAAAATACAAGAAACCTCTAATACAAAATACCTCATACGTCTATTGCAAAAGACAAAATACAAGAAACCTCTAATACAAAATACATATAACCTCTTATGCACAATTGATTTTACAATCTGAAACATCTACCATAAGCATTAGATGACATATCTCGTTGTCATTACTTACATTTCTCCACTGAATTATCTTTATTTAGGTCAATGTCAAGGTCACCGAACACAACTTGGCGACCTATTCGGCTAGCGAGCTATTCGACCGATCCAGCTGGCAACCTGTTCGTTGGCAACCTATTCAGAATTAAGACAACAGTCGCCCAAACTCATCTATTTTTAACAACCAATAAAATCCAACGTTACGTCTATCAAATGAAAGTAGAATAATATATTATTTTTATCAATTCCTTTAGCTCAGAATAGAGATGTAATTTCGCATTATCGTACAAAATTCTAGACATCCAACTAAATATATTCCGAAAGGTAATTAAATAGGCTTTCTAAGTATTATCAGTAAAAATTGGCACATTCATATTAAAGGGGTGCACTCTCTTCCTAAACATGACCAATTTTTTTTAAAATTTTAAAGGGAAAAACTGTTAATATCCCGTGTCAAAATTCGGACCATCGTACAAAATTCTGATGATCCAACTAAATATATTCTAAAAGGTAATTGAATAAGCTTTCCAAATATTATTAGTAACAGTTAACACAATCATATTAAAGGGGTTCGCTCTCAACCTGAACATAGCCAATTTTTCAATATTTTAAAGTGAAAGAACGGTAATATTTCGAGTCGAAATTCGGACCATCGTACAAAATTCTTAGCAACCAGCTTCTGAAAGGTAATTGAATAAGCTTTCCAAATATTAATAGTAAAAGTTGGCGCAGTCATATTAAAGGGGCGCGCTCTCAACCTGAACATAGCCAATTTTTCAATATTTTAAAGTGAAACAACGGTAATATTCCGAGTCGAAATTCGGACCATCGTACAAAATTCTGAGCATCCAGCTATATATATTCTGAAAGGTAATTGAATAAGCTTTCCAAATATTATTAGTAAAAGTTGGCACAATCATATTAAAGGGGCGCGCTCTCAACCTGAACATCGACAATTTTTCAATATTTTAAAGTGAAAGAACGGTAATATTCCGTGTCAAAGTTCGGACCATCGTACAAAATTTGGAGCATCCAGCTATATATATTCTGAAAGGTAAATGAATAAGCTTTCCAAATATTATTAGTAAAAGTTGGCACAATCATATTAAAGGGGCGCGCCCTCAACCTGAACATATCCAATTTTTCAATATTCTATATGTGAAGATAGACCGGTATTTTTTTTTGAAGTCCAAATTCGAACCATCGTACAAAATTCATAGCATCCAGCTATATAAATTCGGAAAGGTATCTGAACGAGCTTTCCAAATATAATTAGTAAAAGTTGGCACAATCATATTAAAGGGGCGCGCTCTCAACCTGAACATCGCCACCTTTTTAATATTTTAAAGTGAAAGAACGGTAATATTCCGAGTCAAAATTCGGACCATCGTACAAAATTCGGAGCATCCAGCTATATAAATTCGGAAACGTAATTGAATAAGCTTTCGAAATATTATTAGTAAAAGTTGGCACAATCATATTAAAGGGGCGCGCCCTCAACCTGAACATATCAAATTTTTCAATATTCTATAAGTGAAGATAGACCCGTATTTTTTTCGAAGTACAAATTCGGAACATCGTACAAAAATCTGAGCATCCACCTATATATATTTTGAAAGGTAATTGAATAAGCTTTCTAAATATTATTAGTAAAAGTTGGCACAATCATATTAAAGGGGCGCGCTCTCAACCTGAACATCGCCAATTTTTCAATATTCTATATGTGAAGATAGACCGGTATTTTTTTCGAAGTCCGAATTCGGACCATCGCACATATTTCTGAGCATCCAGCTATATATATTCTTAAAGGTAATTGGATAAGCTTTCCAAATATTATTCGTAAAAGTTGACACAATCATATTAAAGGGGTGCGCTCTCAACCTAAACGTCGCCAATTTTTTAATATTTTAAAGTGAAAGAACGGTAATATTCCGAGTCAAAACTCGGACCATCGTACACAATTCTGAGCATCCAGCTATATAAATTCGGAAAGGTATTTGAATAAGCTTTCCAAATATTATTAGTAAAAGTTGGCTATGTTCAGGTTGAGAGCGCGCCCCTTTAATATGATTCTGCCAACTTTTATTATTAATATTTGTAAAGCTTATCCAATTACCTTTCAGAATATATATAGCTGGATGATCAGAATTTTGTACGATAGTCGAAATTCGGACTTCGAAAAAAATTCCGGTCTATCTTTACATATAGAATATTGAAAAATTGGCTATGTTCAGGTTGAGAGCACGCCCCTTTAATATGATTGTGCCTACTTTTACTAATAATATTTGGAAAGCTTATTGAATTACCTTTCAGAATATATATAGCTGGATGCTCCAAATTTTGTACGATGGTCCGAATTCGGACTTCGAAAAAAATACCGGTCTATCTTTACATATAGAATATTGAAAAAATGGCTATGTTCAGGTTGAGAGCGCACCCCTTTGCTAAGAATTTTGTACGATGGTCCGAATTTCGACTCGAAATATTACCGTTCTTTCACTTTAAAATATTGAAAAATTGGCTATGTTCAGGTTGAGAGCGAACCCCTTTAATATGATTGTGTTAACTGTTACTAATAATATTTGGAAAGCTTATTCAATTACCTTTTAGAATATATTTAGTTGGATCATCAGAATTTTGTACGATGGTCCGAATTTTGACACGGGATATTAACAGTTTTTCCCTTTAAAATTTTAAAAAAAATTGGTCATGTTTAGGAAGAGAGTGCACCCCTTTAATATGAATGTGCCAATTTTTACTGATAATACTTAGAAAGCCTATTTAATTACCTTTCGGAATATATTTAGTTGGATGTCTAGAATTTTGTACGATAATGCGAAATTACATCTCTATTCTGAGCTAAAGGAATTGATAAAAATAATATATTATTCTACTTTCATTTGATAGACGTAACGTTGGATTTTATTGGTTGTTAAAAATAGATGAGTTTGGGCGACTGTTGTCTTAATTCTGAATAGGTTGCCAACGAACAGGTTGCCAGCTGGATCGGTCGAATAGCTCGCTAGCCGAATAGGTCGCCAAGTTGTGTTCGGAGACCTTGACATTGACCTAAATAAAGATAATTCAGTGGAGAAATGTAAGTAATGACAACGAGATATGTCATCTAATGCTTATGGTAGATGTTTCAGATTGTAAAATCAATTGTGCATAAGAGGTTATATGTATTTTGTATTAGAGGTTTCTTGTATTTTGTCTTTTGCAGTAGACGTATGAGGTATTTTGTATTAGAGGTTTCTTGTATTTTGTTTTTTGCATTAGACGTTTTAGGTATTTGGTATGGCATTATGTTACATGTGTGTTTTGAATTAGACATTTCTACATAGCATTAGGTTTTTGCCGCTTTCCCCCGCCATAGTAGTGTGCCAGGACACCGTTAAAGTCCCATACAAAGAGCTGCTGGTTGCTGTGCAACCCGAACGACTAAACGTTTGGCTTGCGTGCAAGCATCACGCCCACTGGTCCCGATTCATTCGCAAGGCTTAACGTCCGTTTCCACGGGTGTTTTTTATCTCTGTCCAAGATGACTGACATTTAACAGTAAGTGCAGGTCAGACCGCTATAGTTCTACGGGTGAAGTCACATCATAATTGATGGTCACACGTGCGTTGTTTACATCAAACGTAGTAATATGAACTGGTACGGGCAGAATTATATTTTTTACCCATTTTACGCCTCCGCGTACTATTTTCTGTACCTATTTATGCTAAATATGGGATACCTTTATTTATTTTTCTTATACTTCAAAAACATGTTTAAGAATTTAATTTTTCGGAGTAAAAAGTTAATATGCCTGACTCATTAAGTCTCGTCGATGTCAACCACATCAGTGATTGTAGCGGCCAAGCGAATATTCACTGCGGATCAGTGTGGTCCGTTTCCCTGACAAACTAAGCCTCTGAACCAGCACAGGGTTCATGTCATTGGTGACAACGATAATGTTTAACCACCCCGTATCTTTATCCAAATTTGAAAGTAATTTTAGTGCAACGTAATTTGTGTATAATCTTGTGTACGTCAGTATGGATAATTGTGTATATAGATAAATATATATAAAGATTGTACAGTTTTATTACTATACACCATGATCACCCATATTATATATATATAAATATATCTACTCCTCTTCATGTACATTATCATTATAATATTAATAAAGATTTTATATCTGTATTGAATTATTCTCTTTATTATACTTGTATGTGCACTTACAATTAAAAGAAATGGGATTTAACGTCCAACAGTTCTGCTCCGAACTGGGCTAATGAAGACGGGCACGAAATACAGTGTGCTATGACGGAAATATTGCCCGGACAGCGGCAATTTGGCTTACTCTTATATCGAATTCCAACTGACAAGGGATCTTTTACGTGCACGTCATGTGTACATGGGACCTCGGTTTTTCGTACCACCCGAACAACTAGATAGCTGTCCTTGTCAGACGCTCCGTCCTGTCAATGCAGATATCGAACACCCGACCTCCAGACTAGCGAGCCAGCGTCTTACCCACTTAGCCACCGTGATCCCCGTATGCACTTATAGATTGGGATGACGGTGGATCGATGGATGTTCGAAAGTTCTGAAGATGTATTATGTAAGATTTAGATAAAAAGCTGGTCGTTTTTTCTATCATCGTCCAAAAATAGACAATGAACAATGAATATTTAGAAAGTTTCAGTCAAATTACTTCATGACTAAATTTTTTTTTAGCGTATCAACGTTAATTGATATTCGAAACGAACTCTCGATTATCCATTTTATCATTGATTTTTTCAATCTCGGGAGTGTTCAAATCCATTTAAATCTCGGCCATTCGATGATCTAGAGAGTTAATTATAGGCTTATCATTTGAATAAATGTCTAACTTATAATGAAGCTAAAATAAAGACACAGATATATTTAGCTGTCACATAATGCAACCTAAAATGTTAAATAATCAGTAATCACTATAAACCGTAGATTGCCTCGTTCGGCATTTCTGTCCAAACGAGGTAAAACAAATGCCTCGTTGTCTGGAGTTCCAAAACGAGGTTTTGATGTTTTTTAAGTTACCCTGTTTTTGGAACGAGGTATTTTGTTCAGAACGAGGCTTGGTAAAAATGCCTCGTTTACTAAACGTGGTTTTATCAAGATAGTTATTAGCAGTATTTCCTATCAGTGAATTTGTAAAAATTAAAATTTATGTTATTTAATACGAAAATAAAACCAGTCCAAACTATGATATTATAATCAGAGAAATAGACAAGACAAGAATACAATCCATAGATGTAGGTGTAAAGCAACATCAGCTACCTTGATTGATTTATTGGCCCAATCAGTTATAGGTGTTAAGAAACAACTGTGGTGTTGTGACAATTTATTGGGGCCAATAAATTAATCAGGGTAGCTATGTGTCTGCAATAGTTTTACATCTAACTGATATCGCAGACAACAAATTAGTGTTTATCTGGTCTAAATACTACAAATAATCCATTCTTATTAATCAAAAAAGCATATAATTTCATTTCTTATTTCCAGTACGCCAGTTTATTATTTATATTTATTGTAAAAAAAAAATAACTTGACTATAGGTGTTAAGAAACAGCTGTGCTTTATTTCCCATTTAATTGACAATTGGTATAAGCCAACAAATTCATCGCTGCGCGTTTATGTAATTTTGCTCCAATAATATTTCATTTCTTATTTCCAATACGCCAGTTTATTATTTATATTTATTGTAAAAAAAATAACTTGACTATAGGTGTTAAGAAACAGCTGTGCTTTATTTCCCATTTAATTGACAATTGGTATAAGCCAACAAATTCATCGCTGTGCGTTTATGAAATTTTGCTCCAATAATATTTTGTGCAATGTTATGGGGTTTCAACAGAAACAGTCAATGCTATAGTCAAGTTATTTTTATACAATAGCTATAAATAATAAACTGGCGTATTGGAAATAAGAAATGGAATAACTTGACTATAGGTTTTAAGAAACAACTGTACTTTATTTCCCATTTAATTGACAATTGGTATAAGCCAACAAATTCATCGCTGTGCGTTTATGTAATTTTGCTCCAATAATATTTTGTGCAATGTTATGGGGTTTCAACATAAACAGCCAATGCTATAGTCAAGTTATTTTTATACAATAAATATAAATAATAAACTGGCGTATTGGAAATAAGAAATGAAATAACTTGACTAATAAATTGTCACAACACCACAGTTGTTTCTTAACACCTATAACTGATTGGGCCAATAAATCAATCAAGGTAGCTGATGTTGCTTTACATCTACATCTATGGCGTGTATTCTTGTCTTGTCGATTTCTCTGAATAAAATATCATAGTTTGGACTGGTTTTATTTTCGTATTAAATAACATAAATTTTAATTTTTACAAATTCGCTGATAGGAAATACTGCTAATAACTATCTTGAAAAAAAAAACACGTTTAGTAAACGAGGCATTTTTACCAAGCCTCGTTCTGAACAAAATACCTCGTTCCAAAAACAGGGCAATTTAAAAAACCTCGTTTTGGAACTCCAGACAACGAGGCATTTGTTTTACCTCGTTTGGACAGAAATGCCGAACGAGGCAATCTGCGGTTTATAGTGTATAACATGGATAATGGAAATGTCCCACAGCCACTTTAAGGTTCCACTTATAACCATCCAATTTACTGGTCAAATGAGGTGAATGGCCAGGCGCGGATCCAGAGGGGGGGGGGGTCCAACCCCCCCAACCCCCCTGCTCAGCTACATAAAAAAAAATAATGCCTTGCATCAATGAAATTACATCACAAAGTGATCCTACATCAGTATAAAAATGATTTCTCTGTTTAAAAAGCTCAATTTGTATGTATGCCTATGTAATTTAGAGACGATTCCCAGATTTCCGTAACAGAAACCTGGCAAACCCCCTCCTGCAAAAATTCCTGGATCCGCCCCTGATGGCTGATCTAGATCTAGAAGACAGCATGTTTTCGGTTTCTGTCCACTATTAAAGATGTCTTCGAGCACCCAGGGTAATATCATAAAGTATTTACGGCTTCTGCTTCCAAGATACATCGAACATTAGTCTAGACACGATATCAGCCATTGCGTATAGAGTAACTGGATGTTCGCGGGTACAGTTCACTTAATGGCGTATGAGAGAGAGAGAGAAATGGGGTTTAACGTCCACTCAACACAAACTAGGTCATTTTGGGACTAACATATGGTTTAATTTTATTTCAATAATTCGCTTGCGCGTAGGGGTCTTTAGCAGTGGGAGGAAACCGGAGTGCCCGGAGGAAACCCACGAGGTTGAGAAGGCGCCCCTATCTCCATGCCTTAATGGCGTATAATGGAAAATGTTATCCAAAAGCGTCGGTTTCTCATATACAGTCTTTCTATTTCAAATTAATCTTGTGGGAATCTTTGTTTAACCATTAAACCTATTTACAAATAATGGATAGAGAATGGGGTTTAATGTCCACTCGACACAAACTAGGCCATTTCGAGACTTACATTTCGATTTTATTTCTTTAGCAGTGGGAGGAAACGGGGAACCCAGAGAAATACCGCCATGAGGTTGAACAGGCGACCCGACGCCTTGTCATGCACAACCGCGAACCGAGACCACGCCAGTTAACTCAAGGACAGACTTTATGATACACCGTGCTTGCACTATCCCTAAAACTATTTGTGGATTAACCATTGCTCCGATTTACCCTAGTGCAAATAATGTAGCTGAACCAGGGCCCACAAACAGATACACCTCAGTCAGTGTCCGATTTACATATAGGCTTGGTAAACTGCTGCTGTACACACTGCAGTCTTAAAAATCTGTCATGTTTGTGAATAAACTAGGGCCTCTCCGACTCTGACCACAACACATGCAATGAATAAGATAAATTGAGATTCAAACAAAAACGTGATGTTTAGAGTTGGTGTGAATATAAATTCAGTTTAATATGATACTTTAAGAGCGATGGGCATACACTATGTAATAACCTATTGGGATAATTTTGCCTGGACATCGGCATTTCTAATTGCCAAGGTTTCTTTGTCATGCACAGGCGCGGATCCAGAGGGGGGGTTTGGGGGGTCCACCCCCCCCCCCCCCCCCTGCTCAGCTACATAAAAAAATAATGCCTTGCATCAATGAAATTACATCACAAAGTGATCCTACATCAGTATAAAAATGATTTCTCTGCTTAAAAAGCTCAATTTGTATGTATGCCTATGTAATTTAGAGACGATGATGGCAGATTTCCGTAACAGAAACCTGGCAAACCCCCTCCTGCAAAAATTCCTGGATCCGCACCTGATGCACGCTAACAAGTACGCGGGTGGGTCTCTGTACTTCGTCTCACAACAACGAGTGGGAGCTTTACTTTGTCAGACTCCATGCCCGACGCCACTGACATTGGAAAAAACAGACAGGAACGTGAACTTATAATTAAGTTTGTAATCAAGTTTTTAGGTTGGGTATTTGTAGTACAAGAATCGATGCCATTGTGTGCATAGAACGGGATACAAATTAATCAAAAGAAAACAACCCTGACATCCTACTAAATTATGATTTTGTCAAAAATAACCCCAACCAGTTTGTCATCTAAATCACACTTCATATCAGTGTAATATAAACAAACCGGAAGTTCCCATCACGACATGTTGTCTCGATCTCCCAAACAGAGTTCGAGACTTGTGTGGAGAATGATGTTGTCTAGTTTTGTTATTAAACGGAAGTGTATAGTGCCACTCCTTAATATTAGGTCCCAGATAGTGAATTGATATATTTTCCCATTAATAAATTGAGTCTGCTGTCTATTTCCTTGCATGGGGTTTCTTAAAGTTTACCTCTCTGAGAAACTACAAATTTTCTTCATAAAGTCCCGCTACATGCACATAAACACAATAAATTTGACTGATTGATTCCGCGAGGGAATGTGAAATATTCTGAACAATTCATCCTATATAGTTAGGCAATTATTCGATTTAACATTATCTCCAAAATTCCCAAATATATTTGTTTGGACGAATACACCGGCATCATGCAAGAGCAAAATCTGCCTATTGCAGATCCTTCTTTAGGCTTGAAATGTTATCTAAATCATTAATTAGATATTCATTAAGTTATCAACTCTTGTTTGTGGTCGATGCATTTACCGCAAATAATGCATATTCGTGACACGACGGTATCAGATGTTCTGAAAAGAGTAATTGATGTGGCAATATTTCACACCGAGATAATAAATCTACGTTTAGATTTCAACGAATCAATCTCCTACCGGAGACGATGTTTCTAATGCATTGTTGGTTCATGGTTCTACTGCAGATTTTATACAAACATTCAACTGTCTTTTACCAACACCGGACATCAGATTCAATACGAGCAAATGTTTATTTTTAGTATTCATTTTGATCAATGATGTTATTCGAGCCTTAAAGTCGGCTTATTTCAGATTGTTGTTTAAAGAAATGGAATGGATATATGTACACGTTATTAAAGTTCATATCCTGCACATACAACAATATTAGTTTTACAAATGTGTTCTTGGTTTTAGATAAATAGAAGAAAAATACTAATTGCGTGTCATCGTACAAAAAACGGAAAATGGTGTCCGTCTTGGATTGAATTCGATATGCATTTATTACTCAAGCTTGGATTGGTTGGCCGAATGGAAATGAAATGAAATGGGGTTTAATATCCAACTTTTCTACACTGACTGGGCTAATGACGACGGATGGACGAATGGTCTAAGGCGTGCACGCGAGATCCCAATGGTTGTCATTGAGTCAAGTGGCGTGGTTTGTTTTCCCCGCTTGTACGTTTTCTGCAGCACCTCGGTTTTCTCACACAGCGGAAGACCCTGACGCATAAGCGAATTATTGCACAATACAAGGGTTTATGCAACCAAAATTCAAATTTGTTGTGAAAGTAATATACGTTGTTGTCCCATCCGAACGACTATATGCGTTGTCGCTTGCCAGGTTCTCCGTGTACAAACTGCCATCCATGTTTTACTGGTGTGAATCAAACAATTTGACAAATACAGTTCACATCACAATTTAAACCCTGGATCTTTCTTGACAGCTACCTTACAACACTATCAACGAAATCATTTAAGTGAAACCCCAGGGGGGAAATGGAAGCATCGATAAAATGAAGGACTCATCATTTTACAACTATTATAGTTAATTTTTGTACGACTTCTTCAATTATTATAAAAAAGATCCGTCTAGTCGATTAATCACCTGACAATAATAATTCAATCTTTTTTATTGAAGATCTCGATTGGCGTCTAGGACAATAATTGCAAGGGCACGGAAGGTTTTTTTACATTTGGGCGAACATAGAATTCCTGCTTCTAGGATTCATTCAAAACAGTTTAAAATGTCAAAATCAAAATTGCATCAATTACTTGGTTTGTGGCATGTCAATGGTCAGGACAAAGGATTGGGCAGCGAACAATGTTTAATCTGTCGGATAGGACGAAAAACTGAGGTTCCGTGTAGACTATACGTTGGCGTAGGACTACACTTAAGATCCCTTGGCATTATGAATTCGAAATACAAAAAGGCCGTAGCATCGCTGTCCAGGCACAATGTCCCTAACAGCACACTGCATGGCGTATGTCCATCTCCATTCCTTGGTTGGTGCAGACGACTGGAACGTTTAACTCTATTTCATTTCATATCATAACATGTTCGTGAACATTAGTATTTGTCTTCTTTCGGCGGAGTGCCTGACAAGGACAGCAGCTGTCTAGTCGTTCGGATGGGACGGAAAACAGAGGTTTCATGTGCAAAATGGTGTGCACGTTAAAGATCCTTTGACAGTTGGAATTCGGTATAAGAGTAAGTCGTACTACCGCTGACTGGGCGAAATTTCCTTATAGCACACTGGCGCATGCCCGTCTTCATTAACCCAGTACGGAGCAAAACAATAGGACGTTAAACCCCATTTCATTTGTCGTCTTTCTTTTAACAGCAAAACACACACTTTAATATCCCGATATTCGTTCCTTTAATACAAATTTCTTTTTTTGTCGACCTATGTTATTTAATTCTTTTGTCTCGAAGACTAGGTGATCGCGGGTCGTCTGCTGTCCGCCCTGGAGTTGTTCATCATTTAGAACTTCAGCAGTAGCTATACAAATTAATGGATATTATTTGAAATACCCGGGTATTAGAATGAAAGATCGAAAATGGCACGAGATGGAATTCTTTTCTCTCCGTCATTCTTTGATTGCCCCTTGTATTAATTGGTATCCCTGGTCGCGCAAAATTTGTTTTATTCAGTTGATAAAAACGAGACGAATAAAAACTGACGAATGATTTTGAACATTTCTTGTAGTTGCATTCGGATTACATAATTATCATTGATTATTGTTGGTAAAGCAATTTATCTCCATTGGTCGTATTTGTAAAGAAAAGTAAATCGTTCGGGGCTAAGTCCCAGGGTAGGTGTTTACTAAAGAAAATAGAGTTGTTGAGGTGGAATCACTTCTCCTCTTCTCCCTGTGGTGGTTTGTCTTCCTACTTGTACAAGCACTTGTATTCGATCCGTTTCCTTTCATTGCCATTCCAAGATTTAGATAAAGAAACAGACCAAGTGAAAGAAAAGCACCGACAATTGAACGTTGATTCGTGGCCTCAGGTGTAAGTGTGTACTGGGATTGATCGGTTGTTAAATCTTCAATATACATGTGAAACCTATCTAGGCCTTTCCCGCCAAAACACTTCAATGGATTTTGTGACCAATTTTAACCACAAATAGTATTTTGCAAAATAAATTGTCTATTGTTTTGGTTTTTTTAAACTTCAGAATTAAGGTGTGACTTTATATCTCTAATATGATGGGGGTTGGATGGCCGAATGATTAGCACGCTCGCGCTGTATCATACGGTCTGTCATCAGTGCCGGATTAAACTTGTGCGGGGCCCGGGACATACCAACTGTGCGGGGGCACCATTGTTGTTTGTTCAAATTGTTCGTACTGACCGCGGATCGTACTAGAATGTACTCCGTCCCATTGAGTGCATGGGGTGTTTTCCCCCAGGAATTTTTTTAAATTAGGATTAATTTCAGTCCATCTGAAACATTAGAATTCGTTGACCTACAAGTCCCGGGGCCCCCAATATCCCTTACTGCCCCCTCGCAGGTACTGGTTGGTACTGGTTGGCTCCGTCCGGGATAAAATATTAGTATGACCCAGAATTGTGGGGGGCCCTAAATGTTGGGGACCCGGGACTTTTGTACCACTTTGCCTCCCCTAGATACGGTACTGTCTGTCATTAAGTCGACTGGCGGGGTTTCGATTTCCCGGTTGTATGTGGCAAGGAGATGAAAAAAAAAATATTAAGAGCTAATAAACTCGCCCCGATAACTTGCCTAGATAATGATTTGAATCCCGGGAATTTAAGCTTTGTGGGCCAGTGCCTTACTCACTTAACCATCGTGGCTTCCTATTCGGAAAAGAGAGAAATGACCTTATCAGAGAAATAGCTCTCTGGGTAGGTCTTATATAGAGGTGACTAATACTAATTCCACATATAATAATGTACATAGTCAAATCACGTTCTTTATATTAATGGTCGACCATCATCAACCCTGACTATCTTATTACTGTCCACGACTTCAGTTAGTCTTCTCTGACCAACTAAACAACCCCTAGGTCAGTTAAGCCACGAAGACATACAAAAATAACAAAACTAACACGAACAGTCCGCACTTCATTTCTATAATTCCCTTATTGCTTTTTATTCATATCCTAATTTGGACAAAAGTGTCCGAATTGGTTTAGTAATTGGATAGATTTTACTTTCTGTATTCACTTCCTACCGTGTCATAAGATTTGTCTGAGAATCGGAAATCTTGTTGAAGACATCACGTAGATCAACTCCCTGTCCATGTCAGAGCGATAATAAATTTTGGTAATTTTCAATTAACGAATATCTTATTTAATCAGAGATTTGATTGACTTTGATTAATTTCCATTTGTATATCATTGTATATAATCCAATTCCTGTGTTGATATGGGTAATTAAATTTACCGAAAGACTGTGATATGTTCTCAGGGAGTCACGACAGAAAAGTGAGTAAGACGCTGGCTCGCTTCCGGTGTTGGCCGGAAATGTTCGTCGGGGTTATTCGGCGTGGTTTCCTCTGGTCAGTAGGGTGTGACAAAGACTGACAAAGGCAGTTGTTTACACGTTCAAATGACATGGAAAATCGACGTCCCGTGTATACATTGGTATGGACGTAGAAGAGCCCTTGGCAGTTGGAAATCGATATAAAAGTAGGCCGTAGTGTCACTGCACGGGGAAAAGTTCTCTCATAGCACACTGTATCCAGTCTTCATTACCCCACTTGGAGCAGAACAGTAGGACGTTTAACCATATTTCCTTTTCATTTTCATTTTCATTTTCATTTTCATTTTCGTTTTCGTTTTCATTTCAATATGATTTCATTTAATGAAATGAATTGGGTTAAGTGTCCTTCTGTTATGCATCAACCATACTCTTCACAGTGTTCCGTTTGATTAGAGCTAATCCACTACTCACTGCTGGAAAGAGTGAAAATTCTTGTTTTAAATTATGATTAGACCGATTAACTACCAATCGTTAACTGCGTTACAATGGCACAAGGCGCCAAATTGGACCAAACATGTTTACATAACGTTACGTCATGGCTCACGATTTTATTATACCGAATTAACCAGTGCATAGCAGAATATTTCAATGAAACTAATTGCGTGACAAACGAGGCTATCAACATTGACATAATGTAAACAATATTGTATGGAAACGAACAAACTTTCGCCGTTATTAATACCTTAAATCACTGGCCAAAGTTTTATAGAAGACCCCAGATTAAACGTGATAGATTTGATTGAACGGGAAGAATAGACACACTCCTCAAAAGTTCAAGTATCAGCAGCCAATCCAGCAATGGCCAGAGGGGGATTTCTCGGGCCTTTGCTTCAGGAATATGTGCATCAACCGGAATAATGAACATTATGTGTGAGAGAGACCACTGAGTTTTAGGAGGATATAAGTGCCGAAGAACTTTCCCAGCCATGTTTTTCCAACAGTATTTTCCGGGTTAAATCCGGTTGTTGTAGGGCGGGGAGCTTACATACATGTCTTTCGGTCTCGCTAAAAACAGGTACACGATATTACAATTGGCTTGCGATGCATTCACCTGTATCTGCAACCTTTAGGGCCACATATCGTGATTCGTAGAATTGAGAATCCCATCAAAAATTACTTATTAATATCTATACTAATATTTGTGATTGTCGTTTGTTTACTGGCTGGCTGTTCAGGGTTGGTATGGCTACATTAGGACTGACCTGCGGCTCAACTTTGGTGTATAGGGGTAGATCGGGTCGGAGAGGACCATAGCCCTGGTGGCGTTGGACTACCGCTTCCACTTTCGGAGTTATATTTTCGGTGTACACAGCCTGGGCTAATGACGACGGATGGACGGATCATCTAAGGCGTGGGCATGAGATCCTACGGGCTGTCACCGAGTCAAGTTGCGTCGTTGTTTTCCCAGCTTGTACGTTACATAGAATAGCATGGACCGTCCAACATCGTGTGTTTTCTCTGGCATATCCGGTTTCATGACGCAGCGAAAGACCCCTTGCACGCAAAAGCCAATTATTGAAACAAAATTGAACCATATGAAGTCATTGAAAACTCCGAAAATTCCAAATGAGGTACAAAGTCCCTTAACATATATTATAACACAAATGTTTTTTTGTATGCAGCCAAAATTCAAATTTGTTGTGAAAGTGATATGCGTGTGTACATATGAAATAGGATTTAAAGTCTTACGGTTTTGCACTGACTGGACCAGTAAAGATTGGCATACGCCATACAGTGTGCTACGAGATAAATTGGTCGTAACTCTTAATATTATGGAATTACAACAATGGAACTCGTTTTTTCTTGTCCAGTCCGTCCGACTATATATACGTTGTCATTTTGCAGATCAAAAAGTGATATCCGTGTACAAACTGAAATCCATCCGAACGACAAGACGTTGTGCTAGCCAAGCCCCCCGCCCTATACCATTGACATGGCGCAACCTCACGGAAAATCGCAAATTTAAACCCTATAAGGATCCGAAAAATCTCTAACTTGGATTCAGAAGGAAACACAATTTCTTACCCTTTAACTCGTGAAAATTATGAAACCAAAGACTAGAAAATACTTGTAGAAATATTTTATTATAATTAAATTTGTGAGAAATAATGATGAATGTAACGTGTAAAATTATATATAACAAGTTCAATATAACGAGTCATTATGTTCAGTACAACGCGTCATTAGTATATAATATGTTCAACAAAATAGTATTCAATGATAACAAAAATAACATAATCAGTAATATTGGGCGCGCTGCTTAAAACAACTTTATGGGCAGTAAACACCGATTTAACTTAATTGGAATTTTATCACCCAGTGTTGTACATTATTAGACTTTGTTTTTTGTCCAAAGGTTAATAACCAGATGTCTTTTCAACGCATGACCTGTTGACCACTAACAAGGGGGGGGGGGAACAAACCTAGAAAATACCGAGGATCTTTCGACCAACACTGGGGTCAACCCCGGAACAACCATTTTAGTGAGTCAGTAGTCAGTACCCTAACTAGTCACTGAGTAAGACCGTATAATGGTTCCAATAAGCCCCCCCCCCCCCCCCAACAAATTATGAGATAATAAATATGTAACATTATTTAAAACTAATGTATATAATATGGAATGGGTTTAATGGAATGTTTAAACTACTGATATATTGGTCTTTGTGATATTGTTTAAATATATATTATGCAAGAGCTAAATCTGCCCATTGCAGGTCTTTCATTAGGCCTGAAATGTTATCGAAATTATTAATTAGTTAACTTCTCCAGACCATAAGCAACTCTCGATGTCATTGCTAGCCTGCGATATTTACTGGATTGGAATCCGATCTTCTGATCAAAGTTCATTGATGATTAAACCAAATAATGGCTGGATAATCGAGACTATTTTTTTTATCTTACCGACTTTAGTAATGATGAATGACCGTAGAGACTATGTCGAATTTTTAACTGCTAAAATCTCGATCCAGAATGGATTAAATTTGACTGAAATTTTCTGAAAATAAATTACCTTTACATTATCTAGTTCTTAACTATTATATTGAGAACTGTCAGCCATTTATCTAATCTCCATTTCAGTACATTTAAAACATAAAGTTTTTATATAAACAAAGACAAAGAACAGATCACGACAGTCAGAATAATTTGTGCATGTGAAATATTTTGTGATTTTATTTGTGCCCGTCTTAGATGAGGCCACGCCAATTTTAATTTTTAATTCTTCCTGAAACTCTATTATTTTTTTAAAAATATATATATCCTGGAAACATAGGTCTAATTCTTTTATCCATATCTATTTTTTGATACTGGAACCAACAGTATTTATAAAAAATGCAAATAACTGAGAATTAAATTAGTGTGGCCCGAGATATGTGTCCAATTTGTGACTTAATATGATTTATAACATTATAATAATTGTAATAAACAATAATTAATGTTTCTATATAATAATAAGATAATTAATAAATATGTTTTGATTCTTACAAAAAAATAGAACGTAAACATGAGTATTTTTATGCATGACTTACTATATACATGTAATTATTATATAAGTTGATAGTATTATAAATATAAGTGAAATGTACAAATTTTAACAAAACATGAATATACTTGGACTAACAACAAATGACGCCATTTCTGTTTGTCAGATTTTCTAAAAATAATAACAATTCTGAAATCTTTACATACAAGTCAGCCAATTTTTTTAATTATTTTTGGTGTTTGTTATATTGATTTATTCAAATTTAATAAGAAACAAAAATTATCTTTAATCCCTGCCGTGGGCCGAATATAACAAGGGGGATAACTCCATACACAAATCACAAATTTTTAACAAGATGCCATTTACAAAAACAAAGTATATGACGTCCAATCTCATAAAAAAAACACAATTCATATTCAGACAGCTGAAGTGTCTCACTGATCAGATGATATAAACATATAATACTTGTCTCTCATCACCCCACCCTTGTCTCACAGATGGTGCATATATACATACATGCAATCATAGGTAATTCAACAAACACTTGATTATCAGCTTATCTATAGTTTGATGGGTTTGATTAAACAAGATTAATATTAGCATATGATTGGTTGAAATTTGAATTAATTTGAATTTTTTCAACCAATCAGACAGCTTCAACCCACTTTCTGGGATAAACGGCAGCATAATGATGATCTTGGCCTTATTCTGAACTTTACTTTGGCTGAAATTTGAATTAATATTTTTTCAACCCATCAGGCATCTTCAACCCACTTTTGGGTATAAATGGCTGTTATAAGACGATCTTGGCCTTATCCTGAACTTTATTGATTGATATTTGAGTAATTTTTTTTTCAACCAATCAGACAGCATCAACCCACTTTCTGGGATGAACGGCAGCATTATGATGATTCCGGCTTGACAGATAGACAAATCTAGGCATTAGTCTGGATATGTTCAGTCTTTCAAGAACCCCTGATGTGACTTCTCATTTGTAATTTATTGAAATAACGTTAAAACAGTCAACAATTTCTGTATTCAGACCTTTGTACATATAATAGAAGAAACGTTTCTACTGCATGAGACGACAAGATTGAGTCCAAGGCAATTCCAAACGATTCGATGAGTATTATATAATGACACACTGTGAGATATAAACATGTACTTCCTGTGCTGGATGTGCGTAAAAACGATGATTAAGTACGTAAAAAATATATGTTCTTTAGGCCACTTGAATTCTTGCTGACTTCTCCAGGTAGTTGACTACCCAAAATATAAAACAAAACAATCTGAAATAAAACAAAATTATAATCAATTAAACAAACGGGTCAATTTTCATGAGGTCATCATCCAATTGGGTCTCCAAACTTAATTAATGTGGATGATATATACATATAAAGCTCACCAGGAAAGCTTGGTAATGTTTATGAATAATGTAAGTAGTTATTTCAACATAGCCTTTTTATAAATATAATACGATCCCAAATGTTAAAGTTAACTTCACCATGTAAAATTCAACGTTAGCGAATTCCACCCTTCTCTGTGAATAAAATATGTGTGACATCACTAAAATGAAATCACAGCTATTTAATTCACAGAAAGTTACAACTACTCACTTAGACGGTGGAAATCACTAACATTGAAATTTACCTGAGGCAGGTGAGGTAACATTGACATTGAAGATGTCCAAATAGCGGTGCTACAGCCTTCTCAAATTCCAATAATTTTTGTCTCATCCAAATGATCAGACAGCTGTCCTTGTCAGGCCCTCTGTCGTGCATCACTGACAAGAGGAACCGCGCAGGAAAATAACGAAGCACTTTCTCTGCCAACTACTGCCAACCCAAGACTTCCAGGCTGGCGAAGCAGCATCTTACCCATGATTTCCCAGAGTTTCATATTGTTGGCACTACCAGATGACTTACCTCAAAACAAATTATCTAATCTCTTTATGATCATAATTCTTCGTTTACATCCTCAAAAGTTAATTCTATGGCAAAATTCTCCTTGAAAATCTTCTGTACTTTCTTCTTGTGTGGGTTATCAATCTCATCTCGAGGTAGAATTAATCTAAATATACAAATATACTAAGTTTTATACACTGTAAAATCTAATTACACAGTGAAAAAAATAAGCAATTATCAGATGATGTTTGTTTCAAAACATCAATTAAAATTGTTAAAAGAACAAACATTTCTTTTAGTATCACATTTAATTGATATCTTAATCACATTTTTTTGGAGTACTTGAATCGTGTTGTATTTGAATAGTGTTTATTGAGGATTTGAATCATGCTCTGTTGATTATATGAATCATATTTTACTGAGTATTCAAATTGTGTTTTATCAAGTATTAATATTGTGTTTTGTTGATTATTTGTATTGTGTTTTATCAAGTATTCACGTCACGTTTATTGAGTATTTGAATCATGTTTTAATTGGTATATTGTAACATTCTGTGATTTAGTATTTGATTTATTTTTTACAATTTTCATCCTTTTGTTATTTGGTATCTTATACTAAAATTATTTTTAAAAAAAATTTTTTCTTCTTATACCGGTATCATATTTTTACAATTAACATTTTTATCCAGTTTATTTTTTCATGCTTCCTACAATTAAATATTTCTAATTATCTTTCATGACTTTTATTTCTAAAAATAATAAAATTTTGCTTCAATAATTTCTGCAAAAAGAAAACACTATATGAACAACAATTTTGAATGATGTCATGTTTGAATGATTGGACGATGTTTTGTTTGATATATTTGGTATACTTACTTGTGATCTTCGATAAACGATGTGTAAAACCAGAAATAGAAAGGACACTTGTCATAACCTAATGGTACCAATTTCTAGAAAACAAGTTAAACGTAATTTAACAGAAAGCATATGGAATGAAATTGGGTTTAACATCCTAAATTTCTGCACAAAGGGTTTTCTATATGCCCAAGGAATGAGCGGGTACAGAGGTTGACCTTTTTAATAGCCAGATCCTGCACCATGGACAAGGGGAAATCAAATTGGAAATTGCTCATGATCATTCTCTTGGAATCGACCCTGCCATATATGAATTAGTTTACTATCATCAGAGCATGCATACTTGGTGTCCATCAAACCTCTAATGGTCTCCATGCAGATAATCTATTATACAAAGACAGGTGAAAAGTACTTTAAAGTGTTATCAAACCAGTGTTGAAATCAGTTTCTGTTGGCATACTTTTTATCTTTTCATCATTTACAGTGTAATCAAGCTGTGCAGTTTTATGGTTGTAATATTTTTGGATATAGATTTATCTATACTTACATTGTTTGATCTGAACATTATTTTAATATCCCCTTCTATAACAGGACTGTTCTGTAATTCTACAACTATACTGTGATTATCAGAATATTTCATTGTCTAAAATAAAACACACAACATTCAGTTTTTAACATTTTATATTTTTGACAGACACACACATGATTCAGTCCCATGTACTATAGTAAAAAAAATATTCCCAATACGGAGAAAGCAAGCTGTTTTTATTTTTTCATTTCATTATCTAAAATTTAAAACTCATTATAGCCACTTTTAATCCTTTAAAAACTCCTGAACATGCTTCAATTCCATTTAGTATTTACGAAGATATGATGAATTGAAAATTTTGCAGGAATGAGAGCATCCTCCGGAGACTATATGGGTATCACCTGTTGATGAACCTCTTTAAATCTGATTGAATCCAAACTGGGAGATAATCTTTAGATATTTTAGTGTTTTGTTTTCTTAATTAAACGGTAAATAATTAATTTGAGTGTGGATTAAGCCGTTAAAATGTACAGAATAAAAGTAAAAATTGAAAATGGTTTATGTTTTAACATTACCTGACAGTTGATGTTTGGACCAAATTGACACTCCCATATCAGATTTCCTTCAGGTCTAATCTCCATTCCTAGATCACTTCCATCTCCATTCCCAACACCTAAAACACAAATCATTACATAAATGAAATAGTATTTAACGTTTTAATTTTCTACACAAACTCGCCTATGGATGACAGGCATACGCCATGCAGTGTCCTGCATCACTGACAAGGGAAAACCATGCCGGAAAGTTCAGAGGAACCTTCTCTTCCAACTCCAGGTGCGTAGCGAGCCAGTGTCTTACTCACTGCGCCACTGATCCCTCCCAATCATCAAGTGGATCCACCCTTATAACAGGTGTTTGAACCATGAGTTTGTTACACACACTTGGGATGCAGTGCCAAATTTAAATGAAGAGAGATGTTTTAATGTCCACTTGACACAAACAAGGTAATTTCGTGACTAACATAATATATGGTTCAATTTTATTTCAAAAATTTGCTTGCCCGTATCGGACTTTAGCAGTGGAAGGAAACAGGAGGATGCACAGAAAATCCACGAGGTTGAAATGGCCAACCCTACTCCTTGTCACATACAACCATGCCACTTGACAGACTTTCTGATGTAAGGCACATGAATTTAACATTGGCTTTAATAAAATCAAATTTTAACCAATCGAATTGGCTTAATGCCCGTCAAATGAGATAGAAATGGGGTTTAACATCCACTCGACACAAACTAGGTCATTTTGGGACTAACATATGGTTTAATTTTATTTCAATAATTCGCTTGCGCATAGTGGTCTTTAGCAGTGGGAGGAAACCGGAGTGCCCGGAGGAAACCCATGAGGTTGAGAAAGCACCCCTATCTCCATGCCACATACGCTCACACCAGGGCTCGAAACCACCACCGCAAGCCATCTAGAGGTCTAGGCGCGGCACTATAGATCACTCGGCCATCCCAACCCTCCCAATTGATAACGAACATTAAGTAAGTTAAGCAAATGGTTGTATAGAGGCCAGGGTGGGGTGGGGCATGGTTGCTCAATATGGTGATGGGTGCTCAGTATTGTGGGGAGGTGTTTCTGCGTCTTTGCTCAGTATTGTGAGGAGAGTATGGGGCATTGTAGATCAGTATGGTAAGGGAGGGTGGGAGGGGACAGGACATGATTGCTCAGTAAATAAAGTTCCAACAAATATATCAGACAAAATCAGACTTACCATTTAAACCTTCGATTTTAACAGTTTTAATTCGTAGTTTTTTATTTGGTGGTAACTCACGATTATGTTCATTCTTCATTTTCTCATAATATCCCACATAGCGACTCTAAAATAAATATCACATATTATTATATAATATCCCACATAGAGTCTCTAAAATAAATATCACAAATTATTATATAATATCCCACATAGCGACTCTAAAATAAATATCACATATTATTATATAATATCCCACATAGCATCTCTAAAATAAATATCACATATTATTATATAATATCCCACATAGCATCTCTAAAATAAATATCACATATTATTATATAATATCCCACATAGCATCTCTAAAATAAATATCACATATTATTATATAACATCCCACATAGCATCTCTAAAATAAATATCACATATTATTATATAATATCCCACATAGCGTCTCTAAAATAATCAACATGCCAACAGGACAAACATTTCATATTACATAATTATGTTTGAAATAAAGTTTTAAGGCTTTTGATACTAGTTACTATGGTCACCTGCTTTTTCTACTATCCGCTACTCTAATTGCAGCAGTGGAAGCGGACATTAATTAAAGCGGATAAAGAGACCAAGACATAAAAAGAGATAACGTCATACCAATAGGATATAGCAATAAAAAATGCGGGTCTGCAGACAATCCTTACATTTATTTTTTTTTATTTTTTGAATAAATACGGATTATGTGGCCCTTTTTAAGTGACAAGTGATTCTAGAATGAGAATATGTTTTTTGTATGGTGTGAAGTAAATAGAAATCATTCAACAAACCTGACTGGGTGTCTCAACTCCTTGAAACGTTGAACCAACACTTAAATCAGTTCTTCTATCTCCAAAATAATTCAGACTTTCCTGTAACAAAGATTCAAAATAATGTGTATTGGTCAATTAACATGTGTGTATTGAACTGAAGTTGAACGTTGTCTAATGAAGAAATGAGGTTTAATGTCCACTTCACGCACACTAAGTAATTTTGGGACTAATATATGGTTCAATTTCATTGCAATAAATCATCTGCACGTGTCGGTCTTTAGCAGTGGGAGGAAACTGGAAAACCTAGAGAAAGCTGACAAGGTCTGACATACGACTCTACACTACTCCTTGTTATGTATAAGCGGTGAATCGAAACACGGCACTTGACTCAATAACAGACCTTACATTTTCACGTGCCCAATCTGCCCACCATATGCCTGGAGTGTGATATAAGGGTATTTTTGCCTGCAAGCTTCTTTAACTTTGCTTATGGGATCCTTAACATGCTGTTACAGATATACACAGAACAATGTTTTTGTGTCCGACACCCATGAAAAATCTTAACGGTTTAAATCAAACACAGTATATTTTAGAAAAGAATTTAGGGCCATTACTGATAGGCTAACATGGCGGATTTGTACCAAGGTTGAAATGGGTTATAAAATTCAACTAAGAAATTACGACTACCAGTAGCTGAATCACAGAAGCAGATAATTGGTAGCTGTCTTTATATAACATAATAGAATTGTCTTACCTTTGCTTCTTCGAATAAACCTGAATCAACGAGCCAACAACAGATCATGGTTCCTGTTCGTCCCTTCCCACCTTTACAATGTATAGCTATAACATTTCGTTTATCAGCAGACATCCACAATCTCACACTATCAGCAAACTTTATCATATCACTGAAATATCAGTAAGCCATGATTACAAACATTCCAGGAGATTGCAAATCTTTGCCAAAAATTTCATTCACTAACACTGTCTTCTACATTACTTTGGCTAGGTATTGGCTATCAATTTTGTCCCCCCAATCCCCTTGTAACCAATAATATTAATGAATGTACTTTTACAGACAGAACAAAAATTTTGATGAAATGTTTCCAACTCGCCCCCAACCAGATTTTCATTACTGCTCTACGTTGAAGATCTGTCATTTGTTGTACAGTATTTTTGTACTGTTAATTGGCAGAAAAACTATGCCACGGATGTCAGACCATATGTAGTCTTAGGTACATGACAACTGATAAATTATAAAACAATTACCGTAATCTAGGTACATTATGATCATCTATAAAAACTCTTTCTACACGATTGTGAAATAATGTTTCATCATAATCTCGTTCACCTGAAGAAAACAAAAATGCAATATTTTTAAATAAAAAAAAGGATTTTTGTGATATAAAAGAAATGTTTTTGATATTTAAAGGCTTGTATTGTCATATAAGGCATTCTGAATCCCTTGCAAACTATACTATATTGTGAAAGTTAAATCTCTAAAAGAAATATCAGTAAAAAATATTCCAATTCCATTCCATATTTACAAACTTAATCAGAATTGAAATTTCATGATATTCATTATCCCTTACAGACAATATCAACAAATATGTTCCGAAATGATTATAATATATTCAGTTAACAGAGGTCTTGTCACTTCAAAGAATCCAATTCTGGAAATTTCAATCAAGCACTCCTTTAAAATATAGCCCCTTCAATTAGGTAGCTTTGAAAAATGGAGTTATCTCCCTTTGATTAGAGTGACTACGATATGGACCATAAGAAGATGAAATGGGACATTTTGTTTGGACAGCAGTCACAGGATCTTTAATGTACATCCAGTGGTATACAAGGGTTATATACAGATGTATATATTAGGGAGTGGTACCATACAAGATATATAAATGATCTACTTACTACATAGGTTATATAGTTTATAGTGATCTTTATGTTTGGCATCAAAAAACCTAGCTACCTCCTGAAAATATAAAATCAAAAGTAAAAATTTTCGGAGAACAAAGAATGGAGAAAGCTTAACAACTTCCTAACAATTAGTCATCAGTTTGATTCGATACCTACTGAGTAACTGAAGATTTGTTGAGCAGTGTATACCAAACACTGTATTTGTATTCAATATATTACAATAAAACTAGGACTTTCTGTCTTTCTCTCTTTAAAAAGAGCCGCATAACCTTTTATTATGTCATAAAATAAAAACCGTCTCATTAATCACTGTTCGTAAATATTTTACCCCTGTTACATGAAGCAAATAAACATTAATGACAATCATAATCAAACATTCCTATAAACAACATGATGACATAAATAGTGCCATGTAGCCCAGGCGGGATCCTTTTACAAAATAAAAACACAAAACAAAAACATCCCTTCAGATTCTTAGGAATGATAGTCTGTGAATCAGAATATTATTTTTAAGAGAGAAAGAGAGGACCTGGACCTGGAGAAACCCACCTTACCACGTACAACAGTGGATTCGAAACCACGCCAGTTTACTCAATGACAGGCTTTATGACAGGCTAACCATTCGGCCATCCAACTCCCCTTTTATTTTTGACATGGGATGAATATGGAATAGTAAACATACTTACTCGGATAGGGTTTCTATATAACGCCATGACACCTTTTGATGGGAAAGACATAGCAATAACTCGCTCTGTAAACAAAATACATCACACTTAATAAAAAAAATTGTAAAATAAAAATCTCCCTGATAGTCTTTTTTCAGTTGCAAATCAAAATACATGTATTTATTTAACTGAAATTATCAATTTTTGGAAACTGAAAATCTATCAAAGATAAGAATTTTCCACTGTCAACCTCAAGACAGGCAGTTAACTGTTCAGTATAAAGCAGAGACAGAGAAAGAGAGATTGAGATTAAGGTCCACTGACAAATGGTATTTTCGGATTAACATAAATATAATATGGTTAAATTTTATTTCAATAGGGGGGTCACGGTGGCTAAGTGGATATAGGCTGGTTCGCTAGCCTGGAGGTCGGGTGTTCGATCCCTGCATTGGCTGAGAAAGTTCATCTCGATTGTCAGTGATGCAGATGGAGGGCCTAAAAAGGACAGCTGCCTAGTCGTTCGGATGGTACAAAAAACCGAGGTCCCGTGTACACATTGGAGTGCACATAAAAGATCCCTTGGCATTTGGAATTCGATATAAGAGTAGGCCGTAGCGCCACTGCCCGGGCAAACTTTCCCTCATTGCACACTGTATGGCGTATGCCCGTCTTCCATTATCCCAGGTTAGGTGCAAAAAAGTAGGACATTAAACCCCATTTCATTTCATTCTTTTATTTCAATAGGGGTCTTCAGAACGTGGGTGGAACAGGAGACAATACTCCTTGTCGCGTACAAGCTGGGAATAGAAACGACACCACTTTAGTCAATGACAGACCTTAAGATCTAATTCGGTCACCCAATCCCCTCATCGTGAAGCAGAGTAAGATAAAGTGACGGATAGCGTTGTTCATATCTGTAGTATGCATACATGTGAAATTGAATAGGGTTCCTATACACATCTCACAAGATATCATGATTCCATCAACAAATTAAATATGTTTTTCAAGGTTGTCTGAATATATTTTCCAATCAATCACATGCCAGTATATATTCAGAGTAATGCTTTACAAATTCTGTTTTAAAGATAAATTACAATAATGTTACCTGTTATATAACACAGATCAAGATCAAAACCATCTTTTTGATATCTACGTTTATTTTGAGAAACGACATGTCTGGTTGCCTTGGTAACTTGTCGATGTTGAACGATGATGAAATAGATGATTCTGACTATACGTATTATACGGAAAACTCGACCTATTACTACTAACCTGAAATAAAATAATAATGTTTTTAAATAAAACTAACAATACTGAAGGATTCAGGGATCTAAATATCACTTAAAGATACATTATGGAAGATAAGATTAAGAGCTGGCAGTTCTAACTATAATAGTTTAAAACTAGATAATGCAAAGGGAATTTGCTAAAAATTTCATTCACATTGATCCACTCTGATCCAAGATTTTAGCAATTGAATTTTCAGTCTAGTCTCGAACATTGCCTTTATATTAGCTAGTTTAACTATTATAGTGAGAACTGCCAACTCATTATCTAATCTCCCATGGCAGCTGACTTAATGACAGATCTTATGACCTTAAGTACATCAAACCATTCAGCCACCTAACCCTTCTCGCACTAACTTCACAATCGAGAGAATTCAAAATTGATCTAAGTCTGACTAATTGCACTGAATAGTAGTGATAGGTGTTATGCATGGGGCAGACTAAACATTTTTTGGTAAATAAAAACATTAAAAGTCAAACATTAAACATCTTACTTTGCGTAGTTAGCTCCCTGTTCGCTGCATGGTTGATTTGCTTCAATACCAATAAACACCATATCAACTATAAATGATACTACTACTATCACCATATCAATTAGATCAAAACAATTGTAGAAAAACTCCTTACTGAAATATACAAAACAGTTTTACTGAAATATACAAAACTGTCTTACTGAAATATACAAAACAGTCTTACTTTAATTTACAAAACAGTCTTACTGTAATATACAAAACAGTCTTACTGTAATATATATATATACAAAACAGTCTTACTGTAATATACAAAACAATCTTACTGTAATATATATATATATATACAAAACAGTCTTACTGTAATATACAAAACAGTTGTAGAAAATGGTCTGTTGCAGCGATTTCTGATTGATTTTAGTGGGAGGTTGTGATGTTGTGTCAGGGATCATACAAGTTGCTTCTGTCCAATCAGCGTTGATGTTTCTAGTGAGAAACCCATAGATCTATGCACAGCTAAAAAATCGTAGCAAAAGACCTTTTCATTGCTAACTCTTCACATCAACTAGACGCAGGGTTATATATCAACTCTTCCAGATTCTAGTGTAGTAAAGACAAGAAAAACAAAATCTAGACCCATACATTTAACAAAATGAAATAGGATCTGTGTTTGAATCCGATTGTGAATAAATGGAATGTGGTTTCAGTAGTTTAATTAATCATCAATACTTTGGTGTGCAATGATAGGGGTGGGGGTACATTTTGTGAGAACATAGACGTCCCAGCCCAGCCTTCTCTTCAATGATTTGAAACTGTCAAGTGTTCTTTTACGTGCACGACAATGTACACTGTATACAACAGTAAACTCTGTTTTGTCAGCCCAGCAGGCATCACTCATGCCAAGTAAAATATCGCTACGGTTCTTGTTGGGCCATGGTGAGACTTGAAGCTGTGGAATTCTAGTTGATAGGTAGTCTCTTATCATCCATACAAATTTTCTACGAATATTAGTCTGGATGGGTCCTCAAAATTTGACGGAAAATAGGTCATTGTCTGGATTATCCAGTCATTTAAGTTACCACGTACTGAATCTATCAAAACAGCTCGCTTGTCAACGATGACACTCTTTAAAATTTTGTTTGTAAAGGTTTCAATTGAAATGGTAATTTTCTCTCGTCATGAATCAGACGTACATGTATGGCTTCTCACAATCTTCTTAATTCTTCATCGTCTCTATTTTGTTTCTAATAATAGATGTGCCAAGTGAATTTTGGGATATATTTCAACCACGCTTTATAGAATCTAGCAAAATCGGCCCAGCTTGATAAGATCTAGCACTTACTGAGATTTAAGCCAAAAGGTTCCATTGCCCATGCGTAACCAAATGTTTGGTTTTTTATGTGTTAGATTATCCAGTAATTTTCGTCAAAAATTGAGAACCGACCCAGACCCTCCGTGCGTTGAAGACTAGGGGGTTCTGGGTGACCAAGACTAGTTGATAGGCCAACTCCCTGACCTGTCGATATAGATTCAATTTAAAATGGGATTTAATGTCTCAATGAATTGCACAACCAGGCTAATGAGGTAAGGGAAATGTCATACAGCTAAGTGAGAAAGATGCTGGCTCACTAACCTTGAGCCCACATGTTGGCTCCCAGTGTTGGCCAAGAAAATTCATCAAGATTTTCAGGCGTGGTTTCCCCTTGGCGTGGTGCAGGATTAAGGATCTAAGAAGGACAACTGTCTACTCATTTGGATGGGATGAAAAAAACCAAGTCCTGTGTACACATTAACATGCACATAAAAGATCCCTTGACAGTTGGAATTTGATATCAGTTTAGGCCATAGAACAGCAGGACCTTAAACCCTATTTCATTTTAATTTGCCCTTATGACAATATAAGATTATACCATAGAACAGTAGGATGTTAAACCCCATTTCATTTTGCCCATAAGGCAGACAACCTAGATACGCTAATGTGCACACCAGGACCTCTGAATTACTTATATTAGTATCAACAATTTGAATAGCACTATCACTAATTAATGATTAATTATCTTCCAGTACTAATCCAATATACTTGTTGATCTAGATACTCACCCCTGATAGAAAATCCTGGCAGCTATTTCTAATACAAACAATGTAATGATTATATGTGAGATGATCTCTAGTACGTTATTACTATCAGCACAGTTATCTGATGCTAGCACGATGATGACTAGTATAAAATCTAATAATATTAATAGCACTGTCACTGCACGAAATAAAATATGTTCCACAATATTCCTCACTTTATACTGCCAAAACCTGAAAATAAACAAACAAATATTTATCACAAATCAAAATAATAATCGTTCTTGTAAAGCACTGGACTCCAAATAGTATTGAATGCTCAAGACCTGACAAAAGTTACAGGTCATAGTTTATAAACAGGTAGAGGGAATATGTGGCTAAGTGGGTAAGATGCTGCTTTCAAGCCTGGATGTCAGGTGTTCGATCCATGCATAGGCCGAGAAAGTTCATCCAAATTTTCCGGTGTGGTTTCTCTTGTCAGTGATGCGGGACAAAAAACTGAGGTCCCGTTTACAAATTTGTGTGCACGTAAAAGATCCTTTGGCAGTTGGAATTTGATATAAGAGTATGCCCAAGGGCTGGCTGTTCGGGCAAAATTTCCTGCATAGCACACTTGGTGCATACCCATCTTCATTCACCCAATTAAGAGCAGAACAGTAGGGTGTTGAACCCTGTTTCATTTCATTTATAAACAAGTACATGTAGGTTTTGAGTTTTTGTTTTCAAAGACACTGAGAGATGGGTCTGTCTGTAGATGTTGTGGTAGAGAGTTCCATATGTACTGTGTATATGTGATCCATCACATATATAATGTATATGTCTCCACTCTCCAGGTTATACTTTAAATATATCTGACCTTTAATAAAATAATAAGGGATTTTCACCTCTGAAAATTATGCTTTTCATGCATAAGTATAAAGACAACTTACTCAAGAGCTGTTTTAGGTTCAAATGGGTTCCCTGCCGGATCATCAATATAATCCATTCCATTCTGTTTATCCTCAATATCATGGAATGTGATCTGACTCTGACTTTGTTCTGGATCCTGACTGACTTGTATATGAACATCTCCAAGATTTTCTTCCGCTGTTTTCATGGCAACTTCATTTAACACTGCCCTGCTGGGAGCCAAGTCATTATCAAATCTTTCGTAGTTTGACATCATAGAATCTTTAATGTCTACAGGATCTGAAATAATTATACATGTGTTGATTTATATTTAGCATGTTGAGATGTAGATCAAGTTCATTTTTTTGCCTCTGACCATCAGATGTACGTATGTATGCTACAACAACATTTGACATGTACATGCCTTACTGTCACTTTTGTACATGAATTTTGAAACTAGTAACAGGTCACCTGAGAAAGCAGACAAGGGAAACTCATACAAACCTACATGTATTTAATACCTTTAGGGAGAGAAAGAGGAATTGGGTCTAACGTCCCTCGACATAAACTGGGTCATTTTGTGACTAACATCTATGATTCCAATTTTATTTCAATAATTCGCCTGAACATAGGGGTCTTTTTAGCAGTGGTAGGAAACCGGAGAACCCGAAAAAACCCATGGGATAATACAGGCAACACTACTCTACTTGTCACGTAAAACCAAGGAATCGAAACCATGCCAGTTGACTCAATGACAGACCTTACAATGATACAACGCACGCACATGCAACTAACCATCAGGCAATCCAACCCCCTGGGTCACTTGAAAAGGGAGACAGATGGAACCCATAAAAATCTACATGTAAATGTAAATGGCTTTGGATCCACCAATACATGTAATCTGGTTATTTAATCTCCATAATTAAATACCTTACATACATGGAAACATAATTTATCATAAATTTTACTTCATTTTTAAAAGAATTCAATATTATACACTGTTCCTCAATCCCTTTCAATTTCTGAATAAAATATTGTTTAAAAAAAAAATATTATACAATGACAGTGATATCAGCCTGTACCACAAAATCACAAATCTACTTGTGTATTACACATTGATGTAAGTCTGTAGATCACAAACCGACGTAGTGTATTACACATGATATTAGTCTGTTTGCCACAAACCAACTTGTGTATTAGTCTGTACATGTCACAAATCCATCAGTGTATTACTTGTATGTTGATCTAAGCCTCTACATCACAAATCAAAGCAAAATCAATATATATCATCAAATTAAAATTTAGATATACAGATGTACATTACTTGTATTATTATTATTAGTATTATTAGGCCTATTTGATATTCTAATCAGTGAGTCTGGTTCCATCATAACTAGTGACTATTGGTACTCCAAATTACCGGTACACCATATATACTGTTTTCTAATATTTGCTATATTCTTTATAGAAATGAAACCTGTACAGAAGAGCTATATTTATATACAACTAATTAAAATGCCTGCAGGTTTAATTAGCTGTTTAACCTTTTGTACCAGGTGATCTATATTAATTAAACATTTAACTTGTAATAAATGTGTAGGGTGGGGCTCTAAATTGAACAATTGTTTTCAGTCAATGTCTGACTACATGTAGCTACAACATCTTGTTCTATAACATAACAGATCTGTTTCTTTTGAAAAACATTTTTTAATCCTCACTTTGTACTGCCCCCTAGATCCTTTAGGTCACCGAGCTCGATCTGGTCATGTGATTGTGTCTGACTGCAATTTGTCAATTTTGATGATATTTTAAAACAAATATTGCTCAACACAAACAAACAAAAAGTAAAGTACAATGTACATGCTCAACATAACATTTTGTCCGGTGCAAGTAAAATCATAATTGCCTCTTTAAATAGTTTAAAAACAATTTAAATTAATCAACATTTATAAAAGACAATTGAACGAACTGGTGAATAATAAAAAAAGGTTAATGATAACTAAATTATATAAAGAGTTAAAGACGCATATTATACATCGTCAGGCTGTGGGGTATAATATGGTAATTACATGTATGTAACGTCTAATAATTAATAATATAAATATGAGATGTTTAATTACACTATCATGAGTTACTAAGGTCAAGTAGTCTCTAAGCTAAAAATAGTTGGATGACATGGTTAAATATAGCCTTTTGATTACCACGATATACAGTATATCAGTCTATCAATGAATACCGGTATACTGATAGCGATATACTAAATGTACTGAGTCAGCAAAATTTATTTGTATGACTGTCTTATTCAAACTTTCCAATAAATGACAAGTGATATCAGGTGTTCTGTCGTACTCTGTCATATGTATAATACCCATCCAGAGCAATAATTATAAAAAAAACTGAAACTGGAATAACTTCACCTCACAGTCTGTATGTACCTTAATTTGTGAATCACAAAACCTTGTTGCTGTAAGTGACATTAATTTGTGAAATGGTAATTTTTTTTTAATCTCAATACCGTACTGTACAACTTTACTGTACAATCAACTTATGTAAATTTTAAAAATACAAAATGCAATACAGTGTTTGTTAGTATAAGTAAAGTTGTCTCTGTTTATTCAAACATGAAATAAATTTAAACTTCTAAACTAAAAATAAATCTAAACTATTAAACCTGTAGAAATTCTATCTGCTTCCATAATCTCAATAATATTGTCCTCTGTAAAATAATGTATATGGTTTTGTAGTTAGAGCAACTGGCTGTGTATTAACAAATATTAATAATAAAGCGCTACTCAGCTGCACACAGGACACTTCCTTAATGCACGCCTGGAAATAAGGCACCCGTCACGGACAATGTTAGACAGAGATTCAGGCTTTGTCAGGCACAAAACCTCTGGTGTCTGTCATCTTGTTTGGCAAGAATTTGTCTTTTTTATTGATATCATCAATACATGTCCAGCAATGAGTCGAAAATGTCAGGTACTATTTCATTAGTGCCTGACATTCTGTCAGGTACATCTAAAACAGTTATTTCCAGGCCTGTTAATGTTATAATATAATTTATATCTTTGCTGTATTCCTGCATTAAAACTTTGTCTGTTTTGCTGTAAATGACGTTAATGGGTCACATTTTTTTAAAATTTAAATTAAGATTTTGACAATTGCCAGGGAACAAAATGTAGATCTCCTGTTTTTAAACATTTCAATAACATACTATTATAAATAGAACGACAAGTAAACACAGTCTAACAATAACATACCAGTAGCTTGATCAAAATCCCAAACATATCTAAATGAATGTAAACTATGTACAGATAGTCACTTTATATTTATGGCTCAAAAACCAAACACATATAAAGGAATGTAAACAACAGATGTAGTTATTTTTTTATGACACTAACTGTCACACCAGTACATGTATCTGGTCTTAATTTGCAGATATAAAACACATAATCTAGTCCCTTTTGTCAAACAACTGCAAAATTAACACATGATCAAGCACCTTTCATCAACTCTAAATAAGGCATTTTAAAAAAAGCTACCCAGGTACAGACTGTATCCATGTTTATTTGGTCACTTCAAAGTATTATTACCACCATGCAGGTAAAAATTATATCGGGCATGCTTCTGAATTTTAAGAGTGACAAGATGCAATGGAGTCCATTAAATTAAGTAGCCAATAATAAATATGGGTAATTTTTCAAAATAATTTAAGATGTAGGCTCCTAAGGTGGGCCTACATACATTATTTGTATGAAGTCGTATCAACACATTATCCTGTTATTAACCATATGCTTTAATTCATGATACATTTATTACATGTAAATGCAATTAAACATAGACTATATTTTTTTTCTTCTTTATTTTTTCTGATTTCAACACTCGAAAAATAAAATTAAAAAAATGAATCTGTTTTATTATTATGTTTATGGTTATACATACTATGTGTCTCAAATTTTAAACAATTGATTTAAATTTATGTGCACCTGTTAAATATGTATACTTCATAATTACTGAAACTAATGTCACGATCTTTCAATCTTTGATACGCATGAGACACAATGATATCAGCTAGAGTTTAACCTGGCCAGGTAAAGTTATTATCAACCACGACAGACTGACATTTAAAAAGGGGTGTATCCTACACAAGACCTTTTTTGAACTGACAGTATTTCTTTCTAACTGATCACAAACGAAACAATCCTCGCAATGGCTTCGTGATTAGCTGTTAATCATCTGCGATTACTTGTCTAAACAACAGTGCTGATGTTTTCTTAGCCAAGTGCCCTAAATCACCACATATCCTACCTGTTTTAATAAGTTAAAATAACATTCTACAGGCGTTTATCATCTTCTGCATTGAGTTATTAGATGGGGTCATCAATGGATAAAGGTGAAAGGTTGAGGTCGATTTTTGTGTTCGTCCAATGGAACACCGTAATACATATTTTTAAGGAAGTCATCATTACCGGAAGACGAAATTCACAATATGGCGGTGAAATAGCAAAGGAAAAGTAATGCGCGATGAAAAATATATAATTTTATGAATCATGTTTTGATTAACGCTATATTATTGATTGACACCCCTTCCTAGAAATATGGAGGATATATTACAGCGCGTAAAGCAATGGACAGACCCAGAATTGAGAGAAAACTTCGAGAAATATGGAGAAAAAGTTGGACCGATAACTGCGAGCACTCGCAAGTTATTTCAGAAAAAAATAGCAAAGAAGATATTTTTAGAAGAACACCCTGGGGAAACAGAATCTTCTGAAACCGAGAGTTCTGACAGCCCACAGACGTCAAACAAAACAGTATTAAAAAATGACGAATCACAAAATAATATTGTTTCTGTTAAAAATGCAACCCCTTCCATGTTCTATGCTGTCTGTCTACCAAAGGAAGAAGATCTTTATGAAGGTTTGTATTTGTATAGTCAGAAGTCTATGGAACAAGTTTTTTGATAATGCATTCACGATGTAAACCATGGCTCAGTGCTGAAAGCGTTATCGCTCCCTAACCAGGAGTACAGAGATCAGCATGTTGGCAAAGAAAGTTTGTCAGGATTTTCCAGCATAGTTTCCCATGTAAGTTGCAAATGGCAAGGAGCAGTGTCTGGTCTTTTGAAATGTACAAATAAACCAAGTTTCTTTGTACACATTGGCATGCATAAAAGAATCCTGGACAGTTTTCCAAGCAGAATTTCCCTCCTAACGAATTGCTTGGTGCATGCACTTCATCATTATCTCAGTCGATGCAGAACAGAGCCAGTCATCCAACACTATGACATGTAGACTAGAAGTTTAATTAATTTTTGTTTTTCTTTATTTTCAGGTGATTTGGTATTTGTTGATAAAATGGCTGCCTTGAATCTAGTGAAGAAATACAAAGGTTCAAGATTTAAAGTTTTCAAAAATCGAGACGAGGCACAAGAATTTACTAAACCAGTTAAAGTTGCTTCTCCAGCTCTAGTGCAGGTTACTTGATTTTTTCAAATTATTTAGAAAGTAGAAAATGTTAATCAGTTAGTGTGCACATTATTTGATATTTTGCTGGAACTATACCATGTATATAATACATATGTACCACTTTTGTCTTGTACTGAAAAGTAACTGATTACTGACAACAACTTGTGGATACTGGAGCCTTTTCTATTTTAATTTAAAGAAGCTTTATGTAAGATTTATACAGGTGACTGATGTTGTGACTTGCCTAAAAGCCAACTTCAAGCAATATGTAATGTCAGATTTTAATGTAAGTAATATACATGTTGTTTTGTTTTATTAATTTCACTGCTGTTTTATAATAATACATTAACTATCCCTTTATTTACAGAATTCTGAAACTGGATTTGAAAAAACTTCTACTGGAATAGCTGTGGAGAAGAGTGCTTTCAAGGGACCAAAAACTGCTGAGCTTGTGGCATTACGTCGAACCATTGAGAGAGGAGATTTTGAAACATTTTCGTCAACTGTATGGGAGAACCCTCGATATCTAATCAGTAGTGCTGATACTCCAGTTATTTTACATGTACGTTGCATTTTTGTTTTTGTTCTTTTAAAAATAATCCAGAGTTTGGAAGTTGATCGCCTCTGCCCTGACGATACAGAAATCAATAAAACTCTGTTGAATTTCAAACCAGAATTATGAATTCCAAATAGTTTTATTTTAGGACACCAACATGCTTAAAAGATTTTATTTTTCACTCATCTTTTGGACCTTGTGGATTGACAATTTGTATGCTTGTTTGAATTATTTTGAGTACTAATCGTCATTTGCCTGTCCAGGAAATATCCAAATTTTTATGACTTAATTCTTAATCCACGTTGAAGTATTCTCAGGTTAATTATTTAATCAAGAAACAAAACCGGAATAATACACACACACACACAAACTAGGTCATTTCAGGACTAACATATGATTGGGCAGGTGAATCTACTCCTTTTGTCATACACCCGAAATTGAAGCCACCCACTGGACTCAATGACAGACACCATTCGGCCACCAAACACCCTTTACAGAAAAAAAATATATTGCCTTCTAATTAGGAATATGTACAAATATTTCTGTATAAAAATTAGAATTATTTTTTTTTTGTATTTATATTTTGTAGGAAGGTTTACGATACAATGCTCTACATATGGCTGCCATATCAAACAAACCAGCTATGTGTAAACTGGTTTTAAAGACTGTCTCAAACCCAGAATTTACAGAAAAACTTTATTGTTTCTCACATGAATCACAAGAGACAAAACAGAGGCGAATAGATTTTGTGTTTGATCTTTATCTGAATATGCCAGATAAAGGTGTAAGTAATAGTTTTATTATTTCATAATAATAGGGACATTTACACAGGGCTTCATTTTTGAAAAAAGTGCGAGTGTGAAAAAAAACACTGGCCGTAAACTTTGCAAAAGCACTTTCAAATACATTGGCGCACAAAAATTTTGCTTGAGCTGTTTATTCATTCAGAGGCACCTGATAAAGATATTTGCTATTTATTCACTAAACCCAATAAGTGATTGACACTTCGTTATTTGAATGTATGCAATTATACATATGGTTACTGTTTTGAGCCCATAATAATAAACACAGAACTAAAAAATCACTTCATTGCTGCATGTTGAGAAGACTGACCTCACAGTTCTGCCAATTACATCCATTGTTTCAGCCAGTCAAAAGTTTGTCTAAAATTATATTCGGTGACAAGTCGTGAATTACATCGATCAAGAAATTCTTGAAGATAAATAAATTGACACTGTTTCATCTGTCAACGTGCAAAAATGTGTATATTATCTTCAAATAAAAAGGGATTATTCTATACAGCTAATTTGGGTTTGTGAAACCTTTTCTCAAAACAAGCAAATGTACATTTTTTCAATGATATTTTAGCAACTAAGTGAACACACATTATGGCGACAAGTCTGTTGTCATCGGGTACCTTATTGTAGAGGATTGAAGTGTACATGAAAAGATTTTGCCTTGAGAAATTGTAGATTTTTTTATTATATTTTGGCGAAACTTTGATGTTTACCAAATTTGATGAGGATTGCTTATGTTATCAAGAAATCTAGAATAAGTAATACATCTCAGAAACAGAAAGTCTAAAGTATATGTGTGTAAAAGTATTTGGAATGTCCCTATATTGTATGAACATTGGCTATGTAATATTTGTACACAGTTTTTAAATCTAATAGTTTATCATTTTATTTTAACAGAATGGTGAATCTCCACTACATTTTGCCTGTAAGTTTGGTTTTGCCGATGTTGTTCGAGCGTTGCTAGAGCATCCTGGGATTGATAGGAACATGTTAAATAAACACGGAGAGACACCACTCAAGGTTAGTGAAAATGTATATTATTACTTACTTGTTTATCACTGTAACTCAGGTATCGTTAAATCGTGTGTATTTAGTTCTAATTTCTAACGCATTCATTTAATATCAAATCAATAAAATTTGTCTCAAATCAACAGACATTATTGAATATGAACTCTTGTGTTAAGGTTAAAGCTGACCGTTTAAGTTTGATAACTGTCATCTAATTTATAAGCGATTAATTACCGGACCGCTGTTCAAATTAATCCACCCAATATTTTATTGGTGTCCAGGTTACATCCATTGAAAGTGTGTACTAGAGAGCTGTTTACCGGTATATCGGACATCTATTGATTGTTAGTGTACATTACAATAGAATTGTTTATAATACATGTACATTGTTTATAGTGCTATTTATATCATAGTTCATACATGCATTGATAGTAAGTGTATGGTATTCATCCATTGTAGTTCGCAAGGGATTCCTCAATTCCTCAAATGATGTTAAGAGACTTGTTAAATAATCAAATTTTTGTATATTTGCTCATCCATCAAGCCACGATTGTATTTTTTCAAAAATACCAATGATGACTTTAATGTATACAATATGGTACAAGTACATGTACAGTGGGCATTGGGTGGTCTAAGAATGGATAATTGTCTGTTCTTTAGATCATAAGGTCAGTTATTGAGTCACGTGGCGTGGTTTAGATTCTCAGCTTGTAAGTGCCAAGGAGTAGGGTCGTCTGTCATTGTCTGGGTCCCTCTCACTGCTAAAGACCCATATATTTGTATGTGCAAGGGCATTAATGAAATAAAATTGAACATGTTAAACTGTAGTTCTAGTTTGTGTCAAGTTGGCATTAAACCCCATTTCCCTTCAACACCCGTCTTCCTTACCCCAGTGGGGCAGAACAGTAGGACGTTAAATCCCATTTTTCTCTTCAACAAGTTAATGAGGGTGATTCAGATGTTGATATCATTACATTTGTAAATGTCATGGTGATGAGATAATTAAGATCATTAGCTGGCAATTAATTGACTTTGTATTTTACTATGAATTTTCTCGCTAGATATTTGATTTAATGATAAATACAGATAACCTGAATTCTACATTTAAAGGTTAAAGTGAATATATATTGTTAAAGTTCCAGTAACACCAGGAAATATTTACATGTAATTTGCTTTATTTTTGACAAGATACCAACATTTGTTAACAACACACATATATACATATTATATCATTGGCTAGTAAATGTTACAGAATCGGAAACATTCATTGTCTTCAAGTCACAGCTTGAAACTGATATATTTACTTGTAAACTTTCTTGATTAGATGAGGAATTGATTGTTCAATATAGGGTTTTGAACATGAGGAAATGAGCATGGATTTGAGCTATAAATTATTATTACACAGCACAATAAACAAGGGTTAGGGATAGGTTTAGCTCTTTAGCTCAAATTTTGTAGTACATGTATATATATATTTAATCATTGAGTGGCATTTAGTAACTGAAAAGTGCAATAAACTATAACACATACATGTACTTATGGAAAAACAGCTACAAATAGCCATGTGACGTGAATTGATACACTGTGTACTGTTCAGTATGAGTGAATTTACGTAGCGGCTTTGTGTACTAAACGTTAACAAAACATAAATTCATGTTTATAGATATCCTAATAGACAGCCCATTTTATCAGATCTTTGGTCAAAGGATGATGAGTGCACACAACACAGCAGTAAACGTATGCCAAATCTGTATGCTTACTATAGAGCCCAGTGAGCGTGTTGAACCAACTATGTCACTTCCTGTTTTAATAAAAATCAATTTATCGCTTACAAAAACTTTTTTGCTTTTGTTACAGAGGGGATTATTTAACAATATACATTTAAGATTTATGGAAGCCTTGTTGAAATTCGTTGGTCTTCCCCTTTAATGGAACTAAACCAATTCTGGACTAATACCAGTATTCCTATTGCATGTTTCATAATATTGGAATTTGCAAACGATTCCTATTGCTTAAAATGGCGCTTTGGGACCATTAACTGACTGACATTTTAAGCCAGCAAAGAATGTAATGAGAATTTAGATGGGCATAACTTAACATTAGGCCTTAATTTTAATTATATGGAGGCCAATAGAGTTTTTGAAAAGACTTTTTTTTATTGTGTCTGGATTTCATTGTAGTTGCATGTTGGTGGAATCCATAAATAGTTGTTTCTGCCTCATTGCCTATATTTCCGACGATTAATCTCTGTTATGTGTGTGTGAGCTATAACCTGTCGTTTTCTTATTGAAATTTCTTTTCATACAAAAGTGCTGAAATCATGACTTATGAACAATGGATCTATTCTCATCATTCAATAAGATTCTCACACAGTATTTAACTGTTATTGTTCTACTACCGGACATTCATCATTATTATTAATAAATAAAACAATATAATCCTCTTTTGATGACTATATATACATATATATGTATTTCTATAACACCAATCAGGAGATGACACGACTTCTATTTCTGTACAATATTCTCAGCCAATGAATTTTATAGACGTTTGAGGTATTGTTCAATTGTAGCCATGTTTGAAAATAGGGTGGGGAATGGAATGGTATGATAGTTTTAAAGATTGTAATTGACTGATGGGTCCCAAACAATTTCTTAAGGCGTGACAGAGTTTAAACCCAGGGCCGTGGAATGAATGTGTATTGACTTGCAGTCTGTAGGACACAGTTGCTCCGTGCCTAAGGCTCCATTTCATTGACCAAGAATTCCTGTATTGTCAGACACAATTCCCAAGAATTATACAGCTTGGTTTCTTCATGGTGCTTGATGTATGAGATGCCAAATTATGGTGACTAGTGTTATGGATAGGACATAAAATCAAAGTTTTGTCACATTGGTTGAATGTTACTGATCCCCTGACAGTTGAAAATCGAAATAAGACTTAAGCGCAAAAGCTGCTGCTTGGCCAAAATTTCCCTCATAGGACAAAACTGTATGGTATGTGTTCATTTGATTCGTTTGGCAGTGTGGAAAAAAAAGCTGCCTGTGCAAATCCAAATTAATTAGTTCAGTTAGTGCATAGGACACTGTATGCTATTATTTATGTCCATCTTGATTACTCTGGTTGGTGCAGAAAAGCCGATGCCTGGGCAAAATTCCATCATAGGACACCGTATGGTATGTGTCCATCTTGATTAGTTTGGTTATTGTGGAAAAGATGCTGCCTCCATAAAATTTGACACACAGAACACTGCATGATTTTATTATGCCTGTCTTCATGATTAGTCAGATAACTGCAGAAAAGTATGCCGTTAAACCTGCCATATTGTACATGATACAATTTTAAAACAAGAAATTTGGACTAACCTGGTGATAATAATGGTGTTGTACATTGTGATGATGGTGATTTTAATACAGGAGTTGTTGGTCTTGAGTTGGGTCTCGACCGCGTAATTGGGGTCACAGGCCGAATCTTTTTATCTGCTAATCTTTCTGTTTCTGTCAAAAACGAAATATCTTCCAAACTGTTGGAACTTTCACTGCCCTCTCTGTTCTGTTCTCTCAGGAATGTTCTGACCCGTCCCATGTCAATATCAATTGTGGGTAGTAAATTGAAATCCTTCTCATTCATGTTGAGGTTTTATTATAAGTGCTAGACAATTACTAGCATGTCTTTAACTTGTTTCTGTCTTGGTTATCAAACAATGACAAAAGTTATTGCAAAAAATACCCCAAGGGGATATTTGACGTAATGTTACATCGTTATAACTCTAGCTTTCAGTCAGTTAATCCTTCAGAACTGTTGATCCTAATTCATTATTAATTATTAATCTCCTTTATTAATTTGATTCAGAAATATATATTGAGTATTATTGACTAGTATATTCAAGTCTTTGCAGTGTTAGATATATCTATAAGTCTGTGAATTTATAGAAATTGTTTTTGCATATTATTTGGCATTCTCCCATCTGTGTGTTTATCTTGAAGCGATCTGTCAATTAGGATCAATCTAGTGGATCTATACATGTAGATTTTTCATAGTTGAGAATACATGTACCTTATCAACATGATTAAGAATTAATCTAACTTTTCTGTATTTTCATATAATACTAACAACAGGTGTATAGGTATAAACTTGGAGGCTTATTGATTGATGTTAACTATTATTGTTAAGATTAAATCCAACTTGTAGGCTTATGTGTATGAATCTTCTTAATATAGCACTTATAGTAAACTGAGGTATAGATAGATGTAAACTATTCATGGTTGGTGGTTTCAAATTGGGATTAATTGCAACGTGTAGATTTATCTTCTGATTGTTTGTGACAAGCCACACTCGGTATTTATTATCACCTCTGTTGTTGAGATTCAAGGAAATCTATTGATGATTAATGGCTGTTTATTGATCTGTAGTCTCCTGTAATTAAGCAAGACACATATTATTTTATATCTGTACATTTTATATCTTTCAAGGAGGGGTTCCACCTCTGTCTATATTCTAACAATTCTTAAAGGAGATGTTCCCCCTCTGTTTATATTATAAAAATACTTAAAGGAGATGCTCCACCTCTGTCTATATTCTAACAATACTTATAAGAGATGTTTCACCTCTGTCTCATACTCCTTGCAGTGTTCCCTTTAATTAGAGCTAATCTCACTTAATACTGCTATTATGGAAACAAATTTGTGTTCCAAATTATGACTGGTAAATAATCCGATTAACAACCAATAGCTACTATGTAACTGTGTAACAATATTGTTATGTTTTAACCAGTGTATTGAAGAATATTGCAGAAAAACTAATTGCGTGACAAACAAGGCTATCAAAATGGATACAATGTAAACAATAATGTTTGGAGACAAACAAGTCTTACCATTTTTATACCTTAAATCACTGACCAAATTTATAGGGAAGACCCCAGATTGAATTAAATGAAGGACTGTCTTGTTGCTGTACATGGGACAGATTTGATTGAAAGGGAAAAATAGACACACTCCCCTAAAAGCTCAAGAAGCAGACGCCAGTCCAGCAATTGCCAGAGAGAGATTTCTCGGGCCATTGCTCTGTTTATATTCTAACAATACTTAAAGGAGATGCTCAACTTCTGTCTATATGCTGAATTAAGAAATAAAGTTTATGATCCTGTACAACCCGGAACATTTTAAAAAATAGATTATAGATTTGATTTTCGTGCATTCTGAGGTATGTTCTGGGCGAGTAACACAACAATGTGTTGTTCCCCTGCTAGATTCGATATTGATAATATTATAACCATGACAACTTTCAAATACATGTACCACAATAAATCAAAATATTGCATTCATCACAGGACCAGAAATCTTGTGTGTAAATCCAGTGGTAAAAACTCAACTAACAATGTCATGGATGGGACAGTGTTTCTTTAATGGCTGGATTTTATTCAGATAAAAAGTACATGTACATTGTACCTGCATTTATTTGTCTTGTTTCCAGACCATTTTATTTTCATATTTCATATTTTTATTACTGCTACATCTGTGACCATTACAACTGAATCTGTTTTAACTAGAAAATATATATAAAAAAACAACATAAAATTGCTTATATGTTGGATCAGTTTGATGAAAGATCTTTAGATATGTTGTGTTTTGACCCTGTAATGACAAACCACCCAAAACAACAGCTCTGCCTATAGATAGTTGCTGAAGTCCCATGAATGTAGCTGCTGACCACACCCATTTAAACAGTTTAAGAACCATGTGCTAGTTCTGGGAGAATCTGGGAAGTAATATCTATCGGGCCATTTTCAAAATACTTTTCTCTAATCTGCTTCTGGGAAATAGGATACATCTACGGGTAGGTGTAAACCATTTGGCCACTCCCCACCCCCCTTGATGTTGCAGTATATTTGCGTTGTATGCTTGATATTCAACAAAATAATGTAAATAAAGTTTGTGTAATTTGATAAACAGATTTTTTAGTTTGTATTTTTGAATATCTTATTGATTTATATTTAATAACTGGTTGTCATGAATTATTCATGCTTCCTAGTGACATTTTATGATTGAATCTATCTTTTTGTTGGCCAGCTGAATTCATTTGATTATTGTATGATGTGATTATAAGGATAAAATTTGTTATTCTAACCATTCTGTTTCCATTATATTTCATCACAATGTTTTTTTCGCGGCTAATTCCAAGTCTGGAACTAAATGAGCCACCTATCATAGACATAAATTCAGCCTTTGTCTCGTAGAATTTAATAATACAGAGTTTTTTTCTGTTTTTATTGATACTTTAGAGGGTGTATGGCTCTATTATTTTGAACCTTTAAATAGGCGAAAATGGGTCTAAAAGTACATTAATGTAATGTGAATGTTTATAAAGTGATTTTTATTCATTTTGATTTTTAAAAAAAGTTATTCTAATTTATAATCAATGATATTTTGTGAAATACGTGGATTTTAGGTCTACCAAGTCAATCTTAAACATTTTTAACTATTATTTTGTTGTTTGTGAATAAGCCATTACTAATTACTTCACCATTGTAGGATATGTTTGTGTTTCTTCATAACAAATGGCCCTGAAACCACAGGGTACACGACTCGTGTACTGATTTTAAAATGTTCATTGTGTCTTAAATATTGGATGTTAATATTGATAATATAACCGCATCAATATTGATTGAAATGTATCAATATTGAATTTCAATTCATGTTTATAACTGCAAATATTATGGACAATATCAAATTAGAGATATAGCCCCTTTAAATACATGTTCGGTACATGTATAAAAGTTCAAAATGGCCAGTACACATAGTTCATATTGCATGCTTCACGTAAAAATAAAACCATGGCTATTGTATAAAATGTAAATTCTTTCCTCATCCATTTGAAAATTTGTTTTAGCTTCATTGTTGCGTGTGCAAACCAGAGCAAGAAGTTAAAACAGACAATGTTATAGACCTGAGTTTGGAATGGTTCCAGACTAATTGGCACAAATGAAGTTCATACTATTGATTGTGCACAATGACATACGATCGGAACAAACATATTTTTGACATTTATTTCCTATAAAGATATATTTTGGCTGTTACATTTATCAGTATCTGTGATAGACGAACATGTATCTAGACTTATCTATTTAGTAAGAAATGGTTTAAGGCTACTGTAAATGTTACACTTGTACATATACATATATTTCATGTAAAGATTTTAAAAACATTAAGCTAAAAAAAAAGATTATGTAACAATGGAATAGACCGTGGGTCAGAGTCAAAAATAGCTGATTACATGTACGACCTATGTGAAATATGATATATGATGACTTTGGGCTTTCCATCAGATGTAAAATCCTTCTCACCCATGTCTGTTTTTGGTTTCATACATGTACATTTTATGTACATAAAGTTAATAGGTATCATGCACTATGTAGTGTATGACTTGTGTCTCATGTATAAGGTAGTGCATGTATGGTGTCATGCACAAGGTAGTTAATAACTAGTGCCATCGTGTACAAGGTAGTGTAAGACTTGTGTCTTATGTACAAACAAGGTACAAATATGTACATGTAGGGTCTCATGCACAAGGTGTAGTGTATGTTTGAACATGTGGAATTTATTTTTGTAAACTGTTCTTTTTTATGGGGTGAGGGATTATAGGCCTAAGAGTAAGATAAAGAATAATGTTGTTCTGCCAACCACAGTTACATGTAATTCTATGTATGCCTGGACATTAACCCTACATTTTGTCAACTGGTCGTAGTAGTCACTACATGTACTAATGAATACTGATATTTCTGGACAATTGAGTCTACTATTTTGTCAGTGAATATTGTAGACTCAGTTATATAGCAATATCACCTCTTCAGCCAATGAAGGACTGTCAATTACATGTATATAATATCCTTGTCACAAAATTTGCCGTCACATTCTCAGTGTTGAAAGTTTTAAAAAATACCCCGTTTCGACTGGAACCCTTGATTTGATCAGTTTGCTTGTATTCACCCTCAACTTAATGTTATTTTCCAGGTTACAAAAGCCTTTGGGTTTAACCCCATATCACACTCGTGTATATAAATATTGTGTAAATAATGAATGAAATGACTACTTTATTTTGAGAAGTTATAATTTTGGTGTCTTATTACCCTTTCACAAACTGATCTTCTCTGCAATCTGTAATCTAAAACATAGTTTCACTTCCATTTCCAGAACCCTGAAACAAGAGATTAAAATATAATGATAGGCTTATATCGATTGTAAGTGCAACAAGGCCTGTAGAGTTTTAAGATTTTATGAAAAATAGATGTAGTTTGTTGATCCTTTTAAAGATGGAATAATACAGAAACAAATTCTACATTGAATAATGAATATGGAACAATTATTAGATTATCCTGAATTTACAAAAAAGGTTCTGTCAGAATTGTCATTTATACATGTATGTAGAGAGAGAGAGAGAGAGAGAGAGAGAGATGGAGATGGAGATGGTGTTTATCGTCCACTCTACACAGACTAGTTCATTTCGAGACTAGCCCATGATTCTTGAGAAAACCCAAGACAATAACTGTGGAGAATTGCACTCCTTTAACAGTAAAAGAAATCAAAGACATTAGAAATAAAAACAGTAGAGAATTGCACTCCACAAACAGTAAGACATTAAAAATAACAACAGTAGAGAATTGCACGCCACAAATAGTAAGACAAAACAAAGATATTAAAAATGATAATAGTAGAATATTGCACGCCATAAAAATTGAGACAAAACAAAGATATTGAAAATAACAACACTAGAGAATTGCACTCCATAAACAGTGAGACAATCCAAAGATTGTAAGCATCAGAGAACTATCAAATCAACTAAAAAGCTTTCAATGCCTCATTTAAACTAAGAGCATTAAATACATGCTACGCCATCAATTTCTTCATCCAACCAATTTCCTCTTGACTCATATCCTGATCTATAAAGAAGATAAAACTCTGTCCTTGGAGATTGTCAGAGGAATTGAATTGACTGGTCTTGACTTGATGCTTAACGGCATAAACTCAAGTCTATATTTACTCCTATCTGTGGTCAATATTGGTATTCTCATTGATTCTAATACGAGAACCCTTCAACTATATTACCATTTAGCTGAGGTAATCTGGTGACTAGACATACCTCAAATACTTAATTTATTCATTGTTTTCACCTACATTGTGTCACCATTCGCAAATATTTTTTATTTCTTTTGACATACATTGTACATGTACCTGATGAAGCCATTCAGAAACGATCTGATGTAGAATGGTGTTTTATATCATTTGACAAAAGGTGTCAATTTTCAGAATGTTTTTTTATATATATTTAGTCTTTGATTATTGTTATGCATTTCAAAATCGAAATATTTGACAGGTATGATATATGAAGTCTACTTGGTGTCATTACTCAATGAGTATATGTTTTTGACGTTTTGAAATATATATGTTAACGATATTGCTAGTTGTCTCGATCTTAAGAATGAATAACATCTGTCAGCTGGTAATCAGTTTACATGTACAGATGAAGCATATGTTTTTGATTTCGGTAAAAACAGAAAGCCCTCATGTATTTGAACATAGGTGGATCCAGTGTAAATAAGAATTCTATGTTTAAAAAGCGCAATTTATATGTATGCCTATGTAATTTACTAATTTAGAGATGATGATGGCAGATTTCCGTATCAGAAAATTCCTGGATCAGTCCCTGTTGAAATCTATAAAAATAATGTTCAGACATACTTGTACTTTGTACTCCTTAGATACAAGTGTGGAAGCAGGATGTTATAGTATTATTATAGTTATTCTGGAATTACTTGCATCATTAGTCACCTATTGACAAATAGATATTTACATGTAGAGATAAATCGTAGATTAATGTTATAATATGACAACATTTCCTACAGTTCATTCCATCATCAATCATATTAATTGTCCTTCACGTTCTTAGATTCTTCTATTAATAACTCTGTGTAATTATGGCAGACCTTCGAATATCTCAGCGATTCATCTTGGTCAGCATATAATCATAGACTCTCTTATTTCTTGTAATAAATGTGTACCGTTGTGATGATTATAGACAAATTATTTTCATCAACAGCCAAGACCTATTCATTATTTTGTATTGTTTAAAACATGGTGTCCTAGTCTTGGGTTAATTTGGTATACCCAGGAGGTTAATTTACTGATCAGTTCTAGATGTTGTTCAATAATTAGAAAATCAAAGTTGAGATGAAATTAACGGCAATGACATTTGTATGTTATCGTTTTATGACTTGTTTTTTTGGGTAAAAAATAGGTAAATGGGCGAACAGCCTTCACTTAACTACTAGTTTCATTCTTGTTAGAACTCTTACAGACTTAAATATGAGGATGTGCGGTTGTCCTCTATATATAGGGTTGGTGGGCACCAGAGCACATTTTGATGTCACAGATGGACCGGAGTCAATCTTTAGCACCAGAGTCGATTATTCCGAAAAATGTGCATAGATATTGGGCTGAGAAATTGCTGTTAGAATATGCTTATTTGCATTGACTCAAAGCTCCTAAACCTTTTAACTTCTAAATTTAAAGTTTTCTTTGGTTTGTTTGGGGGTTAGGGGCCACAGGGACTACCCAAAGAATGAAACAAAAACGATTTATGTAAATCATTTTATATACATTCATATTATATCATTACGTATTATTTGTTGCGACCCATTTGTGTCCATTGCTAGTTGCCAAACAATAGAGATCTGGCTCTTTTAAACAAGTAATAATCTATGTTAAGAAACAGTATTTTGAGATTTCCCTTTAGTTGGTTATGGTAGAAGTGGACTGAACAAAACATAGTTGGAATAACTATGTAACAGTACTTTATGAAAGTTGCCAGGGTAAATGGGAAGTTACAGGTTGGAAACCCCTACTATAGAGAGAGAGGGCCAATAGTTTTTTGGATGGGTTGGGAAATCGAGTGTTGTCTACACATTGGCCTGCATGTAAAAGAGGCCTTGGCAGTTTGAATTAAAAAAATATGTAAGAGAAGCCTGTAGCGCTGCAGTGTGGGTAAAATTTACATCATACACGTAGCCATCTGTATGGTGTATGCCTGTCTACAAAAACCTGGAAGGAGCAGAAAAGTTCCAATGCCAGTGCAAGTAGACCTCGGGACATTATTCATGAAGATTAAGTACCCAGGATATCATTTATTTGAAAGAATCAAACTAATATGACAAATGGTAAATGGAAAATAGATCTAAATAAATCCTTTAGTGGTTATCATTAAAATGTATGAATATTATGGATATACTTCTGGGGAAACAATATATGGTTTCAGACAAAGATAAGATAGTCTAATCTAAAGAATGAAATGTTTTATGTCAAAATATAACCGATGATTGTCTCAAGTCTCTACATTAAGACTGATGATGACTTCATGTTCATGAAGCAATGACCTAAAGATTGACAACATCTAGACGTTGCTAGCTTGGTTTGACAATCCTGAACTTTATAGGAACATTTTACCTCAGACAGGTTGTGACACAAACACACTCAAATCAAAACCTTGACATTAAGCGAATCTTGAACTTTGCAACTCAGTCATCACAAGTTTAAGTTTTGGCTGGAAAGCATGAGATATGGTATTTGTGATGATATTTTCTCTCCAGGAATCTTAAGATCCCCAGCTGGGTCAGTAGCCAGTTGAAATTAATGATCAAATAAACAGGTCACAGAATTAAGACTAAATCAAGCTTTCTACTTAAAAGATGTGATATACCACACAGGATATTTCCATACAGATAATTCATCTATCAAGATTTCTACTGTCTTTTCCATCCTCAGTATTCCCACTTATGCAAATTATCTGCCTTTGGTCGTAGCTTGATTCTACGAACCAATAGAATAATACTGTTTACTTACAAGTCTTAGCATCATTGTTTACTTATTCGACAATGATCTTAGTTGCAATAAAATGCAAGTTACTTCCCTTTGCCCACTGGATTGGTCGGTAAAATTAGCGGAAGTATCTCCCGTGTGTTTCATTCCATGTAAATCTTGGCCATCTGATGATTTAGAGAGTTGGATATAAGCTTGTGTCAATAAATGTGTACAAAAATATCGCATTTCAAGTCAAATAGGCAGATTTAGCTCTTACATAATGCATCTTTAAAGTGGACCTAATACAATTCAGCTTCTCCAGTGTTAAAATTACTCTCTTGTTATGAAGTTGAGAGTAGGAGTAAACAGTGTTTTAGAGAAGCAGAGAATCATTATGTCGTTGATTACATCCCTGCCAGCTGGATGAGCAAGACAAGCTGCCACACAAGTATAATTATAATCTGCTAATAATATTTATTTAAAAACCACCTGTTATAATCTGACTCACAAAAACACCTTCAAGCTAGTACTTGTATTTGGAAATAAACTTTAACATTTATTATGTCTTAGGTTATGTGTATATAATGTGTGTCACAAAAACAGTTATTGATTACACTTGACCTTTTCATGCAATATTAGTTTACATTCAGAAACACATCTAAATACATGTAAATATCATTGACATCAAATTCTTTTGATGTTTGTTTTGCTACATGTAGTATAGATTTTGAATAAATTTTGATAACCCCTGTTCCCACACACAGTCACATACATGTACATGTCAAATATGTTTGCTTGTCAATTTGAAGGAGACCAAATTTGGATTTCCAAAAGCAATCTGAATTCTGGTTCTGTTTCCTTGATTCTCTGAAAATGGGTAAACGCATGGGCCTTATAATAACTTCAGTTTAGTTGTGACTGTCTAAAATTATGGTGCTACACAGATCGCTGGTTAGTTAAGTCTATGTACCCATAAGATCCATGGAAAAAGTAAAATCAGACAAGGCTTAAAGATTTGAAATGTACTAGAACAGTTATATGATGTATTAGATACTGTAATAACAGATTCATGTACCACACCTTGAAGACTAAAGTAAATCAAAGATAAAAGATGCCTCCTTTCCATTAGTACAAATTTGAACTCTTGTCCAATGAATGGACTGAATTCTTAAAATAATTTCATTAAAGTTTTTGTAAATAAGACCCTTGGTGTTTACATAGATCAGGACAGGGTCTGTGGTGAGTGAGTAGACTGGAGGTTTTGGGTCATGCCCAGTATTGGTCAATAAAGTTTCTCAAAATTTTCTGGTGTGATTTTCCCCTTGTCAGTGTTGCAGGACAGAGGGCCTGTTTAGTCATTCTGTAGGGAAGAAAACATAAAGCCTGTGTACACATTGTTGTGCATATAAAATAACCAGTCATAGTTCAAATTTGTTGGTCGCATTTCATTTTTTTTTCCTTTAGATAATTAACATCTATACCTGATATCTGACCGGTTGTAGACCTTTTCATTGACTTATCTTTCACATCAAACAGATTGGATATTATCAAGATCAGTTAGTATGATATTATATCAGAAAATAACCAATCTATATAATAATAGTCTTCTGTATATTCCAATTTGTTATTACTTAATTTGATTATGGCGATTGTTTCTGTATGAGTTGTAACACTCCGAGGGTGTGTAATCAATAATCTACTAGCAAGAGTGTGGAGAACAAGTAGAAAGAGACAGTAGAACTAATACACACAAGCTGTTGATACAATAACCATAATTACTAGATTAATAATTGGCTTGCTTCAGTCAAGTATACTGGTGTACTCGTTCTTAGCGGTCTAACCTGGAGAGGCCGGTTGAAAACTGAGATCCTGTGTACACTTTGAAATGCGCATAAATTCAAAATTGGAATATGCTTGCTTCAGTATACTGGGGTACTCTTTCTGAGTGGTCTAAGTCCTGCCATCGACTTAAGGTAATTGACTCTAAGCACATCTCTCCAAGGAGCTAATCAAAGTATCCTTTTCTCTGTCAGGATAAATGGATTTGGTTGAATAGTTGTAATTAAAACTGCCAAGTATGGACATTTATCATCAGTTGTCATGTGAACATGGAATACTAATACAATTCATTATTTGTATCAGCTGCTCAGATACAACCTACCAAATCATTTAAAAGCTTTCATGCATTGGCATTGACGAATTTTGGACTGATACAACTTGTTTGTTGATTATAGGCTTCTTGTACATGAGTAAGAGTCATTTTAAATTTATCCTCCTGTTACTTTGTTGGATATAGAGCCATGGAGGCTGGCAGCATATAGTCATTCGGACAGGAAAAAAAATCACAGGGACCTGTGTACACATTGGCATGCATGTAAAAGAACCCATGACAATTGGAAATCTACACAAGTGTAGGCTGTAGTCAGCTGTTTCGGAAAGTCTTGGTAAAATTTCCCTCAGAGTACACTGTATGGCATATGTCTGTTTTCAGTTCATTTCATTTCCTGTTTACTTCTCTGGGAATATTTCTCACTTTTTATTAACAGGTATGATCCAATATACCATGAACGATTTATATTACCATTTGCCAATCATATCACAATAGTCAATCATCAACAAGTTATAAGGTTTCATTAGCCATTATGAAACTGGAGAAATGAATAAAAACAAATCAATAATTGAAGCCTCAGGTTGCTAGATGTTGCAGAACTTCATCTGTATCTGTCATTCAGATAATTGATATTGTGAAATACATGTATCTATCATCCCTTTTATACTTCAATTTCTTTGCAGACTTGAAGAAATCAAAATGAAATGGGTTTTTTATACGCCCACATTTTCATGTGGACGTATTATGTCGTCGCCCCTGTCCGTCCGGACGTCCGTCCGTCCACAATTTGTTTGTGGACTCTCTACAGGTCACAATTCTTATCCAATTTTGACGAAACTTGAAATATAGGTTTATCCCCATAAGATCTCGGTTCCTTTCGATATTGGCATGTATCGGATCAAAACTTCATGGATTATGGCCCCTGATTGTACGAAAAATCACGTTTTTAGCTTGTGGACCCAATAGAGGTCACAATTTTGAACCGATTTTGATGAAACTTGACATGCATGTTTGTAACCCAAAGATCTTGGTTCCTTTCGATATTTGCGGCTATCGGAATGTAATTTCCTGAATTATGGCCCCTGATTGTCCGAAAAATCACCCTTTTTAGCTTGTGGTCCCTCTGGAGGTCACAATTATTATTCGATTTAAAAAAACGTTTGATTATATCACCGTTACACCCTAAGGAAGGTTGAGTTCGAATTTCGGGAAAATCGGACGAAAATTGCCATACAAAATGGCCGCCGTTTGTACGCGAATACTGTTAAAAAATGGTATATCAAGATTGTGGACCCTGTGGAGGTCACAATTTTGATTCGATTTTGATGAAACTTCAAATTCATGGTTATAACCCAAAGATCTTGCTTCCTTTCGATATTTGCGCATATCGGATCGTAACTTCCTGAATTATGGCCCCTGATTATACGCAAAATCGCCTTTTTTTTAGCTTGGAGGTCACAATTATTATTCGATTTAAAAAACCGTTTGATTATATCACCGTTACACCCTAAGGAAGGTTGAGTTCGAATTTTGGGAAAATCGGACGAAAATTGCCATACAAAATGGCCGCCGTTTGTATGCGAATACTGTTAAAAAATGGTATATCAAGGTTGTGGACCCTGTGGAGGTCACAATTTTGATTCGATTTTGATGAAACTTGAAATTCATGGTTATAACCCAAAGATCTTGCTTCCTTTTGATATTTGCGCATATCGGATCGTAACTTCCTGAATTATGGCCCCTGATTATACGCAAAATTGCCTTTTTATACGCCCACATTTTCATGTGGACGTATTATGTCGTCACCCCTGTCCGTCCGGACGTCCGTCCGTCCGTCCGTCCGGACGTCCGTCCGTCCGTCCGGACGTCCGTCCGTCCACAATTTGTTTGTGGACTCTCTACAGGTCACAATTCTTATCCGATTTTGACGAAACTTGAAATATAAGTTTATCCCCAAAAGATCTCGGTTCCTTTCGATATTGGCATGTATCGGATCAAAACTTCATGGATTATGGCCCCTGATTGTACGAAAAATCACGTTTTTAGCTTGTGGACCCTATAGAGGTCACAATTTTGAACCGATTTTGATGAAACTTGACATGCATGTTTGTAACCCAAAGATCTTGGTTCCTTTCGATATTTGCGACTATCGGAATGTAATTTCCTGAATTATGGCCCCTGATTGTCCGAAAAATCACCCTTTTTAGCTTGTGGTCCCTCTGGAGGTCACAATTATTATTCGATTTAAAAAACCGTTTGATTATATCACCGTTACACCCTAAGGAAGGTTGAGTTCGAATTTCGGGAAAATCGGACGAAAATTGCCATACAAAATGGCCGCCGTTTGTACGCGAATACTGTTAAAAAATGGTATATCAAGGTTGTGGACCCTGTGGAGGTCACAATTTTGATTCAATTTTGATGAAACTTGAAATTCATGGTTATAACCCAAAGATCTTGCTTCCTTTCGATATTTGCGCATATCGGATCGTAACTTCCTGAATTATGGCCCCTGATTATACGCAAAATCGCCTTTTTTTTAGCTTGGAGGTCACAATTATTATTCGATTTAAAAAAACGTTTGATTATATCACTGTTACACCCTAAGGAAGGTTGAGTTTGAATTTCGGGAAAATCGGACGAAAATTGACATACAAAATGGCCGCCGTTTGTACGCGAATACTGTTAAAAAATGGTATATCAAGGTTGTGGACCCTGTGGAGGTCACAATTTTGATTCGATTTTGATGAAACTTGAAATTCATGATTATAACCCAAAGATCTTGCTTCCTTTCGATATTTGCGCATATCGGATCGTAACTTCCTGAATTATGGCCCCTGATTAAACGCAAAATCGCCTTTTTTTAGCTTGGAGGTCACAATTATTATCCGATTTAATAAAACGTTTGATTATATTACCGTTACACCATAAGGAAGGTTGAGTTTGAATTTCGGGAAAATCAGACCAAAATTGCCATACAAAATGGCCGCCGTTTGTATGCGAATACTGTTAAAAATGGTATATCAAGGTTGTGGACCCTGTAACGGTCACAATTTTAATTCGATTTTGATGAAACTTGAAATTCATGGTTATAACCCAAAGATCTTGGTTCTTTTCGATATTTGCGCATATCGGATCGTAACTTCCTGAATTATGGCCCCTGGTTATACCCAAAATCCCCCTTTCTTTATCCAATTTAAAAAAACGATTATATCACTGTTACACTGTAAGGAAGGTTGAGTTTGAATTTCGGGAAAATCGGACCAAAATTGACAGACAAAATGGCCGCTGTTTGTACGCGAATACTGTTAAAAAAAATGATATATCATGGTTGTGGACCCTGTATAGGTCACAATTTTAATTCGATTTTGATGAGGAAGGTTGAGTTCTAATTTCGTGAAAATCGTACCAAAATTGCCGGACGAAATGGTCGCCATTTGTACGCGAATAGTGTAAAAATATGGTATATCATGGTTGTGGACTCTCTACAGGTCACAATTCTTATCCGATTTTGATGAAAAGTCACAGTTCTAGGTTGTGTACCGTCACACCATAATCATTGTCGGTTTCGAATTTCATTAATATCAGACTGGAACTGACCAACTAAATGGCTGCTCCCAATACAGTATGAAATACAGGACTTAAAGATGTCGGAAAAATCACTTTCGGTATTTCTTGTTCTCTGTCCATCTCTCGAAAATGTGGGCGTATCCTGCCTGGCAGTGCCAGCCTATCTTTTTATATGCCTGCACAATTTTTTGTTCAGTAGTTATATTGTTAGTCACTATTTTTTCTATCAACATTTTCTTTTGGGTGATCTTTACAACTTTCTGCGCTAAGGATAAAACTTAAATTAAGTTATTTCTTCATGATAAAGTCAAAATATTTGAATTAAGTACTTATAACTTATTGTCACAACCATCATTTGTGTTGATCTAAAATTGAATGGATGGATTTCATGAGTTAATCACTGTAGTGACAATGGTGCATCCACTTTTTATAACAAATGATAATGTAATAAAAAATAAAACTTATTGATTCCATTTGGAATTTGCAATGCACCAACTCTATTCCAAAGTGTAAGTTACACATTGTTACTGTAATGCATTTGTGATTACCGAACACTAGAGACATATATGGTGGTTACAAAATTTCTGTAGAGATAGGAAGTTTTAGATGAAATATCAGCCATTATCAGGAGGATTGTTATATGACTCTGTATTGCTGGCTTCCATGTCACTCTTTCAACAATTTAAAAACTTATAAGATTTTAAGTTAGACACTCACATCATGATAAAAACTCTGGAGCAAAGGGATTTAAGTCGTCTATCAGTAACTTGTAATAACAGAATAGTGATGTATAAGTTACTTGACACCTTCGCAAATGGAAATAGGCTATAAACATGCTCTCTAAATTGATGTGTATTAAATGGAGAGTAATACAATTTTGGTAATACAATATTGATAGTGATTGTTTGACTTGACATGACATGACAGCTCGCCTTGCATTGGTAATTCAGATTATGGTACTAACATCTTGTAGTTTTAGATGTTCGTGTAAAGCTAATGAAAGATTATTATGGACAATTCTAAATGAACAACAATGTGAAATCTATCTTTGGACGGTGTATTGATGATAGCTACTAGGCCAAACAACTTGTTCTATCCATAATATATAGAAATAACACGATTTAAATCAATATTTGGAGGTAGTGAACAATGAGACTCTCCTTTTTAATATGTCTAATAAACACAACTTTAATCATATAAATCATGTCCCGTCACTAATAGAAATCACACATCAGATCAACCCTTAGGCAGACGTGACCAATGTTGTGTTTTTGAAGCCGATTCATCTGTATTTGCTTTCTCTACAAGGACCCTGAAGTGTCATTATGTCTGTTATCTTTATTGCTGCTATAAATAATTACTGAGGGTAAAGTTGTTATATTAATGGGCATCTGTAGAAGATTTCCTCTGTATGTTACTGTGAGGTTATATCCCTTGTCTAATGAAATGTTAACATACAACATAAAGATTTTATTTCTTAAATATATTAAACAATTTCTAAAATGTTTCTTTTGATCACTATTTTTATACGACGCAGAAAATTGGGATGTTAAACCCCATTCCATTTCATATCATCTGATCATGGTATGGCATATTGTTAAGTTATTCATATGAGACAAGAAGAAAAGATGTCCCATATGCAATAATAGAATATATTTCATCTGATCATGGAGTTAGTTGTAAAAATGTAAGAGATACACATATTTTAGCCAAATTGATTAGTAACATGAAATCCGTCAATAAGATATGCAATATGGTAACCCATTGATAGATTGTTTTTCTTTAATCTGATTAAAATACAGATCTATTTTGTTTCATTTGTATGTTTCAAAATTTAGCTTCACTTGTCTTTACTACATTAGGATCGTGTTCTGCTTGAAATGAGGGGTCAGCCAATCAAATTGTCTGTCGAAATCGAGGGTTTGACCTTTTTTGCGCGGAATTGTGGGTAGGCATTATCAGCGATATATTAAAATATAGATCCTATTTTGTTTTGTTTTTATAGTTCAAAATTTAGTTTTACTTGTCTTTATTACATTAGGATCTGAAAGACTTGTTATTTAACCCGTGGTTTGCTTGAAGTGAGGGGTCAGTCAATCAAGTTGTCTGTTGAATCGAGGGTTTGACCTTTTTTTGCGCGGAATTGTGGGTAGGCATTATCAGCGATAGAAATCAAAACAAAGCAACAGCGATTCTGATTGGTTAATTGAATGACTGATGTTATAGGGTCAAATGTCGCGTGCTTGATATCTGAACTGGCTGAACGTTCTATAACTTGTTAGATCTACATGTAGTGTAGACCATCGAAATTATGAAAACCGAAACGAAATATAGATCTGAATTTCAATTAGATTGGTTTTTCTTTGGATCATGATGTTAGTAGTATAATTAAGAGATGCACATAAATTACACAAATTAATTAGTGGTGTGAAATCTACCAATCAAGTAGATGTGTTACGTATCAATTAGGAATAATTAGAAGGGTTGCGATGCTCATTTGTTTAACAGTCTAACAGAGATTGGGCACGTCAATACAAGACTAGATTTATAATAGTTTTATATATTGATATTTACTTTTGCATTTACCAATCTCTCAATGGATCTACCGGTAATTGCAATGGCTGTAATATTTTGTATATCACATGTACATCTTATGTCATTGATGGTGAACACAAACTGTTCACATCTCTTTGTTTTTGAAACAGTTTACCAGTAGTTTACTTCGAAAATGACTTGCTTGGAAAAGAAGATGGTAATGGACTGATGTTATCAAACCTACAGTATTGACTATAATACTTACAACAGTTTTTAATACACCTACTATTTGTCATGATCAAATAAAATAGGTATCCCATTTTATATTTCAATAGAATAAGGGCAGGTTGTCTAAATAGAATAAATCATTCAGAGAAACATGTTTACAAATTCACTGGTATCATTTGCTCTAGATATGGTATAAAAATATGGAATGTGAGATCAACCTACTTTCATTCATTGGATATTTGCTGATTAAGTGTTCCCGCATCTCAGAGCTACAAAGGTCATGGCTAGTTTAAGTGGTGAATTCCAAGTAAAATAGGGAGGCACAATGCCCAGGAGTTCTGGGGGTCGATGTCAGTATTAACATAGAAAGTTCCTCAGATACCTTAAAATTGTAATATGTTAAAGATCACTGTATCTTTCTTAGCACGAACTTTATATTTATAGTCTTAATTTTATTTGTTTAGTACAGAAAGGGTGTATGTTATTTTATTAGCAAATACTTAGATTCATTGACTGACTATATAAAATCTGTAAACACATGACATTATATATTATTATAGTGTAAAGAACATAGATACAGATATGATTATAATCGTAATATCCATGCTATATGTATACATGTATATATCCCGGGTACAAATAATTATAGTTTACATGTATATATTATAGACCATGTCTGTCATATACACAGTATGTGAAATACAATATTGATATTCTCACGACATGTATATTTAATTGATACATTGATCCTTCTCATGATAGATATTCTATAGAGAAATATGTGTAGTATCATTTGTATCATAAGAAATATCAAAATATGTATTGAAAAGTGTGTTACTGAATATCATGGAATATAGATTATTCCGATGCACATGTACATGAATGAATGTGCTACATCTTTTACGTCATACAACAGAACACCAGGGACTGGGTATCATTCAAATTTGATGGGAAAGAGGAAAGAGAGTGCACTTACAATTTAGATGGCATTTAACACTTTCTGGACGGCAATCTATTAACTGGATACATGTATTAGATTCTAGAGGCTAAGCACAGTTTCTTTCCTTTTTTTCATCAAAACTGAATGATACCCTCCTGTCCAGACACTTTATATAGAAAGATAATGTCTATTTACTTTGAGCCCAGGTGCTCTTTACAGAAAGATAATATCTATATTGTACAGAATACAAACAAGTCAATTTATCCAGATTAAGTGATACACAAACATCAATACACAAAATACTAAACAGTATTAAAATATCAATCTGGATACACTGGTAAATACTACAAAAATTAATTAATAACTAATATTCATCAGACGTACATGTAAGATGAATTGTGCTTTATTTCCAGGCTTGTCACAAGAAATAGTTGTAATTATATAATTAAATATTCATGTTTATAATCCTTTAGTGGGAAACATAACAGAACTATCACAGTTTAATGGTACCACAAACTACAATAGTTTATTATACACAAGCATGACGTTTTGATACTATCCTCTTATCGTTTACTAAAATGTCATTGTGCTTGATAATGATGTTAGGATACTTATCGAAACATTGTGCTTGTGTATAATAAACCAGTGATTGATTTCCCCTATATCTTGATTCATGTTGATGTATCAATCAAAGTACTACTAACCTCAATATTACTACATCAAATAATACTCCTTGGATCTATTCACTATCTTTCAATCTATTCAATATCCTATATTTTGTTCGTTCTTCCAAAATGAACAGCACACACTTGATGCACATACATTTCACGACTAGACCGTTATTGTATGGTTATCAGACCGCGAGTTTGTATGTCAACACTATATACAGATTATTGATTTCTGTACGAGTCAGTCATACACTGTTAGGTCCTGACAGAGAGAGGAAGCCATTTGAACATAGGCCAAGGAACTCTCTTAATCCTATAGTACAGTAGCAGAAGAGAATAGGACGTACAGTGAAGCTTTGCAGGAATGAAGACATAAATTAGTGAGGGAATCTGTATTCCATTCACTGGTCTCAAACACATACTCTGGTGATTAGAGTGGTGTAGAGAATAAAGAGATATCACGAACATCTGTAAATTACACAGTGGTGCCGTTAAAATCAATAAAATATTAGATTAGACTTCAGTTTTAGTACTGACTATTACCATTAAGACGTAGTATGTTCTCAGACGTTCATTTTTTAAAGAGATAAAAAAGAGAGGAGATCGGTTACAATAACAGTCTGGTTTTATATGACTTAAGTTCTGTAATAACAAAGTTATAATGTCATTAGTAGAAAATATCCCAGATGTCTGCTTCTTCTCTTTTGTAATTTTCAAATGATACGGCTTTGATTCCAAGTTGGTACCTAAAAAGGAGTAAAGTCACCTGTCCAACTTCATGGATTTCCTCACACTGCCAAAGACCCCTGCACACAAGCAATTTATTTTATCAAAATTTAACCATGTTATTCATGAAAAAATGACCTAGTTTGTGTCAAATAGGACAACCCAGCAGACAAGACACACAACATTCCGAAATTGTAAGGACCAGGTCTCTCTCTCTCTCCCTCTCTCTCTCCCTCTCTCAGTCTGATGGTATTTAATAGTATAATTGAAATGCTATGAGTGGATTGTACTGTTATCCATGTATTTGTAGTTGCAAATCAATATTGTATTAGAGCCTGTTTTGTATCACATCCTTATACCACAGCTTTTAAAGAAATTACTCTCACAATTATATAGATTACAAGTTACATGGATATTTATTTTTACCTAAGTGGGTTCCTCCTTCCTTATTAAAATCAAATAATGCAGAGAATCTTTGCCGAAATAAAAATAAATTCCATTTAATTGTGCCATGATTAATCAATTTATTCTCCCATATGGTGTGATGGTTAGGACACAAAATGACAAGTGTCAATTATATTAGCTTCCTCAAGCTGGAATGTTTGCCCTGAAAGCACACATTGCCATGCTGATCTGAAGGTCCTGTTGGTTGATAATGTGCAATTGGATTTTCTGGCATGGTTGACAGAGGGCTTGGCAAGGGATAATATATAGTCGTTCGGATTCAATGAAAAACTGAGGTCCTACATGTATGTACACATTGGCATGTACATGTCCGTACGTAAAAGAACGATTGTAGAATTTAGCACTCCTTTCCAAGTCAATTTGTCCTTATAGCGCACTGTATGCTGTATGAGTGTCTCCATTAGCCTAATCGGAGTAGAACAGTAGGACGCTAAAAGATCCTTTTTCATTTTATTTGGTCTGAAAGCTGATTTGTCTGGCTGACTGATACTAATAGATTCTTAATAGAATATATTCTTTTATAAACCACAGACATCACATACATCAAACTTGCCCTTTTCGTGGTAGTTTTCTGATAAAGAATATTGGATAGTTTTCAGAATTGATGGTTTCATTAAAGGAACACAAGACCAATGTCTACCAGACATGACAACACATTAGTAGTAAGAGGAGATGCATTTACTCAAATTTAATGAGCAATTTATAAACACCTTCAAAATTCTCCAGTGACCATTATGATATAGAATATAAACTAAACAGAATGAAGAATTCTTTGCCAGTTATTTATGACATTTTCTTCTAATGCTCATGGGAGTTGCGATTGCTCTGTGAGTAAGTTCTGGTTCGCTAGCCTATAAATCTTGTGTTTGTTCCCAGTATTGGCCAAGAAATTTCCTCTGGATTCCGGAGTGACTTCCCGTGTCATTGCTGCAGAACGGAGGACCTGGCAATTTACATCTGTCTAGTCATGCATAAAGGATAAGAAACCGAGCGAGGTCCTGTGTACGCATTGGTGTACACATAAAAGAAATCTTGATAGTTGGAATTTGATATAAGAGTAGGCCATATATATAGCATCGCTGTCACAGCAAAATATTCCTCATAAAACACAACATAGCATGCCTGTCTTCATTAGTCCTTTCAGTACAGAAAAGTAGGAGGTTATAACAAGTTTCATATCATTTCTTGTGGCCACATTGAATAAAGACTTGACTAAAGTCATTATTCCAATATCGAATTGTTGTGCATATGGAATAGTGTTTCTTTAATATCATATCACACATTTTTATTAACAGATCAGGGATTGCATTATAATAGTTGTGTTTATACATGTATTTGAATTCCCCTTTAAATAGTTTCTAAATGTTTGTTAATTCCCCTTTAATTATTCCAATATCGAATTGTTGTGCATATGGAATAGTGTTTCTTTATAATATCATAATAGTTGCATTATAATAGTTGTGTTTATACATGTATTTGAATTACCCTTTAAATAGTTTCTAAATGTTTGTTAATTTCCCTTTAATTAGTTTATAAATATATTTGAATTGCCTTTGATGCCATTCAAGGATTGTAAATGATAAATGTAGTGTCTGATTGCGCTATATGTGTAAAAACAAGTGGTTACGCACAATTTTTGGAGTTTTATTTAGCTCATTCGCCAAAAGCCATGTATGTGTTCAAACCAGTGGTTATATTATTGTTGTCGTGTGTTTAATGTGATCAATCACAAATTGCCCCTGAAGTATAATAGACTGGCTAGAAGTATAATTGTTATGAGTGTTTTTACGGACAGGTCTATCATCAGACCATATATTTAATGTACATGTAGATACCATGAACGGGAAATCAAACATCAACTGTTATAATTAACATCATGGTGAGATGTCTATAATACACTTTATCAATTCTACATGTTGTCTTTAATTATTCATAGACATAGAAATCCAGTGAATCCTAACACACATACATGTATACATGTACCCACTTCAGTATATACATACTGACTGTGGCTCAGTTCGAATCTTGGCACACAAAGTCAAAAACCTTCACTATTTCTTAGGCATGACCGGTCCTAGCTGGCAAAAAAAGTGTATAGTTTTTTGGATGAGTCATGAAGATGATTTTAAAAATTTAATTTTAATTTTTACCCAATTCAGTATTTTATATTGCATAAAGTCAAAGATGTTTAGTGTCTTCAAACATTTAATCAAGTTAAAATTTGGACAAATTGTTTCCTGGCTAATTATGAATTATAACATGTGAAAACTTTTATAGTTCCTGTTGTATTGAGAAATTATTTTTAGATACATCATATCCGTTATGAGAAATATCTTGATCCAGAAACACAAAACTTTGCACATAGTTTCTTATGGATATATTTGATACATTAACAAAAAAATAATGTATCTGTTAGATACAGTCACAGTGTAGTCTGAGCTGCATATACACAAGTCAACAACCATGTCTCGCACAAATTTAGGTTTTGTCAGTGCCTGTCATTTTGTCCACCACAGATATTTTTAATACTAGTCCGGCACTAAGTTCAAAATTTCAGGTGACACATGTTTAATGCATTAACTAACTTGATGACATTATATTGACATTTTGTTAGAAACAATTTTTGTGTGGGGGGGGGGTGTTGGGTGGTCTAGGGGTTAAAAACGTGTGCGTAAAGTCAAAAGGACTATCAATGAGTCAAGTTGCGTGGTTTCGATTCCCCGCTTGTACATGACAAGGAGTAAGGTCGTGTGGCCCACTTCATGGGTTTCATCCAGCCCGTCAGGTTTCCTCCCACTAAAGACCCCTACATGCTAATGAATTATTGAAATAAAATTGAACTGGATATTAGTCCCAAAATGACCTATTTTTTCTTTTGAGTGGACATTAAACCCCACCTCTCTGTCTCTCTTGCTTTCTCTCTCTCTCTCTCTCTTTTATTATCCATGTCAGACACAAAGTTTTGTCATAAGTTATTTCCAGCTTGACATATTTGTATTTAGGTGTTACACCCTACTGTCAGCTGTAAATGTTAGAATGGAATTAGTCCACTATTTGATCATTGCATGGGCTTGTAAATAAAAAAAAATGTCGACAGTATTTTATTCGTAGTGAAGGATTGAAGAAAAGTGTAACTATGTAGTCTTACATGTATATTACCTCTCTCCTAATCTATAGATATGTTACAAAGATTACCATATACAATGTATACAAACAAATTCTATAATCCATGATAGGTATATACATGTAAATACATGAACAAAATGACTGTATATATAATATTTACTGTTTCAGGTTCAAATATATTCCTAGTCTTAAATAATTAATTTAATGTTTAAATGTCTCTTACCTTTCTTACATTCTTATCCATCCATTGCTTTCACATACATTAATTCCTAATCACACACAGGTATATAGTACAGGGTATAGTACTTACTGCTGAATGAAAGTTTGACCTAAAGTCCCCTTGACTATCTTGAGAGTAAGTTAATAATAGAATAACATATTGTGTCATATATTATGGTTATTACGGGGAAATGATACATATACATCTAATATAATTATTTATGACAGTGAAATAGAAGTGTCTTTGACAGTGAAACAGTCCATGTGTAGACAAAATTATACATAAGCTTACTATTATTCAGCTATTCGATCGACCACGTGTCTTGATTTTTTATAAATTTATTCAGGTGAAACTGTTGTAATGTTTATATAAGGTACATATATATGTTGATTGATGAATTATAAATAGAACAGGTACAGGTAGATCACTTGTTGATATCTTGTCAACCATAAACCTCCACAGATCTGTGGTGTGTAAATATCTTCTTTATCATCAGTATAATAGGTCCTCACAGGACACAAGTCTTGTGAATGCAGGTAAAGTTTATTACTGGACAACGTTTTGATTCAGATTCTCTAGTCTTGATTAAGCCAGTTGAAATGTTGCTCAGTAATAAAAACATAATTGTATTCCATCTAGTATTGTGACCTGTGTACTAAAGGTTAAATACTAATTAAATGCTGTTGGTCAGTAGTGTGCAAATTCCTCTACTGACCATCTTATCCATGATCATAAATAAAATTCTACACACAGAGATGATGGCAATTTTCTTTTTCTTTTAAAGGGAAATAAAACAGTTTTTGACAAATGTTTAAGATAAATGCAGGATTTGAGGTAAACTGTTAGTTAACCAAATCAACTGTATAAGTACATGTACATGTATGTAAAATAAGTCTACAAGTTGTATACCAAGTTTGTGGTGTAGTCACTTCCTGAAACTTGATTTGGGGAGTAGTCACTTACCGAAACTAAAGGTGGGGAACAGTCACTTACAGAAACTAGAGTTGGTTAACAGTCACTGTAACTGGGCAAGTCACTGGGGAAGTCACATGTAACTTGAGTTGGGAAACAGTAACTTACTGAAACTTGAGTTGGGTTACAGTCCATGTACATACTTTCTATAACTAGAGATTCTGCACATAAATATGTATTCTATTACCGGTACATCAACAAATACTGTTGATAAAAAATAGTCATTGGCCAAATAAAGATATCTTTGTTATTTTTGTGTAATGTAAATCTTTCATTAGGAGATAATTAAACACCTCTTGTTTTGCATGTAGAGAGGTGTTATTGTCCAATCCAGTCTTTATGTCCTGAGATCATTACTACATCATTAGTACGCGTCGCAGGTTCTAATGTAAAATCTCAGGACATATCTATTGGACAATAACATCCCTCTAAATATGAAACAGGAAGTGTTTATCGACATTGTAACATGCTTTTTTTACGATTTTAAAAGACATTACTAAAACAGAGGGGTGTTATTGTCCAATAGATAGTTTCTAATTGACCAATCAGAATGCAAGGTTTACTCTTAAGCATGTTACAATAATATTTCAGTTATTGTAATACAGGTATTATTATAATAAAAAAAGATTTGAATTAACTCAAAAAATGATGTCTAACAATTCTTGATTATTTTTGTGCATAATAAAATATAAAGGGAAAGGAACCTGTTATCAATGTTATTTTTACCCAAGTCAAATAAGCAGCAGCTGGAAGAATAAGATTGTGACGCTATCCCAAAACAAGGAAGATGATTGTAGACATCCACAAGATATACAATATTTGTTTTTCTATATTACAGGTTGTTTGCACAAGATGTAAAAATCCTACACCAGAATTAAAGGCAAAAATAGAAGAACTTTTACAAGGTACAATTTAACGTTCATGTCACCATGGTTACCAAATTAATATTAGTTCCTTGAGATTCCTACAAAAACTGTGATCAACCTTAGCATGCACATAAAAAAAAAACCTTAGCAGTTGATGAAACTCTCACTGACAAAGTTCTCTGACAGTTCCAGTCTCTGTCCATAACTATATGCAATATAAAAATACTCCTCTAACTCATCTCTGTTCTAAGGCTATTTTTAAATCCATACCTTCTATTTTTCACCTTTCTTTGTTGAAACTGGTCTTTTCTAACACAAATTTATTATCCAACACTATTTTCTAGTCGAATTTTACAATTCCAAAATACAAAACAAAAACTGGTTAAATTGGTCCGTCATTATTAATAGACATGCAAATCTTGCAGTCTATTGTTAATGCTTTTGAATTACAAATGATGGGGCAAGAAATGAGTCCTTCTAGTGAAGAAAGAAGAATTACAGTGAAAAATAGAAGGTGAGGGCTTAAATTACCTTAGAACAGAGGTGGGGTAGGGATGAAGAGGAATCGTCAGACTCAGAGGACTTTTTCTGTGAAATACCTTACGAAAGGAATTACTTTTTACCTTTATGTTAATATAATAATATTTTACAGGTTTATGTTATGTGCCACTCTTGCGTGCTGAAGATAATACAACAGCTCCACACATTGGTCAACCATGGTCACCTGACAATGTTCTTGAATTCCAAGATTTACAAGTCAAAAATCCAACCGATCCACATTTAGCAATCCGAGCTTTCGCAGGCCCTATGTCACCATCAAAGGTTTGATTTATTTTACTACTTTATACATGACATGACTAAGTGTGTAAGGTGCTTGGTCAGGTGTTCGATCCCTGCATTGGCCGAGATAGTTCATCTTGATTTTCCGACGTGGTTTCCCCTGACAAGGACAGCTGTCTAGTTGTTTGGATGGGAGGTCCTGTTTATACATTGGCGTGCACGTAAAAGATCCCATGGCAGTTGGAATTCAATATAAGAGTAGGCCGTAGCGCCGCTGCCTGGGTATGGCGTATGCCCGTCTTCCATTAGCCCAGGTTAGGTGCAGAAGAGTAGGACATTGAACCCCATTTCATTTAAAAATGACATGTGTTTAACTAAAGTTACATTCCCTGTAAAAGGAAACACATTGTAATGCCAGGTGCAATATCAGAATTTGTCAACAGAGTAGAATGGTGTGCCACTGGAAATAAAATAAAAGACACTCATGATAATTTTGTGTTTAAATCCACTCTAAACTAGTCTAAACCTTTTTGTTCAACTTTACATTGCATCATTTTAGCACATTGGCAATCCCTTTCAAACTGCAATAGGAGTATCAGTCAAAAATGGTTCAATTCCATGAAAGGGTTACATAGGAAGTGCAGGAGAACGGCACTACCCGCAAAAAAAACACTGATAAGACAAACCTGTGGACAAGGCAAACTACAAACAACAAATATCAAGTCAAGTGAATGAATAACTGTTCTGTTTTTAGGCTCATCTTTTTCATCGTCAGTGGACAACTCCACCGTCCCCATCACCTAATAAGAAGGTGAATCTGTCGAATGTACGTAAAGAAGATGGAGATAAAGGGTTAGAGAGAGTCGGAAGGTTCGTTCTTCGATTGATTTTTATTAGAAATCCACCGTGGCACAGTTTGTAAAGAGCTGGCTCACTAGTGAGGAAGTCCCGGGTTTGATCCTGGTGTTGGTATCTAGTTGTTCGGATGTGACTCAAAACCAAGGGTCAGTGTAATTGCTGTACTGCCAGTGTGCAAAATTTCCATCATATCATGCTGCATGTCATCTGTCCGTCTTTTTAAGCCCAGTTTGTGCAAATAAGTAGGATGTTAAACTTATTTCCATTTCATGTCAAATTTGATCACCAGTGTATACATGTAAGATAATGGCTTATTAAGACTAGTATCATATAATACTTTATGCAGACTCTTTATCAAGACATAATATGTCTTTAAATACATGTACATGTATAAGTATAATACCCCCAGACAGTTGAAAATCAAATTAAAAGTAGTCAGCTGTGTGGTGCTCCCAAAATATTCAATCCAAAACACATTCTTGTATGTACTTTGTAATATTAATACCTATATTTTCTTTTACAGACAGATAGCTCAAGACATGCACGTACCATGGTCAGAATACTGGGAATTTCTCGACGCATTTGTTGATTTCTCCACTGAGAAAGGAATTAGTGTGCTGGAAAACTATTTAACTAAACAATTAGCTACAAACGTTTACAAACAGTGGGTCAAGGCTCATTCAACGCTTATAAATAATGTGTGTTTAGATTCCACTATAGCCTCAGAATACTCCACACAGGCTAGTTTCACGGAACAAGACTCGGATCTCTCCATCAATTCTGAAACATCTCCGCTAAAAAATGATCTGTTTCGGCATAACAAGATCGATAGAGATGTTGTGAAAGATTTTAATAATAGTGATAATGAAATATCGGAAGTTTTTACACTAAATAAGGGCGAAAGAGTGTCGGATTCAAGTCTGGCTTCTAGCGTTAGGTCCGATCTTTCGATCAGAGATGTTGAAGAAGGAGTTGTCCATACATTTAACCCAGAAAATAAATTGTCGCGACCACTGCTGCAACCGCCGCGTTTAAAATACGGTATAGCAGCACCAGAAACATCTATTAATACTCAACCAAATGATGCGCCGGTTGTTATGTCAGAAAGTGACGAGATCAATATTAATTTAACAGATGAAATTAAACTGTCGACACCAAGTAGAGAACCGTGTCAGTATGATTTTAAATATTCTCCAAGTACAAGTACACCAGGAACAAAGGAAAACCATCCATTACAAGCTGACGGAATCGACTCACCAGTTTGGAGAGATGCACGTGTGAAAAGTGAAAATTCTGAAGATTCTTTTAATGAAAATCCAATCTCTCTGGATAAAGAATTAAACAAAAGTTCTGGAACCCCCGATAAGAAATCAGACTTGAATCTCGATGACAGCGTGCTGAAAGGATTTCAGAAACTTCAGCTAGGAAGTAGTGATGAGGAATCTTTCCGATCAGCGGTTTCGGATGTTTTTTCTACACCGAATAATAGACTTGAGATGTCGTTCAATACTCAACTGACGAACCTCTGTGATGATCTGAAACAAAAGCTCACCTTTACCCCTCGTAACCGTCTGTCGCGAACTGTTTCTGTGGTTTCATCATTAGCTGAAAATCAAGAAACGTTATTCCTTCAAACGAAACAATCAAATTTTAATTTTGAAATGATGAAAACTTTATCAAACTTTAAACCAAGTACGGATTTTCCTGTTCCGGTTTTGTTAGTTATTAAAAGTGAGCGTAGTAATACTGAACTCACGGATTGCGATATTTTAACAGACTGTGTTATATTTGAATCTAACGAAGAAACAAATGTTGTAACTATTCGTAGTAATTTGGTTATTTCCGTGGCAACACAACAACAAAAAGACAAGTTATTGTCTGTACAGAGTTCAATGATTATGAGTTTGTGTATTAATAAGGACGATGTACCAAGCTGTGTGGAGTTATCTGTTCCTGCTTTATTAACTAGACTAGATCTAAAAGAATCTTTCTTTATTTTGGGGTAGGTTATAATAGAATTCATTTGTGAATGAAATAATTTAAAAGTTTTTTTTTCACAGTGGAGGTGTTCTCGGGTTTGCTGTGCTGCAGCAGTGATCTAGAGTATGGTGCTACAGATCACATATATTGTATAACATATCCTTTGTGTGTTTGACGATGTGTCTATACATGTACATGTACGTCATTTGGCTTGATTTCGATTCCCTGGTTGTATTGACAAGGAGTCCTCATGGATTTTCTCCACTTTTCTCCCATTGCTTAAGACCCTTACACACAAGCATATTGAAATAAAATTTAACCATACATGTATGTTTGTCCCAAAATGACCTAGTTTGTGTTGAGTGGATGTGAAACCCAATTCCTCTCCTTCTCTCCCCTGTGTAACACTAACAGTACAAGAAATATAATCTGCCGGTTTTGTCCTATTTTCCCCAGATATTTTCTCCTTCTGTTATAGAAATATGTCTCACAATATGAAATAAAGCTGTTCCATACAAGTACATGTACATGTATATTAAATTAGCTGGTTGGTGAAATTTGTCGGTCAGTCAATTTACATGTCATGAAATAAGAATGTCAAAGAATCTTAAAGATGCATTATGTATGGAATGCAGATCTTTCAGATGGCCTCAAATATTATATAAGTCATTAATTAGGCATTTATTTACATGTCAGGCCCATAATCAACTTTCTAGAACTTGACATGGTTTTGACTTTCAACAGTAAATGCAATTAGCAGTTAATGATTTAATTTAAAAATGGATAATCATAGACTGTGTTTATTATTGTAACAACGGTAGCAATGACAATCAAGACTACATTGTTCCGAAAACGACGATAAATTTTCATCATATTTCCTTTACATAAATATTAATGTTTGTATTATTGTAGTCAACGTGCCAGTAAATTGGATCAAGATATATTTCGAGCTCTTGTAGCAGATGATAAAGATATGAGTTACTTCCCTTTAACTGGTAAATGGAGAAGGAATGTAACAACTCTTCAGGCAGAGAATCAACAGAGGTTAGTAGCCCTAATGGGTTTTTTTTGATGTTCACATGTGCATATAGTTGTGATTTAGTTAAACTATGGACAGACAATATTTATATTCTTTGTTTACTTGGTAGAACTGGATACAACAGGATAGGACAAAATTGTATAAATATAATTGTGCAGATTATTTGGAGAATTGTGAGATGTAATAATACAAATTTAATCTACATACATGTACATGTAAATAACAGACAACTAAACAAACAAACAATATTGAAAAACAAGGTGCAAATGAACACAGCTTAAAATTTATCATTACTTATATTATGTTATCAGGTCATATTATTAGAGAGAGACAAGCAGAGTGTGTGTAACGTCCACTCGAAAATTAGGTCAATTCGGGACTAAAATGGTTTAATTTTATTTCAATAATTTGCTTGCGTGTAGGGATCTTTAGCAGTGGGAGGAAACTGGAGGACCTGGACAAAACCCATGAGATTGGACAGGCAACCCTACTCCTTGTCACGTAAGACTGGGGATTTGAAACCACGCCAGTTGACTCAATGACAGACTATATGATACAGCACACATGTACTAAGCATTCAGCCATCCACCACGCCCTTCCCTCATATTATAAGAACTGGAGGGGAAATCTAGGGAGCAGTTTAACATTTTTATTATATCAGGTAAATAAAATTACCAGTTCATATTTATTGTAATATGATTAAAATTACCTGTTGATATTTATCGTGATATAATGAATAGCCATTTATTCTCCAATAATCTTCTTTTTTTTTTCAGTTGGCCGAGTCCTGCTAGAATACGTAAAGAAAGTCGATTATCTGGTGAATTTCTCTCCATGAATCCGTTAGTGATGGGAAATCTACTAGCCACACCTTCATCCTGTCGTTACTCATCTCCTATAAGCGGACAGAGATCATCTCTCTCACCTTCCGTCTTCCAATTCACGCCACGAACATCCAGACTCACCTCTTCACCCCGCGCCCCCAAATTTAACCTGGAGAAACATCTAGAGGAATCGACACATGAAGATTTATAATCCATATGATTATAAGAGACATCCCTCCGACTCAATGTGTCTACTGATAAAGGGCTGACGTACAACTGTTTGCAAACATCTAGATGATTTGTAATCGAGAAATGTTGTATCTTAATTTCTTTATGACTGGCTGACCTATAATTGTTCATGAACAAATTTACATTTAAATACAATCCAAGATTGTGATGAATTAACTTCTTACTAAAAGAACTGTTGAGGGATGGAAGAATCCCTGTACAGTGCAGGAAAGATCAGATCTCCGTGATACAGTTGAGGACCAAAAGTAAAAAAAAAAGTAATTGTAATAATCTGCAAGCATCGAAATTGACAAGACTTGTACATGTATATGTAGTAGAAGTAGAGTAGTTTTAATCTGAGACACATTTTGGTGCTTTAATGTTTCTGGGGGTATTTCATCCCAGTTTCCCCTTGTCAGGTGTTCAAGATGGGAAGGACCTGGTAATGGAATTTTATTGTATATCTAGTAGTTCGACTGGTAGGAAAACTGAGGTCTTGCTTGCAAACATGAATTATTTTTAAGAGCTAAATGGCAAGACACTTCCGTTTCACTTCCAGTAAAAGTTTGCCGTACCTCAATTTGGAAATATGTTTTCCAAGCGCTGTCTCCACTTTCTCACAAGTATCCCGTTTTCTAAATAGTAACCTATTGGGATATTGGCTATTCATCATCAGGAACTGCTTTATCGAATGTGCCGTTGTTTCAGGATCACTTGCTTATACCCAGTGTTTCGAAAAACAAAATTGTCCACATCAAGAGAATTATATATAAATCTTTCAAAAATAGTATCTGATAACTCAAAGCAGTTGTATCTACATCGACGGCTTTAGCCATAGCATGAGTTACCGCACTAAAAGGGAAAATATCATCATATTCTATCGGTTTATTGGATATGAGTTGATTAAATACCACTTTATCGCTAGCCAAATCATTCCCCATAATAATGGTAACGCCATCCAAGGGCAAAGAGTGTCGAACACCTATAGTGACTGAGCCGTAATAATCTCCGATTTTATTAGAATTTCATACAAAGGAAACGTAAGAAAATGTAATGAGACATTTTTCTTAGAATAAGTGATAAAATGGGGATTCTGATTAACGTCCTTTTCTTGGAAGGACTCCTTAGCAATATGCTGTGTAATTAAAAAAATACGAATCTCATGTATCTGGTAAAAAAATTTGCAACTTGCTGGTTGACGTTATCACGCCATAAAACCTTCGAAAATAAAAGGTTTATAGGTTCCGAAAATGGTATATCAGATTTGACTAACTTTTCTTGTATCAATCCAAATGATTTAGGGAAAGTTCTATCTTTCTCCTTTTCCCTCCTTTGAATTATCCAACATTCGAATGTAGGAACACACTAATTCAAATTTCTTAGCAGTTTCGGCACCCGAAACATCAGCCTTATTTCTGGCTGAGTTTATTTCTGTCCCAGTCGTCATTTAAAAAACTTAATGTTTTATTTTGAGTAGGATATGAATTGTGAATACCTTGTCTATGAACTGTATTAAATGTAACCTTGTGGGTGAGCAAATAGTCACCTGTTGATTTTCTGTTCATTTAAATATGTTTTAATATCTGCATTAACACATGTTTTAAATTCTTCAACTAATATTGATTGCTTCAGATTTACAAAATAATTAGAAATCTTTTTGCTATCGCACCACAGTTCAAATAATCTTTCTTTTTCTCGACCAAATTCGACAAATGTTTTAGCATCTAACTTTTTACAATTTCGAAGTTTTTTGCCGGTAAACCCAGGGAATTAACTGGTAGACATATAGGAATGATCCTTGTACGTCATTTTTCAAACTTTGTTCACTAAATAATGAACTATGTATCTCTCTGGTTTTGCCAATGAGCATGCTTTGTAATAATCTGTTGGCCAAGCTAAACTTTTTGCAATTTTTTCAAAGTGTAGGAAATACCTGTATTTATCAATTTCTTTTCGGTCTAAAAGCGGGAACAAACTTAACACATTTATTCACATCAATGGGCGTTCAATTTCTCAACAGTTGGATTTGGAATAAAATATCCGGTGTTAAAGCTGCAGTTTCATATTTTTAAGTTATATTTTTAAAATGTATTAAAATAAAGCCTTAAAATAGATGGTATTTATCTGTTAAAAGAAAAATCCTATTAATCCACTATATAATTCAGTATTGCCAGTTGAGAAATTGGCAAATATGTTATTTTCAACTTCAAATTCAAATGTGTGAAGATAGCTTTACCATGGAAGGGGGGGGGGGGGAATGGAAAACAGGGGAGGTAATTGTGTTATTATTTCCTGTGTCCGTGATTTATTGGTGTTGAAAGCTAACAGCATCTTCAATTTCTAATTCAGGTAATTGCTTGGCAGTTTTATCATAATAAAGTTTAGCTTTTTGTCTCTTAGTTTTAATCATTTCAGGCACATCGGTAACAATCTTGAGGTTGTAACAAGGATTCTGGCTCTAACATGTGTTGTTTTAGTTCTCTGCTGAGGTAAATCCATTAATATCTGGTTTGTTTCTCCATTCGAATAATGGCTTTCTTAATTAAACGTTTTGCGATTTTTACTGACGATTCTGCTTTTCCATTACTTTGACTGTGTAATGGTGAACTTGTGTAATGCTTGAGTTCCCATTCCTTTGAAAATTTGTTAAATTCTTCGCAGGTAAATTGTGGACCATTACCGCTGACTATATCTGCTATTCCGTGTCCTGCAAAGTTTTTCTTAGTAGCTTCTATAATAGCAATTGATGACTTTTTTTCTGGGTGATCTAGCTCAAAGAAATCACTGTAATAATCTACTGTGACCAAACAGTTTTCTCCTCGTAGTGTAAATAAATCTTGGGCTACTTAACTATCAACATGTGATAAGGTAAAAAAAAAATAATAATAATCGATACATCGGTCTTAGAATATAACCCAACCAGGTTCCAATTATACACAAAAAACTTTTCTAATATATACAAAAAAATATATAATACATGTATGTATAAACGCTAAAATAATGGATATAATGAAAATGGCATGAAACCTACGGAGCCCCTTAAGTGCACGATTCCACTCTTATATAATTTTTTCGTACATGATTCCACTCTTATATAATTATTTCGTTTCAATATGTTTATATTCAATCAGGATATAAACTGTTATGAATATGCTGTAAAGTAACTTATCATTTTATATACAATTATCTAATCCTCTATAGTTATATATAAAGCACATATACAACTGTACAATGTAGAAAGTCATGTATTTTGTATTAAGTCAACACTGTATAATGTAATGTATAAAATTTATACTGTATTTATCTATGTATCATGTTGTGTAATAAATTTGATGTATAAAGTGAGCACTGTATCTATATACCCAATGTATCCATTAAAATATTTATGTATCAAGTCAACAATGTATCATGCTGTGTAATATATATGTATCAAGTAAACATTGTATTATGTTGTGTATATTAAATTTACTTACTTTTATAATTGTTTATATTCAATAATACATACTTTGATTATAAAGAATTTATAAACCATGTATGTAGTCTGTTATTTTATAGTATAAATAATGTTATGCAACACTCTCACTTCCCAAATGAAATGGGGTTTTAATTCCTACTGTCCTGCTCCAACTGGGCTAATGAATACGCCATACATTGTGAGGGGAATTGTTTGCCTAGACAGCATTGATACGCCATAATTTTACTATCTTACGTGTATGCCAATGTGTACAATGGACGTCGATTTTACAATATTATGTAGACCGCATCGCTTCGAGTAATATAAAGCTACCAGAAGCATAACTATGTTTTTATGAACCTGGGGGTTTGAATGGCCGAATGGTTAGCACGCGCGTGCTGTATCGTTAGGCCTGTCATTGAGTCAACTGATGTGGTTTCGATTCTGCGTGTCCTCCGGTTTCCTTCCACGTCTAAAGACCTGTGCTAGTCTCGAAATGTCCTTGTTTGTGTCGAGTGGACGTTAAACCCCATCTCTCTCTCTCTCTCTCCCTTTCTCTCTTTATGAACCTAGGAAGTTTTTTCTCTCCTCCAGCAAATTTTGGTTTATACCTTGCCTGTTTATCAGTGATAATGATAGCACTCTATGATTCTAGGAAGAAATTCGTGAATGAAATAGGGTCTACTTTTCTGCATGGAAGGATAGAAATGTGATGGGGTTTATTTCACGTTTCATTTTTTCTGGAACCACGCTTGCTAAGTGTGTAAGACGCTGGCTCGCTATCCCGAGGATTGCGGATTCCCCTTGTCAATTGTACAGGTTGGGGATCTGACAAAGACAGCTGTCTAGTCCTTTGCATGGTACGAACAGAGGTCTCGTGTACACATTTGCGTTGAAAATTCCATATAAGAGTCGCCGTAGCGCCACTGTCCCCTCATACAACTCTGTATGCATGGCGTAAGCCCGTCTTTATTTGTGACTTGCTTGAATGAGTCTTTGGAGATCGAAAATATTTGTTCTTAATGAGTGATAGTGGTGATACGCCGTGTATAGTTTTATTACCGGTGTGCATAGTTTTATTACCGGTACATCAGTACCTTAACAAAGTTCGATACTGAACATTTTCTGCTTTGGCAAAGGAAAGACTTCGATCTGATTGGTCGAGACTTTAGCACACAATAACTCTATTTCTAATTGAGATAGAATGTTCAAACTTGGTGTGGGCGAATACCTTGACAGGGTTCGATCGTGGGCATTTTCCACTAAGTTGAAGGAGAGATAAGTAATTTGGGTGGTTGATGCTTTGGAACACGATAACGTTGGTTCTAATTTGGTGGGAGCGATGAAGCTCTAAGTAAAGATTCATAAGTCCGATGATGAGAATTTTCTGCTCAAACTAAGGAGCGATGAGCAATTTGGTTGGTCATCTTTTGGAACACAGCAACTCTGCTTTAAGTTGTGGTAGAATGTTAACTTAATGTAGGTGTTCATTAGAGAGAGAGATAGAGAGAGAGAGAGATGGGGTTTAACGCCCACTCCACACAAACTAGGTCATTTCGGGACTAACAGGGTTTGATTTTATTTCAATAATTCGCTTGCGCGTAGGGGTCTTTAGCAGTGGGAGGAAACCGGAGTACCCGGAGACAACCCACGAGGCTGAACAGACGACCCTATTCCGTGCCACGTACAGCCGGGGATTCGAAGCCACGCCAGTTGACTCAATGGCAGGCCGTATGATACAGCTACCCCCCCCCACGACCTCCCGCTTTAAAAGCAAAGCAGGGTTAAGCGCATTACCACTGAACCTACTTAAGTATTGTTTTAATCAATTAGAATGATCTATTCATATCCAGTGAGTTTAGGCACGTACAGTACGGCACCTCTGTGTAACTCAATACACATTACTGGTCAAATTCGATACACATGATCTACGACAAATTTAGTCGAAAACCCTATAGTTACTAGTTCCTGCAGAATGGTGCATTTTACTCATTCCATTACCCATTTACACGATATAGCAACATTTTTTACCCACAAATACTTCAAACGTCTTTATTTTTCTAATACATAAAAATAATATTTTAGAATTTCATTTAATAATATCTGTGGCTCATTAAGTCGCATCCTTATCAGTGATTATAGGCGACCTTGTGAATATTCACTGCTGACCAGTGTGATATTTATGGTCTCTTTAACGTCATGTAATACGCACATACGATGCTTAACGACGCTGTGCTTGTGTTCTTTCTGATGTAATACACTCCCATGGACACCAAATCATCACCAGTTTATTACTCTAATAATAATAGGGAGTCGCGTGTTATTGACTGTCGACAAGTCGTCTAACGGTATCCATTCATTAAGATGCAATAAACTGCCCCATAATTATAATCAACACTGTAAACTGTGTTAATACAACTAGATTGTGTTAAGAGTGTGTTAAATCTTAACACCGTTCATTAAATCATTATGAAATACCCGATCGAATGATTTCGCACCGAACTAAAAGGAGGTTAAATTGTTTACATCCCGGTCAAAAGTTGTTACAACTCAAATCGAAGTGTGACAGTCATTTTATTTATTTTTAATACTAGACACTTGTCCGAAACAATAATTTTAGACATATCGGATTTATCGCCATCTCAGTTCGACATTTATGTCTTATTAAACGGGGCTACATATTTACGACTGCGTTTGGAACAATGAGAGGGTGCGTTTTATTGTGCAAAAAAGGGGGAGTCGAATGTTGATGTTGTCAATAATAATATGATACTGTGAAAGTATTATGACAGTTTTTGGCATGTCAGTTTTTCGATTTTGTTTAAATACCCTAGGTTCTAAGGTTAGGTGTCCAGCCCAGTTTCTGGTTTTCTTGGGACGTTGTCGTTTCACCTATCACGACATCATGAGGGTAAGAAGATTTATTTATTCTTACGCGCAGGTTAAAATTTTGCAAATGTGACTCTATCTTTTTTACTTCGAAATAATTCTTTCAATATGTCTCATATTTTCGTAAGGTAAGATTACAAAAAGGCTGCTTCGCTTTTATAGGCAAGGCTTCAACTGCGGCAATTATTCATATCATCCATCAAACTCTTTTTGAATATATTTGATATTCCGAATACATAAGTATCTACTAAAGCCGTATTCACACCTGGCTATGATGTCCTAGAATAGGACAAAAGTCGTAGCGTGTGAAGATATATGGGATTCAATTATTTCATCTATCTCTGAGTTTTAAACATGTTGAATAGTTTCGTAGATGATCACGGTTCATGCTAGGGTATTTTTACCACGATTAGCAAAGTTAGAATATCGTTTTGCCGGGCAAATCTCAGCGTTTGAGGTCGGCATTTACATCGACGACAAACGTTAATTAATCATGAATTGGAAACATCGAAATCTCGATCAATATCAACATTCCATTCTGGTCACAAAAAAACCTTTCAAGCCAACAATTATTTAATTTTAACTAGTTTGTTTTTATTTGCTTTGGTAATTTAATTTTAACATTAAATATGAGATTGTAGAGGGACAATGACAAGATGTCGTTATGTAGAAGATTCGCGTAACTAAGGGTTTTGTCTTCTATTTGGTGTTTAGGTTCAAATGGGCGTGGCAATGTCTGCACTTAAAAACGTCTTAAGATATCGCCAACACAATATTTTTGAGACTAACATTTTTGCGTTTCTGTGGTAACGTGTGCGATGTATTGGGTGGGTGTATTTCCTAGGCAACGGCCTACTACTCTTTATCAAATGTTCATTTTAGAATCATTTTACGTCCCATACGAACGATTAGACATTTTCAATCTCAGTCATTAAGTCTTCTTTAAATCCGATTGCCTACTGTAAGGTCACTATTTCCCTCATTGCGCATAATACATGTTTTCATTAGATGGTTTGGCGTAAGAAAGTAGGTTCTGTCAAGAACAGTGTCTAGCCGTTCGAATGGTACGAAACACGGAGAACACTGTATGTGTTGGCGTGACAGTTATAATTCGAAATAACAATAGTTTTAGAAAAGTAAGACGTTAAGCATTCTTTCATTCCATCAAATATTTCAGAATAATCATCGGTGATGAATTCACTGACAATTGGTTTCGAAAAGGTTAGGGTACACAAAATTTGAATTAAAGATCTTTCTTAGAGTCAAGTGGCGTGGTTTCGATTCCCAGCTTCGACGTAACAAGGAGTAGTGTCGCCTGTCCAACCTAATGTGTTCTCTCCTGGTCTTCCGATTCCCCCCCCCCCCGCTTCTAAAGGCCCCTACACCCAAGCAAACGAATTATTGAAATAAAATTGAAACATATATGAGTTCTGGAATGACCTAGTTTGTGTCGAGTGGACGTTATAGACCATTTCACTCTCCTTCTGCCTCGCTCTCTCTATATATTATACACGTATATTTTAGAAATGCAGTCAGCATCACGTGTGTAAAACTATAAAAAGATTAAAGGGATCAGTAATAACTACCTGTTTAAGGTTAACGGGTTATATTCAGTTAATACTTTGATCTCTTCACGGTACGTGACGGGTTCATTTAACGGGTCACCAGAACTATTGAAGGGTGAAATTGAGTGAACAATTCGGTGAAGCTTTTGATAAAAACTTATCAGAGAGGAAGTTCAAACTTGAAACCCGTTCGCTCAGAATACAATCTTAATTCTAAATTGTAATTTGGAAAAAGATAGTTCGAGAGTTACCCCCCCCCCCCTCAAAAAAAGAGACCAATTGGGAAAATATCAAGAAAATCAAGTCACCTGTAATTTCAATTGTTGACGTACAGATACGATGACTGTTGAGTGGGGTGGGGCAGAATCCGAATTCCGGGAAAAAAAATCGGGTTACAGAGGGCGAGGACAGTCTTTTGCAAGAAGCAACGGAAGGGAGCTTACCGTTTGGGAATCCCCCAACTTCAATGTGGTCTAACTATGTAGGCTATATTGGCGATCCCCCAACTTCAAAGTGGTCTACTTATATAGCCTATAATTTAGGTGACTGACTCGAATTCCAATCAATGAATCAATTGTTTACAGTCCACGGAGCCGTAGGGAACATTTTCAAAATTTAACTGCCACAAACGTCAATTCAGTACAAATTTCTGGTACCCAAAAGAAAAGTAAAATTAGCGTTTTATTTGATTTCGGGCACTCTTTTTGCCAGCCTCCACGTAAGTCATATAAGAAAGCTTGGATCAGGCCAAATGAACCCATTGTCGTGTGGGCCATTTCTCGGAGCGCTTTATTTTTCTGTGGGTGCAGTATACCCCCTGCACCACCGCTAGGCGCGACCCTGATTCTAATTTGCAATTATAACAACTTTATTCCAAAACTGGAATTTTGCCATGATTTGGTAGAGGGATAGAAAGAGAATGGGAGTTAACGTCCACCTGACACTTACTAGGTCATTTCGAAACTAACATATGGCTAGAGTGTAGGATCAAACAGAAAACCCAGACGCTTGAACAGCGGACCTTACTCCTTGTCACTTACAAAGGGGGTGGCGAAACCACACCACTTGACTCAATGATAAATAAAATATAGTATTTTGAAAAATGAAATATTGTATTTTGATAAATGAAATATTGTATTTTGATAAATGAAATATTGTATTTTGATAAATGAAATATTGTATTTTGATAAATGAAATATTGTATTTTTTTGCAGGTCTTCGTCTGTTTCTTGGCTTCTGTGTCCATGAGCGTCGCCATGGTGATGCCCCACATCCATCAAAATCAGCAAACTAATCCCAATCAAGGATCGGGAGACCCTCAAGGATCTAGCAAATTCAATCCTAATGAAGACAATTCTGGATTCATTCATCCTGATCAGATTCATTTTCCCAGTATCAATCAGGATGATTCTGGCAATAACGCCCATTTTGATGTTTCAAATTTAAACCAATTCCCCGACTTTAGTCATGGTTTCGATAACAACCAAATGTTTGGTGGGAACCATTTCCCAGACCACCAATCAGCCAAATCGGACTTCCCCAACTTTAGCGGTCATAAGCAAAACATCGATGGCCAAGCAGTCCACAAGTTTGATAACGATTACTTCGCGGACAACAGCAAATTTGAAGGTCACGGTAATGAAGGACACGAAGTCAATCTTCCCAATATCCATTCATCGCCCGTGGATTTCCACCAACCAATCCATGATTCTGTTCAGCCCATCCAAAATAATGGCGTGGATTTCAAGCAACCCATTCATGATTCTCTTCACCCCCACCAGAAAGTAAATCTAGACTTCCACCAGCATGACCAACCAACTCAGAGCAACAACGAACATTTTCAGCAACCAAGACATATCTCTGTTGGAGTTGACAACGAACTGCCTTCCCTCAATCATGGCCAACAAAATGGGAAAGAAGAAACTATACAGGTAGGACAAAACGGTCAGAAAAATGGAAATGATGCCCAGCAACCAATCCAGGAGTCAAACGTCCAATCTGCCAATAACATGCCAGCAACAGCAAACGGGCAAGCTCAACAAAAAGTTAATGGTGTTCAGCTACCCTCAGAGGCATCTGTTCAGGGGAATAACGATCAACATACACGGGCCCCTGCACAACAAGTTTACATCGCAAATTCTGACATCGCAGCTGTTTATTCCGCGCCGTCTGTTTATTCAACACTTGATGGAACAACCACTGGGCCCGTTTTACCCACTCTTCAACCAACTGGTGCTTCCCCTGATCCAGATCCAACAGCACCTATCACTTCCACTGGAGCAACCGGAACTACTGGGGGCCCCGGTGTTACTGGAGTAACTGGTGCTACCGGTGCTACTGGAGTAACTGATGTCACTGGAGTAACCGGTATTACTGGATTAACTGGTGCTACTGGCGTAACCGGTGCTACTGGAGTAACCGGTGCTACTGTAGTAACCGGTGTTACTGGAATAACCGGTGTTACTGATGCCCCAGGACGCACTTACGTACCAGTTGTCTCACCAAGAAGAAGTGGCGTCCACAATGTTCAACAGGGAAACTTCCATGATATTGCCGACCACGTCTACGGTTCCAGTGAAAAGCAATTCCAACCTGAACAAAACGACGTGTACCAAGACGCCCCACAGACAGCACACAAGGATGATTATAGTAAAGACGACATCAAACTCCCAACTGTCAAAGATATCCATAAAGGTATCCCCGAACCTCATGTTTTTCAGCCAAACATTTCCCCAATTATCCATGCTCATCATGCTATTGAAAACACCAAACCTTCAACTGGACAGAATATTGATTTTAAGGGATCGAAGAGCCAATTTCCCTCAAATAATTTCTTTCCTGGTCAGAAAACTCAGCATGGACTACCTGGGTCCCATAACTTCCCAGCTTTCCCAGCCCATGGATTCAGTGGATCAACTTTGAGCCGACAACCTTTCGCAAACCGAGTGTGTCCAACACCAAAAGATCCTTCAGTTAACTTCCGATTATCTTCAGATACTACTGGATATCCCACGTACGTTTGGAATTTTATTATTAAATATTTCTGCGAAATGTCTAAGACTAGTCTCGCTCACCAAAGCTAAAATATGTTCTTCCAACCAAACAGCTATTCGCAACAACAATTCAATCGGAGAACATTTGTTCTGGAGCGATCAAGAGTAGCCGTTATCATAGAAACGGCATACCTATTTTAAGATAAACGGGGTTTAACGTCAAACTTTTCTGCACAACCGGGATAATGAAAACGTGAATACGCCATGCAGTGTGGTATAACGAAATATGCAAGGTGCTGTCATTGTTGCGGGACCTTTGCTTATGATCAGACCCGAACGAATAAAAGCCTTTCATTGCTACCTCAAACCCTTTTATCCACTTATTAGGTAGATTTGACAATGTCATTTATATATTCGTTAAACGTAAAATAAGCGCCCTTCTCACAGAGGAAGGACTCATGTCAATGGTAGGCGTACATGGCAATCAGGAATATTTATACTAGTTCTTGGCAAACTTCGAATATTAATAACTTTGCTCAATAATTTGACTGAAATTTATGTCCATTATCTATATATTTCAACTATTGTAGCAAGGACGGACAACATAATGTATCGTTAATGAATGTGGTTTATTTTTTAGGGATGCTATCAGAGGGGAACTGGAAAGACGACAGTACGTAATAAAACTTTTCCAAAATGCCCAGCAGGATCTTCCAACTGTTCCTGGTGTCGTGTAAGTTGCAATAAGCTTTGTTAATTGATCATAAAGTGTATCAGGAATGTTGTGGACAGCTGATAGCAGCACTGGCGAACGCACTTTTTCCAAGTTCGGATTACTATTTGATGATGTTGCAGGATATATGCAGTATAATCTTCGAAATTGTCCGATTTGATGACTATATATTGATAGGTTAATAACCGAAGTTCTCCGATATGATGATTAGACAACGGTAGTCTTAACGGAGTTGATGACAAAGCACCGACAGTTTACGTCGCTGTCTATTAATTGTGCAGTAAAAACGGATAAAACTTTATAAATCGTAAAATTGGATCCGATTACCACCGTTTCGATCACAGGTTGACATTGTTATACTAGCATTAGTGTATTCTATTAATTGTTTTGTTTTCAGTGAAGGAACAGACATGTGTTCTTCTACACGTAAGAGATTAGCTCGGTTTGAGAAGTATGGTGGAGATTGTTATGTCTTACCACAAGAACAAGTGGAATATGTTACTTGCCAGTAAGTCATAAATCTACAGTTCTATTATTGTTTGGGGTATTGTATGGTCGAAGGTCTGTCATTGAGTCATGTAGTCGTCTGTCCAATCTGTTGAGTTTTTCTCCGGGTCTCCTGTTATTCTCACACTGTTAAAAACGACTATGCGCAAATGAATTGTTGAAATATACATTTGTTTTATGCTTAAACATTATTTTACTTGAAATGGATGAAAGCGGACCAGGAAACAGACATGGCCTATATCACCCCTCTCCCATACAAGGAATATAAAACATATAAAGAGATCTTCCAAGAAAAATATGATGAAACAATGGGAAAATTAATCGCACTAAGAAAATAAGCTACATACTCACTATTTATAACAAAAGAAACACGGGAAGTGCTATTTTATAACATGATTAAAATTGTTCAGATCGGAAAATATTTTAAATATTGAAACGTCTGGCCATTGAACTAAATGTTAGTAACCAAATATATTTGTGTCGAATGTACGTTACCCCCCCCCCCCCTCTCTCTCTCTCTCTCTCTCTCTCTCTCTCTCTCTCATGGTATCATGTGTTTTTAAGAACGGCGATCACGCTCGAGTCAGTACTCCCGAAGAAAAAGTGTGCAGCCCATCTGACGCAGACCATAGCACCAAACAGATTTTATTTTGATAATTTCATTTTTTTTAAATTTCAGAACTTCATCTTGTAGCCAATGTTCTTCCGGTGGATTAGGTACACAGGGCATGTGTGTTCCCCAATATACTTACGTCAACGTGCTGGCTTATTGTGCCCAGGCACCAAGTGAAACTGAGAAAATTCAACGAGAAAGAGTTCTTATTCCGCAATTCTGTGGATGTAAATTAGTCCAATGCTAATAAAAGTTATTTTTTGTAAGATTAAAGATGCATTATGTAAGCGCACAATCTATACGACACTATAGCTTTTTTCTGGCTTCAATTGGTATATAAACTGTTATTTAGATATATATTCACATCCCAAGCCCATATTCAACTCTCTTGATCATCGGGAAGTTGGAATAATGTGTGGATTAGACAATGTCTGTCATATATTCGTAGCAATGCTACTTGACAATCGATACAATTGACGGAATATAATATTTTCAAAACTTCAAGCATCCATAACCTCGCCCAGAATAAATTAATGTGACTGAAATTTTCAATATATTCATTTTTCATTATCTTTGTTAAAATTATTATAGCAAAAATGGCCAGACCTGGATCTAAATCTTACATAATGCACATTTTAGTTAAATGTAGATACCACATTAGATAGTATCAGCTGCCTATCTCACACTGTCACTGTTGTGAAAGGTAGCTTAAAAGATTCAATTAAGAATATATTTCCTCGTTGGTCCCATTGTAAAGTACGATTAATGAATAGGCGATTGCGTTACTGGACGACGCGCGAGTGATTCACGTGCCTAAATAGCAATGGTAATATTACACCTATATGATATTACACTTGCGTGGTAGTTCACCTGTATGATATTACACCTGTATGATTATAGACCTGTATGATTATAGTTATACACCTGTATGATATTACCTGGTAATACTACACCTGTATGGTATTACACCTGTATGGTATTACATCTGTATGATGTTACCTGGCAATACTACACCTGTATGATATTACACCTGGTGATGCAGCTCATGTATGATGCTACCTTCTACTGCTATATTTATCTATTTGTATATGGTTGAGGATACAATTTATTATAATTTATTTATATTTATTTCATTTTATTGATATAGGTAAATGGATTGATTTTATACAGTTAATAAAATGATTAGTATGGCCTGGAATTGAGTTTATGAATTTTAATCGATGTTTAGATATTCCCTTTGCAATGTCTATTATGTGGATTGCGCGGAAGTTTTCTTTTATCATTGCTCTTCAGTGGCTTGTGCCACTGGACGCCAACTGGACACCACAGATGATGCTATAGAGCCACGATGCGATTTTAAGCCGGGAATTTTAGTCACGGGGGATTGAGGAGGGGTTTTGGGTGGCTGATTTATACCGAAAATGGGGGATATAGTTATACTAGTTTATACCCTTATACTAAAAAGTGGCCGTATATCACCCCTGTCTGCTTGATCGACGCTCCACAGATTCCATTCTTCACCCGTAATTTATACGCAGTACTTATGTGCATGAGATGAAGAATTTTCATTATTTGTGCCATGACTAAGCCTATAACATTTTAATTATTTGTGCCAATTACTTCGTAGGTTTTTGTCAGTTAATCCAACTCTGGACTTATAATGAGCCAGTTTTGTTTCTTGGGGTGCATTTCTCATATTTCGACTAGAAGACCTTGCATGATGATGTGTCTAGCCATTCGGCAAGGACGAAAAAACGAAGTTCCGAATATACTATTGGTGACACGTTAAGGATCCCATAAAAGCTTGAAATCGAAATAAAAATAGGCGGTAACACCACTGTCCCGATACACTTTTTTTATGACACTCTTTTAGGAAGTGAGTGTTGGTAGGCCGAATGAATAACGCTTGCGCGTTTGGTCAGACGCCCTGTCATTGAGTCAAAGGCATGGTTTCGATTTAACACTTGTACGCGACAAGTAGTAGGGCCGTTTCTCCACCATCGTGGGTTTTCTCTGAGTCCTCAGGTTTCCAACCACAGCTATAGAACCCTACGCACAAGCGAACTATTGAAATAAAATTGAACCATATCATGTGTTAGTCAAGAAATGACATAGTGTGTGCCCAATGGACGTTACCCTCTCCCCCTCTCTCTCTGCCTATCTCTGCCTTTATCAGCCCGATTGGTACAGACATTTAATTTCATTTCGGAGCCGGTGATTAAGTAAGTAAGATGATGTCTAGCTGTCCTGGAGGTGGCGGGTTCGATCCCGGTTTTGGCCAGGAAAGTTCATCCTATACCCCTCCGAATTTTAACCATTCACCACATGGCTGCCACCCTATACTTTAGGACTGAAATGTGTGTGGGCTGCATTCAGATAGTTAGATCCAGATTCTCGGTTCTTAAGGCTAGATTTAGCCGTGGCGATGTATTGTTAAAATTTACCCTATTGATTTTTCTCGAACCGTTAATGATCATAAAAGAAACAAACAACGATATAAAAATCATCCCAGCAGCAACTCCATTTTGGCTGTTCATATATTATGTAAATTTTATTCATGTAAACATTTCCCAAAACATCTAATATACCTGATCAAAACAGCGAGGCATCACCAAAAATGGGGCATCAAATCAACCGGAAAATATCTCATAAAAAGAAATGTTTTGATCCCCCAAACGCTCTTTAAATCCACAGCTCCTGTTTTTTGAACTTCGGTCGATTATTGATTTACATACAAAAAACAAGTCGTGTGTTTTTATATCTAAAAATTAATGTTTTTAAAAGTATTCGCTGGTTTAATACACCTTATGTATTTAAAGATTTTATGAACTATATCCCCGATCAAAAGTAGACAATGCTGATAAGCTTCGTAAATCCCATTATTTACACCTGAAAACATCTTCACGAGCAAAAACTATATAAAAACCCACAAACAAATATTTTTGAAAGTAAAAAAAGTCAGAATCCTTTCAAGAAGGTTGTTATACGTTTAGTGTGCTTCTTTTCAACATGAATGTACATGTAAGTATATAATTGTTGTATTTTGTTGTTGTCAGTTTTATACTTTACATGTATTTATATATATGTAAGCACATTGTTGTCAATATTAATGTATCTATTGTGGAATATAGACTATATTGCACGCTTATAGTTTTAGGTGGAGCCACAGTGTTTCAATGAGTAAGACGTTGCCTTGGTAAACTAGAGGTCCCGTATACGATCCCAGTGTTATCCGAGAATGTTCATCGGGATTTCCCTTAACACGTTCTCGGAACGTTAAATCAAAACCGGAATTGATTTATTTTACTACAGTTTTATCAAATTCATTTTCAAAGTGTTTATAAATGCCAAGTGAATTAATTTGATACATTCTTACACCTATTACCACGCAATATCCTATGTCAGAACTCCATGGGCTTTACGCCGACTTAGAAATAGGACCCCGGTTTCGCAAAACATTCTCAGATTTAAGAATTAAGTTGACTAAAATATAACCGTTTATAAAACTTTTGTTGTTTTAAGGTATAAAATACATCAATAAGAAACTATTTGAAAAGTTTTGTGATTCTGAACCAAATATATTACTTATAAACAGTGATTGAAAGTTGAGTAAATTCTTCAGTCTGAGAATGATTTGTGAGGCCTGGTCCCTGGTCAACAGATTATTTCACACTATCACCAACTAATGGCAGCTTTTTCTGTTCTTATGCTCATGACTTACATTTCATTTTAAACCCAATTTCAGATGGAATTGTTTGTCTTGTATTTGACGGTTGTGTTGACTGTAACATCCGCTGCCATCATTAATAAAACATCGCCCGCCACCCAAGGAATAAACACGGCCTTTCATCACGATTTTCTGAATTACCCTACTGGATCGCATTTCCCTGATATTACTGGCTTTGGTGCACCACAGAAGGCGACAACACTGAGCTGTCCGAATCCCAATAATCCTGCAGGAGTATTTGAGTTGGATACATCTCCCGCTTTAGAAGCAGGATATCCGGTGTAAGTATTTTTGTCTATCTTTACTTTCCCCTCAATTTAGTATTACGTTAGCCCTCCATTGACATTGGCGTGCACGTAACAGAGCCCTTGACAGTTGAAATTTGATATAATATTGGGCCGTGTTACTGTTAGTCACTATGAAAACACGAATTTAAATTATCGCAAAAATTTGATAGTTGATACCAAAGTAGTCCTATAACCAATGTAATGGAATTAAATAGGGTTTAACGTCCGAGTGTTCTGAACCGACTGGCTCAAGAGCGACGACCATACATCACACAATGTGCTATCCGGGAAATATTGACCAGAAAGCGGTAACACGGCCCAATATTATATCAAATTTTAACTGTCAAGGGCTCTGTTACGTGCACGCCAATGTGTACACGGGAACTCGTTTGTTCTGCACAAGTGACAAGGGGGAACTACGTCGGAAAATCACGGAATCTTACACAGGACGAACAGATTAGCGAATGAAGGTCTTATTTACCGGGCCACCACGGCCCCTGTGTTCCTAATAAGTAACCGAGTAATAATTTACTTTCATTTTTTTTTATATACGTAGTCAACTAATAGCAGCAGAGTTAGCTAACAGACAGAATTTAGCTAGTGTATTAGCTCAGGAGATACCAGCACAATCAGGTCTAGATCTTAGTCTACCTGCAGATCTACCGTAAGTCTATCTTTGATTTTTCTTATAAAATAATCAATCATCGCTGACTCTACCCACTCTGCAGCACTGATATGTAACATTTTAAATTTAAGTCCAATATATGTAAGCTTTCCATGCTTTTGGTAGATATTTGTTATTGACGTAAGAGTCCAGACTGACCAATATAATTGTGAAAGATGTCATATTTTTGAAAAAAAATTCAGATATTTGTGTTAGACGTCACATATTCGTATGATAATAATTAATTGCGATAGACGTCATACATTTTGCATTATTTAATTCAAACCTTAATCTGAATAACTCAGCCATTTCAGCCGAATTCGGTATTGTTGGGTAATGTTCTTGATTGCTGATGAAGGCTTATCTTTAAAATCTTTAGTTTTAATAAATGTTCAGGATTTTAAATTTTTCTTAATTGAATTTACCTATGGGTTAACAATTTTAGGATAAATAAAGTAAACTGGGTTACATTATGTTGAAAATGGTTTGCCTGTATAATTATAATATTTATGTATCTTCTATTAGGTTTGACGCTGCTGAGCCGACATGCGCCATCTCAGCTAGAAATGTATGGACATTTAAATCACAACAAAATCGTGGTATTTGTTGGGTCTTGCAGGGTTTCCAGGATCCCGTCTTCGCCATCAACTGTGTGTAAGTCGTCCTTTTATATTATGTTAAAGCATATGATATCTCGTTGAATTCTCTTTTTTAAAAACGTCAGATTCTCTTATAGCGCATCAAAGTATCTTATATCATGTCAAATTCTTTTATGCTACGTTAAAAAAGCGTATATCACGCTAAATTCCCTTACATTTTTATGAGGAGAGGGGTGATATAGGCTATGCCTGTTCCTTTTTAATAAATTTGAAATGAAATATTGTTTACAAAATAAAAAAAAAATCTCTTACATCATCTCTTTGGTCATGTTAAATTCTCTTTATCAGGTTACATGAGACTATCTCTTATGTCACTTTGAATTCTCATAATATATATCACATTAAATTCTCTTACATCACTTTCAATTTTTAGATTAGGACAGACATCTAATTCATTTGTTGTTTTTATATTGCAGGAGCCCAGTTTGTAAAGGATGTGATAGTACACAAAGTAATTTGAACACTGGAGTATCGTCTGTATTTAACAACGACTTCTGGAAATCATTTCATTTACCAGGATTCCCATTCAGCCATTCTCTGCTTCCTGCTTATAAGAACATTTGTACCCCTAGATTCAGGGTTCGCACTATTTGGGCCTATTGTCCTGTTGCTCCTGGTGCACTGAAGGTTGTTCGAGAACAGTTGATCGTTCCATCTGGCTGTTCGTGTCGACGTGTAAAATGTCAATACAAGTAAATGAATAAACACACGTGTTATATCAATAAACACACATGTTATATCAATAAACACATGTGCTATATCAATAAACACATGTTATATCAATAAACACAAGTGCTCTATCAATAAGCACAAGTGTTATATCAACATTATTATCTTTATAATGGCATTGTTAATATCAAAATATAATTTGTAATTCTGCGCTCAAACATAATTAAAATGTCAACATATAAAGATCTGCAAGTTTGTTTTTTGTCAATTTTTCGCCTTGACCATGCTGCCTCCGTTAATTGCTCGCGCCTGTCAGCGACAGATTGCGTTGATTCAGCTCAATGATTATTTGAATCCACGTGAATTTTAGGTTCTTCGTGTACTTAACACAAGCCACATATCTTTAATATAATCTAATAACATTTAATTACTGCCTGGGCCCGTGCTTCAGTCATCATATCACCCAAACCATCAGTGAACAATTACCTTTGTAGCTGTGTGAAATTCCCTGGCACCATTTACCACACTGAATATAGGATAGGAAAGGTGTTTCACGTCTTGTCAAAATAATACGTCGGACACTTTGAAACTTGTAATACTCACAGTCGTTGCTTCAAGAACATGGGGGGGGGGGGTTGTGGCCAAGAAAGATCTTCGGAATTTTTGGAATTGTTTCCCCTAGTAGTAAGTAGCACAGAATGGAAGGTCTCGCATTGAGAGTGTCTAGTCGTTCGGGCGGCACGGAAGCCTGTGGTACATTGTATGCATTTGAAGAAACCTTCACCCCTAAAGAATCCTTGACAGTTGGAATTGGAAATAAGAGTAGATTGTATCATTACTCCAGTCGTGGAGCATTAAACCCCATTGTATTTATATTATCATACCCATTTTAATGAAACACGACCATCGCTACCGTTCACAAGGGTGTGACTTTCTGTCTAAAGACTACAGACCACACTATATGTGGATTTAATGTGCTTGTTATAGGCTATAAGGCCGGGGGAACCGGCGTATATTGTAAATTTCAAATATACTACTACTCTCCACGTTTCAAAAGCCCATTGTGTCTTGTAGGGGGCGAATGGTTAACACGTGCGAGGTGGGTCATAATGTCTGTCATTGAGTCAAGTGACGTTGTTACGTTTCCCAGCTTCCACGTGGACGTTAAACCCCATCTATCCCTCTCCCTCTAAAAGATATGCCCAGAATGAACGTATCGTCTACAGCAAAATTCGCAAACATATTACTGCTTAATTAGACGATATCTAATTAATAAGGCGAACTGCAATGATATTAAGACGAAAAATTTATTTACAAATGTTATGATATAAGGACGTTACAATGTTAAATAAAAAACCCAAAATTCCAATACAATTTTAAAATCACCAGGCGGAACGGAAACCTAGTCTACCTCGTACACGAGACACATTACAATCTACTACAAATATGAGAATAAAAAAGAGCACATATTAATGAAATATAAAGGAAGTGTGACATTAACTACATTAAAATAAAACATTACACAACTGTTAAAAGACATTAAATTAAATGATCATCCAATACAGGTGATCTTCCCAGCCAAACACGCAACAAAATATGATATAGAAATACACGGGAGACAAACAATTACAGACATCTTCAAACAGAAAATATCAAATTGAAAAAAATAAAATATAACATTTATACTATTTTAAACAATTAAATGTAATACGATTTACATGTACTGTCAGAGCTAGTAGTTGTTTTAGTTACCACCCAGAGCTAGTAGTTGTTTTGGTGCAAGGGGTCTGAAGACAGGAACAGAAAGATGGAACTATAACCTGTTCCCTGACGATAGCAGGAAATCCCAGTAAAGGACAATACGCCCAAACGGAGATAGATTTATACTGAGGTATACACCGGTATTTAAATGATGTTGTAGTGCCCACATAACTGGATGTTGAAGAATGACTTGATGAACAACCAACACAATCACCAGCCCTGAAACAGAATATAATGTACAATGCTTTACATAATACACTAATATCGCTAGATTATATTTTAATTGCTCGATTTCGGATGTTTTTTGTTTAACACCCTAACGTTGGTATCGTTGAATAAGCAACAAATAACAGTTATAAATGAAAACATACGTCACTAATATACCAAAGTCGTCACTTTATATACATAATGTGTATTAGTTAAAATTGTTAGTAATCACTATTGTCCAGGTATGTGTATTCAATAGTGATGGGCGTTATAGACAGTCGCGCTTTTACACCAGTAGTGACAACTTTACAGTTAGTTACACACCAGGTATAATTTGTTGACACTTTCAGGAGTAACAGGTTTTTTTTAAATTTTATTGGAGGAAACTGGAGGACCCAGAGAAAAACCACGAGATTGGAAAGGCGACCCTACTCTTTGTCACCCAGAATGTGATTCGCGAGAAGTCACTTGCAATGGGCCTCTGATGCCCGTGGGTCTTAGGCCAATGGTCTACTATGCCTATTGGTAAACTCGGCACTGGTTAAACCCCATGTCATTTCTAGCTATGGACATAGGACGGAATCTGATTGATGTGTTTAAAACGAATACTTACTGGCACACTACCGTAAACAGAGGATCCTGGAAACCTTGCAAAACCCAACAACCTCCTCGTGTTGCCGAGTTAAAGGAGAACACATTAAAAGCCACACCTGGGCAGGTTCTGTTGGCTGAATCAAAACTGAAATTAATAAATTGATAACAACTGACCCAGCGACAATGTGTCTTGTTTAAAGTGTAAATAAACTATTGTGTCTTATATGGCGAGATATCGATTTGCATATACACACTGTCTCATCACGCAGTATAAGGAAATGGGGAATACCAACGCGGGGATGCTTGCGATACCGCCCCACCCCCCCAAAAAGAAAGAATCCCTCCATCAACGCAATGGGACTCATGCATTGACCATCAGAGGGCCACGGTGACTGCCCTCTCATGCAGTGTATGCTTGCGTCCAACCCCCATCGTCCTCCTATTCCTATCCCCACTACCCCACGATGCCATCAGGCTAAAGGAGTAAATAGATTACAAATCTTCCCAGCCCCCCACATCATACTGTAAAGCGTATGCTCGGAGCAGAGCAATAGGACGTTAAACCCTATTTATTTCATTTTATGTCATGAACCATTAGATTCCAAATCTGTCAGCCGCCACGTCATGGACCATCCGCATTCCGATACCACCATGCTGGATGCCAGACTGCCAAGTCGATACACTATACTGGTTTTATTAATAACACCCAGTTAATAAATGTCGGTAAATTACTTACGTGGCATCCGGGGGTACTACAATCGGACCAGGAATTTCCTGCACTAAAAACTGGGCAAAATTTGGTCGATTAACAATTTCGTTATTGATTAAGGCCCTGGAACAAATGTGAGAATATGAATATTAAATACATAATATAATATAGAATGAAATGAAATGGGGACGTCTGCACAGACCAGTGTACTATGCGACAACCCATATCCGGCCTGATCAATCAAAATATGACATTCTGCCACACACCTACGCCCACGTCTATCAATTTATCGATTTAAAAGCCCCACAATTGATACGATATCCCTCGCTAATCACGACGGTTACCATGGCAAAACGCCACAGTATTGGTATCCGTTCCCCGCCACGCACATTTACTAAACCACAGTCAGTTGGCAAAAGCCCACTTGCCTCACAAGAGATAAACAAGAGCAACATATTAAATATCATAAAGGAAAATGTCATTTACGAACAGTTTTATAAACTTGTAACTTACGTGGGATATGCAGTGCCATCTACACCTATAGCGAATGCTGTAGATGGATTATTAGGTTCTGAACAGTTGATAGTCGAATGGAGAGTGCTGAACCCAGAATGAGACGAGTCAAAGAACCATCCGTTGCTAAAGAAATCTGAACCGAAACCTAAACCGGAGCGCTTGCCATCAACATCTGTTGGATTGCTGACCTTACCGACTTCCGATGTAGGACCAGATTCTTGATTACTTGGTAGGCTTACGTCTTTTTCCGATGTGCTTGATGTTTCTACTTTGACATCGAGTCCTGAGGGGTTATCTGCTCCGTCACCAGTAGCAGGAATATTGTTCAATGATGAAGTAATATCCAGTCCAGTAACCCCATCTGTCAGAAGAGTGACGGCCAAGAGGCTGATAAAGCACTGTAATATAACATTAGATGAAACAATATAGCGAGAAGATTGGGTTTAACGCTCGACTTTTTTGCACCTACAGGGATAACGAATATTTAAATATATGCCAAGCAAGGGATCGTTTACGTGCACGTCGATGTTTACACGCGGATTTTTGTATTATCCGAACGACTATACGTTGTCCCTTGTCATGACCTCTGTCCTGTACCACGCTGGAAAATCCAAATCAACTTTCTCGGCCAACGCAGGGATCGGACATGGGCCCTTCGGATTAGCGAGCTATCATCTCACTCACTGAACCACTTTGGGGTTTGAATCCCTTTTAATGTCGGAATTATATTTGAAATTATTCGTACACACATCTATTTGTAAACAATTATAGACTTACAACGAATCTCGTATGATATATTGATTGACTTGACTTAAATGTTGCTTTAATGGAACGGTTAAATAACAACAAATCGAAACATATTTTATTGATCATCCGATCTCATATTATTACCGCCTAGAAGGGGAAAAGCTGATAAATCGGCCTATATAAGGAAATAAATGGCAACCCCATTTTTACAGGTTGGTAAATTTTTGATGACATGAAAGCCTTTTGGGGGCTTTTGTTATAGACTTGACTTCTCCCCGTAATTCTTAAACCTAACACTCGCGGAAAAGAGGTCCAATACGTACACAGATGCTTTATATCAAGGGACAGACTACACCATATTTTAATACATCATTAATATCCAAGCCTAAAATATACGCATCATATCATAAGATATACTGGAAAGTGGTCCAGAATTTACCGAACGGTGAAAACGGATTGCAGTGTACCTCCTTATAGGATGGTTTATTTCTTTATTATTGTCTTACTCAAGGCGGTAATAATAGTGGAACCAAAGACCGAAGATTCAGAAAGCGCTTAGAGCTGCATTAGAATACCATGGCATTGTCATGGAATTTTGAATCCATATAATAATTGCTGTTATATTACTTGGATAAATCAGAGTTTAGATTTTACTTAGGAATTGTAGGGTTATCAAATCTATAATTTATAGAAATCACCGTACAATGCATAGGTAGGAACACCCTGAATTTGCCAGACAAAGGCTAAAGGGGAAAAAACATAATATTTAGGTATTTTTGCCATTTTATTCAAATCAACGATGATGAACCAATTAAATGATATGAACTATTAGCAAATGCATTAAAATGGGAATTAACATTGAAGTCCCACTGTACTGTACCCATTGGGCTATAATGAAGACGGGAATACAATGTGCTATGAGAGACATTTTGTCAGAACAGCGGCACTGCGGCCTACTCTAATGTTGAATTCCAACTATCAGGTATTCTTTGAGGTGCACGGGACGTCGGTTTTCGCCCTTACCAGACGATTATACCTATCCTTTACCAGGCCTTCCGTTCTACGCCAGTGACAAGGGGAACCCAAGTCGTAAAATCCTGATGAACTTTCTCGGCAAACACCAAGATCGAACACGGGGATCTTCAAGCTAGTCTTACTCACTGAGCCACTGCAGCCTCACTAACTTTAGCAACTCATACAAATCAACCCCTAATTGTATTAGATTTGTAAGGTATATTTCAGAAATAAAATGAAAAGTACAGGGGAAGAACAATCTAAGTCACATTTTTGACTTTTCGCATCAAAGGCAAAACAAACTTTTGGACAAGAATGCTTGACGCGAACAGAACAACGAGTGGGTTTAATTACAACTCGAAAACTATGTTCAATACGAATCAGTATACCAGTGCAACAACTGACTTTAACTTTTCAGCCAAATTAAGGTCAAATATAGGGTACGATGGACATATTTGTCCGGGAGGGGGGGGGGGTGCTTTTCAGAAGGGCCTTGAGTTGATGTGACTCCGAGCGCTTTTACCTGAAATTGATTGTTCCACCGACCACCGAAAGCTTATACAACTTGCTACCAGATGGCGCCATTAACTGGGATTCATTGAAAAGGTGACTTCGATCGTTTTCCCCTGTACTCTTCAAATAATAAACTGCGATCAATAACTGATAATTGTAACTTACCTGTATCTTCATTCTCTGTCCGTGATCCAGTTTTCATTCTAAATTTTATCCTGTCTTTTCGACTTTATATACTAATTACAAAGCCATGTTTCTATCCAAACATAAGTCTTTAATCCCCCCAAACCTCCCTGTTTACCCATTAACAATTGCACTTTATTTGTGCCTGAGTTCACTAAAACTAATCTCCGTGGAAAGAGAAGCTCAATTAAACCTACGTTGGTTGAAATTAAACCTAATTAGGCTGAGTCTAATATATCTAAATGTCATGGGTTCGATATTCACATGCAAATTTCTTTTCTTAGTAATCTAATTTTACTTATAAATAATTTCACTACCCTGCGTTCAGATTTGTCCCGGAAACATTTAGGGATGCGATTTAAATCCGGCGGTAAGCCCCCATAAAGCGTTAGTTTTACACTTAAAGTTTTTAATGTTAGCAGCATTTTTTATGCTTCGCGGATTCAATGACGTGAAACATAATAATGTTTAAATATGACTCTTAACTAAATATGCGATAATGAACTGAAACAAACTTGTTTTATGTTTTAAAAGACACGTCCTTATTAATTTAAATTTAAAAAAAAAATTATACTAAAAATCTTCCTCATCTAATCTTTCAAAAAAAAAGAACATTAAAAGTTATCAATGCTGATAGCGTGTAGACAATACAAATGTCTGTTGTTCTCAACAAATAATTTTTATTGCAACTTTTAAATGGTGTAAACTATAGGTAATATAAAAATCAATATAAGCAAATCATGGATCTATACCTAAGAAGTTGCGAGTCGCCCTTTTGCTTAATACGATGATTTGATAAAAAAATCTATTTAACGACTGTTTTTGTTATAGTTGTGTTTTAGGTTTCTCCATCCACGTCATAAAAAAATATTACAAATCATGAATATTCCGAAAACGTACAACAACATCTAAAAGAAATTCAAATTTCATTTTAAATGTTATCAAAATATCGTAAATAAATACAAAAATAAAATCGTAAATCAAAGATTTTTGATCGATACAGAAGTTATTGTATGTCGCAGACACCTCGCACACAAACAATGTTATTTATTATGGTGATGTATTATATACAATCGTAAAGCATCATAAATATTCAAAATTATGTAAATATTGTTCTAAATTACAACAAATAAGTTTTGTGTTTAACGGACAAGAAGCGTGAAATTCGCTGTTGTTTTGGCGTTAGTTTCACTGCTAATTGCTCAACCCGTGCCGTAGCGGAAATAAACCCAGTAGGTCGACAAATTAACACGTCGTTAAAAAAATCTGACATGATCTTAAAATACAAATTATATCTATTTCAGATTATTGATACCCGCAATATTAATCCCTTCAATGAGCATCGAGCAATTAATCCGCAGTTTTATCTATGTATTTATTGATTGTGCATATTAATCATTTCCTTTGAAAATTGTATAAAAATATGACCCATAGTCCAATTGGTCGTCAGTTTCATTTTGAAAGAAGCTTTACATCTATTGTTTGACCTGGAAATATTTCTAAAATGGTGAGTTTGAATTTTCTTGGACTTATTCATGTTTGGAGTCTAGAATATAATGATATTTAATTTGATTTATTTGCGATAGACAAACGTCTCTTGCAGATGTAACTGTTGTAAAAATGGAATTATCTATGTTAAGTTTAGGAAATGGCATATTGGGAAATGCACTTTAGTGAATGACTTTAAATCTTGATATTGAAAACAACTATAAAAAGAGTTACGTGTTTTACCAATAGGTATAAAAATAACGTTTTTATCTTTACATCTATGTCTTAACAAAATTTCACAAGTATAATGCTGGGTATTGAGGCAATGAAATAGGGTTTAATGTCATATTTTTTGCGTCGACCGCGCTAATAAAGAGGAGCGGAACCTTGTCTGGGCGAAGGGACTGTCCCCCAAAGCACTCTGTATATAATATATATCGGTCTTCATTAGTCTAGTCAATGAACAAAAGTAAAACGCTCAGCCCTATTAAGAGGCCAGTGGCTGTCGAATGCAGTCTGTATAATTGTGTTCCTGGTTCACAGTTCGGCATTTACATTTTCATAAGTATAGATAAATTAGTAAAATATAAAAATTTGTTCTAGGTTCACAGTTCGGCATATTCATTGAGCTGTATAACAGTTCTACTACTCTTGATTCAACTTGTGGTTTCCATGGATATAACAAAATCTCTGGACTCTTTCTCACCTAGTGGTAATCCACAAAACCCACAATCTGGCGATATCCCAGCCGCATTGCCACAAATACCAGAAGGACCAGAATCTCCAACAGGATCCCCAGCAGCAGAAGATGACACTAGATCTGAACTTGGATTAGGGCTGTTCCCTGGTTTCAACACCTTAAATACCGGAACAGGTACCGGTTACTCGACATTTGGCCAGTCCTGTCCAATGCAGACCAATATCCTGGATAGTGCCAGACTATCCGACGATCCTACCGGATATCCAGTGTAAGTATTGTCAATGACCTAATAATAAATACAAAAACATTTATCTCTTTGGGTGCCGATTTTTTAAAATATTGTTTTAAGTGTCAATAGTCGTTTCTAGCCATGTGTTTTGGGGGCAGAAATGTATCGATCATTGTCCGTATAAGTATAAAATCTGATAGCAAAATCGGTGATGCACAAAGTTCGCCCAATCTGGAATTTAAAATAGCGTAAAATACACGAAAACATAAAATCGATACTATTGTTTTCATAGTTATCAACCATTTTCTGTTCCATGTAAATCAGTTTGTATGATTGCTTAAATTAATGGTACTGGTAATTAAATGTTTCAGGGATGAGATTGCTGCCGAGTTGGCTTTGAGACCTCAATTTGCAGCTTTTCTGGTAGATCAAGCTGTTTTACCTGGTACCGACCCTACTATACCCGAGGATCCCAGGTACGTTATTGCTTGTCATTGTAAAAATGTCGAGGAAAGAAAATTAACTGTTCCGTGCACAATGAATGAAGCGTATATTTGGATTTGAAGGGACGCATTTCAACAGAAGCCCTTGCTTTAAATTATATCACAAATTGGTTATTAATTTCAAAATACAAGGAGATAGGGAGAAAGTAAACAGTTTGGTGTAGTTTACACTGTTCAAGAAGAAGACACATCATTGATTTAGACGACCAGTTAATGAGAAGTTTATCATTAATTTTTTGTGGGCTACGGTAAGTAAGGTGCTGGTTCATTAAGCAGAAGGTCCAGTGCTCGATCCCAGTGTTGGGTTTCCCGTTGTGAGTAGTACAGGGCGGTATGGTAAGAAGACAAACCAGGGTCTCACGTATAGAAATCGAAATAACAGTAGGGCTTGGAACACAGCTCGGAAGTCAGGACCAGATGTCCTTTATAGTACACTGCATATAGCGTATGCCCATCTTCATTATCCTTGTTGATGCAGTTAAGTAAGCTGTTAAAATCAATTTTATATCATAATTTCATTTGACACTATCATTATTTATTTATTATTTCTATACAGATTCCTGACAGCTAACATGACCTGTCCATTCGTCAGAAAACAACTGTGGAGTTTCTTTAAAAATAATGGAATCTGCTGGGTTCTACAAAACTTCCAAGAACAAATTCTTTATGCCGATTGCATGTAAGTAATTAAATAAACGCCATCGTTCTAGATGAGGTTTAAGTTTTAATTCAGCTGAAAATGGACCAGGGGATGAGCTCTAACTTTTACCCGCGCACATCGTAAAACAAAAAAATTTATGGCTAGTAATTTATTTAAAAAATATATAGACCTTCAGTTTTGTATGAAGTCCGTGCAGTTGGGGACAATCCCAAACGCCGTAAAATAAAATAATTATCGCTAGTATTTTTTTTTTTAAAAAAAAGAGACTAGATCTATTCCGTGCAGTTGAAAGTGTAAATGAGAGTATGACTTTGAGCCTGTGATAGGGCAATGATCCCCTATAGCACACCGCATGGTGTATCTGTCTTTAAATGCCCGGTTATAATAAAAAAAAAGTAGGATGTTAAATCTCGTGATATTTTATTTCATTTGTTCAGGCGTGCGTAACAGCAATATAAATAACCAAACGATGCTCGTTAAACCCCATTTTATTTCATTTCTGAATTATTTATTTTTCAGTGTAAAACAGTGTCAATTCTGTCAGAACCCCTTCGGCTTTAATACCCAGAATCAGTGTTTGAAGCAGTACGAGCTAACATCAGCCTACGTCTTCTGTCCATCTATACAGTTTCCACGAATTATCAATGAGCGAATCATCCTACCGAGATACTGTACATGTAAAGTTGTAAACTGTGACACCACCTCTCACCACAATCCATTCAGTGGCTTTGAGCACATGTTCAATACTCTAGCCTTCGGCAAGAAATAAAATGCCATGGTTCAATGACTTCTGGGAGATCAAGGTCCACGTCCATTCAGTTTTTATGCTCATTAACCGTTACACAAATTTATTGATCTCGCTGTGAAACAATTACAGAATAGCCTTACCTTTCGATTTCGACGTTTAAGGTCCGCAGATCATGGCATTTTCTATTGAATATCAAATTCGGCAAACCTCTGTAGAATCTAGTACCTCGGTTGTATGACTGTAAGTGATATGCAAGTACACGATGCGGCTATCTGTTTACTTATTCGGAAAACTTTTCGCTTTTAAAAATAAAACACCTTCACATGGTTCTGCAATTCGCATGGGCGCCGCCATTTTTAATTCTGGAATTTGAAAGTAGTGACAACGGCTTCATACAACCGAGGTTAGATTAGGGTGCAGGAGTCCTCCGAATGAATTCTATGGTATACAATTTCAGTTTTAATCTAAACGACGTTTCGACTAGAATCCTCTTGTTTTTATTGAACAAAGATACAAACGACGTTTCGGCTACGTGTATCTATATAAAATGATTCCTTTTCGCGCATTAATATACAGTAACAGTATTCCGTAGAATTTTGTCATACGTACTTCCATAAATATCAGTGAATCAATCGAGCATATTCAAGCATATACTGTGTAGGCATGGACCTAGAGACCAGAGATCAAAGGGAATATGCATGTCCCTATATTTGAGTTTAGGTGTATTCTCGTTATAGTTAATTAGATATATATTTAACGTTATTTATATATTTAGAGTATTTATATAGAAGTATATTATGTTTTAAAATTATAACTGATTATAGCATGTTTAATTAAGTTATAGCAATTTACAGGCCATGTAGAAACTATAGCTCTACAAATTATTATTTTACCAATAAATGTATATTCACATAATTTGACAGCACTTGTGTTATTTAATTAAATATGCCCTTGCATCATTGTGTAAGATTTAGATAAAGAGCTGGTCGTTCTTGCTTTAATAGTTCAAAAATAGATACTGCAAAATGTTGAAAAGTTCATTCAAATTACTCTTATTCTGAGCGCCGTTATTACTGATTGTAGTTTTAAAAAGGCGTGGGCATTGATTGTTTATTATCGTAACTACGGTACTGGTATATTCGGGACTAAGGAGCAAATACACTGAAAACATGTTCGTTTATTATATATGCTTAGCGTATATTTATTACTCGCATTGTCCTTGTATTATATGCCATGTCCGTGAACATCTCTTCTGGGTTTCTGCTTGCTTATGGTATTTTCGGACTTTGAACAAGTGTTTATACATTGCATAAACTAATAAAATACCCCACAGCAAATGTACTTTTTTAAACCATTGAACAGACGAATCACTGGTAGCCTATTTGCTTGGCTATCACCAAATTGCATCAATTTACTTTTTGTATGGGCACTAAACGAGGAAGGTTTTAATCCTTACTTTCAATTGGGATACTGGAAACATTATATAAAATTGGTCTTCAGTCATCAGAGCCGTGTATAGGACCACCCTGATCTATATCGACTTTTACCACCTTCTAATGTGTGGAACAACGAAGCACCAGGGTCAGTAACTGAATAATCTAAATAAAATTGGCCTGTAAGATCTATTATTTGATCAACTTTTGTATATTTTTCAGTTCTACACTGGTCAGTATTTGCACATTTGTATGTAGTACCCGCCCTTGACTGTTGTAATTATGTCTACCTGACATCTAGCGGTTGGAATAAGAACAAACTTGAGCAAACTTCCAGTGTTGCAGCATTTATCCAAAAGCCCTTTGGTACTTACAAAGGTGAAACCGTGTTCACCTTATATTATGTTTCGCGCCCAAATATGAGATGGTATTTTAATTAGATGATTCGATTTCCACGCGAACATGTATAGGAATTTAAAAAAAATGAAGAAAAACACATTTCAAAGCCAAAATTTAATATCGGTTTGATCGTTTAACAATCATTTCCTACCAGTAAAACCATGACCCCCAATGCTGTTTCCAATTCCGGAACCGTGATTACCAATACTGTTTCCAATTCCACTACCATGGCCCCCGATGCTGTGTCCTATACCAGAGCCATGACCCCCAATACCGTTTCCAGTTCCACTACCATGACTTCCAATACCGTTTCCAATTCTAGATCCATGAACTCCGATATTGTTTCCAAATCCAGAATCATGACCTCCAATGCTGTTTCCAATTCCAGTACCATGGCCAACGATGCCGTTTCCAGTTCCAGTACCATGGCCAATATTGTTTCCAATTCGGGAACCATGGCCCCCAATGCTGTTTCCAATTCCCCCACCATGACTTCCAATACCATTTCCAATGCCAGAATGACCGTCAATGTTGTTTCCAATTCGATTACCATGACTTTCAATTCCATTTCCAATTCCATTGCTATGGCTACCAATACCACTTCCGATTCCACTACCATGACCTCCAATGCCGTTTCCTATACCAGAGCCATGACCCCCCAAACCGGTACCAGTTCCACTACCATGACTTCCAATACCAATTCCAATTCCAGAACCATGCCCGGCAATGTTGTTTCCAATTCCATTACCATGATTTCCAATACCATTTCCAATTCGACTACCATGACCCCCAATGCGGTTTCCTATGCCAGAGCCATGAACCCCTATACCGTTGCCAGTTCCACTACCATGGCTTCCAATACCAATTCCAATGCCAGAACCATGACCTGCAACGTTGTTTCCGATTCCAGAATCATGACCTCGAATACTGTTCCCAATTCCACTAACATGACTTCCAATAACATTTCCTATTCCAGAACCATGACCTCTAACACTGTTTCCAATTCCAGAACCATGACCTACAATGTTGTTTCCAATTCCATTACCATGACTTCCAATACCATTTCCAATTCCATTACCATGACCTCCAATGCTGTTCCCTATGCCCGAACCATGGCCCCCTATACCGTTACCAGTTCCAATACCTATTCCAATTCCAGAACCATGACCTGCAATGTTGTTTCTAATTCCAGAATCGTGACCTCGAATACTGTTTCCAATCCCACTACCATGACTTCCAATACCATTTCCTATTCCATTACCGTGATCTCTAATACTGTTTGTAATTCCAGTACCGTGGCCCCCAATGCCGTTTGCAATTCCATTATCATGACGTCCAATACTATTTCCAATTCCAGAACTATGACCTGCAATGTTGTTTCCAATTCCAGAACCACGACCGCCAATACTGTTTCCAATTCCAGTACCATGACCTCCAATACCGTTTCCAATTCCAATTCCATTACCATGAACGCCAATACTGTTTCCAGTACTATGACCTCCAATACCGTTACCAATGCCAACACTATTACCAAACCCAGACCCATGACTTCCAATACCGGAACCAAATCCAAAGTCAATTCCACTACCAAATCCTGAATTGATTTTTCCAAAACCACCGCCGATTCCGTGTCCTGTATTGCCGATACTATTTTCAAATCCCGAGTTTCCGATGCCAAATTCCTTTCCTAATCCAATATTGTCATTGAAAAGGCTGTTATCGAAGCCACCAAACCCGCCATTGGAGTCAAAAGAATTTCCGAAATCACCAAATCCGGTTCCAAAGTTTGCAATACCCGACCGAGTGTTTTTGTTTGCTCTTGAACTCCCAGGGCTAATACCAACTGATGATCGGCCAGTGGCTGCATGCTTTGGCTTTACAGTTTTAGCAGCATTCTGTAAATTACCCGAAGGAGCGGCCCTGGATGTTAAAATTCCAACAAATAAAAGGATGACTGCTTGACAGACCTTTAACAAAAAAAAAGAGTCAATCAAATGATCAAGCTAAACTACTTGATGGTTAATACACGGTTCGTAACTATATTCGGAGAAAAGTTCAAAATTTATGATTTTATTGTCAAATATTTCGTATTATTGAGGCTCAGATGTCTGATACAATTTGATTCATGACACATGATTCGTTTACTTTCGAAATGTTTCACAATGAAATATCAAAAAATATATAAAAAATCATACCTGCATCGTGTTTGGTGGAGATCAAATTTTATCCAATTGGTTTGTTTTGGTTTGTTATAAGTATATATACTTCACCCCTCTATATCCCAATAACTGAACTGAGTAGATTTCTAATAAGTATATATATATATATACCTTGACATAGCTTCATATATAATCCCAGATAATCGTTTTGTGGGAAAATATCATAAATAGTAATATACCTATAATATTTCAAAATAAAGTTTTTTTTTATTTGGTATTAAATTCATCATCTGTCAAAGTCTACGCGGGAAAATATTAAAATTAATGATACCACCTTACTGTTCTAGTCCGGTATAAATATATCAACTGTCAGAAGTGATAGCTGGATATCTGGTATTAGTGAGAAAACAGATTCGTCCGAATTCTCATGAATGTATGTTTAATTCTTGGGCAGAAGGCAAGGCTGGTGAATAGTTAATTATTCTTTTATTCTTTATTCGGTATTGAATTTTGAAGCCCATTTTCGACATCGATCAAAGCTCCCTGCCACATCAAGCCGATCGACCCTCTGTGCTAGTAACACGGGGGTCCAAATTTATAGGATTAACAGACTATATACGGCCACCAATTCGAAAGGGAGTCGCGGTACCGCGGTGTGTAAGACGTTACCTCGCTAACCTGGAGGTCCCTTGTTTCATCCCGATGTTGGCCGAGAAAACTCATCTGTGATGCCGTACAGACGGTCTGGAAAGGGACAACATATCGAATGGGACAAAAACCGAGATTCCGTGAAAATATTGGCGTGTACATTACCCCCCCCCCCCCCCGACAGTTGGAATTCAAAATAAGATTAGGCCATGGCGGCACTGTCCCTGCACAATTTCCCTATACTTGACGGTCCACTGTGAACGGTACCGTGGACACATCCCCCTTTGCACTCCCCCAGATAAGTTTGGAAATATGGGTTTGTACATGAACATGACGGACAATTTCAATATGAACTTGATATGAACACTAAAGAAATTTGAAGGAATGAATACGACTTTAACGTACCTATATTAATTTATGAGATAGACGAAAAGTTCGCAATCCGGTTAGAGAGTGACTTGTTTGAATTTTGAAGATTTTCACATCGTTTTGGGCCACCAGTTCATTCGTGGACACCTAACCAATCTCACTCGGCATTGTAGGCGCCCTGCCAATCATATTTTGTGCGCCCATGACGGGTTGTGGGCGACCCACCAATCACGGCATTATGGGTACCCCTCCAGGATGTGGCACCATACCAATTTTGAACATTATCACGCCGTTTTGGGCGACCAATTAATTCGCCATGGGTAACACACCAATCTCGGCATTATGGACGCCCTTCCGGGATGAGGCACCATACCAATCATGCTGTTTTGGGCGCGCCATTGATCAAGTCGTGGGCGCCCAACCAATCTTACTCGGCATTATGCATTATGTACGGCCCACTAGGCATATATTGTCATTATAAGACGCCAAAACAATCGTGTCATTATGAGCGCCCTTCCGTAAAAAGGCATCACATATATCAAGCCGTTTCGGTCGCCCCATCAATCAAAGTGTGGTGTTTATCGTGTTAGTCATGAGGTGCCTCACCTTTCCGGATGCGCCTCACATATAACAACTTGATAGGCGAAGCACCCTTAAACCAATTTGACTCACTCGGCTTTATCTGGCGCCCATACTGATATGGGCACGTTGCTCGTTGGCTTCGCATTGCGTCACATGGAAATGGCGCCTCCAGCCCCTGCTAGCTACGGGCCTGGTATAGTATATGCCCGTCTTCATCGACCCAATCGTTGCAGGAGAGTAGGACATTAAACTCCATTTCATTTCATCTTAAATCTAAAGAACAAACAAACTAAAAGGCAACAAATTGTGTTGAAATATCCAGGGATTTTTTTTTTGTTCATCAAATTTAAAAAAAAATATGACCTAAGGAATTAGTGCAATCTTCGGATAGCTTTCACGGGTAAGGTAATCTACATGTAGTTGATTATCCCAAATTCGCAATTCACAGATTAAACTTAACAATGGTATTGGGAATCCATACAGAGGGATGACAATATTTACGACCTTGGATCAGTGAAACCTCACAGCTTGTATTTAACCATGCCACTCCCCGTTATAAATTAAGTTTGTTTTAAGATATATAAAATCAATGAAGTGTGTTCAATCCCCTGTTCCCCCCCCCCCTACGATTTTATTGAAATCTTCAACTTTCGTCTGACCCGAAATTAGTAAAACTTTTACTGACCCATGACGTAGCATGGACATTAACTGGACATTTTCTGTTATCAACCAAGGGTTAACGTGTGTTTTAGGGGACCCAATCTAAGCTGAATTTGGGTTCGTTTTTATTCAGGTTTTGGTCAAATGAGAAGTATAGTTCCGGATGAGTCTCCAGGCCCCGAGTTCACTAAGCATTCTCAGAATTATGTTCACCTTATTTCAACTAAAATATAGTCTTTTGTAAAACTTTTGTTCTTCTAATTTATCAAATACACTAATAAGAAACAATGCACAAAGTTTTGTGTTTCTGGATCAAATATATTTCTCATAAACAGTGTTTGAAAGTTGCGTAAATTCTCAACTTAAGTCTGAGAATACTTTGTGAACTCAAAGTCAGATCAATTAAATCAACTAATGTAAAAATTTCCAAAAAATGAAATGGAGTTTAACCGCCATACTGTTCTGAACCACCCGAGCTAATTGATAACGTATATACGCCATACAGTGTGCTGTGAGGGAAATTGCGACCTACTCTTATTTCGGATCGCAACTGTCATGGGTTACCTGGAGGCTTCGATGTCTAGCTGGCCAGTCACCTCTGGTTTGCGGCTGTGGTTTCGATCCCTGGTTTGAGCGTATGTGGCATGGAGATAGGGGCGCCTTCTCAACCTCCCACTGCTAAAGACCCCTATGCGCAAGCAATTTTATTGAAATAAAATTAAACCATATGTTAGTCCCAAAATGACCTAGTTTGTGTCGAGTGGACGTTAAACCCCATTTCTCTGTCATGGGTTATCTAATGTTCACATTTTCAAATTAAATCATTACTGTCAATCGGGTTTAAATCCAGTGAAACAAGAAATTCTGCTTTCCTAAAGAATTGATTATGGTCTTTTCATGTTAATAATTTTCTATTTAATAATTACTGTAACATTTAAGGCCCCAAGAAAGATCTGCAATAGGTAGATTTAGCTCTTGGGGGTTTGTTATGACCTTGCCATGTTTTAAAAATGTACACAACATTTAAGGACTAAAGAAAGAGCTGCAATAGACAGAGTTAGTTCTCGAGTGTTGATTATGGTATTGTCATAATATTAGTACTTGTCTAATTAATAATTTAAATACCATTTAAGGCCCAAAAAGGCCTGCAATTGGCAGATTTGGCTTTTGAATTATGTATGTTTCATCCAGCACGGCATGTCATGTGCTATAAAATACATTTGCCCGGACAGCAGTGGTTACGACTACCCTGGGGCGAATTACAACAATCAACGGTTCTTATACTGCACAGTCACGTAAATGCGGGACACAAATGGAACGAGGCATGGAAAATCCCAAAAATCCAAAATCTTGTGGTTAGTGCATACAGGTAAAATGAATAAGAAGTTGTTTGACATTTTTCGAAAATAAACTGCCATTAACAATATAGATGACGTGTGTGATATCCGGAATTTACGCTGTTCTTTAAAAATGAAAATTAACTAGACATTATAATGAAAATAACTTTATTCCATTGAAAATAACATATATACATCTATTCCGTCAATATCAGATTATTCTTAATAATGACCAGCAAATCCATTTCCGAAGAAACCACGACCGGCGATAAGACCATTACCAGCAACACCGTGTCCAAGACCAACTCCATGTCCTACACCGGCAACTCCGTGTCCGATTCCGTGTCCGATTCCGTGTCCGATTCCTACTCCAGCGACACCGTGTCCGATTCCTACTCCGGCAACTCCATGTCCGAGTCCAGCACCGACAACTCCATGTCCCCCAGCAATTCCATGTCCGAAGACACCGTTTCCAAATCCAAGACCTCGTCCGAATCCGAGTCCAAAGATTCCGTGTCCGGCAGCTCCGTGACCGTACCCAGCTCCGACAACACCATTACCGAGTCGGGCTCCGACAATACCATGTCCGAGTCCAGCTCCGATGATGCCGTTTCCGTGCCCAATACCAGCTCCGACGATACCGTGACCGAATCCAGCTCCGACGATACCATGTCCGAATCCAGCTCCGCCAATACCATGTCCGAATCCAGCTCCGACAATACCGTGTCCTTTACCAATTCCAACAAGACCATGTCCGAGTCCAGCTCCGATGATGCCGTTTCCGTGTCCAATTCCGGCCCCGACAATACCATGTCCGAGTCCAGCACCGACAATACCGTGTCCTTTACCAACTCCAACAATACCGTGTCCTAATCCAGCTCCGACAAGACCATGTCCTAGTCCAGCTCCGATGACGCCGTGTCCAATTCCGGCTCCGACAATACCATGTCCGAGTCCACCTCCAACAATACCTCGGCCTAGTCCACCGCCGATGATACCATGACCGAGACCAAGACCTTTGCCGACAAGACCATGTCCGAGTCCAGCTCCGATGACGCCGTGTCCAATACCGGCTCCGACAATACCATGTCCGAGTCCAGCTCCAACAATACCTCGGCCAAGTCCACCGCCGATGATACCATGGCCGAGACCTTTGCCGACAAGACCATTACCTACAAGACCAAATCCGTTACCCCCAACGAGTCCATTACCGGCATATGAATATTCAGCAGCAACAGCGGCGAAACAAAGGGCAGCAATAGCAAGAACCTGAAACAAATAAGAAGTAGCATTATTGACACTAACCGGTCGAATAAAAATAATTCACGAAAAATATAGAAGAACTTAGGCGGCAAACACAGAGATCGCGCTTCATAGCGACGTACTCACTGAGTCACCGTGGATACCAAGCTGCGTATATAATAGACACGAAGCATAATCTTAACATAATACATCATTTGTGTCTTTAATATGGTTAAATACGCCTGTTAAATACGCCTGGGGTTTAACTTCCACTTTTATGCACTAAGTGGATACACCCCATGCGGTTTTTTGCGTGCTCGAAAAATTTGTACATGAAGCCTAGCTTTTTTGTTCCACCCGACTGAATAGACTATAATCATTACCAGACACCAAGCGATGTACCACGGACAAGAGAAAATACAGGGAAGAACTATGGAGCTTGATAGCTACGTACTCACTGAATCATCGTGGCTCCAATACCGCGTATATAATAACAAAGGCTGCATAATCTTAATATAACACATAAAACATTCGCATTCGACAGTGGAAGTAATGCTCATTTGCGGCTTCCATTTGTACGCATTATACAGAGTTGCTAACCGTGTAGCCACTTTTGATAGATGCTTGCCTCGATCATGCAGTAGGCTGATGCGTTTTGTAATTTCGTGATCAACGATTTAAGAATAAATCTACAAGCATCTTTTTATATTTGAAAAATTCTATAAATTCAATTTTTATAGAAGGCCACTGCAAATTAATCGGAATGAAATGAAATGTCCTACTGTTTGTTCCGACTGGACTTATGAAGACGGGCACACACTATACAGTGTGCTATGAGGGAAATTGTGCCCTGACAGCGGTGGTACAGCCTACTTTTATATCGAATTCTAACTGTCAATGGATTTTTAGCGTGTACACCAATGTGTACACGGGTTGTCGTATTTCGTCACACCCGAAAGACTAGACAGATGTCCTCGACAGGCCCTCCGTCCTGCAACTCTGACAAGCGGAAACCATGTCGGAAAATACTGATGAACTTTCTCGACCAACACCATGAGCGAGCTTGCGACCCCAGAGCTAGCAAACCAGTGTCCGTTACTCACTAAGCCGCTGAAGTAACTTCAATTGAGCGTCTTTTGAGGAAAAGACAACCTGAGACGAAAACAGAAAGAAACCAACCTGCATTTTTGAAGTTGAAGACAGAACCGGCAGTTGAAGATTGGTAGACAATTTGATCAGATGATAACAGTACTTACATTTACCTACCTTATATACTCTACGAGTTACGCTCATTATATATTCATAATATATGCATATATCTACACAAACATGGCGATGGCGCCGAATTTACCATTAATAAGAATATAAAATTTATAACAATTCCAGCTTTATACGAAACTATTGTCTCTTTGTTTATGATGGACCTCGCCGCAGAAACTAAAGTTTTATGAGTAAATTAAATTAATTTGTATTATTTGCTCTTTGTAGCGGATATGAAAAGTGGATATGAATCCCCTTTTAATTGCATTGATGCGTTTCTTCCAGAATTTTATATTATACATAAAAATATTTATAACGACAATATATCCCCCGGTAAATCTAGGTTCGAAAATTTATTTGTGTATCATTGGTCACAAACTTTTATTACTTTGAACTTTTAATAACCCGTTTGGATAATAAATTAATTGGTCTGTAATATATGCGGTGGGGTATTTCTTGTGGGGTATTTTAATTTTTTAAAATTGCATGAAATGAAATTCGGTCTACCATCCCATTTTCTGCTGCCTCTAATAACAGGCTAACGAAGACGGAAAAGCGCAATACAGTGTGCTAAGAGTAAAATGTTGCCAGACCTTTATTTATTTCATTGCAAATTAATTCTTTCAGGGCAAAATCAATGTGATATTTTCATCACAGAATATTGTATGTCGTATATTCATCTTCATTTGCTCAATTGGTGCAGAAAAGAAAGGCATTAAACTCAATTTCATTCATCCATTCATTCATTCATTCACTCATTCTTTCCTATTTCCTCGTAATATACAGGTACTTCGTTTTTTGGCAATGTCGTAACTATGATTTACCATCAATAGATGCCAACACCTAAAATGTCAGACAAAGAGATGTAAGGAAGTAAATTTATTTACATGATATGAGGCCAAAATAATGATAAAAACATCTGCGTTTATTTGGCAACCAAATTGAGGGTCAGTGGGTCGGAAAAAGCTTTCTCCCTTTCGTGGGATTTGTAGGTTAAGATTATATAGAACTAATAAATTAATCAATTAATAAATGAAGTGGATACTTGCAGTATATATCGTTTTCGATGTCATTCTAAATACCGTCAAGCATTTTTTCTTTACCTATTTCCTAACATTTCTAGATTAATTAGTGTGTACAGTTTCTGAAAACAGTGCAGATTTTGTCCGCAGAAAGTCAGGCCAAGATCGGTTATAGGACCGCGGAAATATATATAAAAAAGCTCATTATAGTTTTGAGATATGGATTAAAATCATTTTAAGGCCAATCGGCGAACAGTAAACACAGCTATTTTTTTTTGCCAACAATTGGGATGTGATACGTATATTACGGTATATAGAAGTATCTAATACACAGGGCCCGAGTCATAACTATTGTCTTAATTGTGATCGGGTAAAAACATGGCTAAGCAATTATAATATGTTACTACACAGTTCCCTCCTCTCACCCAATATGTTTTATATAAAACTCCAATCTCATGAGTTTTTTCTGGGTATTCTGACTTCCTCCCACTGCGCAAGCGAATTATTAAAATGAAATTAAACCATATGTTTATTAGTACCGAAATGACCCAGTTTATATCGAATGGGCGTTAAAGCATCTCTTTCTCTCTCTCTCTCTCTCTCTCTCTCTCTCTCTCTCTCTCCCCCCTCTCCCCATTCCGTTCGTTTACACGGACACCCAGTATGCACACTGAACGAGGTTATCTCCCTTTACATTCGTGTGAAACTGATTGTCAGTTATAGTGGTAGTACAATATTCGTTCGGACGAGGAGAAAACCCTAGGTCTGGTGTACGAATTGGTGTACTCGTGAAAGATCCATTCAAAGTTGGAATTAGAATTAAGAGAAGGCCGAGTGCCACTGTCCGAGATAAAATTTCCGTCATAGCAAACAGTATGGCGTATATTCGTTTTCATTTCATTTCCATTTCGTTTTACTTATTTGAAGTAAAATATTTTTATCAAGATTATTAGGAGTAGCAGTTTTCAACGATTTTATGTTTGTTTTGTACTAACGCTCGTACAACATACCTGAAGGTGATTTTGAAAATAATTGTATCTATCTTCTCATTTATTTAAATATTAAAACTATTTAATTGAAACTATAAATGATGATTTGGAATAAGGCATATACATGAACCAGTTTGGAATCAGATATGACAGGGTGTGCCCACGCAAGGGGGTATGGGTGGCCGAACAGTTATCGTTCAAGCGCTGTATCACACGGCCTGCCATAGAGTCAACTGGCGTGGTTTCGAATCTCCGATTGTACCTGGCAAGAAGTAGGGTCGCCTGTCCAACCTCATGGGTTTTCTCCGGGTACTCCGGTTTCCTCCCGCTGCTAAAGACCCCTACGCGCAAGCGAATTATTGAAATAAAATTAAACCATATGTTAGTCTGGAAGTGACCTAGTTTGTGTCGAGTGGACGTTAAACTCCCTCTCTCTCTCTCTCTTTCTCTCTCTCTCTCTATCTCTATCTCCCCCCTCTCTCTCTCTAGTTGTGATTTTTATTTCTAGAACACGTAACACGATATTCTTTTCGCTTCAACGGTTCGTGTACGCATAGAACTATGGTGTACGGGAAAGTTTTTTTTGTATTTCCCTTTGTTTTTAGATAGGTTGAGGGTGGTGTGGGGTGGGGTGAGGGGAAGGGTCGTTCTCTTGTGGTTTAGATCACAGACGTCTGTCATCGAGTTGCATGCTTTCGAGCCACGTTATATGAAGCCCGGGGAGGTGGAGTGGAACGAACACAGTATCGGATATGAGGAAAGGGAGTCCCGGGATATGAGGAAAGGGAGTTCGGGTGGGGTGGGGGTGTCGAGAAAATTCCCCAAGGAGAAATAATGGTGTTTTTAAACGGCTACTTGACATAATCTAGGTCCTTTTGGCTCTAAAATATATATGGTCTAATTCTTATTTCAATCATTTTTTTCGTGTCGTAGGTGTTTTTAGCAGTGGAAGGAAATCGGAGGACTCGGAGAAAAACCCACGAGGATGGACAGGCAACCCTCTTCCTTGTCGCACAACGGGGAAATCAAAACCATGCTAGTTGACTCCATGACAGACCTTCCAGAGGCGGATTCAATGGGGGGCGCCCCCCCCCCCCCCCAATTTTCGACAGTGCCCTTTTTTTACTACTGAAAGTGAATTTCAACTAGCTTTGTTTGCTCGATTTTGAGGCTCTTTTTCTACGATTTCCGAACGTTTAGACGAAAATATCAGCCAAATAGCTCTTGAATTGGCTAAAGAGGCAAGGAAATGACGGGTAATTTTCTTTGGGCCCCCACCCAAGGTCGTGCCCCGTCTCCGCGGTCAGTGCCCTCATTTTGCGGCGCCCCCCTCCCTTTTCAAAATTCCTAGATTCGCCCCTGCCTTCTGATTCAGTATGTACGCGCTAACCATTCGACCACCCACCCACGCTCTTCCCGCATGTTTTCAGTATCCTGATCTCAGCAGAACAGCAGCGTGTTAAACCCCATTCCATTCCCTCTGTCTTGCATTGTCCGTAAAGACATCTAAATTAAATTAAACTAATCGTTCAAGGCTTGGTATTTCTTAATATTTGTGATTTTAAACCCCAAGAATATACATTATATGTAGTATATGGTACAGCGTCGAAAAGTAAAATAAACAGTCTATCAAACACAGAGTAGGGTTGTTTAATCTCGGTCCTATTGTTGAAAATTCATCACATTGAAATGATATAGGACTGGACATCCTACTGTTCTGCTATGAATTTCAAATTAGATAGGGAAGTAAAATAAACAGTCTATCAAACACAGATTAGGATGTCTAATCTTGGTCCACTTGCTCAAAATCCACATCATCAACTTTGGACATGGAATATGGCTTAACGTCGAACTGCACTGACCGGAATAATAAAATGTTATTTTCGTCCTACTTTTCTGCACCGACAGGGCCCACGCGGACGGGCGTACACAATTCAATCCGTTACTAGGAAAATCTTGTCAGGGCAACGGCGCTGTGACCTACTCTTATATCAATTTCTAACTGTGAAAGGTTCTTGCACACCATTGTGGATACGAGACTTTGGGTTTTCGTCCCATACGGACGACTAGACACGGTCATGTCTAACTCCTGGTAAAATTAATATTTATTTTGTTTTAAATATTGGACATTAGAAGTCCATCTATTACGGGTAAGACCACGACATCAATATAGATTTAATTTGACTAATACATTTGTACTTCTTGTTTTCAATGTCGAAGACTTTGGATGATATTGAGTTAGCAACTTAGCTACTTTAATGAAGTATTGTTAATTAACCAAGACAATATTACGTAACACAGCGCCACCTCATTAACCGCGGGGTCAAGGTTTCGATTGATTTTCCGTTGTTGTCTCACTTTGTCACTATAAGCGTTGTTTGATGGAGGATCTGGCAAGGAACGACCAATAGTCGTTCGGGTATGGACTAGATTTAAACGTTGACGTATAAAAGTCCCGCACCACCCATGCGCGGAATAATATATTAGTCCCGAAATGACCTGTTTGAGTTCAACCTCTATAGCAGCTGGGGTGTTGGGATGGCCTAGTGGACAAGAGTGCCGCGCTTCGACCTCTAGCTGGCCGGTCACCTCTGGCTTGCGGCTGTGGTTTCGAACCCTGGTGTGAGCGTATGTGGCATGGAGATAGGGGCGCCTTCTCAACCTCGTGGGTTACCTCCGGGCACTCCGGTTTCCTCCCACTGCTAAAGACCCCTACGCGCGAGCGAATTATTGAAATAAAATTAAACCATATGTTAGTCCCGAAATGACCTAGTTTATGTTGAGTGGACGTTAAACCCCATTTCTCCCCCTCTCTCTCTCTATAGCAGCTAGTTTATATGCTACGTTTTTGAAAATTGAACACAAAACCATCATGCACGAAACTCTCTGAAGAACAAAAGATTACATTTTTTTGTACCTTAGATGTTAATAATAAAACCCAGATTCGGTTTGACTTACAGCTGTCTACGTGTAAATCATTTTTATCTTTGATATTTTAGGGTGTCGTCTATTCCTGTTTTGTGGTGGTGTTTCCCTCTATTAGTGGTGCCACTGTGTGGGCAAAATTTCCCTATGAGCTGTTGGAGCAAAGTAGAACGTTAAACACCATTTTATTTCACTTAAATCCCGTTATTAATGTGTAGAATGGGGTTTAACACCTCGGACATTTTAAAACTAATGAGCCGTGAATTTTATTTACTATGGTTGCGTGTGCAGTTCGAATGGAGACTTTTGTTTGCTCAAACAGTAGAATTTTTGGAGAGCCTTCTTCAAATTTGAACTACTAGAGAGTTGATTATGAGCTTGCCATATGAATAAATGTCTAATTAATGATTTATATGACATTAAAGGACAAAGGAAAGGGTATTACAGGTTATTTGCGAATGTTATAAAAATAACCATTAATTGGAACAGTTTTGTAATTCGTCCGCTTTTTCATCTTTTTAATGTGTCCCTACAAACAGACAATTGTCCCAGCTGAAATTCAGGTTATTAGGTTAGGTTATTCAGGTTACATTTCTTATTATAAAATTAAACTCCGGCTATAATTTCATTTTAATTCATTTAATAAATATTCATTTTGAACTCATTGGTTTGAAAACCCTGGATGTAAATCTAGTAAATACGATCCCATCAAAGTATACCGCCTTCTCGGCTTAACCCTCGTGTGTTTATTGAAATTCGTCGTGGTTCAGTGAGCAAGACTCGGTCTCGCTAACCAGAAGGCCTCGGGTTCGTTCACTGTGTTTACCAGGAAAGTTCCGTCCTGCCCTCTAATCCAGAATGCTGGTCCTGGCAAGCGGCAACCTACAGTCGTTCGGATAGAATGACAAACCGCGGTATCGTATACACATTGACGAGCCCGTAAAAGGATCCCCATCCTTCACAGCATATTGTCTATAATTTTACCCATGCGGTTAAACAAGAAAATCACCTGGAAAGTAGTTGCGGTATTCGCCATCTTTTCGTGGATCTTGTCAATTACGTTAGTATTGTCTTTTTTCTCCGATGGTTTTAGTGGACCTGTTTGTGAGTTTATAGTTACTGGAAATCCAAATGGCTATGTTTTCCTCGGTTGCGTCATGTGGATTTCATTTTTGACCATCCTTATAATGTATGTATACATTGTTAAAGTCACAAGACGTCACATCCGGCAGATAACTACCACAATGGTCGGAAATGATCCAATAATTGAAGACTTTCCAGAGCAAAGCAGAGTTACGCATGACGGTGACTGTGGGTATTATTGTTGGTATGTTCGGGATGTCATACAGTCCAGTGGCATGTTACCATACTCTTCTTCTTCTAAAATATTTTGTACAAAACTTAAAGACTCCGTAATAAGTTTGTGTTGAGGGAGCCATGGTCCTAGCTTGGCTTGACGCAGCATGCCAGCTCCTTTCTAACAACAAACTGCATTTCTTCTTTTATAATAAAAGTAAAAGTAATGAAGGCAATATATGTAGGTACAAGAGTTTTACTGACACACAAATTGCCAAGTATAAGTTCCATAATAATAAACATAATAAAATGAAACATTTCAGACTAAGAACGAATAGTGTTAATAATAACATAATTCAAACGTATAGATGTTATACATATTTGAAATCAGCGAAACATACTACAGATTTTGGTAATACGATTAAATATAAACGAATTAGAAATGTATACATAATTTACATAAATCATTCCGAGAATGACTATGGTTTCCCATCCTTATAAAAAGGAAGGCGAAACGAAGGCACATTCATTAGTAACAACTGTCCATGGCAGACAATTTGAAATCGTGGCTAACCTATGGATTAACCACCGGTTTTGGGGCAGGGGAACGGAATGAGACCACTGGGGATACTGGGATGTGTTTCATGTATAACTCTCATTCCGTTCGTTCTCAACGACATCCAATAAGGGACGCTGAACGTGGTTATCTCCCTTTACATTCTCGTCAACATGATTGCCATTTATGGTAGTTTTCATCAACGACCCGTTCTATGACAGTAGTCGTTCGGATCATACCAAAAACCGAGGTCCCGTGTATGGCGTATGCCTATTTTGATTAGCCCAGTCGAAGCCGAACACTGGGACGTTAAACCCCATTTCATTTCATTTTGTGACTGGTTTTTTTCGTGCAGAACGAAAAAAAACAGGACGTTAAAAAGGTAAGTGATTCTGGAAATAATTGTATCTACTTTCTCGTTATTTAGATATAAAAAACATTTAATTGAAACCATGAATGATGATTTGAAATAAGGCATATACGTGAACCGGTTTGAAAAAAGATATGACAAGGTACGCCCACGATATTATTTTCACTTCAACGGTTCGTGTATTGGAAGGGTTTGATGTACTGCTATTACAAAGATTGTGATGGGCGGGGGGGGGGTATTTATTGGCTAACTCGTGTGGTTTTGATCAGATAATTCTGTAATTGAGTGCATAGTTTCCATCCCAAGTTTGCACGTGACAATGTCTACAATGCACTACACGCATGTGATACAATGAAATAAAATTGTAATATACTGTTCGTGTAAGTGGACATTAAATCCCACTGTTCTCACCTGTAGTTGAGGTCTCTATGACCGAAAAATTTACCCACATTTTTTTAAAGCTGTGGTACGAGCAATAAATTGTATTAGGTATATTTTGGACATTGCTGTACATCACGAAGAATTTGGGAGCCGCAATGGCTCAGTGAAGATGCGCTGATGTAAGGCGTTTGTTCACTGACATGGAGGACCGAGGGTGGGGGTGGGGGTCGATACCGATTTAGGCTCGACGAATTTGGAAGCTGCAGTGGCTCAATGTGTAATGCTACAGGAGAATGGCAGTTTACTAATCTTGCTCCACTTGCTGAAAATTCATAACAACTTTGGTAATGAAGTAGGGTTTAACGTCCTACTGTTCTACACTCACTGGTCCGGTGGCTAAAGGGGGGAATCGCCACCCGAGCTGTGAATTTATGAGTTTTTCTAGACCAGTTTTTTGTGTAGATTCCGGACCTGGGTGGTGATCAGAGGTTTGAGGGGGGGGGGGCGTTTTCGAGATATAGGGGTCAAATATCTTCAATGTGTGCGCGTGTGTGTGTGCGTGTGTGTGTGTGGGGGGGTGTCATGTTGACATAATAATTTAATAATTTAATAAATAAAAATTTCTCGGGACTGCCCAAGTAGTGTTTGTGATGCCCTGGAACTGTGTTGATTTGTACGGAGGTCGGGTGGGGTAGCAGGTGTAGATGTGCGTGTGTTGACCATGTTATATAAATAAAAGTAAGTTTCTAGGACTGCCCATACCTAAATAAGTGTTTATGATGCCCTTAGATAACTGTTTGATTTGTGGGGTGGGGGTAGCATGTGTGCGTGTATGGAAGGGGGAGGGGGCGGTAGAATTTTCTTGCAACTTGGTAAAAACATTACTTTTTAATTCCACTGCACATCTCTTAATATGTGCATAAGATTGCCATTGGATGACGGGTGGGATATATGTATTTTGGTCGACAGAAACCAGAAAAATGTTTTCTCAAGTTTTTCGTTCAGTATCAATATTGTCATTTTTAATATTAAATTATAATGGTACTTTCGAGAGATCCGAAATTTAAACATAAAAAACACATGCTTAGCTATTAGTTTATTCTTATAATATGTGCAGGATAGACTACTCAGGCGAGATGGTAATACTGAAGGAAGGTTTTGTTATTTTTCATCACTATTAAAATTCCTCCAGAAGATCTTTCTGCTAGTGTCATCTACTGATGTAAGTCGGTTTTCACCGCAGAAGGTACAATCAATTTTTTCTAAACCAGCTCTTATTGGTACTGAACGAAAAACTCGAGAAAACACTTTTTAGGTCAATTTTGCATCAAATGGCTTCTATCCCTCAAAATGAATTTATTCCCCCGCACTCCCTCATACAATGGTAATCTTATACACATATTTAGAGATGTGCGGTGGAATTATAAAGTAATGCTTTTACCAAGCTGTAAGAAAATCATCATTTAAATCAACGTGAACTCATTTCCCGCCAGTTCCCCCCCCCTCCATACACGCATACCTGCTTCCCCCACCCCACAAATCAAACAGTTTTGAAGGGGCATCATAAACACTTATTTAGAGATGGGCAGTCCTAGAAAATTAAGTTTTATTAATATATAAAATGATCATCATTTATGTCAACATAATAACACCCCCCACCCCACCTCCTCACAAAAAAAACAGTTGTCCAGAGCACCATACACACTTATTTAAAGATGGACAGTCCTAGAAATTTATGTTTTATTAATATATTTTGTCAATATGACATTCTCCCCACCCCCACCACACTCACACCCATTATAGACATTTGACCACCTATATTTCGAAAACGCTCCCTCACACGCCTGATCACCACCCCAGATTCTGAATTGTCACAAAAAACTGGTCTAGAAAAACTTGGTCTCATAAATTCACAGCACCGGTAGCGATCCCCCCTCCCCTCCCCCCTTCAGCCACCGGATAATGAAATGGGATTTGACGTCCTACTGTTCGGCACCGACTGGGTTCATGAGGACGGCCATGCACGGTGCAGTGTGTTATTAGGAAAAGCTTGCCTGGACAGTGGCGCTAGAGCCTACTCTTATATCGATTTCCCATGGTAAAGGGTTCTTTTAAGTGTACGCCAATGTGCATATACGAGACTTCGGTTTTTTGATCCCATACCGACATTTAGACATTTTCTTGTTCAACTGACAATTAGACATTTTCTTGCTCAACTGACAACGGGCAAATCCCGAGAACCTTTCATATTGTTCATGTTGACTCGGACCCCAGCTTAAAACAGTAATACAGTTCTATTCATTCTGTCTTCCCAAAACGTTCAGCAAGAATTGTTTTTCTTATTTACACAGAACGGTTGAATGTTAAACCCCATTTGATTTCATTTCTTATTTTCATTTCTGGATGGGTGTGACTACTATCCGTGGTCTTAATTTAGTTGTCTTGTATATTTACTGACAGTCATAACTATGCGAGACAACCCACTCCACAATTCCTATCTGGCTGTCCACATTATTACACCCCAAAACACAAGCAAAATGTTTACAACAGATCCATTAAAAATATAGTTTTATTTTATTATCCAAAACACTGTTTTACAGCTAAAATTGACTAAATTGCATCTAAGGTTACAGTATTTATTAATATGGCTGTTTGTATTTATAATCATATTTATTGCTAGGATGTACATTATAGTTTGTACTAGGGTAACCGTTGCTTTGGTGACCAATATGGTGACGTGGTTGGAAATTGTATTGGTTACCAGAATACCCTTTAGAATGGTTAATAGGGTTGTTTTGGTGAATGTTATTTTGGTATCCCTTGTAATCGCTTCCATGGTGGTCGTTATTTTCGTAATCGTTGGTAGGGTAGACTTGGTGGTCGTTGTTTTTGTAATCGTTGCTAGGGTAGACTTGATGGTCGTTGTTTTTGTAATCGTTAATAGGGTAAACTTGGTGGTCGTTGTTTTTGTAATCGTTGCTAGGGTAAACTTGGTGGTCGTCGTTTTTGTAGTTGTTGCTAGGATAAACTTGTTGGTCGTTGCTTTTGTAATCGTTGCTAGGGTAGACTTGGTGGTTGTTGTTTTTGTAGTCGTTGCTAGGATAAACTTGGTGGTCGTTGCTTTTGTAATCGTTGCTAGGGTAGACTTGATGGTCGTTGTTTTTGTAGTCGTTGCTAGGATAAACTTGATGGTCGTTGTTTTTGTAGTCGTTGTTAGGATAAACTTGGTGGTCGTTATTTTTGTAGTCGCTGCTAGGGTATACTTGGTGGTCGTTGTTTTTGTAGTCGTTGCTAGGGTAAACTTGATGGTCGTTGTTTTTGTAATCGTTGATAGGGTAAACCTGGTGGTCGTTATTTTTGTAGTTGTTGCTGGGGTAAACTTGGTGGTCGTTGTTTTTGTAGTCGTTGCTAGGGTAAACTTGATGGTCGTTGTTTTTGTAGTCATTGCTAGGATAATTTTGGTGGTCGTTGTTTTTGTAATCGTTGCTTGGGTAAACTTGGTGATCGTTGTTTTTGTAGTCGTTGCTAGGGTAAATTTGATGGTCGTTGTTTTTGTAATCGTTGTTAGGATAAACTTGATGTTCGTTGCTAGGGTAGACTTGATGTTGGTTATTCTTATAATCATTGCTAGGATATCCGTTATAGTTCTTTCTAGGATAAATCTGCTGATTGTTGTTTTGGTAGCCCTTGAAGTCGTTGCTAGGGTAACCATTGTGGGCGTTACTAGGATAAAGTTGATGTTTGTTGTTCTTGTGGTCGTTGCTTGGGTATCCTTTGTAATCATTGCTTGGGTATTCTTGGTGTTCGTTACTTGGGTAAACTTGATAGGCGTTGCTGGGGTAACCTTTGTGGTTGTTGTTTGGGATAGTCTGGTGCCTGATTGCGTAATCGTTACCATAATGACGTGGGATGGCAGATTTGCGATTTTGGTAGTCTTTGCCGTAAAGTACTGGGCTGACGGACTTACCAATATTAGAAACACCACCAATACCACCAACAATAGCTGGATTAAAACCTGGTGCAACACCACTTACAAGTTTTCTACCTGCGAAAGGACCAGTGAAAAGTCCAGCCCCGAATCCGAATCCGAGTTTTCCAATTCCTTTACCGAATCCGAATGAGTTAACACCATGACCAGCAATAGGGGCATCAATGTCTTTTCCAAATCCGTAATCAGCTCCTTTCAAACCCAAACCATGTTGAGGAAGACCAACATCGTGGTGTTTAATGCCAACAGTTGGGTGGACAGCTTTAACCCCAACAGCACCGTGACCAATGTTGTGTTCTGAACCCTTCAGTGCTTCAACAGGGGCGGCGTATCCGTGCCCGAGTGGATGGTCACCGTGTCCAATGGAATGGTCCCCTTTACCGAAGGACTGAACTCCGTGTCCAAGGGAATGGTCCCCGTGTCCAAGAGTATGGTCACCGTGTCCGAGAGAATGTTCACCGTGTCCGATAGATTTAATGCCGACAGCAGGTGCATGTAGAGGGGCGATACCTTGGTGACCAAGATGACCTTCTAGTCCAGCTCCTTTAATTAAGTTATTACCGTGGTGATTGTCATGGCTATTTAGTTGTGAAACACTTGTAGCTATACAGAGTGCGGCAAACAGAAATACCTGAAATAAAATCAAAACAGTACCGTTAAATCAAAAACGTAACATAATATTACGAATTAAAACATAAATAACATCATTTAAATGATATTTGAGCGGATTCATTCCACATTTGAAAAATCAGACATTTCTACTTTATAAAATCTTAAAACTGCCAAGTATAAGTTAAATAATAATAAACATAACTGAATGAAACATTTCGAACAATACAATTAATTATAAATTAAATTAGAAATATATTCATTATTTACATCAATCATTCAGTAAATGGATATAGATATAGCTACCCACCCTTGTAAAAATGGAGGCGAAACGACGGTTTTGTAAACGGTTATTTTATTGGTTTGTAGATTTTAGCTTCAATCAAGGCAGATAATTTGAAATCTTGGAAACCCTATGGATTAACCAAGTTTGTAATTGTGTAGAACGGAATGAGAACAACGGGGATGTATCTCAATAGAATTGGCATATAATGATATGAATGGGGTTTACCGTCCATTGTTCTGAACCGAGCTATGAATTAAAGACGGGAGGCGGTAGTAAATAATTAACTTTTTACTAGAAGGGGTTTATTTGAAATCCTTTCTAGTAAAACATTTTAGTTTCAAAGTGACAACAATTCTTAATGTTATTTTGTCATCATTAAAAGTAATTACTAAAAGCATGAGTGTGCTATATGAATCAGAAAAAGACCACACCGACCTCACAGTTATCTTTGAATTCATACTAAACTTTGGATTTCTAAATCGACGATTTTACTCAAAAATACTACGTATAATTTCAGAATTTTGTTACTGTCTGTTCCATGTGACACTATGACATAAAGATTGCTTGTCATTTCTTCAATTGTTTATTTAAACGGCAATAATTTATATATACACATGGAATTGCCACCCCATCCCATAACTTTCTTAGACGAGGAAATCAAATTCAGTTCAGGCTATATGACCTCTCTTTCATGAAAAATCATAGTTTGTTTACATCGCGCTGTTGAACATCAGCCATGTTTGACTTAGTTATCCGGAAGAGAAGTAAGTAAACAACATTATTGAATGCAATTGGATAACACTCTGTAGAAAAGAAAGTGTTTACTTTAAGGGTAGAAAATAAACAAGTTTGCTTTAAGGGTAAAAAATGTGTTTTTTTTTCAAAATAACTGTATATGTTTTTGGGCAAAACAACATAAAACGGTACTTTGGCTAATTGCATAAAGTGAAAACTATATTTTGATATATTCATATGTTCGCAGTGATTTGTGTTTTTCGACGTATGGAATTAACGTTCAAAAATATAATTATAAACACACATTTTAAATTAAAGTTTGTTTAGTAAGGGTTAAAAGAACAGAACAAATTTTGCCCAAATGATGTCATTTCTAATGACGAGAATGTCACAATAATGAACAGTTGCAGTATCAAATCATGCAAATGTCATTAAAATAGAACAGTATTTTATTCTTTTGAAAAGTGAGTCCCACAAAATTGCCTATTTCTCAGAAATAGCGAAATTCAAAATAATTCATGGATATTTGGTTGGTCTAATATAGCAACCCTATTCAAATATTATAAAATACAAAAGTTAAATAACATTGGCGGGAAAACGGAGGACGAAAATCGATTTCCGCCTATATATCAGCTAATTTGCGAAAAGATAATATTTTGTATCAATTATTATTATAAGTAGTGCCAACATGTATACTATGCCGTTGATTCTGTGTCAATCGAATAATTTCTATTTAGTTTTTACGCTAAACACTGCAAGGACAAAGGGAAATAATCTGGAAAAATATATTTTGAATATTTATTTACCGCTGATGTACTTTGAAAAACTAATGAAGTGTTCATAAAAATGTCTCTAGACCATGCTCCCCAAAAACGAGTACAGTTTCTGCGAAATAAGCGGGTTAAAACAACATAATATTAATCGAACCAAAAAACATGATCCACAGTTCGAAATCTAAGTATTACTACCGCAAAAGAAACGGGAGAATTTTCCTTCACTACATATTTCTAACCGAATGTACCCGATTTGGAGATACCTGTCTTCCCTATACGCGAAATGCAAGTCTCCCATTTTGAGAATAAAAATCGATGTCGAATTAAGTGAAATTCCAAAAAGGAGAGTGGATGTTATTGAACTTATAAGCGTTAAGGCTCGACGAAGAGAGCAACTTGATGATAATTTCAGTTATGTCACCATTTTTTGACCGTTTAAATTAAAAACTGAAGAAATGGTAAGGAATATGAGAGTCGGAGTATTTTTTGGAACCGACAGTAAGTATTTATTCTGCTATAATTTAATAAAACAGTTTATCTAGAGTTTAGGTGTATGACAGATGTAAAATAGGGTAGAAAACGTTTCACAAATGGCTAGGCCAATTTTTAAAGAACAAGAAGAAGAGCATGCAAAATATTGCTATGTGCAGTCTATACGGCTGCATCGGGATTCAAAACTTTGTCCAACTGAACTGCATAAGTGTTTTGGGGCGTTCTTGAAACCGAAATCCAATCACAGTCGCTTAAACTGATCACAAAACACTGATATTTCATGAAATGATGTAAAACATCTTATTTTTCCTTCACCGAATGGGAATGTACACAATACAGTGGGTCACGGGTCATATATTTTTATAGGACAATAACGTTAGTGTTCTTTTACGCTGGCTTCAACATGTACACCAGCTCTCGGGGTTTCATTACACCCAAAAGACCAATCTGTTTCACAGAGAATTACTTACAGTCATAATTCTGTCACAGATGACTGTCTACAAACGTGCATTGAATTCACGTGGTGTCAGTCATTGGCTCAACGGCTAGTGCATTGTTTACATAACACCTAACTGCCTCGGGCTAAATGATGCATTTTACTCATTTTAATACCCATTTACACTAATAGTAAGTGCAGGAGGACCGCACTACACGAAAAACAAAAACCTATAAGATTAACCTGCGGAAAATATCAAATCAAGTGAATGGATCCGGGGGCCAGCCGTAAGCGTCCACTGCGCTGTACAGTCCCGAGCCTGTTATGGTACAGGCTTCACTAAAAAAGAGGTAACAGAAATAATGCGAATAGGAAATATTTTTTAACTACAAATACTTCAAGCGTCTTTATTTGTTTTTCTTATACTTCAAAAAAATGTTTGAGAATTTAATTTGTCGGAGTAAAAAAGTTAATATGCCGAACTCATTAAGCCTCGTCGATGTCATGCTTATCTTATCAGTGTTTGTAGCGGCCAAGCGAATATTCACTGCGGGATCAGTTTGCCAAAAGACTAGACACCGTCCTTGTCCGGGCGTCTAGTCGTTTGAATGTGTCATAAAGAGATGTCCCACGTATACCCCCCCCCCCCCACTCAATGCGTCTATCGTTCAAATGAGACAAAATCCCATCGCAGTTGGAAATTGAGATAGCTGTAGAGCGTACCACCGCTGTCAGAGCAAAATGTTCTTCTCCATATTTCTAATAGCACTTAAACAAACATTGTTCCTACAGCATTTTATCAGTTTAGATATATTGCAGATACGTTAACTTACCTGCATGGTGACTCTTAATAATGCAACCGACAGAAACAACAGGAGCCAAATCAACAAACTGATCAGATTCTTCGTTTCAAAGCCTTTATAAACCACCCCCACCTCATCCTATAACTGGAATTTTTATTGATAACGTGACAGACACCCAGTGAGCTGCATGGTAATTATCTCATTAAAATTCATACTCTTACTGAAGTAATTGTCCCCAGTGCATGTTTTATTTCCCCAGTTCGGTCGCTGAAAGGGTAAAGAATTTTAATTTAGAATATACTTAAATTATATTGCAACTTTATTAAATGATACAAAGAAAATATTTTACAGTTCAATGAACCAGTCGAGCTAACCTGACAGTCGGGCACATTTCTCGGATTTTATTTGACGTTTGAACTGTCAATACTTTTGGCATAAATTTGTAGATGAAGGGGACATATTATGAATAAAGGACACCGGTGAGGAGAGAATATTTATATTTGAGATAAATTATTCGTTAATAGACATGAAAGGAAATTGGGATCAACGTATTACGGTTCTGCACCGACTGCTCTAAGTAAGACGAGTTTACGGCATGAAAATGTGCTATGAGAGAAATTCTTCCCATCACAGCCGTATTACGGATAACTCTTATTTTAAATTCCATCTATGTGCGTGCCAATGTGTAAACTAGACACTGCCATAGCCCGTTTTTTGTTAGATAAATTTGCATATAATCTCATATATTCCTTTTTCGACATATTATATGCTCATTAACAGGATGCCATGCCAATTTCTAGGCTACTTTTAGCGATAAAGCGGACGAGGCGGGTCGTTTTGTAACGGGAGGGGGGGCGAATGCGTTACGCGTACGCGTTGTATCAGATAGTCTGTCGTTGGGTCATGTGGTTTCGATACATGTCCAACCTCGTGAGTTTTCTCCGCCCCCCCCCCCCCTTCCCACACACACTGCTATATATCCCTACGCCCAAGCGTATAATTGAAATAAAATTGAACCAATTGGTCCCTACAAGAGTAAAAACACACAATTATACCGGTCGAAATTCAGTTATTAGTAATTTTATACATTTTTTTATTTTAGAATTAAACCCCGGCTATACTAAAATTACTACCGGTCGAAATTCAGTTATTAGTAATTTTATACATTTTTTTATTTTAGAATTAAACCCCGGCTTTTCTAAAATTACTACCGGTCGAAATTCAGTTATTAGTAATTTTATACATTTTTTTGTTTTAGAATTAAAACTCCGGCTATACTAAAATTTCATTTTAATTTATTTAATAGACCCTGTAAATAAATCTATTAATTGAAGCTGCCGTCGTTCAGTGACTAAGACGCTGTCTCGCTAACCAGGAGATCTCGGGTTCGCTCCACGCGTTTACCAATAGTGTTCCCCCGTGCCAGGGATGCTGGACGGAATTTCTTTCTCTTTAAAAGAATCTCTCTTACAAAGAGGATCGACTAAGCATTTTAGTCTGCAAATCTGGATTGCCCCAACATCAACTTATTTCCATGAAAATATGAATATGCCCGAACACTATTCGCATATTTGAAATGAGCATCGAACGTGCTTTTCGGCGATACGTAAGATCATATCTGGAATTTCCTATTAAGACTCGTATTTTTGATTAAATACGTCTACCCCTGTCGTTTAATGGATTTTCTTACTACATGCCCTTTGTCAAGATTTGCAAATGAATGAGCCAGAAAATTATATATGCATACTTGAAAAAGTCAATGACCGTGCTTTTCAGTTACAGATAATATGATGTTTGACAATGGATTAAAACATTTTGTCTAGAGCCACTCTATTTTGTGCCACATTTTTCGGGCATCGATTATTATGCAACAGTCCGATTGGATGGTTGGAATCCAGGTCGGCATAGAGTGGGATTTCGGTTACAAAACGATTGGAAACTTTGAAGTTGCTAAACTCATGGCTTATACCAGCAGAAAAACGCAAATTATGCGGCGGTTAAATTTTCAAAATTTTCTAAGGGAGTCCCAGTCCTCCGTACGCCGAGACGATTGATTTTTTTAAATTCCGGTTAGCCATCTAAGCTAGGCTATATTAGATCATAATATTTAAGTTGCTGTATTTACGGGCGGGAATAGCGGGAAACACGTTTGCAAATTGGAATTCGACTCAGCCACCTAAGTTAGACTATATCAGACGACTTACTGTATCCAGGGACTGGAATAGCATGAAAACGCGTTAGCGGTCGTCCAATTTTGCCAATTTTGTGGCGGTAAGGGGAAGGGGAGTGGTCTGTAACCCGACGGAAAACACCCTAGACCCTATTACTAGTTAAATTACTCCTAGACATAATTTGATATGCAGTATAGTTACATTAAGCCAATTCACAGTGTGTGTATTATATTGGTAATGACCCCCTACAAGTACGTGGCTGATAAGAGACATGAAAAATAATCTCATTTAATTTTTTGATATAATTTTTTGATATTAATATAATTTGTTTTTTTTATAATTTTCACCCAAGTCAATTTTAATTTCCACCCATGTCATTTGTAATATATTTTGATTTTTAAAATTGGGTGAAAATTATAAAAACCCAAATTATATTAAAATTGACTTGGGTGAAAAAAACCCAAATTATATTAAAATTGACTTGGGTAAAAATTATAAAAAAACCCAAATTATATTAAAATTGATTTGGGAGGAAATTATAAAAACAAATAATATTAAAATATTTAAAATTGACTTGGGTGAAGTTTATAAATTAAAAATAACAAATTATATTAAAAATTCAGATGGTACGCAAAAAAACGAGGTCCCATTTTATTTCCAATGATGTGCAGCACAGATTACAAAACATGTGAGAAAAACAAGTTTATTAAATTAACACGGCATCCCAGTTGCGTGAAAATATAGCCAATTTATTTGATTTTTACATAAATACATGTATACTATGTAACGGTTTTGTCAAGTATAATTATCAGTATAATTATCAGTACTCTCATCCTAATGAGATGAAAGGTGGAACTTGAACGTTAGCATCGATCTATTGGAACAGGTATAAAAGGGACTATGGATACGAATTTAAATGCACATCAGAAATTGTTTTAGTTACAAAGACAGAATGACTTTGGACATTAAATATTCCCCTGCTTATTCGAGATAATTTTGTGGAATTTCGTAATATCTGTTTTCTCTCTAGAAAAAAAGAAAGGAAATTATACTTGGAATATATTTCAACGGATGTGACAGGAATCGAGTTTAGTTTTGGAACACAATGCTAGCAAATTCCACAGAAGACATTAGCCTTGTTTCCAGATTTATATTCTCCAACTTTCTCGAGATATTTTGTGGAATTTGGTAATAGTTGTCTGCTTCGAGGATTTGACAGAAATTCGAGTTACGTTTAGAACACAATGCTAGCAAATTCCTCCGAAGACTCTGGCTCCACGGCTCAGACATTTGCTAATGGGATTTTCGGTTTACTGACTTTGGGGTTAAATTTTCTATCACTGGTGGCCATTCTTCAGAGCAGATCGTTTCCAATTCGACAGAAGGTTGTTTTCATTTCAATACTGACGACCGATATGATTGTAGGAATTCAGAGCGCGGGGGTTCGTCTATCACCTATTCGCTACAACCCCGAACATATCCTCTGCCAACTGCGTTTGTATGCTGGGATCACCATCGTATTTGCAACCTGTTTGTCTAACGTGTTTATTACAACTGAACGTCTTCTGACTATTATCTTACCCATGCGGTTAAACAATAAAATCACCTGGAAAGTACTTGCTGTAATCTCCATCTTTTTGTGGATCCTGTCCTTTACGATCACAATGTCGTTTTTCTCCGATGGTTTTAGAGGACATTCCTGTGTGGTTCCTGTGTGTGGAAATCCAAATGGCTATGTTTTCCTCGGTTGCTTCATTTGGATTTCATTTTTGACCATCCTTGTGATGTATGTATATATTGTTAAAGTCACACGACGTCACATCCGACACATAGCCGCCACAATGGTAGGAAATACCCCAGTAATTGATGAGAGAAGGTCTTTCCAGAGCAAAGCGGCGTTACGTATGACGGTGACTGTAGGTATTATTGTTGGTATGTTCGGTGTGTCCTTCTCCCCTATGGCAGTTTACCTCGTCTACGGTGGACTTTTTGTACCTGATATGTCAGCTTTTACCACCTCCTACGACACTGCCTTAAAAATGGTGATAACGTTCTTCACAATGAATAGTATCATCAACCCGATTATATACATTTTACGACTCAGGAACTGTCGACAGGAAATGATAGCAAGAATATTATGTCGTCCACAACCTCACATTGAGAACCTGAACATTCCTATGTCTTCTACGACCCGTTAATAAAACCCCAAAACATTGACTGTTCCATTAATGTGTAGTGTTGTCCGAATACAGATTGTTAGTAAACTGCGTAAATTTACTTTGGTATTGTAATCGATTTAACTTGCAAATTTAATGTAGTGCTGTTCTAACAACAAATCCAAACACACCCTTGGCAGGGCAGTGCTAGGACTTACAGTAATAAAGTAAAGTGAGTCAGCGATTATAGTTTGCAAACAAACAATAATTCTAAAATTATGCATTTTTTGAAAGATAATACTTAAGAAATTTATGTCCATTGACCACTAAGAAATTAAAAGGCCCCATCTTGTAAATGTACATGTATTTGATCTCAGTTGTAAATAAAGTTATGGGACAGTTTCACAAAAGTTCGTAACTTTAAGAAAAAAAAAGTTACGTTAAGAAAACCTCACGAAAAAGATACGAATTATTTACGCCGGTTTCTTAACTTTTTCTTATCTTGTTTCGTAAATACGTCAAGAATGGTCGTGACGTCATGTTATGTCACTTCATTCAAACTTCTGTAAACATTCCCACTGTCTGCGGTTTCGATATCATCACTAATACAGTTAAAAACATGTAATATACTGGTCCGATCAAGTCTTACCGTGAAAAGTTGCCGATCCGCATAAAGTAACAAGACGGTCATTTCGTCAAAGATACGTTAACCCTTGTCGGTTCACGTTGTGAGAATCACATAGCAGGTAACAAGGGGTCCATATGGACCCCAGTAATAATTCAAAGTTTTTACATACAATTTTTTTTTTAATTAAAAGGCAGCGGTTTAGTTTTTATTTGCATTCATATTTGACAACTGAAAAACAACGAAATTATTATACAAAAACATTATAGTGACATTTGGAAAAGATTTAATAATTCTCACAAAATTGCTACTTTGTGTACTATTTGATAAAGAGGTTAAATGGCAATTCACGTCTGATACATAACCATTGAATATTTGGAAACGTGCAACGTGCATATGTTTAAAGAGAGAATACTCTGGCATACGTAATATGGTATAAGGCAGCAAACACATTAGCAAAATCCCTACTGTGAGTTCCAAGTTAGGGGTCCAATTGGACCCCTTGTTACCTTCAAGCGTTGGGCCTGATTTGCATGTAACAGAAGTCTTCATATGGGAACCAGATAACTACCGAACTCTTCGCTACGTGTAAAAATATATAGGAGACAAAGTCACTGAAATTCGGAAAGCAGTGCCAAGTAGTTATTACAAAACGTCATAAAACATGTGCATGGGGTCCATGGAGACCCCACGTGCACCGACAAGGGTTAAAAATTCCAACTTACTACAGGTTGAGAGTTGCCGTAGACTTTACGATAAAAGTTACAAATTTTGTAAGTTAAGAATTTTGGTGAAATTTTTCATCGTAAGTTGCTTTGTGAAACTGACCCCTGTTCTTTTCGGTTCTGTTTATATTACAACGTGATTGATTTTAACGTATAATATGTGTGTTGTAGCCTCAGATATGATACTTAAGGATGCATCTGGACACGGATAAACGAATCTTGGAAATTGGAAATACGTCAAAATTCATTACGTAATAATGAAAGATTCTTGGTATTTATTTTGACTCTTGGTTTCCTCCTACTGCTATAGACCCATAGGCGCTAGCGAATTATTTAAATAAAATTGACTCATGTCACCATGTATTAGTCCCGAAATGGCCTAGAGAGAGAAAGAGAGAGAGAGAAATGGGGTTACCGCCCACTCGACAAAAAACTAGGCCATTTTGGGACTAATACATATATATATCCGAAATTATTAGGACAACCGCACAGTTGCACTACTTTGTTTCACGGTAAATGATAAAAAGGTAAAAGGTATGCCGACACAAACTGATTTCAACACTGGTTTAATAACATTTTAACATTTTAAAGTACTTTTCGTCCGTCTTAATTGGGACTATTCATAAATAATGTCATTGTATAAAGATGGACATTATAGTATATTTATACATATTTACATAGTAACACTGTGGTTTTAATTAGCTATAGTTACCATTGTCCATGGTTACATATCGTTAACTATAATACAAAACATGTACACACGTGTGTTAATCTGTAGTATATGGGTTCAATTCGAGAACAATGAATGGAAGATTATCATGGGATAGATTAGACATTTCCTTGTTCCACATATTTTTCAGAAGTTCCACTAGTTCTTGGTCTTGGTGCCCTTCAATATGTGCCAAAATTTCAGTCTCCGCTTTATTAATGATTTCTGTTTGTTTAGCAGAAAATTCAAACAGGGAGTCTATTTCATTTTGCATTTTTAGTATGTCAACTTCGTTTCTGCGCTTTACTTGATTATATATATATTAAAGTAGATAAAGTACAAGTACTTCTTTGTTTACGGTAGATAAATGCATAAATAAATAAAAAAAACGTCCAGGTTAAAAAATCTCCACTTTACTTCATTCTGACATACATTAAATATAAGCTAGCTATATACATAAATAAATAAAAAATACGTCCAGGTAAAAAATTCTCCACTTTACTTCATTCTGACATACTAGCTATCTGCCTTCTGTGGGCGTCTTCAGATATTAATAATGTACACACCATATAGCAAATGCGATAATATATATATACATTCTTAGAATAATAGCTTTCCATGACAATTGATTATAAATAATATTGGATAACATACAACAAAAGGTTTAAAGTATATAATACATAACATGACATTAATCTACATAGTCTTCCTGCTGTAGCTTGACAATGGTCAATTATAGAATAATGAGATGAAAAGACGTTCATAGACCAATTAGGTAATCTGCCTATAATAAAACTTAACCTTTCATAAATTTAGAAAGTCTTCCTGGTATAATTAGACAATACAACCATACAGAAGTGAAAAGATTAATTAAATGTCAATAGATCAATTCGTCGCTTGTCTGGCGAACTGGCGAATCTGAAATATTTAAGTATTGAGAATTTTGCGTTTGAAATTTGCGCTCTGTTGTTATCTCTGTAGGCATCAAATATTAACATTTATTTATGATTTAATATTTCATACATATACATCAGGAAACATGACGCCATTTACATATAACGTTATTATTGAATGGACATAGAGATAACGACAGAGCGCAAATTTCAAACGCATAATTCTCAATACTTAAATATTTCAGATTCGCCAGTTCGCCAGACAAGCGACGAATTATATAATTTGACTGTAAAGTCATTTATATCTGCCTTTTTCTCTAATAAACCGATTATAGAGAAATAAAGATATACAGGGTTTGAAATCCCCTTAAATATATACAGGATTTAAAATCCCCTTAAATATATACAGGATTTAAAATCACCTTAAATAGTTTTGAAGTAGTAGTTTAGTGAAAATATTTATTAGGATCAAATTCAAACATAATTATTATAATATTAACACGATGGGAGAGGCGTAAAAAATTAAGCATTTAAATCCGGTTTGAACCGGCCAATAAAATATGCTTCCATATTCCTTCTCTTAATAGTATCGTCAATATTGACTTTATAAAAAGGAAAAATACTAAATTTAATATTTAAATTTTTAGCACAAGTATTTAAATGTTTAGAGACTTTCAAAACAGGATTGGTTTGTAAACTTTGTTGCCTATGAACTCGGATACGTGCGCGTAAAACATAGTTCCCATTAGACCAATTAATATGTAAGATTTTTTACATCCATATCCATTATTATCACTTAAAGGTGCTATTACAAAATGGTTGGTATTACATAAAGTCAATAATAATCTAATATTAATTAAGACAAGTCTGGATCCATCGTATTCTGTATATCCTGTGTATATCCAGTCCAATTACTAAATACCGTTGAAAGAAATCACTCCTCAAGAAGGCCAACGAAAAGAATTAATGATCAAATCCATATGCCGAACAGATAAATCGAAAGAAGTGTGTGAATTTGTGGAGGCAGGGACGCACAGAGTTAATGAAATCAATTCATGTTCCATATTTTAGGGTGCAAATGATATAGGTTTGTGCAGAGTGGATGTTATCCCCTGCCCCTCTGTCTTCGTCGCTGTCCCTCTCTCTTTGGGGATGAGTAGCTGAATAGGTTAACGCGTGCGCGATGAATCAGAGGGTCTGTAGTGAAATAAAACCATGTGTTAGTCCCATATCCCCCTCTCTATTCCCACTGGATGCCAATACTATTTAAAAAGTTTCATATTTTAAATAGGGTTCCTTACATATAGTGACTAGCGGCACTTAACCGTTATTCATATGTAATTCGTCTTCTAATAATGTTTAACGTCCGCTTCCATAAAGGGTAATATCGCAGACAAGTTGTCTTATTTTACAAAGTGATGTTTCCTGTGAGAGGAAACCCGGAGAAAACCATTGAGAAGGCACCCCTATTTACAAGCCACATACCCTGACCCCAGGGGTTCGAAAACACGACATCAAGTCAGAGGTGACCCACCAGCAAGAACTGGAAGCGCGATACACAAGGCCATCCAAATCACCACTCATAGGAAATATGGCTGATGGTTCTTTTAGCTGGGCTTCATCTTAATTTGGAGCGTACTCATTAGCTTCATCAATAATATAACCCCAACAAACACATACAAAATATAACACAAATATTGATTTTCAAATGCCCTTTATTGAGCTGCTGCATATAACTGGCTACAATATTAAAATCACAAAATAAAAAGGAACACAACGCACATCCCTGCTACACCCCTATTAAACTCCCAAAACCTATAATGGTATATATTCCTTAAACACATACACTGCTCTGATATTTAACATTGTTCATTAATATGATTACCCCCCCCCCCCCCCCAATTAAATCAATTATTTCGATAAAGATTTTATATTTCAATATTGTCCGACTGAGATACCAACGAAATGAAAAGTCCGAATAACAAATAGTAATCTTATTACAAAAGTGATCAGGTAAAATTGTCATTGTGATTTCGAATTTATAGAAGGATTTCGAATATTTCCCCGTGACTATCTTTGTTATTTTGGTTACATATAAAAGAAATAACTTTTCCGAAATCTTTTCCACAGGAATCAGCACGTATTGTTATATATCCACACCATGAAAACCGTGAAGTATGACTTTAAATCAAATCATAAGTATTCCATACATATTTTTGGGGGAGAACGTAAGGCCGAATCACTTTAGAAAAAAAACCCTGTTAACTTACTTATGATTCCATGTGAATAAAACCTTTTACATTTCTAGTTTATTGCTGATATACCATAACGAATGCTTTTCGAAAATCGAATTCTAATATAAGTTTTTGTTTCCATTTTTGAGAATATTGAATAATATTTGCTACCAATTGTCGTGTAATAATTCAAACCCTTCAAGATAATAATAAATCACGTATAACTAATGCTTTCTGCAAATCAATTCTGATACAAGTTTTTGTTACCATGTTTGAGAATAATGAATAGTATTTTGCTACCAGTTGTCTCGGAATAATTCAACCCCCTCCAAAATAATAAATAATCATGAATATATCATCCAAAATAGATGTTAATATTAACAAGAGTAAGATTGGGCACCACAACCAGTTGGAAGGTAAAGTCGAAGAGGACGAATCTTCTCGGATGAGTTGATGTTTTCACAGAAGGCGTAGACGTTGACCCAACCATAGCTTTCCATACAGTGGGAGCTGGTACCCTGGGCGGATTGGCAGTTGGGGCAATCTCGGGAACTGAATAAAATAAAGTTTAAAAATATGTTGTAATAAAAATAAAAATTGCATTTGATTTAAAAGACTTGTTATTTCAAAATTACAGATAATAACCGTATTTCATAAAATTCCCATTATTGTTAAAGATACACCATGTAAGAGCGAAATCTACCTATTGCCGATCTTTATGTGTTCGCTTCATGTGTTACATAAACTACTATTTTGACTTTTATTCACGTGACAAGCCTATAACCAACTCTCTAGATCATCGGATAGCCGTGACTTTGAATGAATTAAAATACAATCGCCATTCAACAATTTAAAGTAAAAAATAAGTTGTCTTACCTGCATTTGTTGAACATGATTTTCTGTGTTTCTGGAGCAACGACATAACAGCTTCCCCCGAATTTGGTGAATTGTCTGAGCATGCTTTGTTCAGCTGGACATTGGTTGTTGGAAGCTTGGAATCCAAAACCACCGAAGCTAGCACTAGACAGGAGATAAAATCATATATTTAACATAATATAACTAAGTTATATTAAGGTCCTCTTTGTATATACAGAGTCTTATGCGTGTAGTAAGCTTGTTACAAAAGTCGATACTCCTTTTGTTCAGTGCCTACTCTGTCCGTTTATACTTTGAAACAATTTAAATTATATACGAAATATCAGAGATTCAAATTGTTTGTCAATTGCTATGTAACCTACCTTGGTTGACCAAAAGAAGCAAAGGAGGCCATTCTCTTGAATCGTGAACCCATACTGAATCCATTATCAGAATATTGGGAGGTTTGAGGAGCGTTGAAGAGTCGAGCCATGGATGGTCTGTTGTTGATTTCTTCGTTGATCTGTTGGCTTTAATTCAAATTGAAATTTAAAAAAATTAAATAAAACGGAGCAGAAAACAAGCCTGTGACATTACTTAAAATTTAGATCATTATTCTCAGAGAATGGGCAAGTTTATACTATATTCATTTGCTGTCTAGTATCTTGCAGTCTATATATTTCAAAGTGGCGTGACAATTGCTTACCTTGGATAACCAGCATTGCTGCTAGAGAGATGATAACCAGCGGATAGATCTACATCTTTGTAGCACTGCTTGTTGAGGGGAGCGAATCGAGCACCAGCAAAGTTACCGTGGGGATTGGCACCAAATCCAATGGAGCCACTTCCGAATCCAAGACTGTGTCCACTTGAGAAACCACCAAACTGCCCATGTCGAACTGGGGTACTGCCGAATCCATTATTACCAAAAGAATGGAAGTTACCAAAATTGTTGAATCCACCATTGCCATGAGTTCCACCAACATGTTGATTTCTGACGCCAGCATTGCCACGTCCAAACTGTTGTTGGATTCCTTGTTTATTCTGGGAGGAAGCAAGGTTGTCATTGTTGTAGTTTTTCTGAGCAACTTCGTTCTTGAAGCCGGCATTACTGTTGGCGGTCTTAGCAACTTGGCTATTGCTCTTTTTGGTGTGGCCATTTTTAGATTGCGCTCGGTTTCGCTTAGAGGCATTACCCTTAAATGACTTAGCAGCTACATTTTCATCCTTTCGTCGGTCAGCAGAGAAGGCCTTTTCACTGGAAGCTTTGTTGAATTTCTTTCCACTTTGAGCAGCAGCTTGTTGTTGGTTACCGAAATCGCTTTCGATTCTCTTTCTGTTGAAGTTTAGACGTTCGAAGTTATTTCCTCCTTCAAGTTTATCATGAAAGAATCTTTTAAGTTTACGTTGGTTCTTGTTTCTGTCACTGAGAACTCGTTTTGAATTTTCTTTGTCAAATTTGGCTTCGTCTAGGTCTTTTTTTGCTTGACTAGCAGTGTTTTTGGCAGCAGCATCAGCAAATTGTCGGTTTTTAGAATGAGCAGTCTTCGCAGCAACGGCATTGTTATTGTTGAATCCACCATTTTCGTTACGATGAACAGCATTCTTAAGATTACCTCGTCGGCTATCTCTTAGACTCTTGACTTCATCTCTATCAATAAGATCCTTAGCTCGCTGGTAATCGTTAAGGGCAGCAGCGTGTTTACCAGCCTTACGGGCGTTGTGGTTGTTGGCGTTTTGAAGATGCTTCTTGGCTTCACCATAAAGAGCTGAATTTTTAGCAGCGTTTCCACCAGATTGTCCAACATTGGCACCACTTCGACGTGGAGCACCATGTAAATTTACACTAGTGTGTCCAGCTCGATGAGGCGCAGAAGCGATTCCGTTCTTTCCGTGTTTAGCATCTTTATAAAATCTCTCAGCAGCTTCTCCCTTTTTACCATTAGCAGCAGAGGCTTCATTCCTGTTAAACTGAGCATCCTTTACAGCGAAGTCATCGAATTTTCGGACAGATTCATCTTTGCCTTTCTGACTGGCTTTAAATCGTTTGTCTTTCTTGTCGAATTTAACATCTTGAAGGTCTGCTTGTTGTTGTGCTCTATCCAAACGGTTATCTTTGTTAGCGTATTTGCTGTTTTGGGCAGCTTTTTGTGCAGCGTGTTTGTCGAAGTTGCTTTCTCGGAGAGCTTTCTTTGCATTGGCCTTGTTAAAGTTGGCGGCATGATTTCCTCTTCGGAAGTTAAGGGCTCGTTGTCTATCTCTGAATTCGTCGAGTTTGTGGCTGTTTGAACCTAGTTCTTCTTCGAATCCACCTTTCTCTCCTGTATGCTTGTTGAATTTCTTGTCAAATCCATATGATATATTGTCATTAAGGACCTTACCTCGATTGAAAGAGTTTTTCTTGGCACTGGCTTGGTTGAATCCGGCTTTGTTGTTAATATTGTTTTGATCTAATCTTCCATCCTTGTAAACAGCGTAACCGGCTTTGACGGCCTCTTGGGCGGCGTTGTTAGCGAGATTGTCGTAGAGAGCGCTTGAAGCATCATTATCTAGATGGGCAAACCCAGAGTTGACTTTAGCAGCTCCCTGGTTTTTACCATAACTGGCTTTACCAATACTGTTGACGTGTCCTGAGTTGCTTTTTCTGGCGTCCTTTCCACTATGCTGTGCTTGATTTACGGATTTAGAAGAAGCACCATTGAATCCAATACCACTTCGTTTAGCCTGGTGTTCCTGATTACCGGATACAACATTATCAATAGCAATGGCAGCACCTATACAGAGGACAGCAACTACAGCAATACAAGTAACCTGCAACATTAGGGAATAGAATACAAATTATACTCAGAAATCTAGTCACTAGTAAAAGGAATACATATAAACAAAATACTAGAAACAGAAGAATATACCCACACAACCCATTGGTGTGGCTAGAATTTGTTGATTTCTTGCGCTTGACGCCCCACCCCTACAAAAACACACATTTGAAAACTTAAAACAATTGCCAAAAAAACTTTAGATGTTACCAAACAACAATAAAAAAAAACATGTTGCAGTCTTAAAATAAAATCAAGCCTTTTGCACCCTGCATCCTGCTAGTGTCTCTGGGAAGACTAATATGCATTAGTGTGGTTCCCCGCCAACGACCGTGCCGCTTATGCCCTGTTCCGCCCTATATACGCTACCATAGAACATCTTACCTTCATCCTGAAGCTGATTCAAGTCCAAATACCAAGAGGGAACTAGACCGAATGTACTGTTTCCAATCTTCATCTCGCCTTTTATAATACCAAATGCAAATCACATAAACTTTACAGTCATCATCTTTCTAACTCCACATTTGTCATTTTAATATGTTTTTCCATAAAGAAATGGCGTGAAATCTATCGGACAATAAGCATTGAGTGTCAGATAGTTGGTTTGATTGAAGTATACGTGTTTTTGATGGATGTCAGAAGGGATAACTGTAGACGGGTCATGTTGTTACTAAGACATTCCATGTTAACAACCAATTAAAACCACTGGACGTATGGTCATAATTGTCAATTTTTAAACGATGTCTAATCCTCTTTACCCGATGAACAGTACCGCTAAGATATATTATCGAATACTTCAAATTCATCAATTTTAAACTTTCCATGTCTTGTCTACATTTAATATATATTAACAATATCATATTTCATACATAGTTTGGGTCAGCTAGAACATCATTCATGGATTTTGGATAACGGGTATGTTTTTACTTTAAGAATCCGATTCTTTCCTTTAGTTTTGGGTGAATTTTTAGATTAATTTATATACGCGGAAATGTCTATAAGCATATTAGCAGAATACCAAAGTATGATAATTTAATGATCTTGCAAATATCGCAAAATTAGCTGGCAAATAAGAAATGTAAGACTAAGATGCAACCCGAATAATTAAAGAAAAATAATAGAATTTACTCTGTGAAAATTAAGTATAACATCCAAAGTCTCTTCAATTAATAGTTTAATAACTTGCAAATATCCCAAGATGAGTTGTCAAAGAAGAAATGTGAGAATAACGTGCGCCTCGAAAGATTAAAAAAATAGAATTTACTCTGTGAAAATTCGGAATAAAATTACTCTAAAGTATAAAATTTACTCTGTGAAAATTAAAAAAAAGTCGAATTTTTGATGAGATTTATCCTATGAAAATATTGATTTAAGTTGTTATTGTTATTCTCTTAAGGGTTGGATTCGTCTTTTACGCCCTATATATAAAGTACTGTCCCATGTGTACGGTGCCTTATTATAATTAGGGAATTACCGATATTTTAATTCAAACTGCCGTCTTAGTAGTATCCCAGTGAAATATTATTAACAGTAAAACATGACAAGTTGTGATCAATAGGAAGAAAAAACGTATTTCGTTGCTTTGAGAAAATTGTTATGCGAAATTATGCTACACCGGGAATGATTCGATAAAAATACACAATAACACATAGTTCTGTTTATTCTTGTATCTATATCTGAAAGCTAGTGGTGTTATAAAATGAAAGAAAGCACGCCTTGGCTGCTATGGAAATACCATTAGTTTGGCGAATTAGTTAATATGGTATAATGCTTGACTAATGGTCCTTACACAATTTTAACGTCAAATAGAAGCACGACAGGTGCCCGTCCAGAATGCCCAACAATAATTAAAATAGTGTTTATATGTTAAATTATTAGGTCTAAGATTACTTAGAAAATGCTATTGGGTAATACAGACATTTCATGTCTAAAGTGACAATGCCTTTTTAAACTCGACTCTTACAGTAATGGATGAATACGTTAATATTTCACTGACACCTTTTCATATTTTGCTTTAAGGAAGACATTGAATACAAATTATATATCTTTTTCGAACAATGTCTTACTTTCCATGGTTTACAGGTACAGGAGCTATACCTCTAACTCGATATTGTTATTAAATTTCGAAATTAAAAACACGGCTTAGAGGTTAATATCGGTCCATTTGCGGACAATTTAAAATCAGTACACGAGTTGAGTACTCTATGGTTTCGGGCGCCGTTTGTTATGAGAAAAGAAAACCATATCCCACAAACACTGCGTAAGTAATTAGTAATAGCTATTTCATAAACTTTCAAAATAATAATAAAGTGGCCTAAGCATGAGGTGTTAACGACTATCGTTCAATTTCGACAGTTCACGTATTTCAGCGAACATAATTGATTAGAAATTACAATTATTGTTTTAAAGATTGGACATAAAACACTTTATATTCATATTACATTAATATGTGCTTTTGAACAAATTTAAGGTTCGAAAGTATAGAGACATGGGTCATTTGGTCGAATGAAACGGAGGTTTACATTTCAGCGCCTAGTCCCGAAATGACCTAGTTTGCGAAACGGGGTTTCCAACCGCCATGAACACTCTTTACATATCTAGAAGACCAAATCAAAATATCTCTTGGTTTGGACAGAATTCAATTATACAAAGATTTTAACAGACACTTAAAGGAGGCATCGGTAGACGATGGAAAGGATTTGGACCTATTTTAGAGTATTATATTTGGCGTCGTGTTATACATACGTAGCAGCGAGTAGGCGGATATCGGTATACATGTACTTGAAAATTTGTACAGGCCGACGACCCGCATCAAATTGTCATAATTATTAGCATATTTTCATAGAGGGGCTGAAAAATAACTGTTCTTAGTTGTTAGAACTATTTCGGGACTAACATATGGTTCAGTTATATTTCAATTATTCGCTTGAGCTTAGGTAATTTTTGGCAGAGCCAGGGAAACATTGGACCCAAAGAAAGTCCACGAGATTGGAGAAGCGCTCTCATACCTTGTCACACGAAGAGAGAGAGAGAGAGAGAGAGAGAGAGAGAGAGGGGAGAGAAATGGGGTTTAACGTCCACTCGACACAAACTAGGTCATTTTGGGACTAACATATGGTTTCCATTTTATTTCAATAATTCGCTTGCGCGTTGGGGTCTTTAGCAGTGGGAGGAAACCGGAGTGCCCGGAGGAAACCAACGAGGTTGAGAAGGCGGCCCTATCTCCATGCCACATACGCTCACACCAGGGCTCGAAACCACAGCCGCAAGCCAGAGGTGACTGGCCAGCTAGAGGTCGAAGCGCGGCACTCTAGACCACTAGGCCATCCCAACCCCCCACGCACACGAAGGAAATTGAAACTATCCACTTAACTCAATTACATGGACTTTATGATGTAAAGGAAATGCGTTCGATCATTCTGCAACCCAGCCCCTTAGATTAAAAATGGCAGTTATTGGACCCTACAGTCCCATAAGACTTATTATATTTCAAGATGTACCGTTATTATATGGACAAATATGTTTCATTTATTTATTGCGATTTATGTGGGCCCAGCCAAGATCGAGATATCCTATGGAATAGGGACAACAGCTCCTATCTGAATTAAAATGTCGATTATTTGTTCGCGTTTGTTATCAGGCGGAGCTAATTGTAGGCTGAGAGCGTAACTTTCGTACGCTTATTTTTCGGGTGGTAGAGGCGATCGAATGGTTAAGGCGTGTGTGTTGGATCAGGAGGTCCGTCATTGAGTCGATTTCCCGTTGTAGGGTCGCCTGTCCAACCTCGTGGGTTTTCTCCGGGTCCTTCGGTTTTCTCCCACTGCTTAAGACCCCCTAAAGCGAAAGCGAATTATTGAAATGAAATTAAAACCATATTATGTTAGTCCCGAAATGTCCTAGTTTGTGTCAAGCGGACGTTTAGCCCATCTCTCCCCCTCTCTCTCTCTCTCTCTCTCTCTCTCTCTCTCGCTTGCGTCTAGGGGTCTTTAGCAGTGGAAGGAAACCGGAGGACCTGGAGAAAATACATGAGATTGAACATGCGACCCCACTCTTTGTCACGAACAACCAGGGATTCGAAACCACGCCAGTTGACTCAATGACAGGCTTTATGATACAGCTACGCACGTGCTAACCATTCAGCCATCCAGTCCCCCCTCCCATCATGATTTTGGGACTAACATATAGCATAAAGGAGGTGGGGGGGAGGCTTTGTTTAATAGCGCGAAAATTTCAAGGTTAAAGGAACTGGTTCATTCTGGACTGATATTCTTGACAGAGATTCAAATTTCACTGTTTGCAAAGGCAATTAACATCACGGGCTGATCTACTAGAAAACCTTGGATAAAATGACACCATGTCGCGCTGTCCATAGAGCGTTCTGTTCAAAAGCATTGTAAAGACAGCTTGAATGAAATAAGACGCCGCTGTCCAGGAAACGTTCCATTCAAATACATGAAAGTGTTAAATACCGGTAGCAATTGTCAGTTATAAACGTCGAAAAAACGGTGCATTCGAATTAACCAACTCAATATAAGTCGTAAGCCACTTCGATACAAACAGATCATTTTTGTTGAATTTTTGAAGATCCAACTTGTTGCCTTTAAAATATAACCCAGGTCGAGATAACTGTCTTTTCTGGGGAACCGCGGTGGCTCAGTGCTTCGGAGACGCTGTTTCGCCAACCAGAAAATCTTTGGTTTGCCCCCGGTGTTTGTCGATAAAGTTCATCTAGCGTTGCCGGCGTTGTTCCCCTAGTTAATTAAGCAGAATGGAGAGTCTGGCACGGAGAGTGTCTAGTCCCATGTGTTAATTGGCGTTCACGTGTAAAAGAACTCTTTTCAGTTGGAATTCGATATGGGTAGGTCGTGGCGCCGCTGTCTGAACACATTCTCCCCTCATATTAGACAAGTCGGTGTAGAAGCGTAGAACATTACCCCATTTTATTTCATTCCCCTTTCTGGTACCTTGGTTGGGGTTTTTAACTATTCGTGTTACATTTGGACTGTGGATTCCGAGAGCGGACGACTGTCCAAATTATGGAATTCTGGGGGAGGATGATATTTTAAGAATAAGTTTAAATATTGAAATATTATTTATTTGTTTAAAGTGACTTTACATATCAAAAGGTCGCAGAAAACAATCAACAATTATTTAACACATATTTCTTTTAATATCTTGCAAATTGTGCAAAAAAAAAATTGATAAAAAAACATCATGTATTTGTATTCTAAACAACACCCATTTTTACAGTAGAAGTCGAACATACATTTACTTAATAAAAGTAAGGTCTATTTGTGAAACTTTAGTAACATTTAATTCAGACATATGGAGACATGACGATCACACGAATAATGCAAAGCTGGGCTGTAACATTTTAACATAACATAAATGAAATGAAACAGAATTAGATCCTCACTTCAGTATTTAAATTTTCTGACATTTTAAAGTAAATAGTCAAATGTCGGAGCCTATTTTTAAACGCAAACACGGGCATTTTCCATATTTTGAATGACGGACCTTTCTACAGGATAACCATAAGTTAAACATAGGCTGATATAAAGTTACTAAAATTGAAGTATATTTTTTGTATAATATCTATTAGTTTTCTAATAATAGAATAACATTTCAGAAGATTTTAGTTTTTTGCAGCACAGTTTAACTGTGAAATAATAGATATCTACTTGGTATAAAGGTACAAAATTATAAACAATATTTCTTTCATCAATTTCATTGATATTAAGTTTAACTCTGTCAAAAAAAATTTTTTATTATTAGTTTTTGAAAATTTTAATTTCCAATCAATTTAATTTAACAAAAAAGTTAAAATAAATAATTTCATTAACTTTTCACGGGTGTAATAGCGCGATTTATGAATGTCTGTCAATTTGTTTCTTATGTTAATAACTTACGATTCTTAATAGCAGAATTGAAATTCAATTTACATACATAACGAAGTGATATTTCAATATTTGTTATCGTCGATTTTCATAATTCTCAAGTTTTTCATATTAAGTTCTCAAGATACTTGTATGTACAGTAAATTAAATTTAACCCATCCACATTTAGATTAATTAACTATATTACACAAATATCTAATGGTAGTATTGGTTGCCGTATGGATAACCACCGTAGTAGTTGTTTCCGTTGTTGTAACCATTGTATCCGTTGTTGTATCCATAGTTATTGTTGCCTGGGTATCCGTAGTTGTTACCTTGATATCCGTAGTTGTTACCCGGGTAACCGTAGTTGTAACCATATCCTGGGGCACCGTGACCAGCGTGACCAAAACCAGCACCAACACCAGCACCAGCACCTACACCATGGCCAGCGTGTCCTACACCAGCACCGATACCAACTGCGAGTCCAACATGTGGAACTTTGTTGCTGGAGTATTTGACACCAACAGCACCTCGAGCAGCATTATCATGAGCAGCAGCATTTTTACCATAGTACTGACCAGCGTTGTTATGGGCGGCTTTGTTTGTTTTGGCGTGATTGGATTTGTATTGGTTATAGGCGTTACCAGCGACGTTGTTGTTGTAGGCAGCCTTTTGGGCGGCATTCTTTTGAGCAGCGGCAGCATCGTGAGAAGCAGCGGCCTTTTTGGCGGAAGCAGCGTTGTTGTGGTAGTAAGCATCTTGGGCTTGTTTAGCAGCAGCGGCGGCATCTTGGTATTTGTTGTTCTTATCATTAGCACTGTAGACATCAGTGTTGAATTTATTGGCTTTAGCAGCTTTGTAGGCAGCATTGTCGGCATAATCTTTATCAAGTCGTTTACGATCAAAGTTCAATCGTTCGTAGTTGTTTCCTGAAAAACAAAAAAGTCGAATACATGTATTCATTAATTGAAAGTACACAATAGCCCAACATCAATTTGAAATATAACTGCTAGAGGCTATAATACATAATGAAAGGGTTTTGCTTTTTAAAGTTTTTTTTGTAGCCTGCTACAATAAAGGTACATAAATCCGAGACTCACCTCCGACTTTCTTGGAAGTATGAAATTTTTTGACGGTTTTGCTGTTTGATTTGCTATTGTGGAGGTTTCGTTTGGCATTTTCGGAGGCTTGGGCAGCGCTATTTCTATCGCTTTTGGAAGCAGAGTTGGCATATCGGGAAGCAGCATCAGCATATTTACTGGCGGCGGCACCTTGACTAGCGGAGGCAGCTTTGGCAGCGTTGTTGTGTCCAGCATCTTTAGCGTTGTAAAGTCCACTCTTGTAGTTTCCTTGTTCATGATCTCTGAGGTTATCGTGTTTAGCGTAGGCAGCACTATCGTGATCTTTGTAGTATTTGTTTTCAGCGGAACCGAATTTCCCGTTCTTCTTGGCAGCAGAGTTGGAAGCACCTTCGTGTTGTTTAGCTTGAGCACCATAGTAAGCGTTGTTTTTGGCAGCTTGGCCTAAACCGTGTCCGATTCCAACACCGTGGGTATTTCCGTATCGTGGAGCGTATCGGTTACCAGATTTGGCAAAAGCGCCAGCATGAGCACCACTGTTAGCAGCAGCACCCTCTCGTCCATAAGCGGCATCTTTCGTAGCGTAGTTGTTAGCCTTTCTTACTGATGAATCTCGGGCATTATCAGAGAATTTGTTTTTACCAGCAGCGACATCTTTTGCTAGGTGATGGAGGTTGCTGTGTTGTCCAGCTTTGTTGACTTTGTTGGCTTTGTTGGCATAATCAAGACCAGAGGCGGATTTGGAAGCAGCAGCTTTATTGTATTTGTTTTCTTTAATAGCGTGGGCAAGATCGGACTTCTTGGCATCACTGGCGTGGTAGCCTTGCTTAGAAGCTTGATATTTGGATTTGTCCCTGTAGTCATCCAATTTATAAGCGTCTTTGTGGTTTGAGACTTCATAGATACCACTTTCATCGGCATCTTTGTTGAATTTCTTGTCGAATCCGTAATGGATGCTGTCACTGAGAACATGGGCTTTGTTGTATTGATTTTTGTTGGCAAAGTTGTTGTTATAACCAGCCTTGTTGGCTTTGTTTTTGTTGGCAGAGTGAGCATTAGCATTGTTGAAATGAGACTGTTTGTAAGCAGCAGCACCACCCCGTGCAGCGTTTTCACGTTGAGCAGCAACTCGGCTATTAAAGTAATCGTTGTTATGGGCAGACTTAGCAGCAGCAGAACCAGCAGCCTGATTGTAAGCGTTCTTCTTGGCATAGCCTTGCTGTCCGGCGTTTCCATTGGAGTTATCTTTCATGGCATATTTACGGTAATCAGCTTGTTTAGCAGCCTGACCATATGCACCATTTTGGTGGTTATCCACACCAGCAGCATCATAACTGGACCCGACGATACCATCCTTCTTATAGCCTTGGGCAACGGCCATTGCTACACACAATACAGCTACAGAGGCAAACAGAACCTGAAAGTAGAGAGTTATTTATCCTTGAAGACTTAAATCGAACTGCAAACGTAGAACCGATGTAACATAAATGCATGTCATATAACAAGCGCCTGCCAAATTGTTTTCAAAGCCCGGAGATTCAATGACGTCGTTCTGATATGTAAGTCTTATTATTTGAACATAATGGTTACAAAAAAAACTATATTATCTTAATTTGTAGTATACCAAATAATTTTATATTGGGGGTAGCGAAAACGCTTCCAACATTGCATATTGTGATTGGGAGCCGCAGTGGCTCATGAAGTAAGTCCCTGACTCATTAACGAGTAGGTGCCGGGTTCGATTCCGATGTTGTCGAGACTATGCGTCGTGATTTATGAAGCGTGAGTTTCCTTTATCAGTCATACAAGAAGCAGGATTCGACAAGGAAAAAATCTCGTCGTTTGTAGGATATTTAAAATCGAATTCACATTGACTTGCACAAAAAAAATCCCTAAACATCCGAATTTCGAAGTAATATTTGGCCGCAGCGCAAACTTTCCTCTAATAGCTCACGACATCGCAAAGGAAATGTGTACAATAGCCAGGATGGCGCAGAAAGCGGTATAGTAATGCGGTTTGACGTCAGCTCGACACAAACTAGGTCATGTCAGCTTAACATGGTTCAATTCTATTTCAATACTTAGCTCTGGGAGAGACAGGAGGACCCGGAAAAAAACCCCACAACATTGGACCCTACAAGGCTCAATGGCAAACCCTTTAATCTAATACACAAACGTTAAACCATTCGGTGACTGAACCCCTAAGAAAGTTTACCATAGCTTACCTTCATCTTGATAATGTTGAGAATGAGCTCGGACAACTACCAACTGTGACTATGTAGAAGGAAGAGAGGAATAGTGAAGACAATCTGTATCTATCTGCTTATATACCTTCTTCAAGTAAAATCAATAAAACTTTTACAACCTAGAGTAAACCTCAAATACTCACCACCTTTTATGTTAGTCTATAAAATATGCATATTGTTCCTTTTGTCTATACCGATATTCTCACAATTTTCGGTATAATGGACGGGCTATATCGTAAATATTTTAATATTCATATTTAAATTGGGTCTGTCTGTCTGTGTCGATGTCACACACCAACGTATTATCTGTCGGTGCATCAATGTCTCATTTAATTACATTGTACCCAAAATTCACACAATTTAGAATGAGTCTTAAAATGTTCAATTTAGAAAAGTTGTGTACCAAACATTGATATTTAGATGAATATAATATGGTGGTGCATGGTTGTAATTTTTTTCTACGGTAAAAAAGTTAAGTCAAACAATTAAAATAAAAGCGTATGGTTTAAGCGAAATAATTTTAAAAAAAAGAAGAAAATCAATCGGGAAGTAAAAGTAGTTGTAGCTGAAGTATTATTGACCACCGCCTAATGAACAGTGCAGTATAAAATCTTATAGATTAATTATTAACAGAAGTCTATAAGATACGTGTATTTGATTTTTAATTAGTAATTCATCATTAAGTCACTTGTTAATTCTCTTGTCACTTCTCGATTAGATAACTTTAATTCACTTTTAGTTGGTTTACCGTTAAAGCTTATAGATAAAATACTGCTGCTAGACTTGTTACTTTAACTAAAAAAAATGACCACATAACTCCTGTTTTATACAATTTACACTGGTTACCTGTTAAATATCGAATTGATTTTAAGATTTGATTATGTGTTGCTTAAATAATCTAGCTCCTGTTTACCTCTCAGATCTTTTAGAACTTTATACACCCGGCCGAAAATTACGTACATCAGATAAACTACCTTTAAAGCCCAAAACAATTCAACTAGTCTCTTATAGTCAGCGCTCTTTTAGTTATCAAGCACCTGTTTTATTGAATAATCTACCATTTAGTTTAAAATGTTTTACATTTCTATATTTTTTTTAAAAAAAAAAACAACTTAAAACACATTTATTTAATCAAGCTTTTAACTGACCCCGTATCCAATCGTTAACATGTCCATAATCTTGTTGTTTATTTATGATTACATTACATTTCATATAACATGCCCCGAACATGTTATATGAAAGGGTGCACTATAAATATGCTGTAATTAATAATAATAATAGACCCGTGTTATTGTTGTCACTGAAACAAGAGAAAAATATGGGAGAGTGCGCGCGCGAGAGAGAGAGAGAGAGAAAGAGAGAGAGAGAGATGGGGGGTAGGCATCCACTTGACTTGGTAATTTCGGTACTAACACAATTTTATTTCAATAATTCAATTGCCCGTAACGATCTTAAGTGGTGGAGGAAACAGGAGTACAGTCAAAGTTCCAAACCATTTTAATCAAATTTGATATTTTTTGTCTTTCGTGTAACAACGGTTCAGCTAGAGTGTAAAATATCATTTTTAATTTTATTGCGTTTTATTTTTTTACAATATTGTTTAAAAATTTACAATGTTTTTCTCTCCCATTTACTTCTATGCTTTTAGATGTGTATTTGTACTGTATAGTATGTGATGCATGGTAAGCCCAAGGAATACAGAGCAGAACTGAACGGTTTGTGCATATTATGATGATTATTTCCACGTGGAATACAGGAACTAAAGAAACTCTTGATTATTTTCCGTTTTAGCAGTTACATATTATGATTTTATATGTTCCTTCTTCTTCTTCTTCTACTTTTTCTATTGCTGTTTAACGTCTGCTCCCACCAAATTTGATATCGCGGGCATTTCAGGAGGTGACCGGCCCGTAGAACTAAAAACGCAACACTCCAGATCAGCCCGTCCCCACCCCACCCAGGTATTCCCAGGTCTGTAGTGCAAGATAGAAGGACTGACTTGAGTAACGTCTCGGGTGTGACACGTACACATTAACGTGAACGTAAAAGAACCCTTGACTGTTGGAATTCGAAATGGAATTCGTAACGCCGCTGTCGGGGCAAACTGTCCCTGATAGCACAGGTGGGTGGAGAAAACTTTAAGAAAGGATAAATCCATCACTAGTCTCTTAATACATGATTCATATTCTAATGTGGGTTAAACCGAAAGCTGGTTAATAACCACACTAACATAGTACTTTCCGTACTAATTGAAATATGGTTCAATTAATTTCAGTTGCAGAATGGTAGGGGGGGAGGGGTAGGGGTGGGTGGCATACCTAAGGTTTAATCTTTGGGGTAAAAAAGCTAAACATTATTATTGCATTGTAGCGAAAAGAAATTACCTACAGTTATTTTTTCATTTACAAAAATTTCTGACCAAAAGCGTATTTTCCGTTATATTGCGTCAGTCTTGATCAGTGTATTATCTTTGAGTTTACAAAACTAAAGAGCATTTATTGAGATACAATTCATCCGGTACATTGATCTGGTCACTATATGACCGCCAAACCAAGAATCACCTGTTAAAGATAATTTACATATTTATCCGACAGTTTAACTTTTATTGCGGTCAAGTAATTTAGCCCGTGTAATTTTATTGAGGACGTCTGTCTCTTTAATGTGACATATTAACAATACGCGAACTGCTTGAATATTAATTGACACAACAGAGGTATCCCGGTTCGGTAAGTTGACCCAGTGAATTAAAGAGTCGCATTGGTGATATTGTTAGGAAACGAGTTAGTCCCCGCTATTAGTCTGTCGGACCACGCTCCTTTGTGAAATTTCCTATCTGAAAAAAATTACCGCTTATAACTAAAATAAGCCATGTGCTGTCGGCAAACATGTGTATATGAACACAATTCCCAGAACAACGACCTTTAAGAAATGAAATGAAATGGTGTTTAACGTCCTACTCTTCTGCACCTGATCTGGGCTAATGGAAGAAGGGTATACGCCATACAGTATGCTATGAGGGAAATTTTGCCGGGCAGCGGCGCTACGGGCTACTCTTATATCGATCTGTATTAGTCCCATCCGAACGACTAGACAGCTGTCCTTGTCAGGAACTCCTTCTGCATCACTGACAAAGGGAACCACGCCGGAAAATCGAGATGAACTTTCTCGGCTAATGCACGTAAAAGATCCCTTGGCAGTTGGAATTCGATATAAGAGTAGGCCGTAGCGCCGCTGCCCGGGCAAAATTTCCCTCATAGCACACTGTATGGCGTATGCCCTTCTTCCATTAGCCCAGGTTAGGTGCAAAGGAGTAGGACGTTAAACCCCATTTCATTTCATTTCATTTCTTTTGGGAGATCTATTAGTAACCCTTATCATCAAAGTCATATGCGGCTATCCGAAGCCATGTGATTCTTCTTCAATTTCTATTTGGAACTTACCACAAGACTTAGTCTTTAATTTTCCAGCTACATGTAAATAATTGCAATGATTTCCGCTGTCAGGGCAAAACTCCCTCCACAGCATACGACATGTCGTAGGTTGGTTTTAATCAACACTGTTAGTGCAGGATGGTGCGCGAGACGTCATGCCTCGTTTGATTCTAATTCATGTCATATCGCGCCCCATTTAAAACGTTGGGGATTTTGGCTCCAAATATTGCGGTCCCTGTCGACCCAGAAGGTTTATCGGTAGTTGCAGCTGTGGTTCTCTCCTATCAGTGGTGCAAGACGGGAGTGATTTCAAGGGACAACCGAGGTTACGTTTACACATTATGGAAGACGTAAAAGAACGGCACAGATAGGCAGATTTAGCTCTTGCATAATGTATGGTTAATTGACACTTTTCAATACATAGCTCAGAAAACAAATGAAACATTTCAATAGAAATGAAATGAGTTTTACTTTCCATTGTTATGCTCTGTCTGGGCTAATGAAATTTTACCAGGGCAGCGGCACAATGGCATAATCTTATTTCAAATTTAAACTGCCAAAGGATATTTCACGTGTATGCCAAACGACTATACAACTTTCCTAGTCGGTTCTCCGTCCTACACCACTGACACTAGGAATCTGCATCGGAAAATACCGATGATCGTACCAAAACAGAGATCGAAAATGCAACCTCCAGGCGAGTAAGCCAGTCTTACCCACTAACCCACCGCGGCAACAATTCTCAATAGAATACACGGCACTTAGGTCTTTCGTGTCATATGCCTGATTAGACGATGTTCACCGCATTTTGATATATATTTTAGCATACATCCTAGATATTACTTTATTTATTTTAAGACGTGAGTTAAAAATGTGTTATAAATTTATACAAGAATATTATTATCATATTTCAGAAATTTTGGTGCAGAATGTCGTGCTTGTGACGAGGAAAGAAGAAAACAATGTGTAATTGGGCAACATAAGTAATCAATCTGCGATAAATCTTTGAAATTAGATATATTGGTACAAAGGCGTACGGGCTCGATGACAGTTAGGGGGGCAGAACCTTAATTGCCCGAAAAGTTTTCGGCTTTACAGCCCCCCCCCCTCCTCAAGAAAATTTTGAAATATATAACGGCTCCAAACACGTTTTCATGCTACTTCAACCCTTGAACAAAACAACTTCAAAGTGGTCTAATATAGCTGAATTAAAATGGCTGATTCGAATTTCAATGGATCGTTTACAGTTCACGAAGAGGGGAAAATTTTTGAAAATTTAACTGCCGCAAACGCGCCTTCCTGCTATTCCAGTCTGTGATTAAAGCAGCTTCAATTTGGTCAAATACAGCCTACCTGCTGACTTGAATTCCAAACAACCAATCAATCGTCGCGGGGTATGGGAGCCTCACCCTCCCAGAGAAAATTGTGAAAATTTAACCACCGCAAATGTGGTTTCTGCTTTTCTAGCCCGTGTAAGTAACTCCAAAAGTATCCAATGATTTTGTACCCGAAATTCCAGTCCGAATTCCAACCATCCAGTCAGACTGTTGCAGCTGCATTCACAAATACTAGTCGATACCCGAAAAATGTCGCCCAAAATGTTTTAATCCACATTCAACTACTAATTCGTGGTATTCGATTAAAAAAGAGAGTAAAATTAGTGTTTTATTAGGGAAGTTAGGGGAGTAAAACTATAAATACCCGAAAAAAAATCAGGTTTACAGACAGCGGCGCCGGTTTTCTTCCAGAGGCGAAGAAGCGGAGCTGACCTTGTATAGACCCCCCCAGAAAATTTTGGAATATTTGACGGCCGCAAACGCGTTTTACTGCTATTCCAGCCCGTAAAATTAGTGTTTTATTAGATTTCGGGCACTTTATTTTGCCAAGTAGATGAAATTTTTTTTTCTCATTTACCTGTCGGCTTGCCCGAAAGTTAGGGGGGCAGCTGTCCCCCCCCCCTTTGCCTCCCTGGCTCGTACGCCTATGTATTGGTATTCTGATTATACAAGTCGGTTGCCTTCTCCGAGAAGCGAGTAGCAACGTGTTTGGTTGTTTCTTTCTAACGCTTTGTTATAACGTAAGTTGTGCTGTCTGTTGACATATACCTAATGTACGAGCACAGTGCTAACGTTGATGATCGACATGCATTTATATCGGATACTATGTGGTTTTCGAAATGCTGAAATTTAATACAAGATATGCCGGCAGAATCTTAGTGTTAATTCATTTTGATTGAGAGGTGCTGTTATGTTCTATCTGCATGATAATCATTTGTACCAGAAACGAGGCGTTTAATGCTATTGCACAAACTGAAACCTATGTACACACGCATGCATTCAGGTTAATCAGCCGTAACATTATGTCAATGCGTATTATAACGTTTCCACTATTGTCCACCGACCACTTGCTCGATTCTGCTCTCCTCCTTTTCAAACTCAAGCTGTGCAAGTTAAACGGGTCATTTACTTCGGGGATGTTACCCAATATCCTAAAACAATCTTTGCTTAAGGGGCTGTAATATGGGATATAACATAAATCAATGTTGATTCGTGTTTGACCCGAGCTTGAAATGCCGGAATACTTAATGGAAACACCGAAGTCTTTTGAAACTGTCGTTACCTGACCGAGTAACTAATTATGTATTGTTCTGGAAAATGTGAATCACTGTTGACAGTTTGTATATGCATGTGGGCTGAACGTAATGAGGATCACTGTTGACAGTTTGCATATTTATATGAGCTGAACGTAATAAGGATATACACCTACATTTATAAGGCCTGATCAATTGTTACTTATATAGTCAGGGGATGAGGGTTGGTTTAAGGCCTCATCAAGACACTGTTTTAATTCTTTGAACTGCCAAAGTACCGTCATCAGTAGCCTATCCCGAGCTGAACAGTAGGACGTTAAACCAATTTCCTTTCATTTCAAATGGGAGCAAAACAGTACGACGTTAAACCCCATTTCATTTCATTTCAAATGCCAAAGTATCTCATTCGTATATTCTCATTTCTCAATTCATACACGAGAACCTTGTGTTTCGTCCTTAGGGGTCAGCAACAAATCACTGGCATTAATTAATTATAAACATAAAACATAAATATGAAAATATCTTTATTTTGTTTTGTACATGACATATTCATATATCTATACCCATAACTAAGAAATAAAACCATTTATTTCAGATATAAAGAAAAAAGAAATAGTTAGACCTGCAACAAAAATTCAAATGGGTTTGCATCTTTTTGGGGAATTTAAAAGTTCAAATGAAACATAGATTCGAAAGTTAAAAAGAAGTCGGTAGTTTGAACATTTTGTATTATTGGTTGATTATCCGAAAAACGAAAGTCGTCATTTAACGATTGGTTCAGTGTTAAATGAAATGAAGATTTTAAATTTGCAGAGAGGAGAATCATTTTAGCATTTTAAAGTTAAGTATGAAATCAGACCAAGGAAATAATTAAGACCAGTTTAACTGTCAAGTATATAAGTCTACTTGGTAGAATATTTAATTAATTAATTCATCAATTTAATTGACTTTTTGTTTCATATGATTTAAATAGCGATTTATGATTTTCTATGATTTTTTTTACTTAGATTTATTGAATTTACAGTGAATCATTGTAAGCCATAATTTTTAAAAAAAGTCCTAAATTTTCAAGATTTTCCGGTTTTGTATAATGTTACAAATGTAAAGTTTCTCAAGATAATGTTATGTAATTAAATTTATCCCATCCACATTTAGATTAATTAACTACATGTATATTACACAAATATTTAATGGTAGTATTGGTTGCCGTATGGGTAACCGCCATAGTAGTTGTTTCCGTTGTTGTAACCATTGTATCCGTTGTTGTATCCGTAATTGTTGCCTTGATATCCGTAGTTGTTGCCTGGGTAACCGTAGTTGTTTCCTTGGTAACCATAGTTGTTACTGGGGTAACCATAGTTGTACCCATATCCAGGGGCACCATGGCCAGCACCTCGTACACCACCAACTCTGGCACCTCCAACAACACCGACACCGTGACCAGCGAGTCCGATACCGTGACCAGCAAAACCGACACCGTGACCAGCAAGCCCAACACCGTGACCAGCGAGTCTGACACCGGCACCAAGACCACCGAGCGGAGCTTTGTTGCTGGAGTATTTGACACCAGCAGCACCTCGAGCAGCATTGTCATGAGCAGCAGCACTTTTACCATAATATTGACCAGCGTTGTTATGAGCGGCGTTGTTGCTTTTGGCGTGGTTGGATTTGTATTGGTTGTAGGCGTTACCAGCGACGTCGTTGTTGTAAGCAGCCTTTTGGGCGGCACTCTTTTGAGCAGCGGCAGTATCGTGAGAAGCAGCGGCCTTTTTGGCGGAAGCAGCGTTGTTGTGGTAGTAAGCATCATGGGCTTGTTTAGCAGCAGCGGCGGCATCTTGGTATTTGTTGTTCTTATCATTAGCACTGTAGACGTCAGTGTTGAATTTATTGGCTTTAGCAGCTTTGTAGGCAGCATTGTTGGCATAATCTTTATCAAGTCGTTTACGGTCAAAATTCAATCGTTCGTAGTTGTTTCCTGAAAAATACAAATCGTCAATTAATGACCCAGTCCGTAAAAGTTGAAGACGAGTTTAAGACGATATACAATCAAGCATGGCAATTTTAAACCGTTCGAAGTGATTAATTCTTATATTACATTGGTCTATATTGATTTCACAGACCATGTTTGTCTCATAGAGATAGAATAATAATTGAGCAGTCGTTTACGCACAGGACAGTTCAATCTGTACATTTACTAAGATGTGCCTAATGGAAGACTTTATACTAAACCAGGATACATGCTTGACGTTTGACAAAAATGTCGTTAAATTACTTTAACATAAAAACAAACGCAAACTATTATAGATTCATGCTGATGAAAGACTATTTTTAAAGTACATACCTCCAACTTTCTTGGAAGTGTGGAATTTCTTGACGGTTTTGCTGTTAGAATTGCTATCATGGAGATTTCTTTTGGCATTTTCTGAGGCTCGGGCAGCAGCATATTTATCACTATTGGCAGCAGAGTTGGCATATCGGGAAGCAGCATCGGCATATTGTCTGGCGGCGGCGCCTTGGCTGGCTGAGGCAGCTTTGGCAGCGTTGTTATGTCCAGCATCTTGAGCGTTGTAGAGGCCGCTCTTGTAGTTTCCTTGTTCATGATCTCTGAGGTTATCGTGTTTAGCGTAGGCAGCACTATCGTGATCTTTGTAGTATTTATTTTCGGCAGCACCGAATTTTCCGTTTTTCAGGGCAGCAGAGTTAGCGGCACCTTCGAGACGTTTAGCTTGAGCACCATAGTAAGCGTTGTTTTTGGCAGCTTGGCCTAAACCGTGTCCGATTCCAACACCGTGGTTGTTTCCGTATCGTGGAGCGTATCTGTTACCAGATTTGGCAAACGCACCAGCATGAGCACCACTATTAGCAACAGCACCCTGTCGTCCATAAGCAGCATCTTTCGTAGCATAGTTGTTAGCTTTTCTTACTGATGAATCTCGGACATTATCAGAGAATTTGTTTTTACCAGCAGCGACATCTTTGGCTAGGTGATGGAGGTTGCTGTGTTGTCCAGCTTTGTTGACTTTGTTGGCTTTGTTGGCATAATCAAGACCAGAAGCGGATTTGGAAGCAGCAGCTTTGTTGTATTTGCTTTCCTTGACGGCGTGGGCAAGATCAGATTTCTTGGCAGCATTGGCATGGTAACCTTGTTTAACATCTTGGTATTTGGATTTGTCTCTGTAGTCATCTAATTTATGCGCGTCTTTGTGGTTTGAGACTTCATAGATACCACTTTCATCGGCATCTTTGTTGAATTTTTTGTCGAATCCGTAATGGATGCTGTCACTGAGAACATGAGCTTTGTTGTACTGATTTTTGTTGGCAAAGTTGTTGTTATAACCGGCCTTGTTTGCGTTGTTTTTGTTGGCAGAGTGAGCATTAGCATTGTTGAAATGAGACTGTTTGTAAGCAGCGGCACCGCCTCGTGCAGCATTTTCTCGTTGAGCGGCAACTCGGTTGTTATAGTAGTCGTTGTTATGGGCAGATTTGGCAGCAGCAGAACCAGCAGCTTGGTTGTAAGCGTTCTTCTTGGCATAAGATTGTCGACCGGCATTACCATAGACATTATCTTGGTTGGCATATTTACCATAATCGGCTTGTCCAGCAGCCTGTCCATACGCACCATTCTGGTGGTTACCAACACCAGCAGCGTTGTAGTCAGATCCAACTATACCATCCTTTCCATAGCTGCCGATCTGGGCGACGGCTACAGCTACACAAAGTGCAGCCACAGAGGCAAAAAGAAGCTGAAATTAGAAAAAGGAAAAATATAATTCTTATGCAAATATTGAACAGCGAATAGTAAACGCAATGTGTAGGGAATAATTTTAACGCAAATGGTCACCCATAGGCCAATAAATTTGAATTTGAACCCATTACAAGGAAAATAAAACTATACAGATTTTAAATGTAATCTACGTTTCACGTCTAGTTAGAAATCTTGGACTGGCTGGTGTTTGACCACTTTACCAAAAGGGCCACGACAGCGCGATGAGTATGTCGCTGGCTCACTAACCTAATTTTATCTTATCAAGTTCCTCGGGATTTTCAATCCTGGTATCGGTCGGATAGGACGAAGAGTCTGGGACAAGAAATAAGGGTTCCTTGCTTTCCATTGACAGCACATAAAAAACATTCCAATCGTTGGAAATCGTAATAAAAGGTAGCCGTAGTGCCGGTTTTAGGGCAAAATGCCCCTAATATAATACTACATGACTTATCGTTTACGTGGTTGGTGCACTTTCATAGACACTGGGATAAAGAAGTTCTGTCTTCATTAGCTTATAAAAAAAAATTGCAAACAAAAACACAGAGATACAACTAGGTCATGTCGGCTTACCATGGTTCAATTCTATTTCAATACTTAGCTCTGGGAGAGACAGGAGGACCCGAAAAAAAACCCCACAACATTGGACCCTACAAGGCTCAATGGCAAACCCTTTAATCTAATACACAAACATTAAACAATTCGGTCTCCCAACCCCTAAGACAGTTTACCATATCTTACCTTCATCTTGATAATGTTGAGAATGAGCTCGGACAACTACCAACTGTGACTATGTAGAAGGAAGAGAGGAATAGTGAAGACAATCTGTATCTATCTGCTTATATACCTTCTTCAACCAAAACACATAAAACATTTACAACCTTGAGTAAACCCCAAATACGGACCAAATTTTATGTTGGTCAATAAATTATGGAAATTTTGCACTTTGAATATACCGACTTTTCTATAAGTTGATTTATTAAAATTTCATATCCCTTTCTTCTGCTGAATATTATAGTCTTTTAAAGAGTAAAGTGTCTTGTCTGGCCAGGTTATAGACCAATTAAATTGTTAAAGATATTGAATATTTAACATTGAATTATAAATTGTAATTTTAGTATATGAATATATGTAAAATTCTATGGCTGTAAATATGATATTTATTTTGTTGGTATATATTAGGCATTTTAAATTTGATGTAAACTGCATGGTTAACTCCGCTTTGCGTCTGTGAAAATGGCAATCCCCTTAGTAGAGTGCATTTGAAAATGAGATTTAAAATCTAATTATTGCAGCTCCAACAAATAGGGTTAAAGAAGATGGGCAGGCATCATTCAAGACAGCATCCACACGGCCTACCCTTAATTTCGAAAACGGATTGCCAGAGAATATCAAATGATTTTGGATATGGGGAATCTCGCTTTTATATGGCCCGATACCGACGAAATAAATACAATGGTCCCATGTTAGTCGGGAAAGTGCACATGGTGTTTCCAGCGTGCTTAACTGCTTGTCAGTGGTAGAGGAAGACCATTGGAATTCGATATAAAAGTATGTCGTAGTGTCAAGGTCCGGACAAAATATCTCACATAGCACACTGTATAACGTATGTTCGTCTCCATTAGCCCAGTCGGTACAGCACAGTAGCACTTTAAACCCCATTTAATTTTATTTCATGTCGTTTGAAAGCCAAAGAGAGTACATATGTCACCCTTTCAGTATCAGTTGATGTTGGTTTGTTTTTGTTCAAATTATCTTTTCATGTCTTTTGTCCATGTTCCCCAGCCCCACGCTCAAACGAATTATTGAAATGGTTTGTTTCGAGTGGACGTTACCTACTCCCTCTGTCTGTCTGTTTCTCATTTACCCCCCCCCCCCCCCACTATAAATTTTTTTTTAATAAATTAATGGGCAAAATTATAATTTATTGTTACAAAATAATTACAATAATAACCATTTTATATATCAAAATATGAATTATTGTTACAAATAATTACTATATAACTAGTCCAACCTCGTTGAGTTTCTCCGGGTCCCCCGCTCTTCTCTTACTGCCAAAGACCTTTACATGCAAGCGAATTATTGAAATAATATTAAACCATAAGTTAGTCCCGAGATAACCTAGATTGTGCCGAGTGGACGTTACCCCCCCCCCTCTCTCTCTCTCTCTCTCTCTCTCCATACAACATGATTTTTTTAGAAGAATGTGAGACATTATTACAAATAATTACAAATAGTTATCCAAGTGCAAGAATGCTTACCTTTGACCCTCAAAATTACAAAACTCCAAGCAATTTCTTGTTCAGAGTTTTTAATGGAGTTTCTAAGTGCATCAATTGGGAGAGTTTATAAATTCTTTATTTACGATTTAATGTTGACATTAATGACAAAAGAGGCATCGAAATATCGGTGTAAAGTGATCATGGTTCGAGCAAGACTGCGGACCTGGCAAAGAAACCGAGATTCCATGAACACGTTTGCATGCAAGCGAATTATTGAAATAAAGTTAAAACATATGTTAGTCCCGAAATGACTCGATTTGACGTTAAGCCCCATTTCTCTCTCTCCAATTAATAATTCCTAATTATACTATTTAAGGCGATGGTCAGTTTTAGCTCCTGAATAATGCATCCTTAAGCTAATGATGTTGGGGCGACTACTCGTGCATTAAAGCGTTACGTGTGGATAACAATAAATGTACTAATGTGTATACACGTGTTTGTTGATAATAAATGATGTCCATTATCTAACAACTTCAATAAAAGTTGTTATATTACATAACTGTTACTCTTAGCTAGAGAGGTAATAATTACCTTAACGCTAGTAATTAAGAAGCCTTGACAGTAATAGAGCCCTCAAACGCCTCTGGGCAATATCACCCTCGGTGTATGGGGTCGTAAAACTTACTTTAATTTAAAGCAGTTAAATTCAGTGATCCTCAAATGCGTGAGTTTAAACGTCGTGAAATTTTAATCAGCGTGCGAGTTGAATTATAACGTCTGTGACGAGTAGTTGGGTCGCCCGTGCATCAGTGTAGGCTTTATCCTGGTTCCCCCCCCCCACTGATAAAGGCCCCTATGCGCAAGCGAAGCGAATTATTGATGTAAAACTGCACCATATGTTAGTCCCGAAACGACCTAGTTTGTGTCGTGTGAACGTTAAACCCATGTCCCTTCTACAGATGATATAAAAAAGCCATCGCCACCGATAAACGTTAGGTAATGTCTTTGGCTGTTCTTTGTGTTACGTTGGAAGATTACTTGCTTTTGATGTTTTGTTTGGTTTTCTTTAAGTCAGTTGTGAAAACAAATATCAAATGAAATGGGGTTTAACGTCCTACTGTTTTGCTCCTAATGAAGACAGGCATACGCCATACAGTGTGCTATGAGCCTACAGCCTACTCTTATATCGAATTGTAACTGCCAAGCGATCTTTTACGTGCACGCCAATGTGTACACGGGACCTCCATTTTTTTGTCGCATCCGAACGACTAGACAACTCCATCCTGCAATACTGACAAGGGGAAACCACGCCGGAAAAACTGGATGAACTGTCTTTTGTCAGTGGTGCAGCACAGAGGGCCAGATAAGGACAGTTGTCTAGTCGCTCGGATGGTACAAAAATCCGACGTACCGTGCACACATTGGCACGCTATTTAAAGTTCCTTTGGCAGATATCAGTAGAATGTTGAACCCGCGAATGAAGCGTACGGGGCTGGTAACAACACCGCTGTCGACGAACACTGATGCACAAAGTTACTTGTATTTCATAACCCATTTAACAAAGAATTATCCACTGATTAAATTTCTAAAAGTAAATTTTAATGATTTATATATTAGATTTAATAACCCATATATTCAAAGTTTTACGGTGAGTCAACCAGAAATGTTTATGCAGGGGCATTAATTTGTGCTAAATTTGCGGGAGAGACTTTCCCCGGACATGGAGGTTCCCTTGTCGGATTACTTTTTTCAAGGACTCTATTACGTACATGGACTGTTTTGATAAAGAAGGTCATACGTTATTCCCTTTACATGACCCTTCCCACCCCCTTACGACTAGAGAAAGGTGTTAGTGTGTTTTAAACATAATTGAGCAGATCCGAGGATGTAGGCGGATTTTCAGACCACAGAACATTTAAGAAAGACTTATGGCAGTATTAAAACCACCACACATCTTGGCTTGATGTCTCATAAATATTGAGGCCATAGGTTACATACAAGCCAGCGTGTATGGGTCTCATAACCCCCTGTCATGCACAGTAATAAACCACACGAAAAAATCTCGAGGACTCGGGTTCGAACACATGACCTTCTGGTTGATGAACTACGCCCCACCCTCCTCATTCGGCCACAAGATAACTGTATTTCGGATAAATGTGAAATTTATTTATATACGTGTCTTGTTTCATTTTCAGAAGAGGAAGTCTGCCTGTATTTTGGTCAAGCAAACTATTGCATAGAATCCTGTATATGGATTCAGGAAGTCGACATTGACGTTAGTATCACTGCTTTAGATGACGACGAATACTTAAATGGACGAATATGGCATCAACACATCAGCAGAAACCCTATATTTCAAATTCTTCAATAAATTATTGAATTTGTGCCAAAATAAAATTTCACTTTGTCTCAAGGTGATAAGTCTGAATATATTTTAACAATTTTATTAAATTCACATCTTTTTATTTTTGCCGAAATTAAACAGTTCGGATGATTTTAAACTAAGTACGGAAATAAATTTCATCTTAACACAATGGTGTACTGTCTGCCATCAGACGAAATTAAAATAAACAGATTAAAAGAAAGTGACTGTTTCATATTTTTGTCTGATAAATTTATGGTTGCCAGGGACGAAAATTCAGATTTGATTTAAATACGACGTCGATCATCCGGGGTTTTACAGTCGTCTGAAGTCAGTGGGGTATTAGGTTTATAACCGCTCAACTATGTGAAAAGCTGAATAGGCCACGGTATCACGTGCAGACCAGCTAATTGATGGTGGTATTAAAACTGACTGCAGTAGCACCTGTAGATCAGAAACGACATATTAAACCAGTATCCAGGGTATATTTAATATTAACGATTGGTTTATAACCCCGGCATTATACCCTACTGTTGAAAGATATAAAGATTTTTATAATTAATATGTGCATATTAGATTCAAGTTTCAAATCCTGAATAGTTACAGAAATGCTATCGACAACACTTCATCAAAAACTTTGCAAACTGGCTGATCCTTGTCACTTTGCTGTACAGTTCCGTGTCTGTCATGATACAGACTTCACTAAAAAGGAAGAGAATATTTCCCAAAGGTTGTATAGTACTTTTGTGAGTTATGGTCGGCTATATGCTCCATAAAATATAAATGTCACATTGAAAGGGAATACCTTTACTAAGTCAGATTGGGATTACTATGTTATTGGTAGAGCACGTGTATTCAATAGGCTTGGGCCCTCTCCCACCCCCAATTTTCGACGGTGTTCTTTTTTACTGCTGAAAGTGCCTTTTTTATTGCAGAAAGTGCCTTTTTTCCGACCCAAATATGTCCTCTCCATAGTTTACTTAGACGAAATAATCAGCCAAATAGTTCTTGGAATGTCTACAGATGCAAGGAATTGACGGATAATTCTCTTCCCCCCCCCCAACCGCCTCGCAGCGGCGTGCCCCGTCTCCGCAGTAAGTGCCCTCATTTTTACGCCCCCCCCCCATTTCAAAATTCCTAGATTCGCCCCTAGTGGGTGTTATAAAAATTCACGCTTGCACAAAAGAAGTTGCATCTTTAACAGGTATTTACACACCTCTTAATTAATGACTACTGTATAATTTACAATAATACTAAGGTGTTAAAACCGCTTATGCCATATACCCCTATTGGTTAGGGTTGTCTATTTCAGAAGTAGCATAACCACTTTCTGTACACACTAAATACTATTGATAAAGGTCATCGATTTATATTTGACCGATATCAGTTTTACAGTTTAATCTCACACCTCGGCTTACTGCTTTATTTCTACCAACCCACCCTGTCGAGTGCTTACTCTCCACGTGGAATTCTTAGTTTAACTGTGGATTTACACATCTGCATGTCACCTAGTGTGCTGAGGGACGTTAAAACGTCCCTACCCATTATAGCCAGTCGTATTTGCTCAGTATCTGTGACGTTATATGGTTAGATTTAAACATAGGGGATGCTCAATTGAACGTTCCGGAATTGAATTCTGCCCCCACCCCCGCAAATAGTGACAATCGAGTGACAATGGGATTTTCGACTGACTGCACGAGGAAGTATCTCGACCAACCATAGCAGCTGAAACATATTTAATAGGTTTAATTACGTCACGATTCTACTCACGCCACCTCCGTTGTCGCGACTGACAGAGCTGTGGTGACAGGACTGAATTCCGCGTCACTCGATTATCATTCCTTCAATTTGGACAATCGAGCATCCCTAGTGAGTCCAGTCTCAATGGGGAAACCTATTAGGCACAGCGGATATAACAGCAACATAGCACAGTGGGCCAGGTGGTTGGACAGGCAACTCTAAACTCACAACTGTAAGAACCCCTGTTGCCCCCAAAAAACGGAGACCCACCCTTCCCCGATATATTCAATAAAACATTTACAATACAATAAGCCAGATTATAAAATGTTATTGCGAATAAACTGTTAGATCTATACACCAACCAGCGCGTGAAATACTGGTGTAGTTCGCAGTGTTTGGTGGTCTTACCCCGCGCTATTGAACACAGTAACACAAACTACAATATTCAATACCAACATTATATTGTACACATATTCCATTCACAAGTCCATATAATATAATAAAACAATTTAAACGATGACAATATATGTAGATCTGTAGCTTAGCGTGTACATAACGTCACCAATACCACGTCTTCACGAAGTAGAAGTCAAACAAGACAGCTCCTCTAATAAAACAAAAGATCAGATAGGAATTAAAATACAAACAACATAATCCAATAATTCATGTTTTGAGTGGATGACAGTTGCAATCAACGGGAAAGAGATTTAGTGCCGGATTTAGAATTAGGGGCTCTCTATTAAACTTATGCCCCCCTCCCATAAGCACCAACCCAAATATGTCGGATATTTAAAAAAGGGTTATGAAAATGTCAAACAGTATACACTTTGGCCAGATGGCACTAGATCTCAGGATCCTAGGAGTCAATGTGCAAAGCCTATAGATAAATCCAGCACTGAGGGGATTGTGTTTCTGAAATAAATATTCCGGGTATGTCCATATGCATTAAATGCACGGCTACGAAAACCACTCCAGTTAATAATTGAATGCCTAAAACTTCCTGGGATATTTCAACATTATCCAGTTTTCAAACACAAAATAAATATATGCATTCATATTTTTCTACCGCGTATATTATCTAAAAGACAGAATAAGTTCTTTCAAGTTTATAAACTAGTCTAGTGTTGGTGTTTTTATAATATAAACGCTTTACCACCCTATGCATACCTTACTCAATGCCGTTTTGTTGTCTCACTGGTCGACCTCCTTTGAATCCTTGTCCAACACCAAGAACGTTGTTGTTATTAGTGTTACCAAATTGTCTTTCGGGGTTTTGTCTGTTGTTTCCTGGAGTAACAAATCCATTATAATGATCTGCAATTATATCATCAATACCGTTTTGAACTCCCACTGGTCGACGTCCCTGAAATCCCGATCCAACAGCGCCGCCATGAACGTTATTGCTGTTACCAACTTGTCTTGGGTTTTGTCGGATGTTTCCTTGAGTAACAAATCCATTATAATGATCCGCAACAATGCCATTAATACCGTTTTGATCTCCCACTCGTCGCGGTCCCTGAAATCCCGACCCAACACCAACAGCGCCGCTATGATCGTTATCGCTGTTACCAACTTGTCTTGGGTTTTGTCGGATGTTTCCTTGAGTAACAAATCCATTATAATGATCCGCAACAATGCCATTAATACCGTTTTGATCTCCCACTGGTCGACGTCCCTGAAATCCCGATCCAACACCAACAGCACCGCCATGAACGTTATCGCTGTTACCAACTTGTCTTGGGTTTTGTTGGACGTTTCCTTGAGTAATAAATCCATTATAATGATCCGCAACAATGCCATCAATACCGTTTTGAGCTCCTACTGGTCGACCTGACTGGAATCCTTGTCCAACTCCAACAATGCCGCTATGAACGTTATCGCTGATACCAACTTGTCTTGGGTTTTGTCGGGCGTTTCCTTGAGTTACAAATCCATTATGATGATCCGCGGTAGTGACATCAATACCGTTTTGAGCTCCTACTGGTCGACCTGCCTGGAATCCCTGTCCAACTCCAACAATGCCGCCATGGACGTTATCGCTGTTACCAGCTTGTCTTGGGTTTTGTCGGACGTTTCCTTGAGTAACAAATCCATTATGATGATCCGCAACAATGACACCAATACCGTTTTGACCTCCTACTGGTCGACCTCCCTGTCTAACCCCAACAATACCGCCATGAACGTTATCGCTGTTACCAACTTGTCCCGGGTTTTGTCCGACGTTTCCTCTAGTAATAAATCCATTATAATGATCGGCAATAATATCATCAATACCGTTATTAGCTTGGAAAGCTCTTCCAACATTTCTATTATTACTATGGAGACCATTACCAATGATATCGTTATTTGCAGCGTTTCCAACTTTACCGTTATTTGTATGGAGAATGCTTCCAACATTAACGTTATTACCATGGAGACCGTTGCCAACGATACCGTTAGTTGAATGGACAGCATTTCCAACATTATCATGGATACCATTGCTAACGATATCGTTATTTCCATGAAGGCCATTTCCAACTATTCTTTTGTTTGTATGGATATTATTACCAACGATAAAATTGCTGTCGTGGGCACCATTAAAACCGTTATTACCGTGGTTGCCATTTCTATCAATACCATTATTACCATGGACACCATTATTTTCACGAAAACCATTACCGACAATACCATTGTTTGTCTGATGACCGTCAGCAGCGATACCGTTATTACTATGGAAACCATTACCAGCGATACCATTATTACTATGCAAGTCATTACTAACCACAGCATTACCATGGATACCATTATTTGCGCGAAGACCATTGCTTACAATACCGTTGTTTGTCTGATGACCATTAGCAGCGATACCGTTATTGTTATGGAAACCATTACTAGCGAGACCGCTATTACTTTGGAAACCATTACCAACCATAGCATTACCATGGATACCATTTTTTGCACCAATACCATTGCTTACAATACCGTTGTTTGTCTGGTGACCATCGGTAGCGATACCGTTATTACTATGGAAACCATTACCATCATTGCCACTCTTCAGTCCAAAATCAGACCCAAATTCACCATTGCTGAATGTACTGAAACCGCCGCTCTTGCCGTTATCGAAATGTCCATTGTTAGCATAAAATCCAAGATTCTGTCCATTAAGACTTAATTTGGCAAAAGAATCCTTTCCAACATTGAACATCGTTTGCTCGCCGAATCCAGACTTTCCTGAATTTCCTAATTCAACAGGCCCATTTAAGTTTCCAATCCCATGTCCTGCAAGATTTCTATTAATTTTACCATTGACTGGGCTGGCCAGGCCACTGTGAGCACCAGTGACGAATTGTCCATTTTTAAGACCATTGTTAAAGGTACCACCCACATTGGCGTGTATACCCTGATTGACATTATTGTTGATTCCACTATGCACGTTGTTGTTAATATTGTCTTGGATACCTCTTCCAAAACCATGGGTAATACCACTGTTGATCAGGTTTCCCATATGAGCATTATTTCCGACTCTAAAGTTATTTCCGGTGCTGGGATGTGGTACACCATTATCTGATTGGAATCTTTGCTTGTTGAAGTTACGGCTTCCACCAACATCACCGTGTACACCTCTACTATGGATACCATTTGCTCGTTTATCATTGTTTTGCTGAAGAACATCCCCATGGACACCATTTGCCTTTTCGGCATTGTTTTGCCGAGGAACAACTCCCCCAACGGCATCCTTACCATTATTTACCCTTCCGAAATTGGCAACACCACCATTTGGATTTCCATCGTGAACGGCACCATTGATATTGTTTCGGGTTCTGGGAGAACTGTATTCATTCCTGACTGTGCCAGCGTTACCACGGAATCCATTACCGCCATTCCCTATATTGTTTCTATCGCTGTAAACTTGTGAGGCAGCTAAAGTAAAGAGCGACAAAAGTGCTGCGATAGTAATGGGCGCCTGGAACACAAAAGAAACATAATTTGTATGAAAAGTTAAAAGTTATTACAAACATTGCAATGTGAATGGCCCATTTGTATGAGCGGTAGCATAAGGTGTTATCGTGACCCCACCCCAATCACTGCCTAGTAAGACACCGCCAGCATCACCCTCAACTAACTTGCTCGTTAATAGTATGTCCAGGGGACCGCACCGCACACAAACAATTTCACAAGACACACCTGTACAGAAAACAATATAAAACAACAGACTCGAATATCAGACCATTAACAGTAATTGTAGATATCTATTGCAGTCAAACCAAAACATACAGACTTACCATATTCGCGCGATGCATTACACAGACCAAATGGTATCGAGAAGCTCTGATCACAGGGTTTATAAATACTTCAAAATAAATTCATGTACCTACAAATGTCTCTCAAAAAATACAATTACCATATTGACAAACATTCAAATGTAAATCAGGTAAAGTACTGATGCCAACTCATTAGACACACAATCATAAAAGTCAAAAACCAGTGAAACAAGTGATAAACGATGTTCAGCATGGGTTTTATTTTATGCAAATTAGGCGTAAAATCAGTAGTATATAGATAAAAACATAAAACTATCAACCTGTTCGACATTTATTGTTGTGTTTAATGTCGCTAATCGCTTACTTGACAGCTAGGATCTCCCTTGTCAATGTTTATTCGTCGACACGTTCCATTTTTGGTTATCGTGGAATTTCAGTATTATTTGATTTCTATTGACACAAACATATCACTATTGTTAGTATTTGACAATAATATCGGTCATAATTCAACTGAAGGCTGGGTGGTCGACTGGTTTAACGTGTGAGATCATACCGTCTGTTAATGTGTCAAAGGCATGGTTTCGAATCCCCTAGTATACGTCACAAGACGTAGGGTCGCCGGATGAGGCCCGAGAGTTTTCTCCGGGTCCTTCGAGAGCTAAAAACAGTTATTTCCAGTATTGAAATAAAATTGAACCATATATGTTACTCCCGATATAAAATAATGTGAGTCGAGTAGATGGAGGGGATCAGCCAATGAAACGGTCTATTACGGCGATTTTGGCGTGGGGAGTTGTGGGTAACTCACTTGAGACATCAACGCTACGCCATACGCACATTGCAGGTGCCACATAACACCTCCGTGTTTCGTTCCATCTCATGCTTTAAGTTGTCGAGCCTTTCATCCTTCCTCTTAGCATTAATCGCGCCGAAAAAAACGGGACTTCGTGTTTATAGAGGCATCGTTGTTTATATCTGTTTATGTCACCGTATGATGTCAGAAACAGAATGAAATTATGTGATAACTGAAACGAAATGGGATCTTAGCTTTTACTTTTCTACTATAATCGGGCGAATTAAGACGGGCATATGCCATCCATTGCGCTATGAGGGAACTTGTGCTCCTTTAGCTATAGTCAGGCCCCGCCATTACTGACAAAGGTGAAACCAGACTAGACCATCCCGCGGAACGTTGTAGGAAAATAATTGGATAGCGCTCGTAAAACGTTGTAGCTTCTACAGTCTTTCCCTTTTCAATCTGATGAATACGTCAATAATTGTGAATACGACAGCGTTGACAAAATTATGGAGAGTGGATACCAAACGTAATTGGGATAACCGAAATTATCATCAGTTAGTGAGAATTGGTAACATTGTTGACAATCGAAGTGAGAATTGGTAATATTGTTGACAATCAAAGTGAGAATTGGTAACATTGTTGATAATCGAAATTATCATCCATTAGAGAGAATATGTTTGCGTCGTTGTTGACTGACTAATTTGGGATAACCGTAGTTACCATCAATTTGGGAGTTGATGATTTTTGAGATGGGTTTTAACAAACTAGATCAATTCGGGACTAACATATGGTTTTAATTTTATTTCAATTATTCGCTTGCACGTATGGTTCTTTAGCAGTGGGAACAAACCGAAGGACTCGGAGAAAACCCACGAGGCTGGAAAAGTAACCCTATTCCTTGAGACTAAAATGTAGTTTTTTTTATTTTAGTTATTCGAATCCGCGTAGGGATCTTTTAAACTTATATGTATTACTCAATCGGAAATGATATGCGGTTTAACGGGCTAATCATCTGCACCAACCGCGGAAATGAAATGAAATGGGGTTTTAACAGCCTACTCTTCTGCACCTAACCTGAGCTAATGGAAGACGAGCATACGCATACAGTGTGCTATGAGGGAAAATTTTTCCGGGCAGCGGCGCTACGGCCTGCTCTTGTATCGAATTCTTACTACCAAGAGATCTTTTACGTGCATGGCAATTTTTACACGGGACCTCTGTTTTTCATACCATCCGAACGACTAGACAGCTGTATATGGGCGCTCTATAAATCATGCGGCCTGTCATTAAGTCAAATACAGTGGTTTCGATTCCGTGGTTGTGTACGTGACAAGGAATAGGGTCGGCTAACCAAGCTTGTGGGTTTTCTCCGGGTCCTCCGGTTTCCGCCCACTGCTAAAGACCCTTATCACTGAAATAACATTGAACCATGGTAATTAGTCCCCCAAACCATAGTTTATATCAAGTGGACGTTCAACACCACGATTATGAAGGTCACTGGGGATTATTTATTGCTTCAAAATGGCTTAAGTGGGAGGGTGTAGCTTTTAGATAAACCTTACATGAACGGTTCATAATCTATAATGGTAGCGACTCCAGGTTTAAAACCGGTCAACGTCATTTTGACGTTCTGACGTCAAGTGGTCAGGCTAAAAACTAACGTGAAATATTTTGTATGCCTATTACAATCGACTACTGCCGAATAATTATAATTATAAGTGATAGATTCTTGACACCAATCAAAAAGTTGAAGAGGATAAGTTGATTTATAATTTGCATATCATTTTAAATCATTTTCATCAGAAATATCGTCTTCAGAATCGGCGTAATCGATATAATCCGAGTCAGAATCATATATAGGCATTTCAATGACTTTGAAGGTCTTTGTCAAAAAACGTTGAACGAAGACATGTTTTTCTCCATGTTATTGACAAGACAAGTTCCTGTCTGAGACGCATGCGTGGCGATATCAATTAAATACGAAATTAAATACTCAAATGCGGCTTATAAAAAAAGTTCTTGCTATGGTCGCAAATATGCGACCGTGACCACTTTTGGATATAACGTTGTGGTGCAATATGCGACCCTGATCGGTTAAGGGTTAAACAACAAGTGATCTAATTACTTTCTTGTGTTGGCATTTCGGTTTATTCTTTAGCATTGTGGATGCAATAAATGATACAGATACAAACAGCTGTCAACTTTTATTATTCAAAAAATAAAATACAAAAAACCCAAACCAAACATTATACATATAAAAGACATTAAACAACTGTACTGTACTTGATCTGTTACGTTGCAAAATCATAATAAAATGGAACCATCTGGTGGTAAACGGCGCTATTAATAACAATTATCTTTCTTTACCCCGCCTCAATTCAGTTTATTTAACATTGGAATGTTTTACAGGCACAGTGGGTTGGTATTTGAATACGATCATAAATAACTTTTCTTCCTTGCGGTAAAGTATCACAATAAACCCATACCCATACATCACTGGTTTCTGGGGAACACTGAGTAACTCCACTAAAATCATTACAACTTGAACATTTCTTTTTACTGAAAAAAATATAATGCTGGGTTAGCAGGGGCGTATCAAAGAATTTAAGCAGCAGGGTTCCAAGGGACAGATAACGTTCATGCTTGGCATTAGTTCGTATCTGTGTGTGGGTGTGTGTGTGTATGTGGGGGGGGGGCTTCTCGCAAATTTGAATAAATTAGAAGCCTTGAGATAATATTTCTGCTACTCCTTTAGTTGCATACATGTATAGTAGTGGAACGATTTTTTTTTCTAAGTTATTTCCATGAATGCAGTGGAGGGAAAAATATGGTCTGTGCCAGCAGGGGTGGGATCCCCCATCCCTCTTGACACGCACCAGGTTAGAAAAAAAAGAATATACTTTAAAGGGTTGTTAACAATTAATATTAATTGCATATTTAATTAGTAATTAACATGCTACATATTTGGAATATTCCCCAACAGACAATATAAACAAGACAATGAAACAGGTATTCACTGGGTAAAATATCTTAATCAACCTTCTTTTTTAATTTGTTAGCACCAAAGCCGGACGGTTATCTACCGTTAATTTTTGTATATACCGTTAACATTTTGGTTTTGTTTTCTTTTAAGCGTTACATGGTCTACTTGAATAAATGAGGATTTAGCTCCTATAAAACGATTTGATTAATGTCCAATCTAGAAAATATAACGAAAATGTATATCATGCTTACCTGCACTTGGCAAATTTGATATTTTGTATCTCTGGTTCAATTAGAAAACATTTTCCACCATGACCAGTATATCGTCTCAGCTGAGTCATCTGAGCATCACATAAATAACCCGGTGTCTTAAATCCAGAGAAGGATGTCTGAAATCCACTCCTAAGAATTATAAATAATTTAATCATAATTTTATTTAAAACAAAGCATATGATAAAATCAGTTCGACAATAACTGTTTCTAGCTACATTAAAATTGGTATCATTTGCCCTTTAAAGAGTAGGCATATCCTGCCCCGTGACATCCATAATTACTGTACCCATGACGCGATCTCCAATCTCTTTTATTTGAAATGCTTGCTCAAATCTTTGCCGGGGGACTTAAACAGCCAAATTGAACATGTTTGCATGGCTTAAGCCATATAAAGTTAGATATTGTGCTCAAAATGTAGAGGACGACCCGAATTTTACAGACGATGTATGTCTCTTTCAGAAATAATTTATTTCGGAGTAGGAATGGGGGTGGGATAATAATACTTTTCATTACCTCAGATTTCATCGGGTTAAACAAAAAATAGATAAAATCTCGAACTGCTTTAAAAACAAAATTTATTTTACCCCGTCATTCGTTTCTTTCTAAAGAGAGGAATTCCACCAGATGGGAAATGAAAACCATTCGTAACGATGTTGGCTTTGTCTTTTGTATTTTCGATTGGTGAACTGAAGTCAAATCCCTGGAACCCGCTGTTCTGATGCTGTGGAAATGAATTGGTGTTGGCAAAATTCTGTTGATTATTAGCGAAAGGGAAGATGTTCGCCTGACTTCCTAGAGCATTGTTACCGTGGTTACTTGTAAAGGGGTTCTGGACAATTGGTTGCTGTGGTTGATGAGGTTGCTGTGTCTCGGAAATGCTGGCTGAATTTTCTAGATGAAGGTTCACATTGTCGCCATCCTGCTTTGTTTTTCGTAAATAAGTATCAAACATCATGGTAGCCAACTTGTTTAACTTGAACTCATCATCAACCATAAATCTATAACGAAGCATTGGACAAATTACACACTAAATAAATTGTGGACTAAACGACAAAAACGAATCCGTTATGGTTGCACATACTGAGTTGCTTAACACTTGCATGTTCACTCTAAATGTGTACTTTTCTGTATTACTGAAATAGTGTGGCTTTATTTTTAACTATCGATCTTTACTGAGCAAATCTGACAATGTCTCAATAGAATCGATTCATTGAGTGGTCGTACAGCTTTGGCCAAATTAGGGAGATCGGATACCAAACTTACTTGGGAAACCGGAGGACCCTTGGAAAGCCCACGAGGTTGGAAGGCAACTTTACTCCTTCTCACGTACAACCGGGGATTCAAAATCACGCCAGTTTACTTAATGGCAAGTCGTATGATACAGTGCGCACGTGCTAACCATTAGGCCAACAGTGAGGGAAAGTGGGTCGTATTGTTGAAAAACTTACCTGGGACAACCGTATCTATCATAAAATTTGGGCGAGTTGGTTATTTTGTTGACAAACGTACATGGAATAAACGAATGCATGATCAATATTGTGGAGCGGGTGTTGTTGTTGACATTGACAAAATTACTTGAGATAACCGTAGCTGCAATCAATTGGGGATTGGAGACTGGGTTATATTGTTGACAATCTTACTTGGAACAAACGAAGGTATGATAAGTCAGGGAAAGAGTGGGTGTTGTTGTTGACAAACTTACTTTGGATATCCGAAGTTATCGTCAGTTAATTGTAGAGCATCAGTGTCGTCAGCTATTGAGATAGAACACGTGACCTTGCCATTTGGATCGTGGTAGGTGGTTCTTTTAACTGGCACAGGATCAATATATACCGGTGTTGTGGGAGGTTGTATTACACCAGGAACAGTCCCTGTGTGCTTTGTGACATTGTTAACGTCGACACCTAATGCCAGGTGTGCAGCGACTGTTAACATTAAAAATAAAACTTTCTGAAATGAAATAAGTTAATTGTGTTAGGGTAAGTATGTACATATGATTTGAAATTCGGGCAATCGTGCTACAGGAACACAAAGAAAGAGTAATAACGAATAGTAACAATAATGGTTATGTTGTCTCATGGTCAATGACTGCTGGTCACGTAACCTCTTTTTCATTAGCGTTTCGCCGTGCTACTAAATTGTCATTAAACTTTTGTTAGCGTTCCACCATATTACTTCGTGGTCATTAGCTTTTGGTCATGCTACGTTACTGTTATTATAGCCTCCCGTGCGTCCTTCTGTCTCATTTTATAGCTTTCCGCTATTCTGCCCCACTCATCAGTAATTACTGCTTATAACGAATACGATAATGCTATGTCTGTTGCAAGTAATTAAAAATCTAGTTTCATTTTACAAAATATATTTTAAGATGTCTATAATAGTTTGAAAAAAGATAATGGAAAATGAATATATTGGAAATTACTTTATTCTGACCGAAGTTGTGAGTGTTTGAAGCATTGACAAGAAGAGCATAAAATCGATTGTCATTGCTACATTGCTTCGATGATAAACGATGTCTTGATTTTCAATTTTAGCGTTAACCGATTCAATAGCGAGTTTGTTCCAATCCAATTAATATCACACCACAGTCATGATAGAGAGTTGATTATGGTCTCGACATGTATTTGAATGTATAAATAATAATTTATATATAATATTTGAAGCCAGAAAATAGACCTACAATATTCAGATTCTGCCCTTACATAATGGATTTTTAACGATATATTATCGTATTGTTTTTCCGATTAATGAACGGCCGATTTCTTCTTAAAGGGACAATAACATTCTTGCTGGCTTCGTAGCTCCAGAAAATAAATAATACCCTTATTCTAAGTACTAGATGTTTAAGTGTCCTACCAGTTGTGTAAATTATCCATTACAACCTATTTTACTTGTCCAGAGGGTTCGAAAATATTTTAAAATCCAAGTCACATTTGAAAAGGTTTACGTTAGACTTTTCAAATCAATTGGTTGAATTTTTCCAATTTTTCAAAATAGGTGTGTTAAGATGAAATTTATATCATCATTTAATTTGAATATTCTAAAATAATACGATTTGTTGACCAGCATGAAGATTGGGACATATTATTCAGTAACAACAAGAGTGTTATTGGGGCTTTAAAGTGTTGTGCATCGAATGGTGATTAATACATTTATATACATGTACATAACAGTTTTCTTTTCTGAACATGTCGATGTCGTCGGTAAAGGCGAAGTTAAAAAATAAAGATGGGCATAAGCAATGTAATGTACTAACTGTGCCGTATTTCGATTTCCAACTGTCAGGAGATCTTTGATAGATCTTTTCTAGAAGTGAAATGCAGTCGGAGTTCGACATCTAAACGGGAGACTACTATTGTTTTCACTTAACTCCCCGTTTTCTGTCCTTTATCATGTTTGTGTGTACTATTTCTCTCTCCAACGTATTAAATGATTGATGTCTCGATATTTCTCAATGTCTTTTGGCAGGAATACTAATTGTCACACGATGAAAGACAGGAATACTAATTGTCACGCGATGAAAGACACCTTCCCATTTGGATTTGAGTCTAATTAAATATGTAATAAACCTTTTAAAATTTTGAAACATATCAAATCGAAATGACATTAGCCGTCTACAAATACACGATTTAATTTCGTAGAATTTATTTCAAAGGACATTACGACAAAACCCAATATTATGCTTGTATACGGCGACCATTCTGTAGAACACTAATATATTTACGACAAGACGAAACAATGCGTAGCATATCGGCAATATAACCGAAATACACCAGTTATAAAGTGTTCTAATTTATTTAAATTCTTCATTTCATAGTAATACCCCCGTTACGTTTATTACCAACTATAAAGGTCAAGGTGGGTTAAATGTTAATCTTATTTTACAAGGTTTAACGGGTGCAAGTTCATGGGTCAAATGTCAAGGTTAAAATATTGTACCGTATGTGTACGATCAGCAGTGTATAGTATGTAATGAAATAGGGTTTAACGTCCTACTGCTCTGTTCCGACTAGGCTAATGAAGGCGGACATTCGCCATACAGTGGGCTATTGGGGAAATTTTGCCACGAGAGCGGCACTACGGCCTACTCTTATATCGAATTCCAACTGTCAAGGGTTCTTTTTACGTGTACGTCAATGTGTGCACGGGACCTCTGCTTTTTGTCCCATCCGAACGACTAGACAGCTGTTCTTGCACGAGAAAATTCGCATAAACCTTCTCGGCCCACACCGGGATCGAACTAGCGACTTACAGGCTAGCGAGCCATAGTCTTACTCACTGAGTCATCGTGGCTCCCTTAAATCAATAACATGTTACATATATTATATTTATGGGGTTTGGAATGAAGCATTTTAATTCTGTAAATTTCACTCCCATCTTTGTCATTATAATTCAATGAAATTAGTACGATGCAAAACTTTTGACTTTTACGTGTGATCGTTCGTTCATTCTCGGAGTTTTACGCCCAAGGGTGATATTGTACAAAGACATGTGTCAATTTGTACGGGCCCTTTTTAGTTTAAGATAGGATTTCCCAACAATCTGATAAACAAAGTAGACTTGAAACAACTCCCAAACTCACTCGGTAAACCTCGTCAATTTGTACGGGCCCTTTTTAGTTTAAGATAGAATTTCCCAACAATCTGATAAACAAAGTAGACTTGAAACAACTCCCAAACTCACTCGGTAAACCTCGTCAATTTGTACGGGCCCTTTTTAGTATAAGATAGGATTTCCCAACAATCTGATAAACAAAGTAGACTTGAAACAACCCCCAAACTCACTCGGTAAACCTCGGCAGATTCTGATAGATACTCTATACTTCTAGCCTCGGCTTTGTGGCGGCAAGTATTTTGCAAGTTTTCCTGTTATATAATTGAATTAATCTTTCAGTATTTACACAATTATGTGGTAGTATAGGGTGAGTATTTAGTTGTATTTGGTACCGCCGGTAATATCAAGGATATTATTTAGTATACATTTGCCGCCATTTTACACACATCAGAACAGTAGGACGTTAACGTTAACCTTCGTAAAAAAAATGCTAATTAACAGATCCACAACTTAATGACCGGCATGTTATTTTGGGATTTCCAGCTTTGATTTTCGTTGTCAGTGGCACAGGATGCAGGACCAGGCAAGGAACAACGTCTTATCGTTCCCATGGGACGAAAATCCGAGGCCCCGTGTACACATTGGTGTGCACGTTAACTAACCCTTGACATTTAAACTTCGATATGAGAGTAGGGCCTTGCGACATTGTACGTGAAAATTCCCCCCCCCCCATTGCACACTGCGTGGCGTATGCTCGTTTTCATTAACCCAGTTAGTGCATACAAAGGGGACTTTACACCCCATTTGTTTTCATTTCAGTGAAAGCTTACAGAAGATAAGCTGCGCAATATGGGTTACATGCTTTTAAAGAAAGTTAAAGAATCAAAACCGAAACTTACCATGATGTTTTAAACTTCTGTCACCGGCAATGTTGTATATCAGATACTGGATAAAGGATATAATCTGATATCAAAGAGACAGGGTTCTGTTTTATTCAAATTTCACATTCTGCACTGATTTAACCTCCCCAGTTCAAATTATATTCAAATTAAACCCCATCTATTAATGTCTGCCCACACATGGAATTTCACCTTCAATTTTACAGCCTATTAAGATAATGTTAAATTCGATAAATGTTTGGTGGGGAAAATCGTGAACGCCCGAACGGATTTAATTACAGGTCCAGCGTTTGTAGGTTATTCGGATTATATGATATTAAAATCTCCTGTCCTGTGCTACTGAAGACATTAATATTATTTTTCTGATACAAGTGAGACTGTGATACCTCAGACGTGATAAGATATTAAGATGAGAATAAAAGTTTAGACACTTTAAATAAAATATAGTACCATATACACCCTAAAATTCACTTATACCTAAAGTCCATAAACACAAAGTGAGCCTCTTAATTAATAAGGCATAAAAACTACAGTGGTTAAAGGGACAATGACATTCTTGCTGGCTTGGTAGCTCCAGGAAATAAATAATACCCTTATTCTAAGTACTAGATGTTTAAATGTCCTACCTGTTGTGTAAATTATCCATTACAACCTATTTTACTTGTCCAGAGGGTTCGAAAATATTTTAAAATCCAAGTCACATTTGAAAAGGTTTACGTTAGACTTTTCAAATCAATTGGTTGAATTTTTTCCAATTTTTTAAATTAGGTGTGTTAAGATGAAATTTATATCATCATTTAATTGCAATATTCTAAAATAATACGATTTGTTGACCAGAATGAAGATTGGGACATATTTTTCAGTTACAACAAGAGTGTTATTGGGGCTTTAAGGGTGGGGCGGTGGATAAGGATGTGTTCTGAAATGGCTGAAATTACCAGAGCAAAGTCGTACTGTATCAAAATACGTGCCCCCCCCCCCCAACCGCCCCTACCGTCTGCATAACACCTATCCACTATCTCCCAGAAATATTAGTCTGGATGCGTTGTCAACATTTGAGAATAATAGGTCCGTGGCTAGATTATCCGGTCGTTTATATTATCATAAACAAAGTCTTAAGGAGGTAGCTAATCCTAAAACAAGATGTTGACGCCCATGATATTAATTAAGAATGTCATTTCAGAAAACCCATTTGTTTGCATTGCTAGTTCAATATCCAACCCTCTTATTTTTTTAACTTACAAATTTTTCTCTTCATTGGCCATATTATGGGTATTTTTTTAAAAAAAATAATCTTAATTTGTCGTCACGACCCATGTTTGTTTATATTAATGCAAAAATTATGGGATTTATTATGGGAAGGGGTGTAACCCCTACTTGACTTTTGCAAATATGATGAATAATCAACCACATAAAAAAACAAACTCCGGGTTACCCATGGGCAATGATACTTTTCGTCAAATATTGACAACGGTTCCAGGCCCTCCGTACGGTGAAGACTATGAGGTTCATGGTGGCCGAGAATATATACATGTATCACCAACCAATAACATTGCAAGACAAAGAAAAACACAAAACAATGTTGTTGGAAAGAGGTGGGAGTAAAGGCCATTTCATTTCCTTTTTGTTTCAAATATCTCATCGTAGTAAAAACCACCAACAATATGCACTATATAAACAAAGTTTATTTGAAAAAGAAAAGCGAATAAAATGATAATATAATAAATAAATAGATTATAATATTTTACAAATGCTAGAAATGGGTATATTATAATAATTAAATATATAAAACAAACAACATATAGGATACATTATTATATAACATTTACATAACAATAAACAAACAGGAGACAGGTCTTAATTTCGTTTCGTTTTCTATCTACACAACCGAGCACACATCAAAATTCAAAAAGATAAAAGAAACGAAATTGTAACCGAATTTTTACATTGTTATATTACAGTTACATAATTACAAATAAACAGACACATACGTCGGATTAAAATCTGGTGACAATTTCGTTTCGTTAATTATTTTTATGAATTCATAACAAACCGAATAAACTATAGTAAAATAAAAGTAATCAAACTGTAATCTAATTTGAATATCATTGAATTATTAGTTATACAAGAGGGATATAAAACAATACACTCTATCAATTAAATCCAGGATCAGGTTTTGGTAAAAAATGGAAGAGATGTAAATAAATACAATTGTCAGCATTCTTAACCTTCATATCAATCTGATTAAAATATAGATCCGATTTCGTTTCGTTTGTTATAGTTCAAAATTTTGTTTTACTTGTCTTCATTATTATTCAAAGAATGTTACAATATAAATTGTCATGTTTATAGACTTAAACCTGTAATAAACCGAGGTCCCCCGAGAAATAACCAGAAAGGGTGCTAACTGGTATTACATTTTTTCAGTTTTAAAATGGCATTAATGATGACCAGAAAATAAGATCAGCACCTTGTCTGAGTTCAATTGACGAATTCAGATAGCAACTGTCTCTTGTGTTTATACGGAAGACTTTTGTGCTGTTATGTTACGGTTCTTAAGGATTCAAACATCCTTACTACGGCCCTTAATATCAAAATACAACAGTTCTAATACTATATATTATGTACATATTTCCACATTTAGATATTTGAATCACCAGTTACGTCAATATGTATAGTTATAAGAGCAGCAGCAGTGTATTGCAAGTAAAGTTCGATTTCTATTTCTTGTAGATTGAATTCACTGTAATGAGAAAATAGAAATTCCAATTAATTTTAGAAATGAAAACGAAAATAGGGTTAAACGACCTGGTTTACTGCACCGACTGGGCTGATGACGTTAAACCTCATTTCATTTCATTTTGTTCGCATGGTGATGTATTAAATTTTCAGATGGGTAACAAAATGGCAACGATGATCATAAATGTTAATTAGGATGCCTAGGAATTATTTGCAGTGAAAAATCTTATAGCAGGAGAGATAACAATCTTTAATATTGTGGGCTCAGAACAGTATTTGAATTTGCTTATTAAATAATAGCGACTCTTTCTTTTAGCCCTTACTTCGTCTTTTTCCAATCCATGCCAATTCTCGTCGACTTTTTCCTCTTAAATTAATGGATGACGGATGATGATCTATTAAATTTTTAGACGGGTAACAAAAAGGCAACCATAATCGTAATTGTTAATTAGGATGCCTATGAAATATATTTGCAGTGAAAATCTTATAGCAATTTCTTCCAGTTATTCAGGGGAGATAACAATCTTTAATCTTGTGGACTGAGAACAGTATTTGAATTTGCTTATGCGCGTTAAGGCGTTAACTTTTTTTCTTAAATAATCGAAGATGAGTATTTGAATTTGACACTGTCGATACGGCTGTGATCAATCGTCATAATTTTGAGGCGGAACGATCAATTTTAAATAGTGTTACGATCTATATATTCCTTACACAAGGCTTATAAGAAATCGCGATGGTCAACCACCTTCATTATTTTTCCAATTGATTAGATTGTGACGTTTTAGGTTATTTTCTATAGACCAAGAAATGTCATTGATTTAACTGTATAGTTAATGTGAGGACAATTACATGTGAATACAGAATGCAAATAAAATGAAATGTGATTGAACTTTCTACTTTACTCCACCGGTTGGATCAATGAAGACATCAATGAAATGGGGTTTAACGTCCTACTGTTCTGCTCCGACTGGGCTAATGATGACGGGCATACATCATACAGTGTGCTGTGCAGGACATTTTGCCCGGGCAGCTGCATGGCCTACTCTTATATCGAATTCCAACTGATCTGCTGAGGGATCTTTTAAGACCACGCCAGCGTATGCACAGGACCTCGGTTTATTGTATCATCTGAAAGACTACACAGTTACCTTAGACCATCCGTCCTGACAAGGGAATACCACGTCAGACAATCACGCCGACCTTTCTCGACCAATGCAGGATCGAGTACGCGACCCCCAAGCTAGCGAGCCAGCGTATTCCCACTTAACCACCGTGACAACATCAATGAAGACAGTCATACATAATACAGTGTCGTGCTACGAGGGAAAAGTTACACGATCTACTCTGTTTTTTTTCGAATTCCAACTACCCTGGGATGTTTTTACGTGCACGTCAATATGTACCTACATCTCGGGATTTCATACCGTACGAACGACTAGACATTTTTCCTTGTCAAGGTACATGTATTCGTCCTACACCACTGACAATGGGTAACCACACCTGAAAATCCCGATGAAACTTTCACGGTAAACCCAAGGACCGAACCCGAAACCTTTTAGATAGGGAGCCAGTGTCTTACTCACTGAGCCACCACGACTCCCTGCAACCTGTACAGTATACAAAATCTTGCGATAATTTGTCGAGTAGGTTTTAAAATTCAATTTTCTAAATACGTGTGTGGCACTATGACTATATTTATATGATAATAATCTATAACATTTACCTTGATAATGCATATCTTTTTCCATTGTGCATAATCTCGTCTGAAAAAATAGAAACAATGAAAAATATTGTCTATAAATAATACAGTTTGATATAATACTACCATCTTACATTCATATTGAGTTTTGTCACGCAACACTTTTTCCAATAATTCTTCTCATAGTTTACCCTGTATTAGTGATAAATTATCCATAGCCATATTGTCTAAGTAATAAGACGCATTTCAATGATACCGTGGAGGAATGAAATTGTTATTTGTCACATTAAGATTTGAATTCATTTAGAAGAAAATTCGTATTGCTTAATTCCACGCCCAGGGTTAACCAACCATGTTAAATTGTTTATTTTTGATATGCAGACCTATGTTTAGGTCAAAGCAGAAGAGTGGGGGATATCCTCTTAAAATTTACACAAGGCCCTATTAAGTTTCCATTTTGAAATCAATAGATATTGTGCTGCTTATTGGTTGTTTTTTAATTGCTTTGTTTGGTAGTGTGTGGTTTCTGTTTCCAATGTGTGGGTAGTAAGTGATAAACACGAACAGTTAGCTCCGCAAATCTGTGATTGTTTAATCATATTTAATCTGTCCATCTGTTTATATTTGACATACGAGCTAAGAGAGATATAAATTAAGCTATTGACACTCTTTCTAAAGTTGAAATAAAATATTGATACAAAATATTTACCACCTTTCTGAAGTTGCTATAAAATGTTTACCCCCTTTCTAAAGTTGCTATAAAATGTTTACCCCCTTTCTAAAGTTGCTATAAAATATTTACCCCCTTTCTAAAGTTGATATAAAATATTTACACTTTTTTAAAGTTGATATAAAATATTTACCCTCTTTCTAAATTTGATATAAAATATTTACCCTCTTTCTAAAGTTGATATTAGTCCTAACCACTCTATGATTTAAAGGCATCACGGGACGAGAATTTATTTCTTCAGCTAAATCCGGGTTATTTTCTCTCCCGTCGTATAAAACACGTAAGGCAGAAAGCTGAAAATAGAAAAGAAAAAAAAAGTTTAGCACGCGTTAAAATGGCAAGAGAATAGACATTGACTACTGGTAATGGGGTCGAGAATCAAGTGACCTTACTAGCCCCCACCCCGATTGGACTGGTTATAAATTCTCCTGACTGGGACACAGGCGGTGATTCTCTGTTGTGTAACACTTAGTAAAATTTATGTACTCTATGACTTTATAAAAAAAAAATCCAAATGAGAAAGTACACAGACTCGTCAGAGAACTATGTGAATTTATCAAATACATGTATATGATATATTAAAAAGAAAACGATTGGAGCTGACGTGTCATTAAACCAAAATTCATTTTTTTTAAAAGGAAAGTATAAAAAGAGAGGCACGCATCAAACCGTAAGTTAAACCTAATCTTCTTCATTGATGGATTACGGCTGAGTGGACAAGAAAATCCATTCCTAAAAATCTACGAGGCATAAAGATGGGGAAAAACATAGAAGATTTATACAACAGATGTAGAATACTTTTTTTTGGCTTTGGAGACTTGCATTAAAAAAGAAAGATTTGTACAACTGATTTGCAGAATTCGTTTTTGTTGAGATTTGGAAAAAAACAGGATTAATATCAGTGAAGTACTATAAATTATGTATATAAAGATACGTTTGTAGATTTTGATGACTATAAAGATGAAATCGATAAACTATTGATTGATTTGATATTAATCTGATTTAAAACAGTTTTGATCAAGTTAGATAATATATGACAAATGGTTATTGGTGTTCATTCAATGTTTTATTAACACGAAATGAAAAGAAATGGGGTTTAACGTCCTGTTGCTCTGCTTCGACTGGACCAATGAAGACGGACATTTGCCAGACACTGTGAGAGACCTACAAATACGACGTCGTGCGTATGACGCTCGCTTGCGAACCCGCTGGTTGGATCCCATGGTTTGCCGAGAGAGAGAGAGAGAGCGATAGAGAGAGAGAGGGAGAGAGAGAGAGAGAGGGGAGATGGGTTTAACATCTACTCGGCCCTCGACTAGGTCATTTCGGGACAAACATAAACCATGCAAGTTGACTCCATGCAAGTTGACTCAATGACAGACCTTATGATAGCACGCGCTAAACATTCGGCCATCCACCCCAATATACTTGGACACCCCCCCCCCCGCCAAAAAAAAAGAAAAAACTTTTGGCAAAATAAAGTGCCCGAAATCTAATAAAACACTAATTTTAGGACTGGAATAGCAGTAAAACGCGTTTGCAGCCATCAAATATTCCAAAAACTTCTTTGAGGGGGGGGGGGGAGGTCGATACCAGGACAGCTCCGCTTCTTCGCCCCTCGAAGAAAACTGGCCGCAGCCCGTCAACCTGCTTTAGGCAATTCTAATTTTTCTTCCCTAACTGTCATCGTGTCCTAATAAAACATTAATTTCACATTTTTCGGGCATCGATTATTACTTGTAAATGCAACTACAACAGTGTGATTGGATGGTTGGAATTCAGAGTGGGATTTCGGTTACAAAACCATTGGATACTTTTGGAGTTATTCACACAGGCTAGATTAGCAGAAAACGCATTTGCGGTGGTTAAATTTTCAAAATTTTCTCCGGGAGGGTGAGGCTCCCATAGCCCGCGACGATTGATTGGTTATTTGGAATTCTGGGCAGCTAAAGGATGGAATAGCAGTTAAATTTTCAAAATTTTCTACCAACGGTCCTGTCTTCGTGGATGTAAACGGTTGATTGGTGTATTGGTGTATTTTAGTTTAACCCCTGCGGACCCCCCACCCCCCACTTAATATTTATTTCACGGCAACGCCCCTGCAGAGCAGAACAACAGGACGTTAGACCTCATTTCATTTCATTTCAGTTCTGTGTTTTGTAATTTTATTATATAGCACTTATAATGCCTCATATTTGGATATGAATTAGATCAGGAGATTATCTATTATACATTTCGGTAGGGTATAAATAATGCTATATTATCATGGCACTTATGTTTCCAGAGTTTAAACCAAGTGAAAAACCTTACTACATGCCTTTTTAAATAGAATTGTTTATGATTAGCGGATATAGTATAAATGTTCGCTACTACAACAAAACAAAAACCTAGCCAAATGTTCAAACGCAAAGTGAGCACCATTAAATGAGTGGGTTGAGAAGAAAAAAAGAATTGGCAAGCATTGTCTTCTTTAACCCGATTCTGAACTTCAAAAACCTAGTTTCCTTAAATAGAAGTTATTGAAGGATAAAAACTAAAAGTTATAACATTTTAATTCCGAAAACAATCAAAGTTTACAACTGTTGTTTTTTGTCATTTCAGCCAGGAATATATAAATAAGTTATCCGGTTTTAAAGCCCGGTTTTATTCATTGCCAATCAGAAGACAATAAAAGAGGAGGCTAGAATTCAATCTGGATTTCTATGTCGAATATCAAATCAGCGTAGAACATAAATTATTGGAATAAAAGTTAAAATCTAATGAGTAAAAAAATGGGGATTTGGAAGATTGCTTCGGATAAATCAATAGAAAAGTTTATAAATTTATTTTTTATTGTTCTATGGGGAATTCTAATTGTGTGGGTAAAATGATTCTAAATGAAGTCAGTGTGAATTGCAATCAGGAACTGGGATGTGGAAGAGCTTGACTCGTCTCTAATTGCAGGCAATTTCCTTCACAACAATAAACCTAATCAGTTTGTTCCACCGTTGAGCCGCTAAAATCAACTTTGATTTGAATTCAAACTTAGGCAAGCCTTCAATCGAAGTTCTAGCAATGGCGATTGTATCAATAATTCGGCACAAATTACATCGCGTATAAAGAAAAAGCGTAATCTACTTCGTTTCACTCCCTTCATCAGTACGGCTTTTACATGCAACCCTGCGCGCCATCTTAAGGAAACGAACGACGCGTCGGCCATTTATTGGCTTTCTATAAATCTTTTCGTCGCGATTAAAATTCATTTCAGTCGATACAGATTCCAATTGGTTTATTTTATATACGAGCGATCCAAGTAAAGAACTAATTTGTATTGGGTTGGCGGAGGGAGATCAACTCATTTGATGTAATTAAATGGGAGATCTAAGCGCACTATTTTCAACTTATTGAATTCACGCGCAAATCACTTTTACAGCGACAACATAAAGAATATATTGGTCTTGTATGGTGGAAGAGTACATGATTTACATGATACTTTTTCCTGCCAAAACATTAAGAAAAGAATCACATGTAATAATTTTATGAAGCAATCAGTGCTCCTCACTTATTGTAAAGACGATACTGTTAATATTAGCGGGTGTGGGTCTAGTGGTCCAGCGCGTCCGCTTTAGAACATAGTGTTTGTTATATTTAGTCAAGTGGCGAGGTTTCAATTTCAAATTTGTAAGGTATGGAGCAGGATCGCCTTGATTTTCTGCAGTGCTCCCCACCCCTGCTAAAGACCTTTACATCTAAGCGAATTATGAAAATAAAATTGTACTTATGCCTGAAATTTGCTATTTTGTCCGAGTGGAGGTTAACCCCTATTTCTATTATTAGTTTTATTTTCTCAATTGACTACACCATTCATACAGCGTATTCACCAGAGATTTCTTTTCTTGTACTATTAATGATACAACGAGGTCAAGGTTACGATTTCGACGTTAATTGAACACAAGAGACAAATCCCCAGATTCATCTAAATGTGGTAAACTTGTTGATATAAAACAATCACTATTCTCTAAATTGCCACACAAATAATTTTCACGCATAGAAAAGTGATAAAATTAAACACATAAACGGAATCTATTTCCATCTTAAACGTGTTATTTCGCTTTATTATAATAATAATAGGATTCTTAACTAAACTCCAAACAAGAGAGAGAGAGAGAGAGAGAGAGAGAGAGAGAGAGAGAGAGGAATGGGGTTTAACGTCCACTCGACAAAAACTGGGTCATTTTAGGACTAACATATGGTTTAATTTTATTTCAATAATTCGCTTGCGCGTAGGGGTCTTTAACAGTGAGAGGAAACCGGAGGACCCGGGGAAAACCCACGAGATTGGGCAGGCGACCATACTCCTTGTCACGTACAGTCGGGTATTCGAAACCACGCCAGTTGACTCAATGACAGGCTTTATGATACAGCATGCACATGCTAACCATTCAGCTATCCAACCCCCCAATTTGTGATTGGGATCGTAGAGGTCGAATTGACTGGTAGGGATTAACAAGTTCCTTTGATTACGAAGAAGCATTTCCATGAAGGCACAGATGATACACAACTATCAACATTTTAAATTGTATCTTTTCACTTATGGGCAGCCAATGCAGATAATTTAGTACTGGAGATATGCTATATAGGATGTTTTGGTGATTTGGAAACTAATGTGACTGTAGAATTTTTTTTATCATGTATAGTTTTTGTCATGAATAAATTGAAATGCTAGCAAAAGGGCTTTTGCAGTAATCTAAATTTGATAAAATTAATGATTGTACAAGGATTGTTGTGGATTCTGTCGTTAACATATGGCGGATGCTGCTGATGTTCCTAAGATGGTAGTAGCATATCTTGGTTGATGGTTTGCATGACAGGACGAACTGTTCTTAGAGTTCAAATACACACCAAGATTTTTTACTTTATTACAGAACGCAACCAGTGTGTTATATAAATTTACACAATTTTTTTTAAAGAAAACAGAATAATAGTATTTTAATAAGATTTCTTTCGAACGCGACTACAATATCATAGAAAAAATAAACTTGAAAACGGAATTAAATTCTAGGTCGATATGTAATTATTTTCAGGTTACTCCTTCTGTTTTAGCTTCAGTGTTCAGTGTATTTTATTTATTACACGATAATAAATTTTACTAAAGCACATGCTACTAAAGCGCGTACAACCTGCCAGATCTTCATGTAGTGTAGACCATCGAACGTATAAACAACGAAACGAAATACAGATATGTATTTTAATTATATCGAGGTCAATATTTGATCATTATTTAAGAATTGGTGCTCTCGTAGACTGAGCGTGCTTGGGCGAGGCAAATATTCAAGATGGCGCCAAAAAGTTTTCGCAGAGGGGTAAAGATGGAGGGTTAGTACTGGACCAATAGATCATGAAAAATAGATCTTTCTCGACCAATTCCACCGAGTAGGTAGCCTACATTTGTAAAGCTTTGGTGAATTAAAATTTATCAACATAATGCATCCTCTACAAACGCCGTCGCTAAAATCTTTTGAGTGGTCTCATTTTAATATGATTGGGAGTTATCAATCGTTGATATGTAGTTTAAAGCCAGATCAAGACAAATATTAAATTATCTTCTAATGACCGGCTTAAACACTTGGTTGTCATGTCTGGTTTCCAACCCAACTGTGTATTTTGTGCCCAGAAGTGTATGCGCACACTAAATGTTAGCACCTGATATTTCGGTTATTTGGAATGTATAACGTGTTTGTGTTTTGATGCTCCGTTCTTCATTTGAAATCATAGAGCAAAAAACAAAGTCTCCCCTTACCTGTTCTTTTGCTATTTTGATTGGTTTATTGAATACTATCCACGTGACTGTTTCCTGGCAACCTGGTTGCGTCAGAGAACCTTCATACGTCATATAATGTTCTGTTTTTGGAAGAAGTTTCTCTAATTCTAAATGGTGTATCATCGTTCGTTCTCCTAAAAGTAAATCAGAATCTGTATACAATATCTAGGATGTGTAGGATGCACATGATGCGCAGTCAGATCACAACTTCCGACCACGTGATTCTGATTTACACTCTCTATGCTTGGGTTAAGTCTATTGACAATTGTTCCGATGATTTTCATAATTTGATAGATCTGCAGACAGGGCTTCCAATAAAATTTGTTTTCGAATGTAAAAGTTATTATTGTCTAGTCGTGGAAAGTTGGGATTTGAAATTATTATCGAGAAAGCTACATCCCACTCACCACTTAGTAAGAAAGAAATTATATCTAATAATAGGACGACATTCATTGTATTTAATTTCAAAGACCCACAGTTCTTGTGATGTTCAAAGAGATGTCAGACAGATCCCCAACGAAACAACGTAGCACGCTGTAATAACATCACACATGCATTAAGTAAGATTTAGATCAAGTACAAGTCATTCTGACTATAATAGTTAAAAAATTAGATAATAATAAAAGTTGATTATATTGAAAATCTTAGCCAAATTACGTTATTCTGAGCGAAGTTATATTAGTATTGATAAGAATAACCAACCAGAACCCAGCAACAATGGAAGAGGATCAAGTACCCAACCAATGACTACACAAGACAGTTAGCTGCAAATGAGTCTACTAGGTGAAAATATATACTTTGTAGAAGCAAATTAAATATTGAACAAATTGATTTTAATGGTGACCAATGCGAATTGTATCTCTCTAATTATGGTGTACAATATTGTTAGTTGGGTCTTGCAGGTCATATGAGCCTGCAAGTAATTAATCTTAACTGGAAATGCCGAACTCTATAGGCCAATAATTGAGTTAATAGCGGCATACGAACCTCTATACCGTAATCTTTTAAGTTCCTTGGATATTAGATGAAATGCTTTGTTGATATCTTTTCCAATCTGCAGACAAGAAAACATAAAACATAATTCAAAAACACCATCATGTAGGTGATATCATTATTACATCTGCAATAATTTCTGTCAGAATTGTCTCATCTTCGACTTATCTGATTACACTGGCATGTCAATTACGTCTCAATCGGTTTAATAAATTTAATTTTGTATACTTAAACTGTCAATCGACGAGTCAGTTTGAGCATTAGTTTAGTTTAAAAATCGATACATTAAATCTTAAGTAAATCAACGTAAATCCTTTAATTCAGAGGTTATCCATCCTATGTCTACGTGTTCTGTATTAATACAAAGATTACCCGTCATGTATTAATACCAAGATTATCCGCCCTATATTAATACAAATATAACCAGTCATATATCAATACAAAAATTGCCCACTCTATATTAATACAAAGATTATGCGCCCTATATTAATACAAATATTACCCGTCCTATATTAATACACTGTTGAAAACACGCGTTTATCAATTTTTGCACATATCCTGATTTGCGACGAAAAAGGCGTTTTTGTGAATTTCAGAAGTACTTTCTACTTTCCAAATTAAATGATTTATACGCTATTCTAGAGTAAAATATCTTCGCAAAACATTTGGGACCTATATAATATAAAATCATTTTTTACAAAAATTCCCATTGGTTTTGTTCAAGTCTATAAATCTGCACGCGTCAGTAATATATCAAAGAGTTTAACGCGAATAAACATAGGAACATTTAAAGCTGCAGGGTTTAAACATGGTTTCCACAATAAAGAAAGATCTGAAGTGCCCACATGATAAAATGTGGGTCGCTATAAATGATAGCTACGTGTACACTTCATATTTTGCATGACCGAGTGGCTTACCGCGTGCGTGTTAGATCACAAGTTATATCATTAAGTCATGCGACGTGGCTTCGATTACCCGCTTGTGCGTGACAATGAGAGTAGGGTCGCCTCTCCAACCTCGTGGGTTTTCACTGGATCTGCCGGGTTTCTCATTTGAACCATACGTTAGTACTCTGGTTTCCTCCCACTGCTAAAAACCCCTACGCGCAAGCCAATTATTGAAATTAAATCATATGTTAGTATCGAAATGACCTAGTTTGTGCCGAGTGGACGTTAAACCCCCCTCTCTCTCTCTCTCTCCTCCCTCTCTCTCTCGCCCTCTCTCTCTCTTTCTCTCCCTCTCTCTCTTACAATATATTCATGTATTAAACCATATGTAAGTCTCGAAATGACCTAGTTTGTGTCGAGTGGACGTTACCCTCCCCCTCTCTCTGTCTCCCTCTCTCTCGCTTGTTGCACGATGGTTGTTTTTGTGGAAATCACGGTATACTCTCACCATACGTATCATTAAACATGGAACAGTCTGGTCAAGTATACATGTAGTTTGAACCCTTTCGAAACTTGACAATGTAACCTATAAAGAATCTATAATGGCTTGCAAATCAATACGCCAAATTGTTATTACGTAACGGTACACATATTTTTGATCCTTTTATATGTAATGAATATCTTAATACACAGGTAAGCATTGTTGCGGCAATACTGTATACCGGAAAACACACACAAAAAAGGAAAACAACCGGTGGACCAGGTTCCGTGTTGCCTATTTAGTGTGTTTTCCGGTATTTGGTGTTTTTCCGGTGTTTTCCAGTATTCAGTATAACATGGTGTTTTCCGGTGAGAGAGAGAGAGACGGAGAGAGAGAGAGAGAGAGAGAGAGGGGGTAGAGTCCATTCGATTCTGGCATCATACGATGGCATAAACAGATATAAACAACGATGCCTCTTTAAGCACGAAATCTCGGGTTTGATACCCGGCTGAGAGGAAGTGAGAGAGAGAGAGAGAGAGAAATGGGGTTTAACGTCTACTCGACACAAATGAGGCCATTTCGGGCCTAACCTAACACATGGTTTAATTTTATTTGAATAATTTGCTTGTGCGTAGGGTTTTTGAGAGGAAACCGGATGACCCGGTGAAAACCCACACAGAGATTGAGATGGTTACAAAGAACCAAGATAAATGTTTTAAAGTATTTCATACATTTTCAACCAAAACATATCTTAGACTGCTTTATTTCAACAGATAATAGATACTCAATATCATTGCCAATGTGTTTCTGATTTCACAAAAGGAAATTAGGTTTTTAATTGTTACCTCTATAAAGACTGCGATTACGGCTAACCCTTTTACTCCTTTTAAAGCTGAAGTTCCATTTTGATACAAATCGCTGTTAAAGGCTAATAGATGCATCTGAAAATATAAACATATTATACATATTAAACACGCCAGTTAGTTCGGTTTTTAATAAAAAAAATTACCTCCCCTTATCCTACTTGTATTTTACAAAGGACGAAGTGGAGAGGGTCTCACACAATAAAAAATAAACACAAAAGTTATATGGATAACAATTACTATATTTCTATTAAAGCTACGTTTCAACAATGATTCTCTTGTCGTTGTCAAGCACAATACTGATACAGATAGAAGGAATGGGATATATATACTATGTACAATCATAACATTCAATGAAACCATAAATTGGGAAAAACAGTGACCCTTGTTCTAATTAATGAAACCATATAGATTAACATAACCTCTAATTGTAATATACACATGGATGGAAAACCACTGATTAACATAAGGTTAGGACCTTTGATGTGTATAAATAGCACTACAATAGATAAATTGCGAGGCCATTCAAACAGTAGGTCTCACACAAGTTAGATTCAGCATAAAAAGTCCACCGAATATAGTCACAATGACCCGTCTAAGTTTTGATAATAAGTTTTAATGTTATGTGGTATATAGTTGCTCTAGAATTAAATTATTTGCTTTGTTTGCGAATATTAAGGATCTTTGTGGAGAGAAGACTTCCAGTTCCACCGATTCGGTGAACAAACAAAAAATACATTATGAGTTATAAGCAATAATAGGATCTAATGATCCGAATTTTTAAATTATAAATTAATACTATGGTACAGATGGGGAAAAGAATTAAATGTTTAATTAAAGTTACTAGTTTGAAATTATTTTTATTCAAACCACTTTATCCCTCATACACATAATTGTAGTGCCTAACTAACAAAAATTCTGAAATAACGGTATTGAAATTTTAGCGCAATAAAAATCAATTGCAAACTACAATATCGTGAAAGGCGAATCTCTAATGGAAATATCAGTTCAAAAATAGTTCAATATCATTTAGTATTTACAAAGATATGTGGAATTCAAATTTAATCCATGTATGTGTAACACTATAAGGATATTTTATTACTGAGAGAGGTGTCCTGTTTAATATAGAATTTCTTTACCTACATGATGTGTGACGAAAACTACAACTAGGGCAATGAAGTCGCTTGCATTATTCTACTACTATCTTAGACTAACTCACAGACAGTTATGTCAGTATCCATTTCTGGAAAGTAGGGTACTATCGTCCAGTCCTCACGTGCACAGATTAGTAGAATAGCGTTGACGTAAAACGGTGCCTAAACAAAACACTTACCCAAAAATGGTGATTGTCCCGCCCTAATAGATGACGCATTATAATTTTCTGTATAGGAGAAAGTTCTCTGATTTACGCTCAGATATCATTCGAAAGGTCCAAGGGGAGAACATACCGGGAGCTGGTCCTGGCTTACAGGCCGGTTGCAGCCGTCATGATGAGACCATAGACAAGACATTATTTTAATCGTAGTTAACGGTTAAATACCTAAAGAACAATTGTAGTGTCGATGTTGTAGAATACATTATTGTAACCTATAAAGATATATCCAGAGTGCAGAAAAGAGTTTGAAGTCTTATTTATCACAACGTGGAGTCTAAGACAGACCTAGACAACAGTCACATCAGACACCGTCACATATTCTGCTTCGCTATGTAATAAGCCCGGTTCCATTTTGTTGTCCGCGAAACAAATTATTAGTAGGCCTGTTTTAAGTTTTAAATACGATTGAATCCAAGCCTTCAAGATTAATTTCTTGATAAAATAGTCAATAATCAATCTGAGTACATATTACCGTGGATTAAGACGTGAGACATTTGATATTTTAGCGAAAAATGCAAATGGCGCAACGTTACTTTAAAAACACGTGACGCGAGGTCTTGTCAATATGGATTTTAAAGTGATGAAAGCACTGAAATTATTGTCTCGCAGAGCAAAACAATATAGTTTTTAGCTAATTAAGTTGTCTGTGGCTAGTTTATATATATTGAAAATCTGCGGGAGGTATATAGAAACTATAATTTTGTAAGGATTTGTTTAATGGTTTCAGATGTGTATTGATCTACCCCCTCCCCATTCGTCTATGGTTATAATTATGAGACTACTACAGTGGAGAAATATTAATATGTTTATAATGGTATTGTCTTTATAACATTTAGCACGCAAGTCTACATTAATTGTTGATATGTGTAAAGCCCGGTTTAAACCGTTGACGTTTGATCACAAAGTTAAAAATCTGGTTTAGTCACATTAATAAGTCTCTCTATTTTATATACGAATGTGCAAGACAGCGGGCTTGGTAAGCAATCTAATAAAAATACAGATCTATATTTTGTTTCGTTTTTTATACTTTAGATGGCCTACACTACATGTAGTAAAGACAATTAAAACGAAATTTTGAACTATAAAAACGAAACGAAATAGGATCTGTGTTTTAATCAGATTGGCTTGGTAAGCACAGTGACCATTCTTACCGATCAAACGAAAACCCGCGGTCCTGTTTACATGTTGGTGTACGCGTAAAGGAACCGGTGATAGTTGGAAATCGAGTAGACTGTATGTAGGAAACGGGAGAACCCGGTAAAAACCCACGAGGTTTTACAGGCGAGAGTACTGCTTATCACGAACGAGCTCGTAATTGACTGAATAACAGATCGCAAGCTCTAACGCGCACGCTAAACGATTTGCCCCTTCCCGGAGACAAGTAAGACTGTATACCCTAGTTCCTGGTTACTAATGGATAAATCCATTCTAATTTATTCATTATATTGTCTGAATATCCATTATTAAACGTGACAAATTATTCATATGCAGAGTTTTCGTCGAGATGTTTTTAATAAATAAGATACACATTCAATGAATTTCAATCATTTGTATAACGACTATAACGCCATTTGTTCAGTTCCGGTAAGGCGATATCTGTCATCATTTGGATTTTGATTAAATTTGAATCAAATTCCGCGAGTTAATGTGTCTGATGAGGTCTATAACATCATGGATGTTAGCATATATTTCACTGCCTTTCCGATCGTCTTTCACTAGTCTATAGAGCTACAACCACATCAGGGCGACAGTAATAGCCTTTTTGTCATGTTTAACTGGATTTCTGCTCGTTATATAATCTAAATGGAATCTCCACCATTCTACGAACCAACAACCAATCTCATAACCTCGCTTAAATTACTACATTTACAACAGTTTGCTCGAATCAATTGAAATCAGAAATTTTGGTCAACCTCCCATTCCTACTGGAATTCATTCAATAAAAAATCTATAAAATGAAACGAAGTAAATGAAATCAGAATTTTGTACAACCGCCATGTTTGATGTAAAAATCCCATTACGCGGGTAAATGTATCACACACAAACGCGGTCATGATATGGATCTAATTCAAGCCAAACACAATTCTAGCTAATCAATTCTATTTTCTTTTCCGCCAATTTGGTAACAAGAGGTCTTGAATTAACCAGGATTCACAGTAGCTCATCTTATAAACTAGCTAGTCTGTTTTCCTCATCTTATAAACTTGGTACTCTTTTCGTCTCATATATTAAAGTAGATGCCAGTTCGCCTCATATTTTAAACTAGTTAGCCCACTCTTCTCAGTGTTTAAACTCTCCAGCCCGTTTCATCTCACAAATTAAACTAGCTGTCTCGTTCGTCTAATATTTTAAACTAACTGACTCAATCGACTCATAATTTAAACTACCTGTCTCGTTCGTCCAAACTACCGGTCTCGTTCGTCTCATATTTTAAACTAGCTGGCCCGTTCGCCAAATATTCTAAATTAGGTATTCTGTTCGTCTATCAGCTAGCCTATTCGTCCAGAAATAAACCAGTGGCGCTTCTAAAACAAAGCAGTGAGTAGCCACCAAACACAAACTTGTGACCCACAGTACCGACCCAAACTTAATTCGTTTCTTTACAAACTTTCGAAATCAATTTGATCTTGCAGTACACACTGAAATAATATAGGAATAGAACCCGGATTTCAGACATCTGTAAGCACGTAATGTTCGGGGAATCATAATCGTGACGATTGGAAAGAATAGAAATACTTTTTGAAAATGCTTCGCAGACTCTATAATTGAAAATCTTTAAATTGTGTTGAAGGCATGTCGCGTAATTCTATCTAACTAAACATTGTGCTTTTGATGCTTTTATGCTTTTATCCTCTCAGGTTATCATCTAGTTTAAATCGGTGAGGATTATTTCTGACATTGAGTTAGAGAATTCCCAACAGCTAACATGTTTTGTTGTGGGTTGTCATTGATAACGCCAGTCAACTGTGATTGTAAGAAGGGGGATACAATGACACAAATGACAGCAACTGGAATGTAACATGGCTTTATTCTATACTTCCATATTTTTTAATAAGCGACAGAAAAAAGGGTTGGTGTTTCTCTCTTAGTTGGTGTCTTTACGATATCAAATAACCGGAAGCATTTGATAAAAAAAGCATTAGCAATCCAGATTACGTTTCGGAAAGGAAATAGAATGAAATGAAATGCATCTGAACATCTTACTTTCCTCCACCAAACTGGCAAATGAAGACGGCACATGCCATTTTACTCGTACAGCGGGGCTGTGGTCTACATGTTCTTCGAGGATTTTTATCGTTCTGTTAGTGGTATATATGGGCCCTCGGTTTGTCGCACCGCTCGAACGACTAGACGCTTTTGCAGACAACGTAATATGGAATCTTTAGAGAGTATATTTACGCGCACAACAACGTGAACACGGGTGATCCTCCCATACCCCCTCTTCCGCAGCAATAAACACCAAACAAATAAAAAGTACACTATTGTCTGTTTTTTTTTGTTATTTTCCATCCTACAAAACTGACATTGGGGAATCAAGCTAGAAAATCCAGAGGGAATGTCTCGACCAACTTCAGGATCCAAGCCCGAAACACCTGGGCCCTGATTCGCGAAATCTTAACTAAAGATAAGGTCCAAATTTTAGTAAATACTTCGGTTTTGATTGGCTAAGCACTAAAATCAATCTAATATTATCCAATCAAATAACTAAAATTTGGATTTTATTTTAGTTAAAATTTCGTGAATAAGGCCCAGGTTTGTAAACCAACGTCTAGCTCACTGAGTCATCTTGATCCCCATTTAAGGATTACTGTAACACGGAATACTCTCTGTACCAATGGAAACCCAAAGCTGTCAAGTAAGATGAAGGAGAAGATTTCATCTTAATGTAGGGTAACATTGCTATATTGGATTAGTTACTGCAGAATCAGGCGGTAAGTAGAAATAAAAGGTCATGTCTCGGTACAGAATAAAAATACATTTATCAACCATCAGAAACTCACACTTAGACTCTTATCTATGTATATTCTTAGTATATCTAAAAAGACCCCCTCGTACCATGACATGTTCATTGAATCACATTTTGAGATGTAGATACAATTCTCAGCTTTTACACGTTGGTGGATTGGCTTTCAATCGCTGGAAACTAAGAGACAACTCATCGCAAATTGAGATCAGAATCATATCCATCAACATGCACATTCTAAGTATAAAACGACACCTCGTACAATGAAATCTAGATTTCATGACATTTCCCATATTGAGATGTAGATACTAGTCCAAACCGCAACTCGCTGGTGGTTTGCTTGCATGCGATCGAAATTAAGTGACAACAGATGCACTCTCAAATTATAACTTTTATAACCACCATATTTACTTACACAAAGAATCCTTACACATACTCAAGAGATAGAGAGAGAGAGAGAGAGAGAGAGAGAGAGAGAGAGGAGGTAACGTCCACCCGGCACAAAATAGGTAATTCCAGGACGTCGTCTAATAGTAAGTACAGAAAGACCGCGCTACACGCAAAACTAAAATCTACACAAGATAAACATGTTGGCAAAGTAGAATATAGACATTACAAAAAATAAACAAAATCAAATCAGTCTTAAGCACCCAACGCGCTGTACAGCACCGGGCCTGCAACGGCACAAGCCTCAGAAACAATGCGACGCAACAAAAAAACCCAATGAAATGGAGGCACCAGTGTGGAATTATTGTGAATGCATGGTTTATTGATTAATGTGCAGTATTTACAGGATTAAACTGTAAGGATTAGTAAATGGACGGTGTATAGTTTATGCAGATTTGTCTGTAATTAACTCAGAGTGGTTTGTAATAGACATTTTATTGGGTTGAAGATTAAAGGAGATTGGGATGTAATTAGTGAGAATTTAGCGAGAAATCTTTCAATCTTTAACCTCTTATATGGATTACCACTACTGTAAACCTCTCATAATTCAACCAAACCATCGTCGTTTAACAAGGACAAAATGGGGGATGTATTATTTATTAGGGTTTAATTGATAAGGAACTGACTCACTAACCCGGATTTCATAGGTCGTATACCTTTTTTTTATTATTTGTACGCTATCAGGCCCGAATCCAGGATTTTGTCGTGGGGGGGGGCACACATTGGAGAAAAGGGTAATATATTACAAAGTTGGATTGTTTGGGCGGAGTCAATGCTAAAAATATGTTTATATCATCTATTAAAGAGCAGATATGTGAACTACAACAGTAACAAAGCAAACGAAAATAAAATGAAAATTAACTATGACACTGGGACTGAAGGGGGTGGGGACAGGGCAAACGAAAATGAAAATTAACTATGTCACTGGGGCTGCGGGGGTCCGTGCCTGGCTATGCATGGCAACGTTGAACGTGGAATAAAATGACAGGACTTCTTATTGAAACTTTTAACCTGTGGTGTTTTTACTATCAGGGTATTTAATTTTTTTAACATGTCTCCCCAGAATGTTTATATGCATATATTAAGAAAAGTAGAGTGTTCAACTAATGTTATTTGTAGAAACAAAACAGGTCATTATATTTAGTTAAAGATAGATTCCTTCCCTATACTAATTGATATTCTAGAGTGGTCTAATCCACACATTCACACTAAAAGGTTAACATTATGCTTATCTTGCAAAGTTTCAAGTCCTGGATTTCTTTGGGTTCTTCCGTGTACTTTGGTTTACTCCCATTGTTAAAAACGCCTATACGCACGCGAATTTTCTAAATGGACAATGTTAGTCTCAATATAAACAAATTTCTTTGAGAGAAAGATAACCCCAATTCTTTTCATTCTGTATCTCTGACCATTTATAAACAAACGAGTTTTAACTACAACTGTTTAATGCTGATGTTATTAACACCTTTAGAAATATTATGAGTGCTGGGAGTAATAAAGCCGAGAGTTGGGAGTAATAAGCACATCAACTACTATACCATATAGCTAATAAACATGGACTATTTATCACTAACTATTGACAGACCGTGTATAAATGAGCATTTATTAAGTGATTTACAGTAGCAAATATAATTCCTAGTCAATCTTATTGAATTACTGATCAATAAACATTACATGGTATTTGTATTATTTATTTAACATGATTTATAATCATGACTTCCTCACATTAATTCTCCAGTGCAGATTCATATATTCGTCTGTTGGGGGAAAAGCTAATTAAAGGAGAGCTAGTGTTGACTATATATCCACCAGGGTTCAGACTACTAGTTATTTCTATGTTAACCTTCCCAATGGTTATTTCTCGACTGTTTAATAAAATAAACTATTGAATTATTCTGGTACGTATGTTCGTCTATTAAATTAGGAAACCAATGAATATGACACTGGCTCGCCAATTTTGAGGTCCCATGTTCGATCTCGATGTTGGCGGAGATAAGCCATTTGGATTTGAAGGCGATGTTCCTCTTCAGCGGGGCAGAAACGACGGCTCCGTAAGGGGCAACACATAGCGGTCCGCTGTGGCGAACAGTCGAGAGGTGCTGTGTACACATTGGAGTGCTCGTAAAAGAACTCTTGGCAGTTAGATTTAGATGTAAGTGTAGGCCCTATCCGGGCAAAAATTCCTCCATAGCACACTGCTTAACGTATGCCTTCTTTCATTACCTAGTCAGAACAGCGCGGTCGGACGTTAAACCCCATTTCGTTTATTGTTTTTCACCAATTGATTCGCGAGGACACTGGTCCAGATGCTTTGAGGCGAAGTACCGATCACTTTACGGACTTTGTAAATAGAAAACTTAATAGCTGTAAAAAGGAATTTTCGCCCATGTGCGTATTTGTTTTTCTATACATTTATACAAACATTTCTAATCCAAACTCATTATACGATTACTTAATGCTTAGCTTGTACGTATAAGTATTTTTATATTTTAGCGTAACTTTCGTATTGTGACCGGTTCGCTCTACCTATACCTATGAGTATGGTGACCATTGGCCAGTTTTAGGGAACTCGTTTCTGTTTAAAGAGCATAATTTTTAATAGTTATCGTCTTGGGTGTTGGAATTAGCGACATAACGACACATAAACCTAGTGGTGTTTATAGGGTCAATAAGCTAAAACCCTCAGATACAAACACATAAGAATATTCATTGGTGTTTAAAGGGTTAATCGTTTGTACTTTCCAACATTTTTTGGAATAGCTTCTAGACATTTAGGAGAGCAGTGGACGTCACAACAATCGAATTGTGAAATCGTGTCATAAGATCCAATTTAAAAGTATCTCTTTAAGGCATAATAGTTTTGAAATGTAAAGATAACGCCATGGATACGGGGAACCACGCAGTCTATACCGTGCCATTAAACCAACGGCTATCGGAAGTCATTCTAGGAAATATTTCCAGTGTTAACAGCATGGTGAACTAGAAGATGATCTCTTGGGTTATTGGCGTTACGGGTGCCATCACGAAGAATCTTAAGAGAGAAGTATATTTGTATTAAATGTAAACGAACATACTTCGTCCATTATGGAGAGTGAACTAAACCTGTTGTTAATGAGGTTGTTCACGCTAATCCGTGATGCCACCCGACAGTCTGTCTCTACTCATCTCACACTCACCACTTACAAATACCCAAATTAACAACAAAATCGATGCAGATGGCAAAACTGTTTAATGTTGTTTTTTTCAGGTTTAAGTCCTTGTTGCGCAAGAACTACATCTTAAATACTGTAAAGAAGTCGATAATTTATATATATGGATATAGAATGTCTTCCGTTATAATTACTACATATACCACCCACAAGCCACCATCTTGACTTCACGATATATATTCTTTAAATAGTTTAACCATTTATTGCAATTTTACTCTGAATCTGACATCATTATCAAATTAGGCAACCCTCATCCTTCATACGCAATGGAATGCCCCACCTTTCTTTGAACGTCCAATCAATACAAACTGTACCATTTTTTGACTAAAATATGGTACAATTGTATTTCAATAATTGGCTTGTGCGTAGGTTGGGGGGGGGGGGGGCAGAAGGCCAGAGGGGACCCAGAAGATTGGACAGCCGATCTAGTCCTTGTCACGTACAAGAAGAAAATCATTTGACATACGGTCAGTCTTGTTTAAGCAATTATTAATTTAATTTCTGATCACAAAGGCCTTAATGTGGTCGAGAAATAGATATGGTGCACGTTGTTTCCACAACGACAACGCCCAGTTTAACGGGAAACCCCGGTTTCCTCTCGACTCCATGGGTCTAAAACAAATAAGAGCGTAGTATAATATGTAAATGCAAGTGTATATTGCTTACCCGACCGTTTCAATCAAATGACATGACGTTGAGGTCTACAATATGACTTTAGGATCAAGTCTACAAGGACGACGATATAATCTGAGTTTGATATGTACAGATCACGATATTAACTGACCAATGATCCCTAGTGTCAATGCGACTGCATGATAACCTGTTCAAAATCAGACGAAATGGACAAGTTGAAGAGTTCGATACTCGAGTAAATGCATTATTAAGATTGTAACTGGCGCCACGACTAACGGAATATACATTTATTGAACCCATCAAACACTGTAAAACTAATTCCAGTGGCAGACGCCCTATGTTAAAATGGATGGGAGTTTAATATTTTATCAAAATGTCATTTTGAAACTAACAAAGGTGGATTTTTGCACTGAATAATTGAAGAGTGTGACACTCGAATAATAGCCTAAAAGGATGTATCTGACATATATGTATATTTATTGAACGCAAATAATACCGTTAAAGCCATGCCACTGACAGACATTCCATGTTAAAAATTTTATCAATATTTCATTTCGAGACTAACATTGGAAGATTTTGACTGAATATTGGAGTTTGAGAACTATCCATACTTAAATTACAATCTGTACTTGTTCATCAGATATACAATTAGTTATAAAATAAATACGCGTGAGGTCGACTTCAAAGTCTTGGAAAATAAATTCTAACACGTTATCTTTCGACCCGAATACCGAACAACAAACTGACTTGTTTTGTGCTTGGCCAATACGAAGCAGCTCGTTTTCGGGTCAAAAGACATTTTGTTGGAATATTGTCGTAATGTATTAAAAAACAAATTTTAATTTGACATGCGGTCTGTCTTTTTATCTTAACAATTACCAAGTTTTCGGATCACAAATGTCAAAGGTCGTAATGTGGTCGAGGAATAGTTGTGGTGTATTCTTCTCCCACATATCCCTAGCAAAGGTCAGTGTGTTTAACAGGAAGAACCAGTTTCTTCTAGTCTCCATAGGTGTAAAACAAATAAGAGTATATGTTAAAAATATGCAGATATTCATGGTTACATGTTTGATCAAATCACAAATGACATGATATGGGGTTTAACGTCCTACTGTTCTGGACTAATGAAGACGGGCATACACCATATAGTGTTCTATGATGGAAATTTTGCCCTATTTCCCAAGACTTTGAACAGTTATAAACCATTAAGGTCCACAAAGACAAAAAAAGTATTCCCGGCATATCCCCTATAATAAAATTGATTTTATTATATTACTATTTCCATATCTGGTGAATAATAAACTACAAGCTAGCCCGTTGCTCGACCACAGCAATAAAGACAGTTTGTTAGGATCTATTTCTCAAGACTTTGAAGTGTTATAAACCATTAAGGCTCATAAAGCACCTTTATTTATTACTAATTCGCGAACAACGCACAACGAAGAACAAGCTAACTTCGCGTTTATTTCTGGTCTGAATCTTAACTCTTCTCCATATCAATTTGTAAAAAATGAAAAGGAGTGTAGATTCAAAAAGAACTACTAACAAAAAAAGAAAACACAAAAGGTTCCCAGAAACTATCACGTGCACAACAGTTTAATTTCAAAATACAAAGAAGAGCGCAAAAAATACACTGCCCAGCCACCACATATGAAAATTAAATGTCAAGATACAAATAACCACGTTATGCATAATGCCCAGTCACCATGTATAGCGTTTATATTTTAAAATACAACTAACTATTAGGTACATCGTTTAGTAGAGATTCTATGTAAGTGTGATTCATATTTACTTGATCAATAATATAAACCTAGCTGTTTGTAATTACACGTTTAATAAATATTTGTATATATGATTTTATTATGACGATAAACACCATACAGCAGGCTAATTTGAATGCTATTCACGAGAACTTATAAGGTTCAATAGTTTGTTGCAGAATGTTCTTTTGCTTGTTGGAAGACTTCCAGAAATTGGTTCTAAACGATGTCGAAGGTCAGAGGATAGCAAGGGGGAATAAAAGTTGTCTAACATTGAAAAACGCTCTCTCGGGAAATGTTCCGCCAAATTTTCCCCAAACTCTAAAACTAATAAACTCAATTTATTGGTATTGATTTTCATAAAGATTTGAGCAATTCATCATGTGTTAAAACCCAGCAATTAGACCTGAACTAACATTTTGTTATTGATTCTCGAGATGCTATCGATAAACTAAAGGGTTACCCAGCCTGATGTATGGTAGACCCACCACTGATAATATCGATGTAGTCACATAGACGCAACACATCCTGACTAATTTGTCATACCATGAAGGCATCAAACATCGATGTCTATCAAGTAGCCGAAGGTTGAATCAAATTGCGTTCATTGAATGCACTGCACTGTCTGTAGCACAGGATTTGTTTTTCTAAACAGGTTGGTCGTGGATTAGATTTGTAAACGTATTTGTTACATTTGCCACAACTGTTTCCATATCGGCATCAATAAATATGTATTTGCGGAGTTTTTAGTAACGACACTTAATTTCTCTAACTTTATTACAGTGATGTAAGACGACACCATATGATAAAAAGAATTAATATGGTCTATAGAACAAAGCCACATCGAACTTCTCACAACCGACCAAAATACAAAATTTATTTACACGGAATTACAATTCTGATAATAAGTGATGTCACACATCGATCGATCGAGAGAGAGAGAGAGAGAGTAACAAAGTCATTTCAGGTTTTATAATATATGGTACAATTTTATTTCAATAATTCGCTTAGAGGTCTTTAGCATTGAGAGGAAAATGGAAGACACGGAAAAAACCCTACGAGGTTCAATAGGCGAACATACTCCTTGTTAGATGCAAGCGCGTCTATAGCACTAGACCAAGACCTGCATCAATATTGCTGAAAGTACATTATTTCGGTTGGTCAATGCTGAGTCTAGTCTATGTAGATATCTCATATGTCTGTAATATCCGGTCAGTCTGTAGACTTATTAGGATGACAAACTTTGTAATACCCGTCATTAATGTAATAAACTGAACCACAAGTCAGACCACTGACCCATGTCATCTTCGGATCGTGATTTGGTAAACTAAACGTACATGACCTGTCCACCATGAAATAAAATGAAATGGGGTTTAGCGTCCTACTGTTCTACACCAACCGAGATACTGAAGACGTTGAAAAGTTAGCAGTCCAGTGGCGATGAGAAGAGAGATATGTAGCGAGAGTGAGAGAGATATGTAGCGAGAATGAGGGAGATATGTAACGAGAGTGAGAGAAGGAGGGGAGCGTGTTAACATCCACTAGATACAAACTACGTCATTTTAAGACTTACACATGGTTCAGTTTATTTCGATAGTAGGCATGTGCGTAGGGGTCCAGCAGTGTGAGGAACCGGAAAAACTCACGAGGCTGTAAGGCGTCCCGTCTCCATGTCACGTACAAGCGGGGCATCGAAACCACGCCACTTGGATCTATGGCAGACTTCCTGAATCTCGTGGCGAAAGGGCCTTCTCTTAATGACACAGTGCCGAACACTCTGAACCACCGCAGCCCCTTTAAACCAGAATGTGTGCATTCATTAGACGTCGCTACAGAACGATAGATCTTGCAATCTAACAACCATGTTTAAAGAAACTACAAAGTATAAAATTAAATATGTAATTCGCCATGCAGCCCAGGGCTAGCACCAATAACTTTAGGACCATGTACATCAATAACATCCAACGATGAGTCACCCCTTTAAATGTTTTAACGCGAACACGGTAATATCATGGCTGAAGTGTTACGATATCCTCAATTCAAATCCAACTTTAAAACAAATATTATTTAATGCGTGTCCGTCTAACAATATAACTTTAAACCCAATATTATTCTACTATGTTTTAGTCTGGGGAATGAACTTTAACTTTCCAATTTTGTGAAGTTATTAGTTTAAACGATGGAATCCGATTGATAGGAGGAGCCAAATTTCTTTACTAGAATGTTATCGCTAATTGCGAAATTCGTCTGGGTTTTCTGTCCCTGTTTTCCGCGCCAATAGAAAAACCAAGAAATATGATGAATTCGTTTAATAAAAGAATTTGTCGGAAGAGACCGCAGTCGTTCAGATTGATAAAGCTATGTTTTTACGGTTGTTTATTAGTTAAATTAGAGACGAATGGATTTCAGTAAAAGCTGATTTGAGAATCAAATAAAGAAAGATAGATGGAAAGCGATCACGATCTTTTGTCAAGGGAATGATCAATATTTCCGCGGTTATAGTTAACCATTTCCCCAATAATAAATATTACAAAAGCTACTTTTCAACATCTCACAGACAAGATACACCCAGCGAAAATAAATTACAATTCTTCGATTCTTTTCGACGTTGGTTTTTGGGTTTACTTTATTTTACTGCAATTATGAAAAAGATACTCAAAATAAAAATTTCAAAGAGGATCTCGTTTTATTTTATTTTTTGGGGATTTGGATCTCATATTAAAAATAGCGGGCCTCATTAATTAAAAATTAAAAAAAACCTTTTGTTAATTAAAAGGTGAACTTTTGCTAATTAAATAGAGAACATTTATTAATGAAAAGGAGACATTTTATTAATTAGATGATGCAATAGCTTCCATAGTTTTAAGTCTTAGAGCGGCATAGATCGTGATTCTATGTAAGAAGCATCAAAATAAAAAAAATCGATCTCTGAAAGGATCACCAATCCCCAGATGGTTCGTTCTGTTCAGCATTTACAAATGTATGATGAATTAAAAATTCGTCAACAATATTTCGGCACCCTCGACAAACGATATAAACTGGACATAGACAAAACAAACCATTTTATAACTAAATAGTTGCTAAATTTACCGTCGTTTATATCGTGAACATTTAGATTTTATTGGAAAAGTGTAAATGACGAATTTAAAGAATAATTACATCTATGAAGATTTTCGACAGTCGATAAAAATGATTTTGACTTACAGCTGTATTGGGGATGTATATGTTGCGCTAGAGGCAGAATTTCAGACCGATCATGGCTAATAGATAAGTAATTGTAGCCTATTGTGGTTTTCATGGAGTTTCCGATGACAAATTCAAAATTCTTTGATGATCTTGTTCTTTGATATTTCGGTAGTTTGGTTTTTTTTTTAATGGAACGGTATTGTCAATTATATTAAAACACAGTTACTGAACAGTTAAAAAATCAAATCTGTCTTTAAATTGGGTTGATTTTGTTTTGAAACAATTTACCAAGAAAACAACAATACCTACTTACCTCGGCAGGAAACGATTTTCCATTAATTCTGTGTTCAGATCCTATTTGATCTTTATTAGCGAAATGAAACTTGATTTCCTCTAGACGATATGTATAAGATAAAGGTCCTAGTGATATATTTAAATGGTTATAACCAGTAGACTGAATCTCTATAGATATATCTCTACCTGTATTAATTAACACACCTTTCACCTGAAAACATTAAATATATACAGTATTATAACACCCTTTACTTGATCCAATTACATACAAAATTAACAGACCTTTAACCAGAAAACATTACATATAAATACAGCATTACGACAACTTTAACCTGTAAACATGAAATAAATCACAACTTTAACCTGTAAACATGAAAAAAATCGCAACTTTAACCTGTAAACATAAAATAAATAAAATATTAACACACCTTTCATCTGAAAGCAGTACATAAACATGATATTTAAATACCTTTCACTACCAAAATCTTCAGAACGCACCTTTTACTTGCAAACATTACATGAATACAGTATTGACACAACTTAGACCCGAAAACCTCAATATTTACAGTAATAACTCATCTTTCACATGAAAACAATACATATATGCTTGCATTAACAAAGCTTGCACCTGCAAACTTATATAAATACAAAATTAACAAACATATATAAATACAAAATTAACAAACTTATATAAATACAAATTTAACAAACTTATATAAATACAAAATATATTCTATATTATCACACTTTTCACCTAAATCAATTACCCAAATTAATACAATATTATCACACCTTTCACCTGAAACATTGAATATATATACAATATTAACATACCTTTCCCCGAAAAATATTACTAAAATACAGCATTATCACACCCTTTGTCTGAAAAATTACATATATACAATAATACACCCTTCACCTCAAAACATTACTAAATTACACTACTACCACACCTTTATTAGTGCACACCTTTTACCTGAATCATTAATTATACACAATATTATCACACCTTTCATACCAAAACATTACTAAAGTATTGTCACACCCTTAGCATTACACACATACAGTATTACCACACCTTTCGTCTGACGCATTACATAATACAGAATTACCACACTTTTCGTCCGACAAATTACATATATTGTACAATATTAACACACCTTTCATCCGAAAACATTATAATACTAAGATACAGGTTTAACACACCTTTCGTCTGGCGCATTACATAAATAGTGTATTAACACATCTTTTATCCCAAAACATTACATATATACGACATTAACGCACCATTCACCTAAAAACATTACATACAGTATTAACAACAACGGAGTTTGTATTCGGCTGACGCCGGTTTTACAGAACGAAATGCTTACTTTAAGCCTAAAGTAGGCACAGGGTGGTGGTTACGATGTGTGTGTGTGTGTGTGTGTGTGTGTGTGTGTGTGTGTGTGTGTGTCGGGCGCGCGGGGGGGGGGATAACTGCCTAAAACAAAGGTTTGATCAAATGGGGTGGTTTTGACCACATTTGTCAGCACTCATTTGGCGATTTGGTCCAGTAACCATCGTGGTCATTGAAAAACTTGAGTTGACTACGCATAACATGGAATATTGATGTCCCTGGATGACAAATAGTAAAACGAGTTTATAGTGACCCAAGGCGATAGACGAATGCAGATTAATTGGAACTGATGACATAAATGGATAAGACATTATGTGTGTCTACATATAATAGATAAACATTAGTGTCTAATAATTCTACACAGATTGTACTTAGACAGACACCAACAATGGATATTCGAATTATCAAAGATTAAATGAGAAATTTATAAACAGTTAGAGATCTCATTTTTGCCATTAATCACCCTTCGGCTAATCGGTATCTATGCTCCAACCTAAATAATAGTGGAATTATTTACTCCCAACAAGTTTTCAAATACTTCTAGCTTAGATGACGATATCTACAGTCGAAATATTATGAATTTATACATGGGTTTTTCCTTTTGAATAAATGAACAAATCCACCATGTTTGAAAATAAAATATAACAGAGCAGTTTATCTGTATGACGTTCACAAATTCTCAACATCAAAACCTGAATTTGAAATTTGCAAAGATATCTACTAGTTATCGTCTGTAAAATGTTCAGACCACATAATGGACGGACGATGAACTGAAACATATGAGAGTATACCTTTAAACCAGAAAGGAACATAACTACTTGAAATAAGCGTGGCATAATACTGTGATATACAATTAATGTTTATGAAGGCGATGTGACAGTTAAAAATAAACAATATTTATATTCTATGTAATAGTCCACCGGAGGTGAGTCGTAGCAATCTTAGTGGTTGTATCGAAACGTATCTGCACGTACCAAATCGTGGACTCAACACGGACCATCCTATCGAAACGCATCACACGACAGTGGGAACATAGCATAAGTAAAGTTAACATTACTTCAGTGAAGTTTACAGTACATTAGTAAAGTTTTACATTACATCAGTAAAGTTTGCATTACATCAGTAGTAAAGTTTGCATTACACCAGTAAAGTTTACATATTTCAGTGAAATTTACATTACATCAATAAAGTTTGCATTATACCAGTAACGTTTGCAATACATCAGAACAGTTTACATTACATCATTAAAGTTTACCTGACACCAGTAAAGTTTCCTTTACACCAGACAGGCGTTTGTCTGTTACTTACATCAATAAAGTTTAACTGGAGATGTTTTAAATTGGGATCGTACATTACATCAGTAAAGTTTGCATTATATCAGTAAAGTCTACATTACACCAGTAAAGTTTACATTACACCAGAGAGGATAGTTTGTATGTTACTTACATCAGTAAAGTTTATCTTGAGATGTTTTAAATTGGGATCGTACAATAATCTCGATGGTTCGATATTTATAGGAGATTGCTGTCGACCTTTTTTACACATCACATAATCTGTATTTACCACACCCCAATACTGTGGTCCTGAAAACAATAAACAAAATCAGTTATAATTTCTGACAACAATAAACAAAATCAGTTATAATTACTGAAAACAATAAACAGAATTAGTTATAATTTCTGAAAACAATAAAGATAAAACCCCAGATAGGCCAGGTTCCCACTATCTTGCGATGCTTTACGATATGATTGTCCATATTGTGTCTATGGCCCGCTACGAGCAGATACGTTCAGATACGTTTCAATACGGTCAACACCATTGCTACAACTGACCTTAATATATGATAAAGCCTGATCACCTCGATTATTCCACAATTAAAACCACGATTTTAACCATAGCACGAATCGTAGTTATAGTGGGAACATAGTATTAAAATTTCTAAAACAAATATCCAATTTTGCATGGGAACTGTGGGGTTGGGAGGATGGGGTGACACAAACTAGATCATTTCGGGACTAATATATGGTTCAGTATAATTTCAATAACTCGGTTGCGCGTAGTGGTATTTAGTAGTGGGAGGAAACCGTGAGAAACCCCGCGGGGTTGGACAGGCGATCCCACTCCTTGTCACGCACAAGCAGGCAATCGCAACTCAACTCGACTCAACGACAGATCTTATTAAATGTTGTTTGAATAGTATTTATACAGTCGTTTTCTAGTTAAAAAAGGTAGTGAGATTATCAATATCTGTTGTATAAACGGTAATGTGTATTTTATTACCTGATATGCCTTCATAATTCCACCATATATCCCACACTGATTTAGAATAACATATTCCTGAAATAAACACAATATTGTCCTTTAACAACCATCAGTGTCCTTACTATATAATAGCAATTAGTGCAACAGTCTGATTTGTCTTCAAATTGATAAGCTATAATATTATTGCTTTCAAACCAAAAACAAGGAAACGTGATAAATATGTAAAGCTGAACTTGGCATTAATATCAGTTACACGAAATTGGGTATCGGTAACAGTACCATGGAATTTCGCATACGTATTAGTAACACAAAATTAAACAACAATATCAGTAACATGGAACTTGGCATCAGTTACAAAAATGTGGAACTTCGAACCAGTAGTATGCAACTTATCATCAGTATCAGCAACAGCAACGTGGAATTTATCATCAGTATCTATAGCATGTAACTTAGCATCAGTATCATTATCAGCAAGCCGAAATTTAGGATCAGTAATATGAAGCTTAGCATACGTAGCACGAAAAGTTAGCATCAGTGTCATTAAATCGAACTTAGCACCAGTATCAGCAATATAGAATTTAGCACCAGTATCATAAACACGACATCAGTAACATGTAACTTAGCATCAGTATCATTGTACGTAACAGGGAACTTAGTATCAGAATCAGTAACATGGAACTTTGCATCAGTATCAGTAACACGGAATTAGCATCGGAATTTAAAATCAGTAGCATAAAGACGGAATCGGTACCTCAAATATGGTACTGAGCATCGGCACCAGTATCTGTTTTAAAAAAAACTTTGAAAATCAACAGGTTTCTACATTTAATAGAAAAATCATATCCTTTTCAATGTGATATGTGGATTATGTGATTGATGGAAGGGGATACCAACGGACAGATAGATATATTACATTAATATGCTTGCGTATAAAAACACCTCCTTTTTATTTCATTGATTTCTATTTAAGTGAGGTTGCGTCTTAGTTCTTTTTCCCTTTCAATCATTAACGATTATCTCCCTTTGAAGGTAAGTTCGTCCTTTTGATCTTTATCTCGTGAACTCTAATAAAACAGGCCGTATAATTGGTCTTCCTCATTCACATTGATTTCTGTAATTGTGGGTATTACGTCACTAAAGATGCTAGTCCATATCACGCTGTTCATTTTAAATGTTTTCACTTTTATCAAAGGTTTCAGAATTTTAAAAAAACATTTCCTGAAGTTTGTTATTGCAATATTTTACTTGGTTTGCTATTAATAGACGGTCTGACAGTTGGTGACATTTTTTTATAATGCAGATAAAAAAAAAAGTTGATTGTTTTGTGCAAAAAACACGGTAAATTTTTTTAAGATATATTGTTTTGTGCAAAAAACACGGTAAATTTGTTTAAGTTATATTCTGAATCAAATCAACTTTGAGCAAACTGTGGTGCTTTAACTGCTAATTATGCGCGCGTTGTTTGTTTATTTACAGTATCTCGACACTGTCTCACTTATAGATACATTATAGGAGATTTTTATAAGGAGTTAGCCATTCTTGCTTTAACAGTTCAAAAATAAATGATGAAAGAAGAATATATAAAAATGAATTCGAAAGGGCAGTGACCTTTACAAATGACAATTTATGTAATTAAATAATACTAAGTCAACATTACTTTAAATTAATATTTAGTACCGGTATGTATAGAAGAGGCTTGTTTCACGAAATTTTAACTAAGAAGAAATCCAAATTTTAGTAATTTGATTGGATAATATTAGATTGATTTAAGTGCTTATCCAATAAAAATTGAAGTATCTACTTGAATTTGGATTTTATCTTTAGTTAAGATTTCGAAAAACAGGGCTCAAGTTGTTAGCTGTAAACAAGTAATTTCTAGTGTAATCAATTCTGAAACATGAAATATTGGTACATATCTATTATATTCACGATTTAAACACCTCCGTGGCATAACATGGTCGTCATCTTATTATAACAGTAATGACTTACCGAAGAATTTTTGATTAGTGTAATATAATTGTACATAAAGAGATATATTAGATTTACTGAAATTACGGAACATAAAAACAAATTACATGTATAAACAAAACAAAATATATATGTATATAAATTCCCTACCAATACATCCGACTAGGAATTCATCTACAAGGCCCCCCAAAAATGACTCATGGCGGATTACATGCCGTTAGCCCGAATGGAGCAGAACAGTAAAAAAAATAAACCATTTTCACTTTGTATAAGAATCAAGATGACCCAGGTATGTTGTCTGAAAGTTAAGCCGCGATTCCTTCTCATCCGGTTTTTTTTTCATAATTTATCGTGATAAAATCTGTAGATTAATAGTTTATTGACTATTAATGAGGATAATTAAACGGTAATTCTATAAGCATGTTCTATTTATAACTATCATTACGGCGTAGAATAACCTTAAATGGAGCTAATTATGTGTTTGAGTGACATAGTGTGTTTCTCTCTTAACACGTGGTCGTCTACTAAACCAAATCATTGTCTTTGTTAACTAGTCTTCGTCACGCTACCAACATTACAATGTGTAATAGCTTGTAACATTGTTTCTAATAATGAAACAGTCCAGGATTTCACAGGATTTAGGTTTGCAAATAAAATAGAAACTAGATTTTGAATCGTTTTCTATTTCACAGGACTCTGCTTTACAAGTAATGTGAAAACCGATTATGTACCACAAATAATATGGAAGCCAATTATGTACTACAATTGATATCAAAACAGATTATGCACGACAATAATACATAAACAGATTATGTGCACAAATAATATGGAAACCGATTACGTACACAAATAATATGGAAACAGATTACGTACACAAATAATATGGAAACAGAACAAGCACCGCAAAAAATATGGAAACTGATTAAGCACCACAAATAATATGGAAACAGATAAATTAAATGTACCGTTTTCAGTTTATAATATTGATGCAGACCGGAGAGCCTGATAAGGACGAAAAACCAAGGTCCCGTGTACGCGTCGGCGTGCACGTAAAAAATCCCTTGACAGTTGGAATTCGATATAAGAGTAAGCCGTAGCGTCGCTGCCCGGGTAAAATTTCCCTCTCAGCACACCGTTTGGTATATGCCCGTCTTCTATTAGCCTAGGTTAGGTGCAGAAGAGTAGGACGTTATAATATTGAACCGTTAAGAAAACGCCCAAATTGTTTATTGTTTTACGTTACTCAGATGATGAATGTGTCTTTAGCTAAGTGCTATTTGGGAATTCTATACCCTCCACTATGCAATCTTATCCAGATACTACCGATGCTGTGTTTGATAAGTTTGGTGACTTCTCACTACCCTAGGTCAGTTTAATCAGGTTGTGTACCAGGATTGATTAGAACCAAAAGTTATTACATAGTGTGATTTCTAGGATAGACTAGATCCAATGGATATTAATTTAAAGTCTACAATATGTACACTAGAATCAAAGGTTATTAATTTATTGCTTATACTAGGGTAGGCCAGAATTATACGAAGTGGACGTTAATCTCTAGAAATGAACGAAAAGAACTAAACGCCATTAGTTTAGGTGTATAATAATATAATCTAGAATCTAAAGTCATTATTTAGTGTCCTATAGCGTAGATTAGAACCAAAAGGCATTAGTTTAGTGTGCATACTAGCGTAGACAAGACCCAATCGTCACTTGTTCTGTGTGTATAGAAATATATGCAATCGGTAACATAAATGAAACATTCGTCATTAGCTTAGTACATACATGTATACTAAGATAGACAAGAACTGAAATAACTAATTTAATGTACTCGTATTCTGTAACAACTAGGAATAGAACCGGAAGTCGTGTCTCTTTTTAAATGAAAGTATTTAATAGATGAGAGTATAGACATATAAATACTAGGAGGCCAACTTTATTGTTAATGTATTTTTTTTTAAATTTATATTTCGACATGATGAGTATTATATGTTTAGAATATAATACCAACCTAATCGGTATTTGGTTTTTTTTTCAAAAAAAAATCTTTATATTAGGAAATACTAAATGAAATCACATATTTCTTATATTAGAATGCCTACAGCATGCAGACAAAAAAATTCTTATATGTCTAGAAAAGAAAAAAAACCGTCTAATATGTGAAGGGAAAGAGTAATGTGTCTCATCAGTTCTTCAACCTATGTAAAACATGTCGTCCTCTCTAAACGTTGGGCAAATATTTATGGTATGATAAAACACATAGAACAGAATAAAAACTCTTGCAAGGGTTGCAAAGAGTATAAATTCATTAGTCAAATGCGCACAGAAGAATTGAGAAGAGTGAAATATTAGCTTTGTGTATTGATTAAACACCGTACATTCAGATGTTTAGAAAAGGAAAGTTGACCGAGAAAATCAGTTCGTCTCTCTATAAATAGTGGTAAATATTTTATCTATATTTTAGATTTGTATAAATGGTTTGGTTAGGCTGGTTAACGCCGTCTTCTCCCTCGACTGACTGTTGAGTTATCGACATAATAAACTGAGTTATCCTGCTAATTAAATAAACTTACAACAGGACAATATCAATATGATTTGTATTGATTTTTAAGCTCCAGCAATCTGTGGATGAACAAACAGTAAAAAGCATGCAAATTATGTTCGTTAAACACGAGTCTTGGATACGAAACTAAATATGTCAACACTTTTTTTTGCGTCATTTATCACACTTGTCGTAAATAGATTATAGCCCCGAGGGAACGTGGGGTTGGACCGATAATAGTGCTGTGATTATACCCACGAGGGTTAGTGGGGTTGGACTGAGAATACGGCGATGATTATATCCTCGAGGGACCAAGGGGTGAACCGAGAACACCGCCATAATTATAGCTACGAAGGACATAGAATACTGTCATGATATTTCTAATACCAACATCGACTAAACACATAACACCTAAACGTCTTCGGGTTGTGTTAGTGTCAGTTAACGACAATTCAAATGGACTTTCTCCTTGCTCGAAAATTGGTCGATCATATATCGACCCTCGCAGCCGATACTCATACCTATTGGGGTTGATGTAGATTGAAAATATTTATTAACTTTGTGCACCTGCTGGTTGATTTTTTATAATGATTATTTTGTGTTCAGCTATCATAATATTTAGCGGGCTTTAAAAGAGTTATTATCTCCTCTTGATGTGTCTCGTGTGTTGGGAGGTAAATTAAACTCTCGCTGTTGGACTAGTCTCTATCATCCATACAAATATTCTACGAATATTAGTCTGGATGGGTCCTCAAAATTTGACGGAAAATAGATCATTGTCTGGATTATCCATTATTTTAAGTTACCACGTACTGAATCTATCAAAACAGCTCGCTTGTCAACGATGACACTCTTTAAAATTTTGTTGTGTAAAGGTTTCAATTGAAATGGTAATTTTCTCTCGTCATGAATCAGACGTATGGCTTCTCACAATCTTCTTAATTCTTCATCGCGATGCATGCTTATTCCTCGTCTCTATTTTGTTTCTAATAATAGATGTGCCAAGTGAATTGTGGGATATATTTCAACCACGCTTTATAGAATCTAGCAAAATCGTCCCGGCTTCATAAGATCTAGCACTTACCGATACTTTCATTGGATACTTTAGCCAAAAGGTTCCATTGCCCATGCGTAACCAAATGTTTGGTTTTTTATGTGGTAGATTATCCAGTAATTTTCGTCAAAAATTGAGAACCGACCCAGACCCTCCGTGCGTTGAAGACTAGGGGGTTCTGGGTGACAGAGACTACTGTTGGACATGTTTATTTATATCAATGGAGTAATGTGCGATCCATGGTGTCCCTAACATTTTTTAAATCTGTGACTTTACTACTAACGCAATTGATTTCTTACCCCAACACGTTTTTGGTTTAACAGTTTCAGAATTGTTAATTTTATTGCATTTATTGGGTGAGTTGAGGTGCGGCAAACCCAAGGAGCGCCATCGGCAACACAAACGTGACGCAGGACACTATATAGGTGGTGTCACTCATCCCAATAATATTAAATTCGAATAATGATAATATGAATCGGGCCTCATGGAAATGAAATGGAGATTACGTCCACTGTTCTGCTCCTAAATTGGGCTAATGAAGACGGTTGGGCTTCACTGACCTAAATCTCTAACTCAATATTATCCATAATAATATTCGAAATTAAAATCACGAATAAGAATTCAATATGGGTCTTTTTCAACCTATATTGATGTTGATATCGCCCTGAAAATGTGGGATCCTATCAACGAAATCTTAAGAGACAATGGACATTTTAAAATCGGTACAGGTTAGAGTGCCATGTTACAACCGCTATTGTAATAACAACCCCTATTGTAATAGGTAATAAATGTAATAGAAATTCACTTAAACCCTTTTGTAATATCGACCCATATTGTAATAATTGCAATTACATTTATTACAATAGGGGTTGTTATTACAATAGGAGTTGTAACAGTGTCATTTGTAATGAACAAAGAATATCATATCCTGACAAAATAATGAGGAAGAAATTATAAAGGACTAATTCACAAACGACAAGATATTAAAAGATTGGACAATGTAGCCGCAAACGACTTCCTTTTATTTGGGACTGTTCACTTTTTTCACCGACCATATTAGAACTTACAATAAATATTTAGAATATTGAAAGTAAATCAATTTATTTCACATTATATTAATATGCGCTTTTAACCCCCTTTTCTTCTGTTTTAAAGTTTCAAAGAATAGAGCTAAACATCTTTTAAGGTATCAGGTTTATGCAACAATTGTCATTCTTATTGTACATATTTTCATATTGATGTACAAATAAAGAAATTAAACACATTCTTAGAATTACAGAATCGCAATAAAGAGTTATATTAGCTTCTTGCATATAAAACTTTAACCCAAAATAATGAAATGAGATCAGATCTTTCTCATAGTAGATGTCTACATAATTTGATATTCTTGAAAGAAAAGCAAATTACTCTTCTCTATGGATGTCGGCGCAGCTGTTATCGAATGAAATAAACATTAAGGTTATTCCAAGGAATGGAATCGACTTTTATTCTCTGATTTTACAATCTGGATTCTTTTTTTTTTCCTTTTTTTTGACAGTTTAATATATTTATTTGTAAAGAGACAATGTTGTGTTTTCAAACTGAGTACAGATGACATGCAATATATTTAGTTATCTAACGACACCGATATAATACAAGACACTTTTATTACGTTATTCTCCAATTGTATAGGATTAGCCCCTAAAGGGAAACATTCTTTTCAAAAGATATATCTTAAACTGTCTTTCGACATCGGATAAACGAAAAGGAGTGTGGTTTAATGTTTTTCACCAACCTATATGCCAGGGCTTACATTTTGCAACTGACAAAGTTTCTTTTACGTCCACAAAATTGTCATTCCGGGTCGAAAGACTAGACGCTGTCTCTTGCCAGGTCTTCCGTCCTTCACCCCCGATACAAGGATTACATGTTTATGTGCTATGATAAACATTTTGAACCTATCAAAAGTCCTTTGCGTCCACAGTAAAGTGCACACGCGACCCCAGTTTTTAGTCCCACCTAAAAGACGCTTGGTGTTAGAACCCTGTATTGGCGTGGTTTCCCCTTGTCAGTGGTGTAGTACAGTGGTGATTGTACCATATCTATTGTCCATTTGTTTTCAAATACATGTAGAATTTGTCATTAGTAATATCACATCCCTTATAAAACATACGAGCGATCAAATCTATGCCATTTCTAGACAAGATTGTTTTTTTTATCTGGTATTTTGCTTCATGTTCTATCACAGGTTATAAGGTTATAGTCATTACACCCCTCGTGTATTAAATGTAATCCTAAAGTTACTCAGAATGGTATAGTCATTAATTCCTCTTCTATTACATGTAATCTTAAAGTTCCCTTCTACATTCTCCTTATATTACTCACATGCAATCGTGAAGTAATCCAAAGTAGTCATTACATTCCTCTTCTATTACATGTAATCTTAAAGAAACTCAGTGTTTTAGTCATTACATTCCTCTGCTATTACATGTAATCTTAAAGTAACTCAGTTTTAAATTTTAAGGGTGTATTCAGTGATCGTTTGCCAAATAAACTACAAACAAAATACAAACTTAACTCAGTTTTAACTTTTAAGGGTGTACTCAGTGATCGTTTGCCAAATAAACTACAAACAAAATACAAACTTAATCAGATATACCACTCCTTAAAAAATGTTTAAAACACATGGTCACCAATACATTGCAACAGTTTAGCTTACAGTTCATCGGGATTTTCCGGCGAGGTTTTTCTCCTTGTCAGTGGTGCAGGCCTGTGGGACTGACGAAACACAGCTGTCTGATCATTAGGATGGGACAAACAAGCGAAGTCTCGAATACACATTTGCGTGCACGTACAAGATCCTTTGGTAGTTGGAATTATGATTATGTCATAGTGCCGCTGTACGTGCAAAGTTTTCTTCATAGCAAACTGTATGATGTATGACCGTTTCGTGAGCTCAATAAGGAGCAGAACATTTTAGAACGTTCAACCCCATTTCTTTTCATTCCATTTAAATAGAAAGCGTCCACGTAATATTACGAATACATGAAACCAAACTGTTGTGTTTTTCTTCCTTCTGTAACATGTCTCCACAGACTCTGATGTCACGGTTGACGGATAAAATATAATAAATATTTTTTATATTTAAATATCAAGAGATTTAATCTGGTAGTAAGTTAGACAAGTGATGATAGTTATCAATCTAAATCCTCTCTCCGATGATCCATTCGTATTGATGAGTCAAAAAGACTGAATATTGTAGATATTTTTCATTTTATGATGTATAAAAACATCCCTATACAATAATGTTATATGGAAGTCTTCAAATTGGCCCCTGGCAAGCCTTTCTCACGTTAATCTTTAGTTTAGGAAAAATAAATCTAAATGACCCAGTTTGCCGATTTAGGAGGGTATGCCATAATTTCGATTGGTTACGTGACGAAGAAATTTTGAATATTTATTTCCTATCAAAGGGTTTGGAGGGGTGGGGAGGGCTCAGTGAGTAAGACGCTAGCTAGAAAACTAGGAATTCCCCGCGACTTACCGGGTGCAGCGATGGCGGGACTGACAAAAACAGTATTTAGTCAATCGGGTGGGACAAAATCCGTGGTTCAGTTTATACATTGAAGTGCACGTAATTGAACAAAGAGTAGACCTTAGTACCCCCGCCCGGTCACTATTTACCTAGGTACAGCTATAACATTAATGAAGCTCGGATCAACCAGGTTGACTTTAAACCGAAGAGAATTTAACGTAGGTTGGGTGGTCTAGCAAGAACATTAGCATGTAAATCTTTGTATGTTATTTATTCGTGAATGTGTTTGCAATACACTACTAAGGTTCAAGTTAACGTTATTGATTTTAGTTGGGATATCCTCTAGATATAAATTACTAATGTAGTCACGGAATGTTAAATATGAAACATTACAATTCGCGAAAATGAGTACGACTCTAGCTATAACAGTCTGCACACAGTGAACTACCCACTTTGAGAAAAGATCTCTGTCGACATATTCATAAATTATTACTATATTTTATAATGTGACTTTATTTCATTTTACATCTCTCATAGACGCAAAGACTAAATAAACATTTTCAATTTTATTAAATGAAAGCAGAATAAATACCTGTCATATACATTAAAGTATACTTAGTGATTTCTACTAAAATCGTCGATTTAGGAATCAAAATGTCCGTCAACTAGCTTCGCGTCTCTTCTCAAGCGGAGTTAATTGTAGACAGAAAGTTTAGTAGGCCTAGGCAACTCAAGTGCGACTCAAGATAAAGTGCAGGTGTTTTTAGTGTGTATCGCTATCCAATTTGACGATAATTAGATCAAATTATCAAAGTGTAGATTTTCATTCTATAAAACAGGTTTTTGACATTATGATATATTCCCGTATTTTTAATTCTAAAGTAATGACAATTGGAAATAAATAAATATTATATATATATATGTCAATGGAGTGCACACATGTATTTGTCTATATTCATCTATTTTTATATTAAATTGTGGTGGAATTCTTTTTCAGCTTAACGTATTTTATCTTTTCCAATCAAACTTTAAAGGAGCTAAACCTGAAACGCCATATTTTCCATAATATTCGGAATCAAAAACACGACTAATTCAATGTTGGTCTATTTAAATCAATATCGACGTTGTTACCTTGTCTTGGAAATATTGGAACACAATACAATTTACTATTAAGACACGATAAACATTTCATAATCTGAGGCGTGAATTCTATGGTTTCAGGCACCATTTGTAATGAAAAATGAAAACATATCCAACAAGATATAATACGGAAGTAATGAGTAATGGCTGATTCACATACGATAATATATTTTCAAAAAACGTCTGTAATGGCATTAGGAGGCGTAAAAGACCACCGTTTAAATTGAACTGTTTACGTATTACAGAACGGAATTGATTATAAATAACAGTATATTGTTTTTATAAATTGAATACGTAACTTTATTATATCGTTCACATTACATTAATGTCATGTGTTTTTAGACGCATTGTCGTCTATTTTAATGTTCCAAAGAATAAAACCATGCGCCCTTTAAATGCTAAAGTATGGCAGCATTGGATATTTTCGTGAATTTCTAAATAAATGGAAAGAGATATCAGATGTTCTAGACCGTCTGCTATGTACAGAATATTTATTTTTATGGTGACAATCTATGGCCATTTAAAGAAAATGTTTTGTTTTTAATTTGCTTCTTAATATAGTGATTTGTTCGACATTTATAGAAAATAATATTTTATTAATGAATCCACCATGTTGTGACATTTATTAAGTATCTGTTTATAATGACAATAGAAAAAAATGATGACATGCCACCTGGTATCCAAGATGATAAATAGATTGTCGATTTAAAGACAAAAGTAGGCGGGAATAACTGTTCTGCTCTGACTAGGGTTATGCACCATACAGTGTAGTATGTAATGAGGGAAATTTTGCCCAGACAGCGGCACTATCGCCTACCTTTTTTTCGAATTCCAACAGCTGTAACTACGAGTTTTTGATTTAGATAAAGTTACATTACGCTCTTAAAGCCCCAATAACACTCTTGTTGTAACTGAATAATATGTCCCAATCTTCATTCTGGTCAACAAATCGTATTATTTTAGAATATTCCAATTAAATGATGATATAAATTTCATCTTAACACACCTATTTTAAAAAATTGGAAAAATTCAACCAATTGATTTGAAAAGTCTAACGTAAACCTTTTCAAATGTGACTTGGATTTTAAAATATTTTCGAACCCTCTGGACAAGTAAAATAGGTTGTAATGGATAATTTACACAACAAGTAGGACACTTAAACATCTAGTACTTAGAATAAGGGTATTATTTACTCTCTGGAGCTACCAAGCCAGCAAGAATGTTATTGTCCCTTTAAATGATTTTATGCATAGCTTATAAGGTCTTGCAATGAAAAAGAAATAAAATATAGCCTCTTCCCATTTTTCTCTCCATCGACTGAGCTAGAAAGAAGACCGGGCGTTTGCTATGAGGGATATTATTTGGCCTGACGGTCTACTTTCATTTCGAATTCCAACTATCTATGATTCTTGATGTGCACGCCAGTGTATACAAGCGACATCATGTTTTCGTTCCACCCGAACGACTAGACACAGTCCGAAATAAAAAGATACTGGTCTTGACGGCGGTCGTCTTCCGAATGGCGAGATTATGCTAAAATGCCAGTACTGCTATGTATCCCGGGTAGGAATATTATTTTAACCATTATTTTCTTATTCCTGTTAAATTACAAGTTCAGCAAATCTCGATTCCTCGATTCTGATTGGTTAAAAAATATGGTGGAATGGAGATAAAGCCCATTCTCAATTCAGAACAAGAAGTGTCTACTAATTTTTCAAGAATTTTTAGGTGGATTTAATCCTGATAAACTATATATTATGGGAGTGCTAATAATTGTAGGCAGGTCTGGTATTTCTGCAATGGCCGCTTTATATGAATGAGTATTGCGGGGGGATACTATCTGTAACCCTAAGAGGTGTAAAAGGTAAGTATGACCCCTGTTAAACATACATTATGCACGAGCTAAATCTACCTTTTGTATGTCTTTCTTTAGGCCTGAAATGTTGTAAAAACTACCAATAAGACATTAATTAACTTATCTAGACCGTAATCAACGCTAGCCTGTGATATTTGTTGGATTATGATCCGATTTGCTGCATAAGCCATAACTTTCCTTCATGATTTAATGATTAAATGGATAATCGAGACTATGATTTTGCTCGCGCCGACTTTAGTAATGATGGTCGAGGCTAGGCGGAACTTTCTATCGCTTAAATCTCGGTTCATAGTGAATCAATTTGACTGAAATTTTCAGCAAGTTGCTTTTACATTATTTAGCTTTTAACTATTAAAGTGTGAACTACCCATTCGTTATCTAATCTCCCATAATGTATCTTTAAGTCTTCTTAAATGTTTTAGGGGGTTAGTATTTACCAAATACTCATTTATATAAATTTTAAGCAGCCATTGTGGAAGCCGGAAATTGCCGAATATCCCCAACCGATCTAAAATTAGCATCTCCCATATATTATGTCTCTTGGTATTGCTTTAGGGGGTAGTACTTCCTTTCAACAGCCTTTCAATTCTCTAACAAGTGATGCAGAGTTTCACTCAATTAGAAGAAATAAACAACATCACAACATATGAAAAAATAACATGGTTATTAAATTATTTATGTATTGTGTTTTAAATGTGTACACTTCATTGACTTCAGTAATCAGTAACATTTTTATTATTGTGTAATACGTTCATCAGGTTCAACAAAGAAAAATATTACATAACAGTTTCAAACTTCCATTTAATTATGTGATATATGTTTTAATCAAGTAATTATATAACGTAAGAGCTTATCACATGTCACCATCGTCATAAAATATCGTAATGATCTATCACAAAGAAATATAAGAATACATTTTAGGTAAGAAACATCGTAAATGGTAAGCGAAATATGATAATGAAGTATCGTAATAGGGACAATATCGTAATCTGCCCCCGTAAGAAAACTAAGAATGTATCGCAAAACGGATACAACTGTAAGACTTAATGTAACAAAGAATCGTGAAAAAATATCGTAAAATGGATATATTGTTACATGCCATCGTAATCAAATATCCTAAGGCGTAATTCTTCTTCCTAAAACGTAATGGCATTTGGAATTAACTTTAATCAAAATATTTAGATTGATCGGTTGATATGAATTTACTACATGTGAGCAATCGTCCTGGAAAGACTTTATTTGTGCATGTAACTAACTAAAAACTGTAAGCTCTAAGTTTTAAGAACATGCAATATCGAAACAGAGCGTTTTTTGGCGGAATCGTCACCGGATAAGTTGGGAACAAAAAAAGGAAAAAAAAAAAAAGAATTGTAGTGTTAAACAGTGAATCATGCGAACTGTATTAATCTTTAGAGCAACTTTATGTACCCCCCCCCCCCCTTCACCCACATGGCTGACAATCTTCCAAAATCATTCAAACGATGTATATACAATGTTTGGGTAAAAAGTGTGGATTCTGTATGTAAAAGAACTCTGTTATTTATGATTAAAACCATAAACTTTTAGTTTAAGTTTCTGAGCAAAATAATGCACAAAAATATAACTTGTAATACAAGTGATGCAGACAATAATACAAAAACAACTAACATTTTGTAGTCGACGTGGTGCCGACAATAAGACACAGAAGTTTAAAGTGAAAACAAAAAAACAAAGAATGACTAACCTGTTTGTAATATGAGAATAAGACCAGTTAAAATGTATACACCATAAGCAATAATATAATTCCTCATACTTTCCTCAAATTAGTCAAAGTCTGCCAAACAGACAAGTTAAGGATAACAATTTGTGTCAATACTAACGCATTTTAAACTCTGTGCCTGTAGGCAAACTCTTATTTGTTAATACCCCATCGACAAAATACGTCCTCGTATCATCGACCACTCAGCTGACTCCGGCTATCGATCCCATATCTCCAGTTTACAGAGAACTCTACGAAATTCGCCACTCTCAGTAACCTGTAGGCTTAAACAACAAATCTACCAAATTTGTATACAGGATGGTTTTCAATATTCGTTAATCCGCCAGGCATCAATAGCACCGACTTGAGTCCTAGTCAATAACCTATAGTTTTCTTGTCAATATATTTCAATAGGAGACTCAATAGCTGCCTTCAGACAAGTGGTTAGAGTAATTAACGGCCGTGGATTCTGTTGTATTAACCTTACTAATATCGCACGGTACTCTCAGTAATGGCCACCTATTCATCTGGATACTTCATATCACTGAAGACAGGAAGACGTTATTTATTTAAACATATTTTATTTTCTCATATTATAATTAAACATGTCTGCAACCTACCCTTATCAGAGTAAATCATTCACACGACTGACGAATCGTGAGAAATAAATTAATCTAGAATAGTGTAGAACAAAAACACAGGTTATTCCAGAAAGGAAAAAAATAACACGGAGAATTCCAGACAGAAAAATGACAATGGGATTCTAAGACAGAAAAAACCACACAGGGAATTCCAGAAAGAAACAAAACCAGAAGAAAGCACAGCAAGGGGAATCTAAGATAAAAAAAAACATGGGGAAGTCTCCCCCCCCCCCCCCAAAAAAAAATACGGGGAATTCCAGACAGAATAAAAAGCTGGGGAATTCCAGACAGAAACATCGACAAAGAAAAGAACAAGGACGATAACTACAGACAGATATATATATATATAGCTTTTTTCGTCTTTGTGTGCATGAATCGGAGTAGAACCGCATAATAAAACAGTACACCATTTCTTCCAAATTAGATAGGCTTCTGTGTGCAGATATTATTCAAGCCCATTTTGGTTTACTCTTAATCGTCACGTCAAATTGAAAATTAGTTTCACCAAAGTACAGCATGGTAATTATCCCTTAGCTTCCTAATCGGGAGCCACGGTGGGTAAGGCGCTGGCTTGATAGCCTGGAGATCACCTGTTGGATCCCTTCATCGGGATTATCCGACATGGTCTCCCCTTATTAGTGATGTTGGTTGGAGTGCCTGACAAGTACAAGTGTCTAGTCGTTAGGATTCCCAGACAGTTTGAATTCAATATAAGCGTAGGCCATAATGCTACTGTATGACGTAATAAGTCCATCTTCATTATCCCAGTTTTGGAGCAGAACATTGGGACGTTAAGCTCCATTTAATTTCATTTCATTTATATCCCTAATTCAAGGTAGACGGAGATTTTTAGACCTATTTGTATTTTTTAAAAGCCAAAATAGGACCTAGTGCTTGTGTACCAGGCTTCCCTAGGAATTGTAATTTTCAGATTCAAGGAAGCGTCAAATATGTCGGCACGATTCTGAAAACAGTGTTAGTTATATACGAGCACCAAATTCAGTGTGTCCCGGGGAAAAAATTGCCCAGGCAGTGGCACACCAGATTACTCTTATTGCCACCATGAAAATGAAATGACGAGTGTTTTAACATCTACTTTTGGCACGAACAGGCATTAACCACGAACGCTCATCCGGAAGCGAATATTGTTTTCCATAATCCGATAATAGAATGTCGACTGATTTATAACAATTTTACGTTGAACATTTGTTTGGTACGAATGTTATAAATGTTCACCAATACCCCGGGCATATGAAGGTAATCCTCTAATTTCTGCCTGCTTTCAGTAATAGAATATATGACATTGCTAGTTTAATATATTTGATGTATAGGAACTTCTCCCGAGTGCTTGAAAAAACTATACACGGGTGAATCGAGGATGCTAATGCAATAAGGTGGACGAGCGCCATTTCACACAACCCGCCAAAAATAGTATTTTGGCATATTCTTTTTAAACCAGAACACAATTGACTGACATTATATACTGCGATAAAAATGATAAACCGATAAAAATGAACAAGTTGTTGAGAAAATCTGCTAAAAATGAATGCATATTTGAAAAATCAAATCATAAAAAAACGACGCATTTGCACTTAATTGCAATAACATCCTCAATTGCGATGTAAGTTTTGTATATTCTGGAATATTTAAAATGTTCACTATAGATGTTAAAAGGCGCTTGGTTCTATTCTTTGGATTTGGGCCACGCTGGGTATGTGAGAAAGGCGCTTGCTCACTAACCTGAAGGTCGTGTTTTCCATCCCGGTGTGGATTCTCCTGTCAGTGGTACAGAGCAAAGGGTCTAATAAGGAAAATTGTTTAGCCGTTCGCTGGGACGAAAAACCAATATAACGGTAAGCCGTAGTGCCACTATCGGGGCAAAATTCCCACCATAAAACACTGTATGGCGTATGTACGTCGTCATTAACCCAGTCGGAGCAGAAAAGTACGATGTTAAACGCAATTTCATTTCATTTCATTTATTCTTTGGAGCCTAAAAATAGACGAAAACGGATCTAAAAGTGGGTATTAATGTAATGTAGATGTATAGCCTACTATGTGGTTTATATCCCATTTTTATTATTTTTTAAATTGTATTTTCTAATCAGTTATGTTCTGTGAAATACGCGAACAGCCTAAGTTATGTTCTGTGAAATACGCGAACAGTCTAAAATGAACGACAGTCATTTGCACCTGTATAATCCATTCATTACGTTTATTTTAGTTTATTTTTTTTTGTGAATGAGTCGTTTCTAATTTCTTCCGCGTTATCTTCTGGGATATTCTTTCCCTGGTCTTTACAAAAGGCACTCTAGACCATAGCGACAATAGAATACACGGATCGTTTTTGGATTTACAATTGTGCATTGTGTCTTAGCTCATTACTATCCACAGTCTTCGACATTGAAAATACGACTTATTGGTCAATTTACCTACATAGATGCTGTTATCTTATTGGGACAAGATGGGCGTCTGATATCCAAGTTGTGTTTTTCGCCGTTTGTAGGTACTCGAAGAACGAGGCTAGACATATTCCACAAGTCATCTCAAACGGTGACGCCATACTCTTGCGCAATAAATACTACTGGTATAAACTGGAATAACCAGACGTTACAAATTGCCATTCGATTGAGGCTCTTCGCGTAATTACAGTAAAAACAGAAACGATAGAATGTAAATCAGTTCATATACGGTCATATTATATTATATGCGTTGCGACCCGGTTGTTTAATGGACAGGGACTGTTCTTTGTCTATAATTGAAAGGGATATGGTTATATACAGTTGTGATTGGGTAACATAATAACATAGTTGTCTTTCTGTGTCTAAATATTTTGCTCTATGCAATTATATATTCTTATACACATTGGACCCATTATCGTTTGCAAAATTTTAACACGTTCTTGTTCACTCATATTTGCTTTGTTCTTAAATGAAATGGATTTAACGCCCTACTTTCCTAAACCGACCTCGTGGGTTTTCTTCGTGTCCTTCGGTTTCCTCTCACTGCTAAAGACCCCTACGCGTATGTGAATCATTGTAATAAAATCAAAACGATATGTTGGTCCCGACATGACCCATACGGGCATACGCAATACATATCGTTTTGATTTCATTACAATAATTCACTTGCGCGTAGGGGTCTTTAGCAGTGGGAGGAAACAGAAGGACACGGAGAAATTGTGCTCTTACAACAGCCTTACTTTGAACTTTCACAGCCAACACAGCCCAGTCATTTCATTTCACGATCTGACTCTGTGGTATATATTTAATATCAGTAGACATTGGTTCAAGTGTTTCCATTTTGTTTAGTACGTCGATGTAAGCAGCGTTCCTTTACTTTAAGCATGAACATCAAACAATAGATGAACAAATTACAGTTTATATTATAGGTGTTCGCCAGGGAAACCTGTAAAATACAACAAGTGATGAACTACAAGTTAACTTGTCTCGAGGTCTTTATCAGTACAATGGTTTAATCATGGTGAAAGTCGGTTAAGTTTCACAAGTTAATAGACGCCTAAATCACACATTTATCAGGAATTTATTTCTGATACGGTGCATATTAGAGGTTAGATGGGTCGAACATTGCTTATGTAATGTGGATTATATTCTAAAAACAGATTTCCAGTCGGTTGTACGCTGTGTTTACTCTCGACGATACAACTTGGGCCATTTTTAACGTAACGTCTTCAACTATTGTGCTAGATTCGCACTATAACGATTCGCACTATACGATTAAAATTGTGGTTATAATCGTAGAATAATCGTGGGGATCATAATATGAAATGAAATGGGGTTTAACGTCCTACTCTTTTGCACCTAACCTGGACGATCCTATTAAGTCTTATCATATGTGCCCATCAGTGTCCACATTGACACGAACTGGCACGACGAGTTCACGCATAGTTTGCGCATTGTTTATGCACTTCCCGCACTGACACGACGCTTTTGCGCTAATCGGACGGTGTCGTGCCGACTCGAGTCGTGCCAATGCGTGCCACGGAATCGTGCAAGTGTCAACCTTGCTTTATCTAAACGTATCTGCTGCATGTACCAGATCGTGGACTCAATATAGGTCATCTTATTGTAATGCATCGTACCTAGCATAATATACACGGCACTTGGTCTACGATTTGCGACAGTGGGAACATAACATAACATACACGGCACTACGATTTGCGCCAGTGGAAACCTAAAATAACATACACGACACGGTCTACAATTTGCTTTGGACAGGACACAATATACACAGACACGACAAAAACAAACGTATGTTTCAGATCAAGTGAATGGACGCCGCTAGGTGATGATACGGGATGAGAGGGGACAATTATCAGTCTGTTCCACAGTTTCTTTTTTTTATTTAAATGCACTAGTTTGTATCACCTGCAGATGACAAAAACAAAAATATAACGCAGATGTCGATGTATTATAAAACGTATTCCTTGAAATCATAATCAAAAACAGAAATGTCTATAATAGAATATAGGTATTAGATCACTGACTCTATTTACCATAGAGCCAGTATTTCAAACACGTCCCGGAAGCATATCACCTATCAAACATATCAATCTTGCAGAAACTAATGAACTGTCAAGGGGACATAATTTATAACATTAAACGTTCGTATAGTGGCGCCTTTCATGGCATATCATTTATTTGATACATACATTGTGATGACCAATACCATATTTTTTGGTTCCACTATAGATGCGCAAAAAGGCTGAACCTAACACGTGTTTGCCTGTAAGTATTTATGGATTGAATGCTTGGGCCAGCGTATGCTTACTCCTTCTAAATCATCAGATATCGTGGGACTTTCAAACTGCTAATTTGATTTGGCCATACTTACGTGGCTCTGGTGTATGTACGATTTTTTTAACACTAACCCCAACCTTGGCCCTAGCTACGATGGGTGGAATGCTTGAGAAAGCACATTAGTTATCTCTTCTAAACTATCATCAGATATCACATCTTTCGCGAGGAGATTACATTGTTAACCCCATTTAGCTATTTACGATGTTTTATCACTATAACCCCAAAATGTAAACACAGCGCCTATTTTTAACACTAACCCCAACCTTGGCCCTAGCTATGATGGGTGGAATGCTTGAGAAAGCATATTAGTTATCTCTTCTAAACTATCATCAGATATCACATCTTTCGCGAGGAGATTACATTGTTAACCCCATTTAGCTATTTACGATGTTTTATCACTATAACCCCCAAATGTAAACACAGCGCCTATTCGTATTGGAAGATATGGGTGGGATGCCCGAGACAGAGTATGTTCATGTCTTCCAACCCATCAGATATCACACCTATCGTGACAAATTAACACTGTTAACCCCAATTGTGACCATTAACTCAGCCATTAGCTTATTAGTACAAGTTGGCACCTACCCAAACTCTGTGACCGAAATCTCACCCGATATACCAAAATTACAGTTAGCGCCAATTGGTAAAAGTTGTAGCGAATGGAATGCCTGTGGCAGCGTATGCTTACCCATTCTAAACTAAGACATATCCCATCTATCGTGACAAGTTCACATTGTTAACCCTAACCACGACCCTAGCCTCGGTCCTTAGCTGATTAGTTCAAGTTGGCAGCTATTCAAGCTTTGTGACTGAAATCACTGCTGATATACTACCATTACAGCAAGAGTCTATCAGTTTGAAACCCAGACTGACAGTTGATGTTCGATTAGTATTACAATAGACACAAATTATAGCAACGAGGACAAGGTTGCTTCGTATTATTTCTATTTCCATTACTACGGAACACAGAGATGTTACTTTCTACTTTTGAACAATCATATTGTCTTGGTGTTTCAAATAACACCAGATGATATGTGGGTAGGTTAGGCAGGAGAAAGTGGTATTGAACATGAGTAAAGATATATTATATACAATAACGTGATCTCATTTGCTATTGAAAATCAGCGCGAAAAAGATTTATAAGATAACTAATCTTAAAGAAGCTAAATCGATATTCGTTGGTACCTAGAGGTGGACACAAATGGGTTACAACGCATATAATACTGTAATATGAATGTATAAAACCGATTTTTCAATCGTTTCTGTTTTTACTGTAATTGCTAATCAGTTATATTCCACGAAATACGCGAAGAGTCCAAATTGAACCACAGTTTTGGTGTTTACATTGGTTTTATTCTCCGTTGTGGGATATGTTAAGTCTCGTTCATCGAGTCGCTTCATTAAAAATACCACTCAATGATTCTCATTGCAGTTTATATCAAGAATCAAATAATAAATATATTTTCTACAAGCCCTTATCTTTCTGTTTGTTACAAGACATTCTACAAGAGGGCCATTTCGTTCAAACAGTAGTAAAGCAATCAAATACGATCGTCGCGTTTGTGTTGGCGTGGTGCTGAGAATATACGAGATTGTGTTTCGTCGCATTAGTACATGTACAACAAATTGTTTTACAATCTGAAGAAACTACAGGAATAAATACCACAAGAAAAGCTTGTAAATCGGGGGTGGGTCGGGGTGAATATAAAATATATTTTATCATCTGATATAACACAATGAATTACTATTTTGGATCCATTGTGATTTTATTAGCAGGTGTTTGCTGCTCAGCTTGTCAGGAAAAATGTTTGAGTTATTGCAGTAAAAAAAAAGAAACACTTTCATAACTATCATCATAACCAGAAAGAAGGATAATGTCATTTATTAATTAGCCAATAACCCATTAGCTGCTGACACCGGGTTGATTGTAACATCATTAAACTAAACAATAAATCAAGTCTATTTACACACAATAAAATACACTGTTTATTTTTTACACAATTATCTCCGACATAGAGAGCAAATTTAACGAGTTTTAATCATAATAAACTTCACAGTTGCAGCATTTTCAATTTGTCGATCAGTAGAGTAGAATGCTGGCGATGAACAAGAAGAAGTGATTGTCATATTTTTAATTATAAAGATTTATATCATGTTGGATGTGATCTGACATTTGACACGAATTTGATCGTTAGATTGATAGCTTGACTTATTGTGTTATTTAACTGGGCAGCTTGACTTGTTGTTTTATATGTTAGTTTCTGTTTGTCGGTTTGTCGTCCCATACGAACGATAAGACAACTGTTCTTGTCAGGCCGTCCGTTTTGCATCACTGACAAAGGAAACCCATACCGGAAAATCTCGAACAACACTTGGGTTCGAACCAGCAACCCCGTAGGGCCAAGAGTCAGTATCTTAATCCCAAACATGCACATCCCAGGAAAAATCCAGATATTCCGTTTATACAAAGAGTTGGAAATCTAAACATGCCTAGTTCCTAAACATGATAGTTAATAGCCAGAATAAAGTCAACTCAACTCTACAGTTAATCTGACCAGCAAAATGACTATGGGAAAGCGTCAAGTATTTTGATCTAGTATCAAGACAAGGGGATGACTTAGTAGTGATGTAGAAAATAAAAATTACAATATCCTTTAAGTATGGCCTCTACTGTTAAATACATCCGCTTATTTTTTTTATTTTTTTTGATTAATTTTGTGTCCGGGGGACTACATATTGTTCGAACGTTGGTAATATCGTTCTTATCACAGTCTAATTGAAATCTGTCAATACTTTGCTTTTTTTTTGTTCAAGGTATAATGAGTTTTTGTACTAGAGTAAGGCCGAATACCATCTTCATATTTACACTGCATATTTGCAGTAACATCTAACAACATCTTTATATTTACATCTAACAACATCTTTATATCAACACTGCAGTATGATCTAACATCTTCTTTATATCAACACTGCAGTACGATCTAACATCTTCTTTATATTTACACTACAGTACGATCTAACAACATCTTATATTTACATTACAGTAAGGTCTAATAACATCTGTATATTTACACAACAGTAAGGTTTAAACAAAATCAAAGAGCGAATTATTTATTTCTTATATTCATTGAGCTGAGCTATAAAACATTGCATATTTCTCGTCTGTACCAGTTAGCAAAATAAATGCATAAAATCTATTCATCCTGACGAAGTTCACCCCAAATAAAACTGAGCGGCGGTCATAAGTTAACAAAACTCTAGACACGGAATCATATAAATCAATACGAGAGAGACGTATGAATTATTATAACTTTCTCCCATATCTGACACCTTAAAGATATATTAACCCCATGTCTTATTGGATATAGATGTAGGATGGAGTTCAGAATCGACATAAAGTCGCTCAAAATCCAACCACGTCTAGACATTTTGCTTAATACAATTAACAATTTCAAGATTATTTTATAAAACGATGCCATTGTTACTTTTAAAATATTAAACATTAATTGACAAAAGACGAAAGAAGATCTAGTACGTTTTCTAAACATTTATGATGACATTTGATTTTGTCCATTTTATATATTTGTTCAAACCAAAAGATGTCAAAAAAATAAACGAATATTTTTTCTTTTAAAACATAAAAAATAATTTGACAAAAAAGTTAAAGTCATCAAAGGTGGTGATATGTTGCTACTTGGGTATTTTGGGTGTCGAAATCATGGCAAAAGAAAATCCGTTGCAGTGTACAGATTTGATCTGGAAAATGATTTTCATTTGCATCTGTTAAGACCAAAAGGAGCCAAAATATGGACGGAAACAGCCATAACAAATCAATTACAAAAGGTTACTTTGTGGTGAATAATGATTTATTTTTTGGAGCACAGGGTTGCAATAATAATGTTGATTTCCAATCCGCCGTTCGATTCTTGCGAATTAATAGGTGTTTGCTACTCAACTTGCCATTAAAATGCTTGAGTTATTGTAGTAAAAAAAAGAGAAAAACATCCACAACTATACATCATAACCAGTAAGAAGGATAATGTTTTATAGCTCAGCTCAATGAATATAAGAAATAAGTAATTCGCTCGTTGAATTCTTTTAGACCTTACTGCAGTGTTGATATAAAGATGTTGTTAGATATAAATATAAAGATGTTGTTAGATGTTACTGCAGTGTAAATATAAAGATGTTGTTAGATGTTACTGTAGTGTAAATACAAAGATGTTGTTAGATCGTACTGTAGTGTAAATATAAAGATGGTGTTCGGCCTTACTCTAGTACAAAAATTCATAACGTGAACAAAAAAGCAAAGTATTGACCGATTTCAATTAGATTGTGATAAGAACGATATTACCAACGTTCGAACAATCGGTAGACCCCAGGATACAAAATTAATCAAAAAAATAAAATAAGAAGTGCAAGCAGATGTATTTAAAGATAGAAGCCATATATAATTTTTATTTTTATATTATGTCGACTAAAGTCACTACTAAGCCTTCCTCCTGTCTTGACACTAGAATAAATACTTGACGCTTTCCCCAAGTCATTTTGCTGGTCAAATTAATTGTAGAGGAGTGCTATTTGTATTCTGGCCAATCACTATCATGACCAATCCCAGTAACAAGACAAAATATACATTTCATTATAGTAAATGTTATCATATTGTTTGTTATAAATTTTAAGGGACAATCAAAGGGTAAATTCTGTTAACTATTAAGTGCTCTTCCTACATGGAAAATGATTAAATTAATGATCTCAATGGTGAACTAGTGCTATTTGTCTACTAAAGTGAGAGAGAGAAATGGGGTTTAACGTCCACTCGACACAAACTAGGTCACTTCGGGACCAACATAGGGGTATTTAGCAGTTGGAGGAAACTGGAGCACCCGGAGTAAACCCACGAGGTTGGACAGGCGACCCTACTCCTTGCCACGTACAAGTCTACTATAAAGAATAGGCGCACTCTGCCCAATACAAGACACCTGCCAGGACTAAAATAGTCGATAGTTAAATTCCTTTAAGTAAAAGATAGAAGATGATAATATCGATAATCTAATGATATCGATGACTGATTAATATTTTCTTTTCAGAGATAGAGAGAGAGAAATGGGGTTTAACGTACACTCGACACAAACTAGGTCATTTCGGGGTTAACATATGGTTTAATTTTATTTTAATAATTCGCTTGCGCGTAATATGGGTCTTTAGCAGTGGGAGGAAACCGGAGTACCCGGAGAAAAATCAGGAGGTTGGACAGGCGACCCTACTCCTTGCCAAGTACAAGCAACAGTAAGCTGTATTTATAATAACAAACCGTTGTTTGATCTTGTTGTACCTAATTTCATGTTCTAGTTCATTTATTGTAAGAAATTGATTTAAAAAAGAGAAAAAAAAGAAAACAAAAACCCAACGAGAAAGCCAACATTGGGAATGGCTAAAGACGCAAAGTTTTGTATGAGTATGAATAGGCACGCACACCGTAATTAGCGTTCGCTGGTTAATTGATTTTGGTATCGTTACTAACAAGCTTTACTGAGCAACTTGATGAATGAAATGTAACGCTGTAACAAGTAGTAATCATTTCCTTACACTTGTATCTTTCAGATTTGTATTTTTAACAAATAACATGGCATTACAAACCAAAACGGTCATCTCTCTCTGTCTAAATCTTCATAATGCTTTCATAAAGATGCATTATGTAAGATATAGATAAAGAGCTGCCCGAATTTGCTATAATAGGTTTTATTTAAAAAAAAAAATAACGAAAATGAATATACTGAAAATCTGTGTCAAATTAATTTATTATATTATATGCGAAGATATGATTGTCAGAAATCTTTACAAAATGTAGCGTAGATTGCACATTATTGTACCGTTATCGTTAAATGATGTTCTAATATACTTCAAATCGCAGTCAGAGGGTTAATTGTGTTAATACATATTTAAATAATATGTTATAATATGACGTCTATACAAAAACCATCACCAACAGCAATAAAAATAAAATACAAACCACGCTTAGTGAAAATCTTATAAAGGCTGACGAAACATGAGTTTAAATTTTGTTATTAAAATACTCATAATTCAAATTTAGAGATTATTTATTTCAAGGTATCAGGAAGATTATTATGCCGACTAACATTTTAGAATTTACGGACATCAATAAAATGTTAAGCGGAAAAACGACGTCCTCGTTAACAAGTATAACTTATTTAATAGCTATGTTATAATCCGTGACGTGCAATGGGTGGTGCGTGCATGTGAAGCGGAGAGGCGTTCGAGACAAGAAACATGTTTATGTTTTAGTATCATCCGCATGATTACACGTTATTGTCTTTGACAGACTCGTCGGTCCGATAAGGGCAAACCGCTATGAAAAATCCAGAATAACTTTCTCGGACAATAGCCTACCAGGGACTTTACGGTTAGTGAGTCTTCGCCTTTGTCACCAAACCGTAGTGAAGTCAGATTGCATTGAAAAGGACGGGCACCGCACACTCGTTACATTACGTCTAGCCGTTTGCACCGACATTTGCCTGAAAGGATCAAATAATCATGTATTATAACATAACCCCTTATTCAAATGGAGAATCCATTCATGTACAACACTGGTGCCGAATGTACCTTCAAGCGTGTATATAATGTTTGGCATTGTCGTTATCCTTCGGAACACACATTGTAGTCTTAAACATCCCCCACAATCCCAGACTTTGATCAGATGTGTTTGAAACACACTTTCATCTTCCACTAGTCGTAAGGGTGGCGGATTGCGGGGGGTCTCTTAAGATGAATATCCTAAGGCCATTCTTCATCTGAGTCGTACACTGTACAGCATTTTGTTGTATAAATATGTCCATGTTCAAGTGATATACAGTCCTGAGTACGCATGTTTAAAACAAGTACGATCAATCGTATTATGTGCCAGGAACTATCCATGGTGTTTGAAGAAATTCAAAAATCTAATTGATCAAATCGATGCTGCGAATTGGTTGAAGAGCGCCATTCCCAGAAAAAGAATAAGATGAAGAGGAAGGAGAGCGTCATTCCCAGGAAAGGAATAAGATGAAGAAGAAGCGCAAGAAGAAGAAGACGTGTAGCGATTATTGACAAATTCCTTGTCCAACACCATTCCAGTAATTATAAACATCATGGAAACGGCAAATACACAACACATAGTAAAAAGCATTGCGCATGTTCTATCTGCGAATGGATTCGTAATTTAAAGGAACTATCCTGATTTAAACAGAGTTTCAGAATTATAAGTTCGTATACGTAAGAAATTTAAGCACCAAAATATAGAGGACTGGTGTATTTACCTCGTCGCAAAGTTTCAGTTCAAAATATGGAGTCGTTTGGACCATAACCGCGTATCCGGACACGAAACCCTTTTAAGATTTCGGGTCAGTTCTTACGTTGGGTGACCAGTTAATCATTTGTGTTCAGGGGGTCTAAATAGTGCTGTACTGGATAAGGAAAGGTAAATTTCACCATGTGCTGTCTAGATGGATAGGCAATGCCAACAAAGCCTTAAGAATTCTGTGCCGCAGCAAAAAGCAGACTCGACAATCGTATAAAATTCCGCAATGTCAAGAATCACTACGCTTGGTTTATCGTTGACATTAAGATCTCGTCGTGTCTCACGCGAGCGACAGAGTCCAACCAGAGGGACTAGTTCCCTGTCCATCTTTATACGGTCCATGATTTCACCTTCACATTATCTTTATAAAATAAAAGTCTTGTTTTATGTGGACATCGTATAATACAGCTTGGATCACCTTTCTCCATTTCCAGAGGAAGATTGCTCGCGTATATGGAGTTAGGTGCTCGGCCCTAAGGTAAAGGATTTTAAGGGCTCTTTAACAACAACCCCCCCTCCCCCCAAAAAAAACCAAAAAAAACCAAACAAACACTTTGTTCTCAAATATATAATCGAAACTGACCCTTTATTAGTATTATTAGTATCATATGAAACTGGAAAAAGTTCAACATTTTCAGCCAAAGTACTCTTACAATTTGAGATATATATTCACTCAGAATAAAAGTTTTACCTAGATGAAAAAGGGAAATTATTAAACGTGCATTATGCAAGAGCAAAATCTACTTATTACAAGTTTTTAGGTCTAAATAACCAATTAGACATTAATTAACTTATCCAGACCATAATAAACTCTCGATGTCAAGGCTAGCCTTCGATGTTGGCGGATTAAATTACTATATGCCGCTTAACGGCCATTGATAATTAAATCAATCAAGTGGATAATCGAGACTATGCTGTTTATATTAATGATTTTAGTAATGATGACCGAGTCTATGCGAATATTTCACTCACCCCGTTCTCGGCTCATAGTTGACCAATTTGACTGAAATTTTCAGCAAATTATCTTTACACTATCTATTTATCTTATCGCAAATAATGTGTCTTTAATATATCACTTTTGATGGTCGTAAAATATTCTTTAAAGCTGTAGTGTTCTTCAATTAGAAATATATGACCATAAATCAGTGACACATTAGCAGGAGGATTAGAAAGAGGGTCAGTGAGTAAGTCCCGGGTTCGATCCCGCCGGTGTTGGAGAATGTTTTTCTAGCTTTTGTTTGACAGTGGTTTTAGACGGGGTTTCGCAGGAAACGCCGATAAACCATAATTCAGTTTTAGTGATAAATTGTATTACTCGCAAGAAAATATGTAATTATATGTCATGTATTTGAAGTAAGCACAAAAAAGTTGCAAATAAAAAACTGATGAAACGAAAGAAAAAAATATAGACAATTTCATCTCACGAGCAGGATATAAGAAAAAGAAATGTTTACATAGCGCAATAAAATCAGGGTTATTTATATTGATTTTATGGGAGATTTGGTTATATACATGCATACAATGAACATAAACGTCTCTGTATGGCCAGTTTCATCAGTGATCCACGGTCAAAACATCCTTAATCATTTTTCATGATTCAGGCAACACGAAATGTAGACGAGATGGGTTGAATAAGATCATACTATTACAGATACGTGGCACCGTTTGTCTTTCTAGCATGGCTACAGTTAGATCAATACTTATTAATCGTCAAAGATTTGATGAGGATTCGGGATGGTGTAGGGTCAAATGGCGGATTTACACTCTAATGGTGACCAATATCAACTCTTATTCAAGGAATCAGCGGCCATTTGTCAACATTTTCTCATTAAAATACATCCGTTATTTTCATGGCTCAAACCTAAAGTTAATAGAATACGTGGAAAGGATACATTTAATTTGTTATTTTAGGTTATTTTTTGTGGAGCGTTTGTTTTCATGGAAATAACTAACAGTTCTAGGTTTCAACAATACAAGCTGATTAAATCATAGATCCTATTTCCTTTCGTTTTTGTATCGTTCAAAATTTAGTTTTATTTGTCTGTACTACTCTAGCATCTGGAAGAATTGTTACAGAACAGGCGAGAGGGATTAGAAAATAAAACAGAGAGAAATCGGGTTTAACGTCTACTCGACACAAATTAGGTCACTTCAGGATTAACATATGGTTTAATTTTATTTCAATAATTCGCTTGCGCGTCCAGGGGTCTTTAGCAGTGGGAAGAAACCGGGCCAATGAACAATTTGTTACGGTGACTTCTTGGTGTGCCGTGCACGGAACTGTTGTTAAATCACTAGTGTTCAAAATTTCTTTTTATCTGTCAGTACTTCTCTAGGATCTGGAAGAGTTATTATATAGCAGGCGATCTGGGTGGCACGAGGAGTTAGCCAATGAAACAATCTGTTACGGCGACATCTAGGCGTGGCATGTACGGAACTGTGGGTAAACGTCAACTCTGGCGCGACTTTCCACTACAGCCGGACAGATGTTGATGTAGTGTAGGCCAGCGAAAGTATAAAAAAAAAACGAAACGAAATAAAGATTTATTTTAATCCGATTGTCAAAAACAGTTTTGAAACTAGGCAGTACATTAATACTTCGACTAAACATACATTATGCAAGAGCAAAATCTGCCTAATGTAGGTCTTTCTTTAGGCCTGAGATGTTATTAAAACTATTAATTAGAAATTAATTAACTTATCCAGACCATATTCAGCTCTCGATTTCCAGGCTCACCTGCGAAATTTGTTGGATTGTAGTCCGATTTGCAGCAAAACTTTCCTTCGTGATTAAGGATTAAATGGATAATCTAGACTATTAGTTTATTCTTACCGCCTTCAGTAATGATGATCAAGTCTAAAGGGAACTTTCATCCACCCAGTTCCGGGTTCATAGTGGATCAATTTGACTGAAATTTTCGGCAAATTGCCTTCACATTATGTAGTTTTTAACTTGGGGATCACGTGGCCAAGTGGGTAAGGCGCTGGCTCGCAAGCCTGGAGGTCGGGTGCTCGATCCCTGCAGTGGCCGAGAAAGTTCATCTCGATTTTCCGGCGTGGTTTCCTCTTGTCAGTGATGAAGAACGGAGGGCCTGGCAAGGACAATTGACTAGTCAGTCGGATGGGACGAAAAACCAAGGTCTCGTGTAAACATCGGCATGCACGTGAAAGATCCCTTGGCAGTTGGAATTCGATATAAGAGAAGGCCGTAGCGCCGCTGTCCGGGCAAAATTTCCTTTATAGAACACTATATGGCGTAAGCCCGTCTTCCATTAGCCCAGTTTAGGTGAAGAAGATTATGACGTTAAAAATCCATTTCATTTCAGCTTTTAACTATTATAGTGAGAACTGCCAACTCGTTATCTAATCTCCCATAATGTATCTTTAATGGAATACGTTGAAATGATACATCTATTATGCTTTTTAAGACGATTTTCCTAGAGCGGTTTTTTTATGAAATGGTTCGAGCATTCAAGAGCAATTTTGAAACTAGCCAGTATTACCAATATTTTCCAATTGAAGGACTGTACCTGTTGCGTAATCGAGGGTGTGCCATAATTATAGTTTGGTTGCACCGGTGCCACATTTAAGTGTTTAAAGTTACATTTATGGGATGACAGTTCTCACTATAATAGTTAAAAACTAGATAGTGTAAAGGTAATTTGCTGAAAATTTCAGTCAAATTGGTCCACTATTAGCCGAGAAAAAAGCGTTTGAAATATTCACATAGCCTCAGTCATCATCACTCAAATCATTAATATAAACAGCATAGTCTCGATTATTCACTTGATTTAATTATCAACGGCCATTAAGCGGCATATAGGAATTCAATCGCCAACATCGAAGGCTAGTCTTGACTTTAAGAGTTTATTATGGTCTGGATAATGTTAATTAATGTCTTATTGATTATTTAGATAACATCTCAGGCCTAAAGAAAGACCTGTAATAAGCAGATTTTGCTCTTGCATAATGCTATTTTAAGGAACTCGTATTCTGGGTTTTCCTTTGAAGGTTCTTGATCCTTAATCCCATTCCTTAATATGACAATAAAAAGAGGTCCCGTGTTTTCTAGAAATTTATGGGCCGCCAGGAATCGCGAACACATTGCCTTTGATATTAGATGATGTGTAACACCATTTATACATTTTTATACTGACAAAAAATTTCATGTCGTTTTCTAATATGACCAATAGAAAATGGAACAATGTACATCCGACGTCCTCGATACGCAATAAATCGATCCAGGCTCCATTATTTGGTAATTTCTATGAAAAGTACTCTTAGGACTAAATTCTCAAAACCAGTGGAATGCAATTTTACGCTTGTTTGATTCTATATATAAATTACGTTTTGTTGGCTACACAAACTTGTGTTTGATAACTTAACGTTTCAGTTCGTGTCTTTTTGTCGTGATAAGACACAATTTGCTCGCTGCCAATATCCGGTTGACCCCTGACCGTTAGTTTCGTATCGTATTACGTGTCTGACCCCTGTAACACGAATTCCACACTTGGCTATTCGAGACTAACCGAGTGAGAAATATGACACGAGCGAAATTTTTATGTAAAATATAATTGAATCAAGTCAATGTCAACAAGTGAGTTTTAGCGTTATTTACAAAACGTGACCTTTGACTGTTGCTGGCTTCCTGGAGGCTTTCACTGTGATTAAATTCTGTCTACACGGATACCTTTCACACAATTGGCTTGTCTTTCCTGGTATTCGATTATAAATCTTTGTTGGAAAGAACCTATCATTGTTGCTCTTTCAGTTAAACATATTTAGCAACATATCACCGAACTGGAGGATTTGGATTACTGACATGTATAGGTTTGGAAGTTCTGAGAACATGTTAACTTATCTAAATAAAATGGGGTTTAAAATCCCACTTCTCTGTATCGACTGGACTGATTAAGACTATCATGCGCCATGCAGTGTGGTGTGTGGATGATTTTTCTGGGACTTTAGCAGTGAGACACACTGATTTCGAATCCCAACTGTCAGTGGTTCTCTGAATGCATAACAATGTGTACACGGGGCTTCTGTTTTTCGTACCACCTGAACGACTAGACACGGTTTCGTGCCCGTCCCTCCGTCCGGAATAAAAAGGGATCGATCTTAACGGCGGTCGTCTCTCAATTGATGAAATTGTTCTAAAATATTAGTCACTACTTCTTTGTCCCCCAGAGCCCTACACCTCTGACAATGGAGAACCACGCCAACACCTGGGTGAACCCGAGACCACTGGCTATCGAGTCAGCGGCTTAGTCACTGATCTACCACTGCCCCCGTTCGAAATAAAGAAATAAAGAGAGAAATGGGGTTTAACGTCCACTCGACACACACTAGGTCATTTCGGGACTAACATATGGTTTAATTTTATTTCAATAACCCACGAGGTTGGACAGGCGACCCTACAACCGGGGATTCGAAACCACGCCAGTTGACTCGGTGGCAGACCGCATGATACAGCGCACGCATGCTAACCTTTCGGCCACCCAAACCCCCTCGAAATAAAGACAATTCTAGTGTTGGGTGACAATTGCGTGTAATAGTAGGCCATACGTGAAGGTCGATCAGTTATCTGACAAATGAACACCGGCACCCTGATGAATCAAATCCTAATGAACTCACACTTAATGCAGTGACACGAAATGTCCGTAAATTAGATTTTAAAAACAGTTATCTCGCCACTGTAGCTTTTGTCATTATCAGTAATTCAATACAATAATCACTAAGATCTATTCTCTTGACACGCTACTGGTATTTTATTCGTCTTATAACTGCTCATTTTAACTGTGAGAGAGAGAAAAGGGGGAAGGCACTTTATGCACTTTTTATTAAATTTCAGCCAGTCGGTTGTGCAAAGATTTTTTTTTTAACAGTGGGGTAACGCTTAGGCATAAAACTTTACTCCTCATAAGAAACATGACATGACTGCCCACATTACTAGTCTTGACAAGAAAGTAGATGTCTCATTCGTTTCCCATGGATTTTGATTGTGTACGAAGTAAATTTATATTTGAAATGAATATTAGCGTCTCGTCTGCACCGACCAACCGATTAGCGCCCTACTGTTCCGGTCTGAGCAAATGAAGATAGGCATACGCAATACACTGAGTTATGAGCGACATTTTTACCGGAAGGCGACGCTATGGCCTACTCTTATTTCGAATCCCAACTGCCAAGGGTTATTTTGCGTCCATGTCAATGTGTATGCGGGACATCGAGATTTCTTCTCGCTTAGACGATTAGAGATCTTTTCCTCTGTTTTTGGTGTCCTCGCCCAGATAAAAAATAACACATAGAGCAGTTTGGCCAAATTTATTGCTAACCCAACACTGAAAAATAAAACAAATTTTTTCATTAGTAATAGATGGGGGCGGGGGGAATGGTGTTTAACGTCCTGTCGACACAAACTAGGTCATTTCGGGACTAACGTATGGTTTAATTTTATTTCAATAATTCGCCTGCGCGTAGGGGTCTATAGCAGTGGGAGGCAACCGGAGTACCCGGAGAAAACCCACGAGGTTTGACAGGCGACCCTACTCCTTGCCGCGTACAACCGGGGATTCGAAACCACGCCAGTTGACCCAATGACAGACCGTATGATACAGCGCGCATGCCAACCATTCGGCCATCCAACCCCCAGTAACAGATGGGGTTTAACATCTCATGCTCATTGTGGTCTTAATCAGTTGGGGGACCTGGAGACAACCTTTGTCACAAGCGAGGAATCAAAACATACCTCATGATCCACCACACCTACGAAAGACTATATTTACCACTCATCACAAAATGTTTTTTCGGGACTAACATTTGGCATACTTATGTTTCAATAATTCGCTGTATATTAGGAACCCTGCGATTTACCGTTTATATAGAACAATGGTATTTTATTTGTTAAGATATAAATGTACTTAATATGTGCTTGTAAAAAATTGACGTAAATAAAGTGTGGTAAAAAAAAAAAAAAAAAAAAAAAAATAATTCGCTTGAGCATCTATTAAAGTGGAAGGAAACCAGTTGATCCGTACTGAAAAACCCACAAAAGTTAGACATGTGACCTCAGCATTGTTTTCAAAAATCATAACTGATTAATCAAAATTGGATACAAATTAATAAGGCTAAATCAAGATAAAAAAAGTAGCCATTGAGTAAGTTACCTGTACAAATAACTGGCGGTTTTGTCCATCTGCCTGACCTACAAACAGAAATTGCACTACCAGACGGTCGATAGCCCGGCACGCATCGGTAGAATACTCTGGATCCTTCAGTTGTCGACCTGGGTCGAAATGGTCTCTTTAAGGGATAGGATGGAGGATGTCCACAACCAATCACTGAAGGCAAAAAGAGAAGCAAAAAATAGATTTAAAATACACCTTTTAAAACTTTAATTCTCTTTGAGATACGTATGAAATAATATTATTTGCAAATATAATAGACAATCTTCTTGGAGTCATTTTTGATATCAAAAATCATCGACACTGAGGCTTTATATAGCACAAGAATAACTTTATATTTGCGTCTGTGCGTTCATTTTATATTAGATGTAATGGAAACATAAGTTATGATCGATAATTTGGTTCGATATATTTTAATATGCTTACACTTGGGTGGTCCAGAGCACCAGGTACACATATTTGAAAGCCTCGTAAGGTTAAAGTTAAGTACTGTTTGCATACATTTCGAATGCTTCAAAAGGCTAAAGTACTGGTCGCATATATTTCGAATGCTTCAAAGGGCTAAAATACTGGTTGCAAACATTCGAATACTTCACAAGCCTAAAGTACTAGTTGCCTCTATTTTGATTGAAATTACTTGGATAAAATGGTGGTTGCTTTTCGAATGTTTGATTTCGCCATTTATCTATTTATTGACCGTTTCTAAAGATTGCTGCACGGTAATATAAGTATCAGATACATACCCTTTTTAACACATATGGGTCCACGTGTCCATTTACCATTGGCTGAACATATTATAACATTTAAACCCCTCATGGCATATTCTTTACCACATTCAAATTTAGCACTTGATCGTAATACTGTTTTATTGTAGGTGACTTTGGCACCAGGTGGAACGTATGGTTTACCACAATCGACAGCTAAACAAAAATAAATATTAAAACGCATTATATCTAGAAACTTAATCCCAGTCCTTCGGCGAGCCAAATCCATTGGCGAACCGAATTCAAATCCTTCGGCGAGCGGAATTTAAATCCATTGGTGAGCCGAATTCAAATCCATTGGAGATCCAAATTCAAATCCATTTGCCGAATTCAAATCCATTGACCAGCTGAATTCAAATCCATTGGCGAACTTTATTCAAAGAATTTTATCTCTATGACTTTAATATCGTATCTCTTATGACTTTAAGTAATCGAAGTACACAGGTCGCCATGAAACCAATTCATGTTTAGACTTACCGACGTTTCCACTAGTCGTATTTAATCTGCATTAAAGGACAATATTGGTGTCAGTCATTATTACATATATGTGATAGAACTGGTTAAACGCATTCCAAATATAATTTTAACACAGAGATCATTGCTGTTATCTAATGACAGCCTATTCTTTTTTATTTTGAATTGTCAGTTATCCTCTCACCGTGTCATTTAACTTTTCATCGTCAACTGAATTAACATTGGAATGAAATTCGCCCGTGTGTCTGTTGTCGCTCGTTATTTCATTCAGATATATAGAAGGATAACTCGTGTTTGTCATCATTTGTCGTATATTCAAGTGTTTGCTACACATCTGCCGTAGCAATGATCCCTGTGTTAAAATTATATTTGGAAATTATTTAACCAGTTCTATAAAATATGTAATAAGGACTGACACCAACATTGTCCTTTATCACCCAATAATACATTTGACAGTATTAGGAGATATCGCTTTACATGAATTTGATTGGTCAATCAAAAAGGAACTACTTTCTTTTATTTTAAAGAAACCACTTATTTTAAATAAAAAGTTACTTCTTTTAGTTAAAAAGAAACTGTTTTTATTTTATCTCGAAGGAAATACTGGATCAATATATAGGACTTTGAAATAGCTAAACTGATGTATCACTACGCTGTAATGTAATAAGATTCTTAAAAGTGAAATCTATACCAAATAATTATATTTATTTATTTGTGCATGTAAGAAAGGATTGGGTGATAAATAAAATCTCCAACTCGTGTTTTTTGATATCAAAAAATATCAACACTCGTTGATAAAGTAAAAAAAAACTCGGCAGAGCCTCGTTTTTTTTACTTTATCAACTTGTGTTGATATTTTTTGATATCAAAAAACACTCGTAGGAGATTCTCTATTTAACACTTGGCCTATACAATCAGATGATCGACAACATCACCGTTACTCTGATATATTAATACAAAATGGGAGACAAATCTTATTAAACAAGTCAAGTCATCCATCAGTGATTCAGACCGCAATACATTCGTTTATCTCCCCTTGTCAAAATTATAGAGTCGGGCGTATTGTACACTTGCTGTATACAAGGGTTGACGTCCTGAAGTTCTGCACCTACTGGGCTGGTTTAGGTGGGCTTGTGGCATTTGGTATGCTATTAGGGTAATAATACCCATTCAGCGGCGCTATGGCTTCCTCTTATATCATCCCAACTGCCAGGAGTTCTTTTCTGTGCATGCCAATGTGCACCCAGGGAACTAGATTCTTCGTCCCAGCCTTCCCCGTCATGCCTTAATGACTGAATAATATAAAATCAATTATAAACGTCTTACGTATACACTTTGTCTTTGGGTCTGTCCAGTTCCTCGACACAGCACATTCAGAGACGCCCTTTCCTGCCATGTTATGGCCTATTTCACAGACATAAGTAACTTTATCGCCAAGTTTTCGAGTAGTTATGAAGGGGCGAGCATTGACAAACTTGGGCACACTGGCGAGGCTGCAGTAATTATCGTCCTCTGAAAGAAATATAGGAAAGGATATCAGGTATAAGAAACAGAAAAGCTGGAGTAGGCGTTTGAGATGCAGTTATTGTCATTGCGGATACAAGCGCAATGAACGTAAAGTTGCCCGAGTTTGATCAGACAAGGGCCATTTTACCTACTCTTTTTCATCTCCCTGCTCTACTGAATTTTGCTCATAATGACTAATATATACGCACTACGGCGATATTGGTATAATTGTATGGAAAGATATCGCTGCCAATATTAACTGGTCTGATAAATTGCCTTTTCGGTTGATTAAATTATGTAAAAAGTTCAAATAACGGCAATGATAATGTCAAAATACCTCTAAGGCCAAAGTTAAATGTAAAACATCAAATGTAATGAGCCAAATGACAAATATTCTATGCGAAAATGTTGTTTTTTGACGTGTCAACATTTTACTCATTACAATTAAGAGGACACAAAGGGCATTACTCGGTTAATTGTTTCTAGCCCGAGATTAAGTCAAGATCTCCTGGTTAGCGAGCATGAGTCTTCTCACATATTCATCCAATCAAATATTCGATATTATAAAGTTGTATAATAACTGAGCCTACCTTTACAGACAAGAGTTGGCACTGCCCAGGTACCATTTAGTTGACAGCTTGATCCATATACACCAGACGTTTTCACGAATCCTTGTTTACAATTAAATAGTACAGTAGCACCATAAGTTGTAGTTGAAGCTTGTTTAGCTATTGTACTGTTACCAGGGGCAAGAGGAGCCTTCCCGCAATCAATAACTAAAACAAAATAAAGAAATAAAATGGAGTTTAACGTCCTACGACAGGCATACGTCATACAGTGTGCAATGTGGGAAATTGCCCGGACAGTGGCACTACGGCCTACTCTAATATCGAATGCCAAATGTCAAGGGTTCTTTTACGTACACGCCAATGTGTACACGGAATCTCGTTTTTTTCCTACCCGAAGAACTAGACAGCTGTCCTTAACAGCCCCCTCTCCTGCATCACACCGGAAAATCTGGGCCAGTGCAGAGATCGAACACCCAACCTCCAGGCTAGCAAGGCAGCGTCTTGCCAACCGGGACAACTATAACAAAATAAGTACACATTTAAAGTTTTTATCTTGAGAATAACGCACAAATTTAAGGATTTTTCTCTAAAATAAAATACAATTTATCTCAAGAATAAAGTACAAATTTCAGTCGTCTTTCTAGATCGAATTAAGGTTTTTTTCTCGAGGAAGATGTTAGGAGCTGTCCTTTCCTTTTAGATAATCATGAATAGTGTACCAACAGTAAGAAATAAGAACTGGGGGCTACTGTTCTGCAACAACCAGCCTAAGGCAGACGTGTGCTATGATAGACAATTTTGCACCTAGTAGAATTTGGAGATATGCCTTAGATCACTTACCTTGACAGATTGGTTTGGCTTTACTCCAAATAGCTTTCTTACAAGATATTTTATTGGTTCCACCTATTTGTTTATATCCCTTTTTACATTCATATCTGCCTTCTGTCCCGTTTTTTAAGTGGTTCATAATCAAAATAGCATCCGCATGCGCTTCGGGTATTCCACACTTTGTCACTGATATGTGAAAAACAATATGGCAAAATTAAAACTAATGGTTTAGAAAATAATGAACGAAGATAAAAATGCGCTTTAACCGCCCAACAACGTTTTGATTTTCCTAGACAGCTGTAGTGTATCAGATGGTTATTAAATGCATGCTTTAGTGGTTGGTGCTTATTAGATGTGTGTTGCAGCGATTGTTATTTATCAGTTGCATGTCATAGTAGTTGGTTGGTGTTTATTAAATGTGTGTTATAGTGGTTGGTATTTATTACATGTATGTTATAGTGGTTGGTGATAAGATGTATATTACAGCGATTGTTATTTATCAGTTGCATGTCATAGTGGTTGGTATTTATTACATGTATGTTTTAGAGGTCGATGTTTATTAGATATATGGTATAGTTGTTGGTATTTATGTATGTTATAGTGGTTGGTATCTATTACATGTATCATATAGCAAATGCTATTTATTAGATGTATATTATAGTGATTGGTACTTATTATATGTGTTATAGTGGTTGGTGTTTATTAAATGTGTGTTATAGTGGTCGGCGTTTATTGCATGTATGTTATAGTGGTTGGTATGTATCATGTATCTTTTCGTGGTTGTTATTTATTAGATCTGTCTCATAGTGGTTGATGTGTGTTATAGTGGATAGTGCTTTATGTTACAGTGTTTAGCGGTTATTAGATTATGTTACAGTCTTGAGTCCAAAGGCAACACATAGAAACTCACTTTTTTCTTATTTTGAGAAAACTAAGGAAAACGCAATGAATGAATATTAAACCCCAGCTTATTGATTGATTTTACCATTGAGTTACTAGGTTTTTCCGTGACATAGTAGGCAAATGAACGAAGTTGCTACAGTGTGTCATGGGCGTAACTGCTTTCAAAATCAAAATATTTAAAAAATATCTAGTACAACAACAGGAAGCACATACCCCAGTAACTACAAATTCGCTCCAAACTCAATTTTGATAGAAAAAAAAGTGAGTTACTAGGTGTTGCCATTTGACGGGAGCAGTGTTATAGTGGCTGGTGTTTATTAGAAGTATGTTATAGCAGTTGTTGTTTGGTCCGACAATATATAATGCCATCGAAGTCATAGACCAATAATTCCACAAATGAAGGTTTATGAAACAGAATTAATCTCCCAACTTACTTGTACAAACAAAAGTCGGTTTAGACCAGGTTTTGTTTTTCTGGCAGACTGTTGTTCCATTACCATCACCATCATAACCATGTATACACTTGTAGGTTGCCACGGTTTTATACAGGGTAGAATTTGTAGATAACATAGCATTGTCTATAACCGGTGCTGTGCCACAATTAATCACTACAATAAACACAAATTTAAATAATATGTTTTAACTTTACAGTTAATAGGATTAAACGCTAAGGAGATATATAAACACTTGCTGTTTCGCATTTAGAGGGGTGTTAATGCCCAATAGATTATTAGGACCCAAGACAATAGCACCCCTCTAAACGCGAAACAGGTAGTGTTTATCGCCATTGTAACATGCTATGTAGGATCTTAAAGAAATTACTAAAACAGAAAGGGCTTATTATTGTCCAATATACAGTGTCTAGTTGCCCAATCAAAACGCAAGATTCAATAATTAAATCAAATTTTTGATCTAATGTTTTTAAATTTGACAATCGAAGTACAATATATAGAGAGCCAGAGGGGAAATGGGGGTTAACTAGGTCATTTTGGGACTAACATATGGTTCAATTTTATTTCATTAATTCGTTTGCCCGAAGGATATTTTGCAGTGGGAGAAAACCGAAGGACCCGGAGAAAACCCACGAGGTTGGACAGGCGACAACTACAATAAACAATCCTACTTTCCTGCCTGCACCGACTGGGCTCCCATATAGTGTGCGAGGAGAGAATTGCCTGGATAGCGGAACTACGATCTACTCTCGATACTTCTTTTACGATCAAGAACACGTGTATCGTACGGTTTCCATCACTAACAAATCCCAATCCCAAGGCCCTTTTCCGCCCAACGGCGGGAGCGAACCGAGACATACAAGTGAGCGAGTTACTCAATAAGCCACCCATATTATAAAATAGTTACTAGGGTTACATCCCCATCCAAAATAACTAATTACACTGAACAATACTTTAAAAAAAAGTTAATCGGAATTTGAGTTACGTATACTCTGTTTCCAATGAACTCAAAAGATCATACATATCAGTGATACCGTTATTTCTATACTAAGACTGACTTATTAAACAGTTGTTTATTATGTTATGTGATCCCATCATAAACGATTGTTCATACATATCTTTTCACATCCACAACGATGCCACAACATCCCCGGCCAGGATGTTGGTGTAAGGGCTATGTTAACATACGGGTACTACTTTTTTATTGCTTCGTATTAATTGTAAGGCGTTGTTTACAAAACTGACAAGATGTCATGTTTCATGTTTTGGGTGACCGTTTCGTTTGTAGATACAAGAGGTCCACATGACTTTCTTATCCACTTCATTTTGCACCTTTTTCTCGTTTAGCAAAAATTCATTTTAATTTTTTACCTTTACAAGAACCTGTAGGTTTTGTCCAGGCTCCATTCAACTGACATTTAGCCGGTGTAAATACCCCAACAGTTTCAAAATCAGCCTTACATTTGTAGGTTGCTACACCATTAGGCTTATGGCTGCTGACGACTCTTAAAGCATTAAGTATGACTGGCGCTTTACCGCAAACAGTTTCTGCAGAAAATACAATCAAATAAAAATTAATGAAGTATCCGGGCCCTTTGGACCAGGGCACGACATAATAAGTACGATATATGTTAGACCAAACAGTGTTTTATTCAGTGTTCTTAATATTTAGTTCTTGATTCGTATTATTTCTTCTGCTGTATTTCAATCTATGTACATTAAATTAATATCTGTATCCTAAAATCAATATTTGTTTACATTTCAGACATTTGTCATATGAAATTTGTAAATTGTACTTTTGTTAGATTTAATTGTATTCTAATACGATAAAATTTATTTATCAGAAACATACAAAGAAAAACAAATCTGGAACAAGTTTCCAAATACAAATCTCCAAATACAAATTTTGCAAAACGTCAAAAAACATTTCTTCAAAATCATCTCACTTGAAAAGGTTAGTTTTAATGTACACGTGTCGAAATACTAGCCTATAACATAATTATATACGGACTATGGATTAAGAACTAAGAATACTGAATAAAGAGTTGCTTAGTCTTCCATAATTTCATTTTTTATTTCTTCATAGTCTTGAATTAATAACTCACTCAAAGGCTAAAGTGAGATTGCTTACAAAACATTTATTTAAGAAAATAAAATCACAATATCAACGTATTTTATTCAACTGAATTCAAAACAAAGTCCCATCAATACATAAGTCCACAATACACAAATTAGGGCATTTCACGACTATCGTGGTTTAACTGTATTTCAATAATTCGTCTTTGCAAGGGGTACTTTAACAGTGAGGGAAAACAGGACGATGCGAAAAAAACCCAGGTCGTTGGACAGGTGACCCACTCTTTGCCACGTACAGGCGAGGAATCGAAACCATGTCAATGACCTAGTTTGTAAGCACGCCACAGAAACCTGTCAGTCCCTCTTAATTATTGAAGCATGGGTTGATCAACATGTAAATTAATTTTCCATCCACGTTTTATCGATATGGTTTTATTGAACTATTAGATATCAATCCATCGGTTGACTCCTGTGCAAGACAACTCCATTTGACGTTGTGAAAGTCTCCAAAGACGTTACAATAAAGTAATAATCTTACCTTTACACCCGAGGGTTACATTGGCCCATTTTCCATTTTGTAAACACGTGATCTCAGCCTTTGTACCATTAACTTGATGATAACCAGCCGGACATCTGTAAACAGCTCTTGCGCCATAATGCGTTTTATTGAAAGACTTTAATGCAATGATTCCTACCTTGGCTATAGGCTTACCACAGTTTACACCTGGTGCAAAAAGAATTATACATACTGTCATGCTTTCGTGAACAAACCACAAAAGGCAAAAATAACATTTTGTTGCATCTCTTCAAAGTTAAACGTCCTGATATACCCGTAGTTATGACCTTATCTGTGTTACTGGATTAAGCCAGATTGGCGGACCGATCTTTCGGCACCATAATACGCCCATACTGAAATGTCGGGGATATCTAAATAAAGTATACCAATACCTTTTCAAAATTAATAAATTGGATAGTATTTACCTTTACAAAACAGGGATGGTTTCGTCCACTTTCCATCGCCACCGCAGGTAATGTGCCCTTTACCAATTTGCGTATAGCCTGCATTACATTTATAATTACCACTGGAAAGGTAAACTGTCTTGTTTACCACTGCAGCTGCATTTTGTAATACAAACTTTGGTGGACCACAATCCATTACTAAAATAAAACAGAATAGGTTCGAAAAAAATACACTTTTAATCTGGTTATTAAATATTTCATATTACATATATATTTTGGGAGATTAAATAACGAGTTGCCAGTTACCACTATAATAGTTAAAGTTAGATAATGTAAACGCAATTTGCTGAGAATTTCAGTCAAATTGATACACTATGAACCGAGAATTAAGCGAATAAAATATTCCCCATAGACTCGATCATCATTACTAAAGTCGGTACGACAAAAGCCATTTTCTCGCTTATCCATTTAATCATTAAATCGCGAAGGAAAGTTATGCATCAAATCGGATCATAATCCAATAAATATCGCAGGTTAGCTTTTACATCGAGGGTTGATTATGGTCTGGATAATTAATTTCATTGTAATTAATAGTTTATATAACATTCCAGAAGTAAAGAAAGACCTACAAGTTGAGCGTGATTTTCCAGCGTGGCTCGCCTTGTTAGTCGTGTAAAATGGATGGACAACCTAAAGCTATTGGTATGGAACGACAAATCAAGGTCCTCCGTACACATTCGTGTGTACGTTAAAGAACCCTTAACAGTTGGAATTTTGAAATAGGCAATAGGCATAGCACCGCTGTCCGAGCAAAGTTATTTACCTTACAGCAGACTTCATGGCGTATGCCCGTCTCCATTGCCTAGCTCAGTAGGAGCAGAGCACTAGGAATTGAACCACATTTTCATTAGGATTTCAAGCAAAATATACCCGGGCATTATATAAGTATAAACAACAACATAGTTACTTACTGAATCTATTTGAAACGTAAAAAATAGGTTGCCAGGCAACGAAACATACGCCCACACAGCAGCCAAATCGTCCGGGCAGTCAACAAGAGTTGTCACATATTAAGGAATTATCAGAAAATCATTAGAATTTGTTTGGTTTTTATAATCAAACGTTTTTTTTTAAATCAGATAATAATTGTGACCTCCAGAGGCACCACAAGCTAAAAAGGGTGATTTTTCGTACAATCAGGGGACATAATTCAGGAAGTAATGACCCGATGGGCGCAAATATCGAAAGGAACCAAGATCTTTGGGTTATAAACATACATGTCAAGTTTCATCAAAATCGGTTCAAAATTGTGACCTCTATAAGGTCCACAACCTTGATATAACATATTTTCACAATATTCACGTACAAACGGCGGCCATTTTGTCCGTCAATTTTGGTCCGATTTTCACGAAATTCGAATTCAACATTCATAACCATGGAACGGTGATATAGTCAAACGTTTTTTTAAATCGGATAACAATTTTGACCTCCAGAGGGACCACAAGCTAAAAAGGGCGATTTTTTGGACAATCAGGGGCCATCATTCAGGAAGTTACGATCCGATGGTCGCAAATATCGAAAGGAACCAAGATCTTTGGGTTATAAACATACATGTCATGTTTCATCAAAATTGGCTCAAAATTGTGACCTCTATAAGGTCCACAACCTTGATATAACATATTTTCACACTATTCGCGTACAAACGAAGTCCATTTTGTCCGTCAATTTTGGTCCGATTTACACGAAATTCGGACTCAACCTTCATAACCATGGATCGGTGATATAATCAAACGTTTTTTTAAATCGGATAACAATTTTGACCTCCACAGGGACCACAAGCTAAAAAGGGCAATTTTTCGGACAATCAGGGGCCATAATTCAGGAAGTTAAGATCCGATTGGCGCAAATATCGAAAGGAACCAAGATCTTTGGGTTATAAACATGCATTTCAAGTTTCATCCAAATCGGTTCAAAATTGTGTCCTCTACACTGTTCACAACCTTGATATAACACACTATTCGCGTACAAATGGCGGCCATTTTGTCCGTCAATTTTGGTCCGATTTTCACGAAATTCAAACCCTACCTTCATAACCATGGAACGGTGATATAATCAAACGTTTTTTTTAAATCGGATAACAATTTTGACCTCCAGATGGACCACAAGCTAAAAAGGGTGATTTTTCGGACAATCAGGGGCCATAATTCAGGAAGTTACGATCCGATTGGCGCAAATATCGAAAGGAACCAAGATCTTTGGGTTATAAACATGCATTTCAAGTTTCATCCAAATCCGTTCAAAATTGTGACCTCTACACTGTTCACAAGCTAAAAAACGTGATTTTTCATACAATCAGGGGCCATAACCCATGAAGTTACAGTCCGATGCATGCCAATATCGAAAGGAACCGAGATCTTAGGGTGATAAACCTATGTTTTAAGTTTCATTGAAATCGGATAAAAATTGTGACCTGTAGACTGTTCACAAACAATTGTGGACGGACGGACGGACGGACAGGGGCGACGACAATATACGTCCACATGAAAATGTGGGCGTATAAAAAACGATTGGATATATGATTGACTTATGACCCGAAGTACTATAAAAGACACGAAGTGGGCATAGCGACATGCAGGCAGACAGAGAGGGGGTGGCATAGATGGAGGAAGAATCAGGGATAGAGACAGCGGCAGGTATAGTTAGGCAGGTATAGAACGGGGCACATGCATGGGTAGACAGAGAGGGTAGACAGAGAGAGTGTGATCGAGAGAGGGCAGCGAAGAGATAGAGGAGGGAGGGGGAAAGAGGGGGGGGACAGAGAGGGAGAGCCAGATAGGCAGAGACAGCAGTCCGGTATTTCGGGAGTAACTTTTTTATATACTATTCAAAAAAAGTAGGGGATATTTGATTTTTAAGTGTTATTAAAGTCATCTAATGAAACTGACGAAGAAACAAATGACAAAATGAAATGAAGTTCACATTCATCGATTTATTCCAAATGATCGTTAGACTAAGTAAGGCACAGACTGGCCATTATAAGGGTAAAATGATACCCGGGGTCAAACAGCAAAGTTACCACAGCATCACAACAAAGTCAGTAACGGGTAAATCCTCCTCTGTTTGCCAAACAAGCATTGATCCGACGTGGCATACTCATAATGAGACGTCTAAGGTCATTTTGGTCCAGATTGTCCCATTCCTGTTGCAACGCAGCAGCAAGTTCTTGGACATTGGCAGGACGTTGTTGACGTTGACGTAACCTCTGTCCAAGCATGTCCCAGACATGCTCGATGGGGGAGAGGTCGGGACTCAGTGCTGGCCAAGGTAATGTGGTGATGTTCTGTTGTTGGAGGTAACCTGTAACGATCCTGGCCCTGTGACATCTTGCGTTGTCATCCAGGAAGATGAAACGGCGGCCATGACGTCGTGCGAACGGCACAACATGGTCTGCCAAGATGTTGTCCCGGTAGTACCGGCCTGTAACACGCCCTGCAACAACATGTAAAGCCATTCTTCCAGCAACAGTGATGCCTCCCCACAGCATAACAGAACCACCCCCAAATCGACCATGTCTGATGACGTTAACGTCTTGGAAGCGCTCGTTTCGACGACGCCACACCCTCCTACGTCTGTCCAAAAAATCAACAGTGAACCTTGACTCATCTGAAAACATCACATTGCTCCAGCGTCGATTATCCCAGTGTTGACGATCCCTACACCAACGACGTCTTGCCTGAATGTGATGATCTCTCAAACAAGGGATCACGCGAGGATGTCGGGCGCGAAGGTGACCCCTATGCAGTCGATTCCGAATCGTCTGGCCACTCACTCTCACACCAGTGTCTGTTTGAAGACGAGCGCTGATCTGATTTGCTGTGATGACACGATTTCTCAAGGCCAAGGTACGGATAAATCGATCATGGGCTTGAGTTGTCGCCCTTGGTCGACCTGAGCGTGGTCTGTCCTGTACAGATTGTGTATCACGGTGTCAGGACCATAGCCTGCTTATGACAGACTGAGAAACATCCATCGTCCGCGCCACAACCGCCTGTGTTGTGCCGATCTGTAGCATGCCAAGGGCACGTAACCTTTCATTTTGGGTAAGCCGACGCATATCAAAATTTGTTTTCTGGTCACTAAAACAATTAAACTGATGTTTCCACCCTGGCATTCAATGCCACAATGACTGTAACATTCAAAGTCAGAGTCGTGCAAATCTTAGGTTGGACCCCCATGATGATCCCAAGCATCACCTGCATTCCATGCGGTAGCTATTGGTGCGTTTGGGCGTCACATGTAACTGGAAATGTTTCTTCTGTTAGGTTCTATAGTGACTTTTTTGGTAGTCATTTGCATATTTTAGTATTATGCCCCCAAAATCAAATATCCCCTACTTTTTTTGAATAGTATATTTTGAGCCCCCACCGAGTACAAACCAATTATATATTATGCAATGTAACTTACTAGTGCAGATTAATTTGTTAGGTGACCACTTGCCATCAGATGTACAGCTGATACGATCTATACCGCTCTGTACATAACCAGCATTACATTTGTATTTTGCTGTATATCTATAGGTTGTACGTAAATAAGAGGAAGTAGTATGAAGAATCTTCTCAGGTTTCCCACAATCTACAGCTAAAACATTAACAAAATTAGGCTGGTATAATATTAGTCAGAAATTACTTATAACTGACAGTTTTTTTTATATTTTGTATGGCGATCGTGTTTCAGTTCATTAGAATTAACGACCTTCCGGTTATTTAACATTATATAATATTTGAGACCAAAAGAAAGATCTGCAATTGGAAATGCAATTGGATTTAATTGCCTACTTTTCTGTTCAGGGTCACGTACATGTGGGGGATAAAAACCACGCCTCTTGACGTAATGCCCCACCTTATGATCCAACTCGCAAGCTATAACTATTCAGCCACCCAAACCTGAATAAATGGACCATGTTGGACAATCAGAATAAACTTTCATGGCCGATATCAGTAGCCCTATCGAACACGTGATCGCCAGGTTAGCAAGAGAGCATCTTCCCGAGACACCACGGACCTATATTTATTTTCAGACATGCAAATACAAACTTACGTTTACAACGGAAAGCTGGCTGCGTCCAATTACTTTTAATACACCGGCTTGTAAATCCTTCTCCAACTCTAGTGAATCCTACTGCGCAGGTGTAGGTAGCAAGACCGCCCTTTATTGTCTTGCTTGAATAAGGTATTAGGAACAATGGTGGCCCATCACATGATACTGAAAAATAAATAACATTGTAGTTTAATATGCATTATGTCAAATCGGTCCTGAAATTGATTGTTACGCAGAAAAATTATACAATTTGCTACCAGATGGCGCCATTAACTGGGGTTCATTGAAAAAGTGACTTAGGTCGTTCTTCCCCTGTTCTCTTCAATTACTGGTATTAATTAAGCATTTTTTTCAACTCTAGACCTAAAAGTACAAGTTATATAATGAGAACATGGCATGTGAAAACACCACCTGTAAACTTTCCATTCTTATTCGCACGCAATAGATTCCTGTCCTTTCAAAGAAAATGGAATTTTAGACCATCATAGCGATTATAATTAAATACTCACAAATACAAACTAAAGATGACTTGGACCATTTTTTGGTGTCTAAACATGTTATTAGACCGTTTCCAGATTTCGGTTTAAAGCCTATGCTACACTTATATACACCGGTACCCTTCAGAGTTACAGAATTTACTGTTAAGTCCGTATCTCTTACTGGTGGGGGGATTCCACATACTGATGCTAGGAAATAAAAGTGTATACACATATTCCTTACAATAATGATAATAGTTAGTGTTTATATATATATAATAATGCACATCAAGTTAATGCCCAAACGCATTATAAGATAAAAAAAACACTCGGAAAAGACGAGCCTTTAACTATATACTTCTGAAATCATCCAAGCACAGATTGTGAATTAACATAGGGTATCAGATTTATAAACTCTTCCAATATGACGAGGTATTAGAGTTTATACACTCCAATATGGCGAGGTATCGAACATGTCATCGGATGTAATGCGCACAATAGATGTAAATGATCTGATGAAATTATATAGATACTGCCCAGTCTCAAGTTCGATAACCCAGTCTTGGTTTATTGCAATTTAGACTGGACTGGAGCACTAATAAATGTCAAATACTAAAATACCAATATATGTACAAGATTTAATCTAAAAGTGTTCAATTCTGATGTTGAAGTACATGTACCTGCACGTACCTTTACAAGTGAGTGTCTGCAAAGACCATTTTGCATTTGCCTGACAAACTGTAGTTCCATTGCCAGTACTAACATACCCGTGTTGACATTGATATGAAACAATGGATTTATAGATTGTTGATTTATATGTTGATTTAGAATTGGCAACAACTGGTATTTTGCCACAATCCACAACTGAAACAAATATAGTTAATTATGCATGTAAATGTAGAGAGAGAGAGAGAAGAGAGAGAGAGAGGGGGGTGGAAGAGGCGAACCATGTTAATTAGAGGCACTTAATGCACTTCAGTCAATTGGTTGTACGAAAGGTTTTAACTATTTTAAGCAGTGGACGAACGCTTTGGCATAAAACCTTACTGCTCGTTACAAACATGACACAGAAACCACAGAAACTGCCCGCCTTAGTACTATTCTTGGATAAGAGTATAATGTTCACTCTGGTTAAAGTTTATTTCAATAATTTACTTATGTGTATGGGTCTTGAGCAGTGGAAAGAAACCGGAAGACCTGGAGAAAATCCCACAAGGTTGGACAGGTCTTCAGAATAGAGTGCTAGGTATGTTAAAATTGTTATGTGAGGTTTCTTAAAGGACAGGTATTTTCATATATGTGACATAATGTGTTAAACCCATTCCAAATATTACCTTAACACAGATCATTGCTACGACAGATGCGTATAGATGATTTAAAGAAACGAAACCTAAGTGATGAAAGCCAAAGTAAAACAATACTTATCCTTTCCATCCAAAAGTCTAGACAACTGTCTTTATCGGGCCCTCCCCATGGTTGATCACTGACAAGAGGAAACCACGTCGAGAAATCTGGATGAACTTTCTCTCGGCCAATGCAAGGATCGAAAACCCAGGCTAACGAGCCACCGTCTCACCCATTTAGCCACCGTGATCGTCATTGTTCAATACACGAGTTGATTCCATGTAAGACCGGGTTACAATAACCGTTAGGTACAATAGTCTAAAACTTACTTTTACAGCTAAATGTAGTTGTTGACCAGCGTTTCGTTGATAAACAAGTTATTGTTTTACTCCCGGCCTTTATCGTATAGCCAGTATCACATGTGTATGTTGCAGTACCGTTGATTGTTACAGATTTCACTGAAACAGCTGCTTTTTGTATTTTAGCTGGTAGCCCACAAGCAGAGGCTGCAACACAATTATGATATATATTTTTAAAACAATGTTATTTCATCCTTAAAGATACATTACCACGAAAGTATATATATCGGGTGGTTATTTCCAATAAAGGTATGCTAATTGTGTCATAAATTTAGGCGATATTTTACACTTTATTTTAAATTCCGCAAAGTTGAATACAGATTAATATTTTTTGCATGTATAAATAATAAGTCATTCAGTTTTATGAGAGCCAACACTTAGTTAAGGGTTCTTTAACGTGCATGTCTATGTGTACCCGAGCCCCTTTGTAAGCCCCAACCTCCCAGAATTAGCAGACATTGTAAGGTCATCCCTCTTGCACCACTGACAATCGTAAACTACGACAAACTTCCGAGATTGAACCAGAGATTTCATGGTTAGCGACCTATCGCGAATCCCCATTATCTGTTGCAGTAGTACTTTTTTAATACTGACCTGTGCACGATATCGTTGGTTTTGACCAGCGTCCTGTAGGTCCACAGAAAATTCTACCCGAACCAGTACTTCTATAGCCATGCTTACAACTATATGTAGCAATGGAACCATATGTTGTCTTACCTACTGCTAAGTCAGTATTTGGGAGTATAAAGTTAGGAATATAGCAAATGTGCACTGAAATAAATTAGAAATAAAACGATTTACTCAGAAATTCCATAGTTTTTAACTTTTAGCATAATTGTAGGTCACATTTCTACCTGTACGTCATATTGTATCGGACAATACATGTTAATTACCAAATGATCAAAACCATATTGAAATTGGCCCTCCGGCCTACAGCACTGGGGACCGAACACCCGACTTCCAGGCCACCACGCCAGCGTCTTAACCACTTAGATTATGCTTAATGTCATGGCTTTGAGAGTAGTTTCCTGTATAACCTCTGTATCATGAATATTATAAAGATATACAAACATAGTTATACCAACAAAGTGTTCCAGTGTTAATTGATCATGAGTAAACAAAGTACACAACGTGTAAGTCAGGATTGAATAAGTGTTAAATTGTTTGGGAGATTTTTTTTTGATGGTCGCGACCAGGATGGTGTTACAGCCAGTGGCATAAATAAACATAAATAATCTATAAGATCTAATTATCTATCTAGTGTCAGATTTGAATGCTTGACAAACTGCAGCCAATGGACTTTTTTAAAGGACAATATTAGTGTCAGTCATTAACACATATGTGATAGAACCGGTTAAACACTTTTCAAAAATAATTTTAACACAGATTATTGTTAAATGCACCCTTTAATATTGCTCTGGTCGTTAAGGTTGGGGTTTGGGGTATCCCAATTAGTGGAATGATCCGGCACTGAGTTGAGTCTGAGAAAAAAACAATAGCCTTGACTTACCAGTACAAGTAATGGTTGGCTTTGACCACCGTGCATCAGCACCACATGTCGATGCATCAGTGCCGACTTTCTTATAACCAGTATTGCATTGATATACAGCATGTGACCCGTAGGTTGTGGACAGATAACTCACATGGGAATTAGCAATTTTTAAATTAGGTTTCTTGCAATCTTTCACTGAAAAACGAAATTCATTGGAGATTAATATTCCAGGAGCCAATAATCATAATTCCTCGCTGAATTAGATTCTAAACAAAAATTTATATGATATATATTATAGTTTTTACCGGGCTAATGAAGTCGGGCATACGTCATGAAGTATGCTACTATTCATGTATTCCAACTATCTATTAGGGTACGCTTTTTCGCTAGATGCGAACGGTTAGCTAAAGATCTGGACCAGATCACACGGCAAGCATCCCTTGCAAACAGGTAAGAACACAGTGAAACATTATCAAAAATATCTTGGGTCAACACACTTCTTAAATACGGTTTAAAATATCTTTAAATATATGGTGACCTGAGAGCCTTTTGTGAATAAATGAAATGACATGGGGACACCACGCCGGATATCCCGATGAACTTTCTCGGCTAATGCAGGGAGCCGGCGTCTTATCCACTTAGCCATCGTGGTTCCTGGAGAGATTGACAGAGACGAGGTCATTTCGAGACTAACATACGGTTCAATTTAAGTTCAATAACTCACTTGCTAGTAGAGGTCTTTAGCAATTGGGGGAAACCAGATGATCCACAGAAAAAACAGGGTATTGGACAGACAACGGAACTCCTTACCATGTACAAGGATTACAGGGAAAACAAGGAAATGGATACTTCATTAAAATGCGCTGTGAGCTAAATTTTTCCCGGACAGCTTTCAAGCGATCTTTTACGTACTAAATGGGTAACACGGGGCCTTGATTTTTGGTCTCATCCGAACGACTAGACAAACCTATCAAATTAAAAGGTTTACAGTGATAAATGATTGAATATAAAATTACAATAAAAGAAATAGTTACTTACGATTGCAGATGATAAGAGAACTGTTTGTCCATTTTTTAGTTGATAAACAAGTTATCGTACCATTTCCAGAACGGAATTCATATCCAATATTACATGTATATAATGCCACAGCATTTATTCCAGTAGAATTTATTGATAATTTTGCATTTGGTTTAGCTGGTGGTAACCCACATACAGATTCTATAAGAATAAAATACAAACACTATAACACAACTGGACCCGATTTAACGTATTAAAGATGCATTATGCTAGGTGTAGATTTCCCAGTTCTCGCTAAATTAGTTTTAACATAGGTAATGACAAGGGAATATTTTGAAAATGTTAATCAAAATTATTTTCATTTGAGTTAAAGACACATTCCCGCGTACAAACTGAGTGATTTGATATATTTGGACTAATTCATCACATTTTTGATTCAAATCTCAAAGCATGTTTGTGTCACGTGACTTATCTCTTTCGATACATGACATTAGCAACGGGTGCGACGTCTGAGAATTCATTGCATTCACAACACGATGTTTTTGATCACTGGCGTTTTATTACAAATATCGAATATCCATGATGTATGCATCTAACGTAAACGTTATTCAAATCAGGAAACCCGAACTTGGCGTTGAAAAGAAACCTATAATATTATGTTTCCGCTGGGTGAAAACTCGTCCATGGGCGACAACAGTTTTTAGGACTAGTTACCCCCCTTAGACTTTGTTCGTTTTAATGTAAAAGACATGATAATCTAGCCAATGACCTATTACTTCAAAATATTGACAACCTATCCAGACTAATATTCACAGAAATGTGTCTGAATGAAGAAGACTAGTAGATATGGACAAGTCAATCACTACATTGGAACGAGAATGAGTAATAGGTTTAAACGCTCTTACTAGTCTTACCTTTACAAGTAATTGTGGGTATTGACCATTTTCCATTTGCTTGACAAACTGCATTAGTAATACCCCCACTCGTTACATAACGCGGTGAACATTTATATTTAACTGTTGATCTATAGGTAGTGGTTGTATACGTTGGTTTAGAATTACCAACAACTGGTATTTTACCACAATCCCTAACTATTAAAGAAACAAACGATTATTCTTTTTACTATTTGAGTTCAACAATAATTTTATTCAAATAATAATTGGCACACCCAACTACATGTATATGCATATTACGTGAAATGAAGGATTATTCCGTTAAGCCCGGTCCATACCGCTACGACTACACACAACCCGACAGGACTCGGCGTCTTGGGTAGTTGTAAAAAAAAAATCGGGTCGCGTCTTTGCTTCACTTGCCTACGACAGTACCAGTCCACACAGGCCCGACTCTCACATATTATGCGTCGTGAGTTACGCCACTTCCCTCTAGCGGGAAAACAAGGAACATGACCTGTGCAGTCACATGACTAAATGCTACTCTCTGATTGGCTAAACAACGTAAGGGTTACGACTGCATCCGACTACGACTGAACTTGCTCAGTTGGGCCGACGGGCCACGACGCGACGGAAATCGACTGAATCGTGGTCGTGGGACTGTCCACACTGCACTGATTATCTGAGACAAGACGTTGCGTTGGGTAGAGTCTTGGAAAGTCGTGGCGGTGTGGACCGGGCTTTAAACATTAATCAGTCGCAGAATTTCAAAAAGGGAAGTAACTACTGTTAGTACTACAAAATTCTGCAAGAAATGAAAAGAGATTTAGCGTCCTACTGTTTTGCTCCAATTGGTATACATAGAACTACGATGGAAAGTTTGTCTGAGCAGTACTAAGATCTACTCTTATATTTAAGTGCAACTGCCAAGAGGTCGTTTAGGTGCAGGCTAATGTGTACACGGGATCTCGGGTGTTTGTCCTGGCTTGGCCTGGCCTGGCCCTCCATCTTGTACCAATGCAAAGAGGGAACCGACCGGCAATCGAAGGGAAACAAAACTCGAAATCCAGAAAAGTGAGCCGACATCTTACAGTGTTTTCGGATAGAGGGTGTATAACTCTTGGACTTAAACTCTAAGCGTTTGTCCTCTTATGACCAGAATGCGTCGTGCCAACTGACGGATGACTGAAATCTGGGCGTATGAAATTTGTTAGACAGCCATGTTGAAAAGCTGGAACTCTCCACCAGGTAAATTAGGTTTTAAAGTATAAATTTCAAAATACGTACCGTTACATTTAAATGAAATTAGGGACCATTTCCCACTGGCATTACAGATACTGGTACCATTTCCTACACCATAATAACCCGTCTTACATCTATATACAGCTGCCGATCCATAGGTAGTCTTATTTACTAAAACCTCACTGTTTGCTATGGTAAACTTAGGTCGGGAGCAATCCAACGCTGGAAAGTAACCGCACATCTGCTAATGATTTACAAACTTTGAATCTAGCCTAAATGGCCACCGGTTTTAGAATTGGGTTAGCGAAATTCAAATAGGATTTAGAATAATGATAGCGCATGTCCAAGACATGGTGGGAGGTCATGAAGGCCAAATATAAAGGTTGTCGCTTTTACACATGGACGTATGTCTAAGTTCATACAAACGAACGGACAAGCAAACCTCCAGTAAAGGGGAACTCCGGATTGGATGGTTACTTTTAGCAGGAAGTTACTTACGTGTACAATTTATACGTGGACTTGACCACCTTCCATCAGCTCCACACACTATACTACCAGAACCAAGTTGTTTATATCCGGGGATACACTTGTATACAGCATTAGATCTGTATGTGGTTGATCTCCCAACCACTGGACGGGCGTTCGAGATTTTAAAATTCGGCTTTCCGCAATCTTTTACTGGAATAGATCAAATATGAGGAAGTGCCCTGACAGAAATTGGACCATTTAGATTGATATTCATTTTCTTAGAACTCTCTACGGCTTTCTAGCACTTAAAACGACACACAATAATTTAATCATATCCGTAATATTTTATCATTAGCATTAATTATTTGTTATAAAGCAACATAGTACTTTTCATATAAATCTCTGTACTGTTAACGTCAGTAAATGCACCGACGGTTTTCAATATCATGCGCGTTTACTTACTGGAACAGGTAATCAATGGCGTTGTCCAATTGCCATTTGAGGCACATCTGGATTGACCAATCCCAACCTGAGTATACCCGCCATTGCACGTATACCTTACTGTCGAACCATATGTTGTTGTCTTGTAAGAAGGGCTAGCGTTGGTGATAGATGGTGTTCTAGTACCACAGTCTTTTACTGCAATATCAGAATACAATGTATTTCAAAGTATCATCAACTAGAAGCAAGCATACGTTAACGTACACCCATCGTTTTCTAAATGAAATGAAGGTACCTAAGCAGGATCGATTTCTGTAACAATAAATCATTGCATTAGGTTATTCTATCAGTGAATACAATTACACTTCTGTGTGGACTTATTTACTAATTCCAAAGGCGTTTTATAGCTGAGAAGCTGGGGGTGCCAGCCTCCTCGCGAAAGAAAAAATCAAAGAAGTTGAAAAAAATATAACGGGAGAAAAATGATAAAACCGAAAATAAAAATGGAAATGTACCCTAGTTAAGGAGGGCCATAAAGGCAGACAAAGGGGTCCATCTGGTCAAGAGAAAGGTCCCTGAGTCCGAGTCAATCGTCTTCTATACACTATTACTGTCGAACCCACTTACTGAATGAGAATGCGTTCGTTGCATTGCTCCCGTAATCTGGAAAAACCTAGTAACACTGTTGAATGTAGTTTTGAGTAAACAAAGGAAAACTGTTTTGTTAAGCTACAGAATATATAACCAATTATTCTAGGTTTTTCCAGATTACGGGAGTTTAGCATGAAAATCATCAAGAAACTAAAGAGGGTCCCCAAAATAGTATAACCTCCACCATGGCAGTCCTTAAAAAGCCCCTGACTAATTCATTTTTTTCATTTTGGGGGAAATGAAATGGGGTTAAACCTCCTACTGTTCTGTTTAGACTGGGGGGGGGGTAGAGAAAGGGAGGGCTTGAGTTCACCGTCTTCTCGACACAAACTAGGTCTAAAACTTCTGGCTAAAAATTTGATGCCTAATGTATCCATTCAAGAGAAAGAGAGACATTGGGGTTAACGACCACTCGATACAAACTAGGTCATTTCGGGACTAACATATGGTTTAATTTTATTTCAATAATTCGCTTGCGCGTAAGGGTCTTTAGTAGTGGGAGGAAACCGGGTATCTATTCCAATAAAATTGGGAGGGGGGGATTTTCATTTTCAAAAATTAGGCGGTATTTAACGGCACGCGACTTAACTGTGGTTTGTCTCCATAGTAACGTAGTAACAAGAATGAAACTTGTATGTTCATTTTAAGTTCGTTGTATACATCTGGAAAGGGGTTCTTTCTATTAAAATGACACGATTCTGTGAAAGCCGTAATGTCATTGAGCTAATGGAGACAACAGTCTATGATCTTTTTTACTATGTAAATGTGACACTGTCTTGCTCAAGACAAAAATCAAAATGTAGATTCATTGTCACGGAGTTCGATATTAAGACAGAATGTTTATATACGGCTGACCCCCAAAATACGCCCATGATTGAAACATTTGACGGTTTGTCAAAGACCAATTATGTGACCGGAATGGGTATATTCTACCGCCGTGGCTTTGCATCGTTCGTGCAAAAAGGATGTGACTGGAATGAGAAGATCGTACTGTCGTGGCTTTCCATCGTGCTTTTCGAAGACAAAGGAGTAGACCGGAATGGGAATATTGCACTGTCGAGTTCTCCATCGTGCATGCCAAAGTCAAAGGATGTGACAAGAAATGGAATATTGCTCCCCATCGTGTTTGCAGAAACCACCAAGATTATAAACATTGCGCAATGACGATATGTTTAAAACCCTTGTTTTAATACGTAAACCCCAGTTGTAAGGTTAAGAAAATTCACTCAACTTACTTGTACAGTTTATCTGTGGTTTTGTCCAGGAACCAGTGGCATTACAACTGGCTGTACCGGCGCCATTTTGTAAGAAACCGGTTATACAACGATATACAGCTCTTCCATGGGTGAAATCGACACTGAAGGTGCTGTTTGGTACCACAAAAACCGGTCTTTTACATTTTTCCACTAAAAAAGTTTAGATCAATAAACAATGAAATAGCGTGTTATTTTTCTGTAGCAGCTGGTCCATCAACTGGCTTTGGTTCTTTTTACGTTCTCACATTCTCGCCACGAGTCTGTTTCGAATATTGGCGATGTAATATTTTATCTTTGTCTTCACAGTGATTATACCTTGAGCTGAAAATCGCGTATGCAACTGTTGTCGCGCTCTAGTTCAGTCAATAACTACTTTCCATTCTTTGTCTCACTTCCCAAAAACGTCAATAAAATTTAAAAGGTGTCCAAGGGGGGTTCTATCACATATGTAAAATTGGTGCACACGAACATCGGTGCTTTAAAATAACTTAATAGTTGAACAGATTTGAAGAAATATCCAAACATATTCACCATGATGCAATGAATTGAATAAAAATATTTAATGACTGTTCATTTGGGTTCGATAACGATGAGATAAAATTTATCGAAACGTCATGCAAGTGATAGGGTGACCAACCATAAATGAATATCTCCAAATATCTCGACGATTACGCCACAATACTTATATATATATATATATATATACCAGTTTCGTACAATTATAGTCACTAAATAAAGATAGGTTACGTGCCCCTGTTTTCAAATTAGTCTGGCTTAACCATCCGACCATTCTATACCTGGTTGACAGGTCGGAATAATCAGGACTACTTTTTTTACGAAATATAGCAGAAAGTTGGAACAAGAAATTGAATTTAGAAACGCGCACATTAGGCAACTCAACACATGTTTTAAGAACCTTGTAAAAGTAAAATGAAACTACTGCTGGTAGTATGTTCTTGCTAACGAAAGTGATTCAGAAATACTATTTGTACTAAACCAAAAAATATCGCTCCTTTTCTATATAAATTGTGTTGTGTTTTCGTCGTGCTCAGTCGCCAAATGGACTATCTTCCTTTTAAAATTAAACGTCCCTTTTACACTGTAGGTAGAGAACAAGATTCATTAAATCCGTTACAAACTATAACCTAATGATACACATTGAAGGGATGTTGTTAAAGAGATTTGCTTTCCTATTTTGCCAAAGTAAAAATTATGCGACCACTTGCTGAATTGAACTTTTCAAATTCTTGAAATATCAAAAGCAACATAAACATATATGAAGCAAATTTATATAAGCTTTTAGTTTGTTGTTGTATCATCTCTTTAAAACTGTAATGTACTATATGATATTTTATGAATACCAATATTGTTCAAATCAGTATAATTACTTACTAGTACAAATTATTGCAGGTTTTGACCACTGACCATTAGACAAACATCTAATTAAACCAGAACCGGCTTGTTTGTAACCAGTTTTGCATTTGTAAGTAGCTGTTGACCCATAAGTCGTTCTGTTTAACGTCAAATACGACTTTTGCACCGTAAATTTTGGACGCTGACAATTTCTAACTAGAATTGAAAACACATAATTGATATATATTGATATAGAGGTGTGGTTGTGGTTGCTTTGGCGTTTGAGGGATGGGGGACCATTTCGTCTGTACATATACCTCAACTTCATTATTGAACCAACCGAAGACATATTTCACCGCTACCGACTCATCTACCCAGCCAGCTTCATTATGTCACCTTTTCACAATTAATTCATATATTGTGAATGATTTCATTACATCCTATAATATCGATCATTGCTAGTTACAGAATGTGACTTACTTGTACACAAAATGAGTGGTGTTGACCATTTACCATTAGATCCACAGGTAGTTAAACCGGGGCCAGTTTGTATAAAACCAGTTTTACATCTATATGTAGCTCTTGAGCCGTATGTGGTTGACCGTATACTCAAAATGGAATTTGCAACTATAAATCGTGGACGCTGACAATTTCTGACTGAAATTTAATAAAACATTATTAAGCAATAGCCTTACCGCTAAAGGATGTTATAGTTATACAAACAATAATCTTACCGTGGAAACTGTTTTAGTTAGTTAATCAATAAACCGATTGTTATAAACTTACTACTACATGATATCGCTGGTGTTGACCATTGACTATTTGACAAACATCTAATTAAACCGGAACCGGTTTGTTTGTAACCAGTTTTGCACCTGTAGGTTGCCGTTGATCCATACGTCGTCCTGCTTAACGTCAAGAGGGAATTCCCTACACTAAATTTTGGCCGCTGACAATTTTTAACTGAAATATAAAACAAATATTTGACACACCATACAGATTGTGCGGAAGGACAATAGGTACATTTCTTTTGTACATATATCTTAAAGGACACTATTAGTGTCGGTCATTATTACATATATGATAGAACTGGTTGAATACATTTCAAATATAATTTTAACACGGATCAGTGCTATGGGAGATGTGTAACAAGCACTGGAATGAACAGGAAGTGACGACATACGTGACAAACACGATTTATCCTATGAAATTCGAGTTACCAGTGAAATAAAATTCGATCGTGTGTCTTTTATCGCTCGTTACTTCAGTCAGGTTTATAGAAGGATAACTCGTGTTTGTCATGTTTTTGGTCACTTTCCGTTCATTCTGGTGATGTTACACATCTCCCGTAGCAATGATCTCTGTGTTAAAATTATAATTTGGAATGTATTTAACCAGTTCTATCACATATGGCACCAATATTGTCCTTTAATTTCGACGACATATTGTCTTACTCCTACTGGCTCATCTATCCAACCAGCTTCATAATATGAGTAATTCTATTTCATCGCGTCACAATTAAATGATAAATGTGTTAAACGATTTGATTTAATAACATCCTAAAGTTATACTATAACTTATAGCACCGCTTATTGGAAAATAAAGAATGTGTCTTACTTTTACACGAAATGAGTGGCGTTGACCATTTGCCATTAATTCCGCAGGTAGTTGAACCGGAGCCGGTCTGTATAAAACCAGTTTTACATCTATATGTAGCTCTTGAACCGTATATGGTTGACCTTACACTCAGAATGGAATTGGGAACTATAAATCGTGGCCTAGGACATATGATATCTGAAATGGAGAAGCTGTTATATTTATACAAGCAATACACATACTGCTACAAGTAGTTATAGTTATACAACCGATACATATACTGCTACAGGTAGTTATAGTTATACAATCAATAAACTTACGGTGACAAGCCGTTAAATTACAGAACCCATAAATATACTGCTAAAATGATGGTATAGCAGTTAAGTTTTTAGTTATACACGAAAAATAAACTTACTGCGCAAGCGTTTTTAGTAAAACAATAAGCCGACTACTGTACGATCTTACAGTTATACAAATAATAAACTTACTACTACATGATATTGCCGGTGTTGACCATTGACTATTAGACAAACATCTTATTAAACCAGAACCCGTTTGTTTGTAACCAGTTTTGCACCTGTAGGTAGCTGTTGATCCATACGTCGTCCTGCTTAATGTCAAATAGGAATTCCGCACTGTAAATTTTGGGCGCTGGCAATTTCTAACTGGAATTTAAAACAAGTAATTGATACACCATGTTTATTCAGACTTGTCTTTTGGGTTTTTCTTTTCTTGGGTTGGTTTTGTGTGTTTCATTTGTACATATCCAAATTTCATTATTGAAAAAAATACGTCAGCCCTACAGGTTCACCTAGCCAGCAAGCTTCATATTTCTATAGTTTCTTTCATCTTATCCCAATTAAATATTATGTTTAAATGATCTCTTCATTGCATCCTGTAATATCGCTCAGTGCTAGGTAAGAATACGACTTACTTCTACATGAAATGAGTGGTGTTGACCATTTGCCATTAATTCCACAGGTAGTTGAACCCGGGCCAGTTTGTATAAAACCAGTTTTACATCTATATGTAGCTCTTGAACCGTATGTGGTTGACCTTACACTCAAAATGGAATTGGGAACTATAAATCGTGGGCTAGGACATATGATATCTGAAATTGAGAAGCTGTTATAGTTATATAAGCAATAAAAGTACTGCAACAGCATGTTATATTTTAGAAGCAATACATATAAGGTAACCAACTATTTTGGTTTTACAAATAATAAACATACTGGTACATGCTATTATAGTAATACAAGCAAAGGTCGACAGCTACAAGCTGTTATAGTTATACGGGCTGTTATAGTTATACGAGCTGTTATAGTTATATACGCTGTTATACAAGCAGTTATAGTTATACAAGCTGTTATAGTTATACAAGCTGTTATATTTATACAAGAAATACACTTACTGTTCAAGCGGTTTTAGTTAAACAATAACCCAAATGTTGCAAGCTCTTATATATACAAATAATAAACTTACTGACACAGGATATTGCTGGCGTTGACCATTGACTATTAGACAAACATCTAATTAAACCGGAACCGGTTTGTTTGTAACCAGTCTTACATTTGTATGTAGCTGCTGACCCATAAGTCGTCCTGCTTAACGTCAAATAGGAATTCCGCACCACAAATTTTGGACGCTGACAATTTCTAACTAGAATTTAAAACAGATAATTGATACATCATATTCATACAAATTTGTGTTTTTGGTTTTTGTTTGAGGAGGGGGTGGAGTGTCATCTAGCCAGCCAGCCAGCTTCGTAGTACTCTAGTTGCCTTTGATCTTAACACAATTAAATGAAATATAGAAAAAATTCATTGGCAGATACAGAGCGTGACTTACTTTCACACGAATTATTTGATGCAGCATTCTTAAAAAGATTGTTTTTGGGTGTTTTGTTTTGGAAAAGAAGGGGGAGGCGTCCATACATACCTGAAGTTCACTGTTCAACAAACCAAACACAATAAATACATCAACTTCAACGGATCATGTAGCCAGCCAGTTTCATATTAAAACACTTTCCTGTTATCTTATCACAATTAAATGAAACGGTGAAATGATTTCATTACATCCTATAATATCAATCATTGCTAGATACAGATTGTGACTTACTTGTACACGAAATGAGTGGTGTTGACCATTTACCATTAGATCCACAGGTAGTTAAACCGGGGCCAGTTTGTATAAAACCAGTTTTACATCTATATGTAGCTTTTGAACCGTATGTGGTTGACCTTACATTCAAAATAGAGTTGGGGACTAAAAATCGTAGACTAGGACACAATATAACTGAAATGGAGAATATGCCACAGTTATACAAGGAATATACTTACTTATACGAGCTGCTATAGTTTATACGGGCAAAAACTAACTGCTACAAGCTGCTATAGTTATACAGGCAATAAACTTACTGCTACAAGCTGTAATAGTTATACAGGCAATAAACTTACTGCTACAAGCTGCTATAGTTATACAAGCAATAAATCTACTGTTGCAAACTGTTATAGTTATACAAGCAATTAACCCACTGCGACATGTTATAGTTATACAAGCTATAAACTTACTGCTGCAAACTGATCTAGTTATACAGGCAATAAACTTACTGCTACAAGCTGCTATAGTTATACAAGCAATAAACTTACTGTTGCAAGCCGTTATAGTTATACAATCAATTAACCCACTGCGACAAACTGTTATAGTTATACAAGCAATAAACTTACTGCGACATGATATCGCTGGTGTTGACCATTGACCATTAGACAAACATCTAATTGAACCAGAACCGGTTTGTTTGTAACCAGTTTTGCACCTGTATGTAGCCGTTGATCCATAAGTCGTTCTGCTTAACGTCAAATATGTATTCCGTACAATAAATTTCGGACGCTGACAATTTCTAACTGAAAATTTACAGTAACAATGGCTATACAAAATTGAACGATACACTGCAATACATGTCTTTCGTTAGGTGTGTGTGTTTGTGTGTTGGGGGCGGGGCTTTGATTTTGTACAGACATGTATACCGCATGTTCAACTCACCCAAAGCTCTCCAGTCAGACACGGGCAATATATTCTGAGTTTCCTATTATTTTAGATCTAAGATAAAAATCATTTTTAAAAATTTTCAAGCGGTCTCATTCTCATTACCCCGCATCGCATAGAAAATTGTGGTCCATATCTACTGAACTGGGTGCGTTCCGCGATGCTAAACTGTATGTCTATGGACCAGGCCCCGAGTATACTATATGTTTTAAAAACTTACTTGTACAAGAAATCCGCGGTACAGACCATCCACCATTCGATCCACAGGTAGTTGAACCCGGGCCAATTTGTATAAAACCAGTTTTACATGTATATGTAGCTCTTGAACCGTATGTGGTTGACCTTATACTCAAAGAGGAGTTTGGCACCACAAATCTCGGACGCTGACAATTTCTGACTGAAATTTAATAAAACACATTTCAGAACATGTTTTATGTTGTACTAGGTATGGACACTTTATAGAATCGTGAAATGACTGCGGTTATAAAGACAAACACGCACCACGCAGTGTGCCATGGTTTACTTATATTCAAAACCAACGTCTCGGGGATATTTAGGTACACGCCAATGTGTGCCTGGGACCGCAGTTTTTGTTCGTCCTATCGCAATTATTATACATGTGGTAGTCTCCCTCCCGGTTTCTGTATCACTGACACGGTGGAACTACATCTTGAAATCCTGATGAACTATCTCGGCCACTTAGCCGCTATATCTCCCCCAATAGAATCATGATTTTCGACTTCAGTTTGATTACAAATGACCAACATACTTGTGCATCGTAGTGTTGGCGATGTCCATTTCGCATTTGATTGACAAACTGCCGTTGTTGTACCACTACCAACAAAACCTGTTATACATCTATACACAACCTTTGATCTGTAAGTAGTGGTTGTATAAGTTGGTTTAGAATTACCAACAACTGGTATTCTACCACAATTCACAACTGAAAAAGAACAATGTTAAAGTAATTAAACTGTAAACAATTGTTTAGAATTAACACTGGTGTCTTATCAAAGGTAAATTCTAAATTGCGCGATACAAATATTATTATTATTCTTAAATTATAGAAAAGATAAAATCGAATATAATGTTTAAAACCAAATCATTGAGCTTGCAACGGTCATAAATAAAGTTAAACTTTCGTTTAGATAGCTGCATGTGGAAGTAGGCGGTACAACATGGCGTCCATGAAACAAGAATTTGTATTTACTTACATCTACATGTAAGCGATGGGGGCGACCATTTACCATTTGATCCACAAGAAATGATACCAGTCCCGGTGCCATAATAACCAGATTTACATGTGTACACAGCCGTTGATCTATATGTTGTACTATTAAATGATACCTGGCTGTTTGATATCACTACTGTAGGTCTACCACAGTTCTGTACTGTGGTTATTTGAAAAAAAATAATATATTTCTGAACAGTCAAGCCTTTATATTGATGGAAGTACTGATGAAAATCAATTAAAGTACATTCAATATAAACTGTACTAACAACTATCACCGCTGATCAATTACCAAACGTATTATCAGTAACAGTGATCTGTAATATGACTAATGGAGGTAATTGCATCACATCACCAATGATGATCATAGTATCACCAATGATGATCTTTAAAAAGCATCACCACCAAAAGTACGACAAAGATGGTTAATTGTCAGTAGCGCGTGTGTCCTCCACTGGCTCTTACGTACGCTGTGCAGCACAATTAACCATCTTTGTCGTACTTTTGGTTTTGACACCTCTCACTTTGTACCGTTGATTACAGATCAAACATCCATAAGTGTGTTGTTATTGACGTGTCCCCATTTGAATATTGTTCACAATAAGAAGCAAAATAAATAAGATATGTTTACAGGATCATTTTGTTATACGAAAAACTAAGTGATGCGTTTTCTATGGCGCTCAGTATATTATGATACATCAAAATATTTGTAGTTCAGTTTAGGAATATTCTAAAAGGAAACACGACCTGCTTCAGGAAATGATAATGGTTATTATACAAAGACTCACACCTGTAGTCGAACACGTCAGCGTTGGTTGTGACCATTTACCATTTGCTGTACAAGTTGTATTACCAAACCCCACCCCATTTAAACCCTTCACACAACTGTACGTTGCTGCAGATCCAAATGTTGTCGTTCTAAACGAAACGGTAGCCCCAGCTATTGCGAATGTTGGTGATCGACAATTAACAACTGAAAAGAACAATTGATATTAACTGGAAAGTGGTGTCGCATTGCGTATTTGTCATAGTAATATTGTATTGCTGAGCTGGAACCAAAGAAATTATGATGTTGAATATACATGTGGATAATAAATCTGTCCATTGGTGGTGGGGGTTCAATTTTTTGCCGAGTGGACGGGCTGGTTTTTCGGGTTAATGGGCAGTTTGCCGGAGTCTCTTACACATCCAAACGAAACTGACGCCTACAAATCAATTCCAGTTATTCAAAAATAACATCATGCAATGCTTACATAACGACCTGACTGGAGGTAATAATCGATTTTCTAATGCTCATCGAGTCGATTTCTGACCCCCCCCACCCAATTTAGGAAAATGTGTGCGACTACGTGTACAATACTGATTATTTGCATGTCCATCGATCATAAGACGAGAAATAATGTGAAGTAACAAAACCGAAGTGCAACTTACTTTTACAAGAAATAACGGGCACTGTCCAGACTGCATCCGCGCCGCAAGATGATAATCCTGGACCACTTTGGATATATCCAGCATTACACTGATATTTAGCCACAGACTGATAGTTGGTGCTCGTGTAAGTATGACCAGCGTTTAAAATCACCTTCGGTTTACCACAGTCCACAGCACACGAATCCTTTAATGTAATTCAATCAAAATATGCATCATTAAGTTTACAATTTCTTTAAAATTACTGAGTAATTATTGGAGCATAAACTTGCACTGAAAACAAAATCAAAATGTTATTCTAATTTTTTGACTTGGTATGTACATTCTAAATGTGTGGTTCCTTACGGTAGCTTAAGTAAACTGTATATTTTGATACCGTTTCGGTAATCTCTTAATGACCAGAATTATAAAACAATCTTCTCAAAAGAAATACATGTAACCTTCTAAAATATAAACTTAAAGCCCGATGGTTTTTAACACAGGAGAGAGAGATGGAGAGAGAGAGAGGGGGGGGTAATTGGGGTTTAACGTCCACTCGACACAAACTAAGCCATTTCGGGACTAACATGTTTTAATTTCATTTCAATAATTGTGTGTGCGGAGGGGTCTTTAGCAGTGCGAGAAAACTGGAGTACCCGGAGAAAACCCACGAGGTTTCACAGGCGACACTACTCCTTGTCACGTACAGCCGGGGATTCGAAACCACGCCAGTTGACTCAATGGCAAGCCGTATGATACAGCGCGCGCACGCTAACCATCCAACCCCCTTGGTTTTCAACAAGGTTTCCATAAATATTAAATATATATTCAGACCCCCACCCCACCCCTGTAACACAGACCAATAAATATAATAAAAAAAAGAATTCATTCGTTTCACCCACTTCAGCTTAATGTATTCAGTCCAGTTCGATTGTCCATGTACATATTTGTTTGAAAACCTTATAAGGACAATACTAATACCATTGTAATCCAATACGTGTTACATCAACCAAGAACAAGATGATTGCCATTTATATTAATGTGACATTAAGTTTGCGGCGACTAGATTGCTAAACATTGCTATAGACCACAAAATGGGAACTTTGGTCATCTTATAAGACACTGATCAAACACAAACGTGGAATTAGTTTTACTGAATTCATCTATCCACATTTTAAATGGCTATCACCCTCTACTCTCCCTCTAGCCACTATGACTTCGCAGATCGTTCTTGATCATAGTTGACACATGGCTATGTACAATTACATTGTTAGTTCATGTCTAATACTAAATTAATGATGGAATGTATAAATATTGTCACTAACCCCGTCACAGTTTGTAAAACACAGTGTAAAATTACACTCGAAAGATATCTGAGAGTCACCATGCAGATGGAAAGTTTTAAAGTAAGGACTTCGTGACGTTCTTCCCTTGGTGATAAACCCAGCCGATTTTTCAAACACAGCCCCATCTCCACATCTTTGATAGAAAAAGAAAACAGGTCAATAATTGAAGGTAATTGCACAATACATAAGAACAATAGTCCTGAAAACGAAATCAGGAAGACCTAATAATAGCACAGCAATAATCGCGTGTATCTGAATTATCTTATTTATATATATTTACCAAAGGAAGTGAAATGGGGTTTAACGTCCTACTGCAATAATGAAAATGGGTATATGCCATACAGGGTGCTATTGGGTGACATTTTGCCAGGATAGTGCCACTATGGTTTACTCTTATTTTAAAATTCCAACTACCAAGGGTTGTTTTACGTACACGTCAATGTGTTTCTTCCCATGCGAACGACTCGATACTGCTTATCAGGTCCTCCTCCTTTGACAATGGGAAGCCATGGTGAAAAAACGATTAATTTTCTCATTTCTCATCAACAACAGGGATAGAACCTAAGCAGTGGCCACATTGTACTATAAATGCCAAGAAATCGTTTAGAATTAACAATAAAAAAAATAACCCTGCTCTTAAAACTGAATATCTGGAGTTTGTTCTCTGTCCAACAGCATCACAACTAACAGGTCTCAAGCCAACTTCACCATCTGTAACATACAATACACGTGGAGAGAGATAAATGGGTTTACCATCCACTCAACACAAACTAGCTCATTTCGATTCAATTTTATTTCAATAATTCGTCTGCGCGTAGGGTCTTTAGCAGTGGTAGGAAACCGAAGGGCCCAGAGGAAACCCACGAGTTTGGACAGGCGACCCTATTGCTTGTCTCGTGTACAAACTGGGAGTAGAAACCATGCCAGTTGATTCAATGAGAGAGAGAGAGAGGTGGGATAAATGGGGTTTAACCATTGGTGGTAACCATTCGGTCATCCAGTCCTTATAGTAACAACTACATACACGCGAAACTAAACCGACAAGACAAAGTGTGGGGAAAAGACAAACTACATAAAGACGTTATAAGAAATAAGCAGTAAGTACCCACTGCTGTAAATTCCCGAACCTATAACGATGCATGTTAGATTGTATTTATAAGAAAGGCGTAATAGACATGATACCATTCTGGGTTTTTTTCTGATTGTCAGCTTCAATATTTAACTGAATTCCTTATACAGTTTTACCATAATAACACTGAGTGGATAACGATTGACACACGCCATGAAGTGTTGAACGACGGAACCTTCGCCCTGGCAGTGAACATGCGACAAACTCTTATTTATATTCTAATGTGGCACGAGATCGTTGACTGCTGTCCATGATATACAGCACACCCGAATTTTGTCCAACTCGAATAATTAGACAACCTTGCGCCACCGATGAGACGAAAACTAAGCTGGACAAACCAAGAAACTTTCTCGGACAACACTGGGATCAAGCAAAATTATCTTTGGTTTGACAATGTTATTACAGTGTAACGCCACTGTGGCCCCTTTCCTTAAATTATAACCTGTGCTTGTCCCCCTTTATACTTACTTATTCCACTTGACGTGGCTAAAAGTGTGACTTTATGGTTTAGATCTATGGGACCAACAATATCCCGTCCAGCTACAGTTTGTAATTTAATCTTAAAGGCACTGCTAGCAACAACTGATCCAGAATTGAAGAGAATCAAATTAGGTGCCATACGTCTGAAATTAAAATACATACCTTCGTAAATATGAATTCAAATTGTACTTAAACAGTAATTTCAGTTCTTTTTTCAAATGTAGTTTACACCAGTTCATGTATTATGTACATGGTGAACAGTCAATTTGTTCATTGAACGTTTTACCGTTTTTTAGGAATTCGAATGTGGTCTTATGGGTTGGATTGTTGGTACTTTTTATTTCATTTGTTGGATGACCGAAAAGGTTACAAATGAAATTCAAATGGCAGTTACAGCGATCATGAAGTCAATTTGACAGGAGGGAAGTGTCAATCGGACGGCGGTGGTGTCGATTATGCTGCGTCCGATTTCAACTATCAACGAGTATTGTGCGTATGTACACGGAATATCGCTTGTGTATCTCACTCGAAACAGTTTCTTGCCACGATTAGCTCCCCACCCAACTGCCGATTGTGCGTATGTGCACGGAATATCGCTTGGGTATCTCACTCGAAACAGTTTCTTGCCACGATTAGCGCCCCACACAACTACCGATAAAAAAAACCAAGATGAACATAAACGCCACGGATCACGCATCACCTTAGTGATCATCCAACGAGTATTTTAAAGTATTTGACTGACCATTTGACCGTACACAGTTCTTTGGTAACTTGTACAACGGACGAAGACGTGTTTATATTTTCTTACCCCTGTGTAATTTGATGGGTAGGAGATCTATCAACACCATGCTCATCAAATGTACAGGTGACAGTGTAGATCTGGTGGTCGTTAATTCTACTCCCAACGCTACCAAACTGTACTAAAATATCTACAGTGTATGTTGAACCACCGGGTATGTTCTGTAATGCAGATAGAGTTACATTAAACATCTACAGTGTATGTTGAACAACCGGGTATGTTCTGTAATGCAGATATGTTACATTAAAGCCCCAATAACACTCTTGTTGTAACTGAAAAATATGTCCCAATCTTCATTCTGGTCAACAAATCGTATTATTTTAGAATATTCCAATTAAATGATGATATAAATTTCATCTTAACACACCTATTTTGAAAAATTGGAAAAATTCAACCAATTGATTTGAAAAGTCTAACGTAAACCTTTTCAAATGTGACTTGGATTTTAAAATATTTTCGAACCCTCTGGACAAGTAAAATAGGTTGTAATGGATAATTTACACAACAGGTAGAACATTTAAACATCTAGTACTTAGAATAAGGGTATTATTTATTTTCTGGAGCTACCAAGCCAGCAAGAATGTTATTGTCCCTTTAAACGACCAAGTTTGTTCTGTAATACAGATAGAAGTAAAGTAAATTGAGCTATGTAATGGAATATATGTGGTTTGAAGTCGTTCGTGTAGGTCTGTAGGAAGTTAGGACCCTTTATCAATGGGGTGAAACCCACGAGATTGGGCAGTCGACCTTACTACTCCTTGTCACGTACAAGCGGGGAATCGAAACCACGCAATTTGAATCAATTATAGACCTCGCGATGCAACGCGTACGCATCAGACATTCGCCGATCCCCTTATATTTGTACCTTTTGTAACCGTCTGATGCACTTTTGTTATCAATCATCATCGATTCACCAAATATATGGATTTTGGTTTGATCCGTTCATCTTCAACACACAAAAACTCTAAATACATTTAATCATACAGATTAACGAAATTACAGGATGGTCGGTAAAAATGTTGAAATAATGCTATACTTAACTTAAATCTACAGTTTTTATTACCAGCATTGAAAGTACCCTTTATCTGATAGTGAACACCATCTTGAGATGAAAATTGTTGGTCTCCGTTCAAACATTTCGCTGTAGCGTATATTTTCCGATCAGCTAAAACCGTGATGACGGGATTGTCAGTCTTCAGATCCTTTCCACAATTTGGCTTAACTATATAAAAGATAACTTAATGTCTTAGTCGGTATTTTTTACCAATGTCCTGGTCATTTATGGTGGCATCTCGGACTATAATTATTTACCTGGGGTTCAAAATTTATGATGTATATGCTTACCGATAAGACACTGGGCAGACAGGATACACAAGCTGTGACTGTAAATTTGCAGTAAAAATGTATTTTGTACACGGCGAACAGTCCATTTGCGGATTACACTATTTTGCCTATACCGTTTTTAGGACTTTTGTCTAATAGTTAGTAATTGGTTGCATTTTATTTGGTCGTGCCAAATGGTGGCAAAAAGTTACGCACAGATTAAAAACAATTTCTCGGATGGACATATGGAGCATGACGCCGCCACACGCGTAGCCAGGTTCATGTTAAGTGAGACAATATATACAGACATATCTAAAGCATTGTAAATGTGCATTTAAAATTTAACCAGGGAAAACATAACAAAAAATCTGTTTACATGTATTAATTGTACTTTAAGATTTATATTTATGAAGATGTTTCATTGCTGAACATAGATTAAAGGAGAATCATAGTTACAGATTTATCTCATTTTAAATTGGGCTTTTACAAGCCGTGCCACGTTTAATCTCGACATGCAAAGAGAGCGTTGTAAAGTCAAAACCCGGTTGAGTATGGGACATGTCAGATGCTCCTAGTGCTATTCTGTTTCTCAGACGAAGCTTTCATATGCAAATTTGGAATTTCACGCTTCATGTGATTGTAGTCTTAAAGGACAATATTGGTGCCAGTCATTATTACATATGTGATAGAACTTGTAAAATACATTCCAAATATAATTTTAACACAGAGATCATCGCTACAGGAGACGTGTAACAAACTCTTAAATATACGGGAAGTTTGTTACACGTTTCCTGTAGCGATGATCTCTGTGTTAAAATTATATTTGGAATGTATTTTACCAGTTCTATCACATATGTAATAATGACAGGCACCAATATTGTCCTTTAACATTATTAAAACATAGAATTTAAGCTAGAGCCTGCTGCAGATTTGTCAAGTTTAAGTGTAAACTAAATGACTTGGTGTGTGACGTCATACGCCATACATTGGGCTATGTGGGAAATTTTAACCGGCTAACGATACTACTTGCCCTAAAAAGCTTTTTGATAGGGGAGATGTTTTTATGTCAGGCAAAACAGACAGTAGAAATCTCGTTATGCTATTAAGTGTCTTGGTCGATAAAAGTAGCAAATTTATCAAGGGCAGATAATTTGAGTACGGATCTCCCCCATTGATGAACCCACAGTATAATGGAATAAGGCCACTGGGGATATCGAGGATGTGCCACTCCGTGCTATTTGGCTAATCAAAGATGGGACAACAATTTCAAAATAGTTATATATCATATATAACTGATAATGCTGGACTCACCCTGTAAGATGTATTCTTCTGAACTGAGTCCATGGATAAGGCACTGAAAATAAAACAATACAACCATCATTTATATAAATCTTTAAAGAACCGCATGGTGACCCACTTCCTCATACCATTCCAGAGATCACGTCCTACACCACAAGGTTGACCGGTTGCTCATACCCCCCTGAGAGATCACGCCCTATACCACAAGGTTACCAAGATGTTCATACCATATGAGAGATCACATCTTATAGCCCATTCACAAGGGGAAACCAGACTTGCAAACTCAGAAAGTTTCTGGTCAAACACCAAGATGGAACACATGACCAGTCGGGAAAAGCTTATCGTCACTGGCCTAGTACATATAAATTAGTATACTAGAAATGAAATGTTTTCATTAAATAATTTTGGACGTCATGAACTAGACAATGTATTTACCTCTGCTCTGTCAAACGTGAAAAGTTTTTCATGATACTTCACTATTCCATCTATTTTGAGTTCGTATGAGATTTTAAAATATAGAGCAATGGTGTGTATACCTTGTATCAAAATTTGAGCTCAAAATATTGAGTCGTCTGGACTGAGAATGGCAAAACTGCTTATCCGGACACCTAACTCTTTTAAAACTTCGAGTCATTCTTTTCGTTAGGTGACCTGATAATCGATTCCCGTTACTTGAAAGGTCTATACAGTGAATGGCCCACGTGCTGCGGAACTTGATAACGAAAGGTATATTTCACCTACACATTATTTTTCATAAAAAAAAGGTCGGGTTTTATTCAAAATACAGATTGGGACACCGGTCTCCATTTCCAGATGAAAACTGACGTGTTTAAGTTGTTTCAAAATGTATCACAAATAATAAGTTAGCAATAGTTTAGAGGTGTAAATTCTCTCTTCGGATATAACAGACTTCGAATGGTTGTTGAATTCTTTAATATACCGGAACAAAAATATACATAATAAAAACACAATAATATTAAATATTGAATTCGTAACGTTAAACAATCGAGCAAGAGAGAACCAATTTCAGCTGAACCCAAATACTGACTGTAGCTAAGATTATCACACTATTATAATAGTATGTCGTCATCTTATCTACATGCGGTTATCAGTCTAAAGTAGATTGTAAATTTTTGGATAGTGGAACATTGACCTGTTTCGTCGAAAAAAGAAGACGGAATTATATTGACGGAATTTCGCTACATCATATCTTTGTCAATACAGAACTGGTCTAATATTGCTATTGGGAATTAAACTTTACAATGTTGTTGTTTGGGAGGGATTCCGAGATTACATCGCCCAAAAATTCACGGTTGGGACTGGTTCAAAATGTCTTTAATATATTTTGTGTTACCCTGTTAGCATACTACTGTAGACGACTTACCCCATGTATGACTAGAACTGTAATTAAGCAGTAATAGGCCTCCATGGCTGAAACAAAAATACATATGTATGGTCATCGATTAACACAGATTATATGTATTTAAATCATAAACGAATTATTGGAATCAAGTATTAATATGCCATCAAAAAGATGATCTCTAGGAAAATAGGGAAATAACCCACTACAGTTGAGTTGTAGTTCTTAGATCTATGACCCATTCAATGATTCTACTTGATCATTGGTGTATTCTTTCAAAGTTAAGCTTAGAAGCCCTCGTATTACCTTATTAATATCGCGAAATGAAATGGGGTTTAACGTCCTACTCTTTTGCACTTAACCTGGGCTACTGGAAGACGGACATACGCCATACAGTGTGTTATGAGGGAGCTTTTGCCCAGGCAGCGGCACTATGGCCTACTCTTTTATCGAATTCCAACTGCAAAGGATGTGTACACGCGCGGGACCTCGGTTTTTCGTCCCATCCGAACGACTAGGCAGCTGTCCTTGTCAGGCCCTCCTTCTGCATCACTGACAAGGGGAAATCACACCGGAAAATCGAGATGAACTATCTCTGCCAATGCAGGGATCGAACACCCAGGGATCGAACACCCGACCTCCAGGCTAGCGAACCGGCGCCTTATCCACTTATCCATCGCGCTATTGGCCTCTACGTTCCCCCATAGCTATTTTGTTATCAATATAATACTGTATAAGGATTTTAGTTTCAGAATAATTACGATTTTTCATTCATGAAATTTTAGAGATGATATTGAGTGGCATATTGTGTAGCATATTATGTTTTTGGATTGAACAGTTTGAACATGTTGCATTGTCTTCGGTTTCAGCAGGATGTTTGGACATGTTTTATGATTCTGTAAATAAATAGTCATTATGATGTTTACAATCGTCAATAAACAATATGCCTTACCTTGCTTCAACCCCTTACAGTCTGTCGTTCAAAATTTGTGACATCATCACCGAGAAGCTGTGCACGGATTTATCACGTGAGGAAAGTCGCGTTTAGAAAAGTACTTAAAGGGACACGATCAAGTCAGTTGAAGAAATGAAATAAAATGTCTTACTGTTCTGTCCCGAATTGGATAATGAATAAGAATTCCAACAGACAACTGAGTTTAGAAGCCCAACCCGAGCTGAACCATAGTCCGTTAAACCCCATTTTATTAAATTTACAACCGTGGTGTAACATATTTTCTAATAATAATTGCAGAAATGTAATAAGTGAAACCCTATTTCAATTTAAGTGTTTCATTTTTAGCCATAGTTAGATATGTATATTATTTCAATTTATAACATCAAACAATCTCATTAAAATACAGATCTATTTTTCGTTTCGTTTTTTTATACTCTCGATGGCCTACACTACATGAAGATCTGACCGGTTGTAGCGACAGGTGGCGCCAGAAGTCATACGAGGGACTTTTTGACCCTATGACCTCAGATATTTGATTAACCAATCAACATTGATGTTACTAGTGGGTTACCCACAGTTCCGCGCAAAGCACGCCTAAAGCTCGTCGTAACAGACAGTTTTATTTGCTAATCCCTCGCATCATTCAGAACACGCCAATGATAACAACTCTTCCAGATCCTTGTGTAGTAAAGACTGGTAAAACGAAATTTTGAACTATAAAAACGAAATGAAAGAGGATCTGTGTTTTAATCAGATTGAATATCAACCAGTGGTGCAGGAACTAGGACCTGACAAGGATATCTATCTAGTAGTTTGGATGGGACAAAAAAAACCTGAGGTCCCATGTATACACTGACATGCACATAAATGATCCCTTGGTAGTTGGAATTCGATATTAGAGTAGGCCATAGTGCCGTTGCCGGGGCAACTTTACTCTCCCCCCGTATGCCCGGTTTATAGTTCGATTGGTGCAGACACATCTGACGTGAAACCCTATTTCATTTCTCTATTCTTCTGACCTTTTTCTGCATCATGTGACTGACATATTACACGACATAGAGGGGAATCACGGTGGCTAAGTGGGCAAGGCGCTGGCTCACTAGCCTGGAGGTCGGGTGTTCGATCCTTGCATTAGCCGAGAAAGTTCATCTCGATTTTCCGGCGTGGTTTCCCCTTTTCAGTGATGCAGAAGGAGGGCCTGACAAGGACAGTTGCCTAGTCGTTCGGATGTGACGAAAAACCGAGGTCCCGTGTACACATTGGCGTGCACGTAAAAGTTGGAATTCGGGCAAAATTTTTCTCATAGCACATTATTGTATGGCGTATGCCCGTCTTCCATTAGCCCAGGTAAGGTGCAGAAGAGTAGGACGTTAAACCCCATTTCATTTCATTTACACGACATAGTAATCGTCATTTATGTATGGAAGACCAAACAGCTCTTTATTCAGTGCTCTTTATTCTTTATTTGTTGTCGTATTCCGACAATTATCTGTTCACTAAAATTAACATTTGCATTTTAAAATCCATACATATCAGATGTGAAAATTAATTTCCTGTTATGGAAATTCGTATTAAAGGACAATATTGGTGTCATTATTATATATGTAAAAGAACTAGTTAGACACGTTCCATTATAATTTGAACACATAGATCATTGCTACGGTAGACGCGTAAAAATGACAGATTCGAGCGTTCTTTCAATACAACTGACGGAAGTAACAAGCAATAAAAGACACATAATCGAATTTCATTTCACTGATAATTCTGTTGAAAACAAAACGTTGGTATATAAAACTGAGAGGATGTTACACGGGAATGCACGGACCTTTTCTATTTTTCTCGTGACAGCCAATTGTTTGGGGGTTTTTTTTGATATCGTAAGATATTTTACGATCCAAAATATAAGTGCTTTAATAAGTACGTAGATATGAATTTGTCAGAAAATATTTTACAATTTTGAAAAGTATTTGGATATTTTAATGGTGTTCATAGCACGTGCGTGCTGTATCATAGAGCCTGTCATTGAGTTAACTGGCGTGGTTTCGAATGTCCGGTTGTACTTCCACTGCTAAAGACCAGAATTATTGAAACGAAATTAAAACCATATGTTAGTCCCGAAATGACCTAGTTTGTGTCGAGTGGACGTTAAAGCCCATTTCTCCCTCTCTCCACATCTACACTGCGCAAATTAGTCTGTGTCCCCACCTCACTTCTACATAAAATAAGTGGGTGTTATCTATGTCATACACTGCACAAATAAGTATGTGTCCCCATCCCATGCACTGCACTCATAAGTAAGTGTCCCCACCCTTCTGTGCACAAATAAGTTGTTCCTACTTCTGACCTGCACAAATACCCCTATACTGCACCCATAAGTAGGTGCTATACTTGTAGGTTTAATATAGTACTAACTTTTATTATTGTAGGCATATAAAGTATAAAAAACTCTAAAATTAGAAGACTTCTTAAAGGTAACTTTTGTTGAAAAAACCATGGTCATAGCTTTACTGGGCTTCGTTAGGTTTGTGTCTGCTAACCTCAGGCGTTCTGACCAGGAATTGGGACCGCGCCCATTGCCTTAACTCAAGGGCCCATGGCCTCCTCTTTCCATCATCCCCGTTTCATTCTCGCTTATACCCCCTTCTAGCAAAGGATCTCACAAAATTACACTTCTGGCTATTGCCAGATTATGTCGTTTACACATAGGTGTCACCACTCCTGCAATACACACATAAATAGGTGCCATTCTCTGCCCAACTAGCCATATTTGTTTTTATTACCATACATATATTTTATACCCCAAATGTCCTAAGTATTTTTTTAACGGAATGTTAAAACCAATATGTGTCTTTTGATTCCAAGATACGTAAACCCCTCAAGTTCGCCTGTAATCGCACTATCCATAGGCTAAATCATGTCGACTTTAATCCGAATAAGATATTCTGCTTAATACACACAGTAAAACTGTTTACACAAAGTCCAAACTACACTAAAAAAGAAACTACAACCCAAAAATATACCATGATGCAAATACATATTTATTTGATAAAAGTGCAAATTCAAAAATACAGACACACCACTCATAGACAAATACTAGGGTAATCAAATAAACAAGAAATCTGACTATCTTGTAATTACAAGATAGCTATTTGGTTATTACAAGATAAGTATCTGATTATTACAAGATAGCTATATGGTTATTACAAGATATGGAAAAGCCAATTAGGGTCAATAACATGAAGAAAAAGTGTCAAAGTTATTTATTTCAATGTCGTCATACACTGATTTGATTTATCAAATAGCTAGGCCAACGTGGTACTTTATTCTATGTTACAGAATTCACACATCCATGTCATATATATTATTCGTGTCTTTAAAGAGAGCATCAACCTAATGAATCATGATAATAATTAAATCAATGAGAGTATGAAGTTGGTTGAAACCGGAGTTAATGAATGTTTTTAATGTGGCCATGGAATAACAAATGTTATTAATGGGAGTATAACATGAATGTGCCGATCCTGTAACATAAAATAGTACATCGCTGTCCTAGCTATTCTATAAATCGGTGTATGGCGACCTTGAAATAAATTACGTACAACTCTTTTTGTTCATAACAAGCTAGTGATAGTTACATAACATGGTTATCTTGTATTTGAAAGGAAGCAGCCGGTCATGAGATGTTTATATATAAATGCTAGAATAAGAAAAAAAAATCTGCAAGAAATTTGTTTGTTTGTTATCTTTAGACTAATATTAGTCAGGTTTCGCGAGCGGTTTCACACCACCGATATATCAACCAGCGCCTGGATGATCGACGTAACACTGCATGTAACTGGAATAGAAAAGGGCACGGGGGTCAGCTGAGCGCTTTTGAAAACAACCATAGGTATCTGAAAATATTGCATACCACATACTGTGATTGAAAAATGTCTAATTTAGAAAAGCAGTCATCTTAAAAACTATAAGTAAACGGAAAAGCCCAGACAATAACCACAACTAATCGTCTTCAGAAGCATTATTTTCTTGTAGATTAGTGTACCCAGCTGGCAGATATGCTTTACATCTGTAGTCCTTTGGTTCGCTACCCGATTTGTAACATCGCCTTCTACATTTACGGTTACAGCCAATTGTGGAATCAATCCAGGCAGGAGAATATCTAGAGCAATAGGTTATGTGCAACCGCAGAACTACGGCATAGCACCATTCACAGGTAGATGTAGTGCATTCGATGTCTGATTCTATGCTAGCCGGAGAAAACTGCGCACAGTCCTCAATAGCCAGTCGATCTGTTTCTTCATAACACCACCAACAGATATTTGAACTACATTCAATACTAGAATCATATCCTGCAGGAGCAAAAGATGCACATGTCAACAAATTATATCGTAATGGCTGATCCTCACACCACTTACATATACCTTCTGTGCACTGAATTGGAGTTGGTGCTTCCGTTGGTGCCGGAGTGGGTGGTTCAGTGGGTGCTGGAGTGGGTGGTTCAGTGGGTGCTGGAGTCGGTGGTTCAGTTGGAGCCGGGGTGGGTGGTACTGGAGTGGGTGGTACAGTTGGTGCCGGAGTGGGTGCTTCAGTTGGTGCCGGAGTAGGGGCTTCAGTTGGTGCTGGGGTGGGTGGTTCAGTTGGTACTGGAGTGGGTGGTTCAGTGTTTGGTACGTTGGAAATTTCGACGCACAGTCCCATCTCACACCACTAATTAAATATAGAAAAATGAATCTAAGCATTTATCACCGAGGTTTTTAAAATTTTAAAAGTTGGAATTGGAAATAGAGTTGGAGTAGAGTAGACAGTAGCGCCACTGTCTGGGAAAGATTTTCTTCATAACAAACTGCATGGCGTATACGCGTCTTCATTAGCCCAGTCGGATCAGAAAAGTAGGACGTTAAACCCTACTGCATTTCCTTTCCTTGTAGCCCTGTATCCTCAATTACATAATGACAACTGTATACTGAAGATCAGGCCTGCTGTGTTTTTTAGGGGAATAATGAAAATAAAAGCGAAGTTACCTTTCCGCTACCACAGGATGTATATTCATGTGCTTCCGTTGTACTGCACTGGCCACCATTAGGGTTATAACAATACATATCAATACACATTGTCTCAAAACCACCATTGGCCGCCTGTGTATCCTGTGGTAAAAATAGTAATAATAATAATAATAATCAATCAACAACGACAATGATAAAGAAAATAAGGTTTGTTTACTTTTGCATGTATAAAATAGACGAATTTGTTTTCGAAACAACTTTTCAGACTGCATTTCTGTTAAATCATCTGGAGGAAGCTCCCATTATTGATTATGATTACTTAAGCTTACCAGGTGAGAAACCTCACGTTGTTAGACAGGCAATCATATTTCATGTTAAGCACAGGTGTGTGAGCGAACCCCCGGGTATTACAGAACAGCGCGTGTTAAACAACTCCGGAACGAAACACGACGGGAACCTCATCAAGGGGTCTTGTTAGAGTTGACTCACCTGACAGAAATAGGATGTATTGTCATGCCATACCATACGACAGAGTTCATTGGCATCATACTGTTGTCCTAAGAGTACATTTGAGCCTGGTTGAGTTGCTGGAATGTCAGGATTATTGTCTTGAGATAAACACAGTTTTCTGCACATAAGATACAAAAAAAGAGACATTTTCAACAGAAAAATAAATGTATATTACAATTTTATATGATTTAATATTTAAACATGCATATAATGTGCAATATTAAAAGTGGCTATACATAGGATATGAGACTAATGTTAACGTTCTACGTCTCTATACCAACTGGCTATGAAGACCGGGATATTAAAGGCTCAATACCACTCTTGTTGTAACTGAATAATATGTCCCAAATCTTTATTCTGGTCAACAAATTGTATCATTTTACAATATTCCAATTAATTGATGAATTAATACAAATTTCATCTTAATACGCATCAGTTAAAAAATTGGAAAAACTCAACTACATGATTTGAAAAGTTTAACGTGAACCTTTTCAAGTTTGACTTGGATTTTAAAATATTTTCGAAACCCAAGGACAAGTAAAAAAGGTTGTAATGGATAATTTACACAACAAGTAGGACGCTTAAACATCTAGTACTTAGAATAAGGCTATTATTTATTTTCGGGAGCTGCCAAGCCAACAAGAGTGTTATTGTCCCTTTAAAATAGTGATAATAACTACCGGTATAAACTAATGTAAAGCATTGTTAATCAAATCTCAGTGATATACTGGATGTTTTTATGTTCAAATTTAAATACAACACTAATATATATAATGGTTGAGTGCACAAATTTTCCTATCAGATCGGAGCCGCGGTGGTCCATTAGGTAAGACTTTGGCTCACTATCCTGGACCTTCCGTGTTTGATCAATAGTTCATTTACGTACACGCCAATGTGTACACTATACCTAGGTTTGCCGTTCCGTCACGTCATCCACTTGCACCACTGACAAGGAGGGAACCCGCCGGGTAATCCCGATGAATTATCTCGCCCAAATCCGCGATCGAACACGGGATCCCGTTAAGGACGATAGAGAAAAGAAATAAAATAAAGACAATAAATAAACACTTACTCTTCTGCGGCTAACATAAAGTAGCCGGCAGAACAATTTGAGAATATCCACGGATGCTGACGTCGACTATCTGCTGGGAAAACTGAAAAGGGAGCCATGACGAAATAATCATTTCCATCACAAGAGTTTCCGGACCCATCATGATTTGATTTCAAACTGAAAATAAAAACAATCAACTGTTGTGGTCGATGGCGTATCGGCACCTACCAGCCGTTTGGAATTTGGTTTTGGCTACGTCTAACCATCATCAAATTCTGTCAATTTGCTGTTACGTGTACGCAGACATGTACCCAGAGTCTCAATTGTTTGCTCCTTCCGAGTTACTAGAAGCTACAGTAATAATTGGACAGGGTTAAAAAAAATCCCGATGCAGTTAACATATTATGGTCTTGGCCTGGGGCTGGGTGAGGATAGTGTTCTAAAGTGATCTAACACAAACGGTTTACTGATATGAAATTAGACAATTTGAAATGAAATGGAATTTAGCTACTACTGTTCAGAAAGGGCAAATTAAGACGGGTTTGTATTATACAGTGTGATGCGAAGGGAAGTTTGCTCAGACAATAACCACTGTTATATCGAATTGCAACTGCCAAGGTATCCTTATTTGTACGCCAATATACTCACGGGAGTTAAATAATGCCGAAACTGCGTAATTTGTGACTAATAGAAGTTAAACAACACATCCCCCTCTCTCTCTGTCTCTCTCTCTCACACCCTATCTCTCTTACACACCAATCTGATTACATATCCCATATCGTTTCTTTCTTTTTTACAGTACAAAATTTTGTTTTACGAGTCTTTTCTACACTTGGATCTGAAATAGTTGTTATTTACTGGATTATCAAATGAAACCGCCTGTTATGGCGAGTGGGTAAACCACTAGAAACGCCAACGCCGATTGATTAATCAATCTCTGACGTCATAGTGTCAAAAGTCGTCCGTACGAACCCTGACGCAACCTTCCCGTATAACCAGTCAGATCTTCATGTTGTGTAGACACCGGGAATATAGGAAAAAACGAAACGAAACATATAGATCTGTATTTTAAACAGCTTTGTCTCTCATAATATTGTATACCCGTGTCCTAATTCGTGAGCAGCAACAGCAGGGGTTCTACCGTTAAACAGATCCTCTGCCATTGAAACTCTGTAAGCACCACATACTGTTCCAACATAAGCTACACCTAGAATTAAACACAATACAATGCAAATTACATTGAGCTATAATACAATATAATGTGACATAATAATGTAATCACTTTGAAATGGGCTATTATAATGTAATGACAACTCTGATATCACATTTGACGTGACATAACACCTTGAACTATTGTAATGTGCTTTAAAATACAGATGTGATGTCCCCCTTTGACGTTGGCGTAATTATTTCAAATAATCGTACGAGCAAATTGCCAATCGTACTTTATTTATACTTGTGAAATATTGGATTCGTGTGACGTATTTCACTGTAAAAGCACGTGCAAGTGTCTGTATTTTAAGATGTTTAATGGTCTCGAGCTTAAGACATTGCGTAATATCTCGCTCGAAATGACATGAATGTCATTTTACAAATAAATGCATGAGAACCCTGAGAGCTATCTCTTAATTTGCAAGTGGCAGCCTACTATTACGTAGTATCTTACGGGGGAGTTTAACAAGCCTTTGCTGTAAGTATCTTACGGGGGAGTTTAACAAGCCTTTGCTATAAGTAATCAGGTGATTATTTTGGACATAATATTATGACTTTGTCAAATAAGAAGTTGTATCGTGTGTCAAATAAGAAGTTTGTCAAATAAGAAGTTGTATCGTGTGTTATTATACAGCAAGACTAAGCATAACTTTATCGATTTTATCAGTTCCAATATAAAATTGTTTATCTTACCAAGGGCACCAGTAATGTCATCACTGAAACAGATAAAAACTGTTGTTTGATATTGTGTAACAAATGCGCGTGTAGCACGTCACACAAAAACACGATAAAACCGCCACAAACCACAGCATGTTGTCAACTAAAATTGTCTAGGTAAAATGAGGAAACGGCTTTCGAAAGGGACGAAACATCAAGTGCCCGTGCATACATTGGCGTGCACGTAAATGGGCCCTTGATAGTTGAAATTAGAGTAAGAGGTAGTGCCACTTTCCGGTGAAAATATTCCTCATAGTACACAGTATGGTGTATGCTCGTCTTCATTAGTCCAGTCAGTACTGAACAATAACAGTTTCAGGGAACGATTGATGAACGCGGGTTGGTTGGGTTCACTGAGGTCGCATTTTGGCAAGCGCTATCTGTATTGAAACATGGCAGCCATATATTAACTTATATCACTCACGAAGTGGAAAAAATGCCTGGAACCATTTGCAAAGTAGGATATCTAGGCCTACGATTCAATACATACTAGGTAAATGGTAACAATTGTTACCCAGTTGTTGGAGATAGAGGGGGGCATTGGTATCATAATGTGGATCAGAAAACAAATCATGTATAATGCAGTCGCCAAAGATCAGTATCTGGAAACGGGTGATGTGTCCAAATGTTGGGGGGTTGGGATGGCCTAGTGGTCTGGAGTTCCGCGCTTCGATTTCTAGCACAGATGAATATTAATATATTATAAGACCTACTCGGTTAACCACATGGCATGGTCGTGTGGTGGAAGAGATGTCGTTTTCTCCACCCAGAGCCAGAACTGTACCAAAGCTGTGCTGTAATCAATTTGACCGTTTTGATTATTATCTCGATTAAACGGCGAATCGTCCTCTGTCTGAATTTGAAAAAAAAACATACCTATATTAAATTAATACAGAAATTCAAAATTGCAACTAAATTGTATATGAATGGTCGAGATTTAAATGGATTTGAACACTCGCGAAATTTAAAATAAATGACTATAAAATTGATAATTGAGGCTAAGTCGGTTGTCAAGTAGTGTTGCTACAAAATAAACAATCTACACTACATCGCCAGAATAAAGCAATTTGAACGAAACTTTTAATATATTCACTTTACATAATCTTTTATTTGACCATTGTAGCATTAACGACCAATTCTAAAATCTTACATATCAATTTATCTTTAATTTGCATATATTAGGATTGTTTGTAATCTTCGGGTGTACTATTTATAGATCTGTTAATAAGAACAATTCAAAGACATCATTCTTGTGTATTTCAATACGAGTCATTGTCAGAATGCTCCACCAGTCGGATTGGTACAGACAAGTGTTAAACCCTGTTTCATTTCAGGCGAATCGACGTAACATATCACACAATCAACGGTTTATCACATCGGTCAAAGCTGAATTTTGGGGGCAAACTCGAAATTACGAAGACGTGTTTTACGTATGCTGGTTAAATCGAACGATTACATCCCATTCAATTGTTTTGTCTTCTTGTTATGTTTGTGCACTTGCAATACAATTCTGGACAAAATATTTAAAAATAACTTACATTAGATATTACAATACCAGCGTTGACCACTGTCCATTTAGTATTAGGATAATAATTGCTCACAGATATATATCTTAATCCAATCTGAAAATAAAATAAAAAACTAATAAGAGAAGAGGCAGAGAGAGAGAGAGAGAGAGAGAGAGAGAGAGAGAGAGAGAGAGAGGGGATAGCTTTCCAAATACGTACTCATTATTTTTCCTAGGCCGTGAGTAAGACATTAGATCACTAACCAGAATGTCCTGGGTTCGATCGAGTTTTAGCTGAGAGAGCTCCTAGGGGTTTCTCCATTTTAATGGTGAAGGAAATCGACGAAGCGAAGTCTGAAATGTAGATGTCGGGACAAAAACTAAATCTCTCGCATAGCATACTAAGATGTTAAGTCCCATTCCATGTTCCTCCGATTTCCAGGTGAATGTAAAGCTAAATGAAGGGAGCCTCGTTAAATATATGAGCCCAGGTACTTACTGAATGGGTTAGGGCTACATAATATAACTTCAAGTCAGCTAGTGCTAAGACTTCGTCATTTCCGTTACGCCATAAAAATCTACAAAAACAATTATAATATAAATTATCTATATCTTGCTTTCCATGTTAGCGTATGTCCTTGATATACAATGCGAGTCCGTGGTGACGACTGCTGGCAAGTGCCCATCAAAAGGAACAGTGTTCCATGTCGGCTAGTTTCTTATTCATAACGGCGGGTTGAATGGTCGAATGGTTAGCGTGCGCGCGCTGTATCATACGGCCTGCCATTGAGTCAACTGGCGTGGTTTCGAATCCCCGATTGTACGTGGCAAGGAGTAGGGTCCGACCTCGTGGGTTTTCTCCGGGTTCTCCACCCCCACCCCCACTGCTAAAGAACCCTACGCGCAAGCGAATTATTGAAATAAAATTAAACCATATGTTGGTCCCGAAATGACGAGTTTGTGTCGAGTGGGCGTTAAACCCAATTCCCCTCTCTCTTTATAATTCAGAAAGGGATTATTTTCGAGACGTTTTTTTTACCGCATTTAGGAAATTATCCATCATAAATTATGATGCGTTATTAAAGATATATGGATATTGTATAATGTAATGACAGTACTTAAATTACTAAATAGATGTGTTCTAGCCTACTGGTGTTATTTGGAACCAAGGTTCGCTCCTGGTGTTGGCCGAGAATGTTCATTGAATTTCCCGGCGTGGTCTCCCATTGTCAGTGATCCACGATTTACGAACTGACAAGGACAGCTCTCGTGTACACATTGGCGTACTCGTAAAATATCTCTTGACAGCTAGAACATGGCACGAACAGAGCATTGCGATGTTAAATCCCATTTCATTTCATTGTATTTCTATTTTTATATCATTTCATTTCAACCTACTTTTGTTTAATACTATAATCTGTGACCATTAAAAGCTCTACTTTATAATCCCTAATTGGCCTAATTTGCCGCTTTCGATAACTATCATTCATTACTTCTTCTGGGGTTGGTATTTCCGGTATCTCATCATGTCCTGTAAAATACATGGTTGATGGGCAGTGATATCTGGTTTTCATAAGGCGGTAATTAATCGTGTATTGCCATTGTCATCCAATCTTGATATAATTTGACAAAATATAACAAACGCCGCATGGGTCTAATATTTATAACTTTTCTTGGTGTTTAACGTCCTATTCTGCTACTCCGACTTGGTTATTGAAGATGGGTATACGCCATACAGTGCGCTAAGGGGTAAATTGTGCCAGGGCAGCGGTTACTACGGACTACTCTTATATAGGATATAATAATTTTATGTAACCATCTCGGGCAGCGGTACTCCGGACTACTCTTATATCGGATATAATAATTTTATCTAACCATCTGGGAGGATAGTACATGTACCTTGACTCTGATATCATACTCGGTGCAACTGGTCGTTAAGCCAAACAAACTAACGACAAAAGAGCGATAAACTAATTGGGAAATACCCACTGTCCATGTGCGCCGCGTCGGTTTGCTTTGAATTAACCACAAATTAGCAGGAAAGTAGGACCTTAAACCCAATTTCATTTCACAATCGAAACAATCAATACGTTCATTTCGTGTAGATCCATTCATTGACCTATCACAATCCCTCCACGGTAAATCATGTATACCGAATTGACCAGACAATTTCCAGTTTTGACTCCGATCTGGATAAATAAGCAATACGTCAATAAAAGTGAAGTTAAATCAATATGAATAACTTACCTAATGGTATGACACTATCATTGCCATATTTATTTTCTTTATTTTCATGCAGGTGATGAATGTTATGGTCTACCGGTTTTATATCTAAGTATCCTATAGGTGTTGATATGAGACCTTCCTGTTTTTTGAAACATAATAATACTAATGTTAAAACAAGTGAATTACATTATCATGAATACCGATCAATTTGAAATGCGGAAATGTTACAATCTTGTCCGTATAGACAAATTACGTATAGCATACGTTACAAGCAATGATTATATGTCCACCAGGTAGCCACGATAGCTCGTTAACCCGGTGGTCCCGTGTTCTATCCAGGGATTGGCTGACAACGTTTATCGGGATTTTCCGGCGTGGTTCCCAATATTCAGTGGTTCAGGACGTAGAGCCTGGTAAAAGACAGAGAGATAGTCGTTCTGATGAACCTGAACATAAAAGAACCATTGAAAAAGTCGGAATTCGATATAAGACAAGGCTTTAGCACTACTATACGGACACAGCGTGGCTTCATTCTACTGCCCACAGTCATTCTCCTAGCATGTTAAGAAGTCAATATTATGTGGATACATAAAAAAATAAAACTAAATTATATTGGTTAATCATATTAAAGTTCCAATTTCACATTTTCTAAGAAAGTCAAAACATAATTATTTCTATGTCTTTTGCTCAAAAGGTTGTCAACTCACTATTATACGGTCCTGGGCAAAATTTTTTGGGCATTATAAAGGGTGACACAGGGTGATTGAGGAAATAGTTACTCAATTACCTCCCTTGTTTTCCCATTCCTCTCCATGGACGGCCATCTTCAAACGTTTGAATTTGAAGTTGAAAATGATATTTTTGCCAATTTCTCAACTGGTAGTACTGAATTATAGGATTAATAGGATTATTCTTTAACAAGGTAGGACTGTTTATAGGTTCAATCTATTTTTGGGCTTTATTTTAATACATTTTAAAAATATAACTTAAAAAAAATGCTATTGGAGCTTTAACTTACTAAGTGATGCCCATCTGTTTTTCGTTTGACAATAACAGGCGCCCCGCTATCAATTTGGACATATACACCAGAATTCTACAAAACAAAATGCAAAATAGCTAAAATAAGGAAATATATCAAAATATCAAATTTCCACCAGCTACACTAAAATTAACATTTAAAATTAAACCCAGAATAAAGCATACATATAGAATTATATAAATGATGACGATTCCCTATCTTAAATTATGTTATGGACATTTGAAATATACCTTAGTTTGTATTGATTTTACACTGCCATATGTGTTTGTCTACATGAAAGTCTATCAAGGAGTACTCCACTTTCTGCACCGACTGGGTTTACGAAGATAGGCATACGCCATGCCGTATGCTATGAGGGAAACGTTGCCCCATGTGAACACGGGGCCACGGTTTGTCGCCCAATCCGAACGAGTAGACAGCTGTCGCTCGCTAAGCCCTGCACCACTGACAAAGAGGAATCACGTCGGAAAAGCCCGATTAACTTTCTTTGGCAACAGCGGTTGCAAACCCGAGACCCCCAGGCTACGAAGCCAGCACCTTAACCAATAAGACAGTGCGACTCCGCGTTGTGCTCAATGACAGTCTTTACACCAAATTTGCCTTTAGGAAATGTGGACAACATGGACACGAACAGATACACCCCATAAAGGGCATTAACTCCCTGTAATGTAAATGGATTTCAAAATTTCATACTTCCTCTCGCTCATAATTTTGTCGGCATTTTTGTTTAAATCAAAATGTAACAAATGCACTATTATTTCTTAATGATGAAGGCATCGGGTCTTTTCTCTAATAATTAATTTTATGCCAACTTCAGAACTATTAGTAAAGTATTTACATGACAATTGTGACGAATCTCATCTGACCCTAAATCGAGCTGTTGCAAACATTCTCCTGGTGTTTTAAGCTGTCCAAAATTCTATAATTGCATAGATACAAGGACCTTGTTGGGAATTTTGTTTTTCATCATGCTAGAGATTTTGGCTACTGACTTGAGTCTTACTGAAACTCACCGGATAATCAGCGACATCTATTTTTTCAACTTTATCACCAGTAGAACGATAGGTATTAGTCACTACGTCCGGTGTTCGGCGCAGTCTGATGTTGACTTCCTGTCCTTTAGTATTAAAACGAAAGTGTAGATGGTGATTCAGACCATTCGTTGATCGACGGTTTCTCGCATTTAGTTGAACCTGTTCGATATAAACTGTGTCTACGGGGAAAAAAAAAAAAAAAACCCAGTCAGACCTGCTTAAGACCAGACACTAAGCTAGTTGATACACATTTAAAGTCCTAATTAGACGATTTAAGTCGAAAACACTTCGAGAATTGTGTTAAGTATTTGTTTTGCTTCCATTTAATAAAATTGAAAAAGTTTATTTAGTCTTTGTGTGTATGCCAGATGTGAAACGGAGTAGAACTGCATATCAAAACTGTACTAATTGTTTGGATATAGCGCCTATAGCAGCCATTTAGGGCAGATATCTGTTCTCGAAATGTGAAACAGGTGGATATGTGTGTGCAGAATGACACTTATGTGGGCAATACATGAATATATCATATTATATTATTGACAGTTGGTTCAACAATCAGTATTTATAATATGCACATCACTTTATAGTTATGCCGTTCAGAGATCATAGCGAGAGTAAGCTCCACTGCGGACCACTTTCGGATTATCCTGATAGGATGAAACGCTGATACCTAGTAGAAGTAACCGGTATCAATCCTCACACACAAACAGTATTTAGGCATCTTAAAGAAGGTAAACTAAGAAAAACCAAATATTTGGAAATGAAATGGGGTTAAATGGTCCACTGATCTGCTCCGACTAGGCTACAGAAGAGGTGTATATACATTCTACTCTTAATTCAAATTCCAACTGCCGGGAGATATTTTACGTGCACGCCAATTTGTACACAGGACCCCGTTTGTTCGTCCCATCGGATTGGCTATACGCCAGCCCTTAATGCCAGGCTCTCCATCCTGCATTACTGTCAAGGTGTGTGCGTTTGGGGCAAGACGGAAGGAATAAACCTTTTCGGCATCTAACACAGGACCTCCAGGTTAGTGAGCCTGTCTTACCCACCGAGTCGACGTGGCCCACGAAACATCTGGGCAATCAATATATTACAAATAGAGCTATTTACCAATTATTTGACTTTGTTCTTCCTTCCCGTAAGTATATATAAGACACTGAATGGTTATCGCGATCAACAATAACAATCTGTTCATGCACGCCTGAAATAGAGAGAGAGGTTTGAGAGCGAGCGAGGGAGAGAGAGAGACGTCAACTCGAAACAAACTAGGTCATTCCTTTTCATTACTTGCTTCCTGGTAGGGGTTTTCAGTGGGCTGAAACAGATGGACGCGAAGACACCCCACCATGTCCTGTCAGAACAACTAGACGCTGTTGTTATACCAAAGCATGCTGAAAACATGCATACGAAACCATCGGCTTTCTTACCACGAGCTCGATTACATGCTGTTTTATGTCAGGCCCATTATAAAATGTCTAAAATCTTCAGATGGTTCTACTGGGTCTTTTCATACCAAGGTTTGTGAACCGCTTCCAATGATGTGATTGATACCCCAATCTGACCTCTCCAAGAGTAAACGGACATATGTTTTGTGCATTAAAATTTCGTTTTAAAATTTCTTTTAGCAAAGCAAAGTCATTACAGCATATAACGCCCCTCCCCATGCATCACTGACAACAGGTTGTCACTTTGAAAATCGATATGAACTTTCCAGACTAACATCGGGATCGGATACAGGTTAAAGTGCAATATAACTAGGCTTAACAACGTACCGCAACCCAAACCTATTCATGAAGCGTTGTGTATGTTCACATACTGTTTTCACTTGTCGAATTCCAACTGCCAATTCTCATTTTCGTGCACGCTAATATGTACACGGGAGTCCACTTTTCGCCCTATTGAAAGCTTAACGTCCTAGTGCACCGACTGAGCTGATGAAGGAGAGCTACTAACGCTGTCGGAATAACCACGCCGGAAAATTATTATGAACTTTCATGGCCAACACAGGGATCGAACACGGAACCTCCAGGTTAGCGACTCAGCGTCCTACTCACCGAGACATCGCGGCCCCCCATCCTAATAAGAGTCAAACAGTCGATTACTAGTATCAGGTTCCCATGAGAACCCCCATGGCCCCAAAATGACATCAATATTAAATAAATAAAGTGTACATACCATTATAACCATTCATGAAGATAAACAATGTTTCGTTATATATTTCCGGTCAATGATATTATTGTGAAGCATCATTCTCTATTTATACAAGTGTCTGTCAAAAACTAATTTCGTGTTCATTAAGTGTTCTAATTAACAAGTAAATTAAAATACATGTTTTATGGCAACCATAAAAATATTTCGCCATGTGAAGAAAGCTGTTACAAGTAATTCCTCGTATCGGTGGGTCGCATATGCTCCTTTTTGTCATTGGAGCGTGAAACTTGATAAGGACATTGCCGTTTACGTAGAATATCCCTTGTCAGTTGAAATTCGATATAAGAGTAGGCACACATCATGGTGTATAACCGTCTTCATAAGCCTATTCGGCGCATAAAATAAGGACGTTAAACCCCATTCCGTTTCAGTTTCTGTTGCCTTTACATTTACTATTGTTCTGCTTCTAAAAATGACCAATGATTGTCAGGAACCAGCATTATTATATTGATCATTGAATAGAAGCCGTTATAATACATTGGTTATATCATACTTCCTGGTTGTGGGAGGAAACTGGAAGACCCAGACAAAACACACGAACATGGACTAGTTGTGTGCGGTTTTTCGGTTTAACCGTACGGTATCGGGTTTTACATATAAACCAATCCGATAAAACAAAAAATAACCGTGCGTTTCGGTTTATTTTCCAAATTCCTAAATTTTTATGTAACCGTACTTCGTTTACGTATTGATTATAAAATTTTATTTAAGCCACTTCTGTTTTTATTTTCGATCAACCAGACCCCATATGTATAGAGTGTTTAATAAGTCTGGATGTCCTTGTCTATTTTCTTAATTCGGTTCGGTTTATGTAATCCAAACTTTTATACAAGCCTAAGCTGGTTGTCAATAACACACGATGGCTTCTTCTAAAAGTAAAATGCCCCCATGGCTCGCTCACTATGAAAGATTAGATGACACGTAGATGCAGCCTTTGTAAAAAAAACATATTTCTGCTGCATTCGGAAACACGCCCAACTTGAAGGCGCACCTAAAATACAAGCATGAAAAAGAATATTTATCAATTTTGAACAACAACACCAGAAAAACGGCAATGCATAAGTTATGTTTTTAAGTTGATAAACGAGCTAAAAGACCACATGTCAAATTTTACTCACAACAGACAGTCATTTACTCATAGGTTGGTCAGGGAAATGGAAGTAAGAACTAAGACAGATTAGAAAATAAAATGGTTTACAACAACTAAAAATGGCATGGTTTATTCTGTTTACCGATCTGTCAGTAGTTTCAATATGCTTGAGATTTTCTATAAAATAACCATATTTTAGTAAATTCATGATACAGTGTTTAAATTATTAAAAAAAACGAAAACCGAAACCGAGGATTTTTTGCCACAGAAAAACCGAAAACGGAAAGAAAATTTAATCACCGTACATCACTAACATGGATAGGCGCGGAATTGAAACCAAAATATATTCAGTGGCAGATCTTCACAATTCGGCGAGAGTTCATCCTACCCAAAACTTTAAAACACACCCCCTTCCATGGAAGGGTTTTTGAATAAACAAGGAAATTCAGGGGTAGTGGAAGTATCACACTACTGACCACAAGATGACCTTTGTTTGTATGACTTTCTGTCCTCTACATTATCCATTACTGTATTGTTTTAGTGAACGCAGTAATAAATTATTTTTACACACGTGTCGACAAAACATGTTACATATAAATTACATGGCAACTAAATTGTAAAAATAATCAATAACAGAGTAGGAAACCTTCAAGGGCATCGTCAGTATCCCCAGTTGTACTCCGCCAACTCCGGTATATAGCTTTAAAGGTGACTTGCAGTTAAATGGCATTTGGATCCCCAGTCTTCCATGGAAAGCAGTGACCTGTTAAAGCGATGATTTCATATGTCAACATAATTATTTATATGTATTTTGCTCCATAGGTTGTCAACTCACTATTTTACGATCATAGGCTTTATTCCCCAGACTTCAAATATCATTGGCACCGGAAATAATAACACAATTACATCCCTTGATTTTCTATTCCCCTACACCATAGAATAGCTATCTTCAAACGTTTGAATTTGAAGTTGAAAATGATACATTTGCCAATTTCTCAACTGGCAATAGCTAATAATTGGATTAATAGGATTACTCTATAACAAGACAGGACTGTTTGTAGTTAAATTATATTTTAAGGCTGTATTTTAATACATTTTAAAAATATAAGTTAAAATATGAAATAGTCGCTTTAAAATTGGTATGTGTTGCTCCTGACCAGACAATAAGCTAAGTTGAGTTGCGAATAATTCACAAGTATACGTGCGATTTCGACCGTTTTCTCCAAAGTTAAATCTGATCCTTGCTTTAGCAGTTTTTTTTCTGATTTTTTGTGTTTTAATACCAAACACAGGCTTATCGTAGTTACAGTCTTGTACAAGCAATTTCAGATCAGTCATAAATCCATCAAATGCGTCTTTAGACTTTTGAATTCTACTTTGAAACTTATACCTAGCAAATACAGTGTTACTTTCTGAATTAACGTAGCTCTGAAACCGTTCATAAAAATGTTGAGTAGTTTACTGTTGTCTATAGTAATATCATTTCAAGTATTATATATATTTCGGTCTCTCTCTCCTGTCCAGATTAAGAGATAGCTAATATTCTCTTCCTCGCGTTTTCGTTAAAACGGTCCTGTAAATGTTAGCTCTGTGAGTTGTTTGAATTTTTTCTATGCCTCGGGCAAGTTACTTGCTTCCCAGTTCATACAAGTTTACATGTCATGTAGAGTAGTTCGGACAGTAAGTTCTTCATTATAGTAGTCTCTATAATCCAAACAAATATTCTACGAATATTAGTCTGGATGGGTCCTCAAAATTTGACAGAAAGTCGGTCATTGTCTGGATTGTCCAGTCTTTTGAGTTACCACGTACTGAATCTATCAAAATATCTCGCTTGTCAACATTGACACTCTCTAAAATTTTGTTTGTAAAGGTTTTAATTGAGATAGTAATTTTCTCTCGTCATGAATCAGACGTATGGCTTCTCACAATCTTCTTCATTCTTCATCGCGATTCATGCTTTATTATTCTTCGTGTCTATTTTGTTTCTAATAATAAATAAGCCAAGTGAATTGTGAGATATATTTCAGACTTGCTTTATAGAATCTAGCAAAATCGTCCCGGCTTCATAAGATCTAGCACTTACCGAGACTTTAGCCAAAAGGTTGCATTGCCCATGTGTAACCAGTAGTTTGGTTTTTTATGTGGTAGATTATCCAGTAATTTTCGTCAATAATTGAGAACCGACCCTGACCCTCCGTGCGTTGAAGACTAGGGGGTTCTGGATGACAGAGACTACATTATAAGTTAAACTGTTGTGTAATCATCACTTCTGCCAACATGTAATATTCTTGTTGTGGACAGACAGGTTAAAATAGTGAGTTTAGTGAAGAGACAAGAAGTTGACATTAGCGTAGAACTGCGCGATATTTATTACTTTCGATTATACAGCGCGAACGTGCAACGGCAAACGACACGCATCTGTGGATGAATATATATCAGTATGGACCATGGACACACATACACTGTCCACAAATCAAAGCCAGCTAGTGCTCTGTTTTACAGAACCAAACTCCAGGTACATAAACTCAACACTCCACAACATGACCTGCCACTATGGTTACGGCTACGTGAGGGGCCAGACAGATGGCGATTTATCGAGTGAAAAATGTGCATATATTCAGTGCATCCATTTCAAATCCGTCATTGAATCTAACAGTAAGATCCATGAACTCATTATTTGGTCTGATGGCTGAGGATATCAAAACAAGAACCTCACAAATGACTACGCGTATTTGCCTAAAGAGACCGGTGTAAAAATTGGTCCAAAATATTTGGTTTACGGTCATACTTACACGGAATGCGACTTAATGCACAGTGGGATTGAGAGAAAAAGCCACGGTGACATTTTATTCAAAGAGAATTATTGACGGTAATGCAGACAGCCTGGAACACTCCCCGACCTTACATTGTCAGCTGCCTTCTTGCTTCAAGAAAGATGAGTGATACATATTTAAACAGCATTAAACTCGGGAAGAAAGTGGGTGATCCAAGATAAACATGTTGAGCATGATTCAGTATAGATCGAATATAGATTTATTATTCAAATTGTTTGGTAATGATCAAGATTTGAAAACACCGCCAGTCAGGTTTAAAGGCGATGTTAAAGTCAAATGTGCCCATATCGAGACGAAAATTAAATGATCTGTAAATATTGAAGAAAGTTACGCCTAAACAAGTTCATTCCTTCTAGGATGGGCTGATATGGTATATATAAGTAGTCCGGCAATTGTCGGAGTCAAAATTAGTCTGTTAGAACATGCATTATTAATTTCTACTTATACAGTTTTAATATGACGAAAAGACCCAGCGGCGGGTACAGGATTTTTACAAAGGGGTTGGCACAAACGACATTCTTGTCAAGCGCGGTGTGACAGAATTGGTTCTTTAAATCAGGTTCTTTGATGACAACACTGGTGTATACTTCTAATAATACTTTTATTCTGTTTCTTACATATTAGGTACAAACATTGTACTGTAAACGACCCCAGAACTAAATTGTATGAAGAGAACCATGTCTTTGCTTGGCTTAGCACGAGTGTGCTAACCCCAGAAGCTCTCGTCTCATCTCCGACTCCTAGACCCTGACTAGTACCCATGAGGTATCTTAATCTAGGCGCCCGCCTAGCCTGGCCTCCTGGACCCGACTGTTATTCGTTTCTGTTCCGAGTTTATAAAACCATTCTAGACAAAGGAGCTCATTAAACACCTGTCTAATGTATCATATCAGGTTTAACATTCAGTACAGTTTATCATACAAAGAAAGTTAGATAAGATATGTCAACAAGTTAAAGTTACACACTGACATAAGGAATGCTACCAAGATCTCCAGCCGGGTCTTGATAGCAACAGGTTGATGTTACAAACACTTACATGTATTTTAATATGGCAGGACGTTTTTCTTGGCCCTATTGTGCTGTGACACAAAATTGTGGATGGACGGACGGAAAGGGTAATTAACCTTTGCATCTGCCATTAACACGTAGGTGTATCAAACTGCGCCGAATCTAATATTTTTCCTTACAATGCTCATGCAATATCCTAAAACAGACCGATAAAGCACTATGGGCTTTAACGCGTACTCGACACAATTATACGTGAACAAAATCATCCGGAGTACACATTAACGTGGATAAAGCCGTGAAAAATTTTAATTTATAGCGAAATACGACAATATGACGCATCATTACTCAATTATAATAATTTGGTATTTCTAGATAAAGTGTTTCACAACGACAAGATGATGTAATTCATCATTTGTTACCGATTGCCCTGCAAGAATATATATCAGATTGATTGCTCTCGCATGCGCCCTTGGGAATTTACAAAATCAATAATCACCACATACTTGGATGATTTTGAGACTAATGAGTGGACTTAGCTAATAATGCTTGTTTCACTAGGTTCGTATAATAAATAAAATACAACAATGTAGAACAGGAGGGTCAAACGAGTAGACATATTCAATTGGATGTTATCAAAGTATCATAGTATACTAATTTGATACATTTCTGTTGAAAACAAAATACCTTTTCATTTGCAAGACGATTTACCCAAAACTACACAATCCCTCCCTAATACCACCTCTTACTACCCAATACTAAAACATAATGTGCATATTAATTGATTTATTTTTTCAAAGATAGGCTGGCACTGCCAGGCAGGATACGCCCACATTTTCGAGAGATGGATAGAGAACAAGCAATACCGAAAGTGATTTTTCCTATGTGCAAATATCGAAACCTTGATATAACATATTTTCACACTATTCGCGTACAAACGGCGGCCATTTTGTTTGTAAATTTTGGTCCGATTTTCACGAAATTTGAACTCGACCTTCATTACCATGTAACGGTGATATAATCGAACGGTTTTTTAAATCGGATAATAATTTTGACCTCCAGAGGGACCACAAGCTAAAAAGGGCGATTTTTTGGACAATCAGGGGCCATAATTCAGGAAGTTACAATCCGATATGCACAAATATCGAAAGGAACCAAGATCTTTGGGTTATAAACATGCATGTCAAGTTTCATCAAAATCGGTTCAAAATTGTGACCTGTATAGGGTCCACAACCTTAATATAACGTATTTTCACACTAATCGCGTACAAACGGCGGCCATTTTGTCTGTCAATTTTGGTCCGATTTTCACAAAATTTTACCTCAATCTTTATTACCATGTAACGGTGATATAATCAAACGCTTTTTTTAAATCGGATAATAATTTTGACCTCCAGTGGGACCACAAGCTAAAAAGGGTGATTTTTCGTACAATCAGGGGCCATAATGCAGGAAGTTACGAATCAATGAGCGCAAATATCGAAAGGAACCAAGATCTTCAGGTTATAAACATGCATGTCAAGTTTCATCAAAATCGGTTCAAAATTGTGACCTCTATAGGGTCCACAACCTTGATATAACATATTTTCACACTATTCGCGTACAAACGGCGGCCATTTTGTCCGTCAATTTTGGTTTGATTTTCACGAAATTCGAACAGAGCCTTCATTACCATGTAACGGTGATATAATCAAACGGTTTTTTTAAATCGGATAATAATTTTGACCTCCAGAGGGACCACAAGCTAAAAAGGGCAATTTTTCGGACAATCAGGGGCCATAATTCAGGAAGTTACGATCCGATGGTTGCAAATATCGAAAGGAACCAAGATCTTTGAGTTATAAACATACATGTCAAGTTTAATCAAAATCGGTTCAAAATTGTGACCTCTATAGGGTCCACAACCTTGATATAACATATTTTCACACTATTCGCGTACAAACGGCGGCCATTTTGTTTGTAAATTTTGGTCCGATTTTCACGAAATTTGAACTCGACCTTCATTACCATGTAACGGTGATATAATCGAACGGTTTTTTAAATCGGATAATAATTTTGACCTCCAGAGGGACCACAAGCTAAAAAGGGCGATTTTTTGGACAATCAGGGGCCATAATTCAGGAAGTTACGATCCGATGGCCGCAAATATCGAAAGGAACCAAGATTTTGGGGTTATAAACATGCATGTCAAGTTTCATCACAATCGGTTCAAAATTGTGACCTCTATAGGGTCCAAAAGCTAAAAACATGATATTTCGTACAATCAGGGGCCATAATCCATGAAGTTCCGATTCGATACATGCCAATATCGAAAGGAACCGAGATCTTATGGGGATAAACCTATATTTCAGACAGGGGCGACGACATAATACGTCCACATGAAAATGTGGGCGTATAAAAATAGTGAGGTATGTCGCGGCAAATATAATTCAAATACGATTACCGATGCCCGGCTGTTCCACCATATTTTACCTAATAAAAAGCAAGCAAATAACAACCTAATACTACCAAGTACTGCCCAGTATTATCAATTAACAAAGTAATGTTGCCAATCAGTATAATTACTGCAACGAATATTCGATTTACTTAAAATGGAAAAAAATACGCCATATCATACCGTTTTCTACCATTTGCAACTGATAAGACTGTATACTGTATTATTATATATGAAGACCATCAGTCTTGAAATAATTACACCCTCCGCATGGCCATGGCCCATATTTCTGAAGCATTGGCCCGAAAAATCCCTCCCCGGCCATTGCTGGATTGGCTTCTGATACTTGAGCTTTTGAGGGAGTATGTCTATATTCTTCCCGCTTAATCACAAGTACACCGACATGACAGTCTTACTTTTAACCTGGGTCTTCCCGAAAACTTTGGACAGTGATTTAAAGTAGCTAAGTCTCTTAACTCAATATCATCCAACATCCTGAACATTGAATTATTTATCAATTTAAATCAACATTGATGGTGTGATTTTACCGGAAGAAGGTGGGCTTCTGATATCCAATATTTAAGACAAAATAAACATTCTACCATTAGTACACGTGCGTTTCAGCCCAGTTCTAGCAAGAGACTCGGGGAACGAGGCTAGAAACATTGCACCAAATCAAACGGCGCATGGATACTGAGATAGTTAGCTATTGGTTGTTAATCGGACCACCAGTCAAAATATGGAACAAGAATTTGCCGTCTTAAATATAGTGTTTAGTGGGATTAGGTAAAATCAAACGAAACACTGCGACGGGTATGGCCAGGCGGTGTGAATGCCAACAATTATTACAGTGTTCTTGATTATTGCATCTCAATTCCCAGTCCTTAACTCTTATTTCTTCATTTGTTGTATTTCGACGTTGAGTATATATTTTCGAATTAAGTGAGGTACTATTAAAATGGGTTCGTCCGTCACACTGTGGGACTCAATAACTCTCCTCCTAATTGAGCTAGAATGTTCAAACTTAGTATATATGTTCATTGGGTAGATACCGTGATGCTTTTGGACACGATGACTTCACTGGAAAATCGGAATCCACTGGAACTTGATCCGGAACTGTGTTGCTGAGAGAAGGACACTAAATCGAAAACATTACAACCGGTCAACTTGCTCCGGAGTCTGCCATGTGGCTCATCAAATGTGGATGACAGCTCATGTAGTACGTGTGCTTGTAGCTGTACTCGGGTGGCTTATAATTGCAATATTTTACGCTTGTGATGTCGCAGGTTGCAGCCAAATACACGACTAAAGGATTATACACGTTGCAGCCAGATACACGACTAAAGGATTAAACTGGATATTTCTAGTTTTGTGTAGATTATGTCCCTGTTTTGCTGGTAGAATTTTGTTTTTTCAAATCTTCTACAAACACCCCGTGTCTCCCTTTTCGGGACCAATCCATTTGGCATCTGATAGGGTTATATGTAGTGTTATCCTATCCCTCGTACGCTCATTTGTTCAAACATATATAGTTTGTCTCTAGCTAAAGTTCGGTTCGGTGAAATAATCGCCTCAAACAGCCGCTAAAAAGTTTAAGGGTCATAGAGTCTGGCATGTTTGATTTTACCCTTGAAACATACAGTTAGGCACAAATTATCATCCTACAATAAATACTAATGGAGCTATAGGGGATAATTTTACTATTATGGGTCGGTTTAAACCACATAATTTGCAGCACAAGAGGAGAGTAACAGTCCATATGTTTGTAAGTGATTTGTGTCACGAGTTGGTTAGAGACTATGCACAGATTCTAGGCCGTGATGTGAAATTTCTAGCAAGCTTGCTTCTGTTGCTCCATCCCGACTATTTTCAGGCGGAAAACAAACTACATCATCTAATTCTCCTAGTATTACTTTGTATTTCCACACAACTTTTCTTTTATCAATTCTTTGACGTTTGACAAAAAACGTAAAATAAATATGGGCTTACTTATCAATGTGCGATGGTATTTGAATTTCGCGGTGATTTGGTTTTAATAGATCACGTGACAAAGCTCACCAATCAGACAGACACGACGAAAGGTCAACGGGTCGTGTAGAGTGAAAGGTCACCGGTTTGTTTACGTTTAGATAGTAACAAAGCGGAAGAATAATTAAAGCTGTATACTCCGTGTAGAATTTGTTTAAACCACCGATGTAAAATCGTTTACTGTGAGAAACTGGGAAAAATTTAGGGTATGTGCTAACCAGTGGATCAAATTAGATGGAAATATTGATATGTTGGACAAAGAATTGTAGGAATGTGCAGACAAAACTCTCTCTCATTCTAACAATACAGACTTCTCACATACATTACCAACGTAAAAAAAACCAACAACTTGAACAACTGTGTATGAATTAAGAACTATGTTTAGAGCTAATATTTAACCAGCGAGATAAGAAAAAGAATAATAGGTCTGGTTAATTTGTTAAGGGGGTCATATCTTAACATTTTCCAATTTTATTGCAAATGCAAGTTGATGAAGATATTCTCCTATTCCTAAGTGTATGACAACTCAGACCAAGACAGAAGACCACTATGGTAAAGACTGTGTCACCATTGAGGTGAAATACCATGTGCATTACTTTAAAGTTGCCTTACTGTAGCTGCGAAAATTTATGCCCTTCTTATTAAACTCTACTGTAACAAATGACAGGGTTAGGCTGACTATAGAGATCAAGAACCAAACGATATTTTCTCTGTGGATGCAAATCAGGCTGCATTAGGCTACAGATAGTTGTATTTGTTACAAGTTAAAGCTTTCTAGTATGGATTTGTGAAAATTGTTCGAATATGAAAGTGACAGTCAAATGATATTGATGAAATTACGTGATTTTTTATGAATAGGCCTACACCTGTATACATACATATGTATTTTTGTAAGCGGTTTGGACATTGGTGTGCATATAAAAAGACCCCTTGGCAGTTGGAATTCGATATAAGAGTAGGCCATAGTGCTGTGCCCAGGCAAAATTTCCTTCATAATAAACTGTATAGCGCACGCCCGTCTTGCTTAACCCAGTACATGTATATAGGAGCTACAGATAGATGTTTTTTTTAGAAGTGAAAGTTTTCTAGTATGGATTTGTGACAATTGTTCGAATATGAAAGTGACAGCCAAATCATATTGATGAAATTATGTGATTTTTATGAGTAGGCCTAAACCTGTGTACATGTATTTTTGTAAGTGGTTTTTACATTACATATTTTAAACATGTTTTACTTAAATGTACTGTACATGTCGATAAATGTTCATATTATATTTAGCTATTTTAAGTTGACATATTATATGTTTTTATTTTCCTGTTTTATTCCAATTCAATTCAGACGTGGTTTCTCCTTGTCAGTGGTGCAGGCAGAGGGGCTGACAAGGTACAAGGACTGCTGTCTAGTCGTTCAGATGTGACGAAAAACATTGGTGTGCACGTAAAAAGATCCCTTGGCGGTTGGAATTTGATATAAGAGTAGGCCATAGTGCTGTGCCCAGGCAAAATTTTCCTCATAGTACACTGTATAGCGTATGCCCGTCTTCATTAGTCCAGTACATGTATAAGAGCAGAAAAGTAGGACGGCGTTTAACTCCATTTCATTTCTTATTCATTTTACTGGAACCATTTTATTTAGTTAACTGTTTGTTTTTTTCTTATATGTACTTTTCTTTACTGCTATATATCTTTTAATTTTGTACAGTGTATATGGACACAAGACCTGATCTGTGTGTAAATACATGTATTCTGTGCGGCTTAGCCCCCCCCCCCCCCCAAAAAAAAATGATGATTTCTTAGAAGTATCCTTAGCCGGCCACATCCTCAGCCCCTCCAAAAAATACTGTACCCCCCCCCCCACAATTTTATGAGCTGGCGACGGGCCCGATTCTGTGGATATAAAAATCTGAAAAGCAGATTAGAAACCATTCTCCAGTATTAATACACATGTTATTATTATATACATTTTTCATTAAAGATACATTATATAAGATTTAGATAAAGAACTAGCCATTCTTGCTATAATAGTTCAAAAGTAGATAATGTAAAATGAATAATTTGAAAATGTCATTCAAATTACTCTATTGCAAGCAAAGTTATTAGCCTTTGAAGGTTTGACAGACGTGTTCAACAATTTCAACCACTGTACTGTTTGATCAAAGCTAAGTCTTGGTCCTCCATATTTGATTAAATCAAATCATTTTAATCTATTTAATATCGGAGAAATCTCATGCCATCGAGTGTTGTTGTTGAATACTGTATGAGGAAGTATATAAAATTGCATTCATTTCTTATTTTTTAGTACTGTATTTCTTTCTTTAAATAAATGTATACTTATTTGACATCTCATATAATATGTCTTTATTGTTTTTTTTTTAAAAACAAGTATAATTGGTGCATGTTCAGGGTTGTTAGGTGAATCATTATTAATACTCTGTGGTATCAGTGGGATCAGATAGTATTATTTTTTTTGTTTTTTTCTCAACATTATATATAATTATTATACCGAACTCTTGGAAATTGTATTGAAATAAAATGGAAAACATACTTTTTCCAGGAAATATCACATCCATTGATACAATTTCGCTTTTGACCATATTTTTTTTTACCACAAATCAGTTTCTAGCCGTGTTTACGGTGTCAGCACAACATTTATCTGATGTTATTGTCCCGTAATTCAGGCATATTTGCATAAAAATTCTCTCGTACAAATGTAAACAAGCCAACGTGTTCCGTCTCGTAAAAGGTATTCCCTGGTCTATTTATGGCTATTGACCCCTGAGCTAATGACGTTGATTGCTTTTATGGTTTCTGATTGGCTTAGAATATGATTTCTTCACCACATTATGGCTACACTTGACAAATATAGTCCGAGGCGTAATTCGAGTGTTGGTCTGATTGTGCAAAACATCGCAATAGAAATGTATACTACAGTGACAACTTACTTGTTTACTTGTGCAGCAAAGCGTCAGATTTTTAACCTGGAATTTGCTGAGACAAAATGAAACGATTTTCGTGGCTAAATCACAGCCTATTCTGTTTGTTCGGTTGCGACCGTCCCTGACCAAAATGCGACTACAGTATTTTGGAGTGTACGACGTTGACAAGAGCAAAACACGCCACAACCAATCAAAGATGTGTTGTTTGTGATGAAAAAGTAGACAAGGACAAAGTACTGTATATTGGTGTAATTCTTGTCGAGTCTTACTTTGTATACCTGAGTCGGGGAACAACTGTTGAAAAGACTGGCACAACAAAGCCAATTTTGGGATGTAATTGACATTATAAGACTGTTTTTCGCATACGATTCAAAATCCACTCCGGACATTCCTCTATTATCCTAAGCTAGCATGGGTGTTTATGCATATTGTTGAGAGTAATAAACATTGTGAATTGTGGAACTATGGTGTCAAATGTTGCCTTAAAAAATCCTATTGCATGTATATGTATTTTTGAGAACTATTTTCCGGTAGCACATGATCCATACTTGCAGAATATCTCCTTTGTTTCCACTTTGGCTGATTAGCAATTTTATAATTTGTCACTGAAGTGGAACTATGGTGACAAATGTTGACTTAAAAAATCATATTGCATTTATATGTATTTTTGAGGACTATATTTTCCTGGTAGCACATTATCCATACTTGCAGAATATCCCCTTTGTTTGTACTTTGGCGGATTAGCAATTTTATAATTTTTCCGTGAAAATTGTTAAATTTTGCCCCACGGATCAGGGTTAGGGTCTTTTCCGCTAGATATGCCAGGGTTCAAAGGGCTGAGATTAACTCTAGGTGAAACGTCGTGTATTGTTTCATTACATACATATACCTTGACTATTGCGATGATGGGCATGCCTTGCTTAGGCTAAGGAGAGACTTCTGTCTGATTGGTCGATAATTTAGAACACAATAATTGAGGTAAGATGTTCAAACGTTTTGTAGGTGTCTATTAGCCATAAGTTTCATAGAGGGTTACGGAAGTCTTCTAATATCTATGTAAAAGATTACTACCTTCAACACGTGGCCTCAATCATTGGCGCTTTCATTGTTTCCAAAGGACGTTGGTGGTTCGGGCCGAATTCGGTCTTACTACCCATTTACACTAAATAGGAAATAAATTTTACCTACAAATACGTCAAACGTCTTTATTTATTTTTTCTAATACATAAAAATGTTGAATTTTTTTGTACGAGATAAAAGTTAATATTTGTGGTTCATTAAGTTGCATCGATGTTATCCTTAAATATCAGATTTTGTAGTGGCCTTGCGAATATTCGCTACTGATCAGTGTTGTCTAAGCAGAGATCTCGATCAAAAGGAAGCATTTGACAGTTTTCGCAAACAGAATTCACCACACTATAATTATCCTGTATATTCAAATCACTAATATCGATTGCATAAAGTAGAATATCAATACTTTCAAATCAAAAATTAATACATCAACACCTCTTGTGAGCTCTTTGTAACTGCATAAAGCATTCTGCCAGTTGGATCCAGCTTTGTGCACCTGCTGACAAATAATTTCAAAAAGGTAAGTCAAAGAAGATTTATTTTGTAAGAATGAATTATACATCCAAATTCCGGCTCTACGCCAAATAAATTCCACTATCTTTGTAAATACTGAACGGAACTGAGCCAAATATATTCTGCAAGTGATTCTAAAGCCTTACACGGGACCTAAATCTGTCTATTACAGGTCTCTTTTGGCCTCAAATATTATCTAATTTATAAATTAAACTATAGTTCACTTATGCAGACCATAATCAACCCTCGATGCCTGGGATATTGAGCGGATTGGCATACATTTTGTGACGGATGCTTGATAATCAAGACTTTGATTTACATCGTACCGATTTTACTAATAATTGATGCTAGCCAAAAATTCAAAAGCTAATATCTCACTTCAGAATGAGGCAATTGGCCGGTTATTTTTTTCATATTCTATTTACCTATTTTAACCAGAGCTGTAAACTCTGTATCTAATCGGCCATAATGTCCCCTTTAATTAAATGTTAAATAGATGATTTAAATATATACAATATCAAAAGTGGCTAGTAATTTTATAACAGTAAAATATTAATGTTATATTGAAAAACTAGAAAAGCACCATATCAAAAGTGCATATATAATTGCTAAAAGTACAATATATCAATCTTAAAATTATAACATATACATAATTGAATTATAAGATTTTTGTTATCATATGTATGATTTAGAAAAGTACCATATCAAAATTAGATAAACAATTTAGAAAAGAACAATATCAAAATTTATTGATTTAGGAAGGTACCATACATATAAATTATAATTTATAAAAGTAAAATATTAGAATTAAAATGCACATTTTACGAAAGTACAATATTAAAATGAGACATATGATTTAAAATTGGACAAATTATTATTTTTAGAAGTACTATATTAAAATCATATAAAATAAAAGTACATTTTTAAAAGGTAAAATATTAAAATTGGATATGATGTATAAATGTAACAATACTAACTTATAGATTTAAATAGACTATTTATAAGCAGAACAAATCACGATTAGATGATTGTCTGCGATATCACTTATGTGGAAGCAGACGTTAAACACCCAAGTAGTAGTAGTACGATTAGATGATTTCGCCATGATAGGCTACATTCAACTGGCGTAATGTTAATACACACTCTTTAAGTTAACACAATAGTTTTGAAGGGTATCGTTGCCAATATTAAATGTCATGCGGCAATGTCTTTTCCATTGAATATATGTAAAAATAGGTTGCCAGGCAACGAAACATACGCCCACGGCAGCTAAATCGTCTGGGCAGCAAACAAGAGTTGTCGCATATCAAGTAATTATCAGAAAATCATTATAATTTGTTTGGTTTTTATAAAGTTCTGCACCATGCTGACGTTTGGTATACGAAACATTTAATATTATGGATTCAGCTGTTCAGTAAAATTATCGATTTTCAAGAAATTCAAACTCAACCATCATTAATGTGAAACGGGGACATAGTCAAACGGTTTTTAAATTCGGAATAAAATTGGGTTATAAACTTACATTTCAAGGACCACAACCGTTTTATATCATATTTTTACACTATTCATGTATTAGCGGCAGCCTTTTTGTCCGATTTTTACGACATTTGACCCCAACCTCCATTACAGTGTAACGGTGATATAGTCAAACGTTTTTTAAAATCGGATAATAATTAGGACCTCTAGAAGGACCACAAGCTAAAGACGTCCTTTTTAGCGTACAATCAGGGGCCACAATTCAGGAAGTTACAAACCGATTTGCGCAAATATCGAAAGGAACCATGATCTTTGGATTATAAACATGCATTTCAAGTTTAAAATTGTGACCTCCACAGGGTCCACAACCTGGATATACCATATCTTTACACTAGCGGCGGCCACTTTGTCTGACAATTTTGGTCCTATTATCACGAAATTCGAATTCAACCTTCACTACAGTGAAACAGTGATATAATTAAACGTTATTTTAAATCTGTTAATAATTTTGACCTCCAAAGGAACCACAAGCTATAAAAGGGCGATTTTTCAGGAAGTTACGATCAGATATGTGCAAATATCGACAGAAACCAAGATCTTGAGTTATGAACATGCATTTCAATTTTCATCAAAATCGGATTTAAATTGTGACCTCTACAGGGTCTACAACCTTGATATACCATATTTTACACCATTCGTGTAAAATTGGCAGCCATTTTTTTCAGCAATTTTGGTCCGATGTTCATGAAATTCGAACCGAACATCTAATACAGTGCAACGGTGATATAGTCGATTTCTTTTTTAAATCGGGTAATAATTGTGACCTCCAGGCGGACCACAAGATAATAAAGGCGATTTTTCGTACAACCAGGAAGTTACAATCCGATATGTGCAAACATGGAATGGAACCAAGATCTTTAGGTCATAACAATATATTTCAAGTTTCATCAAAATCGAATTAAAATTGTGACACCTATAGTGTCCACAACCATGATATACCATATTTTTTGTCTGTCAATTTTGGTCCGATTTTCACGAATTCATCCTAGATAACCCTATAACGGTGATATAACCAAACGTTTTGTTAAATCAGGTATTAATTAATTGTGACCTCCAGAGAGACCACGAGCTAATAAAGGCGATTTTTCGTACAATCAGGGGCCATAATTCACGAAGTTACAATCCGTATCCGCAAATATGGAATGGAACCAAGATCTTTAGGTTATAAACATGTATTTCAAGTTTCATCAAAATCGAATTAAAATTGTGACCTCTATAGGGTCCACAACCTTGATATAAAGTATTTTCAAACTGTTCGCGTACAAACGGTGGCCATTTTGTCAGTCGATTTTCATGAAATTCGAACTCAACCTTCATTACCATATAACGGTGATATAATCAAACGTTTTTTTTAAATGGGATAATAATTTTGACCTCCAGAGGGACCACAATCAGGGGCCATAATTCAGGAAGTTACGATCCGATGGGCGCAAATATCGTAAGGATCCAAGATCTTTGGGTTATAAACATACATGTCAAGTTTCAAAATTGTGACCTCTATAGGATCCACAAGCTACAAACATGATATTTCGTACAATCAGGGTCCATAATCCACGAAGATTTGATCCGATACATGCCAATATCGACAGTAGCCGAGATCTTATGGGGATAAAGTTATATTTCAAGTTTCGTCAAAATCGGATAAGAATTGTGACCTGTAGGAGTCCTCAAACAAATTGTGGACGGACAGGGGCGACGACAATATACGTCCACATTTGACGTTTAACATTTACCTCTTTTTGCCTTAGAGGCATTTTGACTTTTATCAATACCGGCATTCGGACCTTTAACATTTGATACTTAACATTATGACGTTTTATATTTTACTCCTACATTATAAGTATTTTATCATTACTGATATTAGGAATTTGTGCATTGTACTTTCAACATCTAATAAATGGATACAACATTGTCGCAGAGCATTTAATATTGGCAGTGATACACGGCTTACTCAAATTATTAATGAAATCATTCGCTTTACTACTTGCCGACATAGTCGATGAGCATGAAGAAATAAGCCACTTCAGTGCATGCTCCAGACTCAACTTAAATCTATTAATAAAGAAAAACAGACATTTATTACCATAATTATGTATACTACAGTTGGCGACAAACCCTAACCATCCACAGCTAAACACAAGCCACGCACAAGATTTGCCCATGTGTGATCCATATGGACGCCTTCCTACAGATATACATATAAGATACTAAAGTATGACGCGATACTAGACGCGACAACTAATTGCCGAAAATCCTTTTTCCAGCTTTTATATTGAAACAATTTTCTCTGGCTTCTTCGACATCAAGGTTAATATCGGCCGCAAACCGTTTTATACCTGTTTCCCTCAAAAGTTCTATATTTACATCAGGTACTTTATTGGCCATTTTTTTAAAAAAAAAAAAACAAACATTCTCTTTAAAAGCCCTCTGATATTTATTTACAAAGAGTTTACTTTCCCGTCCCATATTATTCCCGATATTTTAACAGATCGTAAACTTGTCGACTGCAGTGTTTCTGTCAAAGTGAGCAATGCAATTGGGACACTTCCATCTTGTGGCTAGTGTCGGTAATTCAATGATTAGTAACTATACATTTTTTTTTTAGATTCTGGACTTTCTGGTTATCAGTTGATTGCACAAGGTGACAAAGACATATGCCTATGGAACCGCAACCTATTCCCAGTCACCAATCAAAATCTTCATGAAAATAACAGTCAATTGAACACAGTTGAATGAGATATTAACCATACAGAGAAGATGGATCTAACAGATTTTAACTTTATTTTATTTATATCTAACTATGTTATACCCGATCAAAGTTCTGTGTTTTATACCAGTAGTAAATTAGAATGTGCCTTTATCACAGATTATAAGGGACATGATTCATTTTTCTATCATCCCGAAACAATGGCATGTATAACTGTACCAGACAAAATATACTCTATACAACATCTGATTTACGATAACGGATTTCAATATTGGACGAGGAATAGTAAGTTCTGTATTTATATGCTCATATTTTTATGTGGACGCATATTGTCGTCGTCCACAATTTGAATGCAAATACACTCTACAGGTCAATTTTTTTTTATCCGATTTTGATGACAATTGAAATATAAGTTTACTTCCCAAAGATCTCGATCGATTCTTTTTGACATGTATCGAACTGTACCTTCGTGAAATATCGTGTTTTTAGCTTCTGGACACTCTAGATTTTGATGAAACTTGAAATGTATGTCTGTAATGCAAAGAACACAGTTCCATTCGATATTCGCTCAAATTGGACCGTAACTTGAAGATGCGGTTAAATATGCATCATGCAAAGCTAAATTTGCCTATTAGTATTACAGGTCTTTCTTTAGGACTGAAATTTGTATCTAAATAATTAACTTATCCAGACTATAATGAACTCTCGATGTCAACGTTAGCCTTCGATATTGACTGGATTAGAATGCTATATGCTGCTTAACGCTCATTGATTATTAAATTTAGAAAAACTGGATAATCGAGACTATGCTTTTTATCGAGCTGACTTTAATGATGATAGAGGCTAGGCGACAAATTCAATAGCTCACATCTCGGCTCAAAGTGGATCAATTTGACTGAAATTTTCCGAAAATTACATTTACAATATTTAGTCTTTAACTATTATAGTAATAACTTTCAACTCTTCACCTAATCTCCCATAATATATCTTTAAACGTCTTCGGAAAATTGTAGTAGCGGCTATTCAGCATGACACCCATCTCGGAAAGTGTGTGGGGTAATGCGAATCGGTACTTGATAATTAGCCTGACCTCCTAACTGTCTTGTCATGGGTGGTCTTGTGCTGATATACAGACACCACCCTGGTCACCACATGACCATGTCTAGTACTTCTTCGGTATCGCGAGTGACATCGTTCCATTACCCAGTGGGTCCGTTCATAGGGTATTCACAAAATCACCCTACCTACCCTTGAAATTTCATTGGCCACATAGGTTGATTCTACGAGCCATTCCGAAACAGTTTATATACCCGTTTTAGTGTTTACATTCACTATAGTACAGAAGCTTTTAATATCCAAAAGTGCCATCAATACAAAAAGATGTTCGAAAAAAAATTGACAAAGTTTACAACTACTAATTCACGATGTTAATCCCATCAAAATGCGAGTTATTATCTATTTACCGATTTGTTTTAATGGTCAACAACTTGTATAGACCCAGGGGTTGGGGGAATACAACGGAACGATATCACTGGGGATAACTTGAATAGGTGAGGTATTGTCCCTGGACAAGGTCACTTCCTGCTGATAGTTGGTTAGCGAAACTCTTAACACCGACTTCTATTCACGCTTGTGTAACTGCAAAGCGCTTTTACAGCTGGGACATATTGGTTTACAACTATTAATCCACAATGTTAATCGCAACAAGCTACTATCTATATACCGATTTACTTTAATGGTCGATAACGTGTATAGACCAAGGTTTAGTGGTATACAATGGACACTACCACCGGGGATACCATGAACAGGTGGAGTATTACCCCCGGACAAGGACACTAGCTGCTGATAGTTGGCTGACGGACCAATGGCACTGCCGTCTATTGGCCCTTGTAAATAATGACGTTTTATATAGTGTCTTCTCCATGTCGACACAAGGCGCTTAAACAGCTCGAGCATTTCGACCCGGATATTTATGATAATTTAATAAGAGAGAGATACATGGACGAAGCGGCCGAGCTGCAGCTTCTAAAGACGGCTGGTTGCTGTGAGGGTTTTGTCAAGATGGGAGTGTTTCGAGGTAGCTTGTGTTCCCGTCCCGCTGAAATTCCTCGGGCCGGCTGATTCGTGGCCGAACGGGCTTTCGAGATTTTTCCGCCTGGCCCTGTTCTCTCACGAAGGCGGTAGATACGAATTCTGGCGACAGGCATGTATCGGGTTACTGTTACTGTCTCGAGAACCACTGTTTGGTGGTAGAAACACAGGGGAGAGAGGGCAGGGCTGGCTGACAAGTGGAATCGTGGCCAGAGACACCCTGACAGATAAAGGCGAAAACTATCCGATCGATGATCTGTGGCCAAAATGGACGCAAACAGATGAATTTGGGATCCTGTAATAGTGTTGTTTTCGGTGGATTATAATCTGAATATAAGAGAGATCCAATATTGTCGTTTCAAAGTAATTTATTAAGTGAAGATCATAATTATTCAAATTCAAACATTAATAACAATATAACGTAAATACAATGTAAAGGGTGGTGTAGCTTATAATAATATGTATACATGGGGTGGTGTAGCATATAATAACAATAATAATATATATAATTTCAATGTAATATAATAGAGCTAACCCGCTTGTGAAGAGGTACAAATTACTGATGTCGAATTAATTAAATGTAACTATTAAATCTTTATTAAATGTAACTATTAAAAATCTTTATTAAATATAACTATTAAATCTTTATTCTATATTTAGCAACAAGTATTAATCGATAATAAAATATACCGTATTTTTTAGTTACTAATTATTTCAAAAAATCTAAATAACACTATTCTTTAATAAACAAGTAATCTATCGAATATATAGTACTTTTCCTTTCTATTAAAAATATATATTGTAAAATATTCGCTAGAAGTTAAACAAGTAATAAATCATGTAAATCCTTACTTTTCCGTTTAATTTAGCGCGAACCATTTCTAATTATTTTAGACACTAATTATCTATTATTGAAACATATTTAAACAAACAAGTATTTCGTCGACAAACGTACTTTTCCGTTTTATTAAATATATATATTGTAAAATATTCTCAAGTAATTAAACAAGTAATGAATCATATCAATTCTTACTTTTCCGTTTATTAATTAATATTTTACGTAGATGTAGAAATATCTCTTAATGCAATACTCGATTCAACTAATCGTATTTATCCGATATAAAAGGATATAATTCTAAGTCGAAGTTTAGAATAAAATAAATATAAAGTTTAAACATTTAAAATATACATAGAGGCTTACCTGAATATAAGAGAGATCCAATATTGTCGTTTCAAAGTAATTTATTAAGTGAAGATAATGGTGAAAGTTTAGCTAGATATATTTATATCTTCCAAAAATCCCGGCAAATATTAGAGATGCCACGTGTTGGATTAATCTCATTTTTGATTGGTGGAAGACCATTTACGGAAGACGCCCATTACTCGATACGAAATCTGATTGGCCGGATCTAGACTCGCTTGACTTAATATGTCAGGTAACGACTACCCGAGTAATAGCGTCAGTTTAATCCTAGCTATTGTTTTAAAAGTTTAAGCTGTCACCATTAATCTTACTTAATTACTTTAAAATAAACAACCAATAAAGGGCCCTCTATTCAAGTTCTTCTATATCAGTATACAATTATATAATATGCTTAAGATCTATTGACACCAAATCAGCGTCAAGGTTGATTTATGCATTTTACTGCATTCTTATCTCGCCGTCTTTAATAAACATATAAACATTTAAAATAAACTATATAATCTATAAAATATACATTCTTTAAATTGCATAAAAATAAAATATCTAAAATAAAATATACGTGCATATTTTGTCAATATGCACTGTTACAATACCCCTCGTCCGTGAAAAATTTTGTCCTCAAAATTCAAATCTTTAAAATATGGCTAAATGCGTAAAATCGCATTAACCTTAATTAAAACCAAAAAAAAAAAACATATACATACATAATATACACAAAAAAAATATAGGTACATAATATACCAAATAAAAATATACATACATAATATATTAAAACTATAAAAAAGATATATATCGGAATACAAAATAGGAAAAGGTTTGAGCTAATTACAACATCAGAAAATGAATGGGAGTTTCGTATTTAGGCATAATTTTGTGGCAATATAACCGATGTATACCCATGCTCAAGCAACAGATAGGTCGTAAATGAATGAGATAAGATTTGTTTACGTTTATAAGCCTGGTACAAGGAAAGTCGAATTTTATGTCTAGGTCTAATTGTATCACCTGTAATTTTATTGGTGACTTTAAAATTTGGCATGTCCACAGTAAGGGTAGGGAACATTGAAAAATTAAGGAAAAAGTTATTAATGTTATCAGGATGTATAATATCCCAATAATTCCCACATAATGGTAAATTCAAAACAGTTAACTGTACACAAGAATATCCGGACGTTACTTCTAATATTATTTTTGCCTTACAAAGTTGTCTTTTCCAAAATTTAAAAAGTATAACAAAAAATGTAAAAATAAGAATTGTGACGGCTATTGCGCTAATATAATACGTATAGTTTTGTGATATAATGTCCTGGTTTGTTTCGACTTCCGGGTGATATTCAAATGATGGCAAGTTATTATCCAATGCAGCTGCCTGAGCCTTTTTCAGTAACCAAAGTGCTGCAGTAACAGTGCGCAATTTACAAAATAACCACAAGCAAATTAATAATGATACCATAGATACAAGAAGCGAACTCATAGTTAATATAGTTTTTGTGTCAAAATAATTAGTCGTCATGTCTAAATGACTATCCAACATAGTTTCCGATAAGGATTTATAAATCATTTCATCATTTTTAGCGTTTTTAACCATACGTTCCAAACTTAAATGACTAGATTTGTCATTAGCAATTATATTATTAAAAGCATGTGAATATAATTTGAATGTAGGAATATTACTAATATTTAATGGTTTCGGATAAGTCGAACTACCAGATATTGACATTAAATCAGTGTCACTAAAAAAATGTTGTAACAAACCAAGGTTAATCGGGTGTAATTTAGTAATTTCATTTGAATCATGTGCACAATTACCTAATCGTTCTGTAATAATAAACTCATTTGTAGATATTGAGCATCTACACGGAATTGACATAATACAAAATTTACAACCTTGAACCATCCTTTGTTTACTATGTTCACAAATAAAAGCCAAAGCAGGAATATTATGAATCAGTATAGATGTAGGTGATAACTGGTTAATGAATTGGGCGTTATTATTTTGTTGAAATCTAAAATCGCAGTTTGACTTTACATTTTGCTTATTGTCAAGAAATATTGCGAATTCGCAAGAAGCAACCGTACTTGCGTATAAATTAATTTTGAAAAAGCATGAAATATTATCTTCACCAATGCAGTTAGTTATGGTATCCGAATTAAAGGTTACATAATGTTGTTGATCTTGAGTTACCGCCAAATACTGTTTTAAATCAAGAAGTTGAGTGGTGTGAGGTGAAGTTTGGTTAATTGGCACTGGAACTGTTTCGATTTTATACATATTTAATTTCTTGACAATAGCAACAATAGGAAATTTTAATGATAGATATATTTTATTCTTATGTCTAGTTAAAATAAATTTCGCATTAGCGTAGTAATGTCTGACGTCATTATAAAGAATTTCAAAATTAGGATATTTAGATTTCAACAGGGTACGTAATTGATGAATGGTACGCTTCAATATTTCGGGGTTTATTATCGATGAAGATAATTTATTTTCTATTAGACTTTGAATTCCATTCTTTAAATCATTTAATTGATGTTCAATAACACTAGACTGTTGTATTTGATCGGTCAGTATGTGCGATATAGCAATTAAAGCTTCCCTCATATCAGTATATGTAGATTCAATATTTTTCACAGCGAAAACAATAGCATCGTGATTTTGTTCAATACCTTTCATAGCATTATCGAACCTTTTATTAACTTTCGTTATATACGAAGAAAAATGCTTAGCATGTTGCGTCATGTCCTTTGTGATTTGATATTCATGCTTAGTAAGTTCATTTATATGATTAGCCAATAACTTAATATCATCCTGCGTAGCTGTCCCAAAAAGAGATTTTGAGAACTCTCCAATAAAGGGTAGCAGGGATCTTTTGGATCTACTTATAGGCACTTGTCTTGTTTGAGGTATTAGTGTCTTTATTAGCGAAAACGTTTCGTTGATATTAGTAAATGTTTTTACTTTTATAGCATTAACTTCTTTCAGTAACTGATGACTTAACAGACACGTTTTCTCGTTCTTAACGCACTTAGGAAATTCAGGAACACTCTGGATGGTAGGTAGTGGTATTTCAAACGTATGGACCCAATTTTCCACTCCGAACGTCACTGTCTTGGGATTGGCTTGCCGGAATATTACCCCGTAATTAATTCGTTGTATAACATCAGTGGCGAAGACCATGTGGGGGCAATTAACAAAGAATACCAGTAACATTATCCATAATTTTGAAAATAGGCCTAGAAAAAAAAAATATAAATAGGTAAAAATAAGAGACGTAGCTAAGCTATATTTTTTTTGTGAAAAATTGGGTGATCAGACCAATAATTCTAGCACTAATAAACATAGACGAATCTATAATTGTTTAGCTTGCTACATTTCATAAAAAAAAATTAATCAATAAGGGGGGGGGGGGTCACTGATGTTATTAAACGTGTATGATTTCAAGGTAATTTCCTGATAAATTTGCTCTGCGCTGAGCGTTTTCTAGCCTTTCCCAAATTTGTTTTTCGCTCATGAAAATCATTGCGGATGTAGAGAGGAATATTCATAAATGGCTCCCACGTCCTACTGTTATCCGACCAGAGTATAAGGTATTCCTTTCGATTGTTACGTATTTTAGACTGCATAATCTTTTTCATGTCATATAATTTATCGTCATCATTATTTACTGAAGGAGTCTGTGCTTGACGAGGTGGAATCTTAACCTGTGATTGGGTCTGATTTTTGACATTCTGATTAGGGATGTCCACTTTATTCTTGGCTTTGAAATGTATGAGCTTCGACGCGTTAGTAAAACCTTTGTTGATTTTATCGTTTTCCGCATCTTGTAATTTGTAAGTAAAATTAGGTCCTTTTTGAATAATGACGTACGGTCCGATATATTTTTGTTGTAATTTAGGAGACAATCCTTTAACTTTCTTTTCGTTTTTCAACAAGACCCATTCGCCTACTTCATATCTTGGGATAGTTGCGTTTCGGTCATGGTAAAGCTTGTTCCTATCTTGCGACATTTTAATATTTTCAGCTGCAATAGTATTACAAACTTTCAACTTCTCTATCAATTGATTCAAGTACATTTCTGTATTTTTACCGATGGCATCTTTTGGTACTATATTGGTATCAAAAGGTAGAAGCATTTCCTTACCGAACAGAAGTTTAAATGGTGAATAATTAGAGGATTGGGATATAGAGGATCTAAAACTCATCATGATGGACGAAATTAATGATGGCCAATTAGATTGGTCCTTATTACAATAAGCACGCAGTGCTTGTTCGATTACGGCATTTCGGCGCTCACAAGTGGAATTTGTGCTGGGATGATACGAACTTGTATTTAATTTAGTTACTTGAAATATTTCACAAATTGCTTTAACCAAATGCGACATGAAGGCCGAACCACGATCGCTTAATAGAGCTCTAGGAGCACCATATCTTGTAAAAATTTCATGATAAAGTTTGTCAGCCACTTCTTTAGCTTCTTGAGTTTTTGTAGGAAATGCTTCAGGCCAACCAGAGAAAGAATCTACTACCAATAAAATGTGCTTATACCCCTCTGGACTTTCAGGTAGTGGACCAAGGAAATCTATATGAAGTCTGGAAAATGCTGCTTCGATAGGCATGGGAGTTAAAGGGACTTTACTATGCGCATTGTTTTTTGTTCGTTGACAAATTTCACAATTGGAAATGTAGTCATTCACCGTGTCATAAAGTTTTGGCCACCAATATTTTTGCATGATTGCTAACCTAGTTGCTTCCCTACCTTTATGGCAACCCCCAGCTAAAGAATTATGATACGATTTTAGCAAGTCATCTCTTAGTATCCGAGGAACTGCAATTTGTTTGACGGTAGTATTCTTATCCGTCTTTGCACGTGGATGGGGGAAATGACTTAATATACCATCTACTATTTCGTATTCAAAAGACCTACAAACAATGGTTCTTACTAACTTTTCGTCATATGTTTCTGGGATATACCCATCCTCCAAATACTGAAATATATCTTTGAAATCGGAACATTGCCTTTGTAAATTGACGATATCAGAATCTCCCAAATTTGTTATTGTTATACTATTGATTTCCGCTGTGGATTCTGGCTTGTCCTGTGCGTATGTAAATTCGACTTCTATGCAATCGTCCTTTGACATTACCGGTATTTCTAAATTATTGATTGAAGGTATGTCATCAATGCTTTCATTGACAGGTTTTTCGGGATACATTCTTCGCGACAGAGCGTCTGCATTTTGATTTTTCTTTCCGGGTCTATGCACAATTTCGTATTGGTAATCTTGAATTTGGATTGCCCACCTAAGAAGTCTATTTGACGTGTGCTTTGTATCTTTGAGCCATGTTAAGGCTTTGTGGTCAGTTATGACTTGAAAAGGAGAAGAAGCCAAATAAACTCTAAATGTTTTGATTCCTTCCAAAACGGCTAAGCATTCTTGTTCGGTAACTGTCCATTTTTTTTCAAAGGGATGCAAAGACCTACCGCCGTAATGAATAACGTGCTCGCGTCCGTCTTTATGAATTTGAGAAAGAATGTAACCAAGCGCGAAACCGGAAGCGTCAGTTGTCAATATAAACGGTTTCGACATATCCGGAAAAGCTAAGATAGGTGGCGACACTAACGTCTTTTTTAAAGTTTCAAAGGCATTTTGGCATTTATCTGTCCATTCAAATTTTATATCTTTCCGTAGTAAATCATTCAAAGGTTGTGCGATATGTGAATAATTGAAAATGAATCTTCTGTAATAGTTACAAAGGCCTAAAAATTGTCTAATCTCATGCTGGTTTTTTGGTACTGGAATAGTTTGTACAGCTTCGGTTTTCTCTTGGTTTACTGAGATTCCATCTTTACAAAAAATGTGTCCCAAGTACTTAACACTTTGTGCTGCAAATTTACACTTATTAGGCTTTAGTGTCACACCCGCTTTGCTCAATTTTTGGAAAACATTTTTAAGATGTTGAATGTGTTCGCGGAAATTTTTACTAAAAATGATGATATCATCGACGTAGACAAGAGCGTACTGCCAATTCATGTCGCGTAATATGTCAGTCATGACCATTTGAAAGGTCATTGGAGCGTTACTTAATCCGAAAGGCATTCGCTTCCATTCATACACGCCATCTTGGGTAATAAATGCTGCCTTGTGTCTTGTGCTTTCATCCATTTCCAATTGCCAAAATCCACTCGCGCAGTCTAATACTGAAAATATTTTTGCTTGTGCTTCCCCAACGGAATCTATGACGTCCTCAAAGCGTATTATTGGAAAATAATTTGGTTTAGTAATTTTATTTAATTTTCTGTAATCTACAGCGAATCTCCATTCTCCGGACTTTTTTTTAACCATAATGACCGGTGACCGCCAGGGTGAGTTGCTTTCAACGCAGATATTGTTGTCAAGCATTTCTTTTATTTGCCGCGAGGTTTCCTTTCTAAGTTCGGCCGATTGTCGATAAAATTGTGAACGTACCGGACCTTCGTTTTCCATGGTATCTATGACGTGTTTGTAACCCTTTGTTTTACCCAATTCTTTAAGATTCTTCGCAAATACGTGTCGATTTGTATTCAAAAATGACAATAATTCCCGTTTCTCATTATCCGATAAGTCAGAATCTGTTAAATCGAACTCGAGCTCATTTTCACGAGATTCCTCGGATTTTAAAGACATGACATTACCGCCAGGATTTGCAGGCGTGCTATGTTCATTGTCTAATAAGTCCATTATAGAATTTTCTTCAATATTATTTACTGTGGCTAATATGTTAGATTTATAAATTTTTATATTTTTATTTGTGGAATTTAATAAACGTAGCACAGCCTTTCCTTCGAATGGTTGAACAAGACATCTAGCTCCTACAATACCTTTTTTCGCAAGAATAGGATTTGGTTCTAATAAAACTGCGTTACAATAGTTAAAATTTGCCAATCTCACAGGTACGTCAACGTGATGACGAGCTTTAAGTGTGATAGATTTTTGGGGTCTAACTAAGCCTATGTTGTTCGATATCAATGCTATGTCAGGTATTCCCTCATCAAATGACACAATACGTTTACTTATATCTATTTTTGTATTAAATCGCTCCATAAAATCAAGTCCTAAAATTACTGGGTGGTGTACCTGTGGCATAATATGGAATTCGTGTTGGAGTGAAACATTGTTTATATAAAGCAGTACCTTCATAGTACCCAAAACATTATACTGATCACCACCTACCCCAGTTACTTTGATTATATTTGATGGTTCAATTTGTGATTTCTTAAAGCCTAACTTATTAAATAAATTGAAAGATAGAATAGATATACTAGCCCCGGTATCGATTAATGCATTTAACTGTTTTGAACTTATCATAATTTCAATCATATTTCTTTCCAGGGACGTTTGTATGGCTATTACTTGACCAGCATTACTTTCATTAATTTCAATAGTTTCTGTATGCCTGTTCAAACCATATTTGCTTGATCCAGGCACCACGAATCATTTCACGTGAGCGCCATTTCTGTTGCCTGGGCGTTTATAACATTTGTTATATGTATGTGTATTAGAATTACAAAAATTACAAAATTTCCCATTACAATTTCTAATAGAGCAATTAAACTCACCGCAACCTCTACAGCGTTGATTCCGACTGTTCCATTGGTGTCGTGGGTTCTGTCCTTGCGGAAATTGTTGTTTTGAAAACGTGTGATTATAATACTGCGACTGGTTGTTGGAATGGTAGCGTGGTTGGTTATATTGTTGTCCATGTTGATACTGGTTTCGTTGTTCATAAAATACGTCTGTGGTCGGTTGTCGTAATGGGTGACCTACATACATAACTTCGGCTGCTATGTCGGCCATTTTGTTCTTCAAATCGACCATCTCGTCCCTAAACTTGCCTAGAGTGTCTGTAACTGTGTTCAAGATACTTGGCGCATTTTGCATATTGCCTGTGGCTGCTGCCATAACAGTTTCTGATGGTTGTAACATGGCTACTCTATTAGCAATTACAATAGCACTTTTCAGTTCTTTAATTGTTTTGGGGTTAGATTGTGTTACACTCGATTTTATTCGTGGCAAGAGATTTTCCATCGCGGTATGCACTATTAACTCCTCGGGCACTTTCCCGTCACTGGCGAAGGCAATCTGGCCTAATTTTGATACGTATTGCTCAATGCTTTCATTAGTCTGTTGTTGCAATTGTAGTTTTAATTTAGATACGTCTAAAACATATTTAAATTCATCTAAAAACAAATTTTTCACTATTTGGAAACTGTCTTTCTGTTCCGGTGTCAGTTTCTGGAACCAAAGTTTGGCTTCTCCAGTTAAATAAAATGACAAATTTGATAATTTCAAACTATCATTAGTCACTTTTTGTATTGCCATTAAATGTTCAAAATCACAGATAAAAGTTGCGGCTGTCTCGTTTCCCGTTCCACTGAATCTGGGTAACTGCAGGGAACTCATTGCAAATACCTGTGTACCGTTGTCTTCTGTGGAGGAGTTTGAAGCTATCGTGTTAATGTCAGTGTTAACTGTAATTTCAGTTTCCGATATCTCTCCTGTTTTCTCTGTTTCTTTGTTTCTTAACGGATATCTTGGAAAATTATCTGGATCAACTCCTTGTTTCGACATCAGTCAGGATCTTAAAACATCTCCCCAATTGTAATAGTGTTGTTTTCGGTGTTTTTTTATAATCTGAATATAAGAGAGATCCAATATTGTCGTTTCAAAGTAATTTATTAAGTGAAGATCATAATTATTCAAATTCAAACATTAATAACAATATAACGTAAATACAATGTAAAGGGTGGTGTAGCTTATAATAATATGTATACATGGGGTGGTGTAGCATATAATAACAATAATAATATATATAATTTCAATGTAATATAATAGAGCTAACCCGCTTGTGAAGAGGTACAAATTACTGATGTCGAATTAATTAAATGTAACTATTAAATCTTTATTAAATGTAACTATTAAAAATCTTTATTAAATATAACTATTAAATCTTTATTCTATATTTAGCAACAAGTATTAATCGATAATAAAATATACCGTATTTTTTAGTTACTAATTATTTCAAAAAATCTAAATAACACTATTCTTTAATAAACAAGTAATCTATCGAATATATAGTACTTTTCCTTTCTATTAAAAATATATATTGTAAAATATTCGCTAGAAGTTAAACAAGTAATAAATCATGTAAATCCTTACTTTTCCGTTTAATTTAGCGCGAACCATTTCTAATTATTTTAGACACTAATTATCTATTATTGAAACATATTTAAACAAACAAGTATTTCGTCGACAAACGTACTTTTCCGTTTTATTAAATATATATATTGTAAAATATTCTCAAGTAATTAAACAAGTAATGAATCATATCAATTCTTACTTTTCCGTTTATTAATTAATATTTTACGTAGATGTAGAAATATCTCTTAATGCAATACTCGATTCAACTAATCGTATTTATCCGATATAAAAGGATATAATTCTAAGTCGAAGTTTAGAATAAAATAAATATAAAGTTTAAACATTTAAAATATACATAGAGGCTTACCTGAATATAAGAGAGATCCAATATTGTCGTTTCAAAGTAATTTATTAAGTGAAGATAATGGTGAAAGTTTAGCTAGATATATTTATATCTTCCAAAAATCCCGGCAAATATTAGAGATGCCACGTGTTGGATTAATCTCATTTTTGATTGGTGGAAGACCATTTACGGAAGACGCCCATTACTCGATACGAAATCTGATTGGCCGGATCTAGACTCGCTTGACTTAATATGTCAGGTAACGACTACCCGAGTAATAGCGTCAGTTTAATCCTAGCTATTGTTTTAAAAGTTTAAGCTGTCACCATTAATCTTACTTAATTACTTTAAAATAAACAACCAATAAAGGGCCCTCTATTCAAGTTCTTCTATATCAGTATACAATTATATAATATGCTTAAGATCTATTGACACCAAATCAGCGTCAAGGTTGATTTATGCATTTTACTGCATTCTTATCTCGCCGTCTTTAATAAACATATAAACATTTAAAATAAACTATATAATCTATAAAATATACATTCTTTAAATTGCATAAAAATAAAATATCTAAAATAAAATATACGTGCATATTTTGTCAATATGCACTGTTACAATCCGAACAAATTAAGTCCAATCCTATCCCCATCACCCAGTGACATTCCTTTCAGACGAGAGCAAAACACTATATTAAATGTAGTAGGTGAGAGAGTCGAGACCCGTACTTGGTTGATGAAGTTCAACCGGTCTTCGGTGAATTGGTCATGTGAGTTTTCCCGGGACGAGCAAGTCGCAGTGAAGTCTGTCCGTATTTTCCGACTCGGTGCGCAGGCTAATATTCTCATCTCGGTCATCCCACCGCTTCTCCAGGAGCAAGAAGTACCCGCGAGACAATCCTTCTCTGCCTCGATTTCTCTCTCTCCCAGTTCTGTCGAAGGCACCCACTGTTTGGAAGGGGGTATCGTTGTCAGTTGGGGGAATGCATTGACAGAGTTCGATGATGCCCATTTGCTACTAATTAGGGGGAATGTCCTTAAGAGTTCAATGATTAACATTTCCCTCTGAAGCTAAGTAGATCTAAGCAATTTCATTTGTCAATACTTTGGGATACGATAACTTCGGTTCTCACTAATGGAGAGTTATAAAACTTACCGCATAGTTGCGTTACCACGTGCTTCAAAACTGTGTTTGATCGTAAACATTTTCTGCTTATAAATTAGACCAAGATTAGTTAATCAGTGTGATTGCTGAATTCATTTGAAATACATGTGCAATTAATTAATGTCTCGTCTAATGGATATTATTTTATTTTGTAGCCGATATATGTGAACCGAATCCATGCACAAACACGGGGGAGACATGTTTCCCTGTTGAAGATAGCTTTGAGTGTCGATGCATTAATATTGTAGGTGATGACAGTAAGTAGATATAATTTTAGACATTCTTTCATTCTAGTTTAATACACTGCACCAGTTATGTGGTTGTCCATGGTGGAGCCGACACGTTCCCATTACTTTTACCATTATATTGTTAATCTAATAATTAACCTAGTTTTACCATCACCGAATCACCTTTGCGACTATCCGAATGATGTTACTTGGTGCTACCTGGACAAAATATCGCTTCGCGTTCAGTACAGCGTTGAAACAACTTCTTGCTTGTTAAACTTACTCATTAACGTACATTTATATTGTTTATAATTCCAGTTATAACATCACCGAATTACCCTGCCAATTACCCACTTACTGCAAAGTGTTATGTTATAATTGGACAACCCGAACATCACATCAATCTAATTCTTGATTCTCAGTATAGCATTGGAGTGCATGGCAAATGCAATGAAGCTATCCAAACCGATAACTGTTCCAATGATTATCTAGAACTTCAAGGATTAAGGTAATATGTCACAGCAAACCCATCCAAACTCCAGCTACCTTAACTTAATGGTAAAAACGTGCCCCCCCCCCCCCAGAAAACATTAGTTAACTGACCGCAATTGAGAATATCAGTTAATAATCCTCGACACATAGCCGTGCGGGGCGGGAGGTAGCTGCCCCCCCCCCCCCCCCCAACTTTCGGGTAAGCTGACTTTTCGGGCAGACGGGTAAAGTGAAAAAAAAAATTATTTCATCAACTTGGCAAAATAAAGTGCCCAAAATCTAATACAATACTAATTTTACGGACTGGAATAGCAGGAAAACGCGTTTGCGGCCGTCAAATATTCCATAATTTTCTTGGGGGTCCATACAAAATCAGTTCTGCTCCTTCGCCTCTTGAAGAAAATCGGGGCCGCTGTCTGTAAACCCTAAATTTTTCGGGCATAACTTATCGCTCCCTAATATAACACTTTCTTTTAATTGAATACCATTAATTTTTACGGAGTGGACTATGGATTACAAATTTTGTCTGGATCCACTCTGCTTTGTGCGACATTTTTCGGGCATCGATTATTACTTGTGAATGCAACTGCAATAGTGTGATTGGATAGTTGGAATTCAGAGTGAGATTTCGGTTACAAAACAATGGGATATTTTGGGGGTTGCTTACACGGGCTAGAATAGCAGAAAGCGCATTTGCGGTGGTTGAATTTTCAAAATTTTCTCCGGGAGAGTAAGACCCCAAAAACCCACCGACGAGTGATTGGTTGTTTGGTATTCGGGTCACCCATGTAGGATATATTGAACCAAATTGAATAGCAGGAAAACGTGTTTGTGGCAGTTAAATTTTCTCCCAACGGCCCTTTCTTCGTAGACTTTTAACGATTGATTGGAATTCGAGTCAGCCATCTTGATTAGGCTATATTAGAAGTTGCTTTGTTCACGGGCTCAAATAGCAGGGAACGTGTTTGCAGTCGTCAAATATTTCAGAATTTTCTTCTCGGTGTGTGTGTGTGTGTTTGGGGGGGGGGGGTATACAAGGTAAGCTCCGCTTTTTGTCCCGCTCGATGAAGACCGGCGCCGCTCTCTGCACCCGAAATATTTCGGGCATTCCGGGTTCTGCCCCCCCCCCCCTCAACTGTCATCGAGCCCGTTCGCCTATGCCTCGACAATGGAAGTAGACTACATTAAAAGTAATACTGAGCAAAGAATGGAATTCGACGCAAATCTTTAAAATGGGACCCTAAACGAATGTTCAAGAATTTTTAAATTATTTTGGCCTATAACGCAAATATTACTACATGTAAAGTGGCACTTGATCGGCTGAATGTGTTCTGTGAAGAATGTCGTGTGCAGGACGAGTGGGCTGCGCTTTCTTGAGGAGCAGGTGACATGGCGGTATCAAATCTACGATAGGACTTTTTAACCTTGACTATGGCAAGATAATACGAGACTATCTTTGTTTATTAACGGAAACTTCATTCCCACAACCACATGTAGGCATATATACAAGTTCACAACATACTCCCCGACAGCCCACTAGCGTCTCTCCCCAGTGTCCTTAAAACCACCTATTTTAATTTATTTATAAGAGTACATACAAGGGTTGTAACCATGTAAATACTATTTAATATTCATAAAAACCAATAACAAATGTCATGTACAACTGTAGTTCAGCTCTGAACGTAGGTCTCGTTACACTCTCCAGTACTACGTTCAGGTCCCATGCCATTCAATACATGTCGAATCTGGAACCTGCCCCAGTCAATTTTACTGGGCAACGTTTTACTGCTAAACGACCGCGTGTCAGTCCATGTGAATGCCTGAACAATGATATAAATGAACATCTTTATTATTTAAGCGTTTTCCGAGATTCTTTTCGGATTATCGCTCTTATTGTTGAAATTGTTTGACGTTCTAACATCTGATGTCAGCTGGCATACTATCGCCTTTGAAGAGACGACCATTGTTAAGATCGGTCGCATTATTTCTGTTACCTCTTTTTTTTAAAATCATTTTTAGTGAAGCCTGTACCATAACAGACCCGGGACTGTACAGCGCAGTGGACGCTTACGGCTGGCCCCCGGATCCATTCACTTTATTTGATATATTCCGCAGGTTAATCTTATAGTTTTTTTTTTGTTTTTCGTGTAGTGCGGTCCTCCTGCACTTACTATTAGTGAGAAAATAATACCTTGCTTACCGCGCTAGAACCAGTATGACCGACACAACACGCTGTTAAAAAATACGTCCCCGTCTTCTAGACGACTTGGTCGATGCCATGGATAGGGTAACAGCGTGATGTGTTGGTCATACTTTCGACATGTATTGAATGGCACGGGACCTGAACGCAGTACTGGCGAGTGTTCGGAGCTGAACTAGTACACCTGATATAATTTCATATTGAATACATTATAGATATTGTGGTGGAGTACCTCCAAGCCCAATAAGAATACCAACAGGTCAAAACACCACTGTACGATTTGTAACAGATGGAGGTACCGGATGTACTGGTTTTAATCTGAGTATTAAATACACGTACGTAAAAGGTAGGCCTATGTACTTTTGCGCTGGTTTGTATAATTCGAGTAACCAATGGTATAAACTTGTAGATACTGACACGTCGCTGTGGTTAGTGGCAGTAAGCCGCTTAGAGATAGATATAGACCCCCCAACTGTTGTTGGTTGGTTGTTGCGGTCATCAGCGGCGTGGGTATTTTCTCTCACGAAATTTGAAGAAGAATCTGCACGAGAACAGATAAGATTTTACGCAGCCAATGGCCGCCTTGTAACCTGACGTCGGCCTAGTTGCCCTATGTCTTTGTGGTCGCCTGTCAGATACGAGTGTGCGTCTTGAAATGTTGAAACACGACATATCTATGTGGAGTGCCCCCAATTGTGCGGCCGCGCTCCAGGCACAGACGTGTCGGTCAGGATTTGATCGCGTAGGCATTTTCGACCCGTGTTCTTTACTAGTAAAGGCCCAAGAAATGTTGAAACACGACATATCCATGTGGAGTGCCCCCACCCCAATTGTGCGGCCGCGCTCCAGGCACGGACTTGGGAGTCGTATACTGAAGACAGGCTTCGGTCACTGTCGGGATTTGATCGCGTAGGCATTTTTGACCCGTGTTCTTTACTAGTAAAGGCCCAGGCTTAGTGCGAACGCCTGACACTTTTCTTAGAAAGTAGTTCCTTTTGGAACTGTCCTTGAGCGAACGATATTTTCGCTATACAGTTCCTATCCGTCCTTCTATAACTGCAGTATGGAAATACCGTTCTTCCCCACCTCTGTTCAAAGGCTATTTTGGAATCCTTACCTACTATTTTTCACCTTGATTCTACTTTATTCGCCAAGGAATCATTTCTTGCCACAGCTGACACACATTTATAAAGATTCAGCGTTATTTTCAAGTAGAATTCTGCGATTATAACCATACACGTTTAAACTGAAGAGACATTACGAGAGCCGGACATGCGCACATGTTTATTTCATCGCTACATTCTGCTTGAAAATGGAGTTGAATGATTATAAATTTGGGTCAAATATATAGTGAGAACGGGTTACTTTTGGTGGAAATTAAAGAATTGTGGTGACAAATAGACGGTAAGTGTTCTAAAACAGCCTGAGAACAGGGGTGGGGAATTGTGGTATTTTACCGTATTTTCATACAGCAGTTTATAGAAGGTCGGATAAGAACTGTCAGCGAAAGTTCGCTCAAAGACAGATCTGAAAAGAACTACTTCGAAAGCTGTCAGGCGTCCGCGGTTTGCGTTCTTCTTCCCTAGTTGAATTTCCATATGCCCGTCAGTGTCTGACCAATCGTACGACCGAAGCCAGTGTTACAGCGAACAACTGACCGATATATATGCTGTGCGCCACGAATTTGTCTTTCCCTTTAAAAAACCCGACTAACCGAGGCACGGATTGCTTGTAGCTAGACAGAAAGTGTTACGGAATGTGATTGACATGTGGCCAGAACCGTCTCATATTGGCAAGAATGTGATTGGCAAGTTCATTGACAGCACGGAATAGTTATGACAAAACATTAATTGACTTTGGTCGTGGGTCATTTTTAAACGTGCAACTCTATTTTGTTACAGCCGATACGCCCACAATACTGAATGTATTATCTATTTCATTTTTGTCCCATCTTATAAATTATTGGTTATGACAATGTTAGACTGGGGTCACAATAATCGTAAGAAATAACGTCCTTTTACATTGTTTATGATTCCAGTCTTAACATCACCGAATTACCCCAGCCAATACCCGATTGATTTTAGCGAGACGCATCTTATAATTGGTAAACCTGGACAGAATATCAACCTAAATCTTGATGCCATATATGCCATTGAAACTGTATCAAGTTGCAATGGTCCCCTGACGATGGGTGCTGATGGTTGTAAATTCGATTATCTAGAGCTTCAAAGAGAAAGGTAATCTTATTTCAAAACAACCTTTACCATTATTAATGACCTTATTTCAAAACAACCTTTACCATTATTAATGACAAGTCCGTTTTTCATTGTATAAACCCGCAATATAACCCCACCAAACACAAGTCAACTGTAACAATTGACCAATTACAAACCAAATCAATGCAGAACCCGATTTGTCGCCTGGTTCGTATCCAGATTTTCCCCAAGGTTGATTGACATATGTATTTAAGTAGGTCTTAGACCGTGGCATATGTATTTAAGTAGACCTTAGACCGCGTAAGTATATATAATGCAAGTTGTAAAGATATACCATGGGGCACATGGTATAGTTGTTCTTATGATTATTTAGAGAGAGAGAAAGAAATGGGGTTTAACGTCCACTCGACACAAACTAGGTCATTTCAGGACTAACATATGATTTTGATTTTATTTCAATAATTCGCTTGCGCGTGGGGGTCTTTAGTAGTGGGAGGAAACCGGTGTGTCCGAAGGAAACCCACGATGTTGAGAAGGTGCTCCTATCTCCATGCCACATACGCTCACACCATGGATCGAAACCACAGCCGCAAGTCAGAGGTGACCGGCCAACTAGAGGTCGAAGCGCGGCACTCTAGACCACCAGGCCATCCCAACCCCAATGATTATTTAGAACCCCAAGGAGTAAGGTAATATGTTATAACAAACCCATCTAAACCCCACACACTCCCGCTACTTCAACTTGTAAATGTGAACACGAATCACACCTAATTATAATAGGAAAGAAGGAATCCCCCACAACACCATATAACTGACTACAATTTACGAAATAGCGCCACAGCGTTGGAAGACGACCGGATTTTCGTAAGTTGACAAAATTGCCCGATGTACATCCTAGAACATAAAGTAGGCTATATAGAAAGTATGGTTGAGCGTAAAGTGTAATATGGTGGAAAGTGTTATATGGTGGAAATCTTGAAAATTTGATTTCAAACGATTGTAGGCCTGCAGCTCAAATTATACTAAATTGATACTTGATCGGCTGCATGATTGGGGCCTTGCTTTCTTCGGGAGCAGGTGACATGGCGCAAAATGATAGGATAAGACTATGTAACCTTGACTACGGCAAGGTGAGGCCAGACGGAATGTTTATTAACGTGAACGTCATTTATACAACTCCATGTAGGTCTGTATGCCAGGTTAATACATCGTCGCATAAAAGGATTAAAACGAGCCAACAGTCACGCCGATGTCCCCGCCGAAATCCCAAAATAAATAGATGACATATTAATTAATCGCACATTTATTTTTGTTCAAAAGTGTCGTGCAATCAAACTCTACACAGAGTTTCATACTCTCTATCTGATAGAATCAAGTTTATCTTTTCCCAAATCATCGACCAATGAAATTGCTTAGCTTTAGCTGGAAATGTTAATCATTGACTCAGTCAAGACATTCACCTACATCAAATTTATCAATTAAAAGCAGAGTTTTTATGTTCCAAAGTCTTGACCAATCAAATTGCTTGTCGCTCCTTAGCCAAAGCAAAAAGTTCTCACCATCTAACTCATTCATGGTAAAGATATAATGTATCTATTATTAAGAGTTTCATCGCTCTCACTTCATTAAAACCAAAGTTATCGTGCCCCAAAGAATCAACTTATTAGACGGTTTACCTCTGCTTACCCTAAGCAGAAAATGCTCATTTTCGAACTTAGTCAAGGTATTGAACCAATGAAAATATGCATCAAGTTTCATCACTGTCACTTGATTAGAACTAAAGTTACCGTGTCCCAACACATCCACCAATCAAATTGGTTATCTCTTCATAACCTAAGCAGAAATTACCCATATTCGAGTAACCCAACAGTTTGTACATTTTAGCTCAAGTAGAACGACAGACGGTCTAACTCATTTTAATAGTCCCCTGCTTTCTTCGAAAGACGGGGAACATTAAAACAAAACCAAGAACGAAAAATCCAAAACATGAGACAAAATTGGAAGACCTAAAAAAAGGGATGGGCAAAATAGCTTGATCAGCAAAAGGACTGTTCACCATGTACAAATTTCATAATGAACGGTGGTAACAGGTTTTGTCTTAAGTTTAGTGGCAAAGTAACCATGCATTTGAAGCATCGGTGATAGATGTCTAGACCTGCTTAAAGATCAGAATAAAAGGAATAAGTTTTCGCGTAATTACCTGAGAGAGATACACTCCGTAGGGATACAAAAACAAGTACGAACAATCCAAACCATTAGACAGAATTCCAAGTCCTAAAAATACGTTATAGGCAAAATAGTGTAATCAGCAAATGGACTGCTCCCCGTGTACAAAAAACACGGGTAACAGGTGTCCGGAAGAGTAAGTTTACCCTGCCTGGCGACACACCTGCCATTAGGACTGGGATAGGCACCACACCCGCCATAAGGGCTGGGGTAGGCGTCACACCAAGGCTGGGGTAATGGAATGTAATCATTACATTTTTTAAGTAATGGCCATGTAATGAGTAATGGAAATGTAATTAATTACATTCCAAAAATCATGTAATGGTCAATTACATTTCAATTACATTTTATGGCATATATAAATAGTTCCGTAAGACAGACATCAAATTTTATAGAACCAAAGAAGAAAATTAAGTGCAACTGTCACAAATCCAATTTTAAATCAGTTTTGACAAATCATAATAAGGAGGCATTCAACATTTTCTTTGATTACTTTTTATGTATGACCCTTCTTTAGACATGTAGCCTAAAAAGTGGATATTTGAAAAGAGCAAAATCTGCTTATTACAGGTCTTTCTTTAGGCCTGAGATGTTATCTAAATAATCGGTTAGACATTAATTAACATATGCAGACCATAATAAACTCTTAAAGTCAACGCTAGCCTTCGTTGTTGGCGGATTGAATTCCTATATGCCGCTTAATGGCCGTTGATAATTAAATCAATCAAGTGGATAATCGAGACTATGCGGTTTATAGTAATGATGACCGAGGCTATGTGAATATTTCAAACGTTTTTTTCTCGGCTAATAGTGGACCAATTTGACTGAAATTTTCAGCAAATTACCTTCACACTATCTAGTTTTTATACGCCCACATTTTCATGTGGACGTATATTGTCGTCGCCCCAGTTCGTCCGTCCACAATTGTTTGTGAACAGTCTACATGACACAATTTTTATCCGATTTCAATGAAACTTAAAATATAGGTTTATCACCCTAAGATCTCGGTTCCTTGGCATGTGTCGGACTGTACGAAAAATCACGTTTTTTCGCTTGTGAACAGTGTAGAGGTCACAATTTTGAACCGATTTGGATTTATTGAGAATCTTATAAAATTACTTAAAGGAGCTAAATCGCTAATTTTATAGACCAGGAAATTGACATAAATGCATGTTTATAACCCAAAGATCTTGGTTCCTTTCGATATTTGCGCCAATGGGATCGTAACTTCCTGAAATATGGCCCCTGATTGTCCGAAAAATCGCCTTTTTTAGCTTGTGGTCCCTCTGGAGGTCAGAATTGTTATCAGATTTTAAAAAAAACGTTTGATTATATCACCGTTCCATGGTTATGAAGGTTGAGTTTCGTGAAAATCGGACCAAAATTGACGGACAAAATGGCCGCCGTTTGTACGCGAATAGTGTGAAAATATGTTATATCGAGGTTGTGGACCTTATAGAGGTCACAATTTTGAACTGATTTTGATGAAACTAGACATGAATGTTTATAACCCAAAGATCTTGGTTCCTTTCGATATTTGCGCCCATCGAATCATAACTTCCTGAATTATGTCCCCGGATTGTCCGAAAATTCGCTTTTGTTAGCTTTTGGTCCCTCTGGAGGTCAAAATTATTATCCGATTTAAAAAAAACGTTTGATTATATCAGTTACATGGTAATGAAGAGTTTGAATTTCGTTTATAACCTAATGATCTTGGTTCCATTGCATATTTGCCCATATCGGATCGTAACTTCCTGAATTATGGCCCCTGATTGTACGAAAAATCACCCTGTTTAGCTTGTGGTCCCTCTGGAGGTCACAATTACTATCTGATTTAAAAAAAAAGTTTGATTATATCATAGTTACACCGCAGTTATGGGTGAGTTTGAATTATGATTTTCTGGTGATTACTTGAAATGCAACAACTCTTGTTGACTGCCCAGACGATTTGGCTGCTGTGTGGGCGTATGTTTCGTTGCCTGGCAATCTATTTTTAACTATTATACTGAGAACTGCCATCTCTTTATCTTATCTCCCATAATGTAACTTTAATTTAGTCAATCACTCAGTCAATCAATCAATCAGTTTAAAGACAATAGTCTTTCTACGCTTTAATCTTAATCTCAAGATAGCAAGTAACGGTTTATTCCCGCGAAGGCGCAGGTATTGACCGTAACGGATTAAAAGCGGTCGTTTTCGACGACTTCGCAGGAATCCAGTTCCTATAGATTAAAAACGTAATAATGGTGTTATACATTGTTATGATAAGAATTTACACTTTCATAATACCCACTGTAACTAATTAACCATCATTTTTAGCATAGATATTAAACACATAATTATACTAAAACAAAAATTAATTTCATTTCGCCAAATAAGAAATAAAAACATAACTATACTATAACAATTTAGTTTAATTTCGCCCAATAAGACACCCTGTCTAAATACTCGATTAAATTCAATTATTTTTCCTCGTGTCTTCCTTTTTGTTTTGTTTTGTTGTTATTTTTGGATATATTGATCGTCTGGCGGGATACAGACTATTTTTCGTAGATGCCAATTTTTGAAATTAGTTGCCAATTGGTGAATAATTCAGAGTGAACATAAATTCATAAAATCTTTTAACACCGTTAATTGGGTTCTAATAACAACATGTCTCTCTTCAAACGATAGTCGATATCTGCGCCTTCGCGGGAAGGATTAATTTTGGTCACGCTCTGTAACTGCGCCTTCGCGGGAATACACCGGACACCCAAGTAACAAACCAAACAAGTATTTTGTATATCATGTAACTTAAAAGTAACATGTTATTTTGTTTTAGAGTCATGCTGAATAATTAACCAAGTATACAATATATTATAGACAAACTATTTGGATTTATTGAGAATCTTATAAAATTACTTAAAAGAGCTAAATCGCTAATTTTATAGACCAGGAAATTGACATAAATGCTTTGCAATGCATATAATAATAATGTACTATGAATGTATATAAACTGACTTACATTCAATTGTTTCTGTTTTAACTGCAATATCTAATCAGTTTAAAGCCCCAATAACACTCTTGTTGTAACTGAATAATATGTCACAATCTTCATTCTGGTTAACAAATTGTATTATTTTACAATTAATTGATGATATAAATTTCATCTTAACACACCTAATTTAAAAAAATTGTAAAAATTCAACTGATTGATTTGAAAAGTCTAACATAAATCTTTTCAAATGTGACTTTGATTTAAAATATTTTCGAACCCTCTGGACAAATAAAATAGGTCGTAATGGATAATTTACACAACAGGTAAGACACTTAAACATCTAGTACTTAGAATAAGGCTATTATTTATTTTCTGGAGCTGCCAAGCCAGCAAGAGTGTTATTGTCCCTTTAATGTTCGACAAAGTACATCAGTTTTTGTCGCCACTGCCCGTCACTTGAAAATTTACCTCGAAGTTATAATTTATAGAAATGACAATTCATACACAAATATCGATTGATTATTTTGAGTTTGGTTTTGTAAGCTCTTCATGGCAGAAAAAAATGTTCTGTTAATTTCTATATGAAAAATGATTTTTATTTATATAGTCATAAAGTAATGTGTAATTAATTACTTTCAATGTAATGGGTAATTCATTACATTGCTAAAATTGAGAAAGTAATTGTAATGATTACATTTAAAAAGTAATGGTAATGTAATTAATTACATTGGTAATGAAATGGCCCCAGCCCTGCCCGCCATAGCTGTATCCAAACTATTAGACGATCTATCGGTACATTTCCCTACTGACTATTAGGATATCTTTCCATTCTCCTTACATTCGCTCATTTTAATTTACTTATTAAAGTACATACTAGAGTCGTAACTAATATTAATATTCATAAAACCAATAATAGATTGTTACACGTGTCATGTAGAACTGGTATTATTTCATATACTACAGATATTGTGGAGGAGTACCGCCAAGCACAATAATAATACCAACAGGTCAAAACACCACTGTACGATTTGTAACAGATGATATTACCGGATGCACTGGTTTTAATCTAAGGATTACGTACACAAATGGTAGGTACTTTTGCCTTGGGTTGTTTTATAAGAATGCAGTGGTATAAACTTTAGATATTGCAGTATATAGATAACCGCTTATAGATAAAATTTTACAGAACCAATGGACGCCTCGTTGGTGAAGCATGGTTGCTCACCAGGGGTCTCTTGAAAACTACGTGTCTTGTTGTAAGACAGACCTTGGTTCTTGAAAGGCTGAATCGTGGAATAACTATGTGGTGTCTTTCCGGGATAAGGAATAAATATGCCGAGTTCCCTGATGATCAATTCAGAATTGCAGCCGGTAGACGATAAACACAACATATGGGCGTGGCCCTGTCCCAGCGGGTTGGGGATATAACACTATAAATATGTACAACCCTGTTATTGAACTGATTGATATGCTGAATTTGAACAAAATCTGTTTAGAATTGCAACCTGTAGAGTATTTACATACCAAACATATGGGACATGTACAGAAATAAATTGTTGCTATCCTTACGGTGTAAGGAATAATTATTCACATTCCAGTATGATCCAATCAGAATTTTAAACTGCATACAAAAACACACAATAAATTGGCGTGGCTCTGTCCTTGGAGGATGGACATGGGACCAATATAAATAGATACAACCCCATGATGAATCATTCCGAATTGGATCTAGATATGCAACTTGTAGATTATTTATTGACAAGGTATTAACAAAAAGTGGATGTGGCATCGCCCAGAAGGGAAGGGGGAATCATGCACCATATATAATAGATGCCTTCCATGGTTACCAAGTTCCAAGATAATCAAATCAGAATTGTGGCATGTATACCATAAACACTAACATTGGGCGTGACTCTGCCCCTGGGGATTGGGACGTGCACTAAATTGCTGCAGTCTTTAGGCTATAAGGAATACATCCAAGACGATGCATTAAGAATTGTGGCCTGTAGTCAACACAGACACATAAAGAAATAAGGGTGTTGCTATGATCTTGGGGATTTGGCATTCACCAAATACAATCGATCATCCTTAGGGTATAAGCAATAGGTATTCAAAATTCCAAAAGGCTCTTTGAACGTGGTTGTGGCTGTCCCGGGGTGTCCTGCATGCAACAAAAATAAGAGGTAAACCCTAGGGTGTTATGAATAAGTATGAAAATTTACAGTACGATCCATTAAAAATTGTGGTCTAAAGGAGATACACATACACATGAAGGAAAATATGCGTGGCTCTGCCCCCGGGGATCAGGACACGCATTGTTGGTACATCGTTTAGAGGAACTGATGATCATTGTGGGGAGCTGCAACTATTATTTAGTCTTGTCATCATATTGAGGACAGTCTTACAAGGGTGGGTATATTGTAATGTACATTTTTGAAGACCCAAATAATTAAAATGCCATCTAGAGAGAAACCAGGGCCCGATTCCTCGAAAAATCATAACCACGTTCTTGTGCTTAAGTTTCAAGTAGACTTTCCATTTAAGTAAAATATCGCATTTTGTGTTCCCAGAAAATTCTTAAGAACGTCCCTGTGCTTATATTTTAAGTAGACTTCAGTGTAAGTACAAGTACGTTTGTATGTGTTCCTAGAAAAAATACGTAAGAGATTTTTTTAATTCTTATCTAAGTACACGTCTCAAGCAAGGTATAGAGGACTTGCTTACCAACCTTATGTCTGTTCGGGCTTCAAACAAGATGGCTGACAGTTAGCTATAACACGGTATTTCCTGCATATTTTCGAGAAGTATGCTATAGAAAATTTCGCTTCTGCCCTGAAACTATTTTATTATTTACCAATTAAGCCGGTTTTCCACTAGGCGATTTTTTTCCAGTACAGGCATGCGCAGTATAATTTCAGGCGGCGCCACACTTTTCTCTGCGAAAAAGGGAATTCGACCAGTTTCTACTTTCCAGCCGCGAAAAAAGGAGCAAACCAATCAGAATTCCATAAACTCTCACATGGTTATACAACTCACGAGGTCAAGGCCATCCCAGTCTCGTTTCTTCCCGCAAACAAAATGGCTGAAATGGACATTTTTCTCCTAAACCAAATGATGAAGAATAGAAATTAAAAGTTGAATCTTTCTGATCTGGTTAGCATAGCAACCGTTAATGATGAACAGGAAATGAGAATGGTTGATGATTCTGCTGCAATCCCTGCTGGCTCAAACAGTACCGATATTGACGGCGAAACTCAACCTGCCGTTCAAGAAGCCGTGTCTTTCAGCTTGGGGCAAACTAGTAGAACAACGATCAACAGCAATGATCAGAATGAAGCAATTCCTGAAGAAATACCTTCCATTGATTTCGAGAAAGACTTATTTCTGGAGGAAATAAGAAAATACAGATGTTTGTGGGACACAAATTCTGAAGGTTATAAAAGCAGGCCAATGAAACAAAATGTCTGGTCAAAACTCAGCCAGCTATTCAGGAAAGATGGTGATTTTGCCTCCTATCAGCTTTCATTTAGGCCCGGCATTTCTTAAGCCGTTTCTACTCTTCTAGCAAATTTGACATTCCATAATAAGGAGTCAAATATTATTCAGAAATTGGCAGAAAGTGTCAATCTCGAAATCAAAATTTTTTTTGAAATTTCTCTGGTGAATCGGGGTAGCCATTTTCCCGGAAAATGATATGTAATTCCTACGCGCGAAAGTTCTCGTTTATTTGCGTCGTACGCCATTGATTTTACGTGCCTGGATGACCGAATCACTTAAAAATATACCCACGCGTAGAAAAATAGATCTTTACAAAAACTTGAATTTGTTCGTTTAGGATCCAATTTTTTATTTCAGCGAGTTAACTTTGACTCAAGGATCATTTTACAACGAACGAAACGACGATCCGATTTCTAGTTTTCGAGAAATCGACCCAAAGAGATTGACCAATCAGAGGTCAGAATGGGCGGGGCTTAGGTTTGAAAAAAATGGACGGTCTAATGTGCCAGAGGCCTTCGGCTCCGCGGCTGCCTCTGGGAACGAGATTGAGAAAGTGCTGGACGTAACATTACGCCTGGCCGAGGAAATCTTGTTAAAGGTAGACAACTCTATTTACTGTTAGTTTTAATATGGATTCAGACTACTATCATTTTTCGTCAAATTAATTACTACACACTAAGAAGTAGTTAACGTTTTAAAAACTACACAGATAACGGGTTAATAATAACCCCAGCTAGCACAGGAGGGTTTATTTTCACATGAAATGTCAAATGAATTGAAATTAGATAAATTGCTGTCACATGGAGAAAATGTAAAAAAAAACAACAATGTCTTGTGAGTGAGCAATCCCCAAGAACATGTTAAGTGTGTTAAAATGTTGAGCTATTCATGACATATTATTGAGAAAAATCATTTTTACAAACTTTAATTTACTTTCTAGTGGAATTTCTTCAAAGACAGCTGAAAAAATTTGAAGGATACGTTAAAGAAATGTCTTGACAAGAGAAACAGAATGGCAAGATCCGGAGCAGCTGCTTCCTCATTGCCAAAATGTTTTGATCAAATACAATTTTTGCATGAGGAGACACTTAACAGATCAACAGAGACTAACATAGTTCAGGAAGAGGTTCAAACACAGGAAATTGATTTGGATGTTGCTAATGGAAGTGGCATTAAAAGAAAGGCAACAGATTTGCAAATTCCACCTTCGTAAAGCAGGCATGGATTCAAAAGTCGTCAAGATACATTTGACAAAGCAATTCTAATGGAGCTGGAGTCAACTAATGTTGCCATTAAGTCCATGACAACTCCAGCTGCAGATGATGACAATGAAGTAACACACTATTGTAAAAGCCTTGTTCCAATATTATCTTCACTTCCTTTAAAAAAGAAAAGACTTGCTATGATTAAAGTCAGTCAACTGCTGTTTGATATTGAATTTGATGATTAGTGCAGGTTTGGTACATCCAGTCAAAACATCATAAATCCGGATATCATTTCTTTCCCTTTACTAGTCAAAGGATGGTACTCTTCTTGAGATACCTTGTACATTTATTGCGTGTTGTCATATAGTTTTTGCTGTGTTCGAATCATACTTCAAAAAATTGGTTTATAATCCATCTAATGCCTGTACATTCATTATATGTTTTTACATACATTCTGTTGAGATTTTAAATCATATTGCAAATAATTTAGTTCTATTGTTACTAATGCATTAAATGCCATCCAGGAAGACATCATATGGATTTGCAGTGTTATTAATAAGTTCCAATTGCCAATCTATGGCCCCCTCATTATTGAAATAATCTATGTACCCTTGTCTAACTGCAGCGGCATGCTTAGAATAGTTGTTTGAACAATTGGTTGCAGGCCCCCAAAATCATTTGTGTCTTTCCGCCACTCACCTGTTGCGAATCCAGATGGCCCATCTCTGTCAATAAAATTCCTTGGGCAGTAGCTATTGCTGTTCTCTGAATTCTTTATCACTAAAAAATTATGTAGACCAACAACTGTTTTTGTTACCAGTGACACCTTTTCTACCTTGGAAATTATTGGCATCCTGAGTACTCTAAACCTACTAGCAGCTATTCCAAAAGTTATTTCAATTACTCGCTTGGCCCTCGACAATCTGTAATTGAAAACACGCTGATCCAGAGGCAAATTTTGCAATGGAAAAGGCTTCATTATGTGATTTTTTAAGCCAAATGCATCATCTCCAACAAATACAAAAGGGAGCTTTTTTTCTGTTTTTGGGAGCTTTGCTGGTCCGGGTATTGACAATTGGTTGTTTTCAATAGCATACCCCATATGACTGCAATTGTAAACACTACCATCGCTTTGACGACCACTGTCCCCTAGAATAAATTGATATTTAGCATCACAGACTTCCATTAGAACTATGCTAAATGTTTATTGGTAGTTAAAATAAGCTGATCCAGTGTTCCCCGGTGCTTGCATGGCAATATGTTTGCCATCTATGGCACCTACACAATTTGGGAAATTCCAAAACTGTGAAAATTATTCGGAAATCTTCTTCCACTCTTTATCATTTAGGACTGTCCATAAAAAGTTTCATTTATTATCCTTCCCACTACTGCAGGATACATTCGATAATAACTGGCAACAAATGTTACTTGACTGTCTCCGGCAACTAAGTGCCTTAAACAAACAGACAGTCTTTCAGGTGCACTGATAAGACTTTCTCATTTTTGTGTCGTTATTTTTGAGGTGCATGCCAACCAAACCGAGCAGTTCCTCGAATATTTCTGGGGACATTCTGAAGCATTGAAAAAAATATTCTGCAACTTACAGCCTGAGCTCCTTCACCAACAGATGATACTCTCCTTTTTCTTCACGTCCATTGTACACCGAATCCAAAACCTTTTTCTGTACTTCTGTAGTCGAATTGGATGTCTGCGTAGCAGTAAAATGTTCATCAATCTTAACTTTACCAAGAGTAAATATCTCAGATTAAAAGCAGCAGTAGTGGCAAATACAAGCGCGCTTGCTCGAAATATTTCGCGACGAAAAAATTCGCTTAGTGGAGAACAGGCTTTAGTAAATAACACAAACACACGGGATACTTTAAAACCAAGTGCTCCCGCAATTGTTCAGAGTGCTTGCGTTTTTTTTTGTAGTTAGCTTGTGCTACATTTCATACTGTGTAAAGGGGACATGTCAAATGCATCTAAATCGACCATTTGCCGGGAAGCAGACGACAAATGTATGACGTAATTCGCATACCAAAACTGTTTTAATGACGTTTGAGCACACCATAGTCTCATTTGACCAGTCACAATGTGTTTAGACTCCTACTTGACATGTACTTGCGTAAGAACACTCTTAAGAAGTTTCTAGAGACGGCATTTTATTAAGATTCTTTTTTTTTTTTTAAACTATATTTTATTCAATAAGAATAGGATTGGGGAACAGGCTAGGCCTATATCACCCCTCTCCCTTCATCAAAACAATATAATTACAATTAGTTTACTTAAACATAATAATATGTATATAGTCAAAAATATTCATATTCATATTGTGTTATTAATTAATAAAATTATGAAAGTATACATTAATATTTTTCAGCAAATAAGGATATTTGTTATACATAATAACTAATTTTGGTTTAAGGCCTGGGATTGTATAAATATATAAACATGATCTAGTGATGGTAATGGTAAATGACGATTACAGTACTTAAAATCTATTACTTAATTCTAAAAAGTTTTGCACCTCGGAAAATATTAATTTATTTTGTTCAAGTGTTCAAGTTGAGCCATACAACAGAAATTTAGTGTTGACATATTCAGTTGGTAATGTCTTTATAGTTGTATTTCGTGCATCTGAATATAAGGGACATATCAACAGAAAGTGATAAGGATCCTCAAAGTTATGTCCACATCGGCAGGTTGGAGAGTCGGTTATGTGTCTTAAAAATGCATGTCCATTAAGTTCACTGTTTGATAAACGAAGTCTTGAATGAAATATTTGAACTTTTCTTTTTCCAATATTGTAATATGAAGGTACCAAGTGATCATCTTTTGAGAGTTTTTGTTTAAAAGAGAATAACGTATCTGAATTACGAATAGAAGGATCTAGGTTGTTCCACAGGCGTGTAGTTGAAGGAAAGAAAGAATTATAAAATAGAAGATTCTTGCTTAAGAAAAAGTGAAGAATAACTTTGTGCTTACTTTAAAAATGTTCTAGGAACTAGGCCCAGATCCATAGTATCTGTATTATTGAGACGTCCCCACAGTGACGGATAAATTCTATTTAACAACACTTGTGCAATATTAACAACAACCATTAATAGGACTTTTACTTAAAGCGGAAGTTTTATATTTTCTAAGAAAGTCAAAACATAATTATTTCTATGTCTTTTGCTCAAGAGGTTGTCAACTCACTATTATACGATCATGGGCAATATTTCACAGGCACAATAACACAATTACTTGAATTACCTCCCTTGTTTCCCATTCCTCTCTATGCAATGGCGATCTTCAAACATTTGAAGTTGGAACTGGCAATAGTGAATTATAGGATCATTCTTTAACAAGGTAGAACTGTTTATAAATACAATCCATTTTAGGGCTTTATTTTAATATATTTTAAAAAATATATTTTTTCCAATTTCTCAACTGGCAATAGTTAATTATATGATTAATAGGATTATTCTTTAACAAGGTAGGACTGTTTATAGATACAATCTATTTTAGGGCTTTGTTTTAATTAGCAGGACTTCTTATAAACCTCGCCATTTGCTACATACATGAATGGGTCAGGGCAGTTGTCTCCCTTTTGGCCACATTCTAAACTGACACACTTACTTTATAACACTCGCATACAAGTAGCCACCGAGGGATATACATCCGACAGAAATGGCAATAGAGTGTACAAAAATATTAATCTGATCATAAAGCTTTTTGTTATGAATTCAGGCTAACCACCACCCCAACACAGACACACATACCAACCCTCAAAAAAGGCAAAAACAAAACAAAACAAAAGAAAATACTCAATAGCCTACAAGGGATTAGGTCGAGTAGGTTTCGGATCAGATACTGACTTACTCTAAACTTTAGTGACTGCCCCTGTAAGGAGGGTAACTGTGGCAGTAGAAGGCAGGTATATACGGTTACCGTGTTCTGTGCATGTGAGAGTACATTATTGTGGATGAATGAAAGAGAAAGAGAGGTGGGGTTTAACGTCCACTCGACACAAACTAGGTCATTTCGGGACGAATGGGTGAAGGAATTTACATCTAAGGGTATTTCCTAACCCCTTGTTACTTGCGGAAAACTGACCGTCACTCGTACTCCGCGCAGTGTTTCGTTTGATTAGAGGTAATCCCACTACTATTATGAGTGGATATTGTTTTAAATTTTGATTGGTCAGTAGTCCGTCTACCAACCAATCACTAGCTGCCCTACAAAAGCTTTACATTTAAAACGAGTGCCATTATTGGACCAAATATGTTTACACAACGTTACGTCATGGCTCACGATTTCATTATGCCTAATTAACCCGCACATAGCAGAATACTGCAGTAAAACTAATTGCGTGACAAACGAGGCTATCAAGTCGAGTGAAATGTAAACAATACTTGTTGGAAACGAACATACTTTCACCGTTTTTAATACCTTAAATCACTGTCCAAAGTTTTTGGGAAGACCCAGATTAAACGAAGGACTGTCATGTTGCTGTACTTAAGTGATAGCTTTCATTGAACGGAAAGAATAGACACACTCCCGCATAAGTTCAAGAAACAGACGCAATTGCAGCAATGGCCAGAGAGCGATTTCTCGAGCAATTTCTTAAGGAATATGGCCGTCACTAATTAGGACAATTAATCATTAGCTAATCCAGTAAACAAAAATAGATATAGCACACCCTTTTCCATAAGAAAGCGTCAGAAAAACCTACCAAATCAATTGCAAGGTTGTACCCTCTAGCTGCTGGGCAAACAGTACATAGGGTGTTTTGCACCTATCTGGTAACAACTGCGAAAGACTAGTAAATAGATGATGCTAACTGTTAGATATTAGGTATTAGAGAGGTTCCGCAACCACTACGAACTACGAAGTGTTTATGTGCTGACGTCATCACTTTGTGTGATGTCATTGACATAAGCGGCCTTCGGTTCGTCCATTTTCTACGAAGAAATCGAGAAAAGTTCGTGGTTAAAAAAGGAAGTACGATATCGTGATTTTCTCGTTGATTTTTGGATGAAATTTGTATTTTTTTGCGATTTTATAGTAAGATTGAACATTTACAATTCAGTAGGAGGTTTATCAGCGTCAAAGTGGTCGGTTAGCGGTTTGATTTAAGGCAAATTTGTTTTTTTCGGCAGTCGGCGATAAGAAACACAATACAATGAGCTTCTTGAGGACTAAAATTTGATTTGATTTAATACTTTTTATTTAACAAAACTGTGGAACTAAAGATCGGACTTCGTATTTTTGCGGAAACGGAAATTTGTCAAAAACGAAGTACGAAGCTGTGTTCGTAGTTCGTAGTTCGTACTGGTTGCGGAACCTCTCTATTTTTCGAACCTAAACGGAAATTATAGAGTATTTGAGAATACGCTAAAGAAGTAAACACAGGCATATACTGTACTAGTATATATATGATAACAAAGTTATATTCTTGTATGTAGAAAATCACCAATGGAATGGATTAGATAGACCACGTCAAACAAATGGTATATACTAGTATATAGATAATAACCACTGGTATGCACTAGTATGTATAAGATAATCACTGATATAGACTAGTAGATAGATAATAACAACTGGTAGATATCAGGTTGCATTTACCATACATAATGAAATATACTGAGCGCCATAGAAAACGCATCACTTAGTTTTTCGTATAACAAAATGAACCTGTAAACATATCTTATTTATTTTGCTTCTTATTGTGAACAGTAATCAAATGGGAACACATCAATAACAAATTTGTACTTTTATGGATGTAATCAACGGTACAAAGTCAGAGGGGTCAAAACCAAAAATACCACAAAAAAGGTTAATTGTGCTGCACGTGTGTCCTCCACTGGCTCTTACGCATCTTTGTCGTACTTCGAATTACTCTATTATTATTTTTTTTTAAATATTTTTCAGACGTTGAAAGCCCGGAAAACAAAGGCGGAATTCCTTTGTAATATTTATGTTACACAACTGTAGACATCCACAAGCCCTATTTGGTTATTTGTTTTAATAACTGCAATATGAATTACACCCTATTTTAGAAATTCGCCTACAAGCAGGTCTTATATTTTCGTTTTATTGTGTCGTTCACTGAAAACTGCAGATCTTCATTCTTATTTTTCAGAAATATTCATCGCCATAAATCACGCTAAATCGTACAAGTCCGGTGGCTGAAGGGGTTGGGGGTGTTGCCACCCGTGCTGTGAATTTTTGAGGGGGCGTTTTCGAGATATAGGGGGTCAAATGTCTATATTGTGGGTGTGTGTATGGGGAGGTGGGGGGTAACGTCATTATATTGACGTTACATATTAATAAAACATAAATTTCTAAGACTGCCCCTGAAGAACTGTTTTGATTTGTGGGGTGGAAGTAGCAGGTATGCGTGTGTGGAAGTGGGGAGATGAAATGAGAATTGGCGGGAAATGAGTTCATGTTGATTTAAATGATGATTTTCTTAGAGCTTGGTAAACGCATTACTTTTAAATTCAACTTCACATCTCTAAAGATGTGTATATGATTACCATTGTATGGGGAATGGGGATAAATGTATTTTGGGGGACAGAAACCATTTTGTTCAAAACTGACCTGAAAAGTGTTTTCTCGAGTTTTTCGTTCGGTACCAAATCGCCATTCAATATCTTTAATTATAATGGGAAGTTTCAAGGGGTCTGAAAATGTACATAAAACACGTTTAGATATTAGTTTATTCCTGTGAAATGAGCGGGATTGATATCCTATGGATATGCTTCAGATACCCATTTATATTGTAAATCTTCATTCCAGCCTTGTATCGCAGGGTCATCTTGTTCGATCATTGGTTTTGCATCCTGTCTCCATAATCCATATTGTTGCAACTTAATTATTGCGTTTAATGTGCAGCAAAAGACTACCCAGGCAAGATGATAAAAAATAATGACAGTTTTGTTATTTTTCATCACATTTAAAATTCCTCCAGAAGATGTTTCTTCTAGTGTCATCTACTGATGTAAGTAGGTTTTCGCTTACAAGGTACAAATATTTTTTTCTTAACCAGCAATTACGTCATTCCAGCACTTTAAAAATTGTTAGAAAGTTGGGATTAGGTCAAGATATTCTCGACACTTTCAACACTAATCTTGATTGGATCAAAAAATATCAAGTGTCGAGAATGTCCTAGAACTGACAACCAACCACGAGGACACCAACATATCTTACCTACTCCATTTGGATTTTCAAATAAACATCCCAATCATTCTTTTCTCAAACGATGATCCAAATATACAAAAAAGATTTTGGGGGCGAAAAAATAACATACCTTTTATATTACCACCTTGCCGTATACATGGTCTTTTGCTGCATGGCTGGAATGAAGATTTACAATGTGAATTGGTTTCCGAAGCAAATCCAAAGGATATGCGAGCTGTTGGTCAGCAACCAAGAAAATATTTATCTCGCTCATATGAACTTTTAAATTTTAATCATCTGGCATGGTGAAGACACTAAACATATCTCTAAGTTACCGTGTTTTTGATTTACATTCCCAGATCTCTTGAAAAGTACAATTATAAATTAATATTTTGAACGAAAAGACAAACGAGATAACACTTTAAAGTCAATTATGAACGAAATGATTTCTGTCAACAAAAATACATGTTGCCCCCCCCCCCCACCAAAGGGCATCCGCCCGGCGTCCACCCTCACACAATGGTAATGTGCTCAACATATTTAGAGATGTTTCATTAACTCTTTCACAATCATCATTTAAGAACTAATTTCCCGTCAATTTTATCCCCACCCACCCCTCCACTCACGCACACTTGCCCACAAATCAAAACAGTTGTTAAGGGTATCATAAACACCTATTTATAGAGGAGAAATCATTACACATAGTCTATCGAATGCCTACTTTAGCCTCTTGAGCGCTCACTAGATTTTCAATGTGATCTAGGGCCATAACGCTGGTAGTAATTATCGGAAATCGTTGGAAATCAAAAGGCGTCTTCACATCATGACCCTAAATACTGTATATAAATCTTAAGTCAATCAGATACCTACTTTAGCCCCTAGAGCGTTCACAAGATTTTTCAATACGAATCTTCCTCTCATTTACACACTGTGTATAAAATTAAAGTCAATAAGATATTAACAGGCCCGTAGCCATGGGGTGGGGGGCAAAACAATCAAATTAGACCCAAATTCAATAGGAGAGGATAAGTACTTTAATCTACCGATCAACAGCTTATAACGTCCCCTTAAAATGTACCAAACAAGATTGCTAATAATGCCAAGACTCTGGACTCGGGGAGATAACACATTATGTGGGAAAACCAAGCTAAATATAAATACACGTAACGATAAAACTACCCCTTTGGAATAATAGACGAAACGTATCCCCTGCGCACAACGGTAAAGGATAAACATGTACTGAGCATAATAAATGAATGTTAAATAAATGTTTTTGTAAATATTGATGTAATGATAACCCTACAATGTAATAATAAGCTTTTGTGTCTCATGGCCCTAAAATGTGTATGAATACATGAAAGAATCAATAGAAATATTGAAGCATAGTAATAGTATACAAACGTATCTTATGATATAGCATAATTTTTATGATTTCTTTTTCAAGGTGCCCACAAAGGCTTCCTTTTTGTCAATAAAAAAGAATTTGTTACAGAATTTATTTTAGCTGTTCAAGCAATGCTTTTGATGTAAGAGATTTAAGAAACGAAATACAGTTGTGTTCTTTGAAACTTGATGAATGTGAAGCAACATTTCACATTTTTATATGAAAATATATGTTGCTAAATGACCTTTTATATGTTTGGCACTCAGTTTAACAGTTGTATCTAAAACCAAATGCATATTTCTTGTGTCTCAATAGTTCAAACAACTCGTAAAACATTGTTATAAATAATAATTACATTGTAATCTTCCAAATTGGCCCATAAACGAAAAATAAACCCACCAAAAGCCCACTACAACTTGGGAAAGTGTAGTATTAAAAGTGGATAAATAAATAAAGAATACAGATATAGCAGGTTTATACAAAATAGACAAGTAGTGATAATTTTGGATTTTAATATAAAAGAGGGGCATAAAATTAATCTGTTCCTGTGCTTCTGTTGCATCAGGAGAACAAATGTGACTTTGATGTTAGCAACAGAAATTCATATTTCGATTACTAAAAGACTCCCATGGTGGTGCAGGATGAAGTGCCTTACAAGGAGCAAGGCGGGGTCGTTTGGATCGGATAACAAACCTATGTACTGTGTACACATTGGGGCGCACGTTAAATAACCCTTGGCAGGTAAAATTTGGTATAACTGTGAGCCGTAGTGCCGGTACCCAGGCACAATTGCCCTGAAAGCACACTGTATAGCTCAGCCGTAGCTCAACAATAACTTTCATTTCAATTCATTTCGAATACTAAATATATGCGGGCCTTAGATTCGCGCACGATGCGGGTGTACCCGAGATACTTGTTTGATGCATCGTAACACTGAGGGTGTATATTTAAAGGGGCAATAACTCTCTGCAAGTTAGAATAATTTGTTATCATTTTCGATCATACTAATTTTTGAATACATACTAATTTAGAAATTTTAACATGTTTTCAAAACTTAAAATCAGAGTTACTTGGACTACTCATGAATAATGCCTATTGCTTATCATTAGATAGTGCCCCTATATTAAACAAATGTTATATGTAGCCTACTAATTTAAGAATTAGCAATGTTGTTGGAGATTTGTAAGATGTCCATAATATGCTATGTTTTAAATCCATACAAAGAGTGAGCGCGGTTGGCTTTTTTAAATCAATCAAAAAAAAAAAAATATTAAAAAAAAATGTAACGTTACTCCTTTAATTTTGTAATTTAAAATTTATATTGATATCCATGTAATTTAAAATTTATATTGATATCCATGTATTTATATTCTTTATGTAACTTAATTCATTATGTAATTTTCAATCAATGCATTTTTATTATTTGTCTGTGTAATTTAATTCATAGTGTAATTTTAAACAATGTAATGATACTATTTGTGTAATTTAATGCTTAATGTAATTTTAAACAAAGTATTTATATTCGTCTGTGTAATTGAATTCATTTATTTTCTTGCAAATAATTTATATAAGCCCCGGCTTGTTTTCAGGTCCCTTAATTAAAATTGTATGTTGTATCTTTATGTTATGTCAATATTATACGCCCACATTTTTTAGTGGACGTATAATATTGTCGCCCCCCCCCCCGTCCCCGCTGATTGTACGAAAAATCATGGTTTTAGTTTGTGGACCCTATAGAGGTCACAATTTTGAACCGATTTTGATGAAACGTGAAATGTATGTTCATAAGCCAAGGATCTTGATTCCTTTTGAAATTTGCGCCCATCAGATCATAACTTCCTGAATTATGACCCCTGGTTGTCCGAAAAATCACCCTTTAGAGGTCAAAATTATTACCCGATTTACAAAACCGTTTGATTATATCACCGTTACATAGTAACAAGGCTGAATTCAAATTTCGAGAAAATCGGACCAAAATTGACGGACAAATTGCCCGCCGTTTGTACGCGAATAGTGTGAAAATATGATATATCAAGGTTGTGGACCCTGTAGAGTTTACAATTTTAATCCGATTTTGATGAAAACGTTTGACTATATCCCCGTTACACATAATATGAGCGCGATAAATATCCTATGGATATGCTTCAGATACCCATTTACATTGTCAGTCTTCATTCCAGCCTTGTATCGCACTGTCATCTTGTTCGATAATTGGTTTTGCAGCCTGTCTCTATATTTTTGCAAAATAATTATTGCGTTTAATGTGCAACAAAAGACTACTCAGGTAAGATGATAAAAAAGAATGAAAGTTTTGTTATTTTTCATCACAATTAAAATTCCTCCAGAAGATCTTTCTGCTAGTGTCATCTACTGATGTAAGTAGGGTGACCACCCGTTCCGCATTTCGCGAGACAGTCCCGCAAAATGTTTCCATTTCCCGCGTCCCGAATATCAGTCAAAATGTCCGGCAATTCCTCACATGGACAATTTCTATTACATTAATATGCGTGAAGCTAGTTTTGCGATAGTCTATTTGAGTATTAGTTTAGTGAAAGACCCACCACAAATTCCTTTAGAAGGTCTTTTGGTACCAACTTGCAATTGTAGATGACCTTTCCCTGTACATCATACTGAAAATCCACCGAATCCCACCGGTGCGGTTCCCCCTTGCCACTGTTGCAACACAGAGGGCCTTGGATAACATATACTCATTCAGGTGAGACGTACAAAAAATACTTGGCAGTTGGAATTCAATATAAGTGTCGGCCGTAGCACCGGTCCCGGGCACAATTCCCCTCATAGGACACAATATGGCGTATGCACCTCTTCGTGATCCAAGTCGGGCGTTAAACCCCTATTTCATTTACATTTATATATGTAATAAACATAAGAATTGGAAAATATTGCACACAACCAAGACAGAAATCAACGAATATAATTTATATAACATTGACACCCCACCCTCTGTCTTGCATTACAACTACAACCACCAGCACAACCGACAACATCACGACTGACACCACACAATGAAAATAAAATTAAATGAATATAATTAATCCACATTTTATAATTGAATACATTTTGTAAAAACATACATCGTCTAAAACATACATCTATTAACTTACAACTTGGAAAACGTGCTTTGTCCTACGCAAGACCTTTTTTTTTGGAATTAACAACCAAAGTCAATCATTGTCAGTGGGCCATTTAAAACTCAAAACAGTCGAGGGAGAGAGAGAGAAGAGAGAGAAAAAGAAAATGGGATTTTAGGCCACTCGACCAGGAGAAAGACCAGGAGAAAAACCACAAGGTTACCCCCCCCCCGCCACACACACACACACACACACACACACACACACACACACACACACACACACACACACACACACACCTCTTACCTAAAGAACAATAAAAGTAAGTAAATAAATACTAGTATTTGTTACATGGTGAATAACACAAACCCAGAACAATAGCTGGGGCATTTGCCGTGCCCGAAGGGTATGCATTTCTATTATATATCTATATAAAAAAATATTTGACGATGACGGATGTATCGAATTGCCTGTTTCTCTATTTTACTCTGTATTTGAGTATCAATTGCATTCGCTTTTTTGTCTCTGAATTACTAAAATTCAAATAACCTATTGATGCATAACAGATGATGGTGTAAAGGTATCTTGTATTATTAATATGGCATGACATGGTGATCAATCAGGGAAAGTTATTAGATGCATTACGTAGTTTAGATAAAGAGCCAACAGTTCTGGCAATAATAGTTTAAAAAAGGGATAATGAAAAGGGAATATGTTGAAAATGTCAGTAAAATTACTTCATTCTGCGAGGAGTCGTTTACAGAATTAACAGTGTAGTGTTGATTGTCATTTTTAAATTAAATCATAAATCTGTTGAAAATCAAACCAATCCGAAGTTCTAGAGAGTTGATTATGGGCCTGGTATGTAAATAAATGTTGCATAAATTATTTATATAACATTGAGGTCAAAAGAAAGATCTGCAATAGGCCCATTTAGCTCTTAATTAATGCATCTTTAACCAGCATAACATCTTTATAATACTCAGTTGTTGTAAAATCTCAATAAGTTTCACAGCATTCAGCATGATTAAACATCAGCGATAAAATCTCAATACGATTCAATTACGTTCGGCATGATTTAATTTTAGCGATAAACAATTAATGTACATGGGTGATAATTCGGCAGCCATTTGATTGTAACTTTCATTCAACGTCATGATATATATTTACACTCACCCTTTCAAACGGTTCTGTCGTGCAAATTAATAATTTATTTATTTACAACTACAAAATAAATTGTGTTTGCTTTTTTGAAATGCAAGATGATGCTGGCATACGATATGAATATTATATGACTTGAATGAATTTATATTGTCGCTAAGTATTATTATCCTAAAACATATGTGGTAAATATATAGGCCTATCATATGACATACGAATACAAACCAAGCTTGCGTGAATATTTCATAGTTTGATTTTCTATTGTTGGTATGTCGAAAAGTGAAGTAACTATATATCAACATTGTTATGCATACTGCCTATGTCCTTTTTAAAAAGATATTGATGTCCCGCAATAACAGACCTTTCTTTATTACCACCTTGCCGTATACACGGTCTTTTGCTGCAGGGCTGAAATGTAGATTTACAATGTGAATTGGTTTCTGAAGCATATCCAAAGTATATGCGAGCTGTTGGTCAGCAACCAAGAAAATATTTACCTCGCTCATCTCTGAGTTACCGTGTTTTTGATTTACATTCCCAGATCTCTTGAAAAGTACAATTATAAATTAATATTTTGAACGAAAAGACAAACGAGATAACACTTTAAACTCAATTATGAACAAAGTATTTCTGTCAAACAAAAATACATGTTGTCCCCCCCCACCACCCCGGCGTCCACCCTCACACAATGGTAATCTGCTCTACATATTTAGAGATGTTTCATTAAGCTCTTACACACTCATTATTTAAATGAACCTTAATTCAATTCCCGCCAATGTAATCCCCACCCCACCCTCCACACGCACATCTGTTACCCCCAACCCACCTACCCACAAATCAAAATAGTTGTTAGGGGCATCATAAACACTTTTTTATAGATGAGCAATCCTAGAAATTTATGTTTCATTAATATATTATGTCAACATAATCACCCCCCCCCCCCCATACACATACCCATTATAGACTTTTAACCCCCATATCTCGAAAACGCCTGATCACCACCCAGATTCAGAATCTTCACAAATAACTGGTCTAGAAAAACTTGGTCTCAAATTCGCACAATACTAGATCTGTGAAATATTTTCCCTTGGGTTAGGGTTCGGTTTATCTAAAACTATTCTGAAAGGTTTGGGTTAGGGTTCGGGTTAGGTGTATCTAAAATTATTCTGAAGGTTAGGGTTAGAATTGTGGCTATAATTACAATAAACACGGAAAGATATTTCACAGACCGGAAAGATCTAGTATCGTGCGACCCCCCACCCCCTTCAGCCGCGAGACTATACCCAGCTGGCTTTTCTGACCATATCTTGCATGGTGATATGAGATTTCTCTTGCTGGTTTCATGTGTCGTGTCTTGCTGGCTTGCATGATGCTGCTTATTGTATTTTATCATATGATGCTGCTTATCGTATCGTATTTCACTTTCAATACAGGTCCATCATAAATAGGACGACGGGGAAATTGAGCCCCCCCCCCTCCCACGTTCGTTTTACACATATTGGTATACCCTGCTGGTTTGTTTTATGGTGTCTTGCATGCTAGCATAGTGATGCCTGTCGTCTTGTGTTGGCTTTCCTTGCCAATGTAGGCCCGTCATTACTGGAACGGCGGAGTGAGTTTGGGCTGGATTCCCCCCACAGATATTACAGATATTACAAATGTCGCGCTGGTTTGTTCTTTCGTGCCACGGAATTTCACTTTTTAGATTTTGAAATGCTCACACCTTTTTCCACCACTTAGATTCACGCACCATGCTACTTCACTTGTACCCGAGATAGCTGTTTGATTCATCGTAACACTGAGAGTTACAAGATAGCCAAAGCCCATAAGGGTCAATCAAATGAAAAAAAAAATATTCTGACTATCTTGTAATTACAAGATAGCCAAATTAGTTTTCTTGTATTACAAGATACGGAGAAGCCCGTTAGGGTCGTCAATCAGATGAAAAAAAATTAATTTATTTCAAGGTCGTCCCACACTTATTTATCGAATAGTTATAGGCCAAAGAAGTGTGTGTGTGGGAGATATATATATATAGAGAGGGAGAAGGGGGGGGGGGGTTAACGTGTACTCGACACAAACTGGGTCATTTCGGGACTAACATATGGTTTAATTTAATTTCAATAATTCGTTTGCGCGTAGTGGTCTTTAGTAGTGGGATGGTTAGCACGTGCGCGCTGTATCATAAAGCCTGTCATTGAGTCAACTGGCGTGGTTTCGAATCCCCTGTTGTGCGTGACAAGGAATAGGGTCGCCTGTCCAACATCGTGGGTTTTCTCCGGGTCCTCCTCTTTCCTCCCACTGCTAAAGACCCCTACGCGCAAGTGCATTATTGAAATAACATTAAACCATATGTTAGTCCCGAAATGACCTAGTTTGTGTCGAGTGGACGTTAAACCACATCCCCCTCTCTGTTTAGCAGTTGGAGGAAACCGGAGGATTGACAACCTGATGATGCCGATCCCGTAACATACAATAATACTTCGTTGAGCTGGGGGTTGGCAGGTCGATTTGTTAGCACGTGCGCACTGTATCGGAAAGCCTGTCATTGAGTCAACTGGCATGATTTCGAATCCCCCGTTGTATGCGACAAAATGTATTGTAGGGTGAAAAACATTAAATGGGACACTGTCCCTGGTCGATTCCACCATTGTTGTGTGTTATTTATTATATATATATAATATATATATATACTATACACACAAAAGAACAACAAACATATTATTACTTGTGTCAACTCATATTTTAGCAAATCACCCAAGCATGTCGTGATGATTATCTTTGTCATTAGATGTTCATAAATAAATCTCTGAAAACGTACCTTGTCATTTTTCCCCTGGGGTGAATAGAAGGGAAAGTCTAGAACAGTACGAATTGGGCCTACGAATTAGCATAATACTAACACAGTGTTACCAGACAACGAATATGCTTCCTTAAGAAGATATTTCAAGGGCAATAACAAGGCACACAATTCAAAAGGGGTGCATTAGTTTACTGCCCCAAATAATCCCAGGAAAATTGGAAATAAATATGTGACCTGTAGATCGTTTAGTTATTGGTGATGAGTTGGGGAAAGATTCCATGTCGATCGTAAAATCACTCTTGACTTTCTAATCCGAAATTTTACGCGTGTCCATTGTATCATAAAGTCTGTCATTTATTTATAAGCAACATTTGTATCCAGATTTCTATCTGATTAGGATCAGGCATAACCTATATTAAACCATTCTCCCTGTCAGATATAGATGATACATGTATTTACACAAAGAAACATACACTGTAAAGTGAAAATATAATTACAGTGAATGTGTTATAGATGTCCCTGGAACCGTCTGGTCATTTCGAAAGCGGTTGGACAGATTTCACATTATTGAATGAGTTTTGGATGTTGTCATTTCCGTTCAGTAAGATTGTAGTGTGTCGATGAATAGTAGGTAAATTAACTATTTATTACTTCGGGCATCCGAATATATGGAGCAATTCTATAAAAAAAATCCGTGTCTTCAAATTGGTGAACGTATTTGCAGGATGGATTGTCATTGAGTAGTTTCGATTCCCAGTTTGTACGTGACAAGGAGTAGGGTCACCTGTCCAACCGCCTGGATGTACTGTGGGTCTCTCGGTTTCCTCCAACCACTAAACATCACTACATGCAGGCGAATTATTTAAATAAAATTGAACCATATTTTCCAAAATGACCTAGTTTGTGTCGAGTGGAGTTTAAACACCATTCCGCTCTCTCTTCTATCTGTCCCTATCTGTTTTTCTCTCTCTCTCAATTTTTTTTTTCAATGGTCCAAAACCAAAGCGGAACACCAGGTATGGGCTTAGCGAACCAGTGCCTTACTCTTGGAGCCACCCCACATATAAATGTTAGTCTATACCATTGTATCATCATGATTCTAACTTATACAAACGATTTATTTTAGACTAGTTCATGGTGATAACATTTCGGATTACATCAGCTTATTGGGAAACATTGAAAAACCATTAGTTTGTGTCGAGTGGACATAGACTTGGAGCCTTACTCTTGGAGCCACCCCACATATAAATGGTAGCCTATACCATTGTATCATCATGATTCTAACTTATACAAACGATTTATTTTAGACTAGTTCATGGTGATAACATTTCGGATTACATCAGCTTATTGGGAAACATTGAAAAACCATTAGTTTGTGTCGAGTGGACATAGACAATAGCAACGGAAATCCGAGACCTCCGGTGAAGTAAATTGGCGCCATATTCAATGAATAATTTACAATTGGCTAAGTATTTCGACATCAAAAGATGGACGTCATATCTATATATTAAGAGCGTTAAACAATACTTGTTCCGACACTTATTAAAAATGTATGTGAATTGGACGTACTTCAGAAATATAAATAGATAGACCTACGCAATGCAGAACTCTCTGTTAATTTTTGCTCCTTATATCTTTCAAGCTTATATCCAATCTGATTAAAACACAGATCCAATTTCGTTTCGTTTTTTATAGTTCAAAATTTCGTTTTTATTACTTGTCTTTACTAATCTTGGATCTGGAAGACTTGTTATTTATTTAAGTCGTGTTCTGTCTGAAATGAGGGGTCAGCCAATCAAATGGTCTGTCGAATCGACAGTTTGACCTTTTCATGCGTGGAACTGTGGGTAAATATTACCAGCGGATAGAAATCAAAACAAAACAAAAGTAGATTGGTTAATCGGATGACTGACGTTATCGGATCAAATGTCCCGTGCTTGATACCTGACGTCATAGAACGTGAGCTCCCACTATAACTTGTTAGATCTACATGAGTGTAGGCCATCGAACGTATAAAAAAACGAAACGAAATATAGATCTATATTTTAATTAGATTGGCTTATATCTTACAATTTTGTTTAACAGACGAATTCGTTTAAAAAATAATTTTGATCGTTGATAAACAAAAATATCATGATCGTCTTTCAAATTAATACATTTGGGAATTAACACGTGTTGCATTCAGTTAGAGCCGTGCTCTATTTAAATGTCATTGTTGAATCAATATTATACAAACAAATATTTTATTGTTTTATTTATGGCACTATTATACACATATGAATATATAATCATAGTTAAACACCAGACTGGTCCCTGGAGTGTTTTTGACACAAGATAAAATCGCGATGACTATGGAAACAAAACGCAATTTAAGTTACAAATTTTACTCTAGTGTGAAAATGACCACCGTGGATTAAACACAGTTTGGTAGAATCGGATATATTTTTCAAACACAGAAGATGGATATAACAGATTTTAACTTTATTTTATTTATATCTAATTATGTTATACCTGATCAAAGTTCGGTGTTTTTTACCAGTTGTAAATTAGAATGTGCCTTTACCACAGATTTTAGAGGACATCATTCATTTTTCTATCATCCCGATACCATGGCATGTATAACTCTACCAGACAAAATATATTCTACACAAAATCTAGTTTACGATAATGGATTTCAATATTGGATAAGCAGCGGTAAGTTTTATTAAGTATAGAACACCTAAGCTACCACACTGTGTTGTAATGGTGCTGCCCAGTTTAAAATAGCGAGCGGGTATTTTCATTTCAACGCGGTCATAAGCTATTATTATGGTCTCGAAGCCAGACCCCACCTAACGGTTTTTGATGGATTATATATCTTCAATATATGTGGATTCAGATTGGCAAGTTGCCCGTACGATTATTTGAAATAATGGTACGCCAACATCAAAGGTTGACGTCACAGCTGTATTTTAAGTAAATTCAATATTGGTTTTAAGGTAGGGTCACTAATTATGACTGGTCATACTTTTTCCATAATTTGTTTTCGATTGATTACACCAAGACACAAAAGTTTAGCTTGCTTACACCAAGACACAAGAGTTTAACAACTTCGCGAGCTATTCGCATGGAACCTAAATATAAGGTCTTTAAAATCCGGGGGTTCTCGGTGTCCAAATCAGTTGCACATGTAAACACTCAACGAACCAAGTGTTTGCCACATCTGAACGAAGAATAACACAACAACACTATTGGTCGGTTACAAGGAGGTGGATCCCAGACAGATGTAATCCGGCTGCTGAATGTTTCCCCGAGTACCATTTCTCGCCTTTGGAATAGGTACTGACAGCCCAAACTCAGGCCTAACAAGAGTGAGACCACCTGCGTCGTATACCGACGACGAAATGTCACATTGCTTATATTTTTTGGGACAGTGTATATAATCCAGCAAGAATATATTTTTTAATATATTACACATCTTTTTGGGGAACTTTATTAGTTCCCCGCCAAAATGAGCCTCCATTTTGAATTTGCCTCCACCCCCTTTAGGGGAATTAGCCGTCACTTTTAGGAGGAATAACTAAGCTCATTGGATTCAGCGGATCAAATTCTTCTAGAATGTACCTTCAAGCCGGGGTCCGAGAGAATCTGTCACAAATTTTACCCCACTAAATAACCATCTCGAATATTTAAATTTCCCCAAGGGTGTCAGGGTGGCATCATCCGGATCATAAACCTACACCCTCTGAAGATATGTAATCCACAAACAACATTACGTTGACTATATTTCCAGCATTGTCGGTCTACTGCCGGACTAATACTCCGATGGGTTTATCTTATTGTGTGGGGGTGGGGGAAGGTAGCTCGTGTGCGATGTATCACAAAGTCTGACATTGATTCAACTGTGTGGTTTCGATTCCCCGGTTGTACGTGACAAAAGTAGCGTCACCTGTCCAACCTCGTGGTTTTTCCTCTGGTTTCACCCCACTGCTAAAGACCCCTACGCGCAAGTGAACTATTGAAAAAAAATCTGAAACATATGCTAGTCCTGAAGGGGCCTATAGTTTGTGTCAAGTTGATGTTAAACCCCATTTCTCCTTTCCCTCTCCCATTGCACGAATGTTGTTGACTGGGGTATATTAAGGTAGATCTGAGTGTTTGTTAATCACGAGATCACCTAGACCCCGTTATCCTTACAGCATAACTTCCTGTCAATAGTTCTGTAATCTTGGTCCAGTACCTTTTTGCAAGTTTATAAGTTCCTCTCTTTTGGTTTCGAAACGACACCAGTTCCAATGTAAAAAGGGCTTGCATGTGAATTGAAATGGGGTGTAGCGTCCTGCTTTTTCACCGACTGGAATAATGAAGACTGGCATACGCCATACAGTGAGGTATGGTGGTAATTTTGCCAGTACAGCTGTGCTACGGCCTACTCTTACATCGAATTTCAACTGCCACGGATCGTTTCACGTGCTGTTCGTGGCAAAAAGAGAAAACAAATAATCAAATTCCAAATGAAAGTTCCACGGTAATCGATCTAGCGGCGCGAGGGCGGATATTTTGGGGTATCCTTAATTCTTCTATGTGAAGTTCGACTCGACGATCGGTCTAGGCTTCTAGCGGCGATTTCACTTGATACAACAGTTCCCCGCCGTTTCATGTCATTTCCGCGCATTGACATTCGAAACTAACATTATGTAATTTGTCTTGTATTATAGACCGTGTAATTGTGTGTTACGCGTGCCATTCAAAGGGATATAGAAATAGTCTTCTCTTCGCTTTAGGGGCCCGCGATTCCAGCCAGACCCAGGTCCCCGCTCATGTTAAGCTGGGCTTTGCGTGCAGCCAATGTGTACACGGGACCAGGGGAAACCAAGCCAAAATATCCCAAGGAAATTCTCGGCCAACCAACACTGGGAATGAACCCACGTCCTTCAACATAGCGGCATTGCAACACCCCATGGAACCTATAGCGCCGTAGAGATGTGCCTTTTTTGTGTAAATGTTGTCTTTATATCTGGTCTAATAAGGGTAGGTAATATTGTTTTCATTTTGTAGTTGATCTATGTGAACCGAATCCATGTAGTAATGTGTGGGAGACATGTTTTCATGTTGAGGATAGATTCGAATGTCGGTGTATTAATATTCTAGATGATACCAGTAAGTATATATCACTTCAGACAGTCTATATTTAAATTCCATACCAGTAATATAGAAGCATCCATAATTATAAACGTGACCTTATGTTTATATTGTTTATGGTTTCAGATATTACATCAGAAAGTTACCCTGTCAATAAGTATTCAATGAGGGTTTCTTCATGCTATCTTATAATATATTTGCAAAGTTAACTAGATGTATTCGTACACGAGGCGGCCAACAAGTGACAATAACCTTGTAAATGCACATACTGATTTAAAGCGGGAAATTCATATTTTCCAAGAAAGTCAAAACATATTTATTTCTATGTCTTTTGCGTATAGGTTGTCAACTCACTTTTATTCAATATGAAATTGCAGCTTTAGAGATACAATATGGTGGGGGGGGGGGTAGATGAAGGGCTGGCAGTTCTCACTGTAATAGTTAAATCCAGATAATGTAATGGGAATTTGCTGAAAATTTCAGTCAAATTGATCCACCCATTAAATTTTCGGCCTTGCCTCCTCGATCACCATTACTTAAGTCGGTACGATGAAAGGAATGGTTTCGATTATCCATTTTTATGATTAAATCATAAATGAAAGTTGGTCAGGAAATGGGATCTGAATCCAGTAAATACCCGCACGCTAGCGTTGACATAGATAATTGATTATGGTCTGGATAAGTTAATTAATGTCTAAGTAATAATTTAGATAAGAAAGACTTGCAATAAATAGACAGATTTAGCTCCTGTATAATGTATGTTTAACAATTGACTTTATTTATTAATCGTACAAATTAACTTTGTTTTACATTGTTACATTTTCAGTAATAACATCACCGAATTACCCTACCAATTATACAAATGATGTTACTACGTGCTATCTTATAAATGGACGACCTGCTCAAAATATCAGCCTATCTCTTGACGCTCAGTATATCATTGAGACTACTGGAGAATGCAATGGTCCCCTGACAACAGGTGATGTTGGTTGTGAATATGATTATCTAGAGTTACAGGGTTTAAGGTATGGTTGTATTTCAAAACTATCTTTGCCGTTTTTTCGCTTTGTCCTAGTACAATATGTGAATAAGTAATCATACGTAATGGCTACATCGCATGTATTTCATTTATGTGTGAAAAAAGGCAACCAACTAGTTTGGATGACTATGGTCTAGCACCAGTGGTGAAGAAATGAAATGTAGTAATGTGTTCCCTTGCCTACGGAACGATGTTGTCAAATGAGATTATCAACAGCAACATGATTCTCAAACTGAATATAGAAATGAAATGAAAATGAGGTTTAACGTCCTACAGTTCTACTCCTGACTTGGCAGGGGGGTTGGGACGGCCTAGTGGTCTAGAGTGGCGCGCTTCGACCTCTAGCTGGCCGGTCACCTCTGGCTTGCGGCTGTGGTTTCGAGCCCTGGTGTGAGCGTATATGTGACATGAAGATAGGGGCGCCTTCTCAACCTCGTGGGTTTCCTCCGGGCACTCCGGTTTCCTCCCACTGCTAAAGACCCCTACGCGCAAGCTAATTATTGAAATAAAATTAAACCATATGTTAGTCCCGAAGTGACCTAGTTTGTGTTGAGTGGACGTTAAACCCCATTTCTCTCTCGCTCTCTCTCCCTGACTGGGCAAATGAGGACAGGCATACGCCATACAGTGTGCTATGGAGGAAAGTTTGCTCGTGCGTGTATCGGCACTACAGCCTACTCATTTATAGAATTCCATCTGCCAAGGTATCGTTTACGTGCATGCCAATGCACGTCAACGTGTACACGGAACCTCGATTTTTCGTCCCATACAAACGAGTAGACAACTGTCCTTGTCAGGCCCTCCAAACTAAATACAAGTTTAAGGCACAATTAAATAATAAAAACATACATGCAGCAGATTCCTTACTGAACGAGAAGACCGCGGTGCTCGACTTCTATACTGTTCAATCACTATCCGAAAACAAGCGTGTGGATGTAAAAATTAGAGGCAACCTTAAACAGTGAAGTAACGAGAACATACACACAACGAGGAGACCGCGGTGCTCGACTTCTATACTGTTTACTATCCGACTACCAGCGTTAGAAGAAATTGGAGGCAACCTTAAACAGTTAAGTTTTGGTGTGATTATCCTAGAAATACTAGGTGATAGATAATCAACACCCCGCGTGAAATTAAATATATAAATTCGATTAATAACTCATCATATTTTATATTGAATATTTTATAGATATTGTGGAGCCGTACCACCCGGCCCAATCATAATACCAGGAGGTCAAAACACTACTGTACGATTTAAAACAGATGGTACTGTAACATGCACTGGTTTCAAACTCAACATTACCTACACGAGTGGTATGTACTAGTTTCGTTCGTTTCTGGAGATCAACTTCTACTTCCACCAGGCGTGATATCGTTGATAAGTCTGCCAGCTTAGGGAAAAACAATTTGTATTATTGGCCGTTTGATGAATGTACTTTTTTTGTGTGCTAAAGTGAATAATATATATGCTGTTTATTTTATAGTTGATGTATGTGAGCCGAATCCATGTAGTAATGTGTGGGAAACATGTTTTCGTGTTGTTGGTGGATTTGAATGTCAATGTATGAATATTCTAGATGATGCCAGTAAGTAGATATCATTTCAGACAGATCTTTAAATTCCAGTTTATATATAAGCATGAGGCAGTGGACGTGTCACCATAGTGGTTCAGGTGTAAAAAATTATATAATCATTGCTTGCTAAACATAATTCGTAACTTATTATAGTTTCATTTATAACATCAATGAGCAAGCCTGTCATTTATCCGGATAATATTGCTACATGCTATCTTGTAGTATATACTACCCAAGTTAAACATACATTATGCAAGAGCTAAATCTGATTATTGCAAGTCTTTATTTAGATTTCAGATGTCATAGAAATTATAAATTAGATCTTTATTTATACAACAAGCACAAATTCAACCCTGTAGACCCACTGATTTCTGACGATAACGGTACCGGTAATTAGTTCAACACACTTTCTTCCCTAATTACTGTTGAAACTGCCTTTTCTCAGACCCAAATATGTCCTTTCCGAACGTTTACTTAATCGAAAATATCAGCCAAATAGCTCTTGGAATGGCTACAGATGCAAGGGAATGACAGATAGTTGCCTTGGGGGACCCACCCCCAAACCACCCTCGCAGCGGATGCCCCTTCTCCGCGGTAAGTGCCCTCATTTTGCGGCGACCCCCCCCCTTTTCAAAATTCCTAGATCCGCCCCTGCACTGTCGGTATCATACGCTCTTTTGTCACTTGCGTTTAAAATAATGGAAATTGATAAACATCGCAGCTAACATCACCCCAGCTAAATTGCATCCCCATCGGATCATTATTTTCTATTCGTCTGCATCGGGAGTCACGTAGGCCTACCTAAAGTACAAGAAATGAAGAATAGGCCTAAACGCAGGCAACGCAATAAATCGGCTATATTTATTTACGATACAGTGTAATACTTTTAGAAGAATTTTTGCTCGAGAAATAAGATGGCATATTATTTCATTAATTAATATCTTTGGTTCACATATATGTAGGTGTGTACTAAAATCAACTTAGTCAATGATTGACATGGTTACATAAAAAAAGTTGTATAGCCATAATAAACTAGTTCTATCTTTCAACAAATTACATGTGCATAGAAGTTTACCTATTGCATCATTTGGCTTAATTTATCCAATCATATTCTTAATTGCACAGGTTCATGGTCATGAACACGCTTGGGCCTGCATGATATCCATTAAGCTATAAAACAATCTATATTGTAACTTTAAGCAGACTTTGATTAGGTTCCAGGGGGTTACCATCTAAGCGTCCTAGACACCGCGAGGTGTCTAGGTTGAGAAGAGTTTAGTTAGCATTGACTGTAATTGTAATATGCTTGTATGTATACCTATGCTACATAAAAGGTAAAAACGAACTGTTGCATTGTTATAACTGAAGAAGACAAACGTCTTAAGAAACCAGTAAGAAGTAAACACAACGTGAAGGAGAAGAAAAGACGATCAGAGATAAATTCTAGACGATCACAAGGCTACGAAAATATGTAGTAAGAAAAGATGCATGGGTCATACGTAGGATGTGGCGACCGGACCGGTTACCACCAGCTCTCCACGTCAGACAAAAAGGCCCATGGTGCTACAACAGCCTCATTGATTTGGTCCATTCCTTTCGAACTTTAAAATCATGTTGACGACTTTCTCTTCTTATCTATATATTAAAAGTCTTATTTGTAGTAAAAATAAATGTAATACGAATTGAATTGCAGCCCTGTCTCAAACCGAATAAGTTAAAAGGTACCACAACCATTGAAAACATTACTTGATAATCAAGATTATGTAGGTGGAGTTAATGCCCGTCAATCAAACGATAGGCCAAATGTGATGATGGTGTTAACTCCTATTTCTCGTCAAAAATTAGATTGGCGATAACAATGTTCAGAATAAAGTAATTTGACTGAAATGTTCAATATATTCTTCTTTCGTCATCTAATTTTGAACTATTATAGCAAGAATGGCTAACTCCTTATAGAAATCTCCCATAATGTATCTTTAAGTGACCATGACGTTGTAAATGCAGTTATTGATTAAACTTTGTTTTACGTTGCTTTATTTTCAGTAATAACATCACCGAATTACCCTACCAATTATACAAATGATGTTACTACGTGCTATCTTATAAATGGCCGACCTGGTCAAAATATCAGTCTATCTCTTGACGCTCAGTATAGCATTGAGGCTACTGGAGAATGCAATGATCCCCTGACAACAGGTGATGTTGGTTGTGAATATGATTATCTAGAGTTACAGGGTTTAAGGTATGGTTGTATCTCAAAACTGTCTTCGCCGATGTCAATGACAACTTCGCTTTGTTCTAGTGCAATATGTGAATATATACTAGGCAGCACAAAGAAACCGCCCGGTTGTTGGTATGTTACTCTAAGTAGACGCATTGCATAAAACTTACCAAATGTGACCACATTTCCAACTTTATCTGGGCAATAAGGCTCCTTATTTTCTCAAAAACGCAACCTGACTTCTGAGATGGTATAATGTTTTCTCCTCAATTTTCATGTAACTCATGCTGCATGTGCTGTACATCGGGACCAGCCCAATAAAATACACCCAATACCTGTTTGAATCATTAAAACTACTACGTCAGCAGTATGCCACGATTCACGACAGCTCAAAGGAACCAGGCGCTTGGTCACACTGCTCGAGCCGTCGCCAATCAAAGTTCGGACCATATACAGGATTCAGAAACGCTTTCGGGCCACAAACACCACGGGTGATCGCCCCCGAACAGTAGACCAAGGGTTACCACAAGACCGCCATGTAGTGCGACAGCACGTGCATAATCCCTTCACACGGACATCTGAGTCAGCAGTGGGAACACACGGAAGACTCGTCAGTACCGACACAATGCGCCAACGTCTCGCAAGAGAGAACATTCATTGAATCGACGTGAACGTCTACAATTTGCCAAATAACACCAGAACTGGCGACACAGGCAATGTAGAACTTTTCTGTTCACGGATGAGAACCGGTATTGCCTATCAACTGCAGATGGCATGACCAGAATATGGTGTCGATGTGGGTAGTGTTATTCTGACCAATGTATCGTGGAACGAGACTCATGGGAAGGTTCAATGGTTTTGGGTGGAATTAACCAGAGTTGGTTCTGTGGTGTTCCAAAATCTTGGTTCAGGGAGAGGTGGCGGTATCATAGCAGTGCGCTCGACCGATCACGCTCTTAGGCCCCACGTCATACTACATTTTGCACGTCATCTAAAGAGCGTTTTCCAGCATGACAACGCCCGTATGCCCACATCGCCAGAATTATTCGGGATTTTCTATAGTCGAACGGTGTCAACGTTATGCACTGGCCAGCACTTAATCTGGACCTAAACTCAATTGGACATCTTTTGGATTGCGGCAGACCTTTCTGAGATTGTGGTTGCAAATGCCAATGGCATTCATCAATCGTCTGGTCGAATCCATGTACATACGTTGTGACTGCTTTTATTGACACTCGCGGTGGGCACATCAGATACTGGTGTATAGACTGTGTACATACTCTAATGGTTCTTGTAATGTCTTGTGATTAATATGTCAACATACTGATCTCAACAACAAAAATGCTTTGATTTTTTTAATAAGTCGTGATTAAAGAGCCTCTCAGATTTTGAAATCGTACTGTATGTGCCAATATAAAAGCAACTAGTACTTGTTTGGCTGATTGCAGGCTATTACCAGTGGTGCCGAATTGAAATGTATTACTGTGGTCACTTGACTGCGGTGCGGTCAGCAGAGACGGTCAAGACTCTGGTGGGCCCTAGGCAGCTCGACTAGCTGGGCCCCTTGCGGAACTGGTTTTAGAAATCGCTCCCTCCTATTAGGTCGGCAACTCGTTATTCTCGATGATATCATTTGTGTTTACATCGACTGAGTAGTGGCCCTGTGGCGTAGTTTTAGCCGCTTTTTTCAACATGTCAGCTTAATGGGTTCTTTTCTATTCTCTCTTCTCCCATCCACACCTTTGAATTTGGGTCATATCAACGACGGACTGGCCTACGTTGACATGACACGGCCTTCACGTAATTACAGGAGAATATCGCAAAAACTCCTATTAAAATGAATGCGAGACCAGGTACCAGGCAAGCGAGCGACCAGTCCTCCAGCTGGAGTGGTCGATCACTCTGAAGCTCATCCCGAGCGCTGTGGAGTCACTGACAGTGTGGGCCCCATAGTGAACGGCCAACACAACCGAGTGAGGTTCGTCGGAAGCGTAGTTCAATGAACTAAATAATGTAAAATATCAAATTTAAAAAAGTCGTCAAAAATTTTATGGGCCATACCTACATTGCCTACCTACATTGCCTATAGGTTAATCCGCCTCGGGTGCGGTGTGTCGAACAATTAAGATTATCGAGGCAAGTTGAGCACAGAATCCCATAATAAGATCATACATCAGATGCATGACTAAACGAGCAGACCACAATGTTCAGCTTCTACAATAATGTACATTATTCGACTACCCGTGGGTGTAGAAATTAGAGGCGAGATAATGACCACGCATGTTAAATTTCAAAAATCAAGGTTTGGTATTAATTTCAAGAACCTTCCTATGTACGTATCCTATAAAAACGAGGCAATATAATTTATAATATACATCCCGCGTAAAAACAATTAAAATGTGAAATATTTTCCGACTGACCCTATTGTTTGTGGCAAGTAGCCGCAACACAAACAATATCAATAAGAAATTACTCATCATATTTTATATTGAATATTTTATAGATATTGTGGATCGGTACCACCAGGTCCAATCATAATACCAACGGGTGACAACACTACTGTACGATTTAAAACAGATGAAACTGTAACATGCACTGGTTTCAAACTCAACATTACCTACACAAGTGGTATGTACCAAGTAATGTATTCAATTCTTATACAAGCAACCACTGTTATATACATATGTATTAACCACCATTATAAACCTGTAACGGTAACTTTGTTTGATCTTTGGGGTATATTCAATGCCCATAATAACTTGAGGTCTGAAAATCGGGGGAATCTGTATATATATAGATATATACATGGTAATTTGGGGTTATTCTTCTGAAAGTTTTTTTGTTAAACCTGTAACAGGTTATTCTTTCGGGGTAGAGTTTTTTTCCCAGAAGAAAACATGGTCTTAGGTTTTTCTTATGGGAATTTTGGGATATTCTTATCTTGCGTAAATATAAACATAGACGGTTTATAAGCAAGGATAAAGTTCTCGACTTCGGTTATGCCGGGGAAAAAGACTTCAGAAAACGCCCCAAATTATGCTGATGATTAAAAATAAACACCTGCAAGAAAAATATAGCTTTTTGATATGTCAGCATCTTTCACTTAATTATTTGTATTTATATGTTTTCAGATGTATAAAACAAAAACAGCAAGACAGTTGTGTTACAGTATTGATATGGGCAAGCGAATTGAATAATATCTTTTATAAATAATTGCAATACGAGTAAACATCCTAAAATAAACCTGTTTTAGACTAACAACCAATGTGGTTCAATTGTATTTCAGTAATTCGCTTGCGCGTAGCGGTCTTTACAAGTGGGGTGAAACAAGAGAACCAGGAACAATCACGCTTGGTTGGATGAGTGACCCTACTCCTTGTCATGTGCAAACGGAGAATCAAATCCACAAGACTTGAGTCAATGGAAAACCGTATGGTATAACGTGCACGCTCTAACCATTTGGCCACACCCACCAAACTAAATCATATTATCAGCTGTTGGTAATATTGCAGCTTGTGTTCAGCTAGAATAAATGAAATGAAATGGGGTTCAACGTCCTACTGTTCTGCTCCTAACCTTGGCTAATGAAGACGGGCATACGCCATGCAGTGTGCTATGAAGGAATTTTTTTCGGGCAGCGGCGCTACGGCCTACTCTTTTACGTGCATGTCAATGTGTACACGGAACCTCGATTTTTCGTCCCATACAAACGAGTAGATAGCTGTCCTTGTCAGGCCCTCCAAACTGAATACAAGTTTAAGGCATAATTAAATAATAAGAACATACATGCAGCATGCAGTAGCTGATCAAGTTATATACAGATTTGAGATGTTCATTGACATTTTGAGGTTGGGTTGGAATAAGTGAATACAAACTAGAAGATACCTAATTAAGAACAAATTCAAACTCGGGATCACGTTCCTTCTTGCATGATAGCATTTACACAAGAATAAATATGCTGATTATATTTATATATTTCCTATAACTTTGTTGGAACTGAAAGCGACCAAAAACATTAACAAAAACACATATCATCGTGATAAACGCCCTAAGTCAACATGCCTGTATGTTAGATCTTCTTTCGTCTATTACAACACCCTTTAATCATATACATTTATATTATGTACATTTATATGATGTACATTAGAACATCTGTCTTATAAAACAGTCAATATTATCTTGTCAGCTATTATACGACAGAAATACAGGTTTTCCCAAAGATAAATAGGTTAAAAAATTAAGGTAATCATTGCAGCGCAGGTGTATTCACTTTATCAAACAAAGCATAACTCAAATCTTACCCAAAAACACGATCTGTAACGACATTTCACAAATCGATTGATAATAAATAATATATATATATATATATATATAGTCATTACTTATCAAACAAATATATGTAATTTAGAACTAATCTGCAGTAAACATAATCTCAATTCCTCCCTTTGGGACAAAATAAAAAGTTTTAGTTTTAATTAGAGGATGTCAAAGGCAACTTTTCAAACACGATGTCAAAGCAGATCTACAGTTGTAGGCGTATTTTGTAAAATAAATTGCTACCGGAAAATTAACCACTTGGTTTCAAGAAAAAGTTATCAAATAATGAATTGTTAAAATAATCTGAGAATTGTCGGAATGTCGGTCTGCTGGGACGTCTGGATTGACAAATAAATTAGAAACAAAGAATGAAGAAATTGTATTTTTAATAACCGCTAAAAAAAGGCATTGAAAATTTCTTCTGATTACGTAGGATCAGCCAGGTCAATTAATGTTTGTAAATTTGCTTTTAAAACTGGAATCGAGTGATCGTTACCTGCGATAGAAAAATAAAATAGAGACGTATTGGAAACTTGCTGATTTAAAACATACCTACGAAACCGGAGCTGTGCTTTCAGTGCCTCTTTCATTTCCATATCTGTAAGTTGTAAAAGCCCATTTTCCAAACCCTCTTTACTTTTCCAAAGACCCACCCCGACAATTTCTGTTGTTAGGCGCTCTTTTTTCCTAATCATTCTTTTTCGCCAAAAGAACCGCTAGCTTTTTTCTTTCGATTTCTTCCCGTCTTTGCCTAAATTTAGAAAGTTGATTTTTTGTTATCGTTTGAGCATCCATTATGACCGAATTACGTTTATCAGGTGAAAGATTTTTTAGCCATTTATCAGATTTATTCATTTTATATAAAATGGACGCTTCGTTGCCAAAAATATTAGAGGAGGGCGCGATTCCCATTAATCTATCGAGATGACTGAACACGGTTTCTGGTAATTTGTTGTGAGGTATGGCCGAACACGAAGGATTTAAATCATCTCGATACTCAAGTAAAATTTTTGCAATATCTTTCTGAACTCGGCAAAGAGGACTTCCAAAACATGGACCAGGGTTGAATTAATATTTAATTCAGAATTAATTCCGCTAGGTTAGCAAGGACCGAATCATTTTCAATTTTGATTAGAGATTCGAATGGGTGTGATTTACCTCCGACAAAATTTTGAATATTCGAGTTTTCGAAAATATCATGTAATTTCTGATAAATAGTTTTCATGTCAAGTGCATTAATGTCGCTTTCTAATATGCGCCACAGTGGAGCAGTAATTAATTTATCTATCAAGCCCAACCTGCGGGCACTCAATATGAAATAACGGAATTTTAATATCTAAAAATATGCTTTGGGTCAATCTATTTTCTGTTCCAAAATCACCAAGAAAATTTTTTATATGCTTGGCCATATAAATTACAACTGCGGCATCGTGGAAAATGATATTAAACCGGTTACCATGAAATGGCGTTAGCGGTAATTTTGAAATCCCAAGAGACTTGAGATATAACTTAAAAGGCAAATAACAAACCGACTTTTCATCCCCATCCTGCGTAAAGGCCTGTAAGATGGTCCGAATCAATCGAACACACCCAGGTTCGTTTGGCAAAAATGAAGAAGCGGTTTTAAACGTTTGGGCCGAATACGTTTTAAAATACATTTCCTCAAATTTCTTTAATTCAGACGAACTTTTATCGGCCAAACAAGTTAGTAGATGAAGACCGCAAAAGAAAAGATTTATATTTAATAATAATAATAATAATGCGAGTTTTTATTGAGCTCTCATTCCATTACGTAAAGTAATGCTCATGACTGAGTCTATCTTAATAATTTAATCATAGGCTGTTAAAAACAGGTGTGTCTTTAACTATGACTTAAAACATTCTAGACTTTTTGAGTTCCTAATGTTGTATGGTAACGAGTTCCATAATTGGGGCGCACAGTGAGAAAAACATCGGTGTCCAAAAGATTTAAGCCTTAAAGTTGAAACTGCAAGTTATTGTTCATTTTGGGATCTTAAAAATCTGGATGGCGCATGTGGAGAGATGTTTGATGATAGGTAGATAGGCGCAGCTCCCCGTAGACATTCAATGGTAATACACATTTTAGCTCTGAAACTGATAAATCTGACCAGTTTTCTACTAATTTATAGAGCAAATGCTTGGCCATATAAATTGTGGAAAGTGATATTAAACCGGTTACCATGAAATGGCGTTAGCGGTAATTTTGAAATCCCAAGGGACTTGAGATATAACTTAAAAGGCAAATAAAAAAAAAATACGTTTTAAAATACATTTCCTTAAATTTCTTTAATTCATACGCACTTTTATCGCGGCCAAATCAGTTAGTAGATGAAGACCGCAAAAGAAATGATTTATATTTAGTGAATATTTCGCTCTGAATCTGATAAATCTGACCAGTTTTCTACTAATTTATAAAGCAAATATTGAATCTGTACTGTGTAAATAAAGTGTTAAAAAGCTTTCCGGTGCTGGCTCTGTCTGACATTGTATTTCTAATTTCGAAAATTACGGATTTACTAATGGGCCCAGGTATATCATCAAGATCTGCCAAAATTTCATTTAAAGTTGTAAGAGTAGTTTGCGCAGATTTATCAGCCATATTTCGAAGACCAATAGGGCCTAATAATTGGCGTATGAGTCGAGTCAGCGGTTATTGCATATGTACCGAATTTGGAGTCAAATTTTGTAGTTTCGTCCGCATATAAAGTGGTGTTTTTCGCTGACTTTAGGTTTTCCGAAACATGTTTTAAAGATACACCGACCCGCTCACATGATATTCTTTGAACTGTAGTTTTTGTTGAAATGTAATTAGATTTGAGTCCCGCGACAGTCAAACATGCGGTTATAACCGCGGCGACTTTTCTATCGGAAACGTTAAAATTTTTTAGTTGCATGACCAAATTATGGCATTCTGCTGTGTATCTTTGATTTTCGACATCATACAAAATTACTCTATTAATTAAATTGGTCTCGTTGGTACCTGCCGCTGGTGTCTGGTCTACTATCCCGGGGAAAAGGGGCTGTCGAGATAATCGTCATATAATTTTAAAGATTTATTAGAACTATTTTTATTTTTACCCAGCTTTCTAGTCTTTGTCTTCAGTCTGGCCAGCCTAGTTCGAATAACTTTGTCATCAAACGTCATGCAGTTGTTGTGCAAAGCAGTAATTATGCTCCGTATTTTTCGGAAATTTATTCATAATGCCTAGTACTAGCCTATTTGTAATTCTTGCGAAGGGAAGTTTAGTTATTGTACTGAGATCATACTCATCGCCCAAACCAATGTTGGATAGTAATTCATCGTTGGACGTCATGCTTGCTGATTGAATGGATGAGGTGAATTACTCGCAGGTGAGACCAAATTTCTTAGCGGATAAATTATTGTTGCATGGGGCACCCTACAATTAGCTAGAATAAAAGAAAAGGTATATTATTATTATATCAAGATTTGAGCAAAGATTATAGATGGTGGCATCATTCTGATTAAAATACAGTTTTATATTTCGTTTCGGTGGCCTCCTCTACATGAAGATCTGTCCGGTTATCGTGAAAGGTCGCGACTTATGGCCCTATGGAGCCGGACTTTAAATTAATCAATCAGCGTTGATGTTTCTAGTGAGTTACCCTCAGTTCCATGCACCTCACGCCAAAATATCTCCGTAACTGACCGATTCATTGGTTAATCCCCCACACCATCCAGAACGCAGGTTTTATAACAATCCTTCCTGAACCTAGCGTAGTAAATACATGTACAAGTAAAACGATATTGTGAACAATAAAAACGCAACGGAATAGGATCTTTGTAGCAACGACCACAAGTCATACAACATCTAGCCGACAAAATGTACGTAGTTAAAGCGAGATCAAGCTTTGCATTAAAAATGTAATGGCACTGGCATTTAACCATATCTCGTTTATATCTAGCTCTTAAGTTAGTGCTCTTAATTTTTATAGTCTTTTTTATGGTGTTTGTAATTCTTAACTCCTTCTTAGTTCTTAACTCGTTAATCGATGTTCTTAATTCTAATTTCTTCGTGCGTTGCCGTATTTCGATATATGAATACTTAAATTAACAGTTGTATCTTAAAATCAATATCTATTTTACAAATCAGACATTTGCCACATCAGATTTGTAAATTATATGTTTATTTAATGTAATTGTAATTTAATATAATCCAAGAAAATCCCCCCCTCCCAAAAAAAAACACATTTCCAAAGTCTCCAAATACTAATCTTGTAAAACCAAGGTCAAAAAACATTTCTCTAGATTCATCTGGCCTGAATATTATGACAACAGAAGGCACTAATGGTGGGCTGTGAAACGGCTCTACCAACCGATTATACAGTAAAGAGCTGGGGCCTATTTCACGAAATTTTAACTAAGATAAGATCCCAATTTTAGTAATTTGATTGGATAATATTAGATTGATTTTAGTGCTTAGCCAATCAAAATTGAAGTATCTACAAAAATTGGATTTTATCTTAAGTTAAAATTTCGTGAAACAGGGCCCTGATTGGTCTTTCACACATGATGTCGAACGTAAATTACCGAACAAAATTGCAGCATTTTTGGAATGATATTATCTTTAATTCCCCAAACTAATGCCCAAAAGACTTTACTATGGAATCTTTGTTTGGCTGAGAATTTTATAATTTATTTTAGATTGACCATCTATTTTTATAGTCCTATGACGTCATATAGTACTATAACACGCCCATCGCAATCTTAAAAAAACCAGAAATCTCATTCATGGACAGACTGGGAGATTATCTGAAGTTGGTATCTTAATATGTTTTAAATTAAATGTTAAATAATCAATCTTGGTGCTTAATAAAGTGTCTTAAGTTGCATCAATTGGGAACACCACCACTGGGACTACTCGTATAGCGGATTCCAACTGTCAGCGGATCTTTAACGTGTACCCCAATATGCACACCGGACTTAGGTCCTATCCGAACGATTATACATTGTCCATTGCCAGACCCTCCGTCCTGCACCACTGACAAGGGGGAACCAAACACGATTCCCGATGTACTGTCTCAGACAACACCAGGATCGAACACGGTACCACCGGTTTAGTGAGTCAACGTCTTAATCACCCGTGTAAGTAATAAACAATTATCTTAAAGTAGCTAAGGCTCTAACTCAGTATCATCCAAATCTTCAACATTGAAAACACGAATTATTGGTCAGTTTGAATCCACATTGATGTTGTGATCTTACCGGGAAAAGATGGGCTTCTGATATCAAATATTTAAGACAAAATAAATATTTTACCATTAGTACGCGAATCGTGTACCACAGTGCGTTTCAGCCCCAGTTCTAGCAAGAGACTCAAAGAACGAGGCTGGTTACATTGCACCAAATCAAACGGCGTATGTAGACTGGAATAAGCAGACGCTAGAAATTTGGATTTGGATTCGATTGAGACTGCTGGCTTATTTCGCCGAACATAACTGATTTGAAACTAGAGTGAAAACGGAAACCATGGAATGTAATTCAGTTTATATACATTCATATTACAGTATTATATGCGTTGCGACTCACTTGTGTCAATTTCTAGGTCCGAAATGTTAGCAATTTACCTCATTTAATATAATATGATGTATTGTTATATATTTGTGTTTATAGGCCGTAACATAAACAATGATAGAGTCATCTATAAAACATGGTTTACCGCGAAGCGATTTTATTGATTACACACAAATGAACATAATATGATACATAATACAGTATTTAAAGATACCTTCCCGCGTACAAGTTGAGTGATTTGATGACATGTTTGGACTAAAAAACAAACACATTTAAACTAATTAATCTATCCAAATTTTACTTGAAATCATTCTCAAAACATTGTATTCTACAGGGAATATTCCTGCTATAAAAAATCTATTAAACGAGGTCATGGTTGTGGCTTGGCTGACGCTGTACCTAGCAACAGGTGTGATGCCAAAGACGAATTCATTGCACATATAAGACGATGTTGTCTTTAATCGCTGTCCATTTATCATAAATATCGAAGACTAATTCTTGTATGATCCACTGCCCACGTCTGTCATTTTACGTGTTTTTGTTATCCCAGAAACTGTTTAATTCACCATATACACCAAGCGCTCTCTAACGCTGAGAGATCAGACAATCTCGCGTGCAACCCGAGTAGACATGCCCAATCGATTACGGAAACCATTACATTTTTGTCATGTACATGTATACTCCCCATTTTTTTTTCAGGGGATCCAGTTTTTTCTAGCAACATTGAATGTTTCTACTTCCCATATATACCAAAATTATTGGAAATAAACACCCGATAAATCCTTTTGTGGGAAAGCATCCTTAATATTGTATAGTCCTCAATTGGCGGTTGGTCTAACATAGATGCTTACTAATCCAGTCAATTTACGAAAAAAGGGGGTCTACCCCAACAAATTGCAAGACAAGGATTTTTGATGGTTGTTGGTAGTCTTGAGAGTACCGGATAGTGACAAATTTTGAGGGTTAATGCTATATTCTTTAAATTATTTTCCTGTACAGGGGAAAACTTCAGACAAGCATAACGTAGTCAATGTTTTGGACCAATCTCTCATATGAAATGCCCTGGTTGTACGTGGCAAGGAGTATTGTCGTTTGTCCAACCTCGTGGGGTTTCTCCGGGTACTCCGGTTTCCCCCCACTGCTAAAAACAACGTGTGCGCTAGCGAATTATTGAAATAAAATTAAACCATATGTTAGTCCTGAAATGATCTAGTTTGTGTCGAGTGGACGTTAAACTCCATTTCTCTCCAACTTTATCATATGAAATGGTTTTCATATTATGTCCCTATCGGGGGAAAGCCTACCATAGAAACATATGACCGAGAACTCACATATATATGAACGGGCATATCTCTGCACTGCTGCGTCACAAAGTAGTAAATTGGCTAAATTATGTAGATATACCTAGTGATGGTAACTGGTTTCTTACACCATTTTCAGATGTATTCCTACGCCACAACCTACGACCGATTCGCCACAAACTTTGACCAAAATCCCAAATTTACGAATAGGCAAAACTCAGTGAACTAATTATTTTTGGGGTCAGTATTTCATTTGAAGATATGCTCAGTGGTGTTAACTATCCCCCAATATCATTTCTGGGGTAATTCATCGTGTATTGGTATATTTGATATGTACCTGTTTTGAGGGGTTACCCATACCCCCATAAAATACTGTCGTGGAAAATGGGTAAAGCAAGACAAGCAAATAGATGTGTAAGGAATCATTTACCAATTTGCTCTCCATAGAATGAAGAACACTAAATGGTTTCTAAGACACATGGGGTTGCTTTTCATTAAATTATGTGCAACTTTTGCTAAAATACGCGTTAATATCCGATTGCTGGGCTATACAACATTATAGTTCGCATGGGAAAAACTATTATAGTGTGACCAAAATTACCATTTTCCTTATATATTTTCTTTAATTGGCCCATCTCCGAGTCTCGTTCCACATTTGGTACTGTCATAACGTTTTCCTTACGTTTTAATATTGTTTTAATGTGTTATTCTTAAATTAAACATGCTCATAGCCTAATTATGTATTATTCTGATTCCAATCAGGGTATATTTTAATGTGTGTATGATATTTACTTAGATTTATATGCTTCCTTTATGATAAAGCAATATTTAGTGATTAATTGAATTTTAACTAGCCATTTGTAACACTGTGTTTTTCATCGGCATGCTTATAGTTTTGTGAATTCGTTTATAATTTTTAAATCAAAATTAGAGTAAGGTTACGAGCTTTCCATCGATGTATAATTTGTTATGGGAGGCTTGGGTTCTTATTTTTATATCTTTGTAGTTGCCCGTTTCCTATTAAGATATTTTACCAAAATTTATTTTGTTTCTCGAATCAATATAATGAGGTAGGTAGTAACTAGACTTGTCTGCGATATCACCTTCGGTGGAAGCGGACGTTAAACACCAAGAACAACAACTAGAATAATGGACTTGTGGTTACTTAATTGGAGCCATTTCATGGAGAATAGATAGGAAGGAATTGCTTCTTTCTTGAAATTCGGGTGACTATATTGGCACCGCTCATCTCCACTTCGAATACCCGTTGTGTTCTCTGAACCGCTCCAGAATACACATTAGTGTGAATTTTTTGTGTTATTGTAATGCGGTGTTCTTCTTTTTAATAATAAAAGATGTTAAAATTTGAATATATTTCTTGAGAGTGCTTGCGGGTAACAATACATCCTTAGAGACTATATGAAAGGGAAAGGTTCAATACCTGTGGCTACTGCTTCATGTGATGAATTTATGTTAAGAAGGGGTGAAATGTTGTACAGGCATCTGTAGACGCTTATGTCGACAAGGTAAAGGAAATGATTGGAGAGGTGACATATCTTCTGGAACTGTAGGAGCAAATACAAACATTCATGCAATATTCAGACAAAAAGAGCGAAAAATCTGTGTATGGTATTGTTTGTCTCTAGAAACTTCTCACATCTAGAGTAGATTTCCAAGCCCTGATTTTTCATACGTTCAGTGAGAGTGGTAGCACATCCATGGCATTGACCAAAATTTGTTGTTCCAAAAGCTTATTAAAGAAGATCCTGTAGCAATAACAGACTGTGCAATTTAGACCGTTTATTTCGTACTATTACGTGATGTCTTTCTGTGGTCGACATCTCATAGTTGGGGGTGATAATGCTGCTCTGCAAGCACCTTCCTCTCGTCACCAAAGGAACTGTGTTTATGAACTATCATGAGAGTATTTTCAGGGCAGGGCAGTTTACAATAGCTCAACTGTCCATGTTGCGTCATTGCAATATCACGTGTCATGTTCTGGTAACCTTTATATAGATTTATCAGGAATAAAACCAAAAGATTTAACGTTTTAGTAGGTAGATGTGCAGGTCGTCATCAATATGTCCTTATATGGCTATATGACGTCATAATATTTATTACTTTTAATGGTGTCATATTCGTATATGTTTATTATATAAATATAGCTTCTTAAACCAACCATTTAGGATTTTCTTGAACACGGAGTAGTCCAATGTCGGCCATCTTGGAATTTACCATTATTTTACCACTTTCCCGTTCGCAAAATTTGGTAAACTTTTGGGATATTATAAAGAACACCCAAATAAACGCAAAAATCATAAATTGACTGGAGTATACACCCAATTAACATATTCATTATTAAGAATTTTGCCTCACTCTCATCATATTATTCCAAATTTATTTTAACATGTGTTCGCATTTAACTCACAAACAAAATGTGATGTCATGTTAAATATAGATAATGTTTCAATACCACCGTCGTTGGAAGCGGACGTAAAACCCTTCTATTGCAGTGTTATATTCTCGTGTCCATATTTTTGATGCCTTCGTCATCAAATTGCTGACTTCATTTCCCAAGTAAAAAACATGCATATGTCGCCCTGCAATCTAAGTGTTAACAAAAGGGTAGCGATTTATCACCCACCTCCATTACCACCAACACCCGGAAGTGATTCCCTGACAATGCCCCAATCATAATTTGCGACCGGGATCCAACCAGCACAAAACAAAAAACTATGTGGATTGAATAAAATTCTCATATTTCTTTTTATTTCATCGCTGGATAAGTTTTATTGAATCGAGTCCACTTATCTCATTATTTTTTGTTTTGTATGGTATACTCGATTTGACATGAAATTGTATGGATATCAACAAAAAAAACAAAACAAAACAACAAATACACATCCATAAATGGGTAGGTAACTACGATAACGTATTTCAACCAAGAGAAGGTAACTGAGACGAAACGGAAAATGATGCGTATCATAGTTTAAAATGCCGGAAATTAAGCCGAGCATGACATATTAATCATCAGCAAGCTCTTGTTAGTATTATCAGTAGAACTCAATCAATATCATCGATCTGAAAACAGATAAGCAACCATAGTTAGGTGGCAGATACAGAAATATTCAAAATCTACATTCGTATGCCAAATAGTTTTCAACCACTGACTTAAATATGCAAATATGTACATTTAGATGAGTTGAACATTACTGCTATAATAGCTCGCATATAGCGGATTCAAATTTAATATGTTGAAAATTTTTTTCAAATTCCTTAATTCTGCGCGATGTTATCGCTGTTTGAAGTTTTAACTCTAGACTGTTTACTATCGCAACCCCATTTGTTAATCGAGACTCAGCCCCGCTTCTCCATTTTTAAATTAAATCATATTTTACTTTGTTTGCATCTAGAGAGTTCATTCTAGGTTTGTCATGTTTATACATGTCTAAAAATGAAGACCTGCAATGGGCAGATTTCGCTCTAACATACAGAATGCTTCTTTGATATCAAATAGTTATTGTGTGTATTTCATTCGTGTCTATACAAGAGAGACCAGGAGAATGAGATAGCCTATACATTTTTCTGCACAGTGGTTATTATTTACAGACTGGTATATGCAAGTGAGTATTATCTATAAGGGATGCTCGGTGGCCTTGGAAACTACGCTGTCTGCCCATGATTGTCTTAACGCGCAGTGCTACGAATGAGACTGTCCTACTACCTACCCAACTGCGTGCTCACCATTTGTTTATATCGCTTGATATTATGACACCGACCGGTTCAGTTAAAAGGTGTATTTCAAAGGCACGATTGGATAAAAGTGACGAGTCCCTTTTCTCATTCCGACTCTCCGCCGGACAGGTCTCTGAAACACGGCAGCCTTAACCATCTGCTTGCGATATCATAATTGAAATGAAATAAATTGGGTTTTAACGCCTTACAATTCTTCTTTGACTGGGTTAAAGAAGTCGGGAAACGCCATACAGTGTGGGACATTTCGCTACGGCCAACTTTTATATCGAATTTCAATGGATCTTTTATGTACATGTCAATGTGTAAACGGGACCTCGTCCGTTTGTCACATCCCATCAACATGCAAGGCCCACCGCCATGCACCACTTCCAAGGGGGATCCACGCTGGAAACTCCGGATGAACTTTCTCGGACAACGCAGGGATCGAACACGGGACTTCTTAGTTAGCGAGCCAATGCCTTACTTACTGAGCCGTCGCGGCTTCCTTGCAATACCAGCCTCGGGTCAGCCCCACGGATTACAAATTCATTTCTTGAATTAATTCATAATACAATGGAACATACCATTTGTGTAGGCAATGCTTAGTTTAAAACCAATGCATGCGTTAGAACTATCTGTTTTAAATTCTACAATAGTATTGTCACCTGTTGGTATTACTATTGCGCCTGGTGGTATCCCTCCACAATATCTATAATATAACAAAGAATCAGTTGTAATTATTTGTGCACATGAAATATGTAAGAATATAACATTGGCTTATGAATATATAATTGTACTTACATGGTGACGTCACCAATATATTGCAGTATACAAATCAATATTTATATTATCATGTAGATATAGTGCGAACGTAACAAAGTTGTACCAACTGGCTTTACATAATCGTACGCGGCCTAAAATCTACATAGATACATTTGGGAATCATGTTATACAAATCCTCCCACAAATCCTGGAATCACGTTATAAAAATCCTGGCTACAAACAAGGCGGCACATTTAGTTCTTGGTATTTTAGGTTTCTATTTTGTCCATGCTTTAGGGGTAACGTCTTCGCATGAATCGTTTCTATATACGCACTGCATTCAGCGTGGGTGGATGATGCCGTCACACCGTCCCTCAGTCGGGACGTTAGTCCCTCATTCAGCCAACACAGATGCCTTGTGACAGAAGCATTCATCTTTTGAATGTTCCTTTAACTAATGGTTTGAATTATTGCGGTATCAACAGGACATGCCCATATCAATAATCGCCGTTTCACGGCCTATGCCCCCTTTTCCCAAAAACTTGTGAAAGCGAAAGCATGCTTCAGTGATTAACGAATTCAGTGGTGAGCACTTGGGAGACGAGAGGACAGGTCGGCGTGTTCCCATTATGCCGACAGACTGTTAATCCTTTAATTAATCTTAAAACTATAGTTTGTTTAAAAGTAGTCACCCAAGAACTGTTCACTAGTGTTCAGCGTTAATGAGCTCTTAATTCTTCTTCATAAAATTTATTAACCAACTAATATTATAAATGATAAATAACACAAATTTATATGGAAAACAATCACAGAGTTTATTTCACACTAGGTTTCAACAAGTTCTTCTTGTCGTTCTCACTTGATTGTTATTTATCATATGTTCAGTTACTAAATGCCGTATAAGGATTTTAACCAACTAATTAATGCCGGCGTTATGCCTTCAAACATGAATTCATTTCACTATATTAATATAAATAGATGGTTGATCTGTGTCGAAACTATATTTATTTTAAAATGGAAAACGTTCAGGCTAATATTCGTTTTATCTCCAATAATCGAGGTAATGCAATTTTATATGTGTAAATTATTTGATGGATAAATGTTAAATTTGTTAAAATCAATACATTTTTACATATGTAAATTATTTAATGCGTTTTAGTAAAAGTTAAATTTGTTAAAATCAATACAGATATGGACTACTGTATAGTTTGTAACAATATTGTTCTAGGATTAAGCCTGGATTAGCAGCAAAATTTGACATCAAAGCCTGCCGCCAAATTGGGAACACCCGGAAGGGTCCCATTATCGATATTCTGCATTCCGCAATAGCTTTCCGAATGTTTTGAACCGTGTTGAGACAAGATTAGACTTTTTGAAGACATTACTTGGTCAACATCGAAATTTCGACTGGCTGCTATCGAGAACTAACAGCTGTATAGGCGTGTTTTCAAGCTTTGTATAGCTATCTTAATATCACAGGGAAATATAACAGGGAAGGTTGATTTGAAATAATCCACTACCTTATTCCGTGAAGCTGTACATAATCATATTTACAAATAGCAGCACCTGTCGACATGGGATCATTACAGTTTTGAGAAGTTTCAATGGCATACTGAGAGTCAAGAATTAGATTGATATTCTGTCCAGGTCGCCCAATGATAAGATAACGTTTGGTAACACCATGTGGATAATCGGCCGGGTAATTCGGTGATGTTATAACTGAAACCATAAACAAGGTAATATATATATATATATAATAAAATATAGGTAAATACAACTCCCAGTCAATATATATTTTTTATTTAAAAATGGTCTGATGATGTTCAGTACGAACAGAAAGCGCTAACCGTCAAATTAGCATTTTGGTGTCTTTCTTTAATTTAGTTTATATATATATATATTAAACAGGAGTTTCCAAGGACATCAGATACCCTTTCACAAAAGAATGTCGGACGAGTGTTCCCCTGATGGATGATCACTTTGACTATATATATATATATATAGTTTAATCCGACGCACAGCCTTCCTATGTACCAAACCCCTATTTAGGTGGGAGCGACGGATGCCATGGGTATAAATTAGCACCATCTTCCTACCAGGGTACCGGTGGGTTCCATTAGACGCCGAATCTCAATAAGACACGATTGTTTCTTAACCAATTGGATGAACGCAAGGAGTTCACCCTCACCACCACTCCCATTTCCAGTCAAAACTTCCTGTTGTTCTGCTCCTAACTGGGCTAATGAAAACTGGCATACGCCATACAGTGTGCTATGAGGGAAATTGTGACCGGACAGCGGCACTACGGTCTACTCTTATATCGAATTCCAACTGACAGCAGATCTTTAACATGTACCCCAATATGCAAACCGCATCAAGCCACGCTAATATGTACACCTGACCTCGTTTTGTCCCTTCCGAACGACTATATATCTGTCCTTTCCCGGCCCTCCGTTTTACATTACTGATAAGGAGGAACCACGCCGGAAAATCTGGATAAACTTTCTCGACCAATGCAGGGATCGAACCCCCGACCTTCACGAAAGCGAGTCGGTGTCTTACCCACTTAGCCACCGTTACCCCTCCTCCCTTTCGACCTTGCTAGGGAAGATAAGCCTATATTTTGGACAAAGGACAACGTAAACAACGACGCGATTTTTTGTATAATCAGTGCCATAATCAAGTTACGGTCCGATGTGCACAAATGCCAAGGGAATAGAGATCTGTTAGGTATAAACACGTTTTCGGATAAAAACTGTGACTTCTAGAGGGTTAACAACTTTGGTATTACATACTTTTACACTATTAGCGTACACGTCGTAGGCATTTTGTCTTTCATGAGATTTGAACTCAACTATCATTAGAGTGTAATGGTGATATATTTGAAAAAGGTTTTTTGAAATCAAACAAACAGAGGCGTTTTAAGGTTTATCATGGCGGAGGATATAATATTATGAGGGCCCTATTTCGCGGGGGGGGACTCTCCGGAGGTCGATCAAATTTGCAAAATAAAAATCATTTTGGTGCATTCTGAGGCCGGTTTAATCTGAGGGACGTGGCTTAATTCGATACTCGTCTGAAGCCTGAATGCGAAACAAATCACCTGTACGTATCGGGAGCTCAATCAAATAATAATTAATGAAATATAGTGGAGAGGGCCTATTGTGCAAGCAAAACGCGTAATCCCGCAAATCTATACAGCAAAGAAATGATCGCTCCGCCAAGCATGACCACACTGGGCGGCCTAACCATCTCTTTCCAATCTGTTTCTCAGAGAATTACTTACGAATTATCCCTGTAACACATGACTGTCCAGAACACGTGCGTAGACTTGCACGCGCCGTAGTCATTGGCTCAACGGCTCGTGCAATGTTTACTTAACACCTAACTGCTTCGGGCAAAATGATGCATTTTACTCATTTTAATACCCATTTACACTAAATAGGAAATATTTTTTAACTATAAATACTTCAAACGTCTTTATTTATTTTTCTCTTGCCTCAAAAAAATGTTTGAGAATTTAATTTGTCAGAGTAAAAAAGTTAATATGCCGTACTCATTAAGCCTCGTCGATGTCATGCTTATCAGTGATTGTAGCGGCCAAGCGAATATTCACTGCGGGATCAGTTTGATCTCTTTCATGAATAGCTTTAAAGAAAAGGTGATTTCTTGATTGATGATTTTCATGCAATCGCAATGACTGCTCTCTCATTCAGTAGTGGATTGACTCGGACTCGGGGCCCTTTCACTTGGCCAGAGGGGCCCTTTTGTCTGCCTTTAGGGCTCTCCCTAACTAGGGTACATTTTCATTTTCTCGTCGGTTTTAGCACGTTTCGCCCGTTCCACAAGCTAAAATACGCAATGTTTCGTACAATTTAGTGGCCATAATCCACTCAACCCTCATTATTATTTAACGGTGATATATTTAAAGAGTTTATAAAATCGGATAAAAATTGTACGATCACGGGTCATAATCCAGTTACGACACGTTACGCGCGGATATCGAATGGAGTCTAGATCTTTGGGTTATAAACGTACATTTCAAGTTTCGTCAAAATCGAACATAAATTGTGACATCTAGAGTGTCCACAAGACAAGATTTGTATCATACAATCAGCGGACATAATTCATAAGGTAACATTTCAAAGGAACTGAGATCATTGGGGGATACGCCTTTATTTCAAGTATGGTTAAAATCAGATAAGAATTGTGACCTTTAGAGTCTTCACAAACTAAATGATAACGGATGGACAGGCAGACGAACGCCCGACAATATATCATGTGCGCGTATAAAAATATTATAGCATAAGCTGGAACATACCATTTGTATAGGTAATACTTAGTTTAAAACCAGTGCATGCGTTCGTCCCATCTGTTTTAAATCGTACAGTAGTGTTATCACCTGTTGGTAATATGATTGGGCCTGGCGGTACCGATCCACAATATCTATAAAATATTCAATATAAAATAGGTTCAGCTGTACATTGCATCTGTAACAATATGATATTAGTTCTTGGTATTTACAATGTCACATGGTCACTATATGTACTTTGTTAACCAATCTATACTCAACAGCAAAACATTAGTACGATTTCAAAATCAGATAAAGTTGGAGATGTGGTCATAAATATACACTAAAAGCAGTTGGTAAGCTTTATGCAATGTTTCTATTCAGAGTAACATACCAACCCGACGTTTGTTTTGCTACTTTGTATATCAATTAATAGTCCGAGAGCTAGGTGGGTTTTATTCAACTTGAAAGGTGCGGAAGGGTTGAGATGCTAGTGATGTGTGGCCGGGTTAGGAGACCCCAGAAACCCAATTCTTAAGTTGCACCAGTGGTGGGTGTGGTAGGAGGAGCCACCCATAGTACCCCAAAATCGATTTATTCAACATGGAAGGTGCGGGTTCCACCTCAGTGGCATTTGAGAGAGGATTGTGCCTTGAATCAGGAAATATAACTTAAGAATGGAATTTTTGGTGGAAAGGCCACTTAAGAACAGGTCAAAGGTCACCAATCTGCAATTTTACGATTTGACTCTGAACTATGGTTTCGTTATTGCACGGAATGATATCAGAAATCATTATCATCAACTTAAGAAATAAATTTTTGGTGGCCAATGTACTTAAGAAGAAGATAATGCTGGTGTGCACTAAATGACCCCTAATTAGAAATCTAATTAAGATGAAAGGTGCGACATTGGAACAAGGTGTAAATGTAGGGAATGATCACAGGTTTCACAACCTTTAACTTAAGAATAGGTGCCCAGCCATGTCCTAACTTAGCTGGGCACACACGCCCTCCCTTGCCCTATCTCGTCTCCTGATCTTGTTTTCAATTCTGGGTCTATAAACCCCTCTTGACATAGGGTCTTATTACGCATCTGGATACTGCATCATATCGGATTTTACATCCAGTGTAGTTCACTTAACTAGACATAATTGGGCCAGCTATAAGTTTCTGGACAACAGCGGAGTTGGGATTGATGATGATAAAGATACATTTGACATAACAGATTACCTTACTCCGTGAAGCTCTAGATAATCGAATTTACAAACATCAGCACCTGTCGACAGCGGATCATTGCATGTTTGAGAAGTTTCAATGGCATACTGAGTATCAAGATTTAGATTGATATTCTGTCCAGGATGTCCAATTATCAGATAACACTTAGTAACGTCATTCGAATAAACGCTGGGGTAATTCGATGATGCTATAACTGAAACTATAAACAATTAAACTGACTTTAATTTTTACAGATAACAATTAATGGTAATGGCCATTTTATGAATTAATATTATTGTGGTATCAGTCTAATATTACACAGTGGAACATGAAATGCTGCAGAAATACACAGTACGTATTCCATATTTTAACAAAATACAGCCATCGGAAAGCACCTCCATTTTCTCGTTTGATTGTTAACCCTCACCACCCCACCCCTGGGCAACGTTTACAAACTGTTTTTATACTAATATTTTGATTGCGAGTTAAAACATGTAATAAGAATTTATCAGGCATTATTATAAGGAAATAATCTCAGTTAATTGCCAAGAAAATATTTTGGGTGGGCAATTTTCCTTCTTTATTAGTCACGAATCAAATGCACATTTCTTGCATGGAGTTAATCAATCAAGTTTTTAGTATTTAATGGCGCATTCCACATTGTCGGCTATTAGCTGCTCTGGTGAGAGTGGGTGGAGAGAGACATGTTATTTTAACTTCATCAAACATGTCTGTATAAACGTTGCATTTGAAATATATCTGCTAAGAAAACCAACGTATTTTTAGAACAGTGTGTTCGAGATTTTTTCAGCATATCTGCTTATATTTAAGTCACATAGAGCCATGGTAAATCCACAACTGAACCGCGTTGTGCATAGGCGTACGGGTTCGATAACAGTCCGGCGGGGAGTGGGGGTGAAGAACCCGAAAGTGGTCCAATAGTATTGCCTGATTAGGATGGCTGTTGGAATTCTAATCAACCAGTCCATCGTTTTCAGTCCTCAGAGACAGTACCGACGGCAGCAATTTTGAAAATTTAACTGCCGCAAATGCGTTTTTCTGCTATTCCAGGTGGCTCGCCATCAAACCTGAACAACCCCCGGAGATCGTCCCGGAGACAATTGTGAAAATCTAACAGCCGGAAATGTGTTTTCTTTTTTGCTATTCGAGCCCGTGAGTTAAGTAACTCCAAAGTTGTCCAATCGTTTTGTAACCGAAATCTCACTCTATTCTGCCCTGAATTCCAACCACCCAATCAGGGGCTGCTGCATTCATAATTAATAATCAATGCCCGAAAAGGTGTCTCCAGCCAAAAGGTTTTATCCATAGTCAATTCAGTACACATTTGTAATATTCAATTAAGAGTAAAGCAAAATTAGTGTTTTATTAGAGTTTGAGCACTTACTGTTATCATCCAGAATATTAACACATCGGCATTCAAATCCACCAGCAACACCAACACATGTCTCATCCGCGTTACTACACGGATTAGAATCGCATACATCCGCTACAAAATAAATACATTATCAAATACTATTAGACGAGATACCCATGCATAATAGAAAGCGTCTGCTTGGTCTTTATGAACTACACATCAACCCATTTAAGCGCAATAAGCGTCAAATACCATACATCGGCTACAATACTGAAATGGACATTCGTCAACGCTCAAAGAAAGGGAGATTATCGGCCTACGGGAATACAGAGAACCATCCGTTAAATGAACTTGGGTGAGTGCTCGATTTGCTCTTTAGTCACCGGCACTTACTATTAGAGACGGGGGTTGGGATGGCCTAGTGGTCTAGAGTGCCGCGCTTCGGCCTCTAGCTGGCCAGTCACCTCTGGCTTCCGGCTGTGGTTTCGAGCCCTGGTGTGAGCGTATGTGGCATGGAGATAGGGGTGCCTTCTCAACCTCGTGGGTTTCCTCCGGGCACTCCGGTTTCCTCCCACTGCTAAAGACCCCTACGCGCAAGCGAGTTATTGAAATAAAATTAACCGTATGTTAGTCCCGAAATGACCTAGTTGTGTTGAGTGGACTTTAAACCCCATTTCTCTCTCTCTCTCACTATTAGAGACATTTGGCTGTCCGATGAATAAGGTCATGTTTCTACGGATGGGTCACACAACCAATACGTTTGGAATATACATACGAAGAGGCGGCGGACGTAGTGTAGACATAAGGTGTATAATGCACGGATCATGGCCAATCGTAATACTATGCCGTATATCTCCAATTTGGAATATACATACCAAGCGGTGGCGGACGTAGTGTAGACGTAACGTGTATAATGCACGGATCAGGAAGATGTACCTAGAGGATGGAAACGCGCTAGTACCAGTATGAGGAAGTGGTTTGACACTATAACACAGCCATTGCTTTCTGTAATATTATAAGATATTTTATTTAATCTTTTTAGAAAATCAAAAAAAAAAAATAGTCCATATTTACATTTCATCAGAAAAATACAACGAAAAACTAATATCGAACATCCATTTCAAAATACAAATCACCAAATACAAATCATGGAAAACATTTCTCCAAAAACATTTCTCCAAAAACATTTCTCGAAATTCATCTAACCGGAACATTAAAAATCAAACTAGCATGCAATAAGTCACCATACAATAAAGAAGAATCGAGCTAGTATACACCTAATCTGATTCACTGAGAATTACTTACGAATTATCTCTGTCACAGATGACTGCATTGACTTCACGTGGCGTCAGTCATTGGCTCAACGGCTCGTGCATTGTTTACATAACACGTAGCGGCTTCGGGCAAAATGATGCCTTTTACTCATTTTAATACCCATTTACACTAAATTGGAAATATGTTTTAACTACAGATACTTAAAACGTCTTTATTTGTGTTTCTTATACTTCAAAAATAATGTTTTAGAATTTATTTTGTCGGAGGGAAAAAGTTAATACCGCGTTGATGTCACCCTTATCAGTGATTGTAGCGGCCAAGCGAATATTCACTGCTGATCAGTGTGGCATACACCAAGTAAAATAGTACAATGACCGTGACTTTAAAGGAGCTAAGTCTCTAAATCAATATCATCCAAAATCTTCAACATTGAAAACACGAATTATTTGTCAATGTAAATCAACATTGATGCTGTGATCTTACCAGAAAAAGATGGGCTTCTGATATCCAATATTTAAGACAAAATAAACATTTACTAATGGTACACGAATGCGTTTCAGCCCCAGTTCTAGCAAGATATGAGGCTAGAAACATTGCACCAAATCAAACTGCATATGTAGACTGGAATAGCCAGACACTCGAAATAGCCACTCGATTGACACTGCTGGCTTATTTCGCTGAACACTACTGATTTGAAATTAGAGTAAAAACGGAAACCATTCAATGTAAATCAGTTAAGATACATTCATATTACAGTATTTAATGCGTTGAGACCCACTTGTGTCAATTTCTATGTCCTAAATGTTAGCGATTTAGCCCCGTTAATGAAATTACGCGCGTATATTGGTTAATATGATCTAGCATTAAATAAAATAAATTGAAAGTAGACATAAATGTCGTTGGATCAGTGAAAAAGGACTTTATATCTCTTCTAAATTATGTATATGTCAGAAAATATGTATATGTCAGAAAATATTTTACAATTGTTAAAATGTATTTGGACCTTCTTAATGGTGTACAACCCGATATCTTGTATTTCGTGTTATGGCCGGTATTTTGACGTTAAATACCCTCCCCACCCCTAATTTGTTAGTGCCAGTCAATTGTTTTTCTTTTTGCAAGTTATGTAAATATAAATTTACATTTTGTAGCAAGCCAAAAAAAACCCCCCACACTTTCCAGTAGTATATGAATTTCTTATTGAGATCGCTTTTTAAGATTTAAATTCCCGCCACCTCCCCTCACTTAATAAAGAAATGTAAGGAAACAGAGTTTAACGTCCTACTATTCTGCTCCGAACTGGGCCGATGAAGACGGGAATAGGCTATACAGTGTGCTATGAGGGAAATTTTGCCCGGACAGCGACACTACGGCTAACTCTTATATGGAATTCCAACTGTCAAGGGATATTTTACGTGCATGCCAATGTGTACACGGGACCTCGGTTTTTCGTACCATCCGAACCACTACACAGCTGTCCTTGTTAGGCCCTTGGTCCTGCATCACTGAGAAGGGGAAATAACGCCGGAAAATCTGTATGAACTTATTCCAAGGCATATTCATGAAAACGTGATTTAGAAGAAATAAAACATTCTTTCGTTTGAGCAAAGGAGGGGGTTTGGGTGGTCTAATGAATAGCACGTACGCGCTGTACCATAAGGTCTGTCATTGAGTCAACTGGCGTGGTTTCGATGTATGTCTCGAGGAGTAAGAACGCATGTCCGATCTCGTGGGTTTTCTCTGGGTGGGGTTTCCTCCCACTGCTAAAGACCCCTAATTACTGAAATACAATTGAACCATGTGTTAGTCCCGAAATGGCCTAAATGTTAAACTCCATTTCTCCCTCTCTTTGAACAAAGAAATATGTCGTTATCAGACAAAGCCTAATTTCTGAAAATAGACTACTTTCAATTTATTTTGGTTATCGAAGGCCCGGTCCGATTAGCCGTTCTACGCACGTGGTTTCACTAGAGAAATAAAATGAAATGGGGTTTAACATCCGACTAATGAAGACCGACAAGCAGTGTGCTAAGGGGGAAATTTTTCTAGGGCAGCGGCGCTACGACCTATTCTTATATCGAATTCCAACTGCCAAGGGATTGTGTCACTAGCGACGCGGTCACCGAGCGATTGTTCTTATTGCACATGTGCTTATACTCGATTCCCATTATTGTATGGTGACTTATTGTATGCCAGTTTGATTTCTAATGTTCCGGTTCCATGAATTTCGAGAAATGTTTTTGCAGAAATGTATTTGGAGAAATAATTTTGAAGAAATGTTTTTGGAGAAATGTTTTTAGAGAAATGTTTTGCAAGATTTGTATTTCTAAATTTAGTGTTCGATATTTGTTTTTTGTTGTATTTTTCTGATGAAATGTAACTATAGACTATTTTTTTTTTGATTTTCTAATAAAGAAATAAATATCTTATATTAAAATACATTTTACAAATGTGATATGACAAATGTCTGATTTGTGAAACAAATGTTGATTTTAAGATACAAATGTTGATTTTAAGATACAAATATTAATTCTAGTGTACAAATGTCGAAATACGACAACAAATGAAGAAGTAAGAATTAAGGACTATGAATTTAGAACTAAAAACTAAGAACAATGAAAAAAGAGCTGTTTGGTCTTCCATATAAATGGGAATCATACTTTACTTTGTTTACATCTAGAGAGTTCGGGGGGGGGGGGGGGGGTGGGTGGCCTAGTGGTATAGAGTGCCGCGCTTCGACCTCTAGCTGGCCGGTCACCTCTGGCTTACGGCTGTGGTTTCGAGCCCTGGTGTGAGCGTATGTGGCATGGAGATAGGGGCGCCTTCTCAACCTCGTGGGTTTCCTCCGGGCACTCCGGTTTCCTCCCACTGCTAAAGACCCCTACGCGCAAGCGAATTATTGAAATAAAATTTAAAAAACCCCATATGTTAGTCCCGAAATGACCTAGTTTGTGTTGAGTGGACGTTAAACCCCATTCCTCTCTCTCTCTCTCATCTAAAGAGTTCATTCTAGATTTGTCATGTTTATACATGTCTAAAAATGAAGACCTGTAATGGGCAGATTTCGCTCTTAAATACAGAATGCTTCTTTGATATCAAATAGTTACTGTGTGTATTTCATTCGTGTCTATACAAGAGAGACCCAGGAGATAGCCTATACATTTTAAAGAATACACTTCCTTCTGGAGTGGCCTTAGATGCAAGGAAATCAATTTCAAACTGAGGTCTCCGCGATCACTGACGTCGTAACACCCCAGCCCATTTTTCTGCACAGTGGTTATTTTTTACAGACTGTATCTGCAAGTGAGGATTATCTATAAGGGATGCTCGGTGGCAGTGGAAACTACACTATCTGCTCATGATTGTATAAACGCGTAGTGCTACGAATGAGACTGTGCTACTGCCTACCTAAATGCGTGGCCACCACCGTTTGTCTATATCGGAGCGAGGGTCGTCATGAGTTTCAATAAGTACCGGCTTGCTATTGTGACACCGACCGGTTCAGTTAAACGGTGTAGTTCAAAGTTATGAGGTAAAAGCGACAAGTTCCTTTTCTAATTCCAACTCTCTGCCGAACAGGTCTCTGAACTAAACATCTGTTTGCGATATCAGCAAGGAAATGAAATAAATTGGGGTTTAACGCCTTACTATTCTGCTTTGAGTGGGTTAATGAAGTCGGGAAACGCCATACAGTGTGGGACATTTCGCTACGGCCAACTTTTATATCGATTTTCAATGGAGCTTTTATGTACACGTCAATGTGTACACGGGACCTCGTCTGTTTGTCACATCCCATCAACATGCAAGGTCCACCACCATGCACCACTCCCAAAGGGGGTCCACGCTGGAAACTCCCGATGAACTTTCTCGGACAACGCGGGGATCGAACACGGGACTTCTTGGATAGCGAGCCAATGCCCTAATTACTGAGCCGTCGTGGCTTCCTTGCAATATCAGCCTCGGTGGAAGAGGACGGCCAGCCACAAGGATTACAAATTCATTTCTTGAATTAATCTATAATACAACATACCATTTGTGTAGGCAATGCTTAGTTTAAAACCCATGCATGCGTTAGAACTATCTGTTTTAAATTTTACAATAGTATTGTCACCTGTTGGTATTACTATTGAGTCTGGTGGTATCCCTCCACAATATCTATAATATAACAAAGAATCAGTTGTAATTATTTGTGCACATGAAATCTGTAAGAAAAGAAGATTGACTTATAACTGTGCTTACGAGGTGACGTCACCAATATTTTGTAGTATACAAATCAATATTTATAACATGTAGATATAGTGCGAAGTTAACAACGTCGTGCCAACTGGCTTTACATAATCGTACGCGGCCTAAAATCTACATTTGGGAATCATAATATGTTCAGTTACTAAATACTAAATGCCGTATAAGGATTTTAACCAACTAATTAATGCCGGCGTTATGCCTTCAAACATATGAATTCATTTCACTATATTAATATAAATAGATGGTTGATCTGTGTCGAAACTATATTTATTTTAAAATGGAAAACGTTCAGGCTAATATTCGTTTTATCTCCAATAATCGAGGTTATGCATTTTTATATGTGTAAATTATTTGATGGATAAATGTTAAATTAGTTAAAATCAATACATTTTTACATGTGTACATTATTTAATGTGTTTTAATAAAAGTTAAATTTGTTAAATCAATACAGATATAAACTATAGTTTGTAACAATATTGTTCTAGGATTAAGCCTTGATTAGCGGCAAAATTTGACACCCCCGACGGGTTATATTATCGATATTCAACATTCCGCAATATATAGTTTTCCGAATGTTTTGAACCGTGTGGAAACAAGATTAGACGTTTTGAAGACATTACTTGGTCAACATCGAAATTTGGACTGGCTGCTATCGAGAACTAACTGCTGTATACATGTAGGCGTGTTTTCAAGCTTTGTATAGCTATCTTAATATCATAGGGAATATAACAGGAAAAGGTGGATTTGAAATAACCCATTACCTTATTCCGTGAAGCTGTACATAATCATATTTACAAATAGCAGCACCTGTCGACATGGGATCATTACAGTTTTGAGAAGTTTCAATGGCATACTGAGAGTCAAGAATTAGATTGATATTCTGTCCAGGTCGCCCAATGATAAGATAGCTTTTGGTAACACCATGTGGATAATCGGCCGGGTAATTCGGTGATGTTATAACTGAAACCATAAACAAGGTAATATATATATATATATAATCAAAGTGATCATCCATCAGGGGAATACTCGTCCGACATTCTTTTGTGAAAGGGTATCTGATGTCCTTGGAAACTCCTGTTTAATCCGACGCACAGCCTTCCTATGTACCAAACCCCTATTTAGGTCGGAGCGAGGGATGCCATGGGTTTAAATTAACACCTTCTTTCTACCAGGGCACCGGTGGGTTCCATTAGAGGCCGAATCTCAATAAGACACGATTGTTTCTTAACCAATTGGATGAATGCAAGGAGTTCACCCCCACCACCACTCCCATTTCCAGTCAAAACTTCCTACTGTTCTGCTCCGAACTGGGCTAATGAAAACTGGCATACGCCATACAGTGTGCTATGAGGGAAATTTTGACCGGACAGCGGCACTACGGTCTACTCTTACATCGAATTCCAACTAACAGCAGATCCTTAACATGTACCCCAATATGTAAACCGGATCAAGCCACGCTAATATGTACACCTGACCTCGTTTTGTCCCTTCCGAACGACTAGACATCTGTCCTTTCCCGGCCCTCCGTTTTACATCACTGATAAGGAGGAACCACGCCGGAAAATCAGGATAAACTTTCTCGACCAATGCAAGGATCGAACCCCCGACCTTCAGGCAAGCCAGTCGGTGTCTTACCCACTTAGCCACCGTTACCCCTCCTCCCTTTCGACCTTGCTAGGGAAGATAAGCCCATATTTTGGACAAAGGACAACGTAAACAACGACGCGATTTTTTGTAGAATCAGTGCCATAATCAAGTTACGGTCCGATGTGCACAAATGTCAAGGGAATAGAGCTCTGTTAGGTATAAACATATTTTCGGATAAAAACTGTGACTTCTAGAGGGTTAACAACTTTGGTATTACATACTTTTACACTATTAGCGTACACGTCGTAGGCATTTTGTCTTTCATGAGATTTGAACTCAACTATCATTAGAGTGTAATGGTGATATATTTGAAAAAGTTTTTTTGAAATCAAACAAACAGAGGCATTTTAAGGTTTATCATGGCGGAGGATATAATATTATGAGGGCCCCATAGGCGTACGGGGAAATTTTTGACTGGGGGGGCGGTGGTGGTTGGTGCCCCAAAAATATAGTTAGGTTCTTAGTATGTTACACAATAATAATCATAGGCATACGGACTCAATGACAGGTAGGGGGGGGCAGAACCCAAATTGCCCGAAAAATTTTCAGGTTTACAGACGCGCCCCCCCCCCCCTCCCCCTCAAGAAAATTTTGGAATATTGACGGCTGTTTTCCTTCTGTTTCAACCCGTGAAAAAAGCAACTTCAAAGTGATCAAATTTAGCTTAATTAGGGTAACTTCAATTTGGTCAAATACAGTCCACCTGCTGACCCGAATTCTAAAAACAATCAATCGTCGCGGAGTATGGGGGCCTCACCCTCCGGAGAAAAATTTGAAAATTTAACCACCGCAAATGCGTTTTCTGCTATTCTAGCCCATGTCAGTAACTCCAAAAGTATCCAATGGTTTTGTAACCGAAATCCCACTCCGAATTCCAACCATCCAACCAGACTGTTGTAGCTGCATTTACAAATACTAATCGATGCCCGAAAACTGTCGCACAAAGTAGAATGGCTCCAGACAAACTGTTTTAATCCATAGTTGTCAATTAAAAGAAAAGTAAAATTAGTGTTTTAGGGCTCAAGGACAGTTAGGGAAGCAAACTAAACAGAAATTCATGTTTACAGATAGCTGCGCCTGTTTTTTTTCGATAGGCGAAGAAGCGGAGTTGACCTTGATAGACCCCCCAAGAAAATTTTGGAATATTTGACGAAACGCGTTTTACTGCTATTCCAGTCCGTAAAATTAGTGTTTTATTAGATTTCGGGCTAAGTAGGTGAAATTTTTTTTTCACACTTTATCTGCCTGCCCGAAAAGTCAGCTTGCCCGAAAGTTAGGGGGTCAATGTTGATTTAAATTGACAAATTATTCGTGTTTTCAATGTTGAAGATTTTGGATGATATTGAGTTAGGGACTTAGCTACTTTAATATTATTAATACAAAATATAGGTTCATGTACATTGTACCATGCCTGTAGGATGGAAACGAAGTGTGCAGATTCTTTTACAAAGCTAACGGACCGAGTACCGACTATATATCCGATCCGAATGCTGCTAAGGGTGTCTGTGTTTTTATTTAACCAAATCACGTATGAATAAATATGCATTTTAAGTGATTCTAAGGAGTTTTTACCAAATAAAAAAAAAGTTTAATTTTTATTTGAAGGCTCATGACAGGTTCTACAATATCTCTTTTGCAATGAATAAGTTCTTGATTTCTAAATCATCAATAAAAGAGAACTAAATTTTATTTACTAGTAATATACACAACTAGAAACAGTTGTTTATGTAAGCGTAAATCGTGGCTTACTGTACTGCAAACAAAAGAGGGTTCGAGTCATAAGATTTCTATTTAATTGCCTAACTATAGACACTCTGAATTTAAATTTGCTGTTAAATTGGACACATTCAAGAACACAATATTTTTTTATACTACTTTTACAAAGTACAATTGTGTGCCCAAATTTTCCCAGCATTTGGTGCCCAAAATGGGGGGGCGGCCGCCCCCCCAGCCCCCCCAGCTCGTACGCCTATGGAGGGCCCTATTTCGCGGGGGTGCATTCTGAGGCCGGTCTAATCTGAGGGACGGGGCCTAATTCGATACTCGTCTGAAGCATGAATGCGAAACAAATCACTTGTATGTATCGGGAGCTCAATCAAATAATAGTTAATGAAATATAGTGGAGTCGGCCTATTGTGCAAGCAAAACGCGTAATCCCGCAAATCTATACAGCAAAGAAATGATCGCTCCGCCAAGCCAGACCACACTGGGCGGCCTAACCATCTCTTTCATGAATAGCTTTAAAGAAAAGTTGATTTCTTGATTGATGATTTTCATGCAATTGCAATGACTGCACTCTCATTCAGTAGTGGATTGACTCGGACTCGGGGCCCTTTCACTTGGCCAGAGGGGCCCTTTTGTCTGCCTTTAGGGCCCTCCCTAACTAGGGTACATTTTCATTTTCTCGGTTTTAGCACATTTCGCCCGTTCCACAAGCTAAAATACGCAATGTTTCGTATAATTTAGTGGCCATAATCCACTCAACCCTCATTATTATTTAACGGTGATATATTTAAAGAGTTTATAAAATCGGATAAAAATTGTACGATCACGGGTCATAATCCAGTTACGACACGTTACGCGCGGATATCGAATGGAGTCTAGATCTTTGGGTTATAAACGTACTTTTCAAGTTTCGTCAAAATCGAACAAATCTAGAGTATCCACAAGACAAAAGGTAGACTTTTCTACGAGTGGAAGTGAGCCCCTGTTGTGTTTAAACAGTAATTAGAAATTAAGCTCGAGATATGATAAATAACTTCTTTAATTTAAACAGCTAGAAAAAATTAGGAAAAAGGCCTTTATTACATATTCGCTGTTATTAATATTTGTTTACTTTTTCATATGTTTACAAATAATTAGACATACACGTGTTTCGAATATGGCAAAAATGGATGATAATGCTGGGTTTTAAATGGAATCTATTCACTGTTATGTTTACTTTTTCATATTAACTATAAGTTCTGTTTCATGCAACTAATTACTGTTTAAACACAACAGGGGCCCACTTCCACTCGTAGTAAAGTCTACCTTTATTTTCTAATCTATAGTCTGTATCAAAGTTGTACACAAACGCTAACGCCCTCTGGTGTAATAATGTTGATAATTCATGATATTTTTCTGGACATTTTCCATTTCAAGATTTTTAACTTCAAGACTTTTTGAAACGTAGAAAATATTTTCATAAGAGTTCAAATTCCAGATTTTTTTCTGGACAATTTCCATTTCAAGATTTTAACTTCAAGACTTTTTGAAACGTAGAAAATATTTTCATACGAGTTCAAATTCCAGATTTTTTTTTAGATACTTTCAGAAACCAGTGAATTGATTTCTTTGTCGTGTAAAATTAAGAAATTATTTTTTAATTTTGATATTAAATGATACATAAAAGTTACCGATAAAACGCCGAAAATGAAACATAATGTCAATTTTTTGTTTAAAATGTTGATTTTGTGCTTGAAATGTTGATATAAGAATGTAGAAACAAGAATCATTAGTTTAGAATGTTGCGTTCGTGTCTAAAATGTTCCAACTGAAATGTAGAAACAAGAATCATGAATATTGTCCCATTTGGTCTTCCATAACAATCAGCGGACATAATCCATAAGGTAACATTTCAAAGGAACTGAGATCATTGGGGGATACGCCTTTATTTCAAGTATGGCTAAAATCAGATAAGAATTGTGACCTTTAGAGTCTTCACAAACTAAATGATAACGGGTGAACAGGCAGACGAACGCCCGACAATATATCATGTGCGCGTATAAAAATATTATAGCATAAGCTGGAACATACCATTTGTATAGGTAATACTTAGTTTAAAACCAGTGCATGCGTTCGTCCCATCTGTTTTAAATCGTACAGTAGTGTTATCACCTGTTGGTAATATGATTGGGCCTGGCGGTACCGATCCACAATATCTATAAAATATTCAATATAAAATAGGTTCAGCTGTACATTGCATCTGTAACAATATGATATTAGTTCTTGGTATTTACAATGTCACATGGTCACTATATGTACTTTGTTAACCAATCTATACTCAACAGCAAAACATTAGTACGATTTCAAAATCAGATAAAGTTGGAGATGTGGTCATAAATATACACTAAAAGCAGTTGGTAAGCTTTATGCAATGTTTCTATTCAGAGTAACATACCAACCCGACGTTTGTTTTGCTACTTAGTATATCTATTAATAGTCCGAGAGCTAGGTGGGTTTTATTCAACTTGAAAGGTGCGGAAGGGTTGAGATGCTAGTGATGTGTGGCCGGGTTAGGAGACCCCAGAAACCCAATTCTTAAGTTGCACCAGTGGGCGGTGTGGTAGGAGGAGCCACCCATAGTACCCCAAAATCGATTTATTCAACATGGAAGGTGCGGGTTCCACCTCAGTGGCATTTGATAGAGGATTGTGCCTTGAATCAGGAAATATAACTTAAGAATGGAATTTTTGGTGGAAAGGCCACTTAAGAACAGGTCAAAGGTCACCAATCTGAAATTTTACGATTTGACTCTGAACTATGGTTTCGTTATTGCACGGAATGATATCAGAAATCATTATCATCAACTTAAGAAATAAATTTTTGGTGGCCAATGTATTTAAGAAGAAGATAATGCTGGTGTGCACTAAATGACCCCTAATTAGAAATCTAATTAAGATGAAAGGTGCGACATTGGAACAAGGTGTAAATGTAGGGAATGATCACAGGTTTCACAACCTTTAACTTAAGAATAGGTGCCCAGCCATGTCCTAACTTAGCTGTACACACACGCCCTCCCTTGCCCTATCTCGTCTCCTGATCTTGTTTTCAATTGTGGGTCCATAAACCCTTGAAGACAAAGGGTCTTATTACGCATCTGGCTACTGCATCATATCGGATTTTACATCCAGTGTAGTTCACTTAACTAGACATAATTGGGCCAGCTATAAGTTTCTGGACAACAGCGGAGTTGGGATTGATGATGATAACGATACATTTGACATAACAGATTACCTTACTCCGTGAAGCTCTAGATAATCGAATTTACAAACATCAGCACCTGTCGCCAGCGGATCATTGCATGTTTGAGAAGTTTCAATGGCATACTGAGTATCAAGATTTAGATTGATATTCTGTCCAGGATGTCCAATTATCAGATGACACTTAGTAACGTCATTCGAATAAACGCTGGGGTAATTCGATGATGTTATAACTGAAACTATAAACAATTAAACTGACTTTAATTTTTACAGTTAACAATTATTGGTAATGGCCATTTTATGAATTAATTTTATTGTGGTATCAGTCTAATATTACATAGTGGAACATGAAATGCTGCAGAAATACACAGTACGTATTCCATATTTTAACAAAATACAGCCATCGGAAAGCACCTCCATTTTCTCGTTTGATTGTTAACCCTCACCACCCCACCCCTGGGCAACGTTTACAAACTGTTTTTATACTAATATTTTGATTGCGAGTTAAAACATGTAATAAGAATTTATCAGGCATTATTATTAGGAAATAATCTCAGTTAATTGCCAAGAAAATATTTTGGGTGGGCAATTTTCCTTCTTTATTAGCCACGAATCAAATGCACATTTCTTGCATGGAGTTAATCAATCAAGTTTTTAGTATTTAATGGCGCATTCCACATTGTCGGCTATTAGCTGCTCTGGCGAGAGTGGGTGGAGAGAGACATGTTATTTTAACTTCATCAAACATGTCTGTATGAGGGACCCGTTATAAACGTTGCATTTGAAATATATCTGCTAAGAAAACCAACGTATTTTTAGAACAGTGTGTTCGAGATTTTTTCAGCATATCTGCTTATATTTAAGTCACATAGAGCCATGGTAAATCCACAACTGAACCGCGTTGTGCATAGGCGTACGGGTTGGATAACAGTCCGGCGGGGAGTGGGGGTGCAGAACCCGAAAGTGGTCCAATAGTATTGCCTGATTAGGATGGCTGATTGGAATTCTAATCAACCAGTCCATCGTTTTCAGTCCTCAGAGACAGTACCGACGGCAGCAATTTTGAAAATTTAACTGCCGCAAATGCGTTTTTCTGCTATTCCAGGTGGCTCGCCATCAAACCTGAACAACCCATCAATCGTCCGGAGACAATTGTGAAAATCTAACAGCCGGAAATGTGTTTTTTTGCTATTCGAGCCCGTGAGTTAAGTAACTCCAAAGTTGTCCAATGGTTTTGTAACCGAAATCTCACTCTATGCTGCCCTGAATTCCAACCACCCAATCAGAAGGCTGCTGCATTCATAATTAATAATCAATGCCCGAAAAGGTGTCTCCAGCCAAAAGGCTTTATCCATAGTCAATTCAGTACACATTTGTAATATTCAATTAAGAGTAAAGCAAAATTAGTGTTTTATTAGAGTTTGAGCACTTACTGTTATCATCCAGAATATTAACACATCGGCATTCAAATCCACCAGCAACACCAACACATGTCTCATCCGCGTCACTACACGGATTAGAATCGCATAAATCCGCTACAAAAAAAATACATTATCAAATACCATTAGACGAGATACCCATGCATAATAGAAAGCGTCTGTTTGGTCTTTATGAAATACACATCAACCCATTTAAGCGCAATAATCGTCAAATTACCATACTTCGGTTAGCATACTGAAATGGAAATTCGTCAACGCTCAAAGAAAAGGAGTTTATCGGCCTGCGGGTATATAGAGAACCATCCGTGAACTGAACTTGGGTGAGTGCTCGACTTGCTCTTTAGTCACCGGCACTTACCATTTGGCTGTCCGATGAATAAGGTCATGTTTCCACGAATGGGTCACACAACCAATACGTTTGGAATATACATACCAAGCGGCGGTGGACTTGGTGTAGACATAACGTGTATAATGCACGAATCGTGGCCAATCGTAATACTATGCCGTATATCTCCCATTTGGAATGGGGGGGGTGGCCTAGTGGACTAGAGTGCCACGCTTCGACCTCTAGCTGGCCGGTCACCTCTGGTTTGCGGCTGTGGTTTCGGGCCCTGGTGTGAACGTATGTGGTATGGAGATAGGGGCGCCTTCTCAACCTCGTGGGTTTCCTCCAGGCACTCCGGTTTCCTCCCACTGCTAAAGACCCCTACGCGCAAGCGAAGTATTGAAATAAAATTAAAAAAAAACCCATATGTTAGTCCCGAAATGACCTAGTTTGTGTTGAGTGGACGTTAAACCCCATCTCTCTCTCTCTCCCATTTGGAATATACATACCAAGCGACGACGGACGTAGCGTAGACATAACGTGTATAATGCACGGATCAGGAAGATGTGCCTAGAGGAAGGAAACGCGCTAGTACCAGTATGAGGAAGTGGGTTGACACTATAACTCAGTTATTACTTCCTGTTCCAATAATCCATCATATAGGGACATGCAGACTGGTTCCAAATCCATGGTTTTGCCGAAACAATGTCGCGTTGTCAATAAATAGAATACCATAAATTGTTGTGAATGACGTCACTCTTTGTCTTAATTCCAAATACGAGCATCAGTTGGTTGAGCTGCGGGATAATAAAATGAATGTTACTTACAACTACATGTTGATCCACCATACCCGGGGGCACATGCACAAGCAAAGTTCCCGTTCACTATTGAACATGACGCGGCACCATTTTCACAAGGAGCACAGAGGTCAACTGTAATAAAATAGTTCATGACTGTTATGTAATAGTCCATACCTGTTATAGATATAATAGATCATAACAGATCATTTAAACGAACACTATTTGTGCCAAACTAGAACTTTGGAATTATCGAAATAGTTAATTATAACTGTGACTAGCTTCATGTCTAAGAAGGCAGTCTCTGAACTAACCTGCTTAAAATACATGCTTCTATCTAGCTTAAAAGAAATAATCCTTACTTCTGAGTGTGTATTCGTATTGATTTTAAAATTATACTAGACCTATGAGCCGGAAATTACGTAGCTCTGATACCGGAATTGTTAGTCCATCGCAATCAGACCATGTTACTCCCTCCCACTGCTAAGACCCCTACACGCAAGCGCTTTTTTGAAATAAAATTATAAAACCATATGTTAGTCCCGAAATGACCTAGTATGTGTTGAGTGGACGTTAACCCCCATCTGTCTCTCTCTCATGTTTCCCCCCCCCCCCGTTCCAAACTACCCTTTAGACGGGAGACAGCCTTAGTGTAGTCACAAATATAGTATAGATTGTTTCTCCTAAACCGTTAATATTTTTAACAATCGTAATACTGTTTCATCGTGTTCTTAATGTTAGCTGTTCAATTGGCGCTTCACGGTTATATGTTATCTTTCATTATTCTTTAACAAAATAAATTAATTAACATATTATTGATTACTGACATCGTTTTTGTGTCACCGATTTCAGTCGGATCATAACAACCAGACCCGTGACCAAATCTTTGGAAACAAGGTTTTGCGATGGTTTTTGACAAAAGAGAACCTTCTGAAGATATTATACAGGCTAACTCCAGGCAAGCGGAAGCGAACATCCAATCCAGAATATTGTAGGGTTGATACTATCAATTTGATAGTTAGCTCTTTTAGAGTTACAAATTATAACAGGTATGAAAAATTTTTTCCGACAATCTATTATCTTTATCATTATGAAAAAGAAGCAGATTTTGTATATTTTTTTCCATTTGACCTTAAACGTGTTAGGACTTGTTAGTTCATATACCCATTTAAATCCTTTAAAAGACCATGAATGAATACAACAATTATTATGCGCTCACTATTACTAAAAACAAACAACTATTTAGTAACTCGGAAACAGTTTGTAATATGTACCAAGCATATTTCATTAAATCGCAATAGTTTTATATGAAATGTTAAAGGAGCTAACTATCAACCCGTACATTACGTAGCATTGAATACCGTTCGAGACAAAATGAGTTGGGTGCTAACAAAATCTATCAAAATGTCATTTCGCCAACAGTGTTTGTCAAAATCACTTCTGACCATTTTTTGACGCCGTCTTAGATTTTCATCTCTCCTGGTGTTAGCTAAGTTAGTATTAAAATGGGCCTGTCTGCATGCCCTTCCGTTCGTTCGCCCGTCTGTCTGTCATAATTTATGGGATAACTCGTTCTTATTGAGCTAGAATGTTCATACTTAGTGTAGGTGTTTATAAGGTCAATGCCTTGATGGAGTTCGAAGATAAGAATTTTCTGCCAAGGGTAAGCGGGGATAAGCAATTTGATTGGTTGATGCTTTGGGACACGATGGCTTTAGTTTTAATTAAGTGAGAGTGAGGACACTTGCATAGCTCTATAACCACAATACCTTGAAAATATTTGAAACCTAAACGGTTTCCTTCAAAACCTAAGAGACGGGAATTGTGGAATATAATTACAATTGCCTCTTTAACTTTCTGCGTAACATATGTACACCGTTGCCCAGGCCTCATCCTACAGAATTCGCATGAACTATTGCCCAAGTCTTGAAGTTCAAAAAAATGTTCTCAAAGGTAACGAACGTCATAGCAACGTTTCGCATACAAAATATTTTTTTATAATTTTAAAAACTTACCATTACTTATCCAATATTGAAATCCATTATCGTAAACCAGATTCTGTGTAGTGTATATTTTTTCTGGTACAGTTATACATGCCATGGTATCAGGATGATAGAAAAAGGATTGGTTTCTTCTATAATCTGTCATAAAGGCACATTCTAGTTTACAACTGGTATAAAACACAGAACTTTGATCAGGTATAACATAGTTAGATATAAATAAAATAAAGTTAAAATCTGTCAGATCCATCTTCTCTGTATGGTTAATATCTCTGATTATATCAACCTGTGTTTTATCCGGACAACAAGATTATAGTTCGTATAAAGGATTACGCAACTTTTCAACTGCTCTTCTCACATTGTGTAAAGAAAACAACTGCGACCAGTCTGGTTTTAAAGTATGTTTCATAATATAACCAGAAACTGAAAAAATTAGGTAATGCAAAGTTATTGTTCAGAAATAAAAACAGTTGGATGCAACCAATAGGCCAAGGCCTATCTACAATACTACCGACATCAAAGACATGTAAATTAATATTGCTTTGTTTGAATAGTAATATCCATGTACTAAGTTAATTAATCGTTGGTAATGATATTCAAAATCCACACATTTAAGCCCAGTCCATTCGTCATCGATGTATACCCATTAATCAAGTGCATGCGATTTTCCGACTGGTTTACCAACTCCTTCCCTTAATATGAGTAGCAATATTGGAGGTGTCCTGCGTGAGCTGTACATTATTAGTTCAATACTATGTTAAAGCTGAACTCCGATTACAAAACTACAGAAATAATTAAATTTAAAAAAATACTGCCATGCATAATCGCCATACTTGTTTTCAATTTGCAGAACCAGTATGGCCACTGTACGGTGTACGAAGACAGGCGCAGGCCACGCCCACATCCAGTATACACTGTGTCAACCACACTGTCCACACCCGGCTAGCAATATTTCAACTACCAATTACCTACTAACTGAGGGGGTTTTCTCTATAAGTTTAGTGAAAATATTGCTACACAATTATTATGTCTGATCAGGTAAATATTATTTTACTAATTAGACGAAATAAGTAACCTACGGTGTACTTTTGCTCTAAAAGTATGGGAAAAATTGCCTTACCCCTAACAAACAACAGATCTACCAACAACAACCAACCATTTTTTTCTTATTTCTTGAAAGGTTTTGCACAAGAGCGTAGAAACACCAAATAATTTCTAGTATTATAATGTTCAGTATTATCGCTCCAAAATATATCCAAAGCAGCAATAAAAAAAAAACTGTTCTCTCCATCGAATTTTTCATCTTGTTGTTACTTATAACGACCAAGGGACATACGTGTAAGTGGTTATGTCCCTTGATGTTATGTCAACAACATAGTATTGGCTGGTGTTCGTAGATTTGTTGTTTGGAGTAAGGCACGTTTCTTTCATTTTTAGAGCAAAAGTACACCGGGCTTTACTTATGTCGACTAATTAGTAAAATAATATGTACCTGATCAGACATAATAATTGTGTAGCAATAATATTTCCAGTAAACTTATAGAGAAAAACCCCTCAGTCAGTAGGTAATTGGTAGTTGAAATATTGCTAGCCGGATGTGGACAGTGTGGTCGACAGTGTAGACTGGATTTGGGCGTAGCCTGCCTCTGTTTTCGTACACCGTACAGTCGCCATACTTGTTCTGCAAATTGAAAATAAGTATGGCGATTATGTTTGGCATTTTTTTTTATTTAATTATTTCTGTAGTTTTGTTATCGGAGTTCAGCTTTAAATGACACTCATGGGAGTACCAAAAAGAACATTTCAAAAGATAATATACAGAGGAGGATTAAACAAAATAATATTGACATAATAGATAACTGATGCAGAGAAACAACAAAGGAATGCACAGAATTTATCTATTGGTATCGCTTTACCGTAACAATCAATTCTGTTTATGAATTATTAGTTTCGAGGATATATTCTCTCATCGTCTAATTAAACAATTTTTCGTCTTCAAGGCAATTAACAACGAGCTGTATTCGTTACGGCACTTTGTTTCAGTTAGTAATCTATAAGGATATCTCGTGTTTTCTCTCTTTGGGGGGGGGGGGGCGCCACTTCCTGTTTATTCTATTCTTTGTAATGGATCATCCGTAGCAAATAGTCCAGTCAACTGTATGATTTTACCCCCAAAATATTACAAGGAACCGTTTTTAAACGTTTTTGCGTTTATTTATTTTTTATGTATTTTTCCCCAGCATAACTACATGTCACAATTATTATCCGATTGAAAAAAAAACAGTTTTTGTATATCACCATTACACCATAATGAAGGTTGAGTTCAAATTTTGTGAAAATCGGACCAAAACGGCCGGACAAAATGGCCGCCGTGAAGAAATAAGTATATCAAAGTTGTGGACCCTGTAGAGGTCACAAATTTAATCCAATTTTGATGAAAATTGAAATGGATATTTATAGTCCAAAGATCTTGGTTTCTTTCGATATTTGCGCATATCGAATCATAACTTCCTGATGTTACGAAAAAATCGCCATTTTTAGCTTGTGGTCCCCCGTAGGTCATAAAATGGCCGCTCCTCGTACGCAAATAATGTAAACATCAGGTTGTGAACATCACATTGATCCGATTTTGATGAAACTTGAAATGCAAGTTAATAACCCAAAGATCCAGGTTCCGTTCAAAATTCGCGAATATCAGATCTTAACTTCCTGAATTATGGCCGCTGATTGTACGAAAAATCGCGTTTTTAGCTTGTCGTCCCTCTAGAGGTCACAATTTGTATCCGATTTTTAAAAAAAAATTGTGAATATTATATCACCACTACTCATTTAGATTTTGGTTCCTTTTGATAATCACGAATACCCGAACGTAGCTTCCTGGATTATGGTCCCTGATTGATCGAAAATTCGCATTTTTAGCTTGCGGATTCTCTAAAGGTCACAATTATTTTCCGATTTTAAAAACCGTTTAGATACAATTCACCATTCCAGCATAACGAAGGCTGAATTCGAATTTCGAGAAAATCAAAATGAAACTGCCCGACATAATGTCCATTCATTGTACACAAATTGTGAAGAACTGTGTAATACGAAGGTTGTGAACCGTCTAGAGGTCACAATTTTTTATCCCATTTTGATGAAACTTCAGGCCAAAATCTTCTGGATTATTGCCCCTGATTGTACAAAAAATCGCGTTTGTTTTTATTTTGTTCTCTATCCATTTCTTGCAAAATGTGGGCGTATCGTATCTGGCAGCCGCTGGTTTGACTTTAAATAGCCCCGCCCCCTCCCACTTAATAAATGAAATAGGGTTTAAGGTCTTTCTGTTCTGCTCCAATACTGGGCTAATAAAGACGTGCAATAAGAGGAAATTGTGTCAAAAGGCAATATGGCTTACTCTCATATCATTGTACATTATTACACTCTATTAATTGATTTGATTGGGTGTGGGGTCTTAAATGTCAAAGTACGGGTCATAATACGACATTGCAGATATCACACAGAATACGACTGAAAAGGAGTTCCATTTACCTTTTCAGAAATGTAAATTATATTCTGGCACATATAGATTGAAAAAGGTATTACAGTTGGGTGACACTGAATACTATTAAGTTGTTATTAGTATTGGTGTAGGGTGGGGTTGGGTAAACGTTAAAATACGGGTTATATATTTCTTTATCCCTCTTTCACTAAACTACTCTGGCACATTCGTGATTTCATGATTTAGAAGACATAAAACACCGCTTCGTTTCAGCAAAGAAATAGGTCGCTGTCAGACAAACCCTAATTTCTGAAAATAGACAACTTTGAATTTATTATTTTTCTCGAAGGCCAAGCCTGATTAGTCAAACTACGCGCCTGGTTTCACTGGAGTGGCGGTCATCTACCGATTTTTATTATATGTTTGCTCGATTCTCCTTTGTTGTTTGGCGACTTATTGTATGCCAGGTTGACTTGGTCTTTTGTCGTCATAATGTTCCACTTCGATGAATTTCGAGGATTGATTTTGGAGAAATGATATTGAAGAAATATTTTGCAAGATTTGTATTTGGAGATTTGTATTTAGAATTTTTTTTTCAGATTTGTTTTTCGTTATATTTCTCTGATGAAATGTAAATAGATGTATAGGCTAATTTTTGATTTTCTAAAATAAATTTGAAATACAATTAAAATACATTTTACAAATCTGATATGACAAATGTAAACAAATCAGATACAAATGTTAATTTTAGTGTACAAATGTCGAAACACGACAACAAATCAAGAAATAAGAATTAGGACACGAATTAAGAAATAAGGATTAAGAAAACTGAATAAAGGGCCGTTTGGTCTTCCATAATTCAGAATAACTCAGCACTAAGCCTAGTTACTATTTCTTTCTAGTCCCGTAGGATCTAACCACTGCGTCAATCATTAACAATTAATTGGTAAATCAATAACCACCACTTTTTGACTGATCGTATCACTACTATTCACTGGGCACATTATATTTGTCAACAATGTATAATGAATAAAACACAACTCTGTAGTTCACAAGCAGAATTCTTTTGAATATTATCCACATTATTCTATAGTATCCTTTTGATTAGGGAGTCGCGATGGCTTAGCGAGTAGGACGTTGGCTTGTAATCCTTGAGATTCCATGTCCGGTCCCTGTGTTGTCCAAAAACGTTTCTCGGGATTTATCAGAGCGGTTATCGCTGATAGGTGTCAACAATATATTATCGGAAGTTCGGATGAACACACATTAGCATTTCGGGCAAGATCAGTTGTGACTTATTAGCTGCTTTTTGATAATACAGGCCCGGTGGAGTGGGAGGGGGAGCAGTAGTTTGGCCACAAATGCTCTGTTTTTCAGGACATAACACGCAAGTAACTATTCAATGAAAGCAAGAGTCTTGATCTTAACATGGACGTGAGTAGAGCTGAGACTTCTAGAACATAGAAGAAAACCCTGCTCTACTCTATACAGATCTCTTGGTTTAAGAGAGCCTCGTTTTTTTTTGATTAGATAACTCAACAGTCGATCTCTATTTCAAGTCCATCTCACGGCTGTTGTATCTATGACATATTAGGTATTTAGAAAATCGACGAGAGATAGTTGTATTTAGACTCTTTCCTCTGATAAATTATCCATCATATAATTCACTGCAGGTTATGACCAGTTTAAACAAGCGGTTGTTAAGCACATTTCAAATTTTGTGTGAAAAGCAGGGTCTAGAGCTCTAGAATGTAAGGTCTGGTCCTACCAAAGTCGAACTCATCCAAGAACATTCGATCCTTAACACACAATTTAAGTTTCCTCGTGAAAGGTCCACAAACTTCATTCATGTAAAAGGCAGGGCCCGATGGGCCCGAAAATCGAACTCACCCAAGAACTAGTGATACTCGTTTGAAGTTTCATTTAAATCGAGTATATAATTGTGATCTCCTAGATGGTCCACAACCTTGGTATTAATGCATTTATTATATTATTTTCGGAAAAGGGGGGGTTGGCGGCTATTTGACGTTGTATTGATGCTGGAGACGGTAAATTGTGGTTATGTTTACGTTGATGGACAACTTCTTCCACAGACTCTCCAGCTTCCAAACGTCAGATAGCCGGATTTCTCTGAGTTTGGGTTAAATGATTCTGATAACATCTTATTCAGATGTAAGTAACCACGGTGACTTTAGCCCTTAAACATTCCTTTTTGTTCTTGAATGTATGTATGTCTTTTCGAGGGTGGACAATATTGAGCTCCCTGTTTTAACATGTTTACACTCCTGGCTGATTAATGTTCGTATATGACAGGTCATTTGAAACAAAACCGCAAGATAAGCCTTACACTGCAATGTGGTTAAATATCAATAAGTAAGAATTTAGACTCTTTCCGTAATAAGAATGACTCATTTACATAGACCTCCTCTTTATTAAAGACCAGCGGATGACCCAGTGCTGCACGGGTTAAAAATAGTATAATTCGGAAATCAGATGCGAAAGGCCAATTTCCTCAGGCCTGTGTTATTCCCCGGTATGAGTCACACCTATACACTAAATTTGATTTATAAACGTCCATAGTAACTACTCAGTATGTGAGGTTAAATGAACTAAACGCCAAACACAATATTTCCCATAAAATTCAAAATTAAACACACGAATTAAATTTAAAAATCAAAATCACAAAATATATTTAAAAATTAAAATCAAGAATTCAATTTAAAAATTAAGAACACGAATAAAATTCAAAACACGAATAAAATTAAAAACACGAATTAAATTAAAAACACAAATTAAATTAAAAACACAAATTAAATTAAAAAAGTAAAAACACTAATTAAATTTTAAAATCAAAAAGAAGAATTTGAATTCGAAATTTAAAAAAAATAATACGAATTTAAATTCGAAATATAAAAAAAAACACGAATGACAATTCTAAAATAAAAAAGCAAATTGAAACTAGAAACACGAATTAAAATTCGAAATTAAAAAACATGAATTAAAATTCGAAATTAAAAAAATGAAGTAAAATTCGAAATTAAAAAATACGAATACAAAATTGATCCACTTCAATTAATATCATGCCATGAAAATATTCAGACATAAAGAACACTTTCAAATCAGTACTGGAGTCGTGTTTTTCTATGGTTTCGGGCTTCGTTTGTAATGCAAAAAGAAAAACATATCTTACAAGACAATGCAGTTACCGATGACATATTCACAAACGACAAAAATAAAAATAATTAAAAAAGCGTGTAGAATGGAATAAACAGGCATCAACGACTGCTGTTCAATTTAAAACATGAATATACATCACTTGATATACATTTACGTTGCGTTAATACATTCTTTAATATATATTTAATATTCCTAATCATAAGAGACTAAAAGATACGACAATCATCTGATACAAATATTGATGTGGGTAGGTCAAAGGCATCTTAAGCGTCACTAGTATTACTTTGTCACGCAGGTGATCTTCAATGAAATAAAACATTTACGGTTAATAATATTATGTATGTTGTTTAGAGAAGTATGTGAACTTAAACATCGTACTGAAATGACAGCAGACAACGCAGGCATAAACATCGTCTTTTAATTTGCATGTGGTTGGTATCGGATTTATCTGTGTTTGTGGCCTCCAATATTGTTCAAACAAATTTACTGAAGGATGTTATTTTAAGATAATTATTTATCATCGTGGATAAACAAAGGTATTGAACGTTTCTCCAAATCTAAATTGTACATGGCTACATATGGGATTCCCCATAATAATAATATTCGAGATATTGACAATATTGTATCCCGCTGATCAGGATAGAAAATCTGGATCAGCTTATACAATCATCTCCATAATATATGCATAATATATAGACGCCTTAAACCGCCAGAATATCGTTTCAAGCCCCGTAGGTTTTCTGTTATAACCCCGGTTACCTCCCATTGTTAAAGACACCTACGCAAAAGCGGGTTATTAAAATTAAATTAAACCAATGTTAGTACCGAAATGGCCTAGTATATTTCAAATTAGTTAAATATATATATAATTATATATATATAAATCTCAAACTGGAGACTTATCTCAAAAGTTGTATTTAAGCGCTGGACTTTTCGTTGACCTTAACTGAAAGGATCACCAACGGGGGTGTAGCTATCGTTCGCCGAAATACACATAAAATAGACTAAGAATGTGTACGAAATAGAATGGAAGAAAATTGTTGCTGTAGCTTAAGAGATATTAAGGTGATACCTCTAAACAATGACTGGGTTGTTTTAAACTCAATATTCTATGAACTTTAATTGATAGAGCTGGAAAAGAGTTGTAGCTATGATGCAATAACTATCTAAGCATGTGTACAAATTAGAATGAAAAAAAGACAATGTTTGCAGCATAATAACCACCAGTCGTTGATTAAACACAGGTTGATATAATTAAAGATATTAACCATACCAAGAAGATGGATCTAACAGATTTTAACTTTATTTTATTTATATCTAACTATGTTATACCTGATCAAAGTTCAGTGTTTTATACCAGTTGTAAATTAGAATGTGCCTTTATGACAGATTATAGAGGACACCAGTCATTTTTCTATCATACCGATACCATGGCATGTTTAACTGTACCAGAAAAATTATACACTACACAGAATCTGGTTTACGATAATGGATTTCAATATTGGATGAGTAATGGTAAGTTTTATTTTAATAACAGTTTTAACTATTTTGGTAAGCGAAACATGACGTTGCATGGCAAACAGTTACGTTGTTAATTTCTTGTAAAATGTATGTAAAAATATCTTAAAGTATATTTATATCACCATGTGAAGATATGTAATGCTTTTATGTTATAGTTCTATCGTCACTATATAGATATAATGGTCTTAATAGGATTTCACATTGCGTAACTTGTGTGAAACACTATTGTTTTTGTTAAGATTCTTCTTCTTTTTATTACTATTTTTCAGAAACTACTTGTCGGATCAACTCGATGTCTTCAGTTTTACTGGGAAACTGAGTGTGGCTTAGAGATTAAAGCTATTTCGAACTTTCTGCGTCAATGCGAAATGTTTGCAATCACCGAAGTTGTCATTTTTTTTTTGAAATATTGCCGTAATATTAACAATAATTGTCGGATTTCAATAATTGATACATTTTGACACAGCCTGTAATAAGGCAAAAAACTACAACTCTTTAAATTTTCGATTTTCAATTAATCTTCGGATATATTAGGCGCTAATTTTTGAAAATTTAACTTTTGACAAAAACCTTTTTATTTATAAATACTTTTTTATGCCATATTACCCATAATTAAAGGGTCGTATGATTTTGGCAAAAATATGAACAAATTTTGTCTCGATTTGTAAAAAAACAAAGTTCATATGCTCAATGTTGCAATTTCTCAACTGTTTTATTATCGATAAAGTTTTCTGTCGGCACCGGTAATGACGTAATTTTGTCAAAAACTACAATTTTGGCGGTTATGTACCTCTTTTCGTAAGCAAATATTATTTTTTTAAAATAAGTAAAAAGATGTGCCCAGTAAAGGCGCAAAATGTCGATTTCATTGTTGCGTTATTTCGATTTAAAGGTGAAAAAAGGTGTAAAAATGGTCTATTCACAACCCATTCCGGCTTTTCATATTTAAAATATTGCTTCATTACTTCCTTATACGTGTAGCATTAATCCATACGAAGAGAATGTACATGTATGTCAAAATTAATTTGTAATATGAGTAGTTGCCGGGAAATAAACAAGTCACTTTTCATGCCATTTTGCCTGTAAAAGAGTCAATTATTATTGGATTTTCATAAAAGTGACGCCATTTGATGCGTAATGCCAATTTTGACTAGGTCAAACCAATTTAACATTTTCAATGTCACCGGAAATGACGTAATTTGGGCAAAAACTGTATATATAGCCTTCGAAACAAATAATAGATAATACTTGTTTAAGATGTTGATATTTGATACTAATCAACAAATAGAATGAATCCCTACGATAAAAAAAAGTAATCACAAAATGTTTTCTAACTTGCGGAGAAATAGGCGGTTTTCAACGGGTCACTTTTCAGGGTTTTTGTCCTTGAAGGTGTTAATTATTATTCGATTTTCGTAAAATTTCCACCATGCGATACCTAATAACATTTTTAATTCCATACAAATAATTTAAGATTTTCATTATTACCGGAAGTAACGTCATTTTGACAAAAAAACCTGTATTTTTTAGGCTTCAAAGCAGATATTTTATTCAAATGAGTCTGATTTGTAATGTGTTTAAAATTATGATATTTGATAGCAATCAACGAATAGATTGCAACCATACGATTGCACAGAAACGAAAAATGTTCTAACGGCGAACTTGTACTGTTGCAGATAAATAGACGATTTTCTACAGGTCACTTTTCGAGGTTTTGGGTCTATAAAAGTGGGCAATTGTTATTCGATTTACATAAAATTACACCATGTGATGCCTTATGACATTTCTGATTTCATAAAACTAATTGAACATTTTCACCGGAAGTACCGTAATTTTGTCAGGATCAATAATTACATGTAACAAATGTATCAAATGAATTGATATTACTGGATTTGGTTGATTCTGTTTCCATTTTATTTTATGTTCGCAATGTTTATGTGGAAATTTGTTTGTCGGTTCCATTGGTACTGGAAGTGATATGAGTTCAAGGGTAACGTGGAACTGAAAGTGACATAAGGTCAATGGTAACGTGGCACCAGTGAAACCCATTATTCCTGCTTCCGCGGGTCTAGTTTTTGTTTTTTTATTATCATGCAAAGATATATAACAGTTATATGTTACAGTTGGAACCGAAAGTGACATAAGGTCAATGGTAACGTGGCACCAGTGAAACCCGTGATTCCTGCTTCCGCAGGTCTAGTTATTGTTTTTTATTATCATGCAAAGATATATAACAATTTTATGTTACAGTTCTATTATCATGCAAAGATATAACAGTTCTATCATCATGAATGTGAGGATATGATTTTATATTATAGTCATATCATCATGCGAAGATATAAAGAAATGTAACCCGTCTTATGTTGATGGGGAATATTGGTTATATCCTGCTATATATAACAACAGTAGAGTAAAGATATATTGTCATGGGTTGTCGTCGTCACAGCCCAAGGAATTTGTAACTCTACACTATCTTAACAAAGTCATTACACCTCACGGGGAATATTCTGGACCAGCGACCAACTGCTATATCAATGAAAACCGGCTTCATGGAACGCATCAGGGAGAGACGGAGTGGGAAAAAATCAGACTGGATATAAAGGTATGTGTTGGTACACCATTTAGAAGTGTGAGTGTGTGTGTGGGGGGGGGGGGTCGTTCATACGATTCACAAAATATATATATATATGCATCGTGTATACATTTGGGGGACTAATGACGAGATTGTGCTAGAAACCACAAGTAGGTAAATCTGGTTTCTGTACACTCTTTAGCAGGCCAACTGGTTACTAGTACTGCCTCTGATAAGAACTTGTTTATCTTCGTATTGTGGATATTGTTTTTTACAGATTCTTTCATTCTTTAATTAAACACGCATTATGTAAGAGCAAAATCTGCGTTTTATGGGTCTTTCTTTAGGCCTTAAATGATATAAAACCTATTAATTAGACATTAATTAATTGATCGAAGAGATAATCAGCTCTCGGTGTCAAGGCTAGCCTGCGATATTTGTTGGATTGGTTTAACCTCACTTTCCCCACATTTGATTGTTTTGAAAAGGGATTAGGAGGTTAGTAGACCGTGGGTTTAGGACTATAGTCTGTTTTAATAAATAAGTATCACTGGTGTAAACTTCTCACTCTGATTATTGTTACTGGTGAATACTCCCCACTATCAGTTCGTCGACTATTTTACAGAGCAGTGGATCGATGTTGACTAAGAAATCTGGAACTATTTCGCCACTGTGGGGCCAAAAACAACAAATCATTTGGAAATTGGCACTGTAAACTAAAGAAACTTTTCCCGGGACATATAAATATATACACAAGTTCCTAGACTTGATTAAGACTGAACAGGAAGATGTAGAACTAACCATCAGACTAATAGAATCTGGGGCCAGACTTGCTCCCAAAAGAAGAAAGTACCGCCCCCTTGATGAGAGATTCGTAGACGAGAAAAAATTATTAAAATATTTATACTATAAAAATGTATTTATCTATTTAGTTAATATATGTATTTATTTATCTATTTACATGTATATATAAATATGTATTATACATTTGAACTTATTACATTTCAAACTGTTTCTAAATATTTATTCTATAAAAATGTTATATTTCTACTTATTATATATCAAACTGCTTATAAATATCTATACTATAAAAATGTAATTTTATTCATTTATTTACTTTGTTGAAGTGTCACAAACTTGTTACAGACTATACCTTAAATCCCCATTGATTGGTTAATTAGTTATGGTTGGGTGGACCTAGACTTTAAACAATAGATGTGGGGAAAGTGAGGTGTCCCCGTGGGATTGTAGAACGATTTGCTGAAAAACTTTCCTTCGTGACTAACGATTAAATGGATAATCGAGATTATTAGTTTTGTCTTACCGACTTCAGTAATGATGACCATAAAATTAAACCATATGTTAGTCCCGAAATGACCTAGTTTGTATCCAGTGGACGTTAAACCCCATCCATTCCTCATTCTCTCTCTAGTAAGAGAAGATCCAGTTATTCTCCACGATTGCTTTGTATTGTAGTCTGGAATAATTCTAGCAGATCATACGTTTACCATACAAACCAGCGGAATACCAAAACCATATGGTGGAGTTCTAGCTTGCTCTAATATAGTACACTACTTATCCTGTCCTAAACGTGGTTATGGTTTGGTTGATGTTCGTGACACGGGTTTCAAGTTGAGTTTATCGGTTAGTATATGAATATATCTCCATTATGGGGGCGGAGGGGTGGTGGTCACGTACAGTATTGTCATATATCCCATCGAACGTGGGGCCCCAAATGGCCCAGTGTATAAGCCGTTGGCTCGATAACGTGGAGATCTGGTGTTCGATTCTTGCGTTGGCCGAGATATTTCATTGGGATTATGATACGTGGCCCCCCTTTGTTTGTTGTGTGGGGTGGGGGCTGAACTCACATGTACACATTGCCGTGTAGGTAAAAGAAACCTTGACAGTTGGGAATTTGAAATAAACAAAGGTCGTCGCGCCGCTGCACGGTCAGAATTTTCCTAATGGCACACTGCAGGATAGTGGCCTTCTTTAGGCTCCTCGGTGCAGAAATTATGACTTAAAACCCATTTCAAATGATGACATTTCGCATCGAGCGTAATTGTATATTATGTCGTAATAATAATATCACGGCTTTTATTTTTGATACAATAATAATGACTGTGAGTACGGCATACGCTGAATAGGCCTATAGAATTCCAACGATGGCTGGTGCTGGGTGAAGGGAGGGGATGAATGAATCTGTGATGGAGTAGGGTATCTTAGACAACACATACTATCATTTTTTAGTAATAGTATTTAATTATCAATTCATTAATGATCTTCCCCAAAACAAAATCTATTTTAAACGACTGGTTAGGAGGTTAGGATGTTTATTAGTATTAATTTAGATTGTTTTATGTATTATAAATAGCGTGAGTTTAATTATATAATGTATCTTTATATTCATTGGTGAATAAGATGGAGAGAACGTTACATACGTACATGTATATATACAAACAATTATTTTTATTATTATTATTATAGAGCACATGGAAGACTGGTGGTTATAATGGATACTGTGATATAATAGAAAGAACAAACTATAGATTTGAAGGTAAAGGTGATGGGCACTGTGGTGGTTGTTATCTAGACGGAAACATTTCCTTGGAATTAGATTCTGCAACAGGTATGTTATAATATTTATAAGTAAGCGATTTAAAACTATCTATCATATCCGTTCTGTTTATTCAGCTTATATAAATTAAGGCATTTTTAGTTGGATTAAATGTTTTTAGTCATATTTTAAAATTTGATTATTCTACAGGTCGTGGAAGGCCATATTGTAGACTAGTCTACTAGGTTTTTCGTATATCCTACATTTTTCCCCTTTCTTCAAAATCAACTATGGTCGCTGCTGAAAAAGTAAAACGCGGATTCGTGTCTTTATTTTGCAGTGCCCGAATTATTAACAGCAGTAGAACCAACATGCTAAGCAAGTAGCCTATAGTACAAAAAGAAATATGTTTGACGGAAGAAATAATACGTGGACTACAAAACTAAACGAATTTTAATGTTTCTGTTACATTTAAATTATCTGATACGAATCAACTTTATCCTTTGCTTTCACTTGTAAATGGTATTATTGAATATTTGTCTCTTCTGTATAATTATGGAAATTGTTGGACGTTTTTGTCATTTGTATATATGGGTATTATGTGTACTAGTCTTCGGCCCGAGCATTCCAATATTCGATCGCACTCCTGTATTCTTATAATAATTCGATCATCAGCACTTGCATGATCATGTAGACTGCACAACTATATGGGGATACTACTCCCGTCAAAAGGCAACACCTAGTAACTCACTTTTTTCTTATTTTGAGAAACAAAGGAAAACATAATGAATGAGAATTTTAAGCCCAGCTTATCCATTGATTTAACTATTGAGTTACTAGGGTTTTTTTTCTGTGGCATAATGGGCAAGTGAAGGGAGTTGTTAGGTTGTGTCATGGGTGTAACTGCTTACAAAATCAAAAGGTTGGAATATATAGTACAACAATAAGACGCACATACCTTAGCAACTACAAATTTGGTCCTTACTCAATTTTGACGAAAACGTGAGTTACAAGGTGTTGCCTTTTGATGGGAGACTTGCAACGAGTGTGTCATGGAAGAGAGTGTGTTCATCACGAGGTTTAAAGACCATAATCAAATCTCTAGACCATTAGATGGCTCAGGTAATGAGTGGATAAGAAAATTACCACCATGTCTACGTTAAATGATACATATCACCACTCACAGTAACGATGGATGGAAAGCCTGACAATGGAGGAGACTTGGTTTATTTTCGTGGTAATGATACTTGACAATCGGGGCTATGAACTGGCAATGGGCAATCGACGGACACAAATATTGTTATAACTTAACACACCCACAACCTCTTCCTGAACAGGTTAAGTTGACAGACATTTTCAATATATTATTCATTTATAATTATTATTATTATTAATATTATTATAGCAAGAACGGTCAGCTCTTTATTTCAAACCTTACAAATGTTTTCCGAAATAAAAAGAAACCCCTAAAACTAGGGACTGTAATGTGGTTTCACTTTCTATATACATTGTAAGAATATTTACCCAACATAAAACTTATGACCAATTATGCCAATCTAGCATTTCAAATACAAACTATAAATTAACTGAAGTCTAGAGTACATTGGTAATATAAGATCCACCTAGTGATGTGGATATTTGAAACATATTTTAACATCGTACCTTTTCTCCTGAATTATTCATCAGGATTTTTCTAGCACACGTAAACATTTTTTTGTTAGCTTTATACTATTTACCCCTAGAAACAGAATGTTTGGAACATTTTATTCCCCGGATGAATTGGTATTGACTATACTATGGGCCGTTTCTTGTATGTCAAAACGATTTACTCTTTTATATGTATAGTGTATGACGACTTCAGGGAAAAAAGAATGTCATCAGGGTAAATAGTCACCACAATGGTAATACAATACGTTATAATACATAATAGAAATATATTTATAATTAATCTGGATAATAAAAGAATATTCAAGGCCGTTACAGTACCGTGTTGTTTGACTTGAATAGTTCAGAAACAGAAGTTGGGAGGATTATATTATTGTATTATCAGGTATATCTTGTATTCAACCTTAAAACAATCGACTGACGAGGCCGGGGATCTTAGCCTCAAGGCCCACCTAGCTTGATGACATATTAATTGCACATTTATAATTTTGTAAAGCAACAAACTACCAAACTTAGCAAACGCATGATTGAGTGAAATTGAGCATGCTGTAAAATTAGAATCAAAGTTGTGTCCCATCGATCAACGAAATTGTAGCCCAAACACAATATACTCAACATAAATCTATACAAAGGAATTTCCGAAATAAATACTTAAAGCAGGTTTGAACATTCCAGCGCAGGCTTTTTTGTGTCCCAAAAAGTGTGATGCAGAAAAAAACATACTGATGAGTTCACGGACGGACGGGCGGATAGTGTTTCGCCAAAAAAATTAGAAAGACCCTGTCTTGTATTTGTTCATTAAAACGAACTACAAGTAACTTTATTGCTAACATGGTAATCTCGAAGGACTGGTTCATGTCACATTTCGACATGTGCGGGGCCAAGTGGCGCCCAAGAGCAAAGGTTTCAGTGACGCCCCCTTCCAGTGCATGATGTAACTGCTTTGTTTTGTGTGATTGCGCTCAGTTTATTTTTCAGGATTAAAAAAATATTAACTTGTAAAATAATGTAAATTTATGTTTATTTCTCCTCCAACTCTCCATTTCATAGAAAAATCCTGTCTGGTCAAATGACGGTACTAAGTACAAACTTCGGAGTTCAAATAAGGAGAGGGTGTGGCACTTAATCCAAAAATTGTGAATATCAAATAAACTGTTGGATTTTGAAACCATAGTTGTATTGTGGGCAGATAGTAAGTCGATACCCGCGAGTCCAAAAATAACGACGTTATGTTTCTACTATTCTAGCACCAAACATAAGTTCACATTAAGAATGTGGACATATAATAGAATGTGGACGTATGGAAATCGCATAGACAAATGTTCACCTTATGCACTTCCTCTCTGTTCACATGGCCGTCATGGCCACCAAAACGCAACTTTCAGAGACACAACGCGGGGTGCTGTTCACATACAGTTCAAATTGGTTTTATAACACATCTGGAGTACACCTGGGTCAAAATATAAATCCTTCTGGTGATTTGTGGGATTAACCTATTTCTGAGTGGGCCAAATGTCAAAATTGGTCAGCCCGCCAATTTAACCTTAAATGCACTTCTCTGGTAAAAGAGCCCGTAGCAGTTGGAATTTGATATAAGAATAGGCCGTTGAACCCACCCCCTTACCACAATGATTGAGCCCAGTCAGGGCAGATCAGTAGGATATACAACCCCTTTTAATTTCTACTGTAATAGAATTATCTTACGAATTTCCAGGAATATCTATATACTTTTAGCCTTCTTTTCCGTAATTGTAACACCTTGTTCTTCTTTATCAACTCATTCTTTTTTCTGCACCGGCATTTGTTTCTGCTGTTAACATGTACTAATTGTGGTAGAAATGCGATGCCTGATATAACGTTTTACAGATATTAGCGATTTTTGATAGACAGCCGCCATCTTGTATTTGGCTCCGCCTCCTGTCCTTATTTAGTCTCCGGTTTTGGTAAACGTTCTTTTATTTACTTAGAGAATCTTAATTAGCCAATAGCAATCAAGTAACCCGTTGTACTTCAAATGTTAGTTTGACAGGAATAATAATAATATATCTTTGCAAAATCATAATTCAACCCTCTTTATTTTCTGAAATATGAAATGATTGGAGGGTCAGTGGTTTTGATTTGCTATCTCAGCCTTAAAGGAAGTCACTCTATAAATATTCAAAGGACCACCTTTTAAATATTTCTGGTGTGCACTTAGATAATTCCACCCCACCCGCCAAATGCGGATTTAAAAAAATCAAGATTGACAAATATATCTTTTAAATAGCAGAAATCCTTTGAAGTACCAAGAGTAATAAGTAGAATTTGTGGGAAATGCAACGTTCTATCTGGAACTTCCTCTGATGACTAACTATCAGCACCCCAGCGTGAACACCAATAAAATACAACAGCTTATAGCCATATCTTTGGTTAATCTACATTTCTGTACATATAGGTAATCCATACACCGGGTATCACAAAAAATACAAGCCGATAAGGACCATTTAACATGTTCTTTGTGTCGCTAAGTAAAATCACCCGCCCAAACGCAAACTATGTTTTGACAATGGTGAAGAAATCGCACGAACAGGCTCACTCAAACTAAATGCACGTGCATTGAAAGTTATAAATAGAGCACATTGTCGTTTATCCGTAAGGATTCGAGTACAGACTACGGCCCTTGTGTTTTGTAAGTGTTATCTTATTTAATGTCTGAGCTGTATCAACTGTTTTGTGGTGTTGATGATTGGCTTTCATTATATTTTTTTTATAATCTGATAAATGTTTTTCTCTGAACCAAATACTGTATTGACCAGTAGTAATTACGACACTATTACTAGATTCTACTGTCAGAGGATGCTTCACGACAACATTATCCCTATTGGGTCCACGATCTGGTACGCGCAGATTGCTACGACACGCCTCCATACCAATCGATGGTACACGGGTCCGGATCCAGGATTATGTCGAGGGGGGGGGGCATACATTGGAGCAAAGGGTAATACGTTGCAACCTTGGATTGCTTGGGCGGAGACAATGCGAAAATTATGTTTATATCGTCTAATAAAGAGCAGATATGTGAACTACAACAGTAACAAAGCAAACGAAAATGAAAATCAACTATGTCGCTGGTGATTTGTTTATTTTTTTCGTGCAATAAAATAAGTCCTCTATTGGTCATTGTCGACGATATTTCTACCTCCGACTGCAATGGACAAATAGAATCGGAACCTTCTGTAATTTTCCCCTCGCTGTGAAATATGAGGTAAGTAAATGTGAATTTTTTTGGTGTCGTTTTGTATCGATTTCAAAATGTCGACCATTTTACTTGCACTTCCATTTATTTTCACCTACGCAACCGTTATCTACGTGTAATTGATTTTGTGAACATTTTCATTAATTCACCGAACAATTATCACCGTTTATCTTGCATCAGCTACTCGACAAGTTTTAGCGAGAATTTCATTTTCTAAGAAAGTCAAAACATCATTATTTCTGTCTTTTGCTTCATAGGTTGTCAACTCTAGCTCACTATTATAAGATCATAAGTATCATTCTCACTTATAAATCATTCACACCTCCAAACGTTTGAATTTAAAGTTGAAAATGCTTTTTTTGCCAATAGTTCAATAGTTAATTATAGGAATTATTGGGTTATTAACAAGGTAGAACTGTTTATAGATACCATCGATTTTACTGTAAGGCTTTACTGTAATACATTTTAAAAATACAACTTGAAAATATGATTCTCGCTTTTAAATCTATCCACTATTGACACCAGACCCAACTCTAATAACTGGAAAGGTGAACTTTGTGTAATCTTGATATTGCAGACATGATGATGGCCGATATTGTCTTGAGTTCTTGTCTGTTTTTGGTAAGTTTTTTTTTCTGAATTGAGGTTGTATACCCTAAATTTCCTGACTCAACCGTTTCTTGAGCATATTGATTTGTATTGTGTAATATGGATGAGATTTTAATTTTTTGAAATATAATTTTCAGCTGACCATAATTGGTGGAAATGCCAAGAATTATATCCTGGATAGTAAGTAATATCAAGATACTTTATTCTAACCACCCTCTTTATGTGTGTGTTTGGGGAGGGGGGGGGGGTTCTACCTATGAGTTGATGACCTGTGCATATAGCGGCTTGGTTGGCCTAATGGTTAAGCTTGCGTGTTGGGTCTTAAGGTAATGAATGACTTGATGACCTGTGCATATAGCGGCTTGGTTGGCCTAATGGTTAAGCTTGCGTGTTGGGTCTTAAGGTAATGAATGACTTGATGACCTGTGCATATAGCGGCTTGGTTGGCCTAATGGTTAAGCTTGCGTGTTGGGTCTTAAGGTAATGAGTGGCGTGACATAAGGCCGGTTGTACAACCTCTTTGGCTTTCTGTGGGTCCTCCGGTTTCCTCCCACTTAAGGACGAATTATTGAAATAAAATTTAAACCACAATGTTCGAAATGGTCTAGTTTGTATCTACTGGGCGTCAAGGCTAGCATGATTTTTGTTGGATTGTAGTTCGATTTTCAGTCAAATTTTCCTTCGTGATTTACAGATTAACCCACGACCATATCCTTAACGTTTGTGAGAAATTGGTTCATAATTGTCTAGCGAGAATTTTATACATTGTCAGCTACTTAATGTCGAGTATAATGCTGTAAATAGAATGGATGTGAGGCAGTTGCAACATTCATCATTTGACAAGAAACTTCGAGCATTACGTTGTCGGTCACCAGGGGTCTTGTGGACCCCCCTCCCCCTTCCTTTCAACATTTTGCTGGTTACCGGTGTCTAAACTGTTCTGTAGCTTTGTATTAGGAATCGTTCTTACTGATGATATTGGTTTGGTTATTCTAGTAATCTAGATCTGAGAGCAAATTACGGTACACTACCAACCCCATCAAACGACTATTCTGCGTGGAACATGACAATTACGATATTTTTAGATTTGTATAGTTTCAAAAAAATCTTATAATTCCTATCGTCACTGATAATACCTGAAATATTTTGATTTCGCTTGATTGATTATTGTTCAGTCTTGATATGAAGGTGTAGTTTGATGGTATTTGAATAAAATTATTCATCCCTAAACCTTTGTCTGGGGTCTGAGATTACCCCTGTTACCGACGTGTACGCACAAGGTTTAAATAGATAAACGAGACTACTAGTTTTGTCTTACCGACTTTAATAATGACCGAGGCTAAGCAAAACTTCGTTCGCTTGTTCTAAGTTAATAGTGGATCAATTTGACCTAGATGTAATTTGTGGAGCAAATTCTTTTCTATGAAAAACATTTGAAATTACTTTTTCAATCATTCAGCTGGACATTTCCACATTTAGTACTGAACTATATCTAATAGACAATGTGTTAAGAACGGATATTGAATATTTTATGACCAAATGTTATCTTAAAACTTAGTAAATACGTCCACTGTTTAATTGTCGAAGTTCTACATGATCCCTGGTACAAAGTTTCGGGGATGGAATTTCGAAGTCGTAAACGAATTGATGTCTTTATTTAAAATTACTGAAAACAAAGATAGGTTTTATCATACTACTCGCACAAAATCTAAAGATGGAGAGTATTTTGGAGTTTGATTATATTGACTTGGTGTGCTGAAACAGGTTCAAAATTTATAGTCTTGATTGTAGTCGATATTTAGACATCTGTGTGAAACTTTGTGATTTCCCATGTGATGTTTACCCTATGTGATTTGTATCGCATATTCCGCTGCTGTTTTTATGAAAGATCGATGTTTTATCTTTGTCTTTCAGTTACTGTCAATTGTGGTACAGCAAGGGGCAACAATCCAGTTGTGAATATATTAACCGATGTGGCTATTTCTGCTCGAGCACGTTGTTATGGTGGTGATCAAACTTTTACAACGACCGATAAAGTTCATTACACCCTCTCTGGTACTTTAACATCGGCTAAGAAAACCTGCAGATGGCATGTAAGTATTTATAAAATATATGGCGAGAAGTGGTAAGCCTACTTGGAATCTGAGAATACCTCGAAAAGCAAAATGAATAAGTTATGATTTGTTTATTTTAAACGGCAGTCTAAATACCTTGTCAAAATTTAATGACTATCCTTAACGCCTGTTTAATCTAGATTATACATACTAAATTCAAAATGCGCTGAAGATAAATTGTCGGTATGATTCTTTGATGTTGCAAGTTATTTTGCGCAATCATCCGGACAAAATTAACAAATATCACAACCGTACGAAAGACCAAATACATGTCTTGGCAATAAAATAGCAAATTGCCCCCACCCCTTCAATTAAAAGAAATTGGAATTTAAATTGTAATTTTACAAAACTAATAAGTGCAAGTTTACCTATCCGATGCCTGGACCTGGTCAACACCCGTTCCCAATTACTGGACATAAATTTGGAATGACCCTTCTAGTCTTTCATACAATCGGAAACCCATACTTGCACTAAAATACATATAATTGGTTCAGTAGTGTTTTAGTTAGTCGGCCATACCTACAAATGGTTGGGTGGTTGTGTGGAAGAGGAACTTTTAAATGTGTCCCCGCGCTGAACAAAACCTGAACTATTTGTTTTGGATTGTTTCTCAGAATTTTGCACCTAAACAAATGATCACCCACAACCATTCGCGTTAGTTAGTGATTTTAACTTGACAAAATATTCCCGGAATAATCGTCATTTAAATTAATTAGAAATGATTAGTGATTACTTTATTTAGTCATGTCTTTAGACTGGCCATATTTCGAATATCGTTAGCAGTCATACCTCTACAACGTCGTGTAACTGTAAAGCAGTAGGACAATTTCGTATTGGCCTGAAATTAATCGCAAGCATTAAACATGGACGCCATTGTTAATCGAATCAATGACGACATAATAGCGTCTATTCTTAAACGAATTGATCCCTTAACCCTAAAACTGCATCGAAATATTCAACTCGTAGATCTAGTCAAACTAGATTCGTGTACTGTATTTAATTTCACGATTTTTCAATTGGGCAAAATTTTAGAAACCATGCCAAATTAAAGGAACTGTAGGTTTGTATATCATGCCGTGAGAGCTTGGCAGATCTCCAGATCGCCAAAACTAAACGATACCCCTCGAGATAATGGCGAATTGAAAATTAAACATGGCCTTTTCTACGAAACGTAACGTATTCTACAAATTCGTGATGAGATTGGTCCTCCGATGATTGTTCGCCGATGAAAGGACCGCAATTATTTTAGTCCTAAAATCTAGGTATCGAGGTTACTTACCTGGGTTAAATACAATCATTTTTTTACAGAAACGTACAGGATCTTATACTTACGCTGTAGACGTATTGGTAAGATATGGTGAAGTTGGTAGTCTAATTTTAACCAAAGATAAAATAAGAACCGTCGTTTGTACATATGATCAATATGGTAAAGACGCCTCGCCTCAACATCAAATTCTAAACAAGTAGGTGTTTTTATCTTTACCAAAACTTCAAATGGACAACAAAAGCACCATGTTCCATAGGCCCTTTGCCTTGAAGTCGAGCATTCCATTGTCGAAGTCGCCGAAAGTAGAAACTGGAATTAATGTTATGGTTCAGTGTATGCATTGGTATGCAAGAGCCCTTGGCAGTTGGCATTCGATATAAGAGGTCTTAGTGCCGCTGCTGGGGCCAAATGTCCCCTGTAGCAACACTCTATGTCCGTCACCGTTAGCTCAGTGAGTAGGACGTTAAGCCAATTTTAATTTAAACGTGATCATGCTTGAATACCAATTCAGTTTGTATATTACCAACGACTACCTTTTCAGAATTTGTTCTACATATACATGTATATTTGCAATGTTGGATATTTCAGCTTTATTGCACCCCGTGAACTTGGTACTATTGTTGGATCTATTGTACCCAGCAATCAATTAAAACTGAGCATTCAAGATGTTCATAATAAAGATGTTAAAGGCGATATGAATATTGATAGAAAATATACCATATATGGACAATACAGCGGACCCAGTGAGTAACATTTTTCATGTGTTTAATTTGGTATTTTGAATATAGTCGCTGGGTTAGCCACTTGGTAGTTAATTGCGTGCATGATGCTATATAAGTAACTACGAAGACCGCGAATCTTTGTTCAGAGACTGATTTGCAGGGTTTTATTCAGCTAGGTCATTTAGTAGTCCTTTAAGTTGTTTTTTACTACATTGGTTGAATTTATTTCAGGTAAAGGTGTTGGATTAAAGCCGGTTCATTGTGATGCAGTGTCTCCTTCTGGAAAGCGTTATGCTATCTTGCGAGCTGGGTAAGTTGTCATTTGAGTTTTCAACTGTATATATGGCAAATTCCCCCCCCCCCAAGAACATTTAATGTCAGTACCGACGAACAGCACTGGTATGCAAGTTGCGGTCTACCCCACTTCTTAGATACTCTACACACGACTAATGGAACATTTTAATGACTCAATTTGTTACTGAAATTACTACGTTAAAAACCGGATTTGAATATTTTAGATGTGGCGATGGATTAGTATTTAGAAAATCCGACGGCTTTACGACTACTGGTAAAACATTTCGTAGTCCTTATTTTGAAGGATATCATTTAGATGACAGCAAAAGTTTATCGGTTGAATGTAATGTAACCTTGTGTACCAATTGTGCTGGGGTAAGTTATTTATTTAAAACTTATTTAAATGTGATTTGTCATTTTAAAGTGGGCAGTGATCATTTATATACTATTCAAAAAAAGTAGGGGATATTTGATTTTTAAGTGTTATTAAAGTCACCTAATGAAAATGACGAAGAAACAAATGACAAAATGAAGTTCACATTCATCGATTTATTCCAAATGATCGTTAGACTAAGTAAGGCACAGACTGACCATTATAAGGGTAAAATGATACCCGGGGTCAAACAGCAAAGTTACCACAGCATCACAACAAAGTCAGTAACGGGTAAATCCTCCTCTGTTTGCCAAACAAGCATTGATCCGACGTGGCATACTCCCAATGAGACGTCTGAGGTCATTTTGGTGCAGATTGTCCCATTCCTGTTGCAACACAGCAAGTTCTTGGACATTAGAGACTTTTGGCAAGCGTAAATTCCTAGTGCGTATCGCGTCTGCGTATGGATTTTGTGTGTGACGTCATCAATGTGTGTGTGTATTTCTCATACGTGCTACGACACACGGATACGAAAGCCCGTATCGAATAGCTTTCACACGGAGAAGATCCGTATAACATTGTCGTCTTTTTAGACGCTGAAATGTTGTATCGTAACGTTTTTATAAATCTGTGCATCTTAGAACACGGAGGTGTATGTTTGATGTGAATTTAATCATAATAAAGACTGGAATTTAATCATTATTTTTGATGGGTTTTTCATACTTTTCCTGTCCGACTGCACGCTGGTTGATCTACGCGCTAGATTTAGGTAAATATGGGACCTTGCAAATCTGTAAATGATGTGATTCTATGGTAAAGGGGTGTAAATGATAAATTAGCGAGGCAAAAAATAGCTGTCGAAGTCAAAGACCCCCTTTTTTTTTTAATAAGATGCGACATTTTTTTACGCACGCACTCCGAAAAATTGCAGGCAAGGCACTTGACTAGCACTGATGGTGATCTTGGTAGATAACTGCCATCACGCTGAACAGAACTAAGCTCAGCTCAGTGACGCATACGTACGCGACGCAAGAATCTGCCAAAACTCTAAAACTACTCTGACGCAACGTGTCACGTATACGATACGGATACGTGATACGGATAGGGTAAATGCCACTTGCCAATAGGACGTTGTTGACGTTGACGTAACCTCTGTCCAAGCATGTCCCAGACATGATCGATGGGGGAGAGGTTGGGACTCGGTGCTGGCCAAGGTGATGTTCTGTTGTTGGAGGTAACCTGTAACGATCCTGGCCCTGTGACATCTTGCGTTGTCATCCTGGAAGATGAAACGGCGGCCATGACGTCGTGCGAACGGCACAACATGGACTGCCAAGATGTTGTCCCGGTAGTACTGGCCTGTAACACGCCCTGCAACAACATGTAAAGCCGTTCTTCCAGCAACAGTGATGCCTCCCCACACCATAACAGAACCACCCCCAAATCGATCATGTCTAATGACGTTAACGTCTTGGAAGCGCTCGTTTCGACGACACCACACCCTCCTTCGTCTGTCCAAAAAATCAACAGTGAACCTTGGCTCATCTGAAAACATCACATTGCTCCAGCGTCAATTATCCCAGTGTTGACGACCCCTACACCAACGACGTCTTGCCTGAATGTGATGATCTCTCAAACAAGGGATCACACGAGGACGTCGGGCGCGAAGGTGACCCCTTTGCAGTCGATTCCGAATCGCCTGACCACTCTCACACCAGTGTGTTTGAAGACGAGCGCTGATCTGATTTGCTGTGATGACACGATTTCTCACGGCCAAGGTACGGATAAATCGATCCTGGGCTTGAATTGTCGCCCTTGGTCGACTTGAGCGTGATCTGTCCTGTACAGATTGTGTATCACCGTATCTGGACCATAGCCTGCTTATGACAGACTGAGAAACATTCATCGTCCGCGCCACAACCGCCAAGGGCACGTAACCTTTCATTTTGGGTAAGCCGACGCATATCAATTTGTTTTCTGGTCACTAAAATAATTAAACTGATGTTTCCACCCTGGAATTCAATGCCACAATGACTGTAACATTCAAAGTCAAGAGTCGTGCAAATCTTGGGTTGGACCCCCCATGATGATCCCAAGCATCACCTGCATTCCATGCGGTAGCTATTGGTGCGTTTGGGCGTCACATGTAACTGGAAATGTTTCTTCTGTTAGGTACTGTAGTGACTTTTTTCGTAGTCATTAGCATATTTTAGTATTATGCCTCCAAAATCAAATATCCCCTACTTTTTTTGAATAGTATATTTAACCCTGGATACTTTACGCTCTGTGTTGGCCTAGCTTGGCTAAGGTTTGTATTGTTTTAACGAATCCACACATTTTCCTATGCAAAAGTTACTAGAATACCTACTAACGGATTCCATTTTTCGACATCGGTTTTAATATTTGGTTTCAAAAGTAGTATCAAGCGAAGCAAATCAGGAACAGACTAGGAACCAAACTACATTTCTGGTTGTCCAAATACAATCTTGGCCGATAACATGCGCTTTTAGGGGGGGGGGGGGGTTATGACGGCCAATTTTCACTTTTGACAAAATTCATTTTCGATAATCCTATTAATGGACAATATATTGCTAACGGGTATTCATATTATAAATACACTTTGATTAATATTATCTTAAGATATTCCCAGTTAAGTAACTCAGTATGTTAAAATTTATGACAATTATGCACATTTTATGTTCTGTGGGTCTCTGACCCTTGAAAATGAAACTTAAGTACCGTGTTCCTGGATCTACGACCGCAAGTTTGAACATATTCCCCTTGACTAGATTGAACAGTAGTTCAGAAGTTGTAATAAATCGTACTCAAATCAAACCTCCACGTATACCTCGGTATTGAAACGATCCCTGAACTTTGCAACTCGATTATCGTGGGTTTACATTTTATCTGGAAGGCGCGAGACTGGTATTGGCGATCATATTTTATTTGGAGGATATCTGCAGCTGGGTCGGTAGTCAATCTACATTTAATGACGAAATATGCAGGATATTGCGTGAAGGACTTGATATATGCAGAGTTCAAGAAAGATAATACCTTTTGGATTGTTCATCATATAATGCGATATTTTCAGTCATCGTGTGCTACCGTGTGTAATGGACCACCAACATATCCAGTAGCTAACGGTAGAAGAGGTACCTGTGTAGGAGGATATAATTACAAGTCTACATGTACATATGTTTGTAACCCTGGCTATGGTAAAAAATTCGCTGGTATTTCTACTTGTGGGCCAGATGGACTTTGGACAGTTCCACAAATTACTTGTGTCGGTAAGTTTGTATTACACCATGATGTTCCCTGAATTTTGTTATTAATCCGATAACAATGGTGTTATAAACTGAGTTCATTTTCTCTCGTGAAGCAAAGAAATGCATTTACAAAAGTGTCCGTTGGGACCCCAGCCCCCGATCAGATTCGGTAAACCGTTCATTGTCGGGCAATGCATTTCCGTTTTTCGGGCATCAACATCGGGATGAGACCACGTATCGTAGAAGATTTGTATTATGTAATCGTCGCGGTTTTAAGGTTTTTTTGTTTAATACAATATTAACCCCTCGCGCAAAACATTTGTGAAAACTCACTTTAGTTCTGAAAATTAAGGGGACATTCCCGGAACTAATGGACTTCATTAACGTCGGGAGGGGAAATACTTACAAAAAAGATGCAAATTTCTAGATTATAAGGCTAAAGTTATTGTAGTACTATTGGACTTCTTGTGTTGTGATCGTAGTTGTATAATACAGCATCAATGATATAACTTTACAAAGCTGAATTGACTTTGAAGGTACCTTGTTCTCAACAGATACTGGCTGCTTGGAATATCTGGGTGAGCTGTAATGGAGCTCGGTCTACATCCTAATTTATACCCCCCTAATTGCTGCACATTCAAGATTAACCTTGACGTTAATTTATTCCAAATATGGAATAAAGCCCTATTTTTCCACTCCACTAAATGAGGTGATACTGCCTTATTTGATCTGCCAACCATAGGTCAAATAACTTGAAGAATTTTGACACTTATGATTTTATGTATAGCTATATATTCACGTTAAGTACGTGTGATTTTATTTTAAAAGTTTAAAAATTTTCCCCAAGACACAATATAGTCTAAAGACCATATTCTTTATTTTGGTCAAGGATGTAAGCTGATATAATTGAAAAATATGCAATATATTATCTTAGCTCAAGGATGTGGAACCCCACCAGCTATAACATATGGAAGTAGAACATTTAGACTCACTTATTATCCCAATTATGCAACTTACAAATGTAATGCTGGATATAATCTAATTGGATCTGGAATAGTTAGATGTTTAACAAGTGGAAAATGGGCAGCGAGACCATTCTGTAGAGGTAAGTATGTGTTACTAATAGCCCTGTCAATCCAGAAATCGACATTCTTCGGTTTGAGGTTATTGGACATGGCAACGTTCAAACATTCGCCGTTGTATGAATTGGGGTGGGGACGGTTAATGGATACTATTTAACCTTAAAAATGGCGTACGTATTCATACAAATTAATTAGTTAACAGATTACACTCGGGTAAAGTGTAGAGAAATAAGAAGCTTTACAAATAAACGATTTATTTTCTTAATAAAACTTCAATGCCCGATTCTTTCTGCAGCTAATTAAAGCACAAAGTTTTACGGTATTTTTATTATATATATATATATATGAAATTATGAACATTACATTATTTATTTAAGTCAAGAACTGCGGAACTCCACCAGGTATTACATACGGAGCTAGATCATATCGTTTTACTACTTACCGAAATATTGCAACCTATAGATGTAATCCTGGATATTATTTGGTCCGATCTGCAAGAGTCCAGTGTTTATCCAATGGAAAATGGGGAACCAGACCATACTGTAGAGGTAAATATTGTAGATACCCAGTACGTATTAAACCTACCATCAGTGTTCTAATTGTCTTCATTAGCTCAGTGCTAGAATACTAGGACGAACGTTAAACCTACATTTCATTTGTGTTCTGATTGCTTTTTATACGCCCACATTTTCATGTGGACGTATTATGTCGTCGCCCCTGTCCGTCCGGACGTCCGTCCGTCCACAATTTGTTTGTGGACTCTCTACAGGTCACAATTATCCGATTTTGACGAAACTTGAAATATAGGTTTATCCCCATCAGATCTCGGTTCCTTTCGATATTGGCATGTATCGGATCAAAACTTCATGGATTATGGCCCCTGATTGTACGAAAAATCACGTTTTTAGCTTGTGGACTCTATAGAGGTCACAATTTTGAACCGATTTTGATGAAACTTGACATGCATGTTTGTAACCCAAAGATCTTGGTTCCTTTCGATATTTGCGGCTATCGGAATGTAATTTCCTGAATTATGGCCCCTGATTGTCCGAAAAATCACCCTTTTTAGCTTGTGGTCCCTCTGGAGGTCACAATTATTATTCGATTTAAAAAACCGTTTGATTATATCACCGTTACACCCTAAAGAAGGCCGAGTTCGAATTGCGGGAAAATCGGACGAAAATTGCCATACAAAATGGCCACCGTTTGTACGCGAATACTGTTAAAAAATGGTATATCAAGGGTGTGGACCCTGTGGAGGTCACAATTTTGATTCGATTTTGATGAAACTTCAAATTCATGGTTATAACCCAAAGATCTTGCTTCCTTTCGATATTTGCGCATATCGGATCGTAACTTCCTGAATTATGGCCCCTGATTATACGCAAAATCCCCCTTTCTTTAGCTTGTGGTCCCTCTAGAGGTCACAATTATTATCCAATTTAAAAAAACGTTTGATTATATCACCGTTACACTGTAAGGAAGGTTGAGTTTGAATTTCGGGAAAATCGGACCAAAATTGACAGACAAAATGGCCGCCGTTTGTACGCGAATACTGTTAAAAAAAATGATATATCATGATTGTGGATCCTGTATAGGTCACAATTTTAATTTGATTTTGATGAGGATGGTTGAGTTCTAATTTCGTGAAAATCGTACCAAAATTGCCGGACGAAATGGTCGCCGTTTGTACGCGAATAGTGTAAAAATATAGTATATCATGGTTGTGGACTCTCTACAGGTCACAATTCTTATCCGATTTTGATGAAAAGTCACATTTCTAGGTTGTGTACCGTCACACCATAATCATTGTCGGTTTCGAATTTCATTAATATCAGACTGGAACTGACCAACTAAATGGCTGCTCCCAATACAGTATGAAATACAGGACTTAAAGATGTAGGAAAAATCACTTTCGGTATTGCTTGTTCTCTGTCCATCTCTCGAAAATGTGGGCGTATCCTGCCTGGCAGTGCCAGCCTATCTTTTGCTAAACGAGGCGGACTTAAAGGAGCTATAATGAGTACTTGCCTGTACATATGGCGATAGTTACTATTTCGAAGGGGCTTGCTAACTACTATAACGGGTATATAGCCGTACTGAAACCTTATGCGACCACGAAAAACCATGTAACAACGGGTCGTCCGAGACCTCACACATTGGAGGCATTTCCGACCCAGGTTTATCCTTGCCAGTGATGCAGGGCGGGGGGTCTGACAAGGACAGCTGTCTAGTCGTTCGGATGGGACGAACGACCGGGATTCCGTGTGCACATTGGAACTCGATATAAGAGTAGGCCGTAGCGCCGCTGCCCGGGCAAAATTTCTCATAGCACTTTGGTGTATGCCCGTCTTCCATTAGCCCAGGTTATGTGCAGAAGAGTAGGACGTTAAACCCATTTCATTTCGAGGCATGAATGTATTCAAATACGGTCAAACTTTGCTTCATTTTAATACTGCATAAGTCCCCCAGCTCCGTTATTTCCGATATGCCAGTAGTTACAAAAGTGTTTAGTTATCTACATATATAGCAGTTTTTAAACATTAAAAATATACAGTATTTAGCCTCTACTACAGAACAGTACGATCCTAAGTTGAATGGTTTATTATACGTGACTTCATTACAAACCTTGGGCCAACCTGTTTCACAGAATTACTAACGAATTATCCCTGTAACGGATGCCTGTCTAAAACACGTGCGTTGACTTGCACGCCTCGTAGTCATTGGCTCAACGGCTCGTGCAATGTTTACTTAACACCTAACTGCTTCGGGCAAAATGATGCATTTTACTCATTTTAATACCCATTTACACTAAATAGGAAATATTTTTTAACTACAAATACTTCAAACGTCTGTATTTTTCTTTTACCTCAAAAAAATGTTTGAGAATTTAATTTGTCGGAGTAAAAAAGTTAATATGCCGTACTCATTAAGCCTCGTCGATGTCATGCTTATCAGTGATTGTAGCGGCCAAGCGAATATTCACTGCGGGATCAGTTTGACCTTGGACATCGGTTCTTAAAGTAATTGACCCAATTAGGTTGGTAATCGAGCCCATCTTTCCACGGTGAGATATCAATGTTTTGTCCGTAAGTCATGTTTGCAATGTCAAAGACTAGATCATATTGGGTTAAATTATCTAGTGTTTAAAGTTATATAGTTGTATTACAGCTAGAAACTGTGGAACAGTTCCAAACATTTCAAATGGGCGACGAACATATAGAAGCACTTACTACCCCAATTACGCAACCTACACATGCAATGCTGGATATAATACAATTGGATCTAGAACAGTTAGATGTTTGACAAACGGAAAATGGGCAGCGAGACCATCCTGTAGAGGTAAGCACAGAATTGCCTTTCTAAAGTTCTAGACATAAGAAGAATCGGTTGGACTCGAGGGTACATTTGGGCATGGATTATCCAGTTCAACAACTACCGGTTTATTGTGGAACGGTGGCTTCGGGACAGTACTTTATCCATAAGTATAAGATTCTAAAGTACCTTCATCCAAACCAATATGCAATTATTCCCAATCCAGGTAATGCGGGAACCATCCTTTGACGTCATTGACGCAGTGACGTTAAATATCGTGGGGTGGGGGCGGGCTTAATCATTCATCGCCGTAAAAACGAGGTAAAAGTTAATGTATTTAACCATCAATGCTGACAGACATATGTGTAAAGGGAGTCATAAATTGATAAATCGGTATATATTGTGTGCATATGACTGAAAAGTGGCACATTTGATAACACTATGTAAATTTACATACAATATATAGATACGCGCATACCGCTGCTAAATTGGTCTCGAATGAGTGACAACACCACTGACTACACCAATCTGAAGAACTTTGAACAATGCACCAATTTTCAACAATTTGATACACATTTATCATAAACAAGATATAGAAAGTGTTATAGTATTTGATACAATATCCAGATCCTCATTAAAGTAGCAAATTTGTCTTGCTCCATTCGCACCAGAAATCTTTAATTTTGAAACTAGTGTACGTTACAGATCTTGGAATGGAAGATTGCAAGTCAGTTGGAAGATTGCAAATCGGTTGACAAAGAATTTTATTCTAAATATATAATGGATTCAAAAATAACGTTCACGTTTCTATTTGGGAGCGTTATTGCATGTGACTACATGCAAACATCGCACAGATGGCCCAGTAGGGGGTTTAATACGTAGCAATTGTGAGTGGGTACACAAAGCTGGTGTTATTTGGACATCTTTTTTTTAACCGTGACAAGACTTTTCCAATATAAACAAAACCAATATAGGACGTTTTTGTATTATGATGGCGTGTTTTAACCGATACCTATCGAAAATACACACCTGCTTTAAATAACTGAATATTCAGATTTAAATGTAATGCTATTACAGCTAAAAATTGTGGAACCCCACCAGGCATTACATATGGATCACGAATCGCTAGAAGCACTTATTACCCCAATACCGCAACCTACTCGTGCAGAAGTGGCTATGATTTGATCGGATCCAGAACCGTAAGATGTTTAACAACTGGAAAATGGGCAAACAGACCATACTGTAGAGGTAAGAATTTTAATTTAAGAGTTAATAAGTGGCCAACATCTGCACTTAATTCAAAACCTCCATAAGTACCCCTTGAATCCACTACAAAACGTGTTGGTCAGTTGTCATTGCGGAACCTGGCAGCGAATTTGATTCCCTACGATTTGATGTTTCTTATCTGCAATGACATGGGCTTTTGAATCCATGAATTTATGCATCACCCGTGAATCAGATGTTTTCAAAGGCATCCCTTTTTTAAACAGTTTCTTTACTCGTCTTAGTGGATTTGTTATTGGTTAAAGGACAATATTGGTGCCAGTCATTATCACTTATGTGATAGAACTGATTAAACACTTTCCAAATATAATATTAACAGTGATCATCGCTACCATAGAGGAGTAATAAAGGATTCATGAATCGGAAGTGACGAACGGCAAAGGAAAACACGAGTTATTCCTCTATATAACTGAAGTGACTAGTGATAACAGATACATGGGCGAATATCTGCTCACTAATAATTCCCTCGAAGACCTAAAGTTGCTGGGGGGTTTGGATGGCCTAGTGGTTTAGAGTGCCGCGCTTCAAACTCTAGCTGGCCGGTCACCTCTGGCTTGCGGCTGTGGTTTCGAATCCTGGTGGGAGCGTATGTGGCATGGAGATAGGGGCGCCTTCTCAACCTCGTGGGTTTCCTCCGGGCACTCCGGTTTCCTCCCACTGCTAAAGACCCCTACGCGCAAGCGAATTATTGAAATAAAAAAATTAAACCATATGTTAGTCCCAAAATGACTTAGTTTGTGTTGAGTGGACGTTAAACCCCATTCCTCTCTCTCTCTCTCTCCCCTAAAGTTGCTGTGTGACACTGAGAGAATATCTTACAATTCATAAAAAGAATTGACTGCCACTAGATAAGAGAACGCGAAAGAAAAGAAGAAAAAAGTCAGTGCATAACCATGTTTTTATAAGGTAGGGGAGACCGGGGCACATTGAACCACCATGGATATATCCTTTATAAATAATACTATACAACCCAACACTATACAGAAGTGAGAACTTCTTAGACCATTTCTCCATCAATCAGCCACATGTTGTCAATTATTTTTTTAGGCAGTGAATTTTTCAAAAGCGCTTAAAAGAGAAAAAATTTCCATACATGTTAACTTCTTAGCCTAGGAAATTCTTGTACTTAAAATAAGTTCATATATGTCTATAATATACAATCCAGATAAACCGGGGTTTGATCCATATAAGAGGGCATATTGATTTTTTTAAATTTTGATCATGAAACTGATGGGGCAGATTGAACCATAGTAACTATATTTGTAACCTTAAACTGTGTTTAAGGTAACAATTGATAGTCTAAGACCCCTTACGCAAGTTCAAATAGGTTCAAACGCACAATTGTCAACACACATCATTACAGTTTGTATTGAAATAAGTAATTCTCACAAATGGTGAAGACTGGACCATTAAAATAGTTACCGAACAATTTTTCTTTGCATAGTATGCTGTAGGCCTAATGACGTATTACGCAACTTGCGGCCATGACACCGCAAAGGAACTCTACAGGAAAAACCACTACTGTGGCTTGAGTAAGACGGAAGACATCAGTAGTGGAACCATTTCAGCGGGGTACTTTGAACCATGGTTCAATGTTCCTCAGTGAATTATAGACTATATCATTTAATAATTTGTTTAGCCTAAGAAATTCTTGTATGTGTAATCTACAATCTATATAAACAAGGGCTTGATCCATTTTGATTTTTTAAATATCTTTGGAAATAAAAACAAGATTTAGAATATCAGTTTATCCAAATCTGTAGGCATATCGTATAAAAGGAATTAAACTTGTTCGAAACTTGGCTGTGCCATGCATGGGCGCAATGGGTCTCCCGGACCGAGTCGCTCGTCAGCAAATCAGGCTGTCTGAAGATTGGACCAACTTTTGAATCACTACAAAAGTTGAATTGATCCCACCAAACTGCCAACTTATGTGCATTTTACGGTGATTTGTAGGAGCCTAGGGAATCCAGACTCTTGTTTCGATCGTTGCACCGATGTCAAATCGGTGGATATTTGTTTTGAACTATACACTGCTGATTGTTTGCAGATTCATTAGCTCACTACGAAATAAAGTGAGGTTTAAGATCTAAATCCAGATCTATGTTAACATGGAATTTTTATCGGTGTTCAATTCCCCAATTATTTGGTTAAACCTGCCCGACTATTTTGTAAGAGGGATACACTGAACCATTACGGTCAAGTGGATTAAAATATGTTTTTTTTTTTGTGGTTTTTTTTTTTGGGGGGGTGGGGGATAAGTTAAAGATTAAAGTTGCCTTATGGGAGATAAGAAAGAGATGGCAGTTCTTACTATAATAGTTAAAAACTAGATAGTATAAAGATAGTTTGCTGAAAATTCAGTCAAATTGATCCAATATTAGCCGAGAAAAAAGCGTTTGAAATATTCACATAGCCTCGGTCATCATTACTCAAATCATTAATATAGACAGCATAGTCTCGATTATCCACTTGTTTGATTTAATCATCAACGGCCATTAAGCGGCATATACGAATTTAATCTGCCAACATCGAAGGCTAGCCTTGACATTAAGAGTTTAATATGGTCTGGATATGTCTAATTGATTTAGATAACATCTCAGGCCTAAAGAAAGACCTGTAATAAGCAGATTTTGCTCTTGTATAATGCTATTTTAATTTAACTGAATCTGATACATGATAGCAACTATATGTCTTTAAACAATACAATAAAATAAAGATCTAATAAAAACATTTGATAAACATGTATGTGAACAAAATAGTTCAATGAGCCCCGGTTTCCCCTATAGAATGGATAAAACAGGGGCTGTACGGAGTATTTCTATTTTTTCCCCCCGTGTTCTCTTATCTTATGACACTTAATTACTTGTATCGTCAGATTTCCTCTTGCGGTCTCATATAACAACTTTTTGTCTTCGAAGGAATTATTAGTGAGCAGAAATTCGGCCTTTTATCTGTCGTCACTCGTCACTTCAGTCATTCACATAGAGAGAACTCGTGTTTTCCTTTGGCGTTCGTCACTTCCGATTCATGAATCCTTTATTACTCTATGGTAGCGATGATCTGTGTTAATATTATATTTGAAAAGTGTTTAATCAGTTCTATAACATAGGTGATAATGACTGGCACCAATATTGTTCTTTAACCAATAACAAAATCCACTAACACGAGTAAAGTAACTGTTTTAAAAAGGGATGACTGGCACCAATATTGTCATTTAATCATATTCAATGGCTATTTTTTTTGAGGGGGGGGGGGGCGCACCGACACAACGGTCAGAACAGTAAAATTCGAAGGGGTGAAGGAATTTAATTGAATCTAAAGCTTGCATTCACTTTTACCGTGGGGTGGGATGTCGGTACTGCTTCTCGGTTATCATCTTGAAGTGGAATATTGCGCTCCCACATTTTCATGTCTACATATTATGTCGTCCGTCCGACCACAATTTGTAAACGCTCTACAGGTCACATTTTCAAGGTTGTCAAAATCGGATAATTGTAAGTTTATCAAGGGTTTACTTCCTGATGTATCGGATCGAAACTTCCTAATATGGATTATAAAAACGTTCAAATATATCGCCGTTACACCATGGTGACGGTTGAGTTCAAATATTAAATGACCGCTCTATGTACGCATTAGTGTAGCCCGATTCTACTAAAGGTTACAGGTTGTATCTTTAACAGCAAATGGTCGTATCTTGTATAGCAACCACTTATTGAAAATGGTGTCGAGCGTTCACAAGACGTTAAAACATGTATTTGTACAATAAATTAATTTAAATATTTTAAGCTAAAAGATGTGGTGTACCACCAAGCATTTCAAACGGAGCTAGGTCATTTTCACGAACATATTACCCGAACTATGCAACCTACAGATGTAACGCTGGATACAATATGGTTCGATCTTCAAGAGTTTACTGTTTATCTAATGGAAAGTGGGGAACTAGACCATCATGTAGTCGTAAGTCTTTGATCTGGCTTTTTCTGAACATCATGCGTAGTTGAAGGTGTGTTTGTACGTCTCCGTGTTACTTACTAAATATTCCATCGGCTGGAAATGCATTGAAGGGGCATGCTGTTTCATGTCCGCTAGAATTTGGACATGCGTTACTAAATCTTGAATTTGGCCAGTAGGCACCATCATATGTATTACGTTACCATTGCGTCTTTTAGGCTTCTGTTCTTGTGAATGGAGCCAGTTGAAAAAAAACAAGCAAATTTGACTGTTAAAGCGCATGGGTAATCGCATACCAGATTAGAATTGGCTGGAAGTTAATCGCTTGTTGATCTGTCTAAATGATAGGGACGGGGTAACGTAACATTCAACTAAATTTAACTTATCAAATATGCCATTTCAGCTAAAAACTGTGGATCGGTACCAACCATTTCAAACGGAACTAGAATCGCTAAAAGCACCCTCTACCCCTCGATCGCAATCTACCGGTGTACAAGGGGATATAAGATGATCGGATCTTCAGCCGTTAGATGTTTAGCAAGTGGAAAATGGGCGACCAGACCAGTATGTTCAAGTACGTTGTTTCAGTTAATAAGGCGTACACTTCTACCCGAACCTCCCGAGGTGTTTTGTACTTGCCCCATTATACTTATGTTATTGTTGAAAGGGAGTTATTTAAAAAAAATCTTAATTTTGAATTGAAGATCGCCGAAGTTGAGCGGGTGTACGGATATAATATACCAAGCCAAATTTAAACTGTCGATACGGTGGAGCTTTGTCTTTGGCATAAACTTGAATTGTTTTTCAAAACGTCCTTTTCACGTTTAAAATGCCATGCCCCACGGTCACGCGGTATTAATAGAATGTTATAAATCTCAATTGTCTAATTTTTAAGTATGTGGAGCCCCACCAACCATGAGAAACGGAGCTAGGACATATACCAAAGCTTTTCCCGGTAACTACGCTACCTACAGATGTAATAGTGGATATAATCTGATTAGACCTGCAAGGGTTTATTGTTTACAAAATGGATTATGGGCATCAAATAGACCATACTGTTCACGTACGTATTATGTGTTTTTTTAATTATCGGATGACTGCCGTACGGCAAGCTAAAGCATATATTAATGCCAAAGAATTTATCTGAATGGCACCGAGTACCACCCCACCCCCCAACACACGGAGAAAAAAAATACCCCATAAAACTTTAACCTACAACGGTCTCCGATTCTCCCAAAACGGCATGGGCCTAAACTAAAATGAGATCACGTGACTGGGTAAGGCGCTGGCTCGCTAGCCTGGAAGTCGGGTGTTCGATTCCTGCATTAGCTGAGAAAGTTCATCTCGATTTTCCGGCGTGATTTCAACTTGTCATTGATGCAGAACGGAGGGCCTGACTAGGACAGCTGGCTAGTTGTTCGAATGGGACGAAAATCCTGTACACATTGGCGTGCACGTAAAAATCCATTGGCAGCTGGAATTAGATATAAGTAGGCCGTAGCGCCACTGCCCGGGCAAAATGTTCCTCATGGCACACTGTATGGCGTATGCCCGTCTTCCATAAGCCCAGGTTAGGTGCAGAAGAGTACGTTAAACCCATTTGGCCTAACCTAAAATAAGAAACAAATCGGGAACCATTCGACTTATTGATCGGGATTGCTTTATGCAGAATTAAAAAAAATTGGATAGTAAAATTGCCGGAAAATTTCTTCTAAATCAAGTCACACGTGCTTATAAAACTCGGGAAAGATGAGGTATTTTGATCGTACAAAAGACGTTTCCCATGGTTACGTACTGATGATAGACTTTTAATTTCTTTTATCAACAACCGTTCGATAGTTCCCTTGGCCCATTTTTAATGACTGTATTTGATAACCGAATGTGACTGACTTTTTTTTTATCGGCACAGCATTTTTTCTTAAATGTTCCAGTAGTATCTACGGGGGAGGGGGGTGATGGCCGAATGGTTAGGACGTGCGTGTTGTATCAGACTGTCAACTGGCGTAGTTTCGAATCCCCGGTTGTACGTGACGAGTAGGGTCGCTTGTCCACCCTCGTCGTTTTTCTGTTTCCTCCCACTGCCAAAGACCCCTACGCGCAAGCGAATTATTAAAAAAAAAATTAAATCATATGTTAATCCCGAGATGAGCTGTTTGTGTAGAGTGGACATTAAACCCCATTTCACTCCGATATCTACAGCAGAGAACCTGGTGGGGGTAAAAGAATCCGATCATAATGTGCCATTCCTATTTTGGCTTTCGCCGTTTTGGTAGAATGGAACACCGAACCCTACCGTATTGCTTAATAAATGGGATTACCATCGTCGCAACGGACTAATAAACTGCCGTTGTATTACACCAGACATTACCCGTCAATCCTAGGTTTGAAATATTACGAAAATACATTCTAATTTGTTCCGTGGGTCCATTTCACCAAGGTTGGGTGTGCAGCTGTCTAATTGGTGGTCGAATTCGTTTGTGTTGACAATGCTATGGTTAAACTAGGTACATAACTAATTTAATATTAGACATTCCGATTTTTCAGCTAAAAACTGTGGATACCCATCAGGCATTTCATATGGATCAAGAGTATATAAAAGCACTTATTTCCCCAATGCCGCAACCTACTCGTGCAGAAGTGGGTATAGTTTGATCGGATCTAGAATCGTTAAATGTTTAGCAACTGGAAAATGGGCAAAAAGACCATACTGTAAAGGTTAGTTATTTTAATGTTAACCAATTTCACATGAACATGTAGGACCCAGTATTTCAACACTGCAGAATATCGAATCCAGATAATAAAATAGACAATATTGGCGACTGCCATTATCAAAACTGGTTAAACAGCTATTTTTAAAACGGATCATTGCTACGATAGATTAGTGACGAAAGTTTGAATGCAATGACTTGGCACAATTTTTATCATTCTGTAGCGAGCTACATGTATAATGAAAACAGTAAATCATCGGTCCACTCATAGGGTGCAGCGGAACTTTCCCTACAGTAAGTTGAACTAGACACGGTGAATGTGCAAGCCACAGTGGCTGGTCTCCAAGTAATTTATCGCTAATCGAGCAGTGCAATAGCACTCGGCTAAAGACTCTATGAATCTAATGGCCATCACACCTGATATTCTCTAATATATTAACTATTACAGTCGTAAACTACAGACGCAGGTTCTGAGTAGCATAATTAGATGTTTAGCTTCAGAAATTACCTTATTTTTGATAATTGCTTTGTCATTAACTATACCTGTTCAGTCGAACACGGCTAATATTGATAAATCCATCTGACAGACAAGACTGAATTATGGCAATGGACTTAGCACCTTTTTTTAATTCTGTTAAAGTATTCAGTTACTGTTTACATCTGTTAACTTTACCCAATCATTATCTATCTCGGTGAATTCCAATGGAGGAAAATGAACAATATTATGATTTACATACAGCCATTTGAATTTTAATGGGGCCTTTTGTGGTCAAGGTCAACTGAACAAGGGAATGTAACTTCAATACTTTTTTTATTAAAACAAGTAGGAAAACGGGAGATAATACCTAGGTGCAGCATCTTTTGGTTTGGTACAGATAAAAATATCACAAACACGCGGGTTATGCAAGAACAGGATACCAACAGTGTTACTTTTAAAAGGTCCTTAAATCAATTGTTGGCTTACCAAACATGCACGTTTCTGAATTCAACTTCTTATTCCGACTTTGTGTTTTGATCATACTAGCCTGTCAATCCGACGTAGAATGGTTGGTTGATAGACTTAATAAGCGAGTTTTTTTTTTTTTGAAAAAGGACGCTTAACCTTTCACTCAAAAAGCCAGAATGTTATGGCAGTCACTCGTAACCATTTTTAAGTCTATTTCTGTATGGTTAAATTGCCAAGTACATGGTCATTATTAATGACCATGAATGTGCGAAACTGATTTAAGGCTTGGTATAGATTTTGTTATTTAATTGTCGGGATATTTGGAGGTATTATTCATGGCGGGCCATGCTATCAAAGTTCTTTCGAAGACCATAGTTAATTTTTATGAAGTCGATATCCCCGGTATAAGAGAACGGGAACAATTGGATTAAAATAAAGACGTTTCTTTTTTGCTTTCGATGCCCTACACTAGATCAAGATCTGAAAATTTATAGTGGGAGATCACGCAGGCCAAATGTCCGCCCTTTGACCTATGACGTCAGACATTGATTAATTATCGACGTTGACGTTTCTGGTTTACCCACAGTTCATATTTTAAAGGCCATGGCGTCGCATTAACAGACCGTCTCATTGGCCAATACCTACATCATTCAAAACGCGTCAAATCATATATTACCTAAAAGCTTAGATTGCATAAGTGTTGACGCGATGGAGTTGTGACGGGATTTATTTAGACTTAAACGTGTTAACGTTTTTCACCCGACGTCGACGCTGCTGATCCAATATATCATAAATTGCTTATGATGTTTAATATTGTATTTTAAGTCAAGAACTGCGGAACTCCACCAGGTATTTCAAACGGAGCTAGATCATATCGTTTTACTACTTACCCAAATATTGCAACCTATAGATGTAACAGTGGATATTATTTGGTCCGATCTGCAGTAGTCCAGTGTTTATCCAATGGAAAATGGGGAACCAGACCATACTGTAGAGGTAAGTTTTTAATGGATGATTGGTGTGGTATATATGTCTCCATAGATTTTATATTAATACTAAGATTATGGATATTTCAAGTGTTTCCTTACAGAAAACAAGTAACAACTTTACGATCATCTCGTAATGCAATTAGTCTTCAGCCATACGTGAATCTGAATCTATGCAAGCCGAGGATAATGCACTCGGCCTATACAGACACGACGCCTACACGTCTATATAAATCGATCTCGGTGAAAAATAAAGACTTCATCTTGAAATTATACATGTGACATCATCGACACGATAATGCGTAAACTAAACAAGGATATTTCAGGGGTGTATCTATAATCTACAATCCGAACCTCCAATTAAGACTACCCAAAGTAGTACAGTTTTATCTAGGAAATGGCTACTGCTTTTCATGTACATGTACGTTGAAATAAATTTACAATATAGGAACAGGTACTTCATCAACCAAATAAGCATAAATATATATTTGTACACTTTTTAATGCTTTTTGATTTGCTAAAAATTCAGCTAGAAATTGTGGAAGGGTACCAACTATTATTAATGGAGTCGGAACGGCTAGAAGCACGTATTATCCCAATGCCGCAACCTACACGTGTAAAAAGGGAACTACAATGCAGAGAGGGTCTAAAACTGTCAGGTGTTTAGCAAATGGAAAATGGGCCGCCCGGCCGAGGTGTGTAGGTGAGTATTAAAGGACCTAACCTTGTTCGTCGACCTCGCACATGTATAAATTATCATACGCACTTTAAATGCTTAATCAAAAACCAGGTTTGGTTCTTTATCTAAATTAAAGTTGGAAAATGATTCAGCCGTATTTGTGGTTATATCAGATTCATCAATTCTGGTCAAGATTCCCAATTTACCCAATACCTAGATCAGATATTTCTAGACGCCTCAATATCATTTTTACAAGTGAGTATAACCACGTTAATCAGCATCCATGTACTGGATTACTCTTAATAGTCTCAAATATACTGAGCGCAATAGAATACGCATCTCTTAGTTTTTCGTATAACAAAATGATCATATAAACATATCTTTTGCTTATTGTGAACAATATTCAAATGGGAACACATCAATAACGCATGTGTACAATCTGTAATCAGCGGTACAAAGTCAGAGGGGTCATGCGACTTCGCTGCACAGCGTACACGGGAAACTTTGACAAAACGTAGAGTTTATGCCCTCGCGCAGTTTCGGGTCCCCGACTTCAAATAAGGCAAATTTATAAACTTTGCTGGTTTAGTGTACAAGAAATTTCGCAGATGCCGATGCAAATTTGCATAGTTTCTTATTGATGTATTTGATAAAACTTACTGAAAATTTAGAGTAAATTCTAGTCAAATGTTTTTTATGGTTCCGCGGCTTTGTGCCGCTTATATTATAGGTTAGGAAATTCTAAACAGTTCCATGGTTTCTAAAGTTTTCACATGACGAATCCAAGATTTCGATAGCCTAAAATGGTAAACGATTGATATGACATTGTCTTGGATCACATCACCATACAACCAATGTTGTATATTGTCGCGAAATAGATTTGTAAACTTGTATTTTGCGCATGGAATGAGTTGTTAATGTGTATCTTTTTTTATTTTAGTTACTTCATGTGCACAATTGAAGGTCTGTAATAGGGCTTACCGTGATGGGGAATATTGGATATATACCCCTAAATTTGACCGCGTAAATGTATACTGTTATGGTTTAAGAACATCCCAGCCTCAGGAATTTGTAACTTTCCGTTATCGTAATAGAGTAATTAGACAAAGTAATGTATATACCTCGATAAAATGCACTCTCAACAACAACACCGATGGTCAAGCCGGAGTGACTGATTGGTTCAAAGTCCGACTGAATATCACGGTAGGTAGTCGTGGCAAATTCTGACAGATTTGCTTAGCCAGTAGCTAACGTTGTCTCCCTAACCGTCTGATCTAGTGTTCGATGGCTACGTTGGACGAGAAAGTTATTCAGGTTTTTATGGCGCGGTTCCTAGTCATTGTGCCGCACAGGGGGGCCTGGTAAGGGAGAAGGTAGTCGTTCGGATGGACTATAAAAACCTGATGCCCCGCATATGTTAAAGATCCCGAGACAGTTGTCCAGACAAAAGTTCTCTCTCGGAACGCTGCCCTTTTAATAACCCAAGCATTCGCAATATCTGGTATAGTCGGTTTGGCCAGTTCTTTCACAATTTATGAAGTGCAAATGAAATTGTTTATAACTTTATCAAATACCTGTCGGATAAAGGGTATTTTTTTTCTCCCAACTTCATCGGAAAATAACTCGGTATTTTACAACAAGAGGCCAGAATTAGTTTGCGTCGGCGAAGGAGTTGACCGACCCCCCCCCCCCATTAGATGGTTCAGGTTAGAAAATCTAACCTTGGAAAAAGGTGTCAGTTTTCCATAATTGGGTTCTCTCTTCAAGTACATAATTGGTGAGAATTATTGAATGTATCCGGAGACAAGCCGTTAAAACTTTTAATTTATCCAAATTTGTAACAGTCTGGACTTAAGTCCGTGAATCCACTGTTTTTATCATGTCCCTAATCTCGGCTTCAATGAAGTATCATGTTTTAACAGCCTCCAATATCTTTGGGGTTTTAATCCGTAAGTTGTTAGTAATATCACAATTCAATATTAATCCTGCAATTTAATTCAAAACGCCCAAATCTGATATTTGAGGCTTTTTCTTTAAAGCCAATATTATCGAAGTGGGATAAGCGGAAGTCTTGGATTTTTTTTTCGGGTAACGCTAGTGTTTAGAGGCTCTAACTTGGCTCGACATTATTTGAGATCAAAAGTTAAGAAATTAGTTACACTCGCGACATCGAATCATAACTGCAAAGTTAATACATTTGACCTCTTCCAAGACTCCGTTTGGCCTGGACAAAATGATTTACCATGGACACAAGCGCCTAGATTCGGCAAATTCAATAAAGGTTATGCAAGAGCTAAATCTGACGGTTACAAGTGTTTTGGGACAATGTCTGATTTTACATAAGCACATAATCAAGTCTCTGGACTCCGGGGTAGCTTTAGATTTAAACGATCGCAATTTAAATTAAAAACTATATTTTCACCGTAGCATCAAATCCGACTACGCTATGAAATGTCAAAATTACTAGTATATTTGAACATTACCTCCCTAATTTGAACTAAGAACTGCGATACCATCTTGTCTGTATTTTGTATGCATATTTAATTTTCGACACATTGCAAATTTACAATATCTTTGTAGTCTGGAACACTTATACAAGACGCTCGTTTTAGAAGACAGTACAGTGGTAAACCAAGTCCATATGGTATTGCTGTTGGTTGTGCTAATGCAAAAACCTTCAATTGTAGTCCTCGTGCTTATACTAAAGTGGATTTTACTTCGACGGGTTTCATGTTGAATCCAAAGGTTAGTGTGCGTATGTAATAAAGCAAACACTGTTGTATAACAGTTTCCATTTAGCTGTAAAAATGCCGATAGTTAGACTGGCGATAATTTCAGACTTTGTTTTTAATACAATTTTAAATGAACGTAACGATATTTCCTAACTAATATACCGTCACATATTGGCCAAGACTGTCGCCCGTGATCAGGGGCTACAAAAAGGGGTCGTCAATACAGTGCCCTGTATTTTAACTAGGAAAGTGACCCGCGATAGCTCGATGAATCCTACTTCAACCCTGGTGTTGAAGCTTAATTTTCCCATTTTAAGGGTTCACCAGTGAGCTTGGCAAATGAAAGACATGTTCGTTAAAATGGTCATTGTCGATGTCGGTACCGTGTGCACGTAAACTTTTGAAGGCTGGAATTCAAAATAAGTCCGTAGTGCCGCAGTTGGGACACAATTAACCAGATAAATAAAATCCTTGTATTCCCCCCCCCCCCCGATCAATAGCATCAAATTGAGCAGTCAACTATTTGGCACGTATTATCTAGTGTATACCTTGAATTTAAACCCAAAACCTATTATTGTAGCAAGTCTGGGTAGCCAAAGGTACGAAGGCAGTTTGTAGGACACGCAGACGGACAGCCCATATATATGAAGGTATTGGTGATGGGAACTGTGGTGGTTGTTATCCAAATGGAGGTATTAATTTGGCAGTCGATAAAACGGCAGGTACGTACGGAATCTCCTTATATTGGTATATAGACGGCTTGAGAAATCTAAATCAATGTCATTAAAATATCTATTTCGTATCGTTTTTATACGCCCACATTTTCATGTGGACGTATTATGTCGTCGCCCCTGTCCGTCCGTCCACAATTTGTTTGTGGACTCTCTACAGGTCACAATTCTTATCCGATTTTGACGAAACTTAAAATATACGTTTATCCCCAAAAGATCTCGGCTGCTTTCGATATTGGCATGTATCGTATCAAAACTTCATGGATTATGGCCCCTGATTGTACGAAAAATCACGTTTTTAGCTTGTGGACCCTAGAGGTCACAATTTTGAACCGATTTTGATAAAACTTGACATTCATGTTTGTAACCCAAAGATCTTGGTTCCTTTCGATATTTGCGGCTATCGGAATGTAATTTCCGGAATTATGGCCCCTGATTGTCCGAAAAATCACCCTTTTTAGCTTGTGGTCCTCTGGAGGTCACAATTATTCGATTTAAAAAAGCGTTTGATTATATTACCGTTACACCGTAAGGAAGGTTGAGTTCGAATTTCGGGAAAATCAGACCAAAATTGCCATACAAAATGGCCGCCGTTTGTACGCGAATACTGTTAAAAAATGGTATATCAAGGTTGTGGACCCTGTAAAGGTCACAATTTTAATTCGATTTTGATGAAACTTGAAATTCATGGTTATAACCCAAAGATCTTGGTTTTTTTTCGATATTTGCGCATATCGGATTGTAACTTCCTGAATTATGGCCCCTGGTTATACGCAAAATCCCCCTTTCTTTAGCTTGTGGTCCCTCTGGAGGTCACAATTATTATTCGATTTTAAAAAAAAATTTGATTATATCACCGTTACACCCTAAGGAAGGTTGAGTTTGAATTTCGGGAAAATCGGATCAAAATTGCCATACAAAATGGCCGCCGTTTGTACGCGAATACTGTTAAAAAATGGTATATCAAGGTTGTGGACCCTCTAAAGGTCACAATTTTAAAATTGATTTTGATGAAAATTGAAATTCATGGTTATAACCCAAAGATCTTGGTTCTTTTCGATATTTGCGCATATCGGATCGTAACTTCCTGAATTATATCGGATCGTAACTTCCTGAATTATGGCCCCTGGTTATACGCAAAATCCCCCTTTCTTTAGCTTGTGGTCCCTCTGGAGGTCACAATTATTATCCAATTTAAAAAAAGTTTGATTATATCACCGTTACACTGTAAGGAAGGTTGAGTTCTAATTTCGGGAAAATCAGACCAAAATTGACAGACAAAATGGCCGCCGTTTGTACGCAAATACTGTTTAAAAAAAATGATATATCATGGTTGTGGACCCTGTATAGGTCACAATTTTAATTCGATTTTGATGAAAAGTCACATTTCTAGGTTGTGTACCGTCACACCATAATCATTGTCGGTTTCGAATTTCATTAATATCAGACTGGAACTGACCAACTAAATGGCTGCTCCCAATACAGTATGAAATACAGGACTTAAAGATGTAGGAAAAATCACTTTCGGTATTGCTTGTTCTCTGTCCATCTCTCGAAAATGTGGGCGTATCCTGCCTGGCAGTGCCAGCCTATCTTTATACTTTCGATCGCTTACACTAAATGAAGATCTCTCAGTTGTACTGAGGTCACGTCAATCAATCGGAGTTGAAGTTTCTAGGGTTTACACAATTCCATATAGAGTACGCAACAACGTAATGGACCCTTCATTGGCAAATTCCTCGCACCAACTAGAACGCCTGTTCTATAATCTTCCAGATCCTGTGTTAGATAAGTAAAACGAAATTTTGAACTATCAAATATAAGATCACTTCAGTTGCCACCACTAGCTTACGAAATAAGCCTGATAACAATGGCGTTTGAAAGTAATTAAGAACAACCTTTTTTTTGCAGCCAAGAAAATATATGCAACGCAGGCCAGATGCAGGTAAAAATATTACCATATATGAATGTAAAGTTTCAAGGAATAAATACATTTACAAAAACTTGTTTTTATCGACATTTTCGAGATAATGCTATATTAATGGGTATTCTGCTTACTTGTAGATGGTATTCAATCAACTACCACAATGTCTGTTGGCCAACATGTTAGCCAGTGTCATTTTCAGATCGTGTTCAATTCACGAATATTCAAATTATTCGACCTTGATATTTGCGCTTTTTAGATAAGCGAATTAACTGTTAAGATTTCGATCTGAATACGGAATGGGCGTTGCCTATATTACACCCCCCCCCTCGATTGGCGAATCGTATAATTTAAGCCTTAAGAGTTGTGCATCGACTAGGCATATTACAAATAAGTGTATGGAATAACACCACTGGCTTGTAAGCATTTAGCATGACATTTTGACATTTATCCCGTTTGCGTGTATGGCACATAAAAAGATGGTTGACATTTTATCTGCCCCCCCCCCCTCAAGGATGACGTGTTATACCTTGAAATACCTCCCCGAGACTTGCATATTTTAGCCAAGTCGCGGAAGTTTTAGCGATCTTAGTTCCGGAGAACCGCTTATGCTAATTGAATCGACAATTTTAACCCCATGTACGTCACCAAGTCAATGTAATATTACTGCCTCCCTTGATATTGGTAAACAACCGTAAACCAGTTTATTGGTACAAGTAATATATCAAACTGGCCCAACACTATACAAACTGCTTCTATATCGCACCAATGGTGAAGATCGGCATGTCCAATCCATTTTTAGATATTCGTACAATGTCCAGTGGGATAGTCAGAGCTCGTCTCGACTGTCTCGACGCTTATATCCGACACTATGCTTGAGCACGTGGGAGATTTGTGACCCAACACTTGCATGAAACTTACAAGATATATTATGTAAGATTTGGATAGAGCTAATATAACCTCGGCTGTATGACGAATTCCGCCATATTGGAACTACTTTAAAGGTCCCGAATGAAACATGGCTGCGCCCATACGGAACACAAATTGGCGACCTATTTGGCTAGCGACCTATTCGACCGATCCAGCTGTAAGATAATGTCAAAATTACGCTTCTATTCTGAGCTAAAGGAATGGATAAAAAATATATTCTACTTTCATTTCATAGACATAACGTTGGATTTTATTGGTTGATAAATAGATGAGTTAAGGTGACTGTAATTGTCTTTATTCTAAATAGGTTTCCAACGAACAGGTTGCAGCTCGATCGGTCGAATAGGTCGCTAGTCGGATAGGTTCCCAATTTGTGTAATAGCGTCAAGTTTTCCTGTTAAAGTAAACCGGTAGCCGCATTGCAAATGTATGGGCGTAGGTACATATCACTGTCAAACAGCCGAGACTAGATGTAGTTTACGGAATCTGTCGAGATGTGCCGAGTGGGGTTGCCATCACGGGAGAAAAATACTACTTTGCAAGACAAAACCCCCGTAATCTGGAAAAACCTAGTCAAAATCAAAGTCAAATTTTGGTGAAAATTGAGTTAGACTCATGGCCATATGTACACATGTACATATAATAGGGTTTTTTTTCTCCTTCACCGAAAGTGCTTATCTAAAAAGTCGAAATAAAATTGGTTATATATTCTGTAGACTAATAAAAAAGTTTTCCTTTGTTTACTCAAAACTACATTCAACAGTGTTATTACGGGAGAACGGTCCGGTAACATTACAGCGTGGCTTAATCTTGACCCCGGATACGGGTATATGTAGTTTAGTATACGACCTCAACATTTATGTATTAAAGTCTACGGAAGCCCATAAGGGTCAATCAAATGAAAAAAAAATTCTGACTATCTTGTAATTACAAGATAGACTATCTTGTTGTTATGAAGGCAATGGTATTTATGGGAGCATGAAATCGGTGTATGGTGACCTTTAAATTGGCATCTCGGTATCTTGTAATAACAAGATAGTCTATCTTGTAATAACAAGATAGACTATCTTGTTATTACAAGATAGACTATCTTGTTATTACAAGATACCGAGATGCCAATTTAAAGGTCACCATACACCGATTTCATGCTCGCATAAATACCATTGCCTTCATACACCCACCAACTGCATATTTATATCCTGACTCATCAATTTTAATACGCTCTTTGAAGCCACAGAACGCTATTTCTATTTTTCAAACTTCTTTAAATTTTGATTTTTGAAAAGTAAGTAAGGAAAGGGATATTCTGAAAAACGGACCCTCCATCAATGAAATGAGCTGACTGACATAGCGTTTAAAAGCAGATTATTTATAGCTTGCGGTATCTCCTGATGTATACAATGTTTTGAGAGGGATTTGAAGCAAACTTTTGATAGATTAATTAGCTTGAATATATTTTTAGCCCAAATATATCATCAAATCACACAGTTTGTACGCGCGGATGGTATCTTTAAGGAGAACATGAAATCAATGTATCATAAATGCTATTAATGAGGGAATGAAGTTAATGAGAGTATGAATAGTATTTAATGAGGGCACAACCTGGTGATGCCGATCCCGTGACATACAAAAGGGGGATTCGAAACCACGTCAGTTGACTCAATGACAGGCTTTTAAGATAAAACACGCACGTGCTAACAAATCGACCTGCCAACCCTCCAGCTCAACGAAGTATTATTGTATGTTACGGGATCGGCATCATCAGGTTGTCAGTCCTCCGGGTTCCTCCAACTGCTAAACAGAGAGGGGTATATGGTTTAACGTCCACTCGACACAAACTAGGTCATTTCGAATCCCCATTTGTACGTGACAAGGAGTAGGATCGCCTGTCCATCCTCGCCTGTCCACTGGTTTCCTCCAACTGCTAAAGAGAGTGAGGGGAGGTGTAACGTCCACTCGACACAAACTAGGTCATTTCGCGACTAACATATAGTTTAATTTCAATAATCGCTTGCACGTATGGATCTTTAGCAGTGGGAGGAAAGCAGAGGACCCGGAGAAACCCCACGATGTTGGACAGGCGATACTACTCCTTGTCGCGTACAACGGGGGATTCGAAATCACGCCAGTTGACTCAATGACAGGCTTTACGATACAGTGCGCATGTGCTAACAAATCGACCTGCCAACCCTCCAGTTGAACGAAGTATTATTGTATGTTACGGGATCGACATCATCAGGTTGTCAGTCCTCCGGTTTCCTCCAACTGCTAAACAGAGAGGGGGATGTGGTTTAACGTCCACTCGACACAAACTAGGTCATTTCGGGACTAACATATGGTTTAATTTTATTTCAATAATGCACTTGCGCGTAGGCGTCTTTAGCAGGGGGAGGAAAGAGGAGGACCCGGAGAAAACCCACGATGTTGGACAGGCGACCCTACTCCTTGTCACGTACAACAGGGGTTTCGAAACCACGCCACTTGACTCAATTACAGGCTTTGTGATACTGCGTGCACGTGCTAACCATTTGCCATCCAACCCCCACCCACTACTAAAGACCCCTACGCGCAAACGAATTATTGGAATTAAATTAAACCATATTATGTTAGACCCGAAATGACCTAGTTTGTGTTGAGTAGACGTTAAACCCCATTCCCCCTCTCCCTCCCTCCCTCCCTTCCTCTCTCTCTCGCTCTCTCTCTCTATCTCTCTCTCTCTCTCCCACACACACACACTTTGGCTTATAACTATCCGATAAATCAGTGTGGGACGACCTTGAAATACAAGAAAACTAATTTGGCTATCTTGTAACTACAAGATAGCATATCTTGTAACTACAAGATAGCATATCTTGTAACTACAAGATAGCATATCTTGTAACTACAAGATAGCATATCTTGTAACTACAAGATAGCATATCTTGTAACTACAAGATAGCATATCTTGTAACTACAAGATAGCATATCTTGTAACTACAAGATAGCATATCTTGTAACTACAAGATAGCATATCTTGTAACTACAAGATAGCATATCTTGTAACTACAAGATAGCATATCTTGTAACTACAAGATAGCATATCTTGTAACTACAAGATAGCATATCTTGTAACTACAAGATAGCATATCTTGTAACTACAAGATAGCATATCTTGTAACTACAAGATAGCATATCTTGTAACTACAAGATAGCATATCTTGTAACTACAAGATAGCATATCTTGTAACTACAAGATAGCTTATCTTGTAACTACAAGATAGCTATCTTGTAACTACAAGATAGCTATCTTGTAACTACAAGATAGTCAGAAGGCTTTGGCTATCTTGTAATAACAAGATAGTCAGAATATTTTTTTTTTCATTTGATTGACCCTTATGGGCTTCCGTAAAAGTCAGTCCGTCCACAGTATATTGTGAAGATGGATCTCTATGGTTTAACATATTTAGTTGAGACTACGTCCTCATAGGTTAATGTTTAGTAATGCAAGTTTAACCGAGACTTACCTTTGTTAAAGTTGATGGTTGAACTGGATTATATTGCGTAATAGTAACACTGAAGGGATCAGAGGGGAGATGCGTGCATGTGCGACTTAAGTCTTCAAAGACGTCTTGTGGAAGTGCAAAACCCTTACAAGATACCATCATAACACTCGAATAATTATAACTAGTCTTATATATGCTGGAGAAGTTCAACTAACTCTTCTCCATCACCATACTACCTCTACGCGGGAGGGATGGGTTGGGCATCTGATCCCTTCAGTGTTACTATTACGTATTAGAATCCAGTCCAACCATCAACTTTAACCAAGTTAAGTCTCGGTTAAACTAGAATTCTATATCGTAATAACACTTCCGGTTTCAGATGAGATTTCAAAGCACACAAGACTAAAACCAAAAGAGGCTTCAAAAATAAACAATATAAATAACCATTTACAATTTTAATTGATACCCTCAAACATGTTCAATAAAAAAAAAATCAACGAAAGTTAACGAAGTCGTACTGTAAGGTTCGAATACACTAAGCTGTATTACGTTTCGACTATTTTACATTTTTTGAGTCTGGAAATTCGTGGCTTTCCCAAAAGGTTTAATTATTTGCGACTTGAGTGTCTGGAAGGGCAAGGCTTCGTGTTTTGTACTTCCGCCTTGTTCGCGGGCTATAAGTGAAGTTCGTGGTTTTGCTCATTAAATGTGTAAGTAAAGTTCGTGGTTTTACTTACGTATATCTATGGGTAGATTTCGTGGTTTTGCCTATATTATTATGTTTAGTTACGGTGGATAACAAATCTGCTAACTAGTGTCCCATAATTAATTACTATATAAAGTTTAAAGAATTTGTAATGTATTGTTAAGGGGCTTCACCTCGTTGTTGTAGATGCGTGCACATATTCAGTCTAATTTAGTCATAATGTTTGTTTGCAAGTATCCCTTATTTCGATGGTTTACTATTGCGTAGGTTTTTGGTGAATTATTTAGACTTTTGTAAACAAGTCTTTTAGGCTGGATTTAGCCACGAAAATCGTTTCATTTTGTCTCAGCAAATTCCAGGTGAAAATCTGACCCATTGCTGCACAAGTCAACACGTCGTCACTGTAGTACACATTTCTATTGCGATGTTTTGCACAATCAGACCAGCACTCGAATTACGCCTCGGCCATAATGTGGCGAGATAGGGGCGCCTTCTCAACCTCGTGGGTTTCCTCCGGGCACTCCGGTTTCCTCCCACTGCTAAAGACCCCTACGCGCAAGCGAATTATTGAAATAAAATTGAACCATGTTAGTCCCGAAATGACCTAGTTTGTGTTGAGTGGAAGTTAAACCCCATTTCTCTCAATCTCATAATGTGGTGAAGAAATCAAATTCTAAGCCAACCAGAAAAGCAATCAACGTCATTAGGTCAGGGGTCCATAGCCATAAATAGACCAGGGAATACGTTTTACGAGACGGAACACGTTGGCTTGTTTACATTTGTATGAGAGAATTTTCCTGCAAATATGCCTGAATTACGGGACAACATCAGATAAATGTTGTGTCGACACCGTGAACACGACTAGCCCCTGATTTGCGGCAAAAATATGGTCAAAAGCGAAATTGTATCAATGAATGTGATATTTCCTGGAAAAAAACATTTTTTTCCATTTTATTTCTATTAAACAATATCCAATATAAATATAATATACAGATGGAAACGTTTTTGGCAAGATTGAAATACTGGTTCGGTATAATAATTATATATAATGTTGAGAAAAAGACAAAAAATAATACCATCTGAGCCCACTGATACAACAGAATATAAGTAATGATTCACCTCACAACTACCTCTGTACATGCACCAATTATAAGACATATTATAAGAGATGTAAAATAAGTATACATGTATTTAAAGAAAGAAATACAGTAATAAAAAAATGAATGCAATTTTATATACTTCCTCATACAGTATTCAACAACAACACTCGATGGCATGAGATTTCTCAGATATTAAATAGATTATAACGGTTCAGCAATACTTTGATTTAATCAAATATGGAGGACCGAGACTTAGCTTCGATCAACCAGTACAGTGGTTGAAATTGTTGAACACGTCAAAGGCTAATATCTTCGCTTGCAATAGAGTAATTTGAATGGAATTTTCAAATTATTCATTTTACATTATCTACTTTTGAACTATTATAGCAAGAATTTCTAGTTCTTTATCTAAATCTTATATAATGTATCTTCAATGAAAAATGTATATAATAATATCATTTATATAGTGGAGAATGGTTTCTAATCTGATTTTTATATCCACAGAATCGGGCCCGTCGCCAGCTCATAAAATGGTGTGGGGGGGGGCTTTTTTGAAGGGGCTGAGGATGTGGCCGGCAAAGAATACTCCTAAGAAATCATCAATTTTTGGGGGGGGGGGGGGCGGGGCTAAGCTGCACAAAATACATGTGAGGGGGTTGGCATGGCCTAGTGGTCTAGAGTGCCGCGCGTCGACCTCTAGCTGGCCGGTCACCTCTGGCTTGCGGCTGTCGTGTAGAGCCCTGGGCCCTGTTTCACGAAATTTTAACTTAAGATAAAATCCAATTTTAGTAGATACTTCAATTTTGATTGGCTAAGCACTAAAATCAATCTAGTATTATCCAATCAAATTACTAAAATTGGGATCTTATCTTAGTTAAAATTTCGTGAAATAGGGCCCTGGTGTGAGCGTATGTGGCATGGAGATAGGGGCGCCTTCTCAACCTCGTGGGTTTCCTCCGGGCACTCCGGTTTCCTCCCACTGCTAAAGACCCCTACGCGCAAGCGAATTATTCAAATAAAATGATACCATATGTTAGTCCCAAAATGACCTAGTTTGTGTCGAGTGGACGTTAAACCCCATTTCTCTCTCTCCCTCTCTCTCAGAATACATGTATTTACACACAGATCAGGTCTTGTATGCATATACACTGTACAAAATTAAAAGATATATACCAGTAAAGAAAAGTACATATAAGACAAAAACAAACAGTTAACTAAATAAAATGGTTCCAGTAAAACGAATAAGAAATGAAATGGAGTTAAACTTCGTCCTACTGTTCTGCCCTTATACATGTACTGGACTAATGAAGACGGGCATACGCTATACAGTGTACTATGAGGAAAATTTTGCCCGGGCACAGCACTATGGCCTACTCTTATATCGAATTCCAACTGCCAAGGGATCTTTTTACGTGCACACCACAGCTTACTTACTCCGCCTGCACTACTGACAAGGAGAAAACACGTCTAAATTGAATTAGAATAAAAAAGTAAAATAAAAACATATATGTCAGCTTAAAATAACTAAATATGATATGAAAATATATCGACATGTACAGTACATTTAAGTAAACATGTTTAAAATATGTGATGTAAAAACCGCTTACAAAAGTTACAAAAATACATATGTATACAGGTTTAGGCCTACTATGATTTGGCTGTCACTTTCATATTCTAAGAATTTTCACAAATCCATACTAGAAAGCTTTCACTTTCACTTCTAAAAAAATACATCTATCTGTAGCTCTTATACCAATCTGTTTCTTACGAATCATCTCTGTAACGGATGCCTGTCCAAAAAACGTGCGTTGACTGCACGCCTCGTAGTCATTGGCTCAACGGCTCGTGCAATGTCTACTTAACACCTAACTGCTTCGGGCAAAATGATGCATTTTACTCATTTTAATACCCATTTACACTAAATAGGAAATATTTTTTAACTACAAATACTTCAAACGTATTTATTTATTTTTTCTTTTACCTCAAAAAAATGTTTGAGAATTTAATTTGTCGGAGTAAAAAAGTTAATATGCCGTACTCATTAAGCCTCGTCGATGTCATGCTTATCAGTGATTGTAGCGGCCAAGCGAATATTCAGTGCGGGATCAGTTTGCTCTTATACATGTACTGGGTTAAGGAAGACGGGCATAAGGGGAATTTTGCCGGCACAGCACTATGACTATGGCCTACCCTTATATAGAATTCCAACTGCCAAGGGGTCTTTTTACGTGCACACCAATGTACAACCCGCTTACAAATATACACATGTACATGTATACAGGTTTAGGCCTATTCATAAAAAATCACATAATTTCATCAATATCATTTTGCTGTCACTTTCATATTCAAACAATTTGCACAAATCCATACTAAAAAGCTTTCACTTGTAACAAATACAGCTATCTGTAGCCTAATGCAGCCTGATTGGCATCCGCAGTGAAAATATCGTTTGGTTCTTGATCTCTATAGTCAACCTGACCCTGTCATTTATATATGCCCCCTATATTTCTTATAAAGTACTGCGCATGGTATTTCAGCGCAATGGTGACAGTCTGAGGTGACAGTCTTTACCATAGTGGTCTTTTCATCAACTTGCATTTGCAATAAAATGGGAAAATGTTAATCTAGTTCTTCTTCCGCTTTTTTACTATCGAAACGTAAACATACCGGTGACCTTTCACTCTACACGACCCTTTGACCTTTCGTCGTGTGTGTCTGATTGGCGAGCTACGTCACGTGATCTATTAAAACCGCGAAATTCAAATAGCATCGCACATTGATAAGTAAGCCCATATTTATTTTACTTTTTCTGTCAAACGTCAAAGAATTGATAAAAGAAAAGTTGTGTGGAAATACAAAGTAATACTAGAAGAATTAGATGATGTAGTTTGTTTTCCGCCTGAAAATGGTCCGGATGGAGAAACAGAAGCAAAGCTTGCTAGAAATTTCACATCACGGCCTATTTGCCAAGTTCATCAAAACACACACCATGTGGACTAAGACTAGTAATTATTTCCCCTCATTTCATGATGGAGACAATTTTTCCCTTATTTTTTTTCTCCCCTCTTCCTGCATTTTTGGGTTGACTTTTTGGTCTAGAATTGGAAAGGCATCAAATTTTCAATTTCATAGCAGTTTTGGGTAATACTGAGGATATTACAGCGGAGGGTGTAGGGGGTGTAAAATGTCTTTCTGCGGAGCAATCATTGTGTCAGAAGTGAGATTTTCACCCCAATCAACTTAAAATCCCCGTAGCAAAAAATCTAAACGGTCAACCCCCTACAAACTTATGATGAGGAGATTGCCAAATGTGGTCCCCATTGTGCCTAAAAAGATTGGAAGCAACGGAATGTTGAGAAAAAAACTACAGCCTGTGATGTTACAGGCATTTAACATTGAAGTCAATGGGCAAATAATTACTAGTCTGAGACCATGTATGTTAAGTGTAGTTATCTCCCTTTAATCATTCTTGTAATAATTTCTGTCTAATCCATTGTATTATTATTGCATATTTCAGTTATCGTACCTCTCAGAAGTTTCGTTGTTTTTTTTTATCTGAACGGGCGCATTGATAGCCACCCCACCCATCTAAGCCCGCCTTTAGTTGAAAGGATGTACAAACTACATATATTAACAGATTTATTCATCTAGCCATCACCATGGAGTCAGAAAACGATATTAACCCCGAGGACAGTGTTTCTCAGACATCCAGGACTTCTAAAGGATCTGTTACGTCACTTCGTGTTAAACAAGAGCAGAAAAATGCAGAACTGTTAGAAAGGCAGAAACTGATTTTAAGAAAACAAAAGTTAGAAAGGGGGCGACTTAATGTACAACAAAAGGAAGAGTTATTGAATATTGAAGAAGAAATAGCCGTAGCTAATGCCAAAACAAAAGTTGTGCTAGACATTAGTAATGAAGAGACTCTAGTTACAAGAAGTGTGGCTAATTCTGATTCAGAACTGAATTCTAATATCCGTTCCCCTACTAACACCCAAGAACAAAAACATTTTTCAGAATTAAATGATAATATTCATATCCGTGCCCCTGCTTACATGCAAGGTCAACAACCTGTTTCAGAATTTAATAATACCGACATTCAGCCTTGACAGACATCGGTCACTACTGAGATAGTTCAACATTTAAGGAGGCCCGCAATAGAAATTAAGAAGTTTGGTGGGAATCCGATAGAATTTCCTCAGTTCATGAGACAGTTTCGTACTAAAGTAGTAAGTTGTACCTCAAATGACGATGAGCGCCTTAACTATCTGGAGCAGTATACGTATGGACAGCCGAATAAGATTGTATGTGGCTACAGTTATCTGGAAGCTTGTATAGCCTACCCTACAGCTGTCAAGGAATTGGAGGAACGCTACGGAGATCCCAACATTATTGCCAATGCCTTTGTTAAACGAGCTTTGGATTGGCCAACTATAAAGTCAGATAATCCTCGTTCCCTAAATGAATTTGGTACTTTTCTAACGGAGAACTTGAACGCCATACGTGGAATAGATGCTATTAGTCCTTCAATACCCTGATAACATGAAGAAACTAATTCGAAAGTTCCATATCACCTACACGACCGTTGGAGGAATGTAGTCCAGAAACACAGAGATAATGGCGACGATGTCAACTTTAAGCACTTAGTGGATTTCGTTAAGCTAGAAGGAAAGAAATCTACTGACCCCCTTCATGGAAAGGATGCTTTGTTTGATACATGTAACTCCAGGAAAGAATCAACTAAAAAATCAAATTCATCATATATTAATAATTCTTCACGCGCATTTATAACCCAAACTAAATCAAACTCTACATTGGAACCTAAAGCCAAGCTGTGCGAATACTGTAATGGAAATCATCAACTTAAAGACTGTCAGTCAGTTTATAAACTTTCTCAAGAAGAAAAATTAGCTACGATTAAAAACCTTAGCCTTTGCTTCGCCTGCCTTCAACCAGGGCACTATAGCCCAGCCTGTCGAAATCGTTTATTATGCACACAATGCAAAAGATACCACCCATCTGTATTACATATTGATTATGCAAACACCCCCTCAAAGACTGCAGCATATGTAACGCATGGGAGTTATAATGGGGGCCGGAGAAGCCAACTCAAGTTTAGTTGCGATGCCCATAAATCCGGTAAAGGTCACATCTACAGATGGATTGGTCATAGTTGATACCTACGCTTTTATAGACCCAGGAAGCAGTGTGTGCTTTATAACAAACTCTCTTATGAAAAGGTTAGGCATTTTCGCACCAAAATCTCCCCTGAATATTGAAACTATGACTGGTTCCGACTTCATCTTTGGTTGGGAATTTAGATTTTTTTAATCCTGATTTAAGCGATAAAGTCTGTATACCTACTTGTTATTCAAAAGACAGCATACCCGTCACCAGACAGCGCATTCCAGTTAAGAGTGACATCAAAAGATGGACTCACCTCTCCGAGATTAACATATCAGACTTACCCCAAAAAGTTGATATTGGTTTACTTATTGGTAATAATATAGCGGAGGCATACACCCCATTTGATATCAAGGTTGGACCTAGGGGAAGCCCCTACGCTTCGAGATCCGCACTCGTTTGGATATTGTGGAACGTTGTTCGAGAAATTGGTTCCCCATGTAATGTAGTTCAAGTTAACAGAATAGAAGCATAAATTATTTCAGAGGCAGAGTATCTTAAATCGTTGGACCTACTTGTAAGAAGAAGTTTTGATTTTGATTTCCCAGAAAGTGTTATCAACGATAAAACAGAAAAGTCTGTTGAGGATAATTTTATTTATTCAAAAGGTTGAAAATACAATTTCATTCAAAGATGGGCATTACGAGGTCGCCCTCCCCTTGAAAGATGATAATTTATCACTACCAGATAATTACGTACAGGTTTACAATAGGCTTATTTCCCTGAAAAAGAAAATGGAGAAGAATGAAAAATTTCGTCACGACTGCGTTTCGTTTATGACTAATTTAATTGAAAATGGTTATGCTGAAAGAATTCCTGAAGTTTAAATTAACACTAATAATGTTGTATGGTATGTACCACACCATGGTGTATACCACAAGCGGAAGAACAAGATGGTATTTCGTTAAATGATGTCCTACTGCAAGGTCTTGATTTAGCTAATTCGCTGATTGGTGTTCTACTAAGATTTCGTTTTGGAAGATACGCCTTTATGTCCGATATAGAGGCGATGTTTCACCGGGTTAAAATACCTAAAGACGACTTCGATAAACTACGTTTCCTTTGGTGGCCTGATGGTTCGTGGGATAATCCGCCCGCAAGATATAGGATGACAGCTTACTTATTTGTTGCTGTTTCTTCGACAATCATTGCTAACTTTTCCCTAAAAAGAACAGCACTTGATAATAAATAAAGATGATTTCGACGATGAATAAATTGAAACTTTCCTTAATGACGTTTATGTAGATGATTGTTTACATGCTCTTGACGATGAACATTCAGCCATCCGGTTAATACGAGAACTTATGAAACTTTGTAAACGTGGTGGATTCAGGTTACATAAATGGATTGGTAATAGTCCATCAATATTTGCAACAATTCCGGAATCTGAACGAGCAAATGATAATTTGTTTATGTAAAAGGGAAACAGAAGATGTTATTGAACGTGCACTTGGAGTCTATTGGAATGTGTCAAGCGACTCACTTACTTTAAAAGTCAATTTTCAAGATCAGCCTAATACACGTAAAGGTATTTTACCAATCTTGTCATCTGTTTTTGATCCTCTTGGACTAGCATCTCCGGGAATTCTACCTGCAAAAAGACTTATGCAAACTCTTTGTACAAATGGATGTACGTGGGATCAACCAATTGGTGGTGGACTCCTAATTAAGTGGAGAGAATGGATAGAAAATTTACGGTTACTAGAGGGCCTTGAAGTACCTCGTTGTTTAAAACCTACAAACTTTGGACAAGTAATTTCTCGCCAGCTACACTATTTCGCTGATGCAAGTGATATTGGATACTGTATAGTTTGCTATATGAGATGTGTAGATTTATTCGGTAATATATCATGCAGTCTTTTGTTAGGAAAATCCAGAGTGGCTCCAATTACACAACAAACAATCCCAAGAATGGAGTTAACAGCGGCTACAGTAGCTGTGAAAATTAGTTTGAAGATGAAGCAAGAGCTAAATGTTCCAATAGATAAGACATACTTTTGGACAGATAGCACAACAGTATTAGGATATATTAGTAATAGAACAACCAGGTTTAAAACGTTCGTGTCCAATATAATTTCTCTAATTCAAGAAGCTACAGATTTCAGTCAGGTGAGACATGTCAGTAGTAAATTAAATCCAGCGGATTATGCATGGAGGGGATTAACCTTTGATAAGTTGATTGGTCAGAAGACATGGTTCGATGGCCCAGAATTCCTTAAAAAACCAGTAGCGGATTAGCCTGATCAAGTAAATAAATTTCAAATAGCTGAAGATGATGTTAATGTTAAAGTTAATATCTATGCTACAATTGAAACAATTCAAGAAGAAAGGCCTTTGGATAAACTAATACAACATTACTCAGATTACAATAAGTTAATTAGAGCTGTAGCATGGTGGGAATTGTACATCAGACATTTTCGAAAGGATACGTTACCAGGAAGAAACTTGAATCTGGATGATATTAATGATGCAGAAATGGTAAGTATTAAACATGCACAATTTAAAGCGTGGAATATTGACATGAATAAAACGAAAGACAATCAAAATTTTAATATAAACTCTTTAAAAAAGCTAGATCCAGTTGTATTAGATGGTCTGGTACGAGTTGGCGGTAGATTAAGTAAAGCTGATATCCCATTTCATTCAAAACACCAAATAATTATTTCGAAAACATCAAAATTAGCAAGTCTCATCATTAGAAAGGCTCACAAAATGGTTGGTCATCTTGGCAAGAACGCTGTATTATCTGAAATTCGAAAACATATTGGATAGTTGGCTGTAGTACTTTAATTAAACAGATACTCCCAAAGTGTATAATATGTAGACGGTATAAGGCAGAAACTTTAAATCAGAAGATGGCAGACTTGCCTATTGAGCGAATTGAACCATTTCATAAACCCTTTTATCATTCTGGAATGGATTACCTTTGAAATTAAACGTGGACGTTCTGTGGTTAAAAGGTACGGAGTAATCTCGTGCAGTGCACTTGGAAGTCGCTGATACGCTCGACACAAACTCCTGTGTAAACGCTGTTAGGAGATTCGTTGCTCGTAGAGGTCATGTACATTCAATTAGGAGTGATAACGGGACTAAATTGGTAGGTGCTGCTATGGATCTTAAAAAAGAAGCATTCTAGAACTCAACAACAATGAAATAGCTGGTGAACTTTTACAACGTGGTATCCAATGATATTTTAACCCCCTCCCCCCACCTCAGCCTCGCATTTTGGTGGGTCCTGGGAGAGGCTTATTCGTGAAGTAAGGAAGGTTTTATATTTGCTTCAGCATGAACAATTAAGCAGAATGGACGACAAAGGCTTCAGAAATCTGTTTTGTGAAATAGAATCAATATTAAATAACAGACCTATAACTAAACATTCAGATTCTGTAGATGATTTGGATTGTCTCTCACCTAATCATCTCCTTGGACTTGGTGATAACTGTGAATACTCTATTACTGTTTCGAATAAAACCGATAATTATGTTAAGGGCTAGTCCACGAGAAAACCATGCAGAAGGTTCGAAGGTGGGGGTCGGCCGATTGTGTTCATATTTACAGGATTTGGTAGACCCATCGAGCCTACCCCCCAGCCAAAATCACTGATTTCAGAAATCAATCATTTTCGAGATACAGGCCTTTTACGTTTTTCGGCAGTTTTTTGACATTTTCAAGCCAAATTTTAGGTATTTTCGTCGCACTATTACCGCTGTTACATGACCCTGGAGAACTAGGTTTGGGTTGTTCATGATAGCAGGGGTCTTTCACTACCACATTATCATGGTCATCCGGTTCAAGTTCATTTTCCAAAAGTGTCCGGATACTTCACACGACACATGTCTAGAGATACCTGAATTATACCCTTTCTTCAAATTACGATAACTCCACTGGAGCAGGATTTGCGATAAAAATGTTAATCGTTTTATTTGCATCTTGACCTGTTCTAACAACGTAAAAAATAAAATCGTTGTCAACTCACCTACAACAGTATGAAAATTTGTGTCGAAAGTTACGAAATTCGTCATTTTTCGCGTCGTATTTCGGTTTCTTTAGTGTTTGGATTTCGGCCATACTTTCCGGACATGTCCTACGGTATTTTCCAAATGTCAGGCCAGGAATATGATCGACTGGACATCAATATTGACCAATTGGACATCAAGATATGGTGAATAATATTCAGAATTTCAAAATTAGTATGTGTATTGAGTATATAACTACCACTCGATCTGTATTTATCTTATTATACCGTCTATACGTACACCTACCTTGTTTACCTGCTTAATCTATTGTAGAAATAATTTATCTATCAATAAAATAAAACCAAGTACGAACAATCCAAACCATTAGTCAAAATTCGAAGTCCAATTAAAACGGTCGAGGCAAAATAGTGTAATCAGCAAATGGACTGTTCACCGTGTACAAAATACACACCAAACAGTGGTTAAAATACCATTTCGGAAGCTTTTGTTTCATTTGCTACCGTATAAACGAATAATTTTTTGAGAAATATCACTGGCCTGAATTTGATTGAAGCAGACACGGATAGTTTTGAAGATTCATCAAAATCTGATAAAATTTATGTTCTTTAAGCGTCCCCACACGCTCAATATAATTGTCAATATTACCGATGTTAATTTTATTGAAGCAAATATTGTCTCAATATTCATTCTGCGAAAAGTAGCCGTCATTGACGGAACAATTTGTTTAGCATTAGCTATGGCGGTTCCAAGTCCCAAGAAAAAGAAAATACATCGAAAATGGTCCTAACAAGGGTGTACTCAGGGGGAAAAGTTTGGGCACAAACACCTACTTTGAGAGCTTCGTGAAAACGAAATATTGCGTCAATATTATTGATGACGTCCACACACGATCAATTGTTGCACAAAAATTGATGGTTCGTCAATAAAAAATCTACGGACATTTGATTTCTTCAACCATATTGACATCAATTATTTCGAGCTTCAATATCACATACACACACTCAATATGATTGTCAATATCAAGTATTGACAATATTACTGACAATTATATTGAGCGTATGTGGGACGCTTAAGAGTGTCAACATTCTTGGAATTACATACTTTTACACTATTTGCGTATGAAAAGCGGCCATTTTGTCTGGCAGTTTTGGTTCGATTTTCACGAAATTCTAACTCCGCAATCATTAGCGTTTAACTGGGATATATCAAAACATTTTTAAAAATCGAATGAAAATTGTGACCTCTAGACGGGCTACAAGCTTTGTAGAATCACGGGCCATAAACCATGTTTACAATACAAATTTTAAGCGTGCCAGGTACCGTTCCTGGTACGGCACCTTATTTTTTTGTAGTGGAAACGGGTTAAACACAAGCATGTCGTACTGAGTACCGTGCCAATCTGGCCTACTGAAGTGGGGTGGTCTCGGAACCGTGCCACGAACGGCTCGTTTTAAATTTTCGTACTGTAAACGCTAACCGGTCTGAGCACGGATTACTGCGCATGAGCCACATGAACCTTGACTTTTTTTCCGCGAACTTTGACAGATCTGTCATCAGTCCTGTCAAAATGGCTACACGTACCAAAATCAACCGCCATAATTGTTTTCATCCGGGTAACTTGCTTAGGGACTGGAATTAACTTTTCTGTAAAGAGTTCCGCTTTTGGCGTGCTTGGCACGGTTCCAAGACCGGTAATTTAAACGGGTCAATTTCTTGAAATTTATCGCGGCCTAGTTAGTACCGTGCCCAGTACGACACGCTTACCGCGGCCAAGTGTAAACGGGGCTATAATCCAGGAAGTTAATATCTGATATCCGGGAATATCGGAAGGCGACCCCTTTAAAGCTACAATTTCATACTTTAAAGTTATATTTTTAAAATATATTTTTTAAAAAACGATTAAAATAGATATAAACAGTTCTACCGTGTTATCTATAAACAGTCCTACCTTGTTATCTATAAACGGTCCTACCTTGTTAAAGAATAATCCTATTAATCCTATAATTCACTATTGTTAGTTGAGAAATTGGCAAACATATCATTATCAACTTCAAATTCAAACGTTTTAAGATAGCTATTGCATGCGGGGAATGGGAAAACAAGGGAGATAATTATGTTATTATTTCCGATGTAAAAGATGTTTAAGAGTGGAAAATAATGCCTATGATTGTATAATAGTGAGGTGACAACCTATTGAGCAAGAAATAAATATGTTTTGACTTATTTAGAAAATATGAAATTCCCGCTTTAAGTTTCATCAAAAATTGTGAAATCCATAGTCCACAAACTAAAAACATGATTTTTCGTAAAATCAGGGGCCATGAAGTAACGATCCGATACATGCCAATATTGAAAGGAACCGAGATGTTAGGGAGATAAAGCTATAATTATTTCAAGTATTGCAGAAAGTGGATAAAAATGTGACACGTAGAGTGTCCGTAAACAAAATGTTGACCGACGGACAGGGGCGACGACAATACACGCCCACACCAAAATGTGGACAGATAGACGGACAGGGGCGTCCACACGAGAATGTAGGTGTACAAAAATAGCGAGATATTCCTATTTTTATTACGGGCGGATTTTGAATATTTTGTAGACATTTTATAACGAAAACGATGTTTTGACATCGCAAAACTATTCTTATTTGGGCAATTCTGCATTCATTTGATGTCGAATAAACGAAGACACGTTATTTTATAGCATACGGGGCTTAAATATGAAAAATATCGAGGTGCACCTATTTTTATCTGCTCTAACTCGACCATTTTTCAGAATTTTGACGCTCGAGTATTAGCGAAAATCCATATTCTCTGGGAGACGCCATCTTGGATTTGCAGACTGGATACCCAAACCAAACCGGGACTGAATATTTTGGCAAAGTCGGTTGAAGGGGAGGCGGAGTTGATATACTGACCATCTGAATAACAATATAGGCGATAGGGTACCTTAATAATCCGCCGATGTATCGCAATGAAAACTGAAGTTTTTGCTAACATTCGACATGAATTTTCATACTGTTGCAAGTTAGCTGACAACGAATTTATTTCTTATGTTGTTAGAACTGATCAAGCTGCAAATAAATTGATTTTAATTTTTATCGCAAACCCTGCTCCAGTAGAGTTATAACGATCTAAAGATGGGGTACATTCAGGCATCTCTAGACACGTATCTTGTGAAGTATCCGGACACCTTTGGAAAATGAACTTGATCCGGATGACCATGATAATGTTGTACTGCAAGACCCCTGCTATCATGAACAACCCAAACCTAGTTCTCCAGTGTCATGTAACAGCGTTAGTAGTGCGACGAAAATACCTAAAATTTGGCCTAAAAATGGCAAAAAAAACCACCGAAAAACGTAAAAAGGCCTGTATCTCGAAAACGGTTGATTTCTGAAATCGGTGATTTTGGCCTGGGAGTAGGCTCGACGGATCGACCAAACCCTGTGAATATGAACTAAAACGGCCGACCCCCACCTTCGAACATCTGTATGATATTGCATGGTTTTCTCGTGGAATGACTCTTAAGAGGAGATGGAAACAGGTCCAGTATTTAAGTGAGATGGGTACAAGAATATCTACCTAATCTGCAGGAAAGACAAAAGTGGCTTAAACCCAAAGCAAATGTAAATATTGGTGACATTGTTCTTCTTGTTGAAGGAACTGTGAGAAATTCGTGGGCTTTGGGTCGCGTGACTGATGTGACATTTGATAAACGTGGTTTTGTTCGTATTGTTACTCTCAAGACAAAAACCGCTACATATCTAGACCTGGGCCCTGTTTCACAAAAACTTAAGTCTCCTTAAAATCGTCTTAAACTAAAATTTCATCCTAACTTAAGATAGATGAGTTTCACAAAACGATTTTAAGCATTTTAGTTAAAATCCACTAAAATAATATTTTAAGTTAAAATCTAATCTTAACTTAAAATAGTGGCGTTTCACAAACCCATTTTAAGGACAATTTTAACTAAAATCAATTTTAACTTGGGATAGCCGTCACCCTGTCCTAACTTAAAATCAAGACATTAACAAACATTGATTAGAGCTACATTGTTACATATATTGCGACATATAGATATAATTGGAATAATGATAATATTGTGAACGGCCGGGTCACATGATTTTAATATTCCAGCCATCATTCACAAAAAAAAAATTCTCATTCAAATCCTTTTCACCCGTTTATTTTATTGTAAGTCAATTTAAGCATTTGGATGGCGCTCCATATTAGAACTCCAAGAAAAAATACCACTCAAAACCCCAGTAAACTAAACACTAAAAGAAATTCATTTATTCATATCCTCTGTCTTAGAAAGAAGAGCCCTCTTGTCTATAAAGAAAATATGATCGTGTACAATGGTTTTATATGGCCCATTTCTTGGTTATAAAAGGCCTAAAGGCCTATAATACTAGCCAAACCATATGTAGCATTTACGCATACTTCTGGGGGTTATGACGATATGTAAAGAGATAAATCAATAATCTCAAATGTGTTTATTGAAAAATGTTATAGGCCTAGGCCTATTTGAAATTAAATTTTAATATAAATTTATTATTATTTCTTAACGAAGTCTTACGTCAATAAAACAACAAAAGTAACTGGCATTTTAGGAGCCAAGGCTATTTTATCTTATGGAAAAAAATCATTTAATTGAGTAAGTATCATTTTCAAAGTATCATTGAAAGGGTGGGTCTATGAGAATGACATGTCAAATCTAGGCATCGGAACATTGGCTATTTGGTATATTAATTTCAAAGTTGATAAATACTTTTAAAATGCGACGAAAAATTACAACCTAGATTAGCCGCCGTTTGAGTCACAAATATCATAATGTTTGTGACAATTTTCCATAAAACTACAAATCCATGCGATTTAGTATATGGATACACTTTATTTCCATTGAAACCTGCGAGTAAATCAAATTCCCATGTCACGAATCAAATGCCAAGTTCAAGGCCAACCAACCGATACTTTTCCAATCACATATTACGCAGTACACTCATTTATTTCACCTCTCTACGAATGTCTGACCGTGTGCAAACATTGCGTCAACGTATGAAACTCTCCCCATTGATATTGCAACAGTTAATTCAACCTGTCAATAGTTTTCAGTTTCGAAGCGTAATGGCTTTCACCGTAAGTACCCGCAGCGGAAATGTGAACTGCGTGGGCTCAAGCGATTTTAACTAAAATCTATTAAAATCGCATTTTAAGTTACAATCAATCTTTGTGAAACGTATAAAATTTAAAATTTCATTTTGATTTTAGTTAAAATCTATTTTAGTGATTTTAGCTTAAGTTTTTGTGCAACAGGACCCTGTTCATAAGTTGTGTACTATTTTAGAAGCTGACAAATCGTAAATTATCGTTATAGGACACATAAACTTAGTCAGTGCATGATATTTGAACTGTGTTTATGTTTCGTGCATGCATTTTTGTTTACATGTTTTATTTGAAATATTTTTTAATTGTTAGCATAGAATGTAACAATTAAGAGGGCCGGTATGTAAGGTTCGAATACACTGAGCTGCATTACGTTTCGACTATTTAATTATTTGCGTCTGGAGGGGCAAGGCTTCGTGTTGTTTTGTACTTCTGCCTTGTTCGCGGGCTAGAAGTGAATGGGTGAAGTTCGTGGTTTTGCTCATTAAATGTATACAGGCCGTGATATGAAATTTCTAGCAAGCTTGCTTCTGTTTCTTCATCCCGACCATTTTCAGGCGGAAAACAAACTACATCATCCAATTCTTCTAGTATTACTTTGTATTTCCACACAATTTTCTTTTATCAATTCTTTGACGTTTGACAGAAAACGTAAAATAAATATGGGCTTACTTATCAATGCGCGATGGTATTTGAATTTCGCGGTGATTTGATTTTAATAGATCACGTGACATAGCTCGCCAATCAGACAACACACGACGAAAGGTAAACGGGTCGTGTAGAGTGAAAGGTCACCGGTATGTTTACGTTTCGATAGTAAAAAAGCGGAAGAATAACTAGATTAACATTTTCCCATTTTATTGCAAATGCAAGTTGATGAAGATATTCTCCTATTCCTAAATGCATAACAACTCAGGGTGAAAGGTCACCGGTTTCGATAGTAAAAAAGCGGAAGAATAACTAGATATACATTTTATAGGGGGCATATTCTGGTGCATTCCCCCTGGTTGCCTTACTGTAGCTGCGGAAATTTATGCCCTTCTTGTTAAATTCTACTGTAACAAATGACAGGGTTAGGTTGACTATAGAGATCAAGAACCAATAGGCCATGATGTGAAATTTCTAGCAAGCTTGCTTCTGTTGCTCCATCCCGACGATTTTCAGGCGGAAAACAAACTACATCATCTAATTCTTCTAGTATTACTTTGTATTTCCACACAACTTTTCTTTTATCAATTCTTTGACGTTTGACAGAAAACGTAAAATAAATATGGGCTTACTTATCAATGTGCGATGGTATTTGAATTTCGCGGTGATTTGGTTTTAATAGATCACGTGACAAAGCTCACCAATCAGACACACACGACGAAAGGTCAACGGTTCGTGTAGAGTGAAAGGTCACCGGTTTGTTTACGTTTTGATAGTAAAAAAGCGGAAGAATAACTAGAGCTGTACACTCCGTGTAGATTTTGTTTAAAACACCGATGTAAAACCGTTTACTGTGACAAACTGGGAAAAATTTAGGGTATGTGCTAACCAGTGGATCAAATTAGATGGAAATATTGATGTGTTGGACAAAGAATAGTAGGAATGTGCAGACAAAACTCTCTCTCATTCTAACAATACAGACTTTTCACATACATTACCATTACCAACGTAAAAAAACCCCAACAACTGTGTATGAATAAAGAACTATGTTTAGAGCAGTTAATATTTTACCAGCGAAATAAGAAAAGGAATAATAGGTCTGGTTAATTTGTTAAAGGGGATCATATCTTAACATTTTCCAATTTAATTGCAAATGAAGATATACTCCTATTCCTAAATGTATGACAACTCAGACCAAGACAGAAGACCACTATGGTAAAGACTGTGTCACCATTGAGGTGAAATACCATGTGCATTACTGTAGCTGCGGAAATTTATGCCCTTCTTGTTAGACTCTACTGTAACAAATGACAGGGTTAGGTTGACTATAGAGATCAAGAACCAAACGATATTTTCTCTGTGGATGCAAATCAGGCTGCATTAAGCTACAGATAGTTGTATTTGTTACAAGTGAAAGCTTTCTAGTATGGATTTGTGAAAATTGTTCGAATATGAAAGTGACAGTCAAATGATATTGATGAAATTACGTGATTTTTTATGAATAGGCCTACACCTGTATACATACATATGTATTTTTGTAAACGGTTTGGACATTGGTGTGCATGTAAAAAGACCCCTTGGCAGTTGGAATTCGATATAAGAGTAGGCCATAGTGCTCTGCCCAGGCAAAATTTCCCTCATAATAAACTGTATAGCGCACACCCGTCTTCCTTAACACAGTACATGTATATAGGAGCTACAGATAGATGTATTTTTTAGAAGTGAAAGTTTTCTAGTATGGATTTGTGAAAATTGTTCGAATATGAAAGTGACAGCCAAATCATATTGATGAAATTATGTGATTTTTATGAGTAGGCCTAAACCTGTATACATATGTATTTTTGTAAGTGGTTTTTACATTACATATTTTAAACATGTTTTACTTAAATGTACTGTACATGTCGATAAATGTTCATATCATATTTAGCTATTTTAAGTTGACATATATGTTTTTATTTTCCTTTTTATTCCAATTCAATTCAGACGTGGTTTCTCCTTGTCAGTGGTGCAGGCAGAGGGGCTGACACAGTACAACCAAGTACAGAATCGAGTTCAAGATTTTATCCATGACCTATGCAACTCTAAACTGTGAATTTGTCCCAGAATACCTAAAAGATCTCCTGATCCCATATATTCCATCCAGAACCTTGCGCTCATCTTCAAGTAATCTGCTTGTTAAACCAAAAAATAAGACAATTGCCTGTACAAGAACATTCAGCTATGCTGCTCCTGAATTATGGAATGGTTTAAATGAATCCCTGAAAAATGCATCATCAATAACCACATTTCAGAAAAACCTTAACACCGTCCTTTTCCATAGAGCTTTCAAGTGTTGATTTTTTGAGTGTCTTACATGTGCTGTAATCGCTTGTCTCTGTTTGTAAAATGTACTGTGTTTATTTTATTATTTCGATTTTTCGTTTTTACGAATTGTGTTTGTAAAGCGCCACTGAGCAATACTTGTGTTGGATACTCGGCGCTATATAAATGATAAAATTATTATTAATTATTAAGAACTGCTGTCAAGTCGTTCAAATGTGACGAAAAACCGAATTCCAGTGTAACATTGGTGTGCACGTAAAAAGATCCCTTGGCAGTTGGAGTAGGCCATAGTGCTGTGCCCAGGCAAAATTTTCCTCATAGTACACTGTATAGCGTATGCCCGTCTTCATTAGTCCAGTACATGTATAAGGACAGAACAGTAGGACGACGTTTAACTCCATTTCATTTCTTGTTCATTTTACTGGAACCATTTTATTTAGTTAACTGTTTGTTTTTCTCTTATATGTACTTTTCTTTACTGGTATATATCTTTTAATTTTGTACAGTGTATATGCACACAAGACCTGATCTGTGTGTAAATACATTTATTCCGTGAGAGAGAAATGGGGTTTAACGGCCACTCGACACAAACTAGGTAATTTTGGGACTAACATATGGTTTCATTTTATTTGAATAATTCGCTTGCGCGTAGGGGTCTTTGAAGAAACCGGATTGCTCAGGGGGAAACCCACGAGGTTGAGAAGGCGCCCCTATCTCCATGCCACATACGCTCACGCCAGGGCTCGAAACCACAGCCGCAAGCCAAAGGTGACCGGCCAGCTAGAGGTGGAAGCGCGGCACTCTAGACCACTAGGCCATCCCAACCCCCTCACATATATTCTGTGCAGCTTAGCCCCCCACCCCCCCCCAAAAAAATTAAGAAAATGATGATTTCTTAGGAGTATTCTTAGCCAGCCACATCCTCAGCCCCCAACCCCAATTTTATGAGCTGGCGAAGGGCCCGATTCTGTGGATATAAAAATCTGAAAAGCAGATTAAAATCCATTCTCCACTACATAAATGATGTTATTATTATGTACATTTTTCATTGAAGATACATTATATAAGATTTAGATAAAGAACTAGCCATTCTTGCTATAATAGTTCAAAAGTAGATAATGTAAAATGAATAATTTGAAAATTTCATTCAAATTACTCTATTACAAGCGAAGATATTAGCCTTTGAAGGTTTGACAGAAGTGTTCAACAATATCAACCACTGGACTGGTTGATCGAAGCTAAGTCTCGGTCCTCCATATTTGATTAAATCAGAGTATCGCTGGGCCGTTTTAATCTATTTAATATCGGAGAAATCTCATGCCATCGAGTGTTGTTGCTGAATACTGTATGAGGAAGTATATACTTATTTGACATCTCTTATAATATGTCTATTATTGTTTTTGTTTTTTTTTTTAAAAAAAAACAAGTATAATTGGTGCATGTACAGAGGTAGTTGTGAGGTGAATCATTATTAATATTCTGTTGTATCAGTGGGCTCAGATTGTATTATTTTTTTTTTGTCTTTTTCTCAACATTATATATAATTATTATACCGAATCAGTATTTCAATCTTGCCAAAAACTTTTTCATCTGTATATTATATTTATATTTCTTTTGGATATTGTTTAATAGAAATAAAATGGAAAAAATGCTTTTTTCCAGGAAATATCACATTCATTGATACAGATGCAGCTATACACTTAGCGGCACAGAAACCACCGTTATCCATCGATAAGTCACACCTTACAACCCCCCCTGGATACTATATAAACACGTAATTGTAAGTTGAATACCAAACTTAGTGTTCTTTCCTTTCTTTCCAATTGAAGCACAGTATTGATCACAATCAGCCAATGCTACAGTCTTGATCACCCCTTCTAACAAGATGCATGGGATCTAATATTAAACCTTGAGTAAACTCCAACCGGGCTATTAATAAAACATGCGCAGTATATTCTGAGCCGAAATTTATTCTGTGGCTTTCTCTCGGGCATTTGTCCAGTAGGATGCGTGCCATGTCTTACCCAAACTTTAGCATATTATTTTTTCAGATGTTTCGAATATGACAACAAATTTAAAACCCTTTTAACAAAATGACAAGACATTCTTAAATATAAGTTACAAAAATAAGTTTTATTCTCCACGCAGTGAGCAATAGTTGGAAAGTGTGGCCAAATGTTATGACCAAAGCCCTATGGCTGTATGGAATTTATAATTCCGAAATACGTTAAACTGAACTTCGTAAATGATAAAGCTAAACTTTTACGATAAACTTCTCCTTTAATCTTTCAAATCTAAATGTTATCATATAAAGTTGTCACTCCATCACCAATGTCACATCAACCCTATTCAAGGATTTCTTGATCTAAAGGGGATCACAGTGGATAAGGTGCTGGTTCGCTAGCCTGGAGGTCGGGTGTTCTATCCCTGCATTGGCTGAGAATGTTCATCTCGATTTTCCGGCGTGATTTCCCCTTGTCAGTGATGCAGAAGGAGGGCCTGGCAAGGACAGCTGCCTAGTCGTTCGGATGGAACGAAAAACCGAGGTCCTGTGTACACATTGGAGTGCACGTAAAAGATCCCTTGGCAGTTGGAATTCGATATAAGAGTAGGCCGTAGAGCCGCTGCCCGGGCAAAATTTCCCTCATAGCACACTGTATGGCGTATGCCCGTCTTCCATTAGCCCAGATTAGGCGCTAAAGAGTCTAGGACGTTAAACCCCATTTCATTTCATTTCATTTCATTTCTTGATCTAAATATAAACTGTGTAGCCCATTTAGTAACGAAAAATAAGTAAGTAACCACAATGCTGTTAACATTAATAAATAATTCAGACTGTTGACTTATTGACTTATTGTGTCATCAGTTAACTGGGGTATTTCCTGTTTGTTTCGATTTGAGTCACAAGGTTATGATATCGATAAAAGCCCCCCCCCCCCGACTTATTCGACGGAAATAATAACATGTTCACGTCAATTTTTTAACACTAAAACGTAGAAAGACGGGCTACAGGATTTGATATTAGCGTTCGATACTTATATACTACGTTTCTTAATATCGGTGTGTGGTTATATTTCTTAGTGTTGTTTGATTTGACGTGTACGTTAAAAGTTCGTCATGTGGCCTAGTATATTTATAGTATCAATGATGGGGTTTCATCTAGGATCTGGTAAGTTGACTTTTGGTTTTATGGTGTGCAATTCACTTAACTCTTTAAATTGTACATGTGCAGATAATAAATGTACCTTTGACGTAGGGAATGTAGATGGGGCTATAATACTGATCTACGCAGTTGACATGCCACATTCTAATTATAATTTTACTTTTTGTTATTTCCAGTTCTGTCACAGTGTCCTGAGGATCAAATAGTGAAGGTCGGTGCAATAGCTAACTTCACCTTTAATGTTGATGCAAATTCATTAATACAGATTGTACATAAGGGAGTTGTATTATTTGTTGGGAAAAAAGGTGCTGCATCAACTCCTCCTTATAACCCAAGAATAACCAATGAAAGCAGCAACAAAGCATTTAGCGTTTTCATAAATAATGTAACAATGGTTGATTTTGGTCAATACAATACTTCAATTATAATGAACAGAATGAAAACAAGCTGTGGTATTCAACTTACTATAACAGGTGATTTAGAATAAATTAACGAAAGAAATCGTGTTTTTATAGTGACCAGGGCGATTAAAGGGCGTGGATATAATTCTATGTTAGTTGTCCATTGATAACGTCTTCTGTGCGGTTTAATGTATGGTTTCCCCTGTTCCTTCTGCAGTCAATATTTGTAAACTGTACACCGTTTTGTCTGTTCAACATGTTTTAGTTTTAGTTTTTGAGAATTCAAGAACTATCTCGTCCTCTAAAATCCAAGATCATTTCCGCTGCATTATATAAGATTTCGACAAGAAGCTGGCAGTTCTCGCTATACTAGTTAAAACATAGATACTGAAAAGGGAATAAATTAAAAATGTCTGTCAAGTTACTTTATTCTAAGCGGAGTTATAGGCATTTGGAGAATAATGTAATCGCGAAATTGCCGTTGCTACGATAATAAACACGGTCTCGATTACTTATTTTTATACGCCCACATTTTCATGTGGACGTATTATGCTGTCGCCCCTGTCCGCCGTTTGTAAGCGAATGATGTGAAAATATGTCAAGGTTGTGGACACTATAGAGGTCACAATTTTGAACTGATTTTGATGTAACTTAACAGGTTTATAACCAATAGATCTTGGTTCCTTTCTATATTTGCGCCAATCGGATCGTAACTTCCTGAATTATGGCCCTGATTGTCCGAAAAATCGACCTTTTTAGCTTGTGGTACCTCTAGAGGTCGAAATTATTATCCGATTTAAAAAAAAAACGTTTGATTATATCACTGTTACATGGTAATGAAGGTTGAGTTTGAAATTCGGACCAAAATTGACAGACAACATGGCCGCCGTTTGTGAAAATATGTTATATCAAGGTTGTGGACCCTATAGAGATCACAATTTTGATTCGATTTTGATGAAACTTGACAAGTATGTTGATAACCCAAAGATATTGGTTCATGTCGATATCCAGGCACATTCGACCGTAACTTGCTGAATTATGGCCCCTGATTGTCCGAAAAATTGCCCTTTTTAGCTTGTCAAAATTATTATCCGATTTAACAAAAACCCTTTGATTATATCACCGTTACATGGTAATGAAGAATGAGTTCAAACTTTGTCAAAATCAGACCAAAATTGTCGGAAAAAATTGCCGCCGTTTGTACGCGAATAGTGTAAAAGTATGTTATATCAAGGTTGTGGACCCTATAGAGGTCCCAATTTTAATTCGATTTTGATGAAACTTGAAACACCTGTTTATAACCTAAAGATCGTGGCTCCATTGCATATTTGCGCATATCGGATTGTAACTTCCTGAATTATGGCCCCTGAGTGTACAAACAAATCGCCTTTATTAGCTTGTGAGCCCTCTGGAGGTCACAATTATTGCCTGATTTTAAAAAAACCGTTTGATTATCTCACCGTTAAAGGGTAATCTAGGTTGAGTTTGAATTTCGTGAAAATAGGTCAAAATTGACAAACAAAATGATCGCCGTTTGTACGCGAATGATGTAAAAAAAAATCACAATTTTAATTCGATTTTGATGAAACTTGATATACATGTTTATAACTCAAAGTTCTTGGTACCTTTCGATATTTGCGCATACCAAATTGTAACTTCCTGAATTATGGCCCCTGATTGTACAATAAATCATGTTTTTTTACCTTGTGGATCCTATGGAGGTCACAATTTTATTCCGATATAGTCAAACCGTTTGACTATATCCCTGTTACACATTAAATGTTTCGTATACTAAATGTTAGCATGGGGCAGAACCAGACAATTTCTAATGATTTTCTGATAGTTACTTAAAGGAGCTAAATGTACCCAAATGGGTTGCAACGCCTAAATTAATCTTATATGAATGTATACAAACTGATTTACATTCATTCATTTCCGTCTTTACTCTATTTTCAAATCAGTTATGTTCGGCGAAATACGCCTGAAGTCCCAATAGCATGCCGATCTCTAGCGTGTGGTTATTCCAGTCTACATTATTGCGTATGCTCTCCATGCGTCACCGTCTAGCCTCCTTCTCCAAGTCCCGTGTTAAAAATGGGCCTGAAGCGGAATATGTTACACGATTCGTGTACCAATGATAATTTTTTTATTTCGTCTTCAATATTGGATATCAGAAGCCAATCTTTTCCCGGTAAGATCACAACATCAATTGTTAAATTAAATTGGCAAATAATTTGTGTTTTCATTGTCGTAGATTTTCGATGCTATTGAGTTAGAGACTTAGCTACTTTACTATGCGACAACTCTTGTTGACTACCCGCACGATTTAGCTGCTGTGTGGGTGTATGTTTCGTTGCCTGGCAACCTATTTTTATGTAAATTATTAACTTGCGATTATGTTCAAATCCATTGAAAATCACAGCCACCCAGTGGTTTAGAGAGCTGATTATGGACTTAGAGTGTGAATAAATATCTATTGTTTTATATAACATTTAGGCCAAACAGAAGATCTGTATTAGGCAGATTTAGGTCTTACATACTGTATATTTAAATAGTATATTGACCTTATTTAATATAGATGCACCTGTTACCAAAATAGCACCACCACGACAGCCAGTGCTAGCTTTTGATGGTGGGATGAGTCACGTGAAAGGGACGATTATAATAAAATGTAATGCAACATCTACAACAAAACCAGATAACCGCCAACTACCCATGGTTTATTCCTGGTTTAAAAATGGAATGTACTGGAATTTATCTAAGAGTGGTATTCTGAACACCACAGATATTGATTTAAGTTATAATGATGATGTAATACACTGCGTGGCTACTGATGATCCTGGTTGTGGATCAGCCTTACAAGATTTACACACCTCGTCTAATGTACAAACAAGTAAGTACATACCACTACAGACCCAATCACTTAATTTGAGATATGCGTATGTCGGCTGTGGTGTTTGTATACTAGTGTCCCGTGAGTAGGTTTGCCGTGTGTAATTGTTTGTCGTGCGTTCATCTCGACTTACTATACTCGACTTACTAGGTTACTTGTACCTCGTAAGTAAATTAATTTGTTACTGGCACTAAGTAGGTAAATAAACTGGTTACATGCACCAAGTAGGTAAATAAACTGGTTACCTGTACCGAGTAAGTAAATACACTGATTACAGGTACCATAATACTATACCTTGACAATGAAAGATATTGAACATAATATTGGTGCTTATCATTATTTTATTTATGGTAGATTGATTCGGCTATGTTGCAGCGTTTCTATGCAATAAGTCACTACAAGCAATCCAAGATTGTACGTTCGAACGTCAATAGCTGACAATTCTGACAAATTGATTTTTTAATTTCTTTAGTAGCTGTAATTCGGGTGTATACCAGAAACAGTCTACTATTGATATTACATTTCAACCAATGATCTTTCTTTTAAACAGTAAAAAGAGATTCCAGATGTGAACAAGTTTTGGGTATTTCTAACAATTTTACCATACCTATGGAATGTGAGTATTAAATTTTAAAGGAGCTTATATCGCTAATATTTGGGACCTAGAAGTTGACTCAAACGGGTCACAACGCATATACTAATGTAATCAGATTGTATATGAACTCATTTACATTCAAACCTTTCCATCTTTACTCAAATTTCAAATCAGTTACGTTCGGCGAAATACCTCCGAAATCTCAATGGAATTAACAATCTTTAGCGTCTGGTTATTCCAGTCTACATAACGTATAGTCGCCAGATAAGAATGTATGGAATATGCTTAGCCTCGTTCTTCAAGTCCCTTGATAAAAATGGGCTTGAAACACATTATGGTACAGGATTTGTCTTAAATATTGGATATATTTTCGCGGTAATATCACAACATCAATGCCGTTGATTTAAATTGACAAATAATTCGTGTTTTCAATGTCGATGAATTTGGGTGGTATTGAGTTAAAAGACTTAGCTAATTAAAGATAGACTATCTAGATTTAGTTTAATGAGATGTATAGTTAGTCATTTAATATGTACTACTGGTTGTTTTAATCCTTACATACTTGACAATGTAAGGAATATCACCACCCTTGCCTCTGCCCATATCCATCAACAGATAAACTTCTTTTAAACAATGCTTGAGAGCAGATTCATCATGACAACGAAGAACAACCTCCGAACAAAGTTGACAGCCATCTAATCTGAAACGCCCCCTAATCAAATTAAAATTCAACTCATCTCTCACAGGGATCGGATTTTATGTATCTAAATACTTGGTTCTTCGATATTGTTTAATAAGCTCTATACGATGACTAAATGTGCAGATTGTAGGTCAAAATTTCAGAAAGATCCTATGGTTAGATTCTGAGAAATTCCGATTAGCAGAAAATACACACACACAAAAAAATAACTAGATCTGCAAAGCAGATAATAAAGCTTTCATATTCACAGTCACTTCCTGTGACATGCCATAGGTCATGTAAATAATCTCATCAAGAAAAAAAAAAATCATTAAAATCGGTCAAAATATAGCGAAGTTTTTATGATTTTTCACTCGTAAACAACTTTATCGGCACCAAAAACATCAAAGACAAAATTCGAAAATGTGACATTTTCAAATAACAATATTTCGACCTTGATCCTGGCTATACAGAAATGTATTCATTTTGGAAATAGGAGACATATTCTCCAAACTACGGCCTATTTCTTTCATTTACGTGCTAGTTAATGTCGATTTTTCACCGTTTCTCATATTCAGTTCGAAATGGTGACCATCACGTGACCGAAATCAAAAGTCTGATCCGATTGATTTTTAGGCAATCCTTCAAGGATTCCGAAAATGTAACTCCCATGACTGTAAGTAAAATATCACGTTTCAAGATGGCGGCACTTCCGTTTCAAATCAGTATTTGCGTATCTAGTATCCATATAAAAAATCAGGTTATTCTGACCTGTATTTCTTCGATTTTTTTTAAACTTTGATCCTTAATTTCACCAAGGGGAGATAATTTTAAAAATTTCTAAGGACATCTTTAAAGTTGCATCGGTAAGATCTACTTACATACTAAATTTCAAGAACATCGTACAACTATTAAAGAAGTTGTCAAGTTGGTCTCAGCTTCCGGTTCGAAATCACAGCGACGAATTTACGAAACTCTGAAACTGCAGTTGAAAATTATTTTTGTCAATGCACTCACAGAAAAAAGAATTAGTAAAATAGGTTAAATAGTCACAGAGTTACAGTAATGCAGGTCAAATTCATTCGTCCGATTTGCAGGAAACACATGTTGACATTAAGAGAAAGACCTCTCAACATGCTCCAAATTGTAAAAATACGACTTTTTGGATTTTCAATCTCTTTTTTTCGGCTACCCCGGACATTTAAAAAAAATGATACAATGATTTCACACAACAGGCTAGCTATTAGACTCTCGATTGACAAGAGTTTCATCGCCCTCCCTTCATTATAACCAAAGTTATCGTACCCTAATAAATCAACAAATCAGCTTGCTTATCTCTTATTATCCTAGGCAGAAAATGCTCATCTTTGAACTCACTCAAGACAGTGACTTAGTGACCGTCTACACCAAGTTTGATCATTCTACATCAATTAGAAGGAGGGTTATTGTGTTCTAAATTCTCGGCCCTTCAAATTGCTTCTATTTTTCATATTCACTTCAAAATGGCGATCATCAATTGAACTAAATCAAAATTCTACTCACAACGTTTTTTAGGCCATCCTTCAAGGATTCAGAAAATATAACTCCCGTGTCTGTAAGTAAAATAGCAAAAGGCCTTAGGGATTTTTCACGTTACAAGAAGGTGGCACTTCCGGTTCGATCTACAAACTTCATATTTTGTGTACGAATCAGTAATTACTTGTCTAGTATCGAAAAAAAAATTAGGTCATTGTCAGTTTTTTCGTTTGTAAAATTCGGTGATTTCGGATTCGTAAAACGTTTCGAAAATATATTTAAACAACGTTCGCACCCCATTTTTTTTTTTGGGGGGGGGTAGGTCAACAACGAAGACGATAACGGCTTATCCACAACCATACATTTCACAAAATTCACTCATTACCCCAGTAGGAACTGGGAGACAGCATATTCATTTTGTTTTGTTAAACACAACCAAACCTCACCACTATTACCTCATACTTACAGTTTTTATTATAAACGTGGAAATATTGTGTCAATGTTCACAATGAAGGTGGAAATCTGAGACTATGTAATAATTTTAAAGGTATTTAACGAATTGGTTTCAATAAATATCCAAATGCTATTCATAGTCGGGTGTTGGGATGGCCTAGTGTGCCGCGTTTCGACCTCTAGCTGGCCGGTCACCTTGCGGCTGAGGTTTCGATGACTGGTATGAGCGTATGTGGCATGGAGATAGGGGCGCCTTCTCAACCTCGTGGGTTTCCCCCGGACACTCCGGTTTCCTCCCACTGCTAAAGACCCCTACGCGCAAGCGAATTATTGAAATAAAACTGAACCATGAGATGGTCCCGAAATGACCTAGTTTGTGTCGAGTGTACGTTTAACCCGATTGTTGTCCACCAGCAGAAATCCCAATGTCAAGTGATGACGTCGCTTTAGTTGACGTTGGTGAAATGATAATATTACTAAGGGAGGTAACTGGGCGTCCTAGACCTTCACTAGAAGTGGAATCGATGATATTACCAGTAGGAGTCAACAACCATCCCCGATATATTAATTATTCGCTGATTAATACAATTAAACCACATCCTTACAATCTTAGTTTTTCGTACATGTTGTTACCAAACATTATCTTGGCAAATACTGTATTTACTTAAAGAACAAGTATGGAGGTGAGCTGATTTGTCACACACTTATACAGGGTTCGTACTTATTATTGTGGTAAATTACAGAGATATTCCATATTAACTTAATTGGCGATTATAAACCGAAAGACAAGGAGGCAGATAACAACACTTCTTTCCATCTCCATATGTAGGATTGAAACCACGCCTCTTGACCTAAAGTGAGAATGGCACTGACCTTGAATCAGGTGACTGCATTGCAAATTTGCAAGAAACGCTTGCATTTAAACAATTGGAGAAAGATCAAAATATATGTCATTTGAAGACGCTGTAGACCTAACATAACCCACCAACAAACCTTAAATTATCAAAAAGAAAATGAAACCAATTGAATCTTTACAGAAAACTATGCCTATAAATATAACAGTTTAACCGTTATCGCATACATATACAGCGCAATAATTACATAAACCTGACGTTCAGGAAAAAAGTTCTGAAAAATAAAAAAATATTTCCCGTTTAGCAATTATTTTTAAATAAAGGGTTACATTTTTATGTTATAGATACCAATGATGTGATTAATACTTCTACTGGAATTATTATTATCATGTTTGTTATTGGATCATTTTTATTATTAGCTTTTTTTATATTTGGTTTAATTTTGGTCAAGAAATGTTATAATAGTAAGTGAGATATATTTTCATAATAAGATACATTGATCAAAAGAACAAAGGGGATGCTCGATTCACAGTCCAGAACGTCCCTAATCGACAGAATCACAATCGAGTGACGCGGAATTCAGTCCTGTCACAGTTCTCCCAGTCCCGACAGCTGAGGTGGAGTGAGTAGAATCATGACGTATTCCTAGGTAAAAAAATATGTTTCGGCTGTCATGATTGGTTGAGATATTTTTTATACAGTCGACGCATGCGTTGCACTCCGAAATTCTCCTTTTCACTCGATTGACACCAGTTACATTCCAATAAGAAGTCCGACAACTCTTAACTGTAATAATATGTGGTTTAAACGTCCTACTATTTTCTTCTACTGAGCTAATGAAGACGGGCATATTGTGTTATCAAATTTTGATCAGGTACAAAATTCGCTGAAACACTGTCAGGCCTTTTTTCGAAAAGGCTACCATCTTTATTCGATTCACATTGTTTATGTGTAGGCCTAATTGTTAGTTTATCAAAAGAATTATCTTCATTACATGTATTAACAGTTTCTCGAACAGTCCTGTCAACATTATATGTTGTATTACATGTACATGCTTCAGAAGAAATTATATCTTTATTATCAACAACAGTATCTTTAACTTTCACATTAGAGTCTGCAGTATTTTCTTTAACTTTGCCTCCAACACTAGAAGCATCATCCTTCGACGATGTAGCATAACGTTCATATAGTTTCGATTTTCCTTTTGAAATGGCTAATTCTGTTTTCAAGTCTAGTTCCTTTTCAACAAATTCTAATTCTAGCCTTTTAGCTTCAATGTCTTTTCTTTGTCTTAATGCCTCCACTTTAGCTGAGAGTTCTAAATTCTTTCTTTCTTCTTGAAACTTTAATGAGGAAATATCACTACGATGCGACGAACTATGATGTGAAGAACTACGATGTGAAGAACGATGACTCGAACGAACAGATTTTTCTTTCGCACATACAGGTTTTGTGGGTGTGGCTATGCCTTCAGTTTGAACAAACCAATTTTTAGTTGAGGACATAAAGTTTGATAAATACACATCACGATCTTCAAAGAAATCGTCATAATACGCGGCTCTCTCTTCATTAGATAAATGTAAAAAATGAGCATCATTACAGCTTAAGTATTTATCATAGAGAGTCATCCATTCAGAGTAGTGCTTTCGAACAGTCGCAATCTCTGCATTATCAAAAATCAGTTGATTAATGTCTTTTACACCTCTGTTCAAACCTTTAAACAGTGTAATTACCGGTTCTGGATTCTGTACATTTATTTCACTATCAACACAACTGTCAGTGTCACTTGACTTGTGATCTCCAGCACCAGTAGACTGCATGTTGAACAACTAACACGTCAATGATGTAGGGCACAAACAACAATGCACCAAAACTCGTTGAACATTATTTATTTGGTAACAGTGTAGCACATCTCATCATAATCTTATACAGTTAAATGACCTTTCAAAATACTAATAATACTATTCACAGTTGGTCGATCTTTCAAAAGACTAGAAGTTGTGAGACGTAGTGGTGAACTGGTGATTAACGAAGTGGTGATTGACTGAAAGAATAAATATAACTACAATCAAGCACCTGATAATAATTAATAATAAACTATCTTAATAATAAAGAAACATAAAATAATTGTATCATCGAGGGCATTGAGTTATCTGGGACCTGCACAACCACGTGAGAAAAAAGTCATGCATGTCGACTTCGAAGACGGCGAATAATTACAATATTATTATGACTATAACATTTTACAAAACTTATGAATTACATTAAACAATAACTTAATATGCTGCGGTAATTCATCCTACCGTGTTTTATGCCCTCTAAGCATTGCAAAACTGGTGCTGAAGACCACGCTTGTTAAGCGAACGAGTTGTCAAGTAAAAAACAGTCTCCTACATCCAGACTTAAATTAACTAAACTAAAACAATGACAAGCATGGTTAACCTAGTCTACCTTCATGCTTCCAGTTGACTAAAATTTATGCATTCTAATATTCAAATATTGTGGAACGAAACAAATATAAACGAAATATATAAAAATACAATTAAAGTGATAATTTGCATCTTACATTCGTTATTTGGTCGTGGTCACGGGGTAATGATGGAACTTGGAAATTTACCTATTATTACTACCAGACATTGAGGTTTTGTGTCTTGGAAAAACATATACATGTATTATAGATGGTCCATATGGTACAACATTAAACTATGCTGATAAAACAATATAATTATATAGATGGAATGGATGCTATAATATTAATCTGCGATGATCAAACATTATAATTTTATTACAGATGGACCATATGATACAACATTAACCTATGGTAGTACAACTCTAAAACCCGGTTATGAAATACAGAAACGTATAGGAGAAGCATTATCAGTTAATTGTATGAGTGATTGTAATCCAGCATGTAATATCAGTTGGTATAAAGATGGGAAGATGTTGAGTTATATTTCACAACTCCATCTACCAGATCTACAAGAATCAGATTTTGGAGTTTATACATGCATAGTATATAATATACATGGTACCAGGGATATCTCTTTTATTCTAGATCTACCCTGTAAGTAATTTATTGAATATTCAGTTACTAAGTTATCCAGTATGTTTCTTCGAAACTATTTTTAAAACTTTTAAAATTAACACTGGCCTTGTTCTTTAATATATGTAAAAGGTTGAAGTGATTGTGTGCATTGCTGAAAGGTCAAAATGGCATCACAATGGAGTTCTACAATGTACGATTGCATATGTACGATTTGTCGCCATACATATAAATTTTATCTTGATAAACTAGATAAAACACAACACAAACAAAATTGACCACTACAATCTGATAACAACAGATTTGTTGCGCATTCCAATATATTTTTGGGTTGGTCTATTAAACATACATTATGGGAGAGCAAAAACAGACTTTTGTCGGTCTTCCTTTGGGCCTCAGAAGTCATAGAAATTATAAATTAGATCTTTATTTAAACAACAAGCCTAAAATGAACTATGTAGACCCACGGATGGCTTGGATTGGGCTCGGATTAAAACAGGATTCCGTTGACTGATTTAATCACTATGGCGTCGTGAGCGGGGCTTCTCTGTGACGTTGACGTCATCATACTTCCGGACTGTTTTCTATTCGTCTGCTTAGGGAGTCGCTTAGGCCTACCTGAAGTACAAAAGAGTACACGCAGGCAACGCAAGAAGTCGGCTATTTATTATAATTTATTTACAACCCTATAAAGTTATAGGAAATACACTGCCTTCATTAGCCCAGTTCGGAGCAGAACAGTAGGACGTTAAGCCCCATTTCATTTCATTTCATTTATTCTTGTGTAAATGCTATCATACAATAAGGCATGGGATCTCGAAATTGAATTTGTTCTTAATTATGTATCTTCTAGTTTGTATTCACTTATTCAAATCCAACTTCAAAATGCCAATGTACATCTCAAATCTGTACATAACTTGAACAGCTATTGCATATTTTTTCATTCAGATTGATTAAAATAGTCTGTCATTATTTATTTAATACTGTTAATTATTCCATAAAACTTTCCTTAAATAAACATACTTCCAAACATTATACAAGGGTATTTCGGGACCCCACGACATCGGACACCGGGGGTCTTTTGGAACCCGCCCCCCCCCCCCTTGCGTTTTACAAGTGTCTTATCTGTTCTGTAATCGGTGCTAGCTTTGTATTAGGAATCTTTCTTACTGATGATATTGTTTTGGTTATTCTAGTAATCTAGATCTGAAAGCAAATCAAGGTACCCTACCGACCCCACCAATAGACGATTCTACATGGAACATGACAATTACGATATTAATTTAGATTTGTATGGTTTAAAAAAAATCTTATAATTCCTATCGTCAGTGACAATACCTGAAATAATTTGTTTTAGCCTGATTGATTATTGTTCAGTCTTGATATGAAGCTGAGGTTTGATAGTATTTGAATACAATTAATCATCCAAAACCTATTTATGTTTGGGGCCTTAGGTTACCCCTTGTTGCCGACAACATTTTTCGCGCGATGTGTACGCACAAGGGTTAAATGGGACATCAAATATAAATTTACAAAGGCACGTTCACATCTTTGGGTATAGAAACTATAAATAGATCGGTCCATTGTATCAACAAAAACTTAAACAAATGTAAATTGGACTGCATAGTGCATACATATAAATTACACAGGAATGGCCGATCCAAACACTGAGCCGTATTGCGCTTGCTTGGAGATCTGAAATCCAATCGATACATGGAGCAGATTTTGTTAGATAGCAAATTACGATATAAACGAAGAGTCCCGAATGGTTGTGGTGGTAAATTCTTATCGGAAAAGAAATCCATAATTTTCCATTTCCAAGAAAACATAACTCTGTCAACATTGAAATCCCAAAATACAAATGTCCGCCGCTAGTACACAAAAGTAGAGATATTACCGTACAGTCGAATGAATATATCTTGTGAAATAAAGCACGCAGGTACAGTTTCTTGACAGTTTATAATAAAGGGTTATCTGGGCTTGTTGTTTGTATAACTATGTAATGATTTTAAAGGTATTTAACGAATTGGTTTCCCTACATATCCAAATGCTATTCATAGTATAATATAATGTATGCAATGATTTTATGTTTACCTTTAATTTACCCTTACTTTATTGATAGACCCCGATTGTTGTCCACCAGCCGAAATCCCAATGTCAAGTGATGACGTCAATTTAGTTGACATTGGTGAAATGAAAATATTACTAAGGGAGGTAACTGGTCGTCCGAGACCTTCACTAGAAGTGGAATCGATGATATTACCAGTAGGAGTCAACAACCATCCCCGATATATTAATTATTCGCTGATTAATACAATTAAACCACATCATTACAATCTTAGTCTTTCTGTACATGTTGTTACCAAACATTATCTTGGTAAATACTGTATTTACTTAAAGAACAAGTATGGAGGCGTGCTGGTTTGTCACACACTTATACAGGGTTCGTACTTATTATTGTAGTATATTACAGAGATATTCCATATTAAGTTAATTCGGGATTATAAACCGAAAGTCCAGGAGGCAGATAACAGCACTTCTTTCCATTTCCATATGTGGGATTGAAACCACGCCTCTTGACCTAAAGTGAGAATGGCACTGACCTTGAATCTGGTGACTGCATTGCAAATTTGCAAGACGCGCTTGCATTTAAACAATTGGAGAAAGATCAAAATATATGTCATTTGAAGAGGCTGTAGACCTAACATAACCCACCAACAAACCTTAAATTATCAAAAAGAAAATGAAACCATTTGAATCTTTACTGGAAACGATGCCTATAAATATAACAGTTAACCGTTATCGCATCACATACGGCCTAACTTCCCATACATATACAGAGCAATAATTACATATACCTGACGTTCAGGACAAAAGTTCTGACAATAAAAAACTATTTTCCCGGTTTAGCAATTATTTTTAAATAAGGGTTACATTTTTATGTTATAGCTACCAATGATCTGGTTAATACTTCTACTGGAATTACTATTATCATTATTGTTATTGGATCATTTATATTATTAGCTGTTTTTATAATTGGTTTAATTTTGGTGAAGAAATGTTATAATAGTAAGTGATATATATTTTCATAATAAGATACATTGATCTAAAGAACAAAGTTACATTCCAATAAGAAGTCCGACAACTCTTAATTGTAATACTATGTGGTTTAACGTCCTACTGTTTTCTTCTACTGAGGTAATGAAGACGGGCATATTATACCATGCAGTGTTATATGGGGAGATTCTTATTTCGAATTCCAACTATTTATACCTTGTCCCTTACCAGACTCTGCACCCTATGCCACTGACAAGGCGAAACCACTCCGGAAAATCCCGATAAACTTCTCGGCCAATGCACGGATCAAACACGGCACCTCCAAGTTTAATTCACTCGGTAGTTATTACTTTCCCTCAACTGAAAAATGCTTATCTTTGTAATCGCCCGGCAAATATTGATATAATTCAAACTTTTTACAGGCATGGCTCCGGATACAAGAACCATTCCTCTTGAACATCATTATGACCAAGTGACGGAGAATCTTTAAGTACCCCTTCAAAGCAAGTATCGTCCGATTATGCATGATCAAATTCATTAATTGTCCACAGACTACGAGACAACAATCAGCAAGAAAATCTAACTGATGAGGTCGAAGATGATGGTGATAATGAAAATACTGGAGATGATGATTTTAATGATAACAATTCAGTTTCCCTGTGCACGAACTCTTCCACAAAAGTACCAAATGCCTATGAAATACTCAATAAAAATACTCGTATCACACAACTCAGTTTTTGCAAGAAACTTAAATGGAAAACCACAGAATGTTGATCACACTTCCCCACAATCCATCTCAACAGCATCCAGGATATAATACGATATAGAAGACTTATTAGAATTATCAGATATTGATAGATATTAAAGATTATTCTTGTTCCATGTTTCGTAAAAAAACGTTGTCTTGATTATCCAGCCTGTCAATTAGACGTAGAATGATCGGTAGACTGGTTAAGCGAGACTAAATTCAAAACAAGGGCACGTAACCTATCTTTTACTCAAATGTGTCTGGATGTTATGGACGCCACCCCAAACCATTTTTCAGTATTATTTATGTATGGTTAAATGGTCATAGCTTATTAAGTACAACATGGTCGTTTATTTAATGACTATAAATGTGTGAAACAGATTTAAGGCTTGGTAAATATATTGGTATTGTGGTGTAATTGTCGAGATATTTGGAGATATTCATTTGGGGTGGGTCACCCTACCTTTAAGCATATTTTTTATTGAAAGTAAATACAGACTGGCTAATTCCAGCAATAATCAAACAAATTAACATTACCAATTTATTAAGTCAAGTTTTTCAATGTAAGATATTCACTGGTGATAATGTCTTCAAATAATTGAGCACTTTAGAAACATCCCATGTTTTTACATAACGACACACAAGTGGCCTAAGATTATACACTCCTTTAAGGAACCGAACAACCACAGGATGAGCTCCAGCTGAAAATCCTCTAAATCACATTCATATAAGTGAGTCAAATATTGAAGTACAACATCTAAAGTAACTTGAATCGGATTAATCTCCCTTTGACAACAGAATGCCGTATATCTTTTAATGTAGGAAGAATACTGTTTCTGAGTTCCCGGTCTCCATGAGGATAAAATGATATTGGTTGCTTTTCTAGAAATGTTTTGTTCGTATACAATTTCCTGATACACGACATGCCATAAGAGTCAGTTTCGTGTGAAGAGGATGCTTTTTGTCTGATTGTTGTACTGTTAATAAATTGTCTTTTAATGGAAGAACCACTGGATGATCCACCAACAGTTGGAGTAGTTCAGAATACCAGCTCTGGGTTGGCCAAATCGGTTCAACCAGAATGCTTTCTCCTTGATCTCTTCTCAGTTTCAGGATGCAACGAGCAATCAGACAAAAAGGAGGAAAAGCATAAAAATATATATTAGCCCATGAGTTAGAAAAAGCATTAACATATTCACTGTCTGGATCTGGCTTCCAAGACACAAATCTATCAAAATGTTCATTCACTCTAGAGGCAAACATATCAATTTCTGGCAATCCCCAAAGCTCTACTATAGAATTAAAAACATTAGTGCACAATTTCCATTCAACATTTTCATTAAAATTTCTACTTTCGATGTCTGCTATATTTTACTACTTGTTACATAATTGGCTGACAGCCTAATTTTCCTATTGATACACCGCCCCCAAATATCATAAGCAATATCATTACATTGCAAAGACTTTATGCCACCCATGTTAGTAATATATGCAATGGCACATGTGTTATCAATTTTCAAACCAACATGTACACCAACTTTGTCTTTGCAAAAAGATTTAATTGCATAAAAAAACTGCCAATTATTCAAGATAGTTAATTTCGTGGCATTTTTCTGAATCTGTCCACCTTCCACCTATTTTATAGGTATTACACACAGAACCCCAGTCTTCAGTCTACCAGCTTCAAAACTCATTGATAACTTATTATGATCTACAGAAAGCATACCAACCTGATCTAATTCTTCTTTGTCCTGCAATGCCAGGCTTTGAAGTTTTTTGGATCAGTAGTTTCATTGTCAGACTGGTCATAATTACTATGGTAAGTAAAACCTCTTCCTAAACCACCTCTGGGTTGACGATTACCTCTAATTCGGCCACCCCTATAACTTCCTCTACCTCTGAATCCACCTCTATTGCCAGGAGTCCATCCTAAACCACCTGATCTTCTTATCTTATTTCCAACTTTATTTACTGAATCTATATCAGATACATTTTTAGAGACATCATCACCATAAAGGTAAGTAGTAAACGGTATGTACGATGAAGCAAGATGAACATACTGTAAGCTCAAATCAGGTTTATGCATTTCACGTCTGTGTAAGTTGGTGGCACGATTACAATGACCAAGTAAACCTAGAGCGTCAGTTCCCAGATAGATAGATTGAAGTTCGTCAATTTTAGAACTATTTCTCAAAATATTCAATTTGTTCAACATTTTGGTAATCAGACAAGCAGTCATAACAATGATATTTTGTTTGAACTGAACACAATTTTCTTCTGATTTAGTTAAATCTTTTAACAATTGCCAAATTAACTGATTGACTCTTGTCTTAGTCAGAGCATCACAGTTCTCTGGCCTGTTAATATTCTTGATAATTTCGCCAAACCTGACCTGAACAAATTATTAACCATCTCAGCTAACTCTTTTTCAACCGGTTCATCAACCTTTTTCCTTTATTTTTTATTTATCACTTAAATTCTTAAACATCGAAATCTCAGAATCATCTTGAGATTTTTGCTTTTTTGTAGGGGGTTCATTATTATTATCAACCTTGTCCGTCTGAACATTGTCCTCAACAATGTTTTCCCCTTCAGATTCATATTTTCACCCTTTTTAGAGTTAGTTATTTCTTTTTTATCGGCAGCTTTTCGATTAGTACAGACCGGAACCTTTGCAGCCTCCTTCTTGCTACTCGTTTTATTAGAAGACAGACTCGAAACAGACCCAGCAGGACTCGACGAACCCTAGCCAGACAAGGCCAGCCCTGACAACATGGCGTCGGCCATATTGGTAAACAAATAATCTCTGCAAAGAAAACTATACTACAGAATTTTTTTAAAAATAAACTGAACTGCTGACGGTAAAAATAAGTTGTTAAAAAACAACAGTCATTGACTATTTATATAAAAAGTCACACTCTGGTCGCACACTGAAGTCGCACATGCGCAGCACGCATCTCTTATCTGAAACTGGACGTGTCATTACGATATAGAATTAGTCGTTAAATCGACGTCCCTGAGAAAAGTACTACGGGGTTGAGATATTATAGCTTAATCTACGTCCTTGAAGCCGAATATAATATACCAGCAGATATATTTATGAGATGACACTTCCTGTTTCGCATTTAGGGAGGTTATGGCCACAGATCACTAATTATTCCCCCATTGATTTAATAACATAACATAACATAACACCCAAATTTATATAGCGCAATAAATACTCGTATTAGGAGTTCCAAATGCGCTTGCAAAGTTATACATTTTGGTTCCATTTCATCTATAATGTTGTATAAACATGATTTGAAAATGCAGACAGACTTTGATGTTTTAATATGAAGGGGTAGTGAATTCCACAAAAAAGCCGAAGAGTACTGGAATGAACGTTTGGTCATTTCTAAGCTCGTGTATGGTACTACTAAGAGATGTTTTGAAGAAGATCGTAGACATTTTCAAGGTATATATGTGAAGATGAGATTTTTGATGTAGGATGGAGCAGAGTTGTTAATAGCTTTGTAGGTCAACAAGAGTATTTTAAATATTATTCTTTGATGTACAGGAAGCCAGTGGAGGGTTTTCAGTATTTTGGTGATATGGGCCATTGTTACATTAATTCTCGTCTCTTAGACCGGCTGTAACGTTTTCCCAAATATTCGTTGGATAGAACGCTTTCTGCCACAGATGGAGCAACATGTGGCAAACTCTTGCCCAAAAGCATGTATGAGGTTCACCATGAAAAACTTGAGATACACAAGCTGGAAGTAGAGACAACTAAACAAGCAATTTTCGACGCCCCCCTACCATTTCAACGTAACCAAACTGACAACTCTTGTATCCTTCCCCCTCAAAATCATGAATATTCACCAAAACCTGGCAGAAAATGTATTTTCAAACCCTTTGTATCGATTCTACACCAAGGTCAACCAAAATCGTCATGCTAAAAAGGGGGGGGGGAGGGAGAGAAAGACTAAAAATAACTTTCGCCCTACAATCGTGGGTAACGGCCCACGAATATTTGGTGATCTATGTCCTTATTGTCCAGATATTGAATCACAAGAGGGGTGTTATTAAGAGATTGAATCGCAAAATAATGATCCACTCCCTTCCACCCCGGTCTGAAATTGATGCATAATTGTTTTTGAGTCTAGTTGCATGATCGGCCAATTAAAGTATTATAGTCGATCTTTTCAAATCGGCTAACGATAATATGAAATGGTCGCATGCTCCATCCCTGCATTGGCTGCGGAAGTCGGGGTGCAGAACAAAGAGCTGACAAGAACGGTCTAGTCATTCGCATGGCACTGGGATCTGTGTATACATTCGCGTGCACGCAAAAGATCCCTTGGCGGTTGAAATTCGATATAAGAGTAGGTCATGGTGCCGCTGCCTAGGCAAAATATCTCTCATAGCAGAATTTACGGTGTATGAGGGCATTCATTAGTCGACTAGGACGTCAAACCTTATTTTATTTTATAGATCTGTGTACATGCAACTTTCCCCCATATATATTTCACGAGGCTCCTGTAAATAGTTAGCGTTTGAAAATGAGTGAGTTGGGCTATTTTCGTTGTTGTTGATTTTACAATTAACCAACAAAGGTGTGACCTTATGTTAGTTGAAACAATACTTATCCATGCATTAAATACACTAAGAAACAACTTCCAATAAATGGAGTAAATTATCTACATTGTATTGTAATATTAAGCTGTTTGTTGGTTTTATATTTTTTTGGCATATGAACTTGTGGCCGTTTAAATTTGTACACAACCCATACACAGATAACGGTACTTCTGTAAAATCTGATGGTGAATTCCTAATCTATATAATATTCTCTTACAAGCCCCTCATTTTCAAGAATATAACAGACTGGCTAGAAGAAATAAAATCAAAACACCACAATAGCCAAAGAATAGTATTTTTGAAACCTTGTAAAAGGTCTCTCAATTCAAAAGGTTATATCTCGGTCAAAGTTACTTACAACTTTACACGAGTTAGTATGTATGACCAAATGTATTTAAAAACAAATCTCTATTATATTCATTTTTTTATAATTTTGATGGCCTACACTGCATAAACATGTGACCGGTTGTAAGTTGAGGTTCGAGCGGTTTTTGACACTTGATTAACCAATAGGCGTTGGTTTTCTTGTGAGTTACCCATAGTTCTATGCCCCGCACGCCTAGAACTCGCCGTTACATATCATTGACTAATCCCTCACACCATCCAGGGGTTATATAACTCTCCCATATCCTATTGTAGTTAAAAACAAGTAAAACGAAATTTCAAACCATAAACGAAACGATCTGTGCTTAATCGGATTCTACTATATTTGTTTTCATATTCTGAGGATGGGCGGGGGCATCTTGGCAAGCACTGGTCCATGTGTCATGGAATGATCAGGTAGGTTAATCCATGCTCCCGAGACTGGCATATTGTAGCATACACACCTTAACGGTGTTTTGTCTTTGATGTTCCATAAGCGATAATAGAGATATTGTGCCGATGATTGGGTGATCAGAGGGTGATATGTGATATCATCCCTGGGACGATATCCCATATCACCCCCTGATGACGTCATATTAAGCAAACACAGCAAATACATTTTAAGACGTAATTAAGACATCAATCCCATTACTAAACTGAATATTGAATTCGGTGGGTATTTCTCGCCGTCCTTTTTTTCTAACTTCAACCACAAAGTGTTTTAACCAAAGGTTTAAATCACTATTATCCATGTGTTCAAGACTCTTAGTTATTGTGCTTTCATCATTATGGTGATTGTTCCGCCATATTAACCATGCTTGAAATGTATTAAACGCCCACTTAAAATAACGCAGGTGTATTTTGAGCAGTGGTGGACAACAGTTCACTATTAGTATACTCATTCCAGCAGTGACGTAGCCCTCATGCTAAAACAACACAGGGCGATATTATGTTTATGTTGCTATATGGGGGTATGCTGACCACTCTGCCATTACCCGTGATGAGACCTCTCATGGCTGCTGCCCCGCAAAGACACTATGTCTTACCACAAGCCAAACCAGCCCTCTTTTTGTGACTGGTACAGGCTAGTTTCCTAGGAAACACCTTGTCTACGATATCACCTCAGGTGGAAGTGGACGTTAAACCCCACGAACGAACGAACGAACTCTGCCATTGAAGTAATGTCAATGTGTGTGTCAAATAATACCCCACTCACCCTCGGTTCGATATTAGAAATAGCCATCGACCGTCGGTCTCGGGATATTTCTAATATCAACCTCGTAGTAGGGTATTATTTACTACTTAATCCCGGTGACTTGTAATATATAGTAGTATCATCTACGTCCCCGAGGTCGATGTATAGAAGCTGAATCGGCGTTCCCGAGGATTACATAATGTAGCTTAATCCCCTAGACTGATATATTGAAACATATTCTAAAGCTGCATTTCCTTTAGAACGGGTCCGGACCTGTGCGGGTGCGGATACGGTTCTCTATGCGGCGTCCTGTACGGTTTTTAGAAACGGACCATGTCGCGTTCGGCACGGAAACGCATGCGGAACCGTGTCCGTAAACGCACGTAAGGAAACACAGTTTGGGTAGCCTGCACGACAAAAAGCTAACAATAGGAAGGGAAATTCCAAATTTCGCCCTTTCTTAGACTCGTGCCATGATGAAAAGAGGACCCTTCCGCTTGAATATCCGCATATAAGGATACACAACCTGCCGTTTGCCATATATGCTCCTGGATCGTTGCCGGACTGGATCCGTGCTAAAGGAAATGCAGCTTTATACTCGAAACTTGTATATCGCAGGTTGTGATCTCTGTCCCATAGTCCCGAAAAGAAGAAGTATCTATGTCCCCTTATGTACGTAAAAGATCCATTGTCAGTTGGAATTCGATGTAAGATTAGGCCGTAGCACTGTATTACGTAAGCCTTTCTTCATTAGCCCGGTTTAGGATCATAACAGTAGGACGTTAAACACCATTTCATTGTGACAAATTTGCATTTCGCCACATGTTCCACATTCCGAAATTTGTATTAACCGCTTTTACCCCTCACCTCATTATACTTACTTTGATTGTGTTGCATACAAAGGCACGATGTCGTATGTTGTAGGCAGTGATGTTTATTTGTAGGGGAAACATTTAATTGTATTTTCCTTACACTGCCTTGGTCATATTTTGTATGTGCCTGAAATACTTTAGTAGTTTTGGGGTTAGGTAGTCAATTTTCATGACAAGTAGGGTTATTAAGGGGAGTTAACTCTATTTTATGATTAAAATATATTTTTACTTATTAATTATTTAAATAAGTATATATTGATATCATTTATATTTAAAAATCTTTAACTATATATGATTTAACCAAGTTTAATTAGTTTATGTGAGGCGTGGGTTCGTTTATTTTATTAGATCAAATCTAGTTACGGACTTCACCATTCTGATATTTTTAACATACATGTATGGTTATTATATATGGTTATGTTTCGCTTTGTAGGCATTCTCTGACTTTTTCATAGATCCTACATGTTATTCTCGAAGAATACATGTAGTACATTGGTAGTCAGATCACAGACGAATCGATTATATCAGATAAAGCATTACACTGTGAATAATCGAGAGATAATTAGTATCTATGAATTAGGGCAAGGTGGTATTTGTTTTATTATTCTTTCTCAATTAAGAAGGTGAATCCTTGATGTCACCCTTATCGCATGTCTACGTAAAACCGCTCGGGCCGTAATCTAATAAAATAGTGTTTTTATTAGTGTTGCGTGTAACATCATTTCATTTCGTTTCATTTCATTTCATAATATATGTGGCTCATCGAAGTAGAATCAACTGCTAAATTTTAAAGTGGTATATTAGATTCCAAATTATACCGCCATAATTTATGTAATTTCTAACTTCTATTCATGTAATCTCCAAACTAAGACAATGTATAACCCAACGGTTTGTTTTGTTCAGTGTAAATTTTAATTCTGTTTCATCTTATTTATATTATTAAGACATTATGACGTCGTTTGCTGTCGCCGCTGAGTGCTCAAATTGACGATTGGGTACCTAATCGGGACGATATTGGTTTTTTTTGACAGTATGTTATTCAGGCTGTCTGAATGGGATTTTCCTTCTCTCTGGGACGATATTGTTGAATCACACGACGCGCTACTCGTCAGGATGAAAGGTTAAAATTGAAAACAACACAGAAGAAGACAACTTTTAGCGGTGTTTACACGACACAATCAATCTATTCGTGGTAAATCTATAAATGGCAACCTATGTTTCCTCCTTAGTAACAATAATATGGTAGTAAGGGGGCGCTTTTCACGCCCGTCTTCGTGTAGTTTTGATGGCCCAGGTTCCAATGCTCCAGGAATTCAGGTTGTCACGTCCGATATATGTCGTTATCTAATAGATCGCAATATGATTGACTTTTGCGTGAGAACTGGTCCTATCCATGCAACAAGCTGACCATTAGACTGGATAACCTGTTCTAATGACGTCAGACTGGTTCCTACGTCACTGTCCTCTTCTGACTTATAGCGAAATTAATACAATATGCTTGCATTCGTATTTCATAATTACATAATTATCTCCAAATTGTTTTCAAATATGAGCGAAGTCTGTGTCACCACAGGCCCGGGACTGTACTTCGGAGTTGATGCTTACGGCTAGCCCCCGGATCCATTCACTCTTTTTGAATTGTGTTTTGTTTGTTTTTCTCTGAGTATGATGTCCTGTCCATATATTTGTTTTGTGTAGAATTGTGTGTGATGCAGTCCCCCTACACTCACTATTAATATGTAAGCCAGAAAAGGAGTGGCGTAGGAGCGAGTCTGGCGTATTAGAGCAGGTTATCCCGTGCCCGTAGCCAGCTCATAAAATTTGAGGTGTTGGGGGGGGGGGGGGTACGGAATGTTTTAGAGGGGCTGAGGATGTGGCCGGCTAAGAACACAGCTTAGAAATCACCACTTTTGGCGAAATATTAGTGGGAGCTAATTTGATTTTGGGGGACTAAAACTCCACCCCCATACCCCTCCCCCCGGGGGCTACAGACCCGGGTTATCCAGTCTAGCTATCCATGTGACCATTTGGTTGATGAATTGGTTGGATGCGACTGTTACAAGGGACGGTTGTATGGATTGGTTGCATCGTGTAAACGCCGCTTAAAGCTACAGTTTTGTAATGACTATTTTTCAATTTGGAGCGCAGCATCGTGGTCATGAGTGTCCATGACAGACTGTGTCATGTTTGCTAAATCTTCACATCAACTAGAACGCCGGTTATATAACAACTCTTCCAAGTAAAAGGAAATGTTGATCTATAAAAAACGAAACGAAATATGATCCGTGTTTTTAATCAGGTTGTAATTCTATTTTTGAGCTATTATAGAAAGATCGGTTAACTCTTTATCTAAACCTTACAAAAACGCACCTTTAATGTATTAAAATACGAATTAATAACCTCGGACGATATTAGATTCATTATTATATATTTATACCTCCGTTTGTCCAATATCCGTTTAAAGAGGGTTATTATAAACTATTTGGGTCAGATATTTTTAACAAACAAGGGGCGGTTGGGATGGCCTAGTGGTCTAGAGTGCCGCGCTTCGACCTCTAGCTTACCGGTCACCTCTGGCTTGCGGCTGTGGTTTCGAGCCCTGGTGTGAGCGTATGTGACATGGAGATAGGGGCGCCTTCTCAACTTCGTGGGTTTCCTGATGGCACTCCGGTTTCCTCCCACTGCTAAAGACCCCTACGCGCATGCGAATTATTGAAATAAAATTAAAACCATATGTTAGTCCCGAAATGACCTAGTTTGTGTTGAGTGGACGTTAAACCCCATTTTTCTCTCTCTCTCTTTAACAAACAAGATATTTCATGTTCTTTATACGTGAATGAGGTCTATGAGTAATATATTGTATTTTAAAAACTCGACCAAGTAACCGTATTAACCGTCTTTATTCTGTAATATTCTTTGTGATGCACACATAATTAAACTTTTAGTTTCCTCTTACTCATAACTCTTATTCAAATAAAATCTGTAGGTTTCAGTTATGAAATTTATTGCTCATATTTTCTAACCTAGGCGTAACGAGGGCTATGGTTTCCATTCATTTGTCTGAATAGTTCCCGTTAAGGTGCACACAATGATGATGCGAGTCCTGGGTGCCGGTCTGGGAGAAATCGTTCACAGCTGATATGCCCTCTTATTAAGAAAATGACGACCGGCTAGTTCCATTTTCATTTTTTGAAACGGGTGGAAATCTGATTATTTCGTCCATGACCTTGGATATACAAATATTAGGTGTCAGGTTGGTTGTATTTTGAAAGTGAAAGACCCATTGTTCCTACGCATTATTAATTATTCGTTTTGTATGGACAGATACGAAGCTACACTAAATAGCCATGCTATATTTAAATGCACACCATTTCAAAACAACAAATCAATTTGTGATATCTTGTTTAAAGAGAGAGAGAAATGGGGTTTAACGTCCACCCGACACAAACTAGGTCATTTCGGGACTAACATATGGTTTAATTTTATTTCAATAATTTGCTTGCGCGTAGGGGTCTTTAGCAATGGGAGGAAACCGGAGTGCTCGGGGGAAACCCACGAGGTTGAAAAGGAGCCCCTATCTCCATGCCACATACGCTCACACCAGGCATCGAAACCACAGCCGCAAGCCAGAGGTGACCAGTCAGCTAGAGGTCGAAGCACGGCACTCTAGACCACTAGCCCCCCCCCCCCATCTTGTTTATAGTTCGCCAAGGGGATTGGCTGCGGAGGCCAAGGGGGAACGGTGATTGAACCCGCACTAGTTCGTTGTTCAGGATTTATAAGTGAACCTACTAATCAGTTTCTGTCCATAATGTTATTTCCTCTGGTTAAAAATTTTGTCGGTGTTTAATATATGACCTTGCTCCAATTCGATTAAAATGCAGATCTGTATTTTGTTCGTTTTTCTTTTTTTTTTTGTAGGGGGGGTACTTTCGATGGCTTTAACAGTCACGCGAGTCACTTTTGACCATATGACGACAGTCACTTCAATATCTTTTGTTTTGTTTTGCTTTCTATATCACCACCCAACTGACTATTTTATTGGCCAAACATTCAAGAACTGCTCGGGGTCCTTTTGTAGTGGAGAAAAGTAAAACAAAATGTGACCTGCGTTGTAATCATTTAATCAAAGTCAACTTGTCCCTCACTGAACACCTCACACACCCACGTCTTTTTGTACGGACGTATTTTAATATCACCAATCCGAAAACTTTGAAGACACTTTCCTTGTCACAACATGTGAATACCCAAAATAATAAGTTAATAAACATCAAATGTAGCAATGACCCCCAATAGTCCATTCCCGTGTATAAAATAACGTCAGAGATCGGATATCTGGCTCATAGATGACTGTTGTGTCTATTTCTCAAGTGTTGAAATATAAAAAAAAAATAAAAGGATGATGAATTACTTTGTTTTCCTGTTGTTCTGTATTGTAAATTCAGGTACGTTTAACTTTAAAACTTCATGTTTATAACTATGTTGAGGAAAGAAACAGTATCAGCAGTTTGACGATGGTATCCGATATAAAAGACCCAGGTGAAGATAATAAATTGTTGTTGTAGTAGTAAATGCAGGAGTAAAGCACCACACATAATTTACACGTCCACTGGGCTGTACACCACCGGATCTGCAGTGACACTTGAATTTGAAAACAACCTCGAATATAACCCAGAGAAACCATTGTGTAATGCCAGCAGGAGTCATGATCCACTATATGTTACAAACAATATGAATGTAAGCATATTGAAGTAGAATTTAACTATACAAGTAACCACGTCGGTAAAATAGTGAAATGTACAAATAAAACAGGTAGTCTAAAACTAATGATCTAAGTCAATTAAAGAAACGTTTAAGTATTCAAATTGAGGCATATTGAATATAGTTATGGCTCGAAAAGTATTTCCAGCATACCAGTAGCAATATACACGTCAGTGGTAGTGGGGACGAAAAACACTAGTATGCAGATTTCCAAGCTGGTAGAACTAATTTCAACGGATTTTCACGTTTAAATACTTACACATGTAATAATAATAACCATGACTTCTTATCCTGCATTTATTACAGCCACCATAATACACCATAATGCACTATATAATAGTGTATTCCACAGTATTTTGAGTAATCTATCGGACTTACGCACTTAGACATAGGATGTGTATCATAACTATCCAGCCATGCTCAAAGGTCAATGCGGATTCTGGAGTCGGTAATACAACATAATCTAGGCTTGATCTAAGTTACTTAGTATTTGTCAAATATTTAAAGGGACAATCCCGATTAGACCAGAAATTTAAGCGCCAAAACATAGGAGAATGGTGTATTTGTTCTGTCGTCTCGAAATTCCAGCTCAAAAATATTGAGTCGTGTGGACATGAACGTCCAAAATGATTATCCGGACACGTAACCCTTTTGAAATTTCGGGTCAAATTTTTTGTTGGGTGGCCCGATAATTGATTTTCGTTCCATTGGAGGTCTATACAGTGAATTGCCCATGTGCTGCACTTGATAATGGAGGGTAAATTGCACCTACATATTATTTCTTTATAAAATAAATGTTAGTTGCTCGACCCTTAGGCAGAGGATGTTAAGCGATTGTAACACAAAAGTAAGCATTTTTATTCTCCACAATATTATCGGGATTGGCCCTTTAAGCATTTTCCTTTTAAATTCTAGTTTTATGCTGTGATTTTACTGACACAGAGATACTACAACCACAAAAACATGCTGAATTGACTTTTAAATTGGATAACGTGGCTGATGAGGAAGATCTTTATGAAATACAGAAACTTGATGGTAGTGTTCTATACATCGGTAATCCTGGCAAGTTTAAACTTGTAACGGGGTCAATAAATCAAACAAATAGAACCAATGTAACGGTCAACAATATAACACTATTTACATTTCAACTAGAGAATGTGACGTCACAGGATGCTGGTGTATATTGTTGTACATCTGGTGGAATTAAAGTACCTGGTTGCGGTGTGAAACTCATAGTTACAGGTAAATGTTATTGTAGATAATTACCATAGTTACATGTAAATAATGTTACTGTAGAATACATAGAACGGAGGGTTTTACATGGCCATATGGGTTAGAACGCGGCAAATAATGTTGAAACTATGTAAAAAATGTACAGTAGTTTTATTAAAGATAACGATGTAAATATTGTAACGTTATTTCTTTTCATCCTATTTTCATAGTTTGCACTTTCGGTGCCAGGATATTTCCATCGTTTGTATGAACCATATTGATTATACGTTCAGTGAACAAGGGTTAGGTTATAACAATCTGTTCATTGTTTCAATATATAGAGATGTCATTCAATTCACCACATTTACCATTATCAGACATGCCTTCATAATATGAATTCCAGTACCGGGTCGAGTTGTACACGTCCAAGATATTCGTTAAACTGAACAAGGTGCCATGTATACTGTTTTTGATAACAGATAAATAAAGTAATAATCATTAATCATATGTACATATTTATAAAAAGCTCCGGTATTTACGTTAATATTTTTGACTTATCAGATCTATAAATGAACAATCTGGATGACATCGCGCCCGGTACGTTCGTGCATTTTTTATGCGCGAACTCTTAGTTTTTCTATTACTGGCACGCGCACGGGCACTATTTTTTTTTGTTTTCCATGTACCAAAATCTGGGATTTCGCGCGTAGGTACTTTTGAGTTATTATTCTGTGAAGCATAACACTTGCCACTGTACCTGTGTATCGCTAATTATAAACCGAATGTCTGAAGACCGTTCATATTTATTACGCGAAAATTTTTTAGGACTGAGTTGATGCGCGCTCCATTTGTTGCAAAGCAAACCAACGGTATTATTTTCTCAACAGTGTATGAATTTATTCATAGCGATAATATCCTTACACCGAGAGAAATTATCTAGTCTCGGTAAATAGAACCATGGTTGTCTGGTAGAAAATTACTTTTGTATTTTTTGGAACGGAGAACAGCGATTTTAGAAGCAAACTAACCTGCCGCACATGATACTCATAATAAAAGGCGAGAACTCTTTTTGCAGCGGAAGCTTATCACTGAGTAATAGGTCAAGGTTTTATACGTTTGCCGCATAAAAATCTAGCAAACAAGGTAAATACCTACGAATGTCGATAAAAAAAAAATAACATTCGGATTATAACTCTAGACAAGGTGTGTTAATTAAAAAGGGTGTAAATTGAATATTATAATATGTATAGGAAGCCTAGTGACGAGTGTAGTAAGTGCTGTCCGCCCGTCCGTCGGTCCGGCGTCCACAATTGCTTGTGGACGATCCAGAGGCTAAAGTTAATATCCAATTGACTTTAAATTTATACACGGTGTTTAAGGTCATGAGAAAAAGAAGCCTATTGATTTTTAGCAATTTCCGATAATTACTGTCAGAGTTATGGCCCTTGATCACTTGTGGACGCTCTAGAGGCTAAAGTTAATAACCGATTAACTTTAAATTTATACACGGTGTTTAAGGTCATGAGACGAAGAAGCCTATTGATTTTCAGCGATTTCCGATAATTGCTGTTTGAGTTATGGCCCTTGATCACTTCAAAAATTCGTGTGGATGCTCTAGAGGCCAAAGTTAATATCCGATTGACTTTAAATTTATACACAGTGTTTAAGGTCATGAGACGAATAAGCCTATTGATTTTCAGTGATTTCCGATAATTACTGTCACAGTTATGGCCCTTGATCACTTCAAAAAATCTTGTGGATGTTCTAGAGGCCAAAGTTAATATCCGATTCACTTTAAATTTATACACAGTGTTTAAGGTCATGAAGCGAAGAATCCTATTGATTTTTAGCAATTTCCGATAATTACTGTCAGAGTTATGGCCCTTGATCACTTCGTAAATTCTTGTGAATGCTCTAGAGGCCAAAGTTAATATCCGATTGACTTTAAATTTATACACAGAGTTTAGGTCATGTGACGAAGAAGCCCATTGATTTTCAGCAATTTCCGATAATTACTGACAGAGTTATGGCCCTTGTTTGTTTTTTTTTTGTAAACAATATTTTATTTCAGAAATACATGAAATGGGATCAGGGAACAGGCAAAGCCTATATCACCCCTCTCCTCTGATCACTTCAAAAAATCTTGTGGACCCTCTAGAGGCTAAAGTTAATAACCGATTGACTTTAATAATCATATTTTAGTGTATTATAAATGTTTCAATACCGAAAAAAGTAAAATATGCGACAACCCTTGTTTACTGCCCGGACGACTTAGCTGCTGTGGGCGTATGTTTCGTTGCCTGGCAACCCTCGTTAAAAGTTGTACGCGAACTAAATGCGTTTGTTAGATACTGACAGAGCAGCCCGGAGTCGAGCAATCGCCGCCCGAGCTGTCTTCGTCAGCTAGTTTCAAAATGGCGTAGAACCAGTGCAAGTGGGAAAAGACGACAATAAAATCAGAAATATGTTATTTATTATTGTCGCACTTATTACATCACTCCTGTCTAACAAATCATAAAGCTGTGGTGTTACGGTGGCGGCATAGTATTTCACCGTAACACCACAGCCACTCTAACCATTCATAATACATCTAACCATCACTCCCTACACTCCCTCGTCTACTTTCCCAAACGTCAACAACACATCTCATACATCCATTTCGTTGATTAACCCTTGTACCATGTCTACTGGATTGTTATGTATAGGATAAAAAGTTATGGGGATTTATTACAGATAAACCAAATATAAGATTATCCCCTGAACAACCAGTTCTACGACAAATGAATGGTGCATTATTAGGGGAGATAACAATGACGTGTAACGTTACATCTACAACCAAACCAGCTGATCATAATTTACCTATGATATATAGATGGTTTAAACATGGTATATATTATGGTAATGGTCGAATACTACAAGATAGAGTTGTTAATAGAACTGATATAGGAGATGATATAATCTGTATAGCTACAGATGATCCTGATTGTAAAACAAGTTTACAGGATACTAAATCCGAAACAGGTACCATGTTTTATTTTTGCAAAGTAGTTCAGCATTGTGCCTTCGTCATTTTGGAAAAGCCTTGAGCCAGTTTAACATCAACTACAGATGATCCACATTGTAAAAAAAAAGCTTAAAAGATTTGGCAAAAGGTTACATATTGATCATAGGCAAGCTCCTTTCTGAAGTTTTTATTTTATACACCCAAGTGGAAATGTGACTGTATATTTTCATCACCTCCGTCGGTTCGTCATCCGCAATTTATTGTTAACATTAGTGTTGTGGACATGATGTATCGTTATCAAGCAACCTATCTTATTATGGTCTCTATGGCCGTGACTTGTCGGGACACGTAACTATACACGACCTGGTCACCATGGCGTTTATAAAACATAGTCTCTTTTTAAAGGAGACATGTCGGTAATAACTGCCGTTGTCGTTTTCCCCATGCATTCTTCAAATATTGAGGATACTCCACTGTTTCCTTCATATTGCCATGGTTTCTAAACAATACTTTACATGTATAGATCCCACCGTTGACATAATGTTTATATAAATACGGAGTATATTACACCATGTCCTCCATAATTCCATGGTTTCTAAACAATACTTTACCTATATATACTCCATGGTGTACACAATTGTTTTTCAATTACTGATTATGCTATAGAGTTTCCGGCATGTCTCAGAGTCATTCGAAATATTTCGCTTTTCAATGTGTATATTTTTGTTTTGTTTTAGTTGTTAAGGGTGAAAGATGTGAAGATGTTCTAGGTATCTCAAATAAATTTATTCTTCGTCCCGAATGTGAGTAGACACATTTTAACAATTAATTAATTTGCTATATTGGTCGCATATTGTAAATATGAGTCATTGGGTGGCCCGATTCCCAAATACGTAGGAGGGAAAACCCGTCAAAGATTCATGGCTTAAAGTTCCGATTTCATATTTTCTAAGAAAGTCAAAACATAGTTATTTCTATGTCTTTTGCTCAAAAGGTTGTCAACTCACTATTATATGATCATGGGCAAAATCTTTTGGGCATTAGAAAGGCTTACACAGGCTGATTGAGGAAATAGTTACTCAATTACCTCCCTTGTTTTCCCATTCCTCTCCATGGACGGCCATCTTCAAACGTTTGAATTTGAAGTTGAAAAGGCTATTTTTGCCAATTTCTCAACTGGAAATAAGTAATACTAATAGTGTACTGCAACACATAAATGGAGGTAAAATTCGTTATTTGGTCCTGGTCACGGGGTAATGATGGAAGTTGGAAATTTACCTATTATTACTATCAGACATTGAGGTTTTGTGTCTTGGAAAACATATATTACAGATGGTCCATATGGTACAACATTAAACTATGCTGATAAAACAATATAATTATATAGATGGAATAGATGCTATAATATTAATCCGCGATGAACAAACATTATAATTGTATTACAGATGGACCATATGATACAACATTAACCTATGGTAGTACAAGTCTAAAACCCAGTGATGAAATACAGAAACGTATAGGAGAAGAATTGTCAGTTAATTGTATGAGTGATTGTAATCCAGCATGTAATATCATTTGGTATAAAGATGAGAAGATGTTGAGTTACAATTCACAACTCAATCTACCACATCTACAAGAATCAGATGATGGTGTTTATACATGTACAGTATATAATATACATGCCACCACAAATATCTCTTTTACTCTAGATCTCAAATGTGAGTAATTAATTATTGAAACCAGTTTAAAATTTTCAAATATTCATTAAAAACAAGACGGTGCTATCTAAGATGGGATATTAATCTGAATATAAGAAGAAAGGGCACGTCTCAAACTTCTCGAAGTATACTTAATGTTTTTTGACATTGAATATCTATTGAAATGTTGTAATGATGTCCAAAATGACGAATGGTGAAGGAAAAGTGACATGCTATGGGATATAAAGTAGAAGGTCTCCATTTCCATAGTTAATTGTCCATTTTGTATTGACAGATGCTCCAGAAGAAACAGTTAGTCAAGGTGTTGATCGTGTTGGAGTAGGGGGGATCGTCACTATAACCAAAATAATAGATGCATATCCAGGTCCAGCAATTGTACGTGGTTCTGTTGTTATGCCATCTGGAACTGGCAGAGACCATATCAGTTTTAATCTAATAAATACAACCACAGCCCACCAATATAAAGTAAAACTAAGAGTTGATATTAATAGTACAGTTTATATGGGGAAGTATTGTATTGATATTCAGAACGAAGAAGGAACACTGAAATTATGCTATGATTTAGAGGGTAGGTATTGTAGCGATGTCAAGTCGACACGCCTTGCATAGTTAAGTTCTGGTTTACATTTATTGTTATGGTTCGTTCTCCTTTAAATACGAAGGCGGTATGAACATATTGGTCTGATGACCTTAGTTTATTATTGTAGTAGCCTCCCTTGTTTGTCGAGATTATCAAGCTTGTATTTTGGTGAGCACGTGTGTGGACGTTGATAATAAAGATGGGGATGAACTGTGATCATGCTTTATGTAATTATTATTTGGTCCTGGTTAGCCTTTAACACCCCTACAAGTTACGATGGAGTGGGCAATGTGGACAGGAGCCCTGAAGTCGTAATATATGGTGGAAATGCCGAAGGTTATTATGGTTTGAATAATTTCGCTACTTTTTGTCAGGCCACCGCTGATTTTAGTGAATACAAAATGGCTACCGGTGGAAATATAAAGATTGACAGTTTTTTGGAACGCCAAATGAAGACGCTCGAATGTGGCTGAGCCGATTCCAGGCATGGGTCGTTTTGCAGAGTATCCGAAATGAGCGAATAGGTGCTGCAATGATGTTGTTACTCCAGGGCGAAGCGCTGCTGTGGTTCAATGGGTTGCCCGAACAGGTGAAATTAAATTCAGCGCGTCTCTATCACCATTTTATGGAACATTTTATTGCCAGACAGACAGCTAGTTCATGGTTGATTGAACAACAGTTATGGTGTCGAACCATGCGTGATCAAGAGAACTTAGAGACTTACATTTTTGACATAAATTCCATGTGCTCCCGGCTCAATAAATCCGAACAAGAAACACTCTCTGCTTTTATTAGAGGTTTGAACCCTATTCTTCGGGCGTCTGTGATTCAAAGTCGACCCCAAACGAGTATAAATAGAGAAGAATTACCAGTTAATTGTATGAGTGATTGTAACCCAGCATGTAATATCAGTTGGTATAAAGATGGGAAGATGTTGAGTTATATTTCACAACTCCATCTACCATATCCACAAGAATCAGATGATGGAGTTTATATTCCTGTACAGTATATAATATACATGGCCATACATATAAATTTTATCTTGATAAACTAGATAAAACGCAACACAAACAAACTTGGCCACCACAATCTGATAACAACAGATTTGTTGCGCATTCCAATATATTTTGGGGTTGGTCTATTAAAGATTCGTCATCATGTAAATATTAATGGTGTACCAATTTATCATATTATATCCTTCTTAGAATATTTTCACCTTTGTTTATCCCCCCCACACACACACACGCCCACTTTTAGTATGTAATATAATGATTTAAACAGTCGGTATCTAGTGTAATAATGTTCAGAACGAAGATGTTTTGATTTGTTCTTTTTGGCAGATGCCCCGGAAGAAACTGTTGGTCGAGGTGTTATTGATATACCTGTTGTTGTGGGTCATAATTCACTCAATTCACTCATTACCCCAGTAGGAACTGGGAGACAACATATTCATTTTGTTTTGTTAAACACAACCAAACCTCACCACTATTACCTCATACTTACAGTTTTTATTATAAACGTGGACTATCTTTGGAAATATCGTGTCAATGTTCAGAATGAAGGTGGAAATCTGAGACTATGTAATAATTTTAAAGGTATTTAACGAATTGGTTTCCGTACATATCCAAATGCTATTCATAGTATAATATAATGTATGCGATGATTTTATGTGTACCTTTAATTTACCCTTACTTTATTTATAGACCCCGATTGTTGTCCACCAGCAGAAACCCCAATGCCAAGTGATGACGTCGCTTTAGTTGACGTTGGTGAAATGATAATATTACTAAGGGAGGTAACTGGGCGTCCGAGACCTTCACTAGAAGTGGAATCGATGATATTACCAGTAGGAGTCAACAACCACCCCCGATATATTAATTATTCGCTGATTAATACAATTAAACCACACCATTACAATCTTAGTCTTTCTGTACATGTTGTTACCAAACATTATCTTGGCAAATACTGTATTTACTTAAAGAACAAGTATGGAGGCGTGCTGGTTTGTCACACACTTATACAGGGTTCGTACTTATTATTGTAGTATATTACAGAGATATTCCATATTAACTTAATTGGCGATTATAAACCGAAAGTCCAGGAGGCAGATAACGGCACTTCTTTCCATTTCCATATGTGGGATTGAAACCACGCCTCTTGACCTAAAGTGAGAATGGCACTGACCTTGAATCAGGTGACTGCATTGCAAATTTGCAAGACGCGCTTGCATTTAAACAATTGGAGAAAGATCAAAATATATGTCATTTGAAGACGCTGTAGACCTAACATAACCCACCAACAAACCTTAAATTATCAAAAAGAAAATGAAACCATTTGAATCTTTACTGAAAACGATGCCTATAAATATAACAGTTAACCGTTATCGCATCACATACGGCCTAACTTCCCATACATATACAGAGCAATAATTACATATACCTGACGTTCAGGACAAAAGTTCTGACAATAAAAAACTATTTTCCTGGTTTAGCAATTATTTTTAAATAAGGGTTACATTTTTATATTATAGCTACCAATGATGTGATTAATACTTCTACTGGAATTACTATTATCATTATTGTTATTGGATCATTTTTATTATTAGCTGTTTTTATAATTGGTTTAATTTTGGTGAAGAAATGTTATAATAGTAAGTGATATATATTTTCATAATAAGATACATTGATCTAAAGAACAAAGTTACATTCCAATAAGAAGTCCGACAACTCTTAATTGTAATAATATGTGGTTTAACGTCCTACTGTTTTCTTCTACTGAGCTAATGAAGACGGGCATATTATACCATGCAGTGTTATATGGGGAGATTCTTATTTCGAATCCCAAGTATTTATACCTTGTCCCTTACCAGACTCTGCACCCCACGCGACTGACAAGGCGAACCACACCGGAAAACGCCGATAAACTTCTCGTCCAATGCACGGATCGAACACGGGACCTCCACGTTTAATTCACCCGGGAGTTATTACTTTCCTCGATTGAAAAATACTTATCTTAGTAATCGCCGGGGATATATTGATATAATTCAAACTATTTACAGGCATGGCTCCGGATACAAGAACCATTCCTCTTGAACATCATTATGACCAAGTTGCCATGCGACAGTTGTCTACAGATGTCACCACACTAAATAGACCAACTAATAGAACACTGTTACGTGACAGGGAATCTTTCATTACCTCTTTAACGCAAGTATCTTCCGATTATGCACGACCAGATTCATTAATTGTCCACCGACAACCAGATTATGATCAACAAGACAATCTAACTGATGAGGTCGACGATGATGGTGATAACGAAGATGCTGCCGATGGTGATTTGAATGACAACAATTCAGCTTCCCTGTGCATTGGGTCTCCCACAGCAGTACCAAATGTCTATGAAAAACTCAATAAAAACACCCGCAACGCAAAACTAAATGTATACAAGAAACTTAAATGGTAACCAAACTTCTCCAAAATCCACCTCTACAGAATCCATGGCATTACCATTTACTAGACATATTGGAAAGAACTGAAGAACGGACATGGTGAAGGTAATAAGTAGGACAGCCTGTCCAAACACTCTTCGTCAAACAAACCACATGAATAAATTACTTAAAATGACAATAGGTAAGATTAGATATAGAACTGAAAGTTGTCGCTATAAAAAAGTAAATAATACAAAGGGAATATTAAAAAATTCAGTCAAATATTTCATTCTGAGTATCGCTATCGGCGATAGACGTGTAGTCTAGCCTGGGCTGTCATGTCTGCCACTGTTATGATATAATAAACAATGTTTCGATTATTAATTTTTACGGTAATCACATCAACCGCAAAAAGTATTTAAATCTACTTCATATCGTAGCCATATAACACTGAAGGCCTAAAGACAGACCTGCTATAGATAAATTTAGCTCTTGCACAATGCCTGTTTCAAGTATATTTTTTCTTTTATGTGCAAATCTAATTTGCTTCTTTTGTGAAGTTTTATCCTGTTACATCCTTAATTATTTTATTTTAAGACAGTGTTGTGGCATCGAGAGAAAGAGCGAGGGAGAGAGGGAGAGAAACAGAGGGAGAAAGAGAGAGAGAGAGAGAGAGATATCGGGTTTAACGTCCACCTGGTCATTTCGGGACTAACGTATGGATGGTTCAATTTTATTTTACTAATTCGCTTTCGCGTAGGGACATTCATCAGTGGGGGAAACCGGAGGACCCATAGGCTTTCGGAAAATGGCGCATAAGTCCCGAACTGAAAGTCGCGGAATCCGTACTATCGAGAAGTACATTTTCCATGATACCAATGCTTCCGACTAAATTAAGAAAACTTCCGATGTAAGTAACGCACGTGTTATCGACTCCATACGACGTTACACGTAGAACTTCACTCTTATAATCAACCAAAGATTCAAATATAGGAATATTATTGAAGTAAAATGTAATTAAATCTGTAATTCAATGAGGATATAGGTATATTGTTATCAATGTGTGTTGATTTCCCTCGATAAGCGCTTATTAATAACATTATAGTTCTCTTAACAGGCACACTTAAATGTTTTATGCTTGTTTTGTAAAATATCAATATACTATGCTTATTTTTTGTTAGAAATCCAGTAATATATAATATTGTCATATATTTGTTGTTTTTAAACTTTCATTATATAGTATATTTGTTTTCAGTTAATCAATTAAAGATTGTTTAGAATCTTCAATTTGTTTTTTTGTTTTTTTTTGTTTTTTTGTTTTTTTTTTTGTTTTTTTTCACTTTTTTCTAATTTGTTGTTTGCTAGTTTAACGCCATCTAGATCCTCGTTTCCTATAGCAGAGTGGTGGAATCACACAATGAGACTGTAAAAATCATGTCATGTTAGAGATATGCATCTACCACAGGAAGGTAGATCATGATAACTATAGCGCAGTAACGGATTTGTCAAAATGGATTAGATAGGCTTTACATGTTAATTCATACAACAGAAATTCCTATTTTTTTTTTCATTATGTTGTTAAAAATAACAATGAATCTGACCGTGTATCCTTCGTGAACTGAGCGGTTGGATGGCCGTATGGTTAGCACGTGCGTGCTGTATCATAAAGTCTGTCATTGAGTCAATGGGTTGGACAGGCGCCCCTTCTCTTTGTCACGTACAACCGGGGATTCGACACCACTCCAGTTGACTCAATGACAGGCCTTACGATACAACGCGCGTACCAGTCATTCGGCCATCCAACCCCCGGATTTTGATAGTTTTCTAAACTTATACATTATTCTGAAGACTGATACCACTCAAAGGTATGACGACTTGATTTGTTGATTCGAAATACAGAATGAATAACCTGTTAAGTTTCCTATTAGTCATTAAGAAACCCGAACAATTTACTGTAGGTAGCATCAATGAGTTGTTCGCTATTAAAATACACTCCAGGTTGAATGTATGTTTGTTTTCTTTCGTGGAAGTGATTTTAGATCCAAGGCCATGGAGGAAATGGAGAGATACAGAGAGATATGGGGTTTAACGTCCACTGAACACAAACTTGGTCATTTCGGGACTAACATATGGTTTCATTTTATTTCAATAATAGTCCGGCAGAACTATGGCTGAACCTGGAAATTATATACAAAGTTATTTTTATGATTGATTTTAGTAGCCTAGGGTGTCCTCAATCAGAATCTGCCGGGTGAAGATCGGTCACCCTTGAGCGTTTTGAGAAATTCAAGATGGCGTCCAAGACGGCTGCCACATCAATTATCCCCTATATCTTCAAGAGTATTTATTCTAGGATGATAATTTTGGTGTCTAACCGTATGTTTCTAGGGTCAAGGAATACACTAAGCTCATTTATTATGTTGCGGGGTGATTAGATGATAGTAAAATCAAACATGCCAGACAATATGGCCCTTTAACTCATTAGCGGCGTAAGCTAAATCCAGAGACAAACTATATATTTCTACTAAAATCAATCATAAAAAAAAACTTTGTATATAATTTCCAGGTTCACTCGAAAAATTGGATTTGGCGACCGGACTATAATTCGCTTGCGGGTAGTGGTCTTTAGCAGTGGGCAGAAACCAAAGTGCCCGGAGGAAACCCACGAGGTTGGGAAGGCGCCCCTATCTCCATGCCACATACCCTCAAACCAGGGATCGAAACCACAACCGCGAGCCAGAGTTGACCCATACTCCTGCGCAGTGTTTCGTTTGATTAGAACTAATCCACTTCACACTGCTATCTTGAGTGAACATTGTTGTGCTAAATTATTATTGGTCAGTAGTGCCATTACCAACCAATGACCTACATTGTAACAAACAATATCGGGGTTAACCAGACCTCAAAATATGTTACCGCAATGTATCTAGTGACAATCGCGACTTGTTTACGTCATAACCCGCGAAATTTATTATGCTCGATTATCCAGTGCCAACATGTTTTCTTCGTCGGCCATTTTGAAAATTATGCCGAATGCGAGAAGAGAGGAGGGATTTGATTGGACGTTAAAAAGAGACACGCCCCGCCCAATTTCAAGAATCTGACGTCTATCCAGCAATGGTAAGAGAGGGATTTCTCGCGCCATTGCTTCAGGAATATGGAGGTGACCGGCCAGCTAGAGGTCGAAGCGCGGCACTCTAGACTACTAGGCCATCACAACGCCCCGGAGGAAATGGAAGATTAGACCATACTAAATTGTGTCACATGTTCTAATCGTGCAAAAACCAACATAGCTTCCCAGAATGGAACCTTTTCACCGGGGTGCCAAATGTTATTCTCGAAATGACATAGTTTGTGTCGGGTGGAAGTTACCCCCCCCCTCCTCCAGTTAATGACGAGGAAATATTGGTGTCAGTTAATGTCTTAGTCATAAGATATGCTTAACAGTTCACATCTTGTTTCGCTATACATACTAACACATACGATAATTTGAAAATGTAGTTGCAGTGTTCTAGTGTCACAGAATAATCACATACTTTATATGTTATGTAAAACGTTGTAGGATTATTTTAACTCCATCAGATGGAACTTAATTGACAAATGCATATTATTTATTATCAAGTATTTATAAACCCCGCAAATAGACAGATACAGTTATGATGTATACATTATTTTTATAAAATGATATAAAATATCTGTGTGAGACGTATCAATAGTCTTAAGATCTCCATCCACTAACTGTTTTTAAACAAGCATTAAAATTCCAAGGCCGGAGCAACATTTTTCCGTATTTTAACAGATCAAAAATATTTTATAGGTTCATTATGCAAGAGCTAAATCATATATTAAAGCCTGCGGAGATTAGATTTATTAATATATTTTCATATAATATGAAAAGGGCTATTTTAAATTATTTTGGGTCAGATATCGTTTAGAAAAAACAAACATATTTCACATTCTTTACACGTACACGTGAATGAGGCGTATGATTAATATATTAACCGTGTTTTTTCGTTGATATTCTTTGTAATATACAAATAACTAAACTTGTATCCTCTTACTAATAACTCGCACATTATACATACGATCTGTAGGTTTCGGTTATCAACCTTTATCTATTGCACAGAATATCTTCCGTCTGCCAATCCCGTGTACATATTACAAAACGATAAGTAAGTGACACTGGATAACCGTGTACAAGGAGGACATTAAGAAACTGAAAGTAAAATGGCGACATTTAGAGAAAAGTCTATCATGTTCGAGATGTTTATAATTTTACTGATTTTTGTATCTTCGGTTCTAGTACCAGGTAGGGACCTCAGCATTTCTTATTCTTTTACTTAGAATATTAGGTTTGTTCCCGTATAGCAGGTTATTAGCTGGTGTATTGGGAGGTATATAAAGATGAATGATATACCACTCTCTTACTATAGTATCCTCGACCATATTCCAGGATGTTGACCAATACAATTCCAGGTTTACGGCTTGGTATTCGACCATCCAGAATCTAAGTCACTTGAACGATGTGGGACAACCAGGAATTGAAATGAAATGGGGTTTAACGTCCTACTTGTCTACACCGACTGGAATAATGAAGACGGGCATATAGTGCGATATGGTGACATACCAACTGTCAATGGTTCTTGTACGTGCACACCAATGTGTATACGTCACCTCGTTTTTCGTCACATCCGAATGACCAGACCCGGTTCCTTCTCAACCCCAAACCGCCCGCCTAACTGACAAGAGGAAACCACGCCGGAAAATCCCCAGGCACTTCTTCGGTGAATACCCTGAGTAAACACGAGACCTGGTTAGCCAGCCGGCGTTTTAATCGCTGGGCCACGGCGGCAAGAGCTAGTGTACAGTGAGGTTCTTGGCACCATTGATTATAATTGATATCTTTCATAGACACGAATTAATAAAATTATTTTATAATTTTATCTAACTTCAGTTCATTGTAATTGTGATGTTTTTATTCAACAATTTTCCAAACAGAATGTTACGTTAACATTTCATCCACAAGGCACGAAAACACCGTTACAAGTAAATCATGGTGACCATTTAGTTTATATGCAAATACATGGAAAGATGAATTATATCCCTTTGAAAAACAGTGAACACTATGAAATTATTAAAAGTACCAATCAAGAGTTTAGTTTTAAAATAGTGAACGTGATTAAAAATGATGCTGGTATTTATAACTTGACTAAAATAGGAACAGTTGGTTCATTAGAATGTATACAACTTGTTATAACAGGTAAATATTTTTCTTAGCATCATCATCATCATCATCTACATTTGGGTAGGAAAATACCAAGTATGAATATGATTAAAAACACATGAAGTTAATATACTGGTATACTTAAACAAAATTTAAAACTTGTACGTATATAATGCTTCACTATTGGTACCATATAAGCACAAACAGAAACTGGCAAGTATGTTATTAATATTGCATTACCATGTAGATAAACCAGAAACAATCATATTAAACCAAAGCCAACCAGTCTTACGTGGTAAATATAGAAAGGGGAACATAGCTCTGACTTGTAATGCCACATCAGCAACCAAACCAGTTGATCATAATTTACCTATGATATATAGATGGTTTAAACATGGTATATATTATGGTAATGGTGGAAATAGTAGAATACTACAAGATAGAGATGTTGATATAACTGATATGGGACATGATATAATCTGTATAGCTACTGATGATCCAGAATGTGAAACAAGTTTACAAAATTTGAAAGAAGATGCCACACTCACAACAGGTAAGATGGTTTATTTTTGAGTCAGTCAAAGTTTAACATATTTAATAAACTGTAGTAATAAATAGCTGCTTTGTACGGAACATCATTGAAAAATAAATCTGGTTATCTTGTAATTACAAGATACGGAGAAGCCCACGAGTAACAGATTTCAAGGTCACCATGCACTGATTTATCGAATACTTTTATGTTACAGAATCCGCACATTCGTGTCATGCTCCCATAAATATTCATTACTTTCATGTCTCCATTAAAATCATAAAGTTTATATTTTCATTAGCTTTATACTGAATATCATGATTAATAAATATCATACTCTCCTTAAAGACCTAGAACGCTATTTATATTTTTCGGAAAACTTGATTTTTGCTGGTTTTGTTTTCGTTTGCTTTGCCTTTACTCAGTTTTTATTGTCTGCAGAAGTTGTCGAGTTTAACGATTTTTTGAATTCCAACAGAAAATTAAAAACGAACGAAAAGTCAAAACGAACGAAAACAAAAATTAATTTTCTCGGTTAATCATCAATCAAAATTGATTATTGTCTTGTTAAAAAATGTCTAATTATAATAATTTAAATAACATGTAAGGCCTAAAGAAAAACTTACAATAACCAGGTTTATCTCTTGAGCAATGTATGTTTAAAGGAGATAAGTCTTTAACTCAATATTTTCCATAATATTCGAAATTAAAAACACGAATTAGGAATAATCAATATTGATTAATCTTGATCATGTTATCTTGCCATGAAACTGTACCATCTTAATATGCAATATTTATGGTTTAGTAATTAGTAAAGGCTATTCACAATCGACAAAATGATATTTGTTTGTTTTTTTTTTTTAAAAAAAACGTGTAGAAGCAGGTGTAAACGATTGCGGTTCAATTTTTAGTGTTCACGTATTTCACCGAATTGATTTGAATTATCTTTTTGTTCAAAACCTAAATATAAATCACTTTACATGCATTCGTACGACATTATAAATTATGTGCTTTTAGAACCATTTTTGAATATTTCAAAGTTGCAAATAATTGAGTCAAACGCCCTTTAATAAGAACCCATTGATGTTATTTAGGTAAATTTTTTATCTCATTGTTGTCTGTTTTGTCTTCCTCCGTTTTAACTTTGCACATTTATCTAAGTTTTTGTCGTTTGGGATTAGCGCTGTTTCGTCTAAATTCCTTTTTAAAAAGCCGTTGCCATCTTTACGTTTCGCTCAACCTCTTCGATGTGGTTCTTTTTAATTCGATTGAATCCAACCAAGGAAATTATCTGTCGTTGCCATCTTGATTTTGATTTCTTTAATATTCAATTTGTGTACATTCAAGCTTGGATTAACAAAATTTTAAGAAAAAGTGTAAATAGCATTCCATGACTTTAAGGAGAGCATGAAATCAATGAATCATTAACGAGAGTATAAATGGGCATGAAATAACGAATGATATTAATGATCGAGAGCATGACCTGAATGTGCCGATCCCATAACAAAAAAAAAGAACTTCGATGGCCTAGCTATGCGATAAGTAAGTTTAGAGCGACCTTGAAATAAACTAGTTAGAACACTTTTTGTCATGTGATTGATCCTAATGGACTTCTCCATATTATGTAATTACAAGAGAGTTACAAGAAAACTAATTACATCATAGTTATATATAATGGCTATCTTGTAATAACAAGGTAGTTATCAAACTTTTTTTTTTTGCATTTGATTGACCCAAATGGTCCTCCGTAGCTTTGCATATTTTCGATCGAGGTAGAAATTTCAAAAGAGAAAATACTTGTAGCTATTGGTTTTGAGATGTTTGAAATTTTACCTGTCTCGGTACGCATCGGTCTGATTTTGATTGTTCCCATTAGTTTAGTTAGGCAATGATTTTATTGTTCCTATTCATATAGTTACTGAAGATAAAGAATGTAAAGATGTAGTAGGTGTATCAGAAAAGTTTGATATTCAACCATTGTGTAAGTTTTATTGACATTAGTATTTAAAATATATATCTTTATTTGTGTTCATTACCTCACTGTGTTAAATCCGATACAACACACTGCGCGCTTGCCTAATTACAGCAGCCTAATTATATAGAAATTTAATTTAACGCCCTCGCCTTTTATTGAAGTCCGAAACTTGTAAAACATTAATCACCTTGGTGTTTGGGCTGGGGGTGGGGGTCGAAATTTTACCATTTTTTTGTCTTGCTGAGCAGCTCAAATAGTTAGTTTTCAGCTGGTGGTCATGAAATAGATTTTATAGCACTTAGATGAAAGAGACATATTTAACATTGATTTTTTGTTGTTGCAATGATAATTTGAAACTATGGAATGATAAATCTCAATCTGAGCAAAGAATTTAATATGGTCATGTTATATATAATGTATCATTATGTACCAATTAACACCCGTAGACCACCGGGAGCCCATGAGAGAGGTGGGGGTGGGGGTCAACCAATTATGAAAAGTATTTGGTATCACCAGAATCTAATAAATCAAATTGTTATTCAAGCGTTGAATAACGAATAACGAGCTGTTTGTTATTCGTTATTCACCGCTTGAATAACAATCTGGTTTATTTACCGACTATACGTCATTTAATATGTTTTCAACTGCTTGGGGAAACTTTGCAATCCATTATTCTATTGTTGTCTAATGATAGTTTAGAGTTAATATCCGGAAATATCCTCATTAAAGATACATTATATGTGAATCCAGAACAGAGAGTTGAAAAAGGAAACAGTTCGTTATTCGTTATTCACGGTTTGAATAACAATCTGTTTTATTTACCGACTATAGGTCATTTAATATGTTTTCTATTGCTAGGGGATACTTTGCGATGTATTTTGCTATTGTTGTCTAATGATCGTTTAGAATTAAATCCTGAAGTATACACGAACACCTTATATCTGAATCCCGATTAGAACACCTTATATCTGAATCCCGATTAACGAGGTGAAAAACGAATAACAAACATTTCGTTATTGGTTATTGGCGGATTGAATAACAATCTTGTTAATTTACCGACTATACGACATTTAATATGTTTTTTACTGCTAGGGGATACTTTGCAATCCATTATTCTATTGTTGTTTAATGGTCGTTTAGAATTAAATCCTGACATATCTTCAATAAAGATACATGAATACCTTATATGTGAACCCCGAATATCTAGGTGATACACGAATACATGAACACCTTATAATATCCAGTAGACGTGGTACAAGGGTTAATCAGTGAACTGGATGTATGAGATGTGTTGTTGACGTTTGGGAAAGTAGGTCGAGGGGAAATGTGTAGGGAGTGATAGTTAGATGTATTATGAATTGTTACAGTGGCTGTGGTGTTACGTTGAAATACTATGCCGCTACCGTAACACCACAGCTTTATGATTTGTTCGACAGGATTGATACCGTACATGTAAGTCCGACAATAATAAATAAACTATTTCTGATTTTAATGTTGTCTTTTCCCACCGGCACTGGCCGTACGCCAGCAACTGAAAATAGCTGACGAAACAGCTAGGGCGTCGATTGTTAGTTCGCGTACAACTTGAAAAACCGAATGTCGTACGCCATTGTGAAACTGAAAGTAGCTGACGAAGACAGTTAGGGCGCCGATTGTTAGTTCGCGTACAACTTGAAAAAACCGAATGTCAGTATGGTATTTCTGACATAATTGGTTATCGGTGACCTGAAAGCTGGTAATCTCGACTCAAAGCGAGTAATCTCGACTCAAAAGTATAGTGTATAACCTACTTACTGTCTACAGTCGTCGCTACTCATAGTTCATTCATGATTTTTTGTGGACGATTTACTACTCAGTAAGAAAGCCTGTGCCCAAAAAGAGTTCTCGTCTGTTATTATTAGTATAATGACTTCCTCATGTGCGGCAGGTTCGTTTGTTTTTAAAAACACTGTTTTTCGTTCCAAAAAATAGAAAAGTAATTTTTTACCAGATGATCATGGTTTTTCACCGAGACTAGATAATTTCTCTCGGTGTAAGGATATTACCCCTATGAAAAAGTTCATACACTGTTGAGAAAATAGTCCCATTGGTTTTCTTAGCTGCAAATACAGCGAGAATAAACTCTGTACTGAAAAATTTTCGCGTGATCTATATAAACTGTCTTCACACACTCGATTTATAATTAGCGATATACAGGTACAGTGGCAAGTGTTATGCTTCTCAGGCTAATACCTCAAAAGTACCTCCGCGCAAAACCCTCGATTTTGGTACATGGAAAACAAAAAAAAATAGTGCCCGTGCGCGTGCCAGTAATAGAAAAACTAAGAGTTCGCGCATAAAAAATGCACGAACGTACCAGGCGCGATGTCATCGAGGTGAAAAAAGAATAACAAACAGCTTGTTATTCGCTGCTTGGATAACAAAGGGGTCTGATTTGGCTTAAAGGTCGTTTTGCTGTGTTTAATACTGTGGCTAGCTGTATATTGGAATCCCGAATATAAAGTTGAATAACGAATAACGATGTCACTTGCCACGTTATTCGCCAATAACGAGTCAAGTCATTTTGTTATTCGTTATTCGTTATTGTTGAATAACGAAAAACGATTCAACTTCACACTGCCGCTCCGGCTCTACTTGTCACATAACTCTGTATTTTCGTGATATGGAGAAAAAAGTATCTAGAACATACAACACTATACTATGATGATAAAAATTATAATTATATTACAGATGGGCCATACAATATAACATTAATCTATGATAATAGAAATCTAAAACCCAGTGAAGAAATACAGAAACGTATAGGAGAAGAATTATCAGTTAATTGTATGAGTGATTGTAATCCAGCGTGTAATATCACTTGGTATAAAGATGAGAAGATGTTGAGTCTTCATACACAACTCAATCTACACGATCTACAAGATTCAGATGATGGAGTTTATACATGCATAGTATATAATATACATGGTACCAGGTATATCTCTTTTAATTTATCTACCAAAGCGAAGAAAGCTGTTCAACCTCTTAATAAAACGCCGACAACAGCTATTATGGAAGAAGATAATAAACACCAACCAGCCAACGAGGGTCTGTGATTTTGCTTCCTAGTTTTACTATAAACTATAAAAAAAATATTCAATAACGTTGATCACGTTTACTAGTTAGACTATAACCTAGAGATTATTTAATTAACGAATATTCAGTTACTAAGTTATCCAGTATGTCTTCGAAAATGTTTAACTTTTAAAATTAACAATGGCCTTGTTCTTTAATATATGTAAAAGGTTGGAGTGATTGTGTGCAATGCTGAAAGGTCAAAATGGCATCACAATGGAGTTCCACAATGAACGGTTGCATATGTACGGTTTGTCGCCATACTTTTAAATTTTATCTTGATAAACTAGATAAAACACAACACAAACAAACTTGGCCACTACAACTGATAATAACAGATTTGTTGCACATTCCAATATATTTTTGGGTTGGTCTATTAAAGAATCGTCATCATGTAAAAGATATTGATGTACCAATTTATCATATTATATCCTTCTTAGAATATTTTCACCTTTGTTTATCCCCCCCACACACACGCCCACTTTTAGTATGTAATATAATGATTTAAACAGTCGGTATCTAGTGTATTAATGTTCACAAAATTCACCCATTACCCCAGTAGGAACTGGGAGACAGCATATTCATTCATTTTGTCCCAGACCTTCACTAGAAGTGGAATCGATGATATCACCAGTAGGAGTCAACAACCATCCCCGATATATTAATTATTCTCTGATTAATACAATTAAACCAAACCATTACAATCTTAGTCTTTCTGTACATGTTGTTACCAAACATTATCTTGGTGAATACTGTATTTACTTAAAGAACAAGTATGGAGGCGTGCTGGTTTGTCACACACTTATACAGGGTTCGTACTTATTATTGTGGTATATTACAGAGATATTCCATATTAACTTAATTGGCGATTATAAACCGAAAGTCCAGGAGGCAGATAACCGCACTTCTTTCCATTTCCATATGTAGGATTGAAACCACGCCTCTTGACCTAAAGTGAGAATGGCACTGACCTTGAATCAGGTGACTGCATTGCAAATTTGCAAGACGCGCTTGCATTGAAACAATTGGAGAAAGATCAAAATATATGTCATTTGAAGACGTTGTAGACCTAACATAACCCACCAACAAACCTTAAATTATCAAAAAGAAAATGAAAAGTGTACCATTTGAATCTTTACAGAAAACGATGCCTATAAATATAACAGTTTAACCGTTATCGCATCACATACGGCCTAACTTCCCATACATATACAGAGCAATAATTACATAGACCTGACGTTCAGGACAAAAGTTCTGACAATAAAAGACTATTTTTCCCGGTTTAGCAATTATTTTTAAATAAAGGGTTACATTTTTATGTTATAGATACCAATGATGTGATTAATACTTCTACTGGAATTACTCTTATCATTATTGTTATTGGATCATTTTTATTATTAGCTGTTTTTATAATTCGTTTAATTTTGGTCAAGAAATGTTATAATAGTAAGTGATATATATTTTCATAATAAGATACATTGATCTAAAGAACAAAGTTACATTCCAACAAGAAGTCCGGCAACTCTTAACTGTAATAATATGTGGTTTAACGTCCTACTGTTTTCTTCTACTGAGCTAATGAAGACGGGCATATTATACCATGCAGTGTTATATGGGGAGATTCTTATTTCGAATTCCAACTATTTATACCTTGTCCCTTACCAGACTCTGCACCCTACGCCACTGACAAGGCGAAACCACTCCGGAAAATCCCGATAAACTTCTCGGCCAATGCACGGATCGAACACGGCACCTCCAAGTTTAATTCACTCGGTAGTTATTACTTTCCCTTTGTAATCGCCCGGCAAATATTGATATAATTCAAACTTTTTACAGGCATGGCTCCGAATACAAGAACCATTCCTCTTGAACATCATTATGACCAAGTTGGCATGCGACAGTTGTCTACAGATCTTACCAGACTAAATAGACCTACTAATAGAACACTGTTACGTGACGGAGAATCTTTAAGTACCTCTTCAACGCAAGTATCGCCCGATTATGCACGACCAGATTCATTAATTGTCCACAGACTACGAGACAATACTCAGCAAGAAAATCTAACTGATGAGGTCGAAGATGATGGTGATAATGAAGATACTGGTGATGATGATTTAAATGACAACAATTCAGTTTCCCTTTGCATAAATTCTTCCACAACAGTACCAAATGCCTACGAAAAACTCAACAAAAATACCCGTATCACACAACTCAATTTTTACAAGAAACTTAAATGGTAAACCACAGAATGTTGACCACACTTCTCCACAATCCATTTCAACAGCATCCAGGATATAATACGTTATACAAGACTTATTAGAATTATCAGATATTGATAGGGTGCCCCACGTGCCTACTGAAAAGTTGTTCTTGACACGTTGATTGTGCACGCTTTAGTTGAATCACTACACTCGTTGAGGCTATAGATAGGAATAGCATGCGGAAATGTTCAACACACTATTAACTACTACAGTCGTAAAAAATCTATTGTTGACGATTCTGAATAGCAATAATATTTAACTTTTTAGTTATTACAGCATCTTTAGAAATTACGCTCGTTTTATTTTTTAAATTGCCTTATAATTAACTGTACCGTTAGAAGCTGCATATTTTTGTTTAGTACAAATAATATCTCTGAATCACGTTCAGCAGTAGTTTCATTTTTACTTTTACAAGGTTCTTAAAAATATTGTTGTGTTGTCTAATGTGCGTGTTCTTAAATTCAATTTCTTGTTCTAGCTTTATGTTGTGTTTCGTAAAAAAGAAGTCTTGATTATCCCGACCTGTCAATTAGACGTAGAATGATCGGTAGACTGGTTAAGCGAGACTAATTTCAAAACAAGGGCACGTAACCTATCTTTTACTCAAAAGTGTCTAGATGTTATGGACGCCACTCCAAACCATTTTTCAGTATTATTTATGTATGGTTAAATGGCCATAGTACAACATGGTCGTTTATTTAGTGACTATAAATGTGTGAAACAGATTTAAGGCTTGGTAAATATATTAGTATTGTGGTGTAATTGTCGAGATATTTGGAGATATTCATTTGGGGTGGGTCACCCTAATATTGAACGGACACGATGAAGACAATAAGTAGGAAGCATGTCTAAACACTCTTCGTTAAACATCCCACATAAATAAATCACTTAAAGCGGCATTAGGTAAGATTGGATAAAAATCCGACAGTTCTCGCTGTAATAACTAAACATGATTAATGTACGTGTGATCTAGTCTCGATTGTAACTTCTACAGTTGTTACGATAATAAACACATTCTCGATTATCCATTTTTACAGCAACCACATAAACAGTAAAACGTATTAAAATCTACTTACTATCGTTGCCATCCGGTGACATCGAGAGTTAATTATGGTCTTGGCAGGTTAATTATTGTCTAATTTATATAACACTGAAGGCAAGACCTGGTATAGGTAGAATTAGCTCTTTCATTATGCCAGTTTAATGTAAATATCTTTTTCGTGCAAAATTAATTTGCTTCTTTTGTTAATGTTTATTTTGTTATATTCTTATAATTGTAAGACAACGTTGTGGAATCGAATAATTGCTTTATATGCTTCTCGGCTTTTCAATTTGTTTGACAAGGTGTGTTAAAGGTGAAATTTTCAATAATTCTAGTTATGAAGTAGATGCTACTTTATGCTGTCATTTAATATTTAATTCATTCTGTGTAATATGTAATTACATATTAGCTTTATTTCTATTTTGGCGAATTTCTAATGTGGGCGGATTATGTCGTCACTCTGTACGTTGTGGTATTATTGACCAATGAAAAGCCTTCCTCGTCTCTACCATTTTCGCTTCGGCATGAAGAACATGTCTGATGTCTTGATTTCACGTGCTCTCTAATAAACGTTTTATATGACTGATAGTCTGCCTCCTGTCATTGATAACCAAATACGGATACAACCAAACATACGTCGATGGAGGCGATGAGCGTTACAATTTTTAGTGGATGTTTTATCACTAGAAAACCATCCCTGTCCATATTCAACATTCAGTGTACCGGGTTACAACCGAATTTGAGAAAAAATATTTTAAGACATATAACTCATATCGCGTTCACGCGGTTTTCGACAAAATGGGATAACTCAGGAACGGAAGGCAACGGATTATGGATGCTTTAAGTCAAATTTGAAAAAGATCAATTAAAAATTACAGCCTTTATCGCATTCACAAGGTTTTTTTTCGGAAAGTGGCGGATAACTCCGGAACGGAAAGTCGCGGAATACTGACTATCGATACATTCATCCGCCCATGACCGCAATGCTTCCCAATAACTGGGAAAATATCCTATCTAAACAACGCACGTGTTATCGACGTTACACGTTGAACTTTACTATTGCAATCAAACAAAGATTCAGATATGTGGTAAGATTAGTAATTCAGTAAGTATCTGAGTATATAATTATCAATGTATGCGTTGTTTTCCCTCAATAAGCGCTTATCAGTATCATTTTAGTTCCTAGGCACATTTCAATGTTTTATGTTTTTTATAAGCTATCAATATACCATGCATATATTTTTTTAGAAACCCAGTTTTTTTTTATATTTTTCTTGTTTTTAAACTTTTATTATAGTAGATTTGTTTTCACTTAAACAATTAAAGATTGTTCAGACTTGCCAGTTTGGTTACTTTATTATTTTTTCTAATGTTTTGTTTGCTGGATTACCGCCATCTAGATCGTCGTTTATTAGGATGGCGGAATCACACAATGAGACTTTAAAAGGCACGTCATGTTAGAGATATGCATCTACCAAATCGAGTTAGATCACGGCAACTATAGCGCAGTAAACGATTCGTCAAAATTGATTAAATATTTCTGACATAAGGATTTTTAGAGAGTGGCGTCATTGCGTTCTTAAATATGACAGCGAATCTGACCTTATACTCAACATGAACTTTCAATTTAATGTATGCCAAATATTAGTGTCTGTGCACTTTAACGTGGGATATCTTTACGGAGAAGTTCTGAGGATACGTACTGCTGCCAAATTTCCAAAGGAATTTAGACACTTTTAGCCAAACTGAGAATATAAACCATTATTTCAGGAAAAAGTTCAGGGAGCTGGGATAGCGCAGTAAGTAAGACATGGGGACGATAACAAAGGGATTTCAGTGTTCGACCCTTGATGTTGGCCGAGAAATATCACCGGGACCTATAAACTGCAGCACATACAAAACAAGGCAGTGCGGATCATAACACGAACGCCTTTGAGAGACCATATCAACCCTGTAGTTAGGTCACTTCACTGGCTTCTAGTGCAAGCGAGAATCAACTTTAAATTGATGTCTCTCACATACCAATGCATTTACTGTGAAATGCCAGCTTATCTGTAAGAACTGGTGGTACCTTACATGCCATCGAAAATCCTAAGATCAATTTAAGTACAAAGAACAACCTTGTTGTCTCAAAATATAAACTAAGTTACTTTGGAGCTCGCTCGTTTAGTGTTGTTGCTGCCAATTTGTGGGACTCGCTACCGGAAAATCTTCGATCCAGTCCATCATTAGAATCCTTTAAATCCAGATCTAAAACGTACATATTTTAGAAATATTTGCAAGAGTTTTTGTTTGTTTTATAGCGCTACGATGAGCTCGACTAAAGGGGGAATTATTATGGTTGACTCAGAATTTTATACAAATCGGCTGCACCTCGTACGAAGATATTGTAAATATATGGTATATCAAGGCCGTAGACTCCCTATGGTGAAACTTGAAATACATATAGACAAAAGATCTCGGTTACTTTAAATGATCATAACTTCCTGCATTATGGCCCTTGATTGTACGAAAAATCGCTTATTTTTGAGCTTGTTCCCTTTCCATCTTGAGAGTATAACTGTGAATACCTATCAATGTGTAGGTTAGCTAGCTGGATAATGACGAGGAAATATTTGTGTTAGTTAGCTTCTTTTAGTCATACATCAACATCTTAACAGTTAACATCATATTTATAAATAGTAAAGAGAGAGGGAGAATGGTGTTTAACGTCCAACCCATTTCGGGACTTACATGATGTTTCAATTTTATTTCAATAATTTACTTGCGCGTAGGAATGAAACCGAAGGACCAGGAGAACCCCCATGAGGTTGGACTGGCAACACTACTCCTTGTCACGTACGAGCGGGGAATCGAAACCACACCACTTGACTCAATGACACACCTTCTGATGTAACGTGCACGAGTATACCATTCGTTCAACCAATTCCCCTTAACTTATAAATATTAAAAGACACGATCATGTAGTTTTGTTCAAGTGAATACTCTCTATACAGAATATTTACATACATTATAAATTATGTTAAACACGGTGCGATTATGCTAATTACCTCAGAGGTTAGAATAAAAAGTTGACAAATACATGTTATTATTGTGGAGCATTAATTATTTTTATCAATTGATGTTATATTTGTGAAATGTATCTTTAAATCCTATGTAATTACATATGACCCACACACGATAGATTGTTGATGTTAAAGGGAGGTGAGTAGGTATCGAAATAACAAGTGGTTTATTATTCGGTTTGACTTTAAAGTGTAGATATTTAAAGACGTTCACGTAACGAACCAATCGCAAATTTCACATTGACTGACGACCCTAATGTGCTTTCACGTAAACACGGGCGATAATTTACACAGCCCCCCCCACCCACACACACACAAATACCCATATTTCTTTAGTTTCGGTATACTAGTTTTTCAGTGTTTTTCGGTTAATGATGTTTTTAAGGTATTCTTCCGCAATTTTGCGGTATATTTCGGTAGTTTTGATTTTGTATATTTCGGTCTTTGTCGTCATTGGGAATAGGAAATATGTTTCTTTCACCCAAAAACGTTTAAAGAGATAAGCTTGGAACTAAACTGAACAAATGCCACTGCACAGTGTACGTTCGATAAAAAAAAGTCCTGGGATCACTCTATTCACTTATTTTAATCGCTTTAAAACACGCAATGAAATCTCAAAAAAAAAACCATCATAATTTTAACAGATCAGTAATGAAATTAATTTAAAAACCTAAAAGCAAAATGGGACTATTGCCAACCCTTTTCTTCATTCAAATGTTATTTAGATACTCATTTTCATAACAAGCCCATGCTTATTTCTGTACGCCATCAGATGGATGAGACATTAAATGATTTATAACACAGGGGCAATTAATAATTCAACGTTTAAATGTAACATTGAGACTTTGTTGATTGCCGTAGCAGTCCTTGACAATGAAGACAATTTACGTTACATCTTGCCAAAACTTCAGAAACTCATAACTTTGCTCAGATTAAAGTAATTTGTCTATCTCAATTTTACATTATGTTATATCTATTTATGAAGTAGTATAGCACGAACAGTAAGCGAGCGTTTTGTTAATATAAATCTTACATAATGCATCTTTAAGTATTTAATATATGAATTGACAGACTCGACGAATAGATATTAAAAGCAGCTACAGTCCTGATGAGATTAGATTTATTAATATACACTGTATATTAATACTTCCATTTATTCTATATCCCGTTAAAGTGTTTTTATACGCCCACATTTTTATGTGGACGTATATTGTCGTCGCCCCTGTCCGTCCGTCCGTCCGTCCGCCCGTCCGTCCGTCCACAATTGTGAACAGTGTACAGGTCACAATTTTTAATCGATTTCAATGAAACTTAAAATATAGGTTTATCACCCTAAGATCTCGGCTCCTTTCGATATTAACATGTATCGGACTGTAACTTCATGGGTTATGGCCCCTGATTGTACGGAAAATAACGTGTTTAGCTTGTGAGCAGTGTAGAGGTCACAATTTTGAACCGATTTGGATGAAACTTGAAATGCATGTTTATAACCCAAAGATCTTGGTTCCAGCGGATCGTAACTTCCTGAATTATGGCCCCTGATTGTCCGAAAAATCACCCTTTTTAGCTTTTTTATCCGTTTGATTATATCACCGTTACATGGTTACGGAGGTTGAATTCGAATTTCGTGAAAATTGACTGACAGAATGGCCGCCGTTTGTCCGCGAAAATATGTTATATCAAGCTTGTGAACCCTATAGAGGTCACAATTTTGAACCGATTTCGAAGAAACTTGACATGTATGTTGATAACCCAAAGATCTTGGGTCCTTTCTATATTTGCGCCCATCTGATTGTAACTTCCTGAATTATGTCCCGTGATTGGTCGAAAAATTGCTCTTTTTTTGGGGTTCCTTGGGATATTTGCGCATATCGGATTGTAACTTCCTGAATTATGGCCTCTGATTATACGGAAAATCGCCTTTATTATATTGTGGTCCGTCTGGAGTTCAAAAACATTTGATTATATCACCGTTACACTGTAATGAGTTTTCAGTTTGAATTTCGTGAACATCGGACCACAATTGCTGAACAAAATGGCCGCCACTTTTACACGAATAGTGTAAAAATATGGTATATCAAGGTTGCGGACCCTCTAGAGGTCACAATTTTAATTCGATTTTGGTAAATCTGGAAATGCATGTTCATAACTCAAAGATTTTGGTTCTTGTCGATATTTGGACATATCTGATCGTAACTTCCTGAAGTATGGCCCCTGGTTGTACGAAAAATCGCCATAATATATTAAATGTTTCCTATCCAGTGGAGGTGACAGCTAATTCCATAATATTAAATGATTCGTATACTTAACGTTAGCATGGGGCAGAACTTTATATAAACCAAACAAAGTCTAATGATTTTCTGATGATTACTTAATATGCGACAAATCTTGTTGACTGAACGGACGATTTAGTTGCTGTGTGGGCGTATGTTTCGTTGTCTGGCAACCTATTTTTATTTTAAACTTGAGTCAGATATCGTTTGAAAAAAACCCCAATCATATTTCATATTCACTACATCGACATGTGAATGAGTTCTATGAGTAATATACTGTATTTTAAAAACTCGAACAAGTAACCGTGTTAACCGTCTTTATTCTTTAATATTCTTCGTCATACACAAATAACTAAACTTGTTGTTTCCTCTTACTCATGACTTGCACTGTTATACATATACAATCAGTTGGTTTCAGTTATCAACGTTTATCTATTGCACAGAATATCTTCCGTATGTCTAACCCAGGTACATATTACAAAACGATGAGTAACACTGGATATCCGTGTACAAGGCGGACATTTGGAAACTTAAAGTAAATTGGCGACATTTAGAGAAAAGCTCATCATGTTCAAGAAGTTGTTAATTTTATCGATTTTTGTATATACGCTTCTACATGTAGTACCAGGTAGGCACCTCAGCATTTCATATTCTCTTGTTTAGAAAATTAATTTTGTTCTGGTTATGTATTGTCCACAGGTCCGTAGCTAGCGGGGGGCCAAGGGGGTAGCTTGGTTAAAATCGGCTCTCTCAAAGGCGCCCTTTACCCCTTGGTTAAAATCGGCTCTCTCAATGGGCGTCAAATGACGCGATACGAGACCAAAGACAAACGTCTCCATAATAGTATGGGCGCCACATAAAGTCGAGTGACATTGGTTGAGCGCCCATGACGATATTGGCGCCCACCCAATGCCACTTAGTATTATGGCGAGGCGCCTCACAATGACCCACTCGATTAACACCACAACAGAATGGGCGCCCAAACGGCTTGATCTGTGTGGTTCCTTATCCCAGAGAGGGGCCCATAATGATATGATTGATGGAGCACCTTATAATGTTGGGCCGCACATAGTGCATAATACCGAATCAGATTACCGATTTGATCAATGGGGCGCCCAAAACGGCACGATTTGCGGGGTGCCTTAGTCAAAAGGGGCGCCTATAATATAATGCGAGTGAGATTGGTTAGGCGCCCACGAATGAATTGGGCGCCCAAAACGTCGTGATAATTTTTCTAAATTCAAACAGCATGTTTTGTGGGGTGCCTCATCCCAGAGGGGCGTGCATAATGCCGAGATCATGGGAACCCATAATATAGTGCTTGTGAGATTGGTTAGGCGCCCATAAATGAATTGGGCGTCCAAAACGGCTTGATAATCTTCAAAAATGAAACGATATGTTTTCTGGGGGAGCCCCTCCAGGAGGGGCCCCCATGATATAATGCTAGTGCCCACGAATGAATTGGGCGCCCAAGACGTCTGTAGGGTGCCTTATCCCGGAGAACCGCCCATAATGAAATGAATGGTAGGACGCCTTAAAATGTTGGGCCGCAAATAGTACATAATGCTGAATCAGATTTGTTGGGCGCCCACAACTTGTTAAATGGGGCTTCTAAAACGGCATGTTTTTTGAGGTGTCTCTTCCCAGGGACGTGGAATATAAACGATTGATTGGAATTCGACTCGGATATATAAGCTTTATCAGACCACCTACTGTCTCAGGAACAGGAATAGCAAATTGAGGTCGTCAAATTGTCCTACTGGACGTCTGTAAGGCTAACCTCAACCCCCGTACGCCTATGGGGAGCATTCTATAAACCCTTCCGCGGTGTAGGTAATCGGCGCCCCCGGCGCCCACAACTTGTTCAATGGGGCTTGTAAAACAACATGATTTGTGAGGTGTCTCTTGCCAGGGACGTGGAATATAAACGATTGATTGGAATTCGACTCGGCTATCTAAGCTTTATCAGACCACCTAAGGTCTCAGGGACTGGAATAGCAAGAAAACGCATTTGAGATCGTCAAATTGTCCCACTTGACGCCTGTAAGGCAAACCTGAACCCCCGTACGCCTATGGAGAGCATTCTATAAACCCTTCCCGATGTAGGTACATCGGCGCCCCCAGAAGCCCCGTCGGCGCCCCCGGAAGTCTTTGCCCCATAACAAATTTGGACTAGCTATGGGCCTGTAAGACATTACAATTGTTGACCAGAATCTCTGGATGTAATTTGTATATTTATCAGGTCAAATAATTATTTTTAACTATTTTAAGGCAATCCTCATCGCGACCCCAATCGAAATCCTGACCCAACCCATCGCCAGTTGCCTCAATGACAAAGTAATTCATGTGTGTTGGCGGGTATTTATTATGTGACACTATTATACGATATGTACTTCCTTATAGTCATCATGAAGGAAACAAATACTTTTAAAAAAAACTCCACCCAGTTTTAAGTTATTTGCATAATCCACTACCTAATGTTGAACGTTAAGAGAGAGTTTAACTTCCAAACATACGTGTGTTAATCTGTAGTGTATGGGTTCAATTTATGAACACCATTGTCTATGGTTACATAGTATATCGTTAACTAATATATATATATATAGGAGCTTTTATATATATATATAGGAGGCTTTTATATATATATAATATATATATATAGGAGCTTTCCGGAATAAGATATGTTACAGTGTTATTTCTATAGGACACATACTTTAGCACAGGAAGGATTGCGCGAGACCCGACATTTTAAATTGCGGGAAAATGCGTTTAATATAACAGTCCTCTGGTACAAACTTATAGACCTGAAATGAAAGTTGTCTCATTTGAATTCACCATAACATTAAATGTGATAATATTGCACTAGTTTTAAACGTCATTACACTGCCTTTTACTTTTCGCGGCAATTTTAATAAATCTTCTTTTAAGAGGAGTAAACCTTAAGGATACGATAATCATGTTTCCTGGTTATTATTAAGAGTTACTATCTGTCTATAATACACCTTCTTCCATTGTTAATTTCCCCGTTGACATTTACTTTTAAACTCCCGATTGTCTTCCCTAACATTCCGATAAATGAGCTATATATATGTATATAGCTCATTTATCGGAATATTAGAGAAGACAATCGGGAGTATAGCTCATTTATCGGAATGTTAGGGAAGACAATCGGGAGTTTAGCTCATTTATCGGAATGTTAGGGAAGACAATCGGGAGTTTAAAAGGATAAATGAGCTATATATATATTTATAGCTCATTTATCGGAATGTTAGGGAAGACAATCGGGAGTTTAAAAGTAAATGTCAACGGGGATATCCGGAAATATCTATATGGACATATGAAATTTCTAGAAAGAAAAAACTAATTTCATCTTAGCTAGCGCTTTCACCCACTACAGGGATCGTCAGGCTTTTAATAATAAGATAGTATACAATAATAAACACATTATGTACATGACAATAATAATATAAAATATGAATATTTTACAATATCAAAATAATAATAATAATGTCATTTGTATAGCGCTATTCCACACTCAAAGTATGTTCACAGCGCTTGTGATTCAGCTCTGCATAAAGTAAGTTCAACATAAAGGCACTACTAAATATAACGTCTAAATAAATAAGTCTTCAGCGAGGTTTTAAATGTTGACAAAGATGGGCATTTTTTAAGGTGAATAGGGAGATTGTTCCAAGATACTGCTGCGCTGTATTGAAAAGTTCGTGCACCAAATGTCTTTAGGTTGTAATTTGGAACCGTTAGTAGAGATTTTTCATTTGACCGAAGGTTTTTAGATGAAGAATGGTGATGAATAAGTTCATTTAAGTATGAAGGTGCTGTCCCATTCACTGCTTGGTATGTTAGACACAGCAGTTTAAATTCAATTCGTTCGTTAATCCGGAGCCAGTGCAATGATGTTAATACTGGAGAAATGTGATCGCGGGGATTAGTTTTACAAACGATTCTAGCTGCTTTATTTTGAATTCTCTGTAAACGTTGTGACTGTTCTTTTGTTATTCCATTTAAAGCACTGTTGCAGTAATCAAGTCGGGAAAGGATTAAACAACGAACAAGTGTTGAAGCAGCATCTTCAGTAATTAGGTGACGAATCGATCCAATATTACGAAGATGATAACTACACGTTTTACAAAGAGAACTAACATGGGATTCCATAGATAAATTACTGTCCATAATTAGACCAAGATTTCTAACAGATGTTTTAAAGACAATGGATGACTGCTCAATTTCAAGATGGTTGACTGTACAATTTTGTAACCTTCGAGGTGGGCCTACCAATAAGATTTCGGTCTTGTCTGAATTCAGTTTTAGCATGTTTCTGTCCATCCATGATTTTACATCTGTGACACACTTTTCCATGCTGGAGCACGCTTGGTTTTGGCTGGTAGTGTCTGGATGACAGAAGTCAATAATTTGTGAATCATCTGCGTAAAAATGGTGATTCATATCGTGCTGAGTTAAAAGTTTACCAAGTGGTTTTGTAAACATACAAAATAGTATTGGGCCGAGCACTGAACCTTGAGGTACGCCACAGCTTAAAGATGCAGAAATCGAAAAGGACTTCCTGACAATGACAGCTTGTGATCGATCAGTCAAGTATGATAAAAACCAGTTGAGTACATTACCACTAAGTCCATATTCTAGTTCCAATCTTTTTAATATTTTGCTGTGATCTAAAGTGTCAAAGGCTGCTGACAGGTCTAGGAGAACTAGCATAGCTACATTGCCAACATCAACCCCACTCCTGATTGTGTTTAAAACATGATTTAAGGCAGTCTCTGTACTATGAAAGCTTCTATAAGCTGATTGGTATTTATACATTAAGTTGTTTGTTTCCAAATGTTTTAGGAGTTGTTTTTTGACTACTTTTTCTAATACTTTTGATAAGAAAGGCAGGTTTGATACTGGTCTATAATTCTTCAAGACTTCTGGATCCATGGAAGGTTTCTTTAGAAGGGGCTTAATAACAGCCTGTTTGAAACAGTCTGGAACAACACCACAATTAAGACTAGAGTTAACAATAGCGGTCAACACGGGAAGAAGGTTATCTAGTATCAGGAGCAAAAAACGTGTAGGAATCTTGTCCAATTCACATGAAGTAGGTTTCGATGACAATATAATGTCTTTCAGTTCGGATTCTGTTACCTTATGAAATGAAGCAAATGTGTTACCATCGTAGGATCTATCCAGACATTCATCAGTTCCAGTTGGCGACAGTTCTAATCTAATCTTTGAAATTTTTTCTATAAAATAATTACCAAAGTTATTAGCTACCTCTGAATCTGAACCACGTGGAAGCACAACATCTTGAGGTTTTCCCAACAGATAGTTTAAAGTTGAGAAAAGTACTTTAGGGTTTTGCTTGTTGTCATTTATGTGATTGATGTAATGCTCCGATTTTGTCTTGTCAATGAGTTTGTTAGTATTATTACGAGCTGATTTAAATATATGTCGATTAGTCTCTGATTTTAATTTTCTCCAACTTCTCTCAGCACTGTGCCTGTTTTTCCTAGCCTCTGCAATTTCTATAGAGAACCAAGGAGTATTTGGCCGTTTGCGAATAATCTTTGATTTTAATGGAGCGTGTTTATCAAGAAGACTGGTAAGGACAGTGTGCAAGGCGTCTAACAACTGTGATGAATCTAGTGTAAATGGTGGTTTGAGATTTATTGACTGATTTAATTCAAGGACAAAATCATCAATGTTGATATTTTTGATATCACGGAAAGTAATTTCAACAGAAGGAGCAACTGGTCTTTCAAAATCCACATCGAAAGTTATAAAGAAATGATCGGAGACTTGTTTATCGGCAACTTCCATGTTATAGATGAAACTTTCATCTCTGGCAAGTACCCAATCAATTATGTGGCCACTATGGTGAGTTGCACATGTCACATATTGTTTAAAGTCATGTTCATCTAAAATCTTCTGAATCTTTTTCGTTAGATAATTTTCTTTCGAATCATAGTGAATATTGAAATCTCCAAGGATCACAGTGCTTTCTTTCTTTTCATCTAGCACGTCACAGAGCTTTGTAAATTCCAAAACAAAAAGTTTATCTGTGGCATTATTGTTTTTTGAAGGTGGGGGACGGTAAATACAAACAAAACGGAGCGTCTTTTTTCCACAACTTATGACACAACACAAGGCTTCAAAAGAACTAAAGTGCAAAGGTACTTTAAATTGGTCTAACACAAGATCTTTAACATATATTACTCCTAAACCACCTCCTATTTTTCCAATTCGGGGAATATGAATTATTTTATAACCATCTGGTAATAGGGCCGCTATTTTGGATTGATCACCATCTTCTCGTAACCATGTTTCAGAAATAAACAATGCATCTACATCAGATTCCAAAATCAATTCATGTACAGAAGTAGTTTTGTTTTTCACAGATTGAGAATTCCATAGTCCTAATTTTATAAAGTTTGACTTAAGTTCTTTGTTGTTATTTACAGTATCAATTTCACTAACTGAGTAATCAGTCAAACTATTTGAACAGACATCTGATTTCTTTTGTTTCCTTTTTCCACCCCTTTTACCCCTCCTTGTAGGTTTAACAGTATTAATTCTGAGATCACACAAGACTCTGTAAACATTTTGATCAAGTCTACTTTGTTGACTAGAAAGTTCAGTTAATACTTCTCTATTAATCCGATTAGTTAACATGTCATTGGTAAAATTACTGGGGTTAAACAACAAATAGGCTGAAAAGTGCTCACTATGTACACCAAGACACACAAATATGCACAAAATCAACATAATTTGATGAAATATTTAGTTCCAAATTTAATCATATTACACTTTACAACATTATCGAGCTGCTATCCAAAAATCATAAAGTAGTATCCAGTAATGCCTTTGAAATATCACAAAACTTGCAGAGCTGATAAAGTGTGCTGCCTGTCAAGCGCTCACTCACTCACCACAAATACCACAAATACCATATAAAATTATGAAGCATTTAATTTAGGGTGATACTTGTTAATAAAATGCTGTTCTTTATATTCTAGCAAATTATTATCCGACCAGTTGAGTTTATATAAGTGGAATACCCTAAATTTTCCCTTTCCACATGTATCCTATTTTTGGGAATAGCAAGGTGGGATCTGTGTCGGTTCACCCTTATGTTTAGTTGTGATTCAGTTTTGCCGAAACTGGACGTATTACATTTTTTTGCTATTTCTTAATAAATATGCATGTTTATTTATTACATCCCTGGCTTTTTCTTGAGTTGGGTTATAAGTTGAAACTAATATTAAGACATTTTCTTCTATGTTTGTATCTTAGGGATTCTTAATTCTTTTGGGCCCATTTCTAAGGCTTTGCGATTAGCTTCCTGAATGAGGTTTATGGGGTAATTTTGCTTAACTAAAAACTGTTTCGGTTCGTTTAATCTAACTAATTTGGTTTCTTGATTAGATACAATAGTGCAGACCCTTCTAGCCAGATTAAAGGGTATATTTCTTTTTGTGTGTGGAGGGTGACATGAATTGAAATTTATGTATTGGTGTGTATCGGTTGGTTTGTAATATAGGTCAGTTTTTATTTCGCTTTTGTATTATTTGATACTATAACTGTGACATCTAAAAAGTTTAAAGATATGTTACTGTTTTCAATGGTGAAGCAAATATTTTCATCTAGCTGGTTAAGCGATCTATGTTTTTTATGGATTACTTCCTGAGCTGATTTTAGGATTCTCAACCTCGTGGGTTTCCTCCCGGGCACCCCGGTTTCCCACCAATGCTAAAGACCCCTACGCGCAAGCGAATTATTGAAATAAAATTAAATCATATGTTAGTCCCGAAATGACATAGTTTGTGTTGAGTGGACGTTAAACCCCATCTCTCTCTCTCTCTCTCTCTCTCTCTCTCTCTCTCTCTCTCTGACACTTTTAGGCTTAGAAAACAGTCGTCTAGGAATCTTTTCCATGCTTGTTTTATGTATATATACATCTTGTGTCGAAATTCTTTTGATATTTGGTTGTACCAATTGTTTTCTAAATAACCCAAAGCGTACGTAGGGCTTATCTTGTTACCCATTGGGAAGCCTTTCTTTTGAAGATATAAATTTCCATCAAAGTACAAAGTAAAATACATCATTGGACATTATGATATCAATAGATTTAATTATAGAATAAAGAAATTAAATGCTTCGTAATTTTATATGGTATTTTGATATTGTAAAAAATTCATATTTTATATTATTATTGTCATGTACATAATGTATTTATAACGCCATGACGTCATGTAATTGTATACTATCTCATTATTAAAAGCCTCACGAGACCAGTAGTGGGTAAAAGCGCTAGCTAAGATGAAATTAGTTTGTTCTTTCTAGAAACTTAATTTTTCTATATACTTTTACCTGAGAGTAGAATCTTTTATTTATTATATGTAAATAAAAATTAAAAGCATGACGATCCCCGTAGTAGGTGAAAGCGCTAGCTAAAATGAATTGTTTTCTTTCTAGAAACTTCATTAATATATATGTAATAAAAGTGTCGTTTTCGCCTGTTTTAATGCATTATACACATTTTTATTATTATGTTTTTGTCGTTTGAATTGTGCATCAACCACTTTTAAGTACTTCAGCATTTTCTTGTGCGACATATATTTCTTTGTTCATCACAAATAACACGTGTACTAATTTTTTAATTTCTATCGTTATGGATAATATTTAGTTAAATGTTTATCTCCTTTAATAATATCCCATATACACGAGTTTTTAATGTTATATTTATGTATTATTAAAACATACCATTGACATTATAATCGTGTTTCCTTGCTTCCCTGGTTATTTTTAAAACAAGTTTATCTAGATCAATTGGAAACACTCGGTCATAGTCGACCTTAATGGAAATATGTTTTATATGTATAATTAATATGTAATGACACAGGGAGATTTAGGTCATGTCCAAAATGGCGATCCCGATAACTGAATGTACCAATACTATCAACCGGGACAGGTAGCAATATATTAATTAACTTGAATTTTCATGAAAACGAAACTATTTTTCAAGTAAGTATAGAAAACTATTTATCCAGAAATTTTCAAGAACACCTCCACACACTGTTGTTATGTTTGAGTAAATTTAATTGAACTTTGGGATTAGATATTACCATCATAACAATTACACCGGCATGTTTTAGGTTTGTACTTTTTTTCATTCCAGTTTTATGCTGTGATTTTATTGACACAGAGATACTACAAAAATATGAACACGCTGAATTGGCTTTTAAATTGGATAACATGACTGATGTGAAGGGACTTTATGAAATAACGAAACCTGATGGTAGTATTCTATACATCGGTTATCCTGGCAAGTTTAAACTTTCAACGGGGTCAGTAAATCAAATAAATAGAAGCAATGTAACGGTCAGCAATATAACGTTATTTACATTTCAACTAGAGAATGTGACGTCACAAGATGCTGGTGTATATTGTTGTACATCTGGTGAAATTAAAGTACCTGGTTGCGGTGTGAAACTCATAGTTTCAGGTAAATGTTATTGTAGATAATATCATAGTTACATGAAAATAATGTTGTTACTGTAGAATACATAGAACGTAGGGTTTTACATGGCCATATGGGTTAGAACGCGGCAAATAATGTTGAAACTATGTAAAAAATGTACAGTAGTTTTATTAAAGATAACGATGTAAATATTGTAACGTTATTTCTTTTCATCCTATTTTCATAGTTTGCACTTTCGGTGCCAGGATATTTCCATCGTTTTTATGAACCATATTGATTATACGTTCAGTGAACAAGGGTTAGGTTATAACAATCTGTTCATTGTTTCAATATATATAGATTTCATTCAATTCACCACATTTAACATTATCAGACATGCCTTCATAATATGAATTCCAGTACCTGGTCGAGTTGTACACGTCCAAGATATTCGTTAAACTGAACAAGGTGTCATGTATACTGTTTTTGATAACATATAAATAAAGTAATAATGATTAATCATATGTACATATTTATAAATTAGCTACGGTATTTACATTAAAATTTTTGGACTTATCAGATCTATAAATGAACAATCTGGATTGTTACGTATAGGATAAAAAGTTATGGGGCTTTATTACAGATAAACCAAATATAAGATTATCTCCTGAACAACCAGTTCTACGACAAATGAATGGTGCATTGTTAGGGGAGATAACTATGACGTGTAACGTTACATCTACAACCAAACCAGCTGATCATAATTTACCTATGATATATATATGGTTTAAACATGGTATATATTATGGTAATGGTAGAATACTACAAGATAGAGTTGTTAATATAACTGATATAGGTGATGATATAATCTGTATAGCTACAGATGATCCTGTTTGTAAAACAAATTTACAAGATACTAAATTCGAAAGAGGTGCGATGTTTTATTTTTGCAAAGTAGTTCAGCATTGTGCCTTCATCATTTTGGAAAGACCTTGAGCCAGTTTAACAATTTTTTTTATCAGCTACAGATGATCCACATTGTAAAAAAACGTTTAACAGATTTATCAAAATGTTCCACATTGATCACAGGCAAGCTCATTTCTATAGTTTTTTTATTTTATACACCCAAGTGGAAATGTGAATGTATATTTTCATCACCTCCGTCGGTTCGTCATCCGCAATTTATTGTTAACATTAGTGTTGTGGACATGATGTATCGTTATCTGGCAACCTATCTTATTATGGTCTCTATGAACCGTGACTTATCGGGACATGTAACTATACATGACCTGGTCACCATGGCGTTTATAGAAGGAGACATGTCGGTAGTAACTGCCGTTGTCGTGTTCCAATGCATTCTTCATCCGCTTTAACTCAATATAATTAGACATTCTGTTTCAGATATCTCATTTCTACATTGCATGGTCAATGTCACATTTACAAGTTCATCTATTTTGTTTTGTAGCATTACCAATTTTACAAACATATGGAACGTTACCTTAATTACACGATACTTCTTAGATACATCGTGTACACAATTAAATTATTCAAATATTGAGGATACTCCACTGTTTCCTCCATATTGCCATGGTTTCTAAACAATACTTTACCTGTATAGATCCCACCGTTGACATAATCTTTATATAAATACGGAGTATATTACACCATGTCCTCCATAATACCATGGTTTCTAAACAATACTTTACCTATATATACTCCATCGTGTACACAATTGTTCTTCAATTACTGATTATGCTATAGAGTTTCCGGCATATTTTAGAGTCATTCGAAATATTTCGCTTTTCAATGTGTATATTTTTGTTTTGTTTTAGTTGTTAAGGGTGAAAGATGTGAAGATGTTCTAGGTATCTCAAATAAGTTTATTCTTCGTCCCAAATGTGAGTAGACACATTTTATCACAATCTGTTTGTCTTGAATTAATTAATTTGCTACATTGGTCACATATTGTAAATATCAGTCGTTGGGTGGCCCGATTCCCAAATACGTAGGAGGAAGAACCCGTCACAGATTCATGGCATAACCCCTGTGGGTGCACGTGGTGAGAATCACATAGCAGCTAACAAGGGGTCCGTATGGACTCCAGTTGTAATTCAAAATTTCTACGTACAGATGTATTTGAATTTAAAAGCAGCGGTTAAGTTTTTATTTGCATTTATATTTGGCAACTGAAAAACAACTAAATTATTATACAAAATTATTTTACTGACATTTTGAACAGATTTAATAATACTCACAAAATTGCTACTTTGTGTACTATGTTATAACGAGGTTAAATGGCGATTCACGCTTGATACAAAAACCATAAAATTTTTTGAATTCATCATTTAATTTTTGGTATTTGTAACATGCAGATGTTTAAAGAGACAATAGTCTGGCATACGCAATATGGTATCAGGCAGCAAACACATTAGCAAAATTCTTACTGCGAGTTGTAAGTTTGGGGTCCGATTGGACCCATTGTGCCCTACAAGCGTTGGGCCTGTTTGGCATGTAACATAACTCTTCATGTGGGAAGCAGATATACCAATCTATTCGCTATGTTTAAAAATATATTGGAGACAAAGTCACTAAATTTCAGAAAGCAGTGCCCAGTAGTTATCACAAAACATTATAAAACAAGTGCGTGGGGTCCACGGAGACCCCACGTGCACCGACAAGGGTTAAGATTGTCGCTTGTTGTCGACTTATTCCTTTTGGCTAGTCAGTGCGTCTATAATTAGGGTTACGTAATACTAATAGTGTACTGCAACAGACATCAAAATATAAATGGAGGTAAAGTTCGTTTTTTGGTCTTGGTCCCGGGGTAATGATGGAACCTGGAAATTTACCTATTATTACTATCAGACATTGAGGTTTTCAATCTGTTTCACAGAGAATTACTTACGAATTATCTCTGTAACAGACGACTGTCCACAACAGGTACGTTGACTGCACGCGTCGTTAGTCATTGGCTCAACGGCTCGTGCAATGTTTACTTAACACCTAACTGCTTCGGGCAAAATGATGCATTTTACTCATTTTAATACCCATTTACACTAAATAGGAAATATTTTTTAACTACAACTACTTCAAACGTCTTTATTTATTTTTCTTTTACCTCAAAAAAATGTTTGAGAATTTAATTTGTCGGATTAAAAAAGTTAATATGCCGTACTCATTAAGCCTCGTCGATGCCATGCTTATCAGTGATTGTAGCGGTCAAGCGAATATTCACTGCGGGATCAGTTTGTGAGGTTTTGTGTCTTGGAAAACATATATTACTGATGGTCCATATGGTACAACATTAAACTATGCTGATAAAACAATATAATTATAGTATAGATGGAATGGATGCTATAATATTAATCTGCGATGATAAAACATTATAATTTTATTACAGATGGACCATATGATACAACATTAACCTATGGTAGAACAACTCTAAAACCCGGTTATGAAATACAGAAACGTATAGGAGAAGAATTATCAGTTAATTGTATGAGTGATTGTAATCCAGCATGTAATATCATTTGGTATAAAGATGGGAAGATGTTGAGTTATAATTCACAACTTCATCTTCCAGTTCTACAAGAATCAAATGATGGTGTTTATACATGTACAGTATATAATATACATGCCACCACAAATATCTCTTTTACTCTAGATCTCAAATGTGAGTAATTAATTATTGAAACCAGTTTAAAATGTTCAAATATTCATTGAAATCAAGACGGTGCTATCTAACATGGGATATTAATAAAGTCGTCAGAACTATTATAAAACATGTCTACTTTTCGAATAGAGCTCTGTCCCGACTGGCCGCCATTTCGTAAGGTGGTGCTACTTCGTTTTACATATTTCGTATACACAACGACTAAATAAAGAGAGAGAGAGAGAAATGGGGTTTAACGTCCACTCGACACAAACTAGGTCATTTTGGGACTAACATATGGTTTCAATTTTATTTCAATAATTCGCTTGCGCGTAGGGGTCTTTAGCAGTGGGAGGAAACCGGAGTGCCCGGAGGAAACCCACGAGGTTGAGAAGGCGCCCCTATCTCCATGCCACATACGCTCACAACAGGGATCGAAACCACAGCCGCAAGCCAGAGGTGACCGGCCAGCTAGAGGTCGAAGCGCGACACTCTAGACCACTAGGCCATCCCAACCCCCCCACGACTAAATAACATTTTCGATGTTACTGAATATAAGAAGAAAGGGCACGTCTCAAACTTCTCGAAGTATACTTAATGTTTTTTGACATTGAATATCTAGTGAAACGTTGTAATGATGTCCAGAATGACGAATGGTGAAGGAAAGGTGACATGCTATGGGATATAAGGTAGAATGTCTCCATTTCCATAGTTAATTGTCCATTTTGTATTGACAGATGCTCCAGAAGAAACAGTTAGTCAAGGTGTTGATCGTGTTAGAGTAGGGGGGATCGCCACTATAACCAAAATAATAGATGCATATCCAGGTCCAACAATTGTACGTGGTTCTGTTGTTATGCCATCTGGAACTGACAGAGACCATATCAGTTTTAATCTAATAAATACAACCACAGCCCACCAATATAAAGTAAAACTAAGAGTTGATATTAATAGTATAGGTTATATGGGGGACTATTGTATTCATGTTCAGAACGAAGAAGGAACACTGAAATTATGCTATCATTTAGAGGGTAGGTATAAATTTGGCTAAATGTTATAATAATATTATCAATTGCATAAGGTTTAGTTCGTATAATACAAAAATCGGCTAATTTCACTGAGACTTACAAAATAATGTATTCATGTATTGCTCAATACAAGAGCATTTGTATTACAAATGGGTTTATCAATGATTCTGTTTTAGTCGATGGTAAAATACCAGCTTCTGAAAAAGGTAATACGACCGTTGATGATGATATAAGTAAAGGTGATAGTATGTTTCTTCGAAACTGTTTAACTTTTAAAATTAACAATGGCCTTGTTCTTTAATATATGTAAAAGGTTGGAGTGATTGTGTGCATTGCTGAAAGGTCAAAATGGCATCACAATTTTGTTCTACAATGTACGATTGCATATGTACGATTTGTCGCCATACATATAAATTTTATCTTGATAAACTAGATAAAACACAACACAAACAAACTTGGCCACTACAATCTGATAACAACAGATTTGTTGCTCATTCCAATATATTTTTGGGTTGGTTTATTAAAGAATCGTCATCATGTAATTATTATTGATGTACCAATTTATCATATTGTATCCTTCTTAGAATATCTTGCACCTTTGTTTATCCCCCCCCCCGCCCACATGCCCACTTTTAGTATGTAATATAATGATTTAAACAGTCGGTATCTAGTGTAATAATGTTCAGAACGAAGATGTTTTGATTTGTTCTTTTTGGCAGATGCCCCGGAAGAAACTGTTGGTCGAGGTGTTATTGATATACCTGTTGCTGTGGGTCAGAACGTCAGTAAAATGAAGATGATAACGGCTTATCCACAACCATACATTTCACAAAATTCACTCATTACCCCAATAGGAACTGGGAGACGGCATATTCATTTTGTTTTGTTAAACACAACCAAACCTCACCACTTTTACCTCATACTTATAGTTTTTATTATAAACGTGGACTATCTTGGGAAATATTGTGTCAATGTTCAGAATGAAGGTGGAAATCTGAGACTATGTAATAATTTTAAAGGTATTTAACGAATTGGTTTCCGTACATATCCAAATGCTATTCATAGTATAATATAATGTATGCAATGATTTTATGTTTACCTTTAATTTACCCTTACTTTATTGATAGACCCCGATTGTTGTCCACCAGAAGAAATCCCAATGTCAAGTGATGACGTCAATTTAGTTGACATTGGTGAAATAATAATATTACTAAGGGAGGTAACTGGGCGTCCGAGACCTTCACTAGAAGTGGAATCGATGATATTACCAGTAGGAGTCAACAACCACCCCCGATATATTAATTATTCGCTGATTAATACAATTAAACCACACCATTACAATATTAGTCTTTCTGTACATGTTGTTACCAAACATTATCTTGGCAAATACTGTATGTAATAGTTATTAGCACACTTTCCGAGGTGTATCGGTGAATATCAGGACAGTTTTGGTCGGGGGCTCAGCCGAGGCGGAGCCGAGGCGGCCCACGACCAAAACTGTCCTGATATTCACCGATACACCGAGGAAAGGTGCTAATAAGTTACTTACATCACATTTCTATCGAGTATTGTGAAGCAAAATGTGAAAAATAGTATTTATTATCGAGTCGTTTCAACCGAAAAGTGACAAATACTTTCTACTCTTTCATTTATCCCTTTCTGTGCCTCACGTTACATTTCATGGTAGAATTTACACGTGCGTCTTGTTGTGACAGCCCGAGCTTAATACAGCCACGTGTTTGTTTAGACCACATCGTCAAAACTTCTTGTCTATGGCGTAGAGGACTGTGGTGATATCAAATGTAGTGTAAAGGAAATGCGGGTCATTCCTGGTGAAAGTATGCATCGGTGGATGGTTCGTCCGTTGAAATTTATTTGTAATAAAGTTTATGACTTTCTACGCGGTTTTTGTTTTATCCTGCTCATATTCAAAGCTTGTGAAGTGTCCAGCAAGAGAACCCCACCTTCTATCACCACAAGTAGTTAAAATAATTATTCAGTATTAAAATTCATATGTTTTGCATATTAATATAAATCAAACCAAATTAGGGAATAGATGCCAATTGATATGTATAATAACTGTTTTCGTAATATGTTGTTACGTTAATTTAATGTCATTGTATATATTTTTGCACTGCCATGTAGTTCCTACCGGTTTGTTTTGTTACTATGATTTTGACTAGTTGTCTCATGTACAGTAGCCTCGTGCAGTATGACACTGGTTATCATTGCGATCTGGGTCGGACTAAACGTCCGCTTCTTGTTGCTTGGTAAGTTTCTATTCTAAAAGTAGCCGTGTATCAGAAATGAACAGTACACTTTGGAAAAGAGTACTATTCATTTCTGATACACGGCTACTTTTATCCATGTATTGGAAATGAACAGGACAGTTTCATCAAAGGTTGCCAGTGGCAACGAGTAGAAGTGGGATGTAATTACTTAAAGAACAAGTATGGAGGCGTGCTGGTTTGTCACACACTTATACAGGGTTCGTACTTATTATTGTAGTATATTACAGAGATATTCCATATTAACTTAATTGGCGATTATAAACCGAAAGTCCAGGAGGCAGATAACGGCACTTCTTTCCATTTCCATATGTGGGATTGAAACCACGCCTCTTGACCTAAAGTGAGAATGGCACTGACCTTGAATCAGGTGACTGCATTGCAAATTTGCAAGACGCGCTTGCATTTAAACAATTGGAGAAAGATCAAAATATATGTCATTTGAAGAGGCTGTAGACCTAACATAACCCACCAACAAACCTTAAATTATCAAAAAGAAAATGAAACCATTTGAATCTTTACTGAAAACGATGCCTATAAATATAACAGTTAACCGTTATCGCATCACATACGGCCTAACTTCCCATACATCTACAGAGCAATAATTACATATACCTGACGTTCAGGACAAAAGTTCTGACAATAAAAAAACTATTTTCCCGGTTTAGCAATTATTTTTAAATAAGGGTTACATTTTTATATTATAGCTACCAATGATGTGATTAATACTTCTACTGGAATTACTATTATCGTTATTGTTATTGGATCATTTTTATTATTAGCTGTTTTTATAATTGGTTTAATTTTGGTGAAGAAATGTTATAATAGTAAGTGATATATATTTTCATAATAAGATACATTGATCTAAAGAACAAAGTTACATTCCAATAAGAAGTCCGACAACTCTTAATTGTAATACTATGTGGTTTAACGTCCTACGGTTTTCTTCTACTGAGGTAATGAAGACGGGCATATTATACCATGCAGTGTTATATGGGGAGATTCTTATTTCGAATTCCAACTATTTATACCTTGTCCCTTACCAGACTCTGCACCCTACGCCACTGACAAGGCGAAACCACTCCGGAAAATCCCGATAAACTTATCGGCCAATGCACGGATCAAACACGGCACCTCCAAGTTTAATTCACTCGGTAGTTATTACTTTCCCTCAACTGAAAAATGCTTATCTTTGTAATCGCCCGGCAAATATTGATATAATTCAAACTTTTTACAGGCATGGCTCCGGATACAAGAACCATTCCTCTTGAACATCATTATGACCAAGTGACGGAGAATCTTTAAGTACCCCTTCAAAGCAAGTATCGTCCGATTATGCATGATCAGATTCATTAATTGTCCACAGACTACGAGACAACAATCAGCAAGAAAATCTAACTGATGAGGTCGAAGATGATGGTGATAATGAAAATACTGGAGATGATGATTTTAATGATAACAATTCAGTTTCCCTGTGCACGAACTCTTCCACAAAAGTACCAAATGCCTATGAAATACTCAATAAAAATACTCGTATCACACAACTCAGTTTTTGCAAGAAACTTAAATGGTAAACCACAGAATGTTGATCACACTTCCCCACAATCCATCTCAACAGCATCCAGGATATAATACGATATAGAAGACTTATTAGAATTATCAGATATTGATAGATATTAAAGATTATTCTTGTTACATGTTTCGTAAAAAAAAACGTTGTCTTGATTATCCAGCCTGTCAATTAGACGTAGAATGATCGGTAGACTGGTTAAGCGAGACTAAATTCAAAACAAGGGCACGTAACCTATCTTTTACTCAAATGTGTCTGGATGTTATGGACGCCACCCCAAACCATTTTTCAGTATTATTTATGTATGGTTAAATGGTCATAGCTTATTAAGTACAACATGGTCGTTTATTTAGTGACTATAAATGTGTGAAACAGATTGAAGGCTTGGTAAATATATTGGTATTGTGGTGTAATTGTCGAGATATTTGGAGATATTCATTTGGGGTGGGTCACCCTACCTTTAAGCATATTTTTTATTGAAAGTAAATACAGACTGGCTAATTCCAGCAATAATCAAACAAATTAACATTACCAATTTATTAAAGGGACAATCCCGATAAGAACAGAGTCTCAAAAATTAAAGTCCGAGTATTTATGAAATGTATGGACCAAAATATAGTGGCATGGTGTATTTACCTTGTCTCAAAATTTCAGCTCAAAATATTGAGTCGTTTGGACGTGAATGTCAACACTGCTTATCCGGACACGTAACCCTTTTAAGATTTCGGGTCAATTTTTTCATTGGGTGACCCGATAATCGATTAATGTTTCTTGAGAGGTCTATACAGTGAATGACCCATGCCCCTTATTTGATAACAAAAGGTAAATTTAACCTACATATTATTTTTATAGAAAAAAGTCTGGTTTTATCCAGATACTGTATAATAAAACGTTCTCCATTTCCAGATGAAGAATGTCAGGTTTAAGTTATTTACAAGCGTATCACAAATATCGGGTTAGTAGGTGGGCCTTAGGTTATGGATTTTAAAGGATTTTAACACAAAATTAAGCAGTTTTATTCCCCCAAAAGTTATCGGGATTGGAACTTTAAGTCAAGTTTTTCAATGTAAGATATTCACTGGTGATAATGTCTTCAAATAATTGAGCACTTTAGAAACATCCCATGTTTTTACATAACGACACACAAGTGGCCTAAGTTTATACACTCCTTTAAGGAACCGAACAACCACAGGATGAGCTCCAGCTGAAAATCCTTCAATAATAATCCCCAAGTGTTTATTGTGCTATAGCCTAAATCACATTCATATAAGTGAGTCAAATATTGAAGTACAACATCTAAAGTAACTTGAATCGGATTAATCTCCCTTTGACAACAGAATGCCGTATATCTTTTAATGTAGGAAGAATACTGTTTCTGAGTTCCCGGTCTCCACGAGGATAAAATGATATTGGTTGCTTTTCTAGAAATGTTTTGTTCGTATACAATTTCCTGATACACGACATGCCATAAGAGTCAGTTTCGTGTGAAGAGGATGCTTTTTGTCTGATTGTTGTACTGTTAATAAATTGTCTTTTAATGGAAGAACCACTGGATGATCCACCAACAGTTGGAGTAGTTCAGAATACCAGCTCTGGGTTGGCCAAATCGGTACAACCAGAATGCTTTCTCCTTGATCTCTTCTCAGTTTCTGGATGCAACGAGCAATCAGACAAAAAGGAGGAAAAGCATAAAAATATATATTAGCCCATGAGTTAGAAAAAGCATTAACATATTCACTGTCTGGATCTGGCTTCCAAGACACAAATCTATCAAAATGTTCATTCACTCTAGAGGCAAACATATCAATTTCTGGCAATCCCCAAAGCTCTACTATAGAATTAAACACATTAGTGCACAATTTCCATTCAACATTTTCATTAAAATTTCTACTTTCGATGTCTGCTATATTTTACTACTTGTTACATAATTGGCTGACAGCCTAATTTTCTTATTGATACACCGCCCCCAAATATCATAAGCAATATCATTACATTGCAAAGACTTTATGCCACCCATGTTAGTAATATATGCAATGGCACATGTGTTATCAATTTTCAAACCAACATGTACACCAACTTTGTCTTTGCAAAAAGATTTAATTGCATAAAAAAAACTGCCAATTATTCAAGATAGTTAATTTCGTGGCATTTTTCTGAATCTGTCCACCTTCCACCTATTTTATACGTATTACACACAGAACCCCAGTCTTCAGTCTACCAGCTTCAAAACTCATTGATAACTTATTATGATCTACAGAAAACATACCAACCTGATCTAATTCTTCTTTGTCCTGCGATGCCAGGCTTTGAAGTTTTTTGGATCAGTAGTTTCATTGTCAGACTGGTCATAATTACTATGGTAGGTAAAACCTCTTCCTAAACCACCTCTGGGTTGACGATTACCTCTAATTCGGCCACCCCTATAACTTCCTCTACCTCTGAATCCACCTCTATTGCCAGGAGTCCATCCTAAACCACCTGATCTTCTTATCTTATTTCCAACTTTATTTACTGAATCTATATCAGATACATTTTTAGAGACATCATCACCATAAAGGTAAGTAGTAAACGGTATGTACGATGAAGCAAGATCAACATACTGTAGCTCAAATCAGGTTTATGCATTTCACGTATGTGTAAGTTGGTGGCACGATTACAATGACCAAGTAAACCTAGAGCGTCAGTTCCCAGATAGATAGATTGAAGTTCGTCAATTTTAGAACTATTTCTCAAAATAATCAATTTGTTCAACATTTTGGTAATCAGACAAGCAGTCTTAACAATGATATTTTGTTTGAACTGAACACAATTTTCTTCTGATTTAGTTAAATCTTTTAACAATTGCCAAATTAACTGATTGACTCTTGTCTTAGTCAGAGCATCACAGTTCTCTGGCCTGTTAATATTCTTGATAATTTCGCCAAACCTGACCTGAACAAATTATTAACCATCTCAGCTAACTCTTTATCAACCGGTTCATCAACCTTTTTCCTTTATTTTTTATTTATCACTTAAATTCTTAAACATCGAAATCTCAGAATCATCTTGAGATTTTTGCTTTTTTGTAGGGGGTTCATTATTATTATCATCCTTGTCCGTCTGAACATTGTCCTCAACAATGTTTTCCCCTTCAGATTCATATTTTCACCCTTTTTAGAATTAGTTATTTCTTTTTTATCGGTAGCTTTTCGATTAGTACAGACCGGAACCTTTGCAGCCTCCTTCTTGCTACTCGTTTTATTAGAAGACAGACTCGAAACAGACCCAGCAGGACTCGACGAACCCTAGCCAGACAAGGCCAGCCCTGACAACATGGCGTCGGCCATATGGGTAAACAAACAATCTCTGCAAAGAAAACTATACTACAGAATTTTTTTTAAAAATAAACTGAACTGCTGACGGTAAAAATAAGTTGTTAAAAAACAACAGTCATTGACTATTTATATAAAAAGTCACACTCTGGTCGCACACTGAAGTCGCACATGCGCAGCACGCATCTCTTATCTGAAACTGGAAGTGTCATTACGATATAGAATTAGTCGTTAAATCGACGTCCCAGAGAAAAGTACTACGGGGTTGAGATATTATAGCTTAATCTACGTCCTTGAAGCCGAATATAATATACCAGCAGATATATTTAGGAGATGACACTTCCTGTTTCGCATTTAGGGAGGTTATGGCCACAGATCACTAATTATTCCCCCATTGATTTAATAACATAACATAACATAACACCCAAATTTATATAGCGCAATAAATACTCGTATTAGGAGTTCCAAATGCGCTTGCAAAGTTATACATTTTGGTTCCATTTCATCTATAATGTTGTATGAACAGGTGACTTTTCAGTCTTGATTTGAAAATGCAGACAGACTTTGATGTTTTAATATGAAGGGGTAGTGAATTCCACAAAAAAGCCGAAGAGTACTGGAATGAACGTTTGGTCATTTCTAAGCTCGTGTATGGTACTACTAAGAGATGTTTTGAAGAAGATCGTAGACATTTTCCAGGAATATATGTGAAGATGAGATTTTTGATGTAGGATGGAGCAGAGTTGTTAATAGCTTTGTAGGTCAACAAGAGTATTTTAAATATTATTCTTTGATGTACAGGAAGCCAGTGGAGGGTTTTCAGTATTTTGGTGATATGGGCCATTGTTACATTAATTCTCGTCTCTTAGACCGGCTGTAACGTTTTCCCAAATATTCGTTGGATAGAACGCTTTCTGCCACAGATGGAGCAACATGTGGCAAACTCTTGCCCAAAAGCATGTATGAGGTTCACCATGAAAAACTTGAGATACACAAGCTGGAAGTAGAGACAACTAAACAAGCAATTTTCGACGCCCCCTACCATTTCAACGTAACCAAACTGACAACTCTTGTATCCTTCCGCCTCAAAATCATGAATATTCACCAAAACCTGGCAGAAAATGTATTTTCAAACCCTTTGTATCGATTCTACACCAAGGTCAACCAAAATCGTCATGCTAAAAAGGGGGGGGGGAAGGGAGAGAAAGACTAAAAATAACTTTCGCCCTACATTCGTGGGTAACGGCCCACGAATATTTGGTGATCTGTGTCCTTATTGTCCAGATATTGAATCACAAGAGGGGTGTTATTAAGAGATTGAATCGCAAAATAATGATCCACTCCCTTCCACCCCGGTCTGAAATTGATGCATAATTGTTTTTGAGTCTAGTTGCATGATCGGCCAATTAAAGTATTATAGTCGATCTTTTCAAATCGGCTAACGATAATATGAAATGGTCGCATGCTCCATCCCTGCATTGGCTGCGGAAGTCGGGGTGCAGAACAAAGAGCTGACAAGAACGGTCTAGTCATTCGCATGGCACTGGGATCCGTGTATACATTCGCGTGCACGCAAAATATCCCTTGGCGGTTGAAATTCGATATAAGAGTAGGTCATGGTGCCGCTGCCTAGGCAAAATATCTCTCATAGCAGAATTTACGGTGTATGACGGCATTCATTAGTCGACTAGGACCTCAAACCTTATTTTATTTTATAGATCTGTGTACATGCAACTTTCCCCCATATATATTTCACGAGGCTCCTGTAAATAGTTAGCGTTTGAAAATGAGTGAGTTGGGCTATTTTCGTTGTTGTTGATTTTACAATTAACCAACAAAGGTGCGACCGTACGTTAGTTGAAACAATACTTATCCATGCATTAAATACACTAAGAAACAACTTCCAATAAATGGAGTAAATTATCTACATTGTATTGGAATACTAAGCTGTTTGTTGGTTTTATATTTTTTTGGCATATGAACTTGTGGCCGTTTAAATTTGTACCCACCCCATACACAGATAACGGTACTTCTGTAAAATCTGATGGTGAATTCCTAATCTATATAACATTCTCTTACAAGCCCCTCATTTTCACGAATATAATAGACTGACTAGAAGAAATAAAATCAAAATACCACATTAGTCAAAGAATAGTAATTTTAAAACCTTGTAAAAGGTCTCTCAATTCAAAAGGTTATATCTCGGTCAGTAGTAATGCCGAGTGTTTGACGTTACTTACAACTTTACACGAGTTAGTACGGATGACCAAATTTATTTTAAAATAAATCTCTATTATATTTATTTTTTTTATAATTTTGATGGCCTACACTGCATAAACATGTGACCGGTTGTAAGTTGAGGGTCAAGCGGTTTTTGACACTTGATTAACCAATAGGCGTTGGTTTTCCAGGCGCGGATCCAGAGGGGGAGGGGGCCAGGGGGTCCGGACCCCCCTGCTCAGACTTGAAAATTTTTTATGCGATTTTATTGGCGATTTAGACCTGTAATTTTGGAATTTACCTTCCGGAAATACGTCAGAATGAACCAAATTGAACCTAATTTTTCTCTCTGGGACGATATTGTTGAATCACACGACGCGCTCCTCGTCAGGATGAAAGGTTAAAATTGAAAACAACACAGAAGAAGACAACTTTTAGCGGTGTTTACACGACACAATCAATCTATTCGTGGTAAATCTATAAATGGCAACCTATGTTTCCTCCTTAGTAACAATAATATGGTAGTAAAGGGGCGCTTTTCACGCCCGTCTTCGTGTAGTTTTGATGACCCAGGTTCCAATGCTCCAGGAATTCAGGTTGCCACGTCTGATATAATGTCGTTATCTAATAGATCGCAATATGATTGACTTTTGCGTGAGAACGGGTCCTATCCATGCAACAAGCTGACCATTAGACTGGATAACCTGTTCTAATGACGTCAGACTGGTTCCTACGTCACTGTCCTCTTCTGACTTATAGCGAAATAAATACAATATGCTTGCATTCGTATTTCTTGCAACATATGACAGATCATGACTCATGCTGACATTACATAATTATCTCCAAATTGTTTTCAAATATGAGCGAAGTCTGTGTCACTACAGGCCCGGGACTGTACTTCGGAGTTGATGCTTACGGCTAGCCCCCGGATCCATTCACTCTTTTTGAATTGTGTTTTGTTTGTTTTTCTCTGAGTATGATGTTCTGTCCATATATTTGTTTTGTGTAGAATTGTGTGTGATGCAGTCCCCCTACACTTACTATTAATATGCGTAGGAGCGAGTCTGGCGTATTAGAGGAGGTTATCCCGTGCCCGTAGCCAGCTCATAAAATTTGAGGTGTTGGAGGGGGGGGGCTACGGGATGTTTTAGAGGGGCTGAGGATGTGGCCGGCTAAGAACACACCTTAGAAATCACCACTTTTGGCGAAATATTTGTGAGGGCTAATTTGATTTGGGGGGACTGAAACCCCACCCCCATACGGACCCGGGTTATCCAGTCTAGCTATCCATGTGACCATTTGGTTGATGAATTACAGGGGACGGTTGTATGGATTGGTTGCATCGTGTAAACGCCGCTTAAAGCTACAGTTTTGTAATGACTATTTTTCAATTTGGAGCGCAGCATCGTGGTCATGAGTGTCCATGACAGACTGTGTCATGTTGGCTAAATCTTCACATGAACTAGAACGCCGGTTATATAACAACTCTTCCAGATCCTAGTTTAGTGAACACAAGTAAACGAAACGAAATATGATCCGTGTTTTTAATCAGGTTGTAATATTCTATTTTTGAGCTATTATAGAAAGATCGGTTAACTCTTCATCTAAACCTTACAAAAACGCACCTTTATTAATGTATTAAAATACGAATTAATAACCTCGGACGATATTAGATTCATTATTATATATTTATACCTCCGTTTGTCCAATATCCGTTTAAAGAGGGTTATTATAAACTATTTGGGTCAGATATTTTTAACAAACAAGGGGGGTTGGGATGGCCTAGTGGTCTAGAGTGCCGCGCTTCGACCTCTAGCTTACCGGTCACCTCTGGCTTGCGGCTGTGGTTTCGAGCCCTGGTGTGAGCGTATGTGACATGGAGATAGGGGCGCCTTCTCAACTTCGTGGGTTTCCTGCTGGCACTCCGGTTTCCTCCCACTGCTAAAGACCCCTACGCGCATGCGAATTATTGAAATAAAATTAAAACCATATGTTAGTGCCGAAATGACCTAGTTTGTGTTGAGTGGACGTTAAACCCCATTTTTCTCTCTCTCTCTTTAACAAACAAAATATTTCATGTTCTTTATACGTGAATGAGGTCTATGAGTAATATATTGTATTTTAAAAACTCGACCAAGTAACCGTATTAACCGTCTTTATTCTGTAATATTCTTTGTGATGCACACATAATTAAACTTTTTGTTTCCCCTTACTCATAACTCTTATTCAAATAAAATCTGTAGGTTTCAGTTATGAAATTTATTGCTCATATTTTCTAACCTAGGCGTAACGAGGGCTATGGTTTCCATTCATTTGTCTGAATAGTTCCCGTTAAGGTGCACACAATGATGATGCAAATCCTGGGTGCCGGTCTGGAAGAAATCGTTCACAGCTGATATGCCCTCTTATTAAGAAAATGACGACCGGCTAGTTCCATTTTCATTTTTTGAAACGGGTGGAAGTCTGATTATTTCGTCCATGACCTTGGATATACAAATATTAGGTGTCAGGTTGGTTGTATTTTGAAAGTGAAAGACCCATTGTTCCCACGCATTATTAATTATTCGTTTTGTATGGACAGATACGAAGCTACACTAAATAGCCATGCTATATTTAAATGCACACCATTTCAAAACAACAAATCAATTTGTGATATCCTGTTTAAAGAGAGAGAGAAATGGAGTTTAACGTCCACCCGACAGAAACTAGGTCATTTCGGGACTAACATATGGTTTAATTTTATTTCAATAATTTGCTTGCACGTAGGGGTCTTTAGCAATGGGAGGAAACCGGAGTGCTCGGGGGAAACCCACGTGGTTGAAAAGGAGCCCCTATCTCCATGCCACATACGCTCACACCAGGCATCGAAACCACAGCCGCAAGCCAGAGGTGACCGGCCAGCTAGAGGTCGAAGCGCGGCACTCTAGACCACTAGGCCCTCCCCCCCCCATCTTGTTTATAGTTCGCCCAGGGGATTGGCTGCGGAGGCCAAGGGGGAACGGTGATTGAACCCGCACTAGTTCGTTGTTCAGGATTTATAAGTGAACCTACTAATCAGTTTCTGTCCATAATGTTATTTCCTCTGGTTAAAAATTTTGTCGGTGTGTAATATATGACCTTGCCCCAATTCGATTAAAATGCAGATCTGTATTTTGTTCGTTTTTCTTTTTTTTTGTACGGGGGGGTACTTTCGATGGCTTTAACAGTCACGCGAGTCACTTTTGACCATATGACGACAGTCACTTCAATATCTTTTGTTTTGTTTTGCTTTCTATATCACCACCCAACTGACTATTTTATTGGCCAAACATTCAAGAACTGCTCGGGGTCCTTTTGTAGTGGAGAAAAGTAAAACAAAATGTGACCTGCGTTGTAATCATTTAATCAAAGTCAACTTGTCCCTCACTGAACACCTCACACACCCACGTCTTTTTGTACGGACGTATTTTAATATCACCAATCCGAAACTTTGAAGACACTTTCCTTGTCACAACATGTGAATACCCAAAATAATAAGTTAATAAACATCAAATGTAGCAATGACCCCCAATAGTCCAATCCCGTGTATAAAATAACGTCAGAGATCGGATATCTGGCTCATAGATGACTGTTGTGTCTATTTCTCAAGTGTTGAAATATACAAAAATAATAAAAGGATGATGAATTACTTTGTTTTCCTGTTGTTCTGTATTGTAAATTCAGGTACGTTTAACTTTAAAACTTCATGTTCATAACTATGTTGAGGAAAGAAACAGTATCAGCAGTTTGACGATGGTATCCGATATAAAAGACCCAGGTGAAGATAATAAATTGTTGTTCTAGTAGTAAATGCAGGAGTAAAGCACCACACATAATTTACACGTCCACAAGGCTGTACAGCACCGGATCTGTAGTGACACTTGAATTTGAAAACAACCTCGAATATAACCCAGAGAAACCATTGTGTAATGCCAGCAGGAGTCATGATCCACTATATGTTACAAACAATATAAATGTAAGCATATTGAAGTACAATTTAACTATACAAGTAACCACGTCGGTAAAATAGTGAAATGTACAAATAAAACAGGTAGTCTAAAACTAATGATCTAAGTCAATTAAGAAACGTTTAAGTATTCAAATTGAGGCATATTGAATATAGTTATGGCTCGAAAAGTATTTCCAGCATACCAGTAGCAATATACACGTCATGTAGTATGTCGTTACAGTGGTAGTGGGGACGAAAAACACTAGTATGCAGATTTCCAAGCTGGTAGAACTAATTTCAACGGATTTTCACGTTTAAATACCTACACATGTAATAATAATAACCATGACTTCTTATCCTGCATTTATTACAGCCATAGGCGTACGAGGCCGAACTTGTTTGGGGGGGGCAGCATATTTTCCCGACGCAATGCGTCCGACGGGGGTCGGGGGGGGGGGGCCTCACCTCTAAAATTTTGAAAACCAGACGGCCGTAGACGCGATTTCCAGGCATTTCGAATACTTTCTAGTAATTTGGAGTGGGTAGTAAATTATGTCAGTTGCAGCATAAAAACTGGTAAAAAGTCATCTTTAAAATACAAGCTCTATTTACTACGAAAACAAGAACAAGTCTTACGATTTGCTTTTGCCACATTTTTCATATGTGTTGCCGTTGGAGATCAGATTCTATGCGATTTTCAATTGAAATAAAAATTTAATAAGAGAATAAAAGAAAATGATCAAATTGAATGTAGAAATAAACAAATTTAATTACAATTTAATATAATAATTATATCATGAAAATAAAATGGATTCAAATATTACATAAAGTAATAATTAAGCTTATTTAATTAGTTGTAATATCTAGCATCGTGTTTTATCCAGGGTAGGCCTATACAAATATCAGGTTCTATGAGATTTTCAATTGAACTTGAAATTGATTAAGAGAAACTAATCAAATTTAATAACAATTTAGTAAAATTGGATTCAAATATTACATAATGTAATAAAAAGCTTATTTAATGATATTTAACATCTACATCATAGTGGTTTTAGAACTTTCTCCTGGAGAGATTTATAAGTAAAATAAGCGTTGCACAATATCTTTGTATAACTCTTGCCAGTGGCACTTTACATTTACCTATGAATATTTATTTCCAAAGAAAAGGGCTCAATATCGAATTTTTTACGGCCTATTGAGCCATCGTACATGTATATTATATGTGACTACAAGGTACAATATTATTACAAACTTATCAATTATTATTAAGGAAAATTTTCACTTCTATCACTGAGCTCGTCCAGTGCATTGAGTTGGATGCCAGTATACAGGAACACAGTACTCAAGAACTGAGAAAGGCCATGTGTACGTGCTAGTTCTATTCAGATGGCGTACGTGTTCATCATTGACTGGACTGCTGTCTTTTCGCTTCCATATTATCAAAAATATTCAAAACCCGACAGACGGCGCGACGCTTCCCGACAAACTGACCATTCATTCCCGACAAGACCATAGCCTTCCCCGACAAGGCCATACCCCTACCCCCACCCCATTTTCAAAAACTCCTCGGCTAATGACCTATCTCACAATTCTGAGCTCTTTTCAGATTTCTATTTTTTTTTTCATGAAAATATTTGGGAGGGCCGGTGCCCCCCCCCCGCCCCCCCCCCCCCCCCCGCCTCGTACGCCTATGATTACAGCCACCATAATACACCATAATGCACTATATAATATTGTATTCCACAGTATTTTGAGTCATCTATCGGACTTACGCACTTAGACATAGGGTGTGTATCATAACTATCCAGCCATGCTCAAAGGTCAATGCGGATTCTGGAGTCGGTAATACAACATAATCTAGGCTTGATCTAAGTTACTTAGTATTTGTCAAATATTTAAAGGGACAATCCCGATTAGACCAGAGTCTCAAAAATGAAAGGAGTAAGTATGAAATTTAAGCGCTAAAACATAGGAGAATGGTGTATTTGTTCTGTCGTCTGGAAATTCCAGCTCAAAAATATTGAGTCGTTTGGACGTGAACGTCAAAAATGCTTATCCGGACACGTAACCCTTTTGAGATTTTGGGTCAAATTTTTTGTTGGGTGACCCGATAATTGATTTTCGTTTCTTTGGAGGTCTATACAGTGAATTGCCCATGTGCTGCACTTGATAATGAAGGGTAAATTGCACCTACATATTATTTTTTTATATAAAATGAAAGTCTGGTTTTATCCAGACACAGCATAATACAGCTTGGGACAACGGTCTCCATTTCCAGATGACGATTGATGGGTTTAAGTTGTTTGAAAACGTCTCACACATATTGAGTTAGTTGCTCGGCCCTTAGGCAGAGGATTTTATGGGATTGTAACACAAAAGTAAGCAGTTTTATTCTCCACAATATTATCGGGATTTTCCTTTTACATTCTAGTTTTATGCTGTGATTTTATTGACACAGAGATACTACAACAAAATGAACATGCTGAATTGGCTTTTAAATTGGATAACGTGGCTGACGAGGAAGGTCTTTATGAAATAGAGAAACCTGGTGATAGTGTTCTATACATCGGTTTGCCTGGCCAGTTTAAACTTTCATCGGGGTCAACAAATCAAAAAAATAGAACTAATGTAACGGTCAACAATATAACGTTATTTACATTTCAACTAGAGAATGTGACGTCACAAGATGCTGGTGTATATTGTTGTACATCTGGTGGAATTAAAGTACCTGGTTGCGGTGTGAAACTCATAGTTACAGGTAAATGTTACTGTAGATAATTACCATAGTTACGTGTAAATAATGTTGTTACTGTAGAATACATAGAACAGAGGGTTTTACATGGCCATATGGGATAGAACGCGGCAAATAATGTTGAAACTATGTAAAAAATGGACAGTAGTTTTATTAAAGATAACGATGTAAATATTGTAACGTTATTTCTTTTCATCCTATTTTCATAGTTTGTACTTTCGGTGCCAGGATATTTCCATCGTTTTTATGAACCATTTTGTTTATACGTTCAGTGAACAAGGGTTAGGTTATAACAATCTGTTCATTGTTTCAATATATAGAGATTTCATTCAATTCACCACATTTAACATTATCAGACATGCCTTCATAATATGAATTCCAGTACCGGGTCGAGTTGTACACGTCCAAGATATTCGTTAAACTGAACAAGGTGCCATGTATACTGTTTTTGATAACAGATAAATAAAGTAATAATGATTAATCATATGTACATATTTATAAAAAGCTACGGTATTTGCATTAAAAATGTTGACTTATCAGATCTATAAATGAACAATCTGGATTGTTACGTATAGGATAAAAAGTTATGGGGATTTATTACAGATAAACCAAATATAAGATTATCTCCTGAACAACCAGTTCTACGACAAATGAATGGTGCATTATTAGGGGAGATAACAATGACGTGTAACGTTACATCTACAACCAAACCAGCTGATCATAATTTACCTATGATATATAGATGGTTTAAACATGGTATATATTATGGTAATGGTCGAATACTACAAGATAGAGTTGTTAATAGAACTGATATAGGAGATGATATAATCTGTATAGCTACAGATGATCCTGATTGTAAAAAAAGTTTACAGGATACTAAATCCGAAACAGGTACCATGTTTTATTTTTGCAAAGTAGTTCAGCATTGTGCCTTCGTCATTTTGGAAAAGCCTTGAGCCAGTTTAACATCAACTACAGATGATCCACATTGTAAAAAAAAAGCTTAAACGATTTGGCAAAAGGTTACATATTGATCATAGGCAAGCTCCTTTCTGAAGTTTTTATTTTATACACCCAAGTGGAAATGTGACTGTATATTTTCATCACCTCCGTCGGTTCGTCATCCGCAATTTATTGTTAACATTAGTGTTGTGGACATGATGTATCGTTATCTGGCAACCTATCTTAGTATTGTCTCTATGAACCGTGACTTGTCGGGACATGTAACTATACACGACCTGGTCACCATGGCGTTTATAAAACATAGTCTCTTTTTAAAGGAGACATGTCGGTAATAACTGCCGTTGTCGTTTTCCCCATGCATTCTTCAAATATTGAGGATACTCCACTGTTTCCTTCATATTGCCATGGTTTCTAAACAATACTTTACATGTATAGATCCCACCGTTGACATAATGTTTATATAAATACGGAGTATATTACACCATGTCCTCCATAATTCCATGGTTTCTAAACAATACTTTACCTATATATACTCCATGGTGTACACAATTGTTTTTCAATTACTGATTATGCTATAGAGTTTCCGGCATGTCTCAGAGTCATTCGAAATATTTCGCTTTTCAATGTGTATATTTTTGTTTTGTTTTAGTTGTTAAGGGTGAAAAATGTGAAGATGTTCTAGGTATCTCAAATAAATTTATTCTTCGTCCCGAATGTGAGTAGACACATTTTAACAATTAATTAATTTGCTATATTGGTCGCAGTGCTCACTCTGGGTTCCATTTTTTTTCCGCCAATTTTTCATTTTAATTTATCAGCCAGATATTTTTTTCCGCCAAAAATAAAATAAGTATTAAAAAAAATTTTCGGGAATTTTATTTACATAAATACATACAATATATATCTTAAAATTTACAAAATTCTTCTCTGCTTTGCACTGCAGACTCCCATTTTTTGAAGACTGATTCACATGTTGAATAAAACATTGTTTTGTTAGCTGCATCATACCTTAACCAAGAATTTGAAAATTTCCATTCATCCCTGAAAAATCTACCAAATGCACTTATTATTTTACGTTTTTCGAAATTTTTCTCTGCGGTGGTCTTTTGGGGTATCAGTTCAATATCTAGGGCTGTAATATTCTCATGTCAGTATCATCATGTCAGTATCATCTGTAGTCTTCGGGCATTTTGGTGGTGGAATATTTAAAAAAAAATCTGACATTCTTCTGTCAGACATTGAAGAAGGCTGTTCAATTTTTCGCTTACGACCCATGGCATATGATTTGATAATACATGGCTTTCGACAGTCCCAAGTTTATATACGCATTTATAAACTGTAACAACATACCTGGCTTCATTTATTAACGATATCTTCAATTTCGGTATGAAATAGATCAAACAGCAGTCATAATCCAATAATCCCGAACAAATCGAGTGAGTATTGTTTACAGTGTCCGCCATTTTGAATATATCGAAACCATCAACAAAGCAACCGATTCGTATTTGAAAACACACAATTAAATCTTTTGTCTCTTAATTAGTTTATTACTACTCTGACTGTAAATACTTATCAACACTAATCCCAGATTGATCAAGAGACAAAAGATAGGGCTATTATTGATACCTAATTGATTGTTGATTGACTCAACGAAGCGCGATCGACGGTACACTGTTTAGTATTACTATGTACGCGCGGAAATCAAAGCTTTGTGCCGATAATTTTTTTATTTCCAGGTAAAAAAAGAATCGCCATACAGGAAAAAAATATCGCCAAATTGAATATTCTATAGCCAAAATTATATTTAAATCGCAATTGGCGAATTTGGCGATCGACAGCGTGAGCGCTGCGCCCATCTGATTGTAACTTCCTGAATTATGTCCCGTGATTGGTCGAAAAATTGCTCTTTTTGGGGGGTTCCTTGGGATATTTGCGCATATCGGATTGTAACTTCCTGAATTATGGCCTCTGATTATACGGAAAATCGCCTTTATTATATTGTGGTCCGTCTGGAGTTCAAAAACATTTGATTATATCACCGTTACAATGTAATGAGTTTTCAGTTTGAATTTCGTGAACATCGGACCACAATTGCTGAACAAAATGGTCGCCACTTTTACACGAATAGTGTAAAAATATGGTATATCAAGGTTGCGGACCCTCTAGAGGTCACAATTTTAATTCGATTTTGGTAAATCTGGAAATGCATGTTCATAACTCAAAGATTTTGGTTCTTGTCGATATTTGGACATATCTGATCGTAACTTCCTGAAGTATGGCCCCTGGTTGTACGAAAAATCGCTATAATATATTAAATGTTTCCTATCCAGTGGAGGTGACAGCTAATTCCATAATATTAAATGATTCGTATACTTATATAAACCAAACAAAGTCTAATGATTTTCTGATAATTACTTAATATGCGACAAATCTTGTTTACTGAACGGACGATTTAGTTGCTGTGTGGGCGTATGTTTCGTTGTCTGACAACCTATTTTTATTTTAAACTTGAGTCAGATATCGTTTGAAAAAAAACCCAATCATATTTCATATTCACTACATCGGCATGAGTAATATACTGTATTTTAAAAACTCGAACAAGTAACCGTGTTAACCGTCTTTATTCTTTAATATTCTTCGTCATACACAAATAACTAAACTTGTTGTTTCCCCTACTCATGACTTGCACTGTTATACATATACAATCAGTTTGTTTCAGTTATCAACGTTTATCTATTGCACAGAATATCTTCCGTATGTCTAACCCAGGTACATATTACAAAACGATGAGTAACACTGGATATCCGTGTACAAGGCGGACATTTGGAAACTTAAAGTAAATTGGCGACATTTAGAGAAAAGCTCATCATGTTCAAGAAGTTGTTAATTTTATCGATTTTTGTATATACGCTTCTACATGTAGTACCAGGTAGGCACCTCAGCATTTCATATTCTCTTATTTAGAAAATTAATTTTGTTCTGGTTATGTATTGTCCACAGGTTCGTAGCTAGCGGGGGGCCAAGGGGGTAGCTTGGTTAAAATCGGCTCTCTCAAAGGCGCCCTTTACCCCTTGGTTAAAATCGGCTCTCTCAATGGGCGTCAGATGACGCAATACGAGACCAAAGACAAACGTCTCCATAATAGTATGGGCGCCACATAAAGTCGAGTGACATTGGTTGAGCGCCCATGACGATATTGGCGCCCACCCAATGCCACTTGGTATTATGGGCGTCTCGCCAAATGGCGAGGCGCCTCACAATGACCCACTCGATTAACACCACAACAGAATGGGCGCCCAAACGGCTTGATCTGTGTGGTTCCTTATCCCAGAGAGGGGCCCATAATGATATGATTGATGGAGCACCTTATAATGTTGGGCCGCACATAGTGCATAATACCGAATCAGATTACCGATTTGATCAATGGGGCGCCCAAAACGGCACGATTTGCGGGGTGCCTTAGTCAAAAGGGGCGCCTATAATATAATGCGGGTGAGATTGGTTAGGCACCCACGAATGAATTGGGCGCCCAAAACGTCGTGATAATTTTCTAAATTCAAACAGCATGTTTTGTGGGGTGCCTCATCCCAGAGGGGCGTGCATAATGCCGAGATCATGGGAACCCATAATATAGTGCTTGTGAGATTGGTTAGGCGCCCATAAATGAATTGGGCGTCCATAACGGCTTGATAATCTTCAAAAATGAAACGATATGTTTTCTGGGGGAGCCCCTCCAGGAGGTACCCCCCATGATATAATGCTAGTGCCCACGAATGAATTGATCGCCCAAAACGTCTGTTGGGTGCCTTATCCCGGAGAACCGCCCATAATGAAATGAATGGTAGGACGCCTTAAAATGTTGGGCCGCAAATAGTACATAATGCTGAATCAGATTTGTTGGGCGCCCACAACTTGTTAAATGGGGCTTCTAAAACGGCATGATTTGTGAGGTGTCTCTTCCCAGGGACCTGGAATATAAACGATTGATTGGAATTCGACTCGGCTATCTAAGCTTTATCAGACCACCTACTGTCTCAGGGACTGGAATAGCAAGAAAACGCATTTGAGATCGTCAAATTGTCCCACTTGACGCCTGTAAGGCAAACCTGAACCCCCGTACGCCTATGGAGAGCATTCTATAAACCCTTCCCGATGTAGGTACATCGGCGCCCCCAGAAGCCCCGTCGGCGCCCCCGGAAGTCTTTGCCCCCTAACAATTTTGGACTAGCTATGGGCCTGTAAGACATTACAATTGTTGACCAGAATCTCTGGATGTAATTTGTATATTTATTAGGTCAAATAATTATTTTTAACTATTTTAAGGCAATCCTCATCGCGACCCCAATCGAAATCCTGACTCAACCCATCGCCAGTTGCCTCAATGACAAAGTAATTCATGTGTGTTGGCGGGTATTTATTATGTGACACTATTATACGATATGTACTTCCTTATAGTCATCATGAAGGAAACAAATACTTTTAAAAAGACTCGACCCAGTTTTAAGTTATTTGCATAATCCACTACCTAATGTTAAGAGAGAGTTTAACTTCCAAACATACGTGTGTTAATCTGTAGTGTATGGGTTCAATTTATGAACACCATTGTCTATGGTTACATAGTATATCGTTAACTAATATATATATATATATAGGAGGCTTTTATATATATATATAATATATATATATAGGAGCTTTCCGGAATAAGATATGTTACAGTGTTATTTCTATAGGACACATACTTTAGCACAGTAAGGATTGCGCGAGACCCGACATTTTAAATTGTGGGAAAATGCGTTTAATATAAAAGTCCTCTGGTACAAACTTATAAACCTGAAATGAAAGTTGTCTCATTTGAATTCACCATAACATTAAATGTGATAATATTGCACTAGTTTTAAACGTCATTACACCGCCTTTTACTTTTCGCGGCAATTTTAATAAATTTTCTTTTAAGAGGAGTAAACCTTAAGGATACGATAATCATGTTTTCTGGTCATTATTAAGAGTTACTATCTGTCTATAATACACCTTCTTCCATTGTTAATTTCCCCGTTGACATTTACTTTTAAACTCCCGATTGTCTTCCCTAACATTCCGATAAATGAGCTATATATATGTATATAGCTCATTTATCGGAATATTAGAGAAGACAATCGGGAGTATAGCTCATTTATCGGAATGTTAGGGAAGACAATCGGGAGTTTAAAAGGATAAATGAGCTATATATATATATTTATAGCTCATTTATCGGAATGTTAGGGAAGACAATCGGGAGTTTAAAAGTAAATGTCAACGGGGATATCCGGAAATATCTATATGGACATATGAAATTTCTAGAAAGAAAAAACTAATTTCATCTTAGCTAGCGCTTTCACCCACTACAGGGATCGTCAGGCTTTTAATAATAAGATAGTATACAATAATAAACACATTATGTACATGACAATAATAATATAAAATATGAATATTTTACAATATCAAAATACCATATAAAATTATGAAGCATTTAATTTAGGGTGATACTTGTTAATAAAATGCTGTTCTTTATATTCTAGCAAATTATTATCCGACCAGTTGAGTTTATATAAGTGGAATACCCTAAATTTTCCCTTTCCACATGTATCCTATTTTTGGGAATAGCAAGGTGGGATCTGTGTCGGTTCACCCTTATGTTTAGTTGTGATTCAGTTTTGCCGAAACTGGACGTATTATGAAATATATAACATGATTACTTTTACAGTTCATAGATTGCTTTACTTTAAAATGTACATTTCCATTAATTTTTACTGCTTTCCCTTCAATAATGTTGTAACATGTTTTACACCTATTGTCACCACACGGCAGTGTGAAGTTGAATGGTTTTTCGTTTTCCGTTATTAACGAATAACGAATAACGCGGTAACTTTAGAATCTGTGACTTTAGAATCAAATTTTGAAGACGTAAGTATTCGTCGTAAATTTCAGGGTTGTTTGTAAGAATTGATAATTTGGTGGTATCCCATATTTCCGACATTTTTTTGCTATTTCTTAATAAATATGCATGTTTATTTATTACATCCCTGGCTTTTTCTTGAGTTGGGTTATAAGTTGAAACTAATATTAAGACATTTTCTTCTATGTTTGTATCTTAGGGATTCTTAATTCTTTTGGGCCCATTTCTAAGGCTTTGCGATTAGCTTCCTGAATGAGGTTTATGGGGTAATTTTGCTTAACTAAAAACTGTTTCGGTTCGTTTAATCTAACTAATTTGGTTTCTTGATTAGATACAATAGTGCAGACCCTTCTAGCCAGATTAAAGGGTATATTTCTTTTTGTGTGTGGAGGGTGACATGAATTGAAATTTAAGTATTGGTGTGTATCGGTTGGTTTGTAATATAGGTCAGTTTTTATTTCGCTTTTGTATTATTTGATACTATAACTGTGACATCTAAAAAGTTTAAAGATATGTTACTGTTTTCAATGGTGAAGCAAATATTTTCATCTAGCTGGTTAAGCGATCTATGTTTTTTATGGATTACTTCCTGAGCTGATTTTAGGATTCTCAACCTCGTGGGTTTCCTCCGGGCACCCCGGTTTCCCACCAATGCTAAAGACCCCTACGCGCAAGCGAATTATTGAAATAAAATTAAATCATATGTTAGTCCCGAAATGACATAGTTTGTGTTGAGTGGACGTTAAACCCCATCTCTCTCTCTCTCTCTCTCTCTCTCTCTCTCTCTCTCTCTCTCTCTCTCTGACACTTTTAGGCTTAGAAAACAGTCGTCTAGGAATCTTTTCCATGCTTGTTTTATGTATATATACATCTTGTGTCGAAATTCTTTTGATATTTGGTTGTACCAATTGTTTTCTAAATAACCCAAAGCGTACGTAGGGCTTATCTTGTTACCCATTGGGAAGCCTTTCTTTTGAAGATATAAATTTCCATCAAAGTAAAATACATCATTGGACATTATGATATCAATAGATTTAATAATAAAATAAAGAAATTAAATGCTTCGTAATTTTATATGGTATTTTGATATTGTAAAAAATTCATATTTTATATTATTATTGTCATGTACATAATGTATTTATAACGCCATGACGTCATGTAATTGTATACTATCTCATTATTCAAAGCCCGACGAGACCCGTAGTGGGTAAAAGCGCTAGCTAAGATGAAATTAGTTTGTTCTTTCTAGAAACTTAATTTTTCTATATACTTTTACCTGAGAGTAGAATCTTTTATTTATTATATGTAAATAAAAATTAAAAGCATGACGATCCCCGTAGTGGGTGAAAGCGCTAGCTAAAATGAATTGTTTTCTTTCTAGAAACTTCATTAATATATATGTAATAAAAGTGTCGTTTTCGCCTGTTTTAATGCATTATACACATTTTTATTATTATGTTTTTGTCGTTTGAATTGTGCATCAACCACTTTTAAGTACTTCAGCATTTTCTTGTGCGACATATATTTCTTTGTTCATCACAAATAACACGTGTACTATTTTTTTAATTTCTATCGTTATGGATAATATTTAGTTAAATGTTTATCTCCTTTAATAATATCCAATATACACGAGTTTTTAATGTTATATTTATGTATTATTAAAACATACCATTGACATTATAATCGTGTTTCCTTGCTTCCCTGGTTATTTTTAAAACAAGTTTATCTAGATCAATTGGAAACACTCGGTCATAGTCGACCTTAATTGAAATATGTTTTATATGTATAATTAATATGTAATGACACAGGGAGATTTAGGTCATGTCCAAAATGGCGATCCCGATAACTGAATGTACCAATACTATCAACCGGGAACGGTAGCAATATATTAATTAACTTGAATTTTCATAAGTACGAAACTATTTTTCAAGTAAGTATCGAAAACTATTTATCCAGAAATTTTCAAGAACACCTCCACACACTGTTGTTATGTTTGAGTAAATTTAATTGAACTTTGGGATTAGATATTATCATCATAACAATTACACCGGCATGTTTTAGGTTTGTACTTTTTTTCATTCCAGTTTTATGCTGTGATTTTAGTGACACAGAGATACTACAAAAAATGAACATGTTGAGTTGGCTTTTAAATTGGATAACGTGGCTGATGAGGAAGGTCTTTATGAAATAGAGAAACCTGGTGATAGTACTCTATACATCGGTTTGCCTGGTCAGTTTAAACTTTCAACGGGGTCAACAAATCAAAAAAATAGAACTAATATAACGGTCAACAATATAACGTTATTTACATTTCAACTAGAGAATGTGACGTCACAAGATGCTGGTGTATATTGTTGTACATCTGGTGGAATTAAAGTACCTGGTTGCGGTGTGAAACTCATAGTTACAGGTAAATGTTATTGTAGATAATTACCATAGTTACATGTAAATAATGTTGTTACTGTAGAATACATAGAACGGAGGGTTTTACATGGCCATATGGGTTAGAACGCGGCAAATAATGTTGAAACTATGTAAAAAATGTACAGTAGTTTTATTAAAGATAACGATGTAAATATTGTAACGTTATTTCTTTTCATCCTATTTTCATAGTTTGCACTTTCGGTGCCAGGATATTTCCATCGTTTGTATTATACGTTCAGTGAACAAGGGTTAGGTTATAACAATCTGTTCATTGTTTCAATATATAGAGATTTCATTCAATTCACCACATTTAACATTATCAGACATGCCTTCATAATATGAATTCCAGTACCTGGTCGAGTTGTACACGTCCAAGATATACGTTAAACTGAACAAGGTGCCATGTTTACTGTTTTTGATAACAGATAAATAAAGTAATAATCATTAATCATATGTACATATTTATAAAAAGCTCCGGTATTTACGTTAATATTTTTGACTTATCAGATCTATAAATGAACAATCTGGATTGTTATGTATAGGATAAAAAGTTATGGGGATTTATTACAGATAAACCAAATATAAGATTATCTCCTGAACAACCAGTTCTACGACAAATGAATGGTGCATTATTAGGTGAGATAACAATGACGTGTAACGTTACATCTACAACCAAACCAGCTGATCATAATTTACCTATGATATATAGATGGTTTAAACATGGTATATATTATGGTAATGGTCGAATACTACAAGATAGAGTTGTTAATATAACTGATATAGGAGATGATATAATCTGTATAGCTACAGATGATCCTGATTGTAAAACAAGTTTACAAGATACTAAACCAGAAACAGGTACGATGGTTTATTTTTGCAAAGTAGTTCAGCATTGTGCCTTCATCATTTTGGAAAGGCCTTAAAGGCCTTTATCAAAAGGTTCCAAATTGATCATAGCCAAGCTCCTTTCTGAAGTTTTTATTTTATACACCCAAGTGGAAATGTGGGTGTATATTTTCATAACCTCCGTCGGTTCGTCATCCGCAATTCATTGTTAACATTAGTGTTGTGGACATGATGTATCGTTATCTGGCAACCTATCTTATTGTGGTCTCTATGACCGTGACTTGTCGGGACATGTAACTATACACGACCTGGTCACCATGGCGTTTATAAAACATAGTCTCTTTTTAAAGGAGATATGTCGGTAGTAACTGCCGTCGTCGTGTTCCCATGCATTCTTCAGCCGCTTTAACTCAATATAATTAGACATTCTGTTTCAGATATCTCATTTCTACATTGCATGGTCAATGCCACATTTACAAGTTCATCTATTTTGTTTTGTAGCAATACCAATTTTACAAACATATGCACATGGAACGTTACCTTAATTACACGATACTTCATAGATACATCGTTTACACAATTAAATTATTCAAATATTGAGGATACTCCACTGTTTCCTCTATAATGCCATGGTTTCTAAACAATACTTTACCTGTATAGATCCCACCGTTGACACAATTTTTATATAAATACGGAGTATATTACACAATGTCCTCCATAATACCATGGTTTCTAAACAATACTTTACCTATATATACTCCATCGTGTACACAATTGTTCTTCAATTACTGATTATGCTATAGAGTTTCCGGCATATCTCAGAGTCATTCGAAGTATTTCGCTTTTCAATGTGTATATTTTTGTTTTGTTTTAGTTGTTAAGGGTGAAAGATGTGAAGATGTTCTAGGTATCTCAAATAAATTTATTCTTCGTCCCGAATGTGAGTAGACACATTTTAACAATCTGTCTGTCTTGAATTAATTAATTTGCTGTATTGGTCACATATTGTAAATATGAATCATTGGGTGGCCCGATTCCCAAATGCGTAGAGGGAAGAATCCGTCACATATTCATGGCTTAAGATTGTCGCTTGTTGTCGCCTTATCCCTTTTGGTTAATCCGTGCGTCTATAATTAGGGTTAGGTAATACTAATAGTGTACTGCAACAGACATCAAAATATAAATGGAGGTAAAGTTCGTTATTTGGTCCTGGTCACGAGGTAATGATGGAACTTGGGGTTTTGTGTCTTGGAAAAACATATATTACAGATGGTCCATATGGTACAACATTAAACTATGCTGATAAAACAATATAATTATATAGATGGAATAGATGCTATAATATTAATCTGCGATGATCAAATATTATAATTTTATTACAGATGGACCATATGATACAACATTAACCTATGGTAGTACAACTCTAAAAACCGGTTATGAAATACAGAAACGTATAGGAGAAGCTTTATCAGTTAATTGTATGAGTGATTGTAATCCAGCATGTAATATCAGTTGGTATAAAGATGGGAAGATGTTGAGTTATAATTCACAACTCAATCTACCACATCTACAAGAATCAGATGATGGAGTTTATACATGTACAGTATATAATGTACATGGTACCAGGGATATCTCTTTTATTCTAGATCTACCTTGTAAGTAATTTATTGAATATTCAGTTATTAAGTTATCTAGTATGTTTCTTCGAAACTATTTAACTTTTAAAATTAACAATGGTCTTGTTCTTTAATATATGTAAACGGTTGGAGTGATCGTGTGCATTGCTGAAAGGTCAAAATGGCATCACAATTTTGTTCCACAATGTACGATTGCATATGTACGATTTGTCGCCATAAATATAAATTTTATCTTGATAAACTAGATAAAACACAACACAAACAAACTTGGCCACTACTATCTGATAACAACAGATTTGTTGTGCATTCCAATATATTTTTTGGTTGGTCTATTAAAGAATCGTCATCATGTAGATATTATTAATGTACAAATTTATCATATTGTATCCTTCTTAGAATATTTTCACCTTTGTTTATCCCCCCCACACACGCCCACTTTTTGTATGTAATATAATGATTTAAACAGTCGGTATCTAGTCTATTAATGTTCAGAACGAGGATGTTTTGATTTGTTCTTTTTGCCAGATGCCCCGGAAGAAACTGGTGGTCGAGGTGTTATTGATATAACTGTTGCTGTGGGTCAGAACGTCAGTACAACGAAGACGATAACGGCTTATCCACAACCATACATTTCACAAAATTCACTCATTACCCCATTAGGAACTGAGAGACAACATATTCATTTTGTTTTGTTAAACACAACCAAACCTCACCACTATTACCTCATACTTACAGTTTTTATTATAAACGTGGACTATCTTGGGAAATATTGTGTCAATGTTCACAATGAAGGTGGAAATCTGAGACTATGTAATAATTTTAAAGGTATTTAAAGAATTGGTTTCAATAAATAGCCAAATGCTATTCATAGTCGGGAGTTGGGATGGCCTAGTGGTCTGGAGTGCCGCGTTTCGACCTCTAGCTGGCCGGTCACCTCTGGCTTGCGGCTGTGGTTTCGATGACTGTCGTGAGCGTACGTGGCATGGAGATAGGGGCGCCTTCTCAACCTCGTGTGTTTCCCGCGGACACTCCTCCCACTGCTAAAGACCCCTAAGCGCAAGCAAATTATTGAAATAAAATTGAACCATGTGATGGTGCCGAAATGACCTGGTTTGTGACGAGTGGACGTTAAACCCGATTTCCCTCTCTCTCTCTCTCTCTCTCTCTCTCTCTCTCTCTCTCTCGCTATTCATAGTATAATATAATGTATGCAATGATTTTATGTTTACCTTTAATTTACCCTTACTTTATTTATAGACCCTGAATGTTGTCCACCAGCAGAAATCCCAATGTCAAGTGATGACGTCGCTTTAGTTGACGTTGGTCAAATGATAATATTACTAAGGGAGGTAACTGGGCGTCCTAGACCTTCACTAGAAGTGGAATCGATGATATTACCAGTAGGAATCAACAACCATCCCAGATATATTAATTATTCGCTGATTAATACAATTAAACCACATCATTACAATCTTAGTCTTTCTGTACATGTTGTTACCAAACATTATCTTGGTAAACACTGTATTTACTTAAAGAACAAGTATGGAGGCGTGCTGATTTGTCACACACTTATACAGGGTTCGTACTTATTATTGTAGTATATTACAGAGATATTCCATATTAACTTAATTGGCGATTATAAACCGAAAGTCCAGGAGGCAGATAACAGCACTTCTTTCCATTTCCATATGTAGGATTGAAACCACGCCTCTTGACCTAAAGTGAGAATGGCACTGACCTTGAATCATGTGACTGCATTGCAAATTTACAAGACGCGCTTGCATTTAAACAATTGGAGAAAGATCAAAATATATGTCATTTTGAAGACGTTGTAGACCTAACATAACCCACCAACAAACCTTAAATTATCAAAAAGAAAATGAAACCATTTGAATCTTTACAGACAACGATGCCTATAAATATAACAGTTTAACCGTTATCGCATCACATACGGCCTAACTTCCCATACATATACAGAGAAAAATTACATAGACCTGACGTTCAGGACAAAAGTTCTGACAATAAAAAACTATTTTCCCGGTTTAGCAATTATTTTTAAATAAAGGGTTATATTTTTATATTGCAGCTACCAATGATGTGGTTAATGCTTCTACTGGAATTACTATTATCATGTTTGTTATTGGACCAGTTCTATTATTAGCTGTTTTTATAATTGGTTTAATTTTGGTCAAGAAATGTTATAATAGTAAGTGATATATATTTTCATAATAAGATACATTGATCTAAAGAACAAAGTTACATTCCAACAAGAAATCCGACAACTCTTAACTGTAATAATATGTGGTTTAACGTCCTACTGTTTTCTTCTACTGAGCTAATGAAGACGGGCATATTATACCATGCAGTGGGGAGATTCTTATTTCGAATCCCAAGTATTTATACCTTGTCCCTTACCAGACTCTGCACCCCACGCGACTGACAAGGCGAACTACACCGGAAAAAGCCGATACACTTCTCGTCCAATGCACGGATCGAACACGGGACCTCCTAATTTAATTCACCAGGGAGTTATTACTTTCCTCGATTGAAAAATACTTATCTTAGTAATCGCCGGGCAAATATTGATATAATTCAAACTATTTACAGGCATGGCTCCGGATACAAGAACCATTCCTCTTGAACATCATTGTGACCAAGTTGCCATGCGACAGTTGTCTACAGATCTTACCAGACTAAATAGACCTACTAGTAGAACACTGTTACGTGACAGGGAATCTTTCATTACGTCTTTAACGCAAGTATCTTCCGATTATGCACGCCCAGATTCATTAATTGTCCACCAACAACCAGATTATGATCAGCAAGACAATCTAACTGATGAGGTCGACGATGATGGTGATAATGAAGATGCTGCTGATGGTGATTTGAATGATAACAATTCAGCTTCCCTGTGCATTGGGTCTCCCACAGCAGTACCAAATGTCTATGAAAAACTCAATAAAAATACTCGCAACGCAAAACTAAATGTATACAAGAAACTTAAATGGTAAACCGCAGAATATTGACCAAACTTCTCCAAAATCCACCTCTACAGAATCCATGTCATTACCATTTACTAGACTTATTGGATAGAACTGAAGAACGGACATGGTGAAGGTAATAAGTAGGACAGCCTGTCCAAACACTCTTCGTCAAACAAACCACATAAATATATTACTTAAAGTGACAATAGGTAAGATTAGATATAGAGCTGAAAGTGGTCGCTATAAAAAAGTAAATAATACAAAGGGAATATGAAAAATTCAGTCAAATATTTCATTCTGAGCCTCGCTATCGGCGATAGACGTGTAATCTAGCCTGGACTGTCATGTCTGCCACTGTTATGATATAATAAACAATGTTTCGATTATTGATTTTTACGGTAATCACATCAACCGCAAAAGGTACTTAAATCTACTTCATATCGTAGCCATATAACACTTAAGGCCTAAAGACAGACCTGCCATAGATAAATTTAGCTCTTGCACAATGCCTGTTTCAAGTATTTTTTTTTCTTTTATGTGCAAATTTAATTTGATTCTTTTGTGAAGTTTTATCCTGTTACATCCTTAATTATTTTATTTTAAGACTGTGTTGTGGCATCGAGAGAAAGAGCGAGGGAGAGAGAGAGAGAGAGAGGGAGAAAGAGAGAGCGAGAGGGAGAGAGATATCGGGTTTAACGTCCACCTGGTCATTTCGGGACTAACGTATGGATGGTTCAATTTTATTTTAGTAATTCGCTTGCGCGTAGGGACATTCATCAGTGGGGGAACCCACAGGCTTTCGGAAAATGGCGCATAAGTCCCGAACTGAAAGTCGCGGAATCCGTACTATCGAGAAGTACATTTTCCAGGATACCAATGCTTCCGACTAAATTAAGAAAACATCCGATGTAAGCAACGCACGTGTTATCGACTCCATACGACGTTACACGTAGAACTTCACTCTTATAATCAACCAAAGATTCAAATATAGGAATATTATTGAAGTAAAATGTAATTAAATCTGTAATTCAATGAGGATATAGGTATATTGTTATCAATGTGTGTTGATTTCCCTCGATAAGCGCTTATTAATATCATTATACTTCTTTTACCAGGCACATTTAAATGTTTTATGTTTGTTTTGTAAAATATCAATATACCATGCTTATTTTTTGTAGAAATCCAGTAATATATAATATTTTCATATTTTTGTTGTTTTTAAACTTTCATTATATAGTACATTTGTTTTCAGTTAATCAATTAAAGATTGTTTAGAATCTCCAATTTGTTTTTTTTTTGTTTTTTTTTTTGTTTTTTTTTTTACTTTTTTTCTAATTTGTTGTTTGCTAGTTTAACGCCATCTAGATCCTCGTTTCCTATAGCAGAGTGGTGGAATCACACAATGAGACTGTAAAAATCATGTCATGTTAGAGATATGCATCTACCACAGCAAGGTAGATCATGATAACTATAGCACAGTAACCGATTTGTCAAAATGGATTACATAGGCTTAACATGTTAATAATTCATACAACAGAAATTCCTATTTTTTTTTCCATTACGATGTTAAATATAACAATGAATCTGACCGTATATCCTTCGTGAACTGGGCGGTTGGATCGCCGAATGGTTAGCACGTGCGTGCTGTATCATAAAGTCTGCCATTGAGTCAATGGGTTGGACAGGCGCCCCTTCTTTTTGTCACGTACAACCGGGGATTCGACACCACTCCAGTTAACTCAATGACAGGCCTTACGATGCAACGCGCGTACCATTCATTCGGCCATCCAATCCCCGGATTTTGATAGTTTTCTGAACTTATACATTATTCTGGAGACTGATACCACTCAAAGGTATGACGACTTGATTTGTTGATTCGAAATACAGAATGAATAACCTGTTAAGTTTCGTATTAGTCATTAAGAAACCCGAACAATTTACAGTAGGTAGCAACAATGAGACCTATTGAAATACACTCCAGGTTGAATGTATGTTTGTTTTCTTTCGTGGAAGTGATTTTAGATCCAAGGCCATGGAGGAAATGGAGAGATACAGAGAGATATGGGGTTTAACGTCCACTGAACACAAACTTGGTCATTTCGGGACTAACATATGGTTTCATTTTATTTCAATAATAGTCCGGCAGAACTATGGCTGAACCTGGAAATTATATACAAAGATTTTTTTATGATTGATTTTAGTAGCCTAGGGTGTCCTCAATCAGAATCTGCCGGGTGAAGATCGGTCACCCTTGAGCGTTTTAAGAAATTCAAGATGGCGTCCAAGACGGCTGCCACATCAAATAATCCCCTATATCTTCAAGAGTATTTATTCTAGGATGATGATTTTTGGTGTCTAACCGTATGTTTCTATTATTCTAGGGTCAAGGAATACACTGAACTCATTTATTATGTTGTGGGGTGATTAGATGATAGTAAAATCAAACATGCCAGACAATATGGCCCTTTAACTCATTAGCGGCGTAAACTAAATCCAGAGACAAACTATATATATTTCTACTAAAATCAATCATAAAAAAACTTTGTATATAATTTCCAGGTTCACTCGAAAAATTGGATTTGGCGACCGGACTATAATTCGCTTGCGCGTAGTGGTCTTTAGCGGTGGCCGGAAACCAAAGTGCCCGGAGGAAACCCACGAGGTTGAGAAGGCGCCCCTATCTCCATGCCACATACCCTCAAACCAGGGATCGAAACCACAGCCGCGAGCCAGAGGTGACCAGCCAGCTAGAGGTCGAAGCGCGGCACTCTAGACTACTAGGCCATCACAACGTCCCGGAGGAAATGGAAGATTAGACCATACTAAATTGTGTCACATGTTCTAATCGTGCAAAAACCAACATAGCTTCCCAAATGTTATTCTCGAAATGACATAGTTTTTGTCGGGTGGAAGTTACCCCCCCCCCCCCCTCCTCCGGTTAATGACGAGGAAATATTGGTGTCAGTTAATGTCTTAGTCATAAGATATGCTTAACAGTTCACATCTTGTTTCGCTATGCATACTAACACATACGATAATTTGAAAATGTAGTTGCAGTGTTCTAGTGTCACAGAATAATCACATACTTTATATGTTATGTAAAACGTTGTAGGATTATTTTAACTCCATCAGATGGAACTTAATTGACAAATGCATATTATTTATTATCAAGTATTTATAAACCCCGCAAAGAGACAGATACAGTTATGATGTATACATTATTTTTATAAAATGATATAATATATCTGTGTGAGACGTATCTGTAAATGAGGTGTAATTATATATAAACTAAACGCGATGCCGTCAATAACAGGACAGCAAGTAGAACCCAATCGCAAACATTACATAATCAATAGTCTTAAGATCTCCATCCACTAACTGTTTTAAAACCAGCATTAAAATTCCAAAGCCGGAGCAACATTTTTCCGTATTTTAACAGATCAAAAATATTTTATAGGTTCATTATGCAAGAGCTAAATCATATATTAAAGCCTGCGGAGATTAGATTTATTAATATATTTTCATATTTCCTTTTATCCTATATCACTTTAAAGGCTTTAAAGGGGGTTATTTTAAACTATTTTGGGTCAGATATCGTTTAGAAAAAACAAACATATTTTATATTCTTTACGTGTACACGTTAATGAGGCATATGAGTAATATATTAACCGTGTTTTTTCGCACATTATACATACAATCTGTAGGTTTCGGTTATCAACCTTTACCTATTGCACAGAATATCTTCCGTCTACCAATCCCGGGTATATATTATTACAAAACGATAAGTAAATTAGACACTGGATAACCGTTTACAAGGAGGACATCTAGAAACTAAAATTAAAATGGCGACATTTAGAGAAAAGTCTATCATGTTCGAGATGTTTATAATTTTACTGATTTTTGTATCTTCGGTTCTAGTACCAGGTAGGGACCTCAGCATTTCTTATTCTTTTACTTAGAATATTAGGTTTGTTCCTGTATAGCAGGTTATTAGCTGGTGTATTGGGAGGTATATAAAGATGAATGATATACCACTCTCTTACTATAGTATCCTCGACCATATTCCAGGATGTGGACCAATACAATTCCAGGTTTACGGCTTGGTATTCGATCATCCAGAATCTAAATCACTTGAACGATGTGGGACAACCAGGAATTGAAATGAAATGGGGTTTAACGTCCTACTTGTCTGCACCGACTGGAATAATGAATACGGGCATATAGTGTGAAATGGTGACATACCAACTGTCAATGGTTCTTGTACGTGCACACCAATGTGTATACGTCACCTCGTTTTGAGGTCACATCCGAATGACCAGACCCGGTTCCTTCTTAACCACAAACCGCCCCGCCTTACTGACAAGAGGAAACCACGCCAGAAAATCCCCAGGTACTTCTTCGGTCAATACCCTGAGTAAACCCGAGACCTGTTTAGCCAGCCATCGTTTTTATCGCTGGGCCACGGCGGCAAGAGCAGGTGTACAGTGAGGTTCATGACATCATTGATTATAATTGATATCTTTTATAGACACGAATTAATACAATTATTTTATAATTTTATCTAACTTCAGTTCATTGTAAATGTGTTGTTGTTACTCAACAATTTTCCAAACAAAATGTTACGTTAACATTTCATCTACAAGAAACGAAAACCCCGTTACATGTATATCATGATTACCGTTTACTTTATGTGGAAACAGATGCACAGATGAAATATTTCTCTTTGGATAACAGTAAACACTATGAAGTTATAAAACGTACCAATCAAGAGTTTAGTTTTAAAATAGTGGACGTGGTTAAAAATGATGCTGGTATTTATAACTTGACTAAAATAGCGACAGTTGGTTCATTAGAATGTAAGCAACTTGTTATAACAGGTAAATATTATACAACTTGCTATAATAGGTAAATATTTTTCTTAGCATCATCATCATCATCGTCATCATCATCTACATTTGGGTAGGAAAATACCAAGTATGAATATGATTAAAAACACACGAAGTTAATATACTGGTATACTTAAACAAACTTTAAAACTTGTACGTATATAACGCTTCACTATTGGTACCATATAAGCACAAACAGAAACTGGCAAGTATGTTATTAATATTGCATTACCATGTAGATAAACCAGTAACCATCATATTAAACCAAAGCCAACCAGTCTTACGTGGTAAATATAGAAAGGGGAACATAGCTCTGACTTGTAATGCCACATCAACAACCACACCAGTTGATCATAATTTAGCTATGATATATAGATGGTTTAAAAATGATATATATTATGGTAATGGTAGAATACTACAAGATAGAGATGTTGATATAACTGATATGGGCCATGATATAATCTGTATAGCTACCGATGATCCAGAATGTAAAAAAAGTTTACAAAATTTAAAACAAGATGTCACACTCACAACAGGTAAGATGGTTTATTTTTTGAGTCAGTCAAAGTTTAACATATTTAATAAACTGTAGTAATAAATAGCTGCTTTGTACGGAAGATCATTGAAAAATAAATCTGGTTATCTTGTAATTACAAGATACGGAGAAGCCCACGAGTAACAGATTTCAAGGTCGCCATACACTGATTTATCGAATACTTTTATGTTACAGAATCCGCACACTCGTGTCATGCTCCCATAAATATCATTCATTATTTTCATGTCTCCATTAAAATCATAAAGTTTATATTCTCATTAGCTTTATACTGAATATCATGATCCATAAATATCATACTCTCCTTAAAGCCATAGAACGCTATTTATATTTTTCGGAAAACTTGATTTTTGCTGGTTTTGTTTTCGTTTGCTTTGCCTTAACTCAGTTTTTATTGCCTGTAGAAGTCGTCGAGTTTAACGACTTTTTTGCATTCCAACAGAAAATTAAAAACGAACGAAAAGTCAAAACGAACGAAAACAAAAAATATTTTTCTCGGTTAATCATCAATCGATTGATTATTGTCTTGTTAAAAAATGTCTAATTATAATAATTTAAATAGCATGTAAGGCCTAAAGAAAAACTTACAATAACCGGGTTTATCTCTTGAGCAATGTATGTTTAAAGGAGCTAAGTCTCTAACCCAATATTTTCCATAATATTGGAAATTAAAAACACGAATTAGGAATAATCAATATTGATTAATCTTGATCATGTTATTTTGCCATGAAACTATACCATCTTAATATGCAATATTTATGGGTTAGGGTTCCCCTTTCCAATGAACAAAAAAAAAATATCCTACAACACAACATTTACAATCGACAAAATGATATTTGTTTTTAAAAAGAGCGTGTAGACGTAGGTGTAAACGACTGCGGTTCAATTTTTAGTGTTCGCGTATTTCACCGAATTGATTTGAATTATCTTTTTGTTCAAAATCTAAATATAAATCACTTTACATGCATTCATACGACATAAAAAATTAAGTGCTTTTAGAACCATTTTTGAATATTTCAAAGTTCCAAATAATTGAGCTCTACGCCCTTTAATAAGAACCCACTGATTTTAACTTTGCACATTTATATAAGTTTTTGTCGTTTTGGATTAGCGCTGTTTCGTCTATATTCCTTTTTAAAAAGCCGTTGCCATCTTTACGTTTCGCTCAACCTCTTCGATGTGGTTCTTTTTAATTCGATTGAATTCAAGCCTGCAAATTATCTATCGTTGCCATCTTGATTTTGATTTCTTTAATATTCAATTTGTGTACATTCAAGCTTGGATTAACAAAATTTTAAGAAAAAGTGTAAATAGCATTCCATGACTTTAAGGAGAGCATGAAATCAATGAATCATTAACGAGAGTATAAATGGGCATGAAATAACGAATGATATTAATGATCGAGAGCATGACCTGAATGTGCCGATCCCATAACAAAAAAAAAGAACTTTGATGGCCTAGCTATGCGATAAGTAAGTTTAGGGCGACCTTGACATAAACTAGTTAGAACACTTTTTGTCGTGTGATTGATCCTAATGGACTTCTCCATATTATGTAATTACAAGAGAGTTACCAGAAAACTAATTACATCATAGTTATATATAATGGTTATCTTGTAATAACAGGGTAGTTATCAAACTTTTTTTTGCGTTTGATTGACCCTAATGGTCCTCCGTAGCTTTGCATATTTTCGGTCGAGGTAGCAATTTCAAAAGAGAAAATACTTGTAGCTATTGGTTTTGAGATCTTTGAAATTTTACCTGCCTCAGTTCGTATCGGTCTGATTTAGATTGTTCCCATTAGTTTAGTTACGACCTGGTCACCATGGCGTTTATAAAACATAGTCTCTTTTTAAAGGAGACATGTCGGTAATAACTGCCGTTGTCGTTTTCCCATGCATTCTTCAAATATTGAGGATACTCCACTGTTTCCTCCATATTGCCATGGTTTCTAAACAATGCTTTATCTGTATAGATCCCACCGTTGACATAATGTTTATATAAATACGGAGTATATTACACAATGTCCTCCATAATATCATGGTTTCTAAACAATACTTTACCTATATATACTCCATCGTGTACACAATTATGCTATAGAGTTTCCGGCATGTCTCAGAGTCATTCGAAATATTTCGCTTTTCAATGTGTATATTTTTGTTTTGCTTTAGTTGTTAAGGGTGAAAGATGTGAAGATGTTCTAGGTATCTCAAATAAATATATTCTTCGTCCCGAATGTGAGTAGACACGTTTTAACAATCTGTCTGTCTTGAATTAATTAATTTGCTATATTAGTCACATTAGTTGGGTACGAAACCTAAAACCCGTGACCAATTTGCGGGGAACAAGTGGCTGGATTGATTTTTGATTACAATATATCGATTCAGAGACCCTTAAAACATACGAATAGACACATCAGAAGCCTATATTACACAATTTTATATTTTCCCGCCACATCTGACCACCATTTTGAATTTGGCCCTTTAGCGGCTTCCGCCAGCATTTTAGAGAGAGGCACCAAGCTTAATCGCTTCAGCAGGTTTATGTCATATAGAAACCACCTTTAAAACAACTTCCCCGCAAATTGGTCACGGATTTTAGGTCTCGTACCCAACTACATATTGTAAATATGAGGCATTGGGTGGCCCGATTCCCAAATACGTAGGAGGAAGAACCCGTCACAGATTCATGGCTTAAGATTGTCGCTTGTTGTCGCCTTATCCCTTTTGGCTAGTCCGTGCGTCTATAATTAGGGTTAGGTAATATTAATAGTGTACTGCAACAGACATCAAAATATAAATGGAGGTAAAGTTCGTTATTTGGTCCTGGTCACGGGTTAATGATGGAGCCTTGAAATTTACCTATTATTACTATCAGACATTGAGGTTTTGTGTCTTGGAAAAACATGTATTACAGATGGTCCATATGGTACAACATTAAACTATGCTGATAAAACAATATAATTATATTATAGATGGAATGGATGCTATAATATTAATCGCGATGATCAAACATTATAATTTTATTACAGATGGACCATATGATACAACATTAACCTATGGTAGTACAACTCTAAAACCCGGTTATGAAATACAGAAACGTATAGGAGAAGAATTATCAGTTAATTGTATGAGTGATTGTAATCCAGCATGTAATATCAGTTGGTATAAAGATGGGAAGATGTTGAATTATATTTCACAACTCCATCTACCAGATCTACAAGAATCAGAAGATGGAGTTTATACATGCACAGTATATAATATACATGGTACCAGGGATATCTCTTTTATTCTAGATCTACCTTGTAAGTAATTTATTGAATATTCAGTTACTAAGTTATCCAGTATGTTTCTTCGAAACTATTTAACTTTTAAACTTTTAAATTGTTCTTTAATATATGTAAAAGGTTGGAGTGATTGTGTGCATTGCTGAAAGGTCAAAATGGCATCACAATGGAGTTCTACAATGTACGATTGCATATGTACGATTTGTCGCCATACATATAAATTTTATCTTGATAAACTAGATAAAACACAACACAAACAAAATTGGCCACTACAATCTGATAACAATAGATTTGTTGCGCATTCCAATATATTTTTCGGTTGGTCTATTAAAGAATCGTCATCTTGTAAATATTATTGATGTACCAATTTATCATATTGTATCTTTCTTAGAATATTTTCGCCTTTGTTTATCCCCCCCCCCCCACATACACACACGCCCACTTTTAGTATGTAATATAATGATTTAAACAGTCGGTATCTAGTGTATTAATGTTCAGAACGAGGATGTTTTGATTTGTTCTTTTTGCCAGATGCCCCGGAAGAAACTGGTGGTCGAGGTGTTATTGATATACATGTTGCTGTTGGTCAGAACGTCAGTACAACGAAGACGATAACGGCTTATCCACAACCATACATTTCACAAAATTCACTCATTACCCCAGTAGGAACTGGGAGACAGCATATTCATTTTGTTTTGTTAAACACAACCAAACCTCGCCACAATTACCTCATACTTACAGTTTTTATTATAAACGTGGACTATCTTGGGAAATATTGTGTCAATGTTCAGAATGAAGGTGGAAACCTGAGACTATGTAATAATTTTAAAGGTATTTAACGAATTGGTTTCCCTACATATCCAAATGCTATTCATAGTATAATATAATGTATGCAATGATTTTATGTTTACCTTTAATTTACCCTTACTTTATTGATAGACCCCGATTGTTGTCCACCAGCAGAAATCCCAATTTCAAGTGATGACGTCAATTTAGTTGACATTGGTGAAATGATAATATTACTAAGGGAGGTAACTGGGCGTCCTAGACCTTCACTAGAAGTGAAATCGATGATATTACCAGTAGGAGTCAACAACCATCCCCGATATATTAATTATTCGCTGATTAATACAATTAAACCAAACCATTACAATCTTAGTCTTTCTGTACATGTTGTTACCAAACATTATCTTGGTAAATACTGTATTTACTTAAAGAACAAGTATGGAGGCGTGCTGGTTTGTCACACACTTATACAGGGTTCGTACTTATTATTGTAGTATATTACAGAGATATTCCATATTAACTTAATTGGCGATTATAAACCGAAAGTCCAGGAGGCAGATAACAGCACTTCTTTCCATTTCCATATGTGAGATTGAAACCACGCCTCTTGACCTAAAATGAGAATGGCACTGACCTTGAATCATGTGACTGCATTGCAAATTTGCAAGACACGCTTGGATTGAAACAATTGGAGAAAGATCAAAATATATGTCATTTTGAAGACGTTGTAGACCTAACATAACCCGCCAACAAACCATAAATTATCAGAAAGAAAATGAAACCATTTGAATCTTTACAGAAAACGATGCCTATAACAGTTTAACCGCTATCGCATCACATACGGCCTAACTTCCCATACATATACAGAGCAATAATTACATAGACCTGACGTTCAGGACAAAAGTTCTGACAATAAAAAACTATTTTCCCGGTTTAGCAATTATTTTTAAATAAAGGGTTATATTTTTATATTACAGCTACCAATGATGTGGTTAATGCTTCTACTGGAATTACTATTATCATGTTTGTTATTGGACCAGTTCTATTATTAGCTGTTTTTATAATTGGTTTAATTTTGGTCAAGAAATGTTATAATAGTAAGTGATATATATTTTCATAATAAGATACATTGATATAAAGAACAAAGTTACATTCCAACAAGAAATCCGACAACTCTTAACTGTAATAATATGTGGTTTAACGTTCTACTGTTTTCTTCTACTGAGCTAATGAAGACGGGCATGTTATACCATGCAGTGTTATATGGGGAGATTCTTATTTCGAATCCCAAGTATTTATACCTTGTCCCTTGCCAGACACTGCACCCCACGCGACTGACAAGGCGAAATACACCGGAAAAAGCCGATAAACTTCTCGTCAAATGCACGGATCGAACACGGGACCTCAAAGTTTAATTCACCCGAGAGTTATTACTTTCCTCGATTGAAAAATACTTATCTTAGTAATCGCCGGGCAAATATTGATATAATTCAAACTATTTACAGGCATGGCTCCCAATACAAGAACCATTCCTCTTGAACATCATTATGACCAAGTTGCCATGCGACAGTTGTCTACAGATCTTACCAGACTAAATAGACCAACTAATAGAACACTGTTACGTGACAGAGAATCTTCCATTACCTCTTTAACGCAAGTATCTTCCGATTATGCACGCCCAGATTCATTAATTGTCCATCAACAACCAGATTATGATCAGCAAGACAATCTAATTGATGAGGTCGACGATGATGGTGATAATGAAGATGCTGCTGATGGTGATTTGAATGATACCAATTCAGCGTCCATGTGCATTGGGTCTCCCACAGCGGTACCAAATGTCTATGAAAAACTCAATAAAAATACCCGCAACGCAAAACTAAATGTATACAAGAAACTTAAATGGTAAACCGCAGAATATTGACCAAACTTCTCCAAAATCCACCTCTACAGAATCCATGTCATTACCATTTACTAGACTTATTGGATAGAACTGAAGAACGGACATGGTGAAGGTAATAAGTAGGACAGCCTGTCCAAACACTCTTCGTCAAACAAACCACATAAATATATTACTTAAAGTGACAATAGGTAAGATAGATATAGAGCTGACAGTTGTCGCTATAAAAAAGTAAATAATACAAAGGGAATATTAAAAATTCAGTTAAATATTTCATTCTGAGCCTCGCTATCGGCGATAGACGTGTAATCTAGCCTGGACTGTCATGTCTGCCACTGTTATGATATAATAAACAATGTTTCGATTATTAATTTTTACGGTAATCACATCAACCGCAAAAAGTATTTAAATCAACTTCATATCGTAGCCATATAACACTTAAGGCCTAAAGACAGACCTGCCATAGATAAATTTAGCTCTTGCACAATGCCTGTTTCAAGTATTTTTTTTTCTTTTATGTGCAAATTTAATGTGCTACATCCTTAATTATTTTATTTTAAGACAGTGTTGTGACATCAAGAGAAAGAGCGAGGGAGAGAGAGAGAAAGAGAGGGAGAGAGATCGGGATTAACGTCCACCTGGTCATTTCGGGACTAACGTATGGATGGTTCAATTTTATTTTAGTAATTGGCTTGCGCGTAGGGTCAATCATCATTGGGGGAAACCGGGGAACCCGTAGAAAACCCGAACCCACAGGCTTTCGGAAAATGGCACATAAGTCCCGAACTGAAAGTTGCGGAATCCGTACTATCGAGAAGTACATTTTCCATGACACCGATGCTTCCGACTAAATTAAGAAAACATCCGATGTAAGCAACGCACGTGTTATCGACTCCATACGACGTTACACGTAGAATAACACATGACACAATTATATGGAATACAAGTTACTTAAAGAATTTATTTCAGCGACGTTTCGACGAGGGTTCTCCCGTCTTTATCACGCAAAGAATGACAACCATAGCACAAGTGAATATATATATACAAAATATGAAACAAAGGAAAACATTTATATACAATGAGAGATAATCATATGAAACCATCAAAGGAATAGGAAGCCATAAGAGTGGGAATAAGTGGGCTATGACTAAGAAAACATAATAATGAAGACCGCTAGATTGAGGTGACTATGCTCACACTGAAGACATAATATAATATGTATAGGGAAGCCCTGTTAATTAGTGAAGCATGACGATTAAATGATATAATAAGTGAAATATTTGGAGAGTGAATATACATAAACCTTCCCTAAAACCACTCATGTTTTAAACACATTAAATAATTGTAAACACTTATAGTGTAAAGCATGTAAATAAAAGCCATTTGAGAAATATGAATATTTTAGATTAGCAACAATATAAGATACATGTAAAACATGTTTTTAAAAACAATTTGGAGGGTAAAGTATTAATTAAGAATAGAATGAGATAATGTGAACGATATGTAAAAAAAACTTTTATGAAACAAAGTGAATTTTTCGAAATTTATAGAGCATTAGGAAAAATATATACGAGCATCAACACATCTCAAAAAAATGAATCTTAAGTCTTAAAAAAGAATAGTGTTTATTTAATTAGAATATCATATGCTCTTGGAATGAATAGGCCAGGATCACGGTTGAGTTCCGGCTGGTGCCTTTTTATGTTGATGGCTCCTAAGAGTTTGCTTGTCTTTTTGTTGTGTTGGTTGGTTGTCAGTGTCTTGATTTCATCTCAATTAATTTTGTGACGACCGTTGTTGCTGAGATGTTGGGCTATTGCAGAAGTATTGTTGGCTGCTAGGGATTGGTGTTCTTTAATACGGGTATTTAACGGGCGTTTCGTTTCTCCTATATAAATGATGCCACACATACAAGAAACTTTGTAGAAACATCTTTTAGGTTGTTGTGGGTTGGTTGGGTTCATTTATCCATTGGCTCGCAGTAGGTCTTTCAAGGTACTGTTACTGGAAAAGATTGTGTCAATACCTGCTTGTTTCAGGATCCTTCTTATGTGGTAGGATGAACTGTCGTTAAATGGTATGCTAACACGAATGGGTGAAGGTTCTGTTCTTGCTGTCTTAATACCAGAGTGGTGGAATTAATGGTTGTATTGATTAACTGTTTGGGGTATTGGTTAAAGGTGGAAAAGACTTGCTTGAGATGTTCAATTTCTTGCTGTAGGAGATCATGATCACAGATATTGAGGGCGCGGTTTGTGAGCGTTTTAATGGTGGCTATTTTAGTTTGGAATGGATGGATGGAGATACTGGTCAGTGTGGGTCGGTTTCCTGTAAACTGAAGTACGGAGAGCGTTGTTGTTTCTTTCGACATTGACATCTAAAAAGGGGAGGCAATTTTCTGTTTCCAATTCCATCGTGAACTTTATTTCATTATGCTGAGTATTCCAACAAACAGGTTTGATGAGCGATGAATTAAGAGCATGTTTTTCAAAGGCTGTGAGGTAAACTTCTGCTAACAGGGGTGATAGTGGGGTTACCATGGGCAACCCTCTGGTTTGTTCATAGATGTGAAGTAGGTGGCCGAAATGCAGTTCCCCGTGTGAAGTAGGTGGCCGAAATGCAGTTTTGGACTAGATCTATGATGCTGTCAGTGGTGAGGCTGGTGATCAGTGTGATTGGTATTTCTTCAATGCACTTGCGTAGGCAGTTAATGGCTTCCTTTCTGGGTACATTCGTGAAGAGGTCAACCACATCGTGGGAGACGAGTCTCCCTGGATTCTTGACTTTTTTAATGTTGCTGCAAAATTCATTAGAGTCCAGAATGTGGGAATCTGCAGTTTGGGCTATTGGTGATAGTAATTTGGCTAGGTACTGTGCTGTTTTGTAGTAGACCGAGTCTTTGGAGCATACAAGTAGTCTGGCTTTGGACGGGTTTTTGTGTATTTTGATATTGGCTCTGACATACGGTGGTTTGAAATCTGATTCTGATCTTTAAGGGATTTGAGGTTTTTAAGGTGCTTCGCTTGGTAGACAGAAGTGGGGTCTATCCTTAATATCTTGTAGTTGGCTTGGTCTTGAAGGAGGGTGTTGACTGTGTTGACGTAATCTGGGGTGTCCATGATAACCGTAGCTTTCCCTTTGTCCGCAGGTACTATCATGATATTTCTGTCTTCTTTCAGTTCTTTGAGTGCTTCACGTTCATTCTTGGTGATGTTGTTGATTTGTTTTGCGGGCTTTGCGAGAATATTGGTTATCTGGTGTCGAATGTAGTCAACTTTCCCCCTGGTGCCAATTGGCGTAGACCCTTCTCAATGCCAGCGATGTAATGGTCATAATTCTTGGGCTTGGTTGTGGGTATAAACTTGAGTCCACGTGACAGCAGGTTGATCTGGTCGTCTGTGAGAGACCTCTGTTAACAGTTTTGGTAATATATTCTTCTTTTGTGCTTTTTGATGTGACAGGAGTGGTGGGCTGTTGGTTGTTACGTTTCAATTGGTTGAACTTATTGGTTTTCCACCTTTAACCAATACCCCAAACAGTTAATCAATACAACCATTAATTCCAGCATAACGTCTAGAAACTCTGGTATTAAGACAGCAAGAACAGAACCTTCGCCCAATCGCGTTAGCATACCATTTAACGGCAGTTCATCCTACCACCTAAGAAGGATCCTGAAACAAGCAGGTATTGACACAATCTTTTCCAGTAACAGTACCTTGAAAGACCTACTGCGAGCCATTGGGAAAATGTACCCAACCAACCCACAACAACCTAAAAGATGTTTCTACAAAGTTTCTTGTATGTGTGGCAGCATTTATATAGGAGAAACGAAACGCCCGTTAAATACCCGTATTAAAGAACACCAATCCCTAGCAGCCAACAATACTTTTGCAATAGCCCAACATCTCAGCAACAACGGTCGTCACAAAATTAATTGGGATGAAATCAAGACACTGACAACCAACCAACACAACAAAAAGACAAGGAAACTCTTAGAAGCCATCAACATAAAAAGGCACCAGCCGGAACTCAACCGTGATCCTGGCCTATTCATTCCAAGAGCATATGATAATCTTATTAAATAAACACTATTTTTTTAAGACTTAAGATGCCTTTTTTTGAGATGTGTTGATGCTCGTATATATTTTTCCTAATGCTCTATAAATTTCGAAAATTTCAATTTGTTTCATAAAAGTTTTTTTTTCCATATCGTTCACATTATCTCATTCTATTCTTAATTAATACTTTACCCTCCAAATTGTTTTTAAAAACATGTTTTACATGTATCTTATATTGTTGTTAATCTAAAATATTCATATTTCTCAAATGGCTTTTATTTACATGCTTTACACTATAAGTGTTTACAATTATTTAATGTGTTTAAAACATGAGTGGTTTTAGGGAAGGTTTATGTATATTCACTTTCCAAATATTTCTCTTATTATATCATTTAATCATTATGCTTCACTAATTAACAGGGCTTCCCTATACATATTATATTATGTCTTCAGTGTTAGCATAGTCACCTCAATCTAGCGGTCTTCATTATTGTGTTTTCTTAGTCATAGCCCACTTATTCCCACCCTTATGGCTTCCTATTCCTTTGATGGTTTCAAATGATTATCTCTCATTGTATATAAATGTTTTCCTTTGTTTCATATTTTGTATATATATATTCACTTGTGCTATGGTTGTCATTCTTTGCTTGATAAAGACGGGAGAACGCTCGTCGAAACGTCACTGAAATAAATTCTTTAAGTAACTTGTGTCATGTGTTATCCTCATCCAGTTACTAAATGCCACTTAAACAAGTTACACGTAGAACTTTACTCTTAAAGTCAACCAAAGATTCAAACATAGGAATATTATTGAAGTAAAGTGTAATTAAATCTGTAATTCAATGAGGATGTAGGTATATTGTTATCAATGTATGTTGATTTCCTTCGATAAGCGCTTATTAATATCATTATAGTTCTCTTACCAGGCACATTTAAATGTTTATGCTAGTTTTGTAAAATATCAATATACCATGCTTATTTTTTGTTAGAAATCCAGTAATATATAATACTGTCATATATTTGTTTAAAACTTTCATTATGTAGTACATTTGTTTTCGGTTAATCAATTAAAGATTGTTTAGAATCTTCAATTAATTTGGGTTTTTTTTTGGTTTTTTTTTTTTACTTTTTTCTAATTTGTTGTTTGCTAGTTTAACGCCATCTAGATCCTCGTTTCCTATAGCAGAGTGGTGGAATCACCCAATGAGACTGTAAAAACCATGTCATGTTAGAGATATGCATCTACCACAGCAAGGTAGATCATGATAACTATAGCGCAGTAAACGATTTGTCAAAATGGATTACATAGGTTTTACATGTTAATTCATACAACAGAAATTCTTTTTTTTTTTTTCATTATGTTGTTTTAACAACATATAACAATGAATCTAACCGTGTATCCTTCGCGCGTGCGGTATCATAAAGTCTGTCATTGAGTCAACTGGTGTGGTTTTCTCCGGGTCCTCCGGTTTCCTCACACTGACAAAGACCATAAGCGCAAGCGAATTATTGAGGACCCGGAGAACTTATACATTATTCTGGAGACTGATACCACTCAAAGGTATGACGACTTGATTTGTTGATTCGAAAGACAGAATGAATAACCTGTTAGTTTGGTTCGGTGAAATAATCGCCCCCAAACGCCGCTAACGAATTAAAGGGCCATATTGTCTGGCATGTTTGATTTTACTATCATCTAATCACCCCACAACATAATAGAAACATACGGATAGACACCAGAATTATCATCCTAGAATAAATACCCTTGGAGATATAGGCGATTATTTGATGTGGCCGCCGTCTTGGACGCCATCTTGAATTTCTGGAAATGTTCAAGGGTGACCGAGGTTGACTTGGCAGATTCTGAAAGAGTACATCTAGGCTACTAAAGTCAATCATAAATAAAACTTTGTATATAATTTCCACTCGAAAAATTGGATTTGGCGACAGGACTATAATTCTCTTGCGCGTTGTCGTCTTTAGCAGTGGGCGAAACCAAATTGCCCGGAGGAAATCCACGAGGTTGAGAAGGCGCCCCCTATCTCCATGCCACATGCGCTCACACCAGGGATCGAAACCACAGCCGCAAGCCAGAGGTGACCGGACAGCTAGGGGTCGAAGCGCGGCACTTTAGACTACTAGGCCATCCCAACCCCCCGCAGGAAATGGAAGATTAGACCAAACTAAATTGTCTCACATGTTCTAATCGTGCAAAAACCAACATAGCTTCCCAGAATGGAACCTTTTCACCGGGGTGCCAAATGTTATTCTCGAAATGACATAGTTTGTGTCGGGTGGAAGTTACCCCCTCCCCACTCCTCCAGTTAATGACGAGGAAATATTGGTGTCAGTTAATGTCTTAGTCATAAGATATGCTTAACAGTTCACATCTTGTTTCGCTATGCATACTTACACATACGATAATTTGAAAATGTAGTTGCAGTGTTCTAGTGTCACAGAATAATCACATACTTTATATGTTATGTAAAACGTTGTCGGATTATTTTGACTCCATCAGATGGAACTTAATTGACAAATGCAAATTATTTATTACCAAGTATTTATAAACCCCGCAAATAGACAGATACAGTTATGATGCATACATTATTTTTATAAAATGATATAATATATCTCTGTGAGACGTATCTGTAAATGAGGTGTAATTATATATAAACTAAACGCGATGCATCGTTGGCCGTCAATAACAGGACAGCAAGTAGGACCCAATCGGAAACATTACATGATCAATAGTCTTAAGATCTCCATCCAGTAACTGTTTTAAAACAGGCATCAAAATTCCAAAGCCGGAGCAACATTTTTCCGTATTTTAACTGATCAAAAATAAACTTATTTTATAGGTTCATTATGCAAGAGCTAAATCATATATTAAAGCCTGCGGAGATTAGATTTATTAATATATTTTCATATATCCTTTTACCCTGTATCACTTTAAAGGGGGTTATTTTAAATTATTTTGGGTCAGATATCGTTTAGAAAAAACAAACATATTTTATATTCATTACGTGTACACGTTAATAAGGCGTATGAGTAATATATTGACCCTGTTTTTTCGTTGATATTCTTTGTAATAAACAAATAACTAAACTTGTATCCTCTTACTCATAACTCGCACATTATACATACAATCTGTAGGTTTCGGTTATCAACCTTTATCTATTGCACAGAATATCTTCCGTCTGCCAATCCCGTGTACATATTACAGAACGATAAGTAAGTGACACTGGATGACCGTGTACAAGGAGGACATTAAGAAACTGAAAGTAAAATGGCGACATTTAGAGAAAAGTCTATCATGTTCGAGATGTTTATAATTTTACTGATTTTTGTATCTTCGGTTCTAGTACCAGGTAGGGACCTCAGCATTTCTTATTCTTTTACTTAGAATATTAGGTTTGTTCCTGTATAGCAGGTTATTAGCTGGTGTATTGGGAGGTATGAAGATGAATGATATACCACTCCCTTACTATATGGCGGTATATTAGTGTCAAAATTCTAACATGCTATCGTCTAATTTCTTACTTTTATTCATGTAATTTCTAACGTCCATTCATGTAATTTCTAACTTCCATTCATGTAATTCCTAACTTCCATTCATGTAATTTCTAACTTCCATTCATGTAATTCCTAACTTCCATTCATGTAATTTCTAAATTAAGACAATGTAAAATTCAACTTCTTTTTTTGTTCGGCGTACATTTCTATTTTGTTTCATCTTATAGATGCTTTACACGTTTAGCACTAACATCAACAAATTTAGAATTTTTACATTTCTGCCTAGCAACCATCATTATGAAGTCGCCTGGTGTCGCCACTGCGTGCTTAATTGATGATTGTGCACCTGAACGAGACCATTATGTTGGTATATAAACGACTCATTCTTCGTCTGGTTGGGTTGAAGGTTGGAAGGAGAGCTGAAATTGAGAGAGAGAGAGAGAGAGAGAGAGAGAGAGGTCGCTTAGTATTAAACTCAGTAGGCCTATCCATAAAATTGTACCCTGTGTTAATATTGACCAACAGTATATAAATATTAATTATTAGCTCAAAAAATTCTTCAAATTGTGAGCCTGTCTTAAAAAGATATGAACAAATATGGTTTGGTTTATATTTGAAATAGAAAATGAAATGGTGTTTAACGCCCTCTGTTCTGCCTCGAACCGGGCTAATGGAGACGGACATACGCCATTAAGTGTGCTTTAGGAAAATATTGCCAGAAGATCGGATCTACGGCCTAGACTTATATCGAATTGTAACGGTCGAGGGATCTTTACCTGAACGCTAATTTGTACACGGGACCTTGTGCCTTCGTCCCATCCGAGCAACTAGACACTAACAGAAAATCTGGATGAACTTTTTTGACCAATGCAGGGACCGGATACCCGACCTACAGTCTAGCGAGCCAGCGTCGTACCATAGCCACCGTATTCGAAAAAGTATTTGCAGACCATACATTTATATCACGTTCAATATTGTTTGCGGGGTTGGATGGCCGAATGGTTAGCATGTGCGCGCTGTAACATAAGGTCTGTCATTGAATCAACTGGTGTGATTTCGATTTCCCGTTTGAACGTGACATGGAGTAGGGTCGACTGTCCAACCTCGTGGATTTTCTCCGGATCCTCCGGTTTCTTCCCCCCCGCTAAACGCCACCACGCGCAAGCGAATTATTGAAATAAAATTGAACCATGTTAATACCGAAATGACCTGGTTTGTGCCGTGTGGATGTCCCCCTCTCTTTCTCTCTTTCTTTCTGTCTCTCCCGATCTGTCTCTCTCGATGTTGTTTTCAATTTTAACACTCGGCCAAACCACTCAACCTGACGAAGAGCGAGTCGTTTGTATCGATAGAATGGTCCCGATCAGGTGCTCAATCGCCAAACTGAGCAGACGGTGGCGACACCAAACGACTTCATAATGATGATTGCTAGTTAAAAGTATCAAAATTCTTAATGTGTTTGCCGTTCATGCTTAACCCATGTCGGTGCACGTGGGGTCTCCGTGGACCCCATGCACTTGTTTTATAGTGTTTTGTAATAATTACTGGGCACTGGTTTCTGATATTTAGTGACTTTGTCTCAAATATATTTTTAAACATGGCGAATAGATCGGTATTCATCTGCTTCCCACATGAAGAGTTATGTTACATGCCAAACAGGCCCAACGCTTGAAGGGAACAAGGGGTCCAATCGGACCCCAAACTTACAACTCGCAGTAGGAATTTTGCTAATGTGTTTGCTGCCTGATACCATATTGCGTATGCCAGACTATTCTATCTTTAAACATCTGCATGTTACAAATACCAAAAATTAAATGATGAATTCCAAAAATTCTATGGTTTTTGTATCAAGCGTGAATCGCCATTTAACCTCGTTATAACATAGTACACAAAGTAGCAATATTGTGAGTATTATTATAAATCTGTTCAAAATCTCACTAAAATGTTTTTGTATAATAATTTAGTTGTTTTTCATATGTCAAATATAAATGCAAATAAAAACTTAACCGCTGCTTTTAAATTCAAATACATCTGTACGTAAAAACTTTGAATTACAACTGTATGGACCCCTTGTTACCTGCTATGTGATTCTCACCACGTGCACCCACAAGGGTTAACTTGTAAAGCGACAATGAAGCAGACATTTTTCGCCTGAATAATAGAAATAAGATGAAACAGAACTGAAATTTACACTGAACAAATAAAGAAGTTGAGTTATACATTGTCTTAATTTAGAAATTACACGAATGGCAGTTAGAAAGTACATGAATGGACGTTAGAAATTACATGAATAGAAGTAAGAAATTAGACGATAACATGTTAGAATGTTGACACTAATATACCGCCACATTATTATAGTATCCTCGACCATATTCCAGGACCAATACAATTCCAGGTTTACGGCTTGGTATTCAATTATCCAGAATCTAAATCACTTGAACGATGCGGGACAACCAGGAATTGTAATGAAATGGGGTTTAACGTCCTACTTGTCTGCACCGACTGGAATAATGAAGACGAGCATATAGTGCGATATGGTGACATACCAACTGTCAATGGTTCTTGTACGTGCACACCAATGTGTATACGTCACCTCGTTTTTCGTCACATCCGAATGACCAGACCCGGTTCCTTCTCAACCCCAAACCGCCCGCCTTACTGACAAGATGAAACCACGCCGGAAAATCCCCAGGTACTTCTTCGGTGAATACCCTGAGTAAACACGAGACCTGGTTAGCCAGCCGGCGTTTTAATCGCTGGGCCACGGCGGCATGAGCAGGTGTACAGTGAGGTTCATGGCACCATTGATTATAATTGATATCTTTCATAGACACGAATTAATACAATTATTTTATAATTTTATCTAACTTCAGTTCATTGTAATTGTGATGTTGTTACTCAACATTTCAAACAAAATGTTACGTTAAAATTTCATCTACAAGGCACGAACACCTTGTTACAAGTAACTCGTGGTGACAGTTTAGTTTATATGGAAATAGATGGAAAGATCCTTTTGAAAAACAGTGAACACTATGAAGTTATTAAAGGTACCAATCAGGAGTTTAGTTTTAAAATAGTGAACTTGCTTAAAAATGATGCTGGTATTTATAAATTGGCTAAAAACGAGACAGTTGGTTCATTAGAATGTATGCAACTTGTTATAACAGGTAAATATTTTTCTTAGCATCATCATCATCATCATCATCATCATCATCATCTACATTTGGGTAGGAAAATACCAAGTATGAATATGATTAAAAACACATGAAGTTAATATACTGGTATACTTAAACAAAATTTAAAACTTGTACGTATATAACGCTTCACTATTGGTACCATATAAGCACAAACAGAAACTGGCAAGTATGTTATTAATATTGCATTACCATGTAGATAAACCAGAAAAAATCATATTAAACCAAAGCCAACCAGTCTTACGTGGTAAATATAGAAAGGGGAACATAGCTCTGACTTGTAATGCCAAATCAACAACCAAACCAGTTGATCATAATTTACCTATGATATATAGATGGTTTAAAAATGATATATATTATGGTAATGGTAGTATACTACAAGATAGAGATGTTGACATAACTGATATGGGACATAATATAACCTGTATAGCTACTGATGATCCAGAATGTAAAAAAAGTTTACAAAATTTAAAACAAGATGCCACACTCACAACAGGTAAGATGGTTTATTTTTGAGTCAGTCAAAGTTTAACATATTTAAAAAACTGTAGTAATAAATAGCTGCTTTGTACGAAAGATCATTGAAAAATAAATCTGGTTATCTTGTAATTACAAGATACGGAGAAGCCCACGAGTAACAGATTTCAAGGTCGCCATGCACTGATTTATCGAATACTTTTATGTTACAGAATGCGCACATTCGTGTCATGCTCCCATAAATATCATTCATTATTTTCATGTCTCCATTAAAATCATAAAGTTTATATTTTCATTAGCTTTATACTGAATATCATGATTGATAAATATCATACTCTCCTTAAAGACATAGAACGCTATTTATATTTTTCGGAAAACTTGATTTTTGCTGGTTTTGTTTTCGTTTGCTTTGCCTTTACTCAGTTTTCATTGTCTGCAGAAGTTGTCGAGTTTAACGTTTTTTTTAATTCCAACAGAAAATTAAAAACGAACGAAAACAAAAACTTTTTTTCTCGGTTAATCATCAATCGAAATTGATCATTGTCTTGTTAAAAAATGCCTAATTAATAATTTAAATAACATGTAAGGCCTAAAGAAAAACTTACAATAACCAGGTTTATCTCTTGAGCAATGTATGTTTAAAGGAGCTAAGTCTCTAACTCAATATTTTCCATAATATTGGAAATTAAAAACACGAATTAGGAATAATCAATATTGATTAATCTTGATCATGTTATCTTGCCATGAAACTATACCATCTTAATATCCAATATTTATGGTTTAGGGTTCCACTGTCTAATGAGCAAATAAAAAATATCCTACAACTCAACGTAGAAGTAATTAGTAAAGGCTATTCACAAACGACAAAATGATATTTGGTTTTTTTTTTAAAAAAAAAAACGTGTAGAAGCAGGTGTAAACGATTGCGGTTCAATTTTTAGAGTTCACGTATTTCATCGAATTGATTTGAATTATCTTTTTGTTCAAAATCTAAATATAAATCACTTTACATGCATTCATACGAAATTAAAAATGATGTGCTTTTAAAACCATTTTTGAATATTTCAAAGTTGCAAATAATTGAGTCAAACGCCCTTTAATAAGAACCCATTGATGTTATTAGGTAAATTTTTATCTCATTGTTGTCTGTTTTGTCTTCCTCCATTTTAACTTTGCACATTTATCTAAGTTTTTGTCGTTTTGGATTAGCGCTGTTTCGTCTATATTCCTTTTTAAAAAGCTGTTTCCATGTTTACGTTTCGCTCAACCTCTTCGATGTGGTTCTTTTTAATTCGATTGAATCCAAGCCTGCAAATTATCTATCGTTGCCATCTTGATTTTGATTTCTTTAATATTCAATTTATGTACATTCAAGGTTGGATTAACAAAATTTTAAGAAAAAATTTAAATAGCATTCCATGGCTTCAAGAATAGCATGAAATCAATGAATCATTAATGAGAGTATAAGGTCATGAAATAACGAATGATATTAATGATCGAGAGCATGACCTGAATGTGCCGATCACGTAACAAAAAAAACCCCAGAACTTCGATGGCCTAGCTATGCGATAAGTCAGTTTAGGGCGACCTTGAAATAAACTAGTTAGAACACTTTTTGTCATGTGATTGATCCTAATGGACTTCTCCATATTTTGTAATTACAAGAGAGTTACAAGAAAACTAATTACATCATAGTTATATATAACTATATGCATTTGATTGACCCTAATGGTCCTCCGTAGCTTTGCATATTTTCTGTCGAGGTAGAAATTTCAAAAGAGAAAATACTTGTAGCTATTGGTTTTGAGATCTTTGAAATTTTACCTGCCTCAGTACGTATCGGTCTGATTTTGATTGTTCCCATTAGTTTAGTTAGATAATGATTTTATTGTTCCTATTCATATAGTTACTGAAGATAAAGAATGTAAAGATGTAGTAGGTGTATCAGAAAAGTTTGATATTCAACCATTGTGTAAGTTTTATTGACATTAGTATTTAAAATATATATCTTTATTTGTGTTCATTACCTCACTGTGTTAAATCCGATACAACACACTGCGCGCTTGCCTAATTACAGCAGCCTAATTATATAGAAATTTAATTTAACGCCCTCGCCTTTTATTGAAGTCCGAAACTTGTAAAACATTAATCACCTTGGTGTTTGGGCTGGGGGTGGGGGTCGAAATTTTACTATTTTTTTGTCTTGCTGAGCAGCTCAAATAGTTAGTTTTCAGCTGGTGGTCATGGAATAGATTTTATAGCACTTAGATGAAAGAGACATATTTAACATTGATTTTTTGTTGTTGCAATGATAATTTGAAACTATGGAATGATAAATCTCAATCTGAGCAAAGAATTTAATATGGTCATGTTATATATAATGTATCATTATGTACCAATTAACACCCGTAGACCACCAGGCACCCATGAGAGAGGTGGGGGTGGGGGTCAACCAATTATGAAAAGTATTTGGTATCACCAGAATCTAAGTCTGCCGGGTATCTGGTGGTGGCTGATGAATCCCACTCCCAAATTGAGCACACCCCCCCCCCCCCAACTAGGCTGGAGAAGCTCAAAAGTTTACCACGTGAAAATCTTACAGCAGTACACGTACATCTTCAGCTTTTTTGAGCAAAAAATATTTATGAGGCTAAAGATGCCGTTTTGAAAAATAATTTTTACGCAACCTTGGCACTAATTTTGATTTTTTAGACCACGGGAACAGTGTCCGCTAATGCCGTGACATTTTGGGCGTGTCTGTTAGGGGTAACCCACCGCACAAACTGTCTAGAAGTGGTTATTTCTGTGGTGGTACTGAACAACTCGAACGCAGTCATAGGTGGTACAGATTTCAGCTAATCTGGCCTACTGTGGTCTGGAAATTAGATAACTCTTGTCAGGGATACTACACCACTAAAATTTCTGGCGATTACATTGCTCTGTCGGAGGTACCCCGCCGCTAGAAATGTCTGTCAGAGTGTTTTTTGTAATACCTGAAGATGTATGAGACACAGCTGTACGATTTTTATTTGGTACACACATCGCCAGATTCCCTCAGACTAACATTCTGATGATACCAGATATGCGTGCATTGATACCATTTAGGAGAAATTTGGCACACCTTTAACTGGGTTGATCCCCTGGAAGTTAAATCGTTTTCCGTTATTCTTTATTCACCAATAACGAATAACGAGGTGACATGCTTCGCTATTCCCCAATAACGAGGCAAGTCACCTCGTTATTCGTTATTCAACTTTATATTCGGGATTCCAATATGCAGCTAGGCGTGACTAAGATGATGGATGACAAGTATCCCCCGGTTGTATAAAACACAGTAAAACGAGCTTTAAACCAAAAACAGTCAACATTGCTATTCAAGCAGCGAATAACAAGCTGTTTGTTATTCTTTTTTCACCTCGTTATTCGAGATTCACACATAAGGTGTTCATGTATCTTAAATGAAGATACTTCAGGATTTAATTCTAAACGATCATTAGACAACAATAGAATAATGGATTGCAAAGTATCCCATAGAAGTAGAAAACATATCAAATGACGTATAGTCGGTAAATAAATCAAATTGTTATTCAAGCGTTGAATAACGAATAACGAGCTGTTTGTTATTCGTTATTCACCGCTTGAATAACAATCTGGTTTATTTACCGACTATACGTCAGTTAATATGTTTTCTACTGCTTGGGGAAACTTTGCAATCCATTATTCTATTGTTGTCTAATGATAGTTTAGAGTTAATATACGGAAATATCTTCATTAAAGATACATTATATGTGAATCCAGAATAGAGAGTTGAAAAAGGAAACAGTTCGTTATTCGTTATTCACGGTTTGAATAACAATCTGTTTTATTTACCGACTATAGGTCATTTAATATGTTTTCTATTGCTAGGGGATACTTTGCGATGTATTTTGCTATTGTTGTCTAATGATCGTTTAGAATCAAATCCTGAAGTATACACGAACACCTTATATCTGAATCCCGATTAACGAGGTGAAAAACGAATAACAAACATTTCGTTATTGGTTATTGGCGGATTGAATAACAATCTTGTTAATTTACCGACTATACGTCATTTAATATGTTTTTTACTGCTAGGGGATACTTTGCAATCCATTATTCTATTGTTGTTTAATGGTCGTTTAGAATTAAATCCTGACATATCTTCAATAAAGATACATGAATACCTTATATGTGAACCCCGAATATCTAGGTGATACACGAATACATGAACACCTTATAATATCGAGGTGAAAAAAGAATAACAAACAGCTTGTTATTCGCTGCTTGGATAACAAAGTGGTCTGCTTTGGCTTAAAGGTCGTTTTGCTGTGTTTAATACTGTGGCTAGCTGTATATTGGAATCCCGAATATAAAGTTGAATAACGAATAACGATGTCACTTGCCACGTTATTCGCCAATAACGAGTCAAGTCATTTCGTTATTCGTTATTCGTTATTGTTGAATAACGAAAAACGATTCAACTTCACACTGCCGCTCCGGCTCTACTTGTCACATAACTCTGTATTTTCGTGATATGGAGAAAAAAGTATCTAGAACATACAACACTATTCTATGATGGTAAAAATTATAATTATATTACAGATGGGCCATACAATATAACATTAATCTATGATAATAGAAATCTAAAACCTGATGAAAAAATAGCGAAACATATAGGAGAAGAATTATCAGTTAATTGTACGAGTGATTGTTGTAATCCAGCATGTAATATCAGTTGGTATACAGATGGGAAGATGTTGAGTCATCATATACAACTCAATCTACAAGATATACACGAATCAGAAGATGGCGTCTATACATGTACAGTAAATAATACACATGGTACCACAAATATATCTTTTCGTTTATCTACCAAAGCGAAGACAACTGTTCAACCTCTTAATAAAACGCCGACAACCATGATAACAACAGCTATTATGGGAGAAGATATTAAAAACCAACCAGCCAACGAGGGTATGTGATTTTGCTCCTATTTTTACTATAAACTATAAAAAAAATAATATTCAATAACGTTGATCACGTTTACTAGTTAGACTATAACCTAGAGATTATTTAATTAACGAATCTCAAAGATGTATTTTGTAGGAATTAAATCTAGATATTGCAGGTCTTTATAGTGGCTTCAACTAAATATTATATAAATTATTAATTTGACTTTACCCAACTCTCTAGAACATCGGATGGCAGATATTTCAATGGATTACTACGCATGCGAGATTTTACGAGTAAACGATAAAATGGATGTCGAGACTTAGTCGCGTTTGTCCAGTACCGTTGCCACGATACTAAACACAACGCTACATCTTCCAAGACTCACTACTTACTTAGAATAAAATAGTTTGAATTAAATTTTCAGTATATTCACTTTTCATTATGGTCTATTTTTGAACTGTTATGGTACAGCAATAACGGCCAGGCCTTTATATAAATCTTGCGTAATGCATTTGTACAATTCGGTCAGTATTAATGTATGTTAATCTAACATTATACAAGAGTTTATCACTTGAGAGATTCATCCTAGCATATCCAGTAAGATAGAATGTTTTATTTAATAGGTAATCAACCGTTTATAATAATACTTGGATTATCAATTGGTGTAGTACTGCTGGTGATTATTGTAAGTGTGTTAATAGTTGTGTTTATCTGTATGAAGATTAGAAACGGTAAGATCATTAATACCCTTTTGTAGTATAACACACGTATGTACAATAAAATATAACGTCCAATTAGATCATCGGGCGACATGTACCATTCATTTAATGACATGCACTATGCAATCAGCAATTTCTCCTGTCAGTGCTGCTCAGCTAGCCACTGGTGCTGCTCACCAAGCGACTTATGCTGTCCATCTACCTACTTCAACTGCTAGGGACCTGCTGCTCAACTATTGACAGTTTGATTTGTCTATCTTGCGATTTGTACTGCCATGGGTGTACGGGTTGAGGGGGGGGGGGGGGGGTCTACGAGAGAGGAGGCTATCTCGAATTACAGTCAAGATCATTTACAGTCCACGGTGACGAGAAGATCAGAAAGTCGGTAGAAAATTTTGAAAAATTAACTGCCACAAACACGTTTTCCTGTATTCCAGCTCGTGAATACAGCAACTTCAATGCGGTCAAATATAGCCTACCATAGGTGGCTGACCAGAATCTCAAACAACTAATTAATCTTCGCCGGGGAATATTTTGGAACCGCAAACCCGTGCGTTAAGCTACTCCAAATTTAACCTGTAAAGAAAATTAATAAGATTTAGTCATTTAACAAAGAAAATCTAAATAGGCGTAAAGCATTTAAATGTTTAATCTGATGTGATATTTTTATTTCTTTTTACTATATTTTTATTTTTTTTTTATTTTTTTTTTTTTTTTGCTAGTCCCTGGGGGCTACACCAAGAGCAAAAAGAGAAGGTAAATATATTGTTTTTTCTTTGATGTCCATAGCAGTTATATCTCAAAACAACCTCTCATGACGTCATTAGAGGTTGATATTCAGCGGTTCATATCCACCGCTGATGACGTCATTACAGGTCGATATATTCGGCTCATATCAACCGCTGATGACGTAGATGATCGAAATAATACAAAGAACACAGAAATAACATTTTATTCTTTTGACAATAAAAAAAATTGTTATGGTACAGTTTTTAGCATTCAGGACCGAAATAGACAGCGTACTTATCGGCACCTCGGGTAGGTTAATATCCTAAACATAAACACTGTTTATCGGGTCTGCTGTATATCATGTCAAAGAAGGATAAAGATGTGACTTTCATAGATTGAAAGGAATACAAGAAAGTAACTAATAAGCCCGTCTATATGTTTATTAATATTAATATGAATTAATTTCTATTATTAGCATTTTTCAACTTTACTGACTTTCTATTATTGTTATTGTAAGTTATTATTGATTTAAATTATAATTAATTTATATTATTGCCATTTTAAAAATACATTATCGGAGATTGGATAAAGAGCTGGTAGTTCTCTCTATAATAGTTAAAAACTAGATAATGTAACGGGAATTAGTCTCGATTATCCATGTTTTGATTTTATCATGAATGAGCGCTTAGCAGCATATTGGATCTTAATCCAGTAAATATCGAAGGCTAGCGATGACGTCGAGATTTGATTATCGATCTTCTTTTTTTATTATTATCATTTCAAATTATCATTATTTTTATTATTACCATTTTGCATGTATATTATTATTCATTGTCTTAACATTATTTTATATTATTATAATTTGTATTTTTTCCATTTTATATTTCATTTATTGTGTTATCATTTTAAATTGCTATTGATTTGAATTATTGTTACATGCATTTTTATCATTTTATATTATCATCACTTCATTTTAAATTATTATTATTTGCATTATTATTATTTCTTACCATCATCACTTTATATTACTATCATTTTGAATTATTAGTAACTGTATTATTATCAAATCATGATTATTGAATTATACTTGTATCATTTTATTTTATTATTACTTCGAATTATTATCATTTTAAATTATTATAAATTGTCTAATTATCTTTTTTTTTTATTTTTATCAATTTAAATTTTATCATTTTATTTCATTATTTTATTTTATATTATTATTCTATTTTATATCATTATTATTTTATATCATTATTATTTTATATTATTATGAATTATTTTATTATGATTTACATTATTATCGTTTAATTTTATTAGGACTTTTTATTGTTTAATTAAAAGTATCTCACATCTATATGTTTTCATTTTAGAAAAAAGAAAAAATCCAGTGCACAGAAGGTTTATCCCGGTTGGCGCACTAACGGTAATCAAAATGTTTATCAATTGAATTTAATCTGATTTTAAAATAAACTAAAATAGTAGCATCGATTGTATTAGCTCTTTGCTTAGTATGTATGGCAATAATAGTACTAAGCAATACGAATTACCGTTGATGCTTATAACGTTGCTGTGTGTTTTTAATTTCGAACCCTACGGATAAAATTGAGTTGGAGATTTGCTCCTCTAAACAATGTCCTTATGACAAATCCTGTTTTCAATGTTACGTTACTGCCTGTTGATTATTCAACATAGACATTTTATTTTTATTTCAGAAAATCAGCGTGATGACGATGAAAGACTATTTGAGGCGATAGAGCTGCACCGTGGCGCTGCATTGGCTGATACTAAACGTAATTTCGCTAATTTCAAATTAAGAGAGGCCCATAATGTAAGTAAGAACAGAAACTTAACATTAAAGGTGAAAGTATACAAATCATAATAAGATTTATGAAATGAAAATTAGAAATATGAAAAAAATGAAACTGGTTACTGAATATTTGGAATGGGTGAACTTTCCTTATGTTCTCCCATATGTAAATAATCCTACAATAATCGTGATGAACTGAGACAGGCATTATTAAGTTCCTTGGCTTTAAACAGATTTGTATTTTGATAACTAAATGAGCCTGTGGTTATTTTGAATCAATCAATAATGCTTTAACGTATCGTATTGCATGTTTAATATTAAAGGGCCAATCCCGATAACTTTTTTGGGAATAAAACTGCTTAATTTTGTGTTAAAATCCCTTATATCCCATTACCAAGGCCGACCAACTAACCCGATATTTGTGATATGCTTGCAAATAACTTAAACCTGACAGTCTTCATCTGGAAATGGAGACCGTTGTATCATACAGTATCTGGATAAAACCAGACTTTTTTCTATAAAAATGATATGTAAGTGAAATTTACCTTTTGTTATCAAGTACAGTACATGGGTCATTCACTGTATAGACCTCTCAAGAAACGGGAATCGATTATTAGGTCACCCAATCGAAAAATTGACCCAAAATCTTAAAAGGGTTACGTGTCCGGATAAGCAGTGTTGACGTTAACGTCAAAACGACTCAATATTTTGAGCTGAAACTTTGAGCCAAGGTAAATACACCATGCCTCTATATTTTGGTCCATAAATTTCATAAAGGCTCGGACTTTAATTTTTGAGACTCTGTTCTTATCGGGATTGTCCCTTTAAGCTATATATACATTTATATTGTGAGATATGAATCAGTTTGTTACAAAACATCACACAAAATTACTTCTGCTTTCTATAACTAAACCGTCTACGTTTATCGTCATAGTTTTCTGCACCAGCATTACTATTAAAGTAGGGTTATTTATATCAGATATTGCCCTTTTATGAATATTTTTATTGCAGGGAAAATAGCATAGAATACCTGTATTATGTAATTTATTGTGATGATTATATTCATAATGCGCTTTATACTCAAGATGCCATTCAAATTTAATATTGTAAAACATTTTTTTTTTCAGAATATAGAAGAATTAATTTATGCTGATTTAGATTTACCCCTTTGTAATAATAACATTATTCATGGTCAGAAATATAAAATTATCTACGGAGTTATTGACTTTAACAAGGTACCACCACCACGCCCTTGTGGTTATGTGTCAGAAGAAGACTCTTCTTCTTCGTCTTCTTCATAGAGCATTATTTCGGGAAATACATCATTCGAAATCATCGTCATTATTATCATCATCATCATCATCATCATCATTCCCGTCATCTTTTGTATTTACTGTTTGACATATGCAACCATTCTTCAAAGAATTGTTTCTTATATTTGTCCCAATACAATAACCACGTGGATGTACTATCTGTATATATGTTAATTGTGCATGGATATGTTAAAATGGCCTGAACTCTTTGATTTGTGTCAAAACTAAAAATATAGATTCCATTGATTTCTATACGTTGATTTATTTTGTGGGGCAGAGGTATTATATTGTCATATTTTAATACATACATGTGTCATGTTAGCTTATGTGTCTATGGCATTTATAACACGTTTGTCATATAGTTTACCATTATAGCATATAGTTTACCAATATAGCATATAGCTTCCACCGTTATAGCATATAGCTTGCGTGTTATAACATATGGCTTGCCTGTTAAACATATAGTCATCATTACTAGCTTGTATATATGGACCAGATGAATTTGTATTATTGTGCATTTTTTGTAAAATCAAACAAGTCATGTAATTGTATAAAGTGTTGTTAATATTGTACAAATGGGAAAACTCTGGGTAATTATTTGTAAAATACGATTTAACATGGTTCACTTTTGGGCTAATACGCAGCCATGTTCTCTTGATATTCCTGGAAAGACTGAAAACACACCAAAGACTCGTTAATCTGTTCGGAACGTTACATGTATGTGCATGGTTCTTGATGTAGGGCCTACATAATGACATTATTTCTGCAACGCTTCCCAAAGGAGCGAAAAAGTGTTGAAATCTGTTTGTGTCCGAAAGTCTTTTATTTTTTATCGTCGACCGTGACACAAAATATTGTAGCTGAACGGTTGTGCTAATAGTTTTTAGATATATTTCTGACAGTGATCGAAAACGTACTTAAAAATGTTATTAAACCAATGCTGAAATGAGTTTGTGTGGGCATACCTTTTATCTTTTCATCGTTTAGCGTGAAACAAAACAGTGCAGCTTAATAGTTGCGCTAATAAATTGGGATGTAAAGATTATTTCTTTCGATGAGCGAAAAAGATATTTTAAAATGTTATCATTAAACCAATGCTGAAACCAGTTAGTGTCGACATATCATTTATCTTTTCCCGTTTACAATACAAAGCGGGAAAGTGCTAAGATTTTCTATAAATATCCGAAAATATACAAGAAGGAAGAATCTCGAAGAAGTTTCTCGACCAACACCGGGATTGAAGCTAAGACCTCCTGCTTAGTGAGTCATCATCACCTTAGACATCGACCCACCGTCTTGGCATTACTGATGCAACATAGATGAATGTCTCAATAAACTTCCACACGTTTTATTTTGATGTCATCGTAACAAAGAAAGCCAAGAAATCACTGATCTGATATAACAAAAGCAATAAAGTGAATCATACCGACCCACTTCCCCTTCTCTATGTGCAAGTGAATGGTTACGGAAGGGCTTATATCGTCGTCCAGGGGAAGAAAAGAAATCCTACTTTCTTTCATGTAAACCCTCAAAGCAGATGTTTAAAGCTGCAATTAAAGTATGTGTAATAATGTGAACCACGTATTTAAAGTAAATGTAGCTCTGTTTCCATGTAGTGAAAGAGACCTGGGCGGGACCACATCTTTCAAGTAACCGTGAATTCTAATACCCAGGCAAAACCACTGCTTCATTTAGCTATAAGGAGTGATGGGTGTCATAGATGCGGCTTTGTATACTCTTGCTTTGAGAAAACCCGGTAACAATTGTTTTAGGTATAGATAGTTGAAAGGTCTTATGAACGAAATATGATGTGTTTACTCTTCCTGGCACCACTGATACCAATTCTTATTGTTGTTATACTTCTGATGGTGGTGGAGGTGTGTGTGTGGGGGTTGGGGGTGGAACTAACAAGGTCCCGTGTACACGTTAACAAACGAGGTCATTGTGGGACTAGCATTTTCCAATTAAATTTCAATAATAACTTAGCAGCTGTGGAAGGACCCGGAGATTGGACAGGCGACTCTACTGCTTGTCACGTTCAAGCCGTGAATCGCAACCACATCATTTGACTCAATGACAGTCCTTGTGTTTTCACGCGCAAGACGTCACACTGTTCTTTTGCGACTGGGCAAATGAAGACGATCATACGCCATACAGTGTGCTATGGGGGACATTTTGCCCGGGCAGCGGCTCTATGGCCTACTCTTATACCGAATTCCAACTGCCATAGGATCTTTTATGTACACGTCAATGTATACACGGGACCACGAATGACAATACAGCTGTCCTTGTCAGGCCCTCCGTCCTGCACCATTTGCTAAACAACATCGGAAAATGAACTTTCTCGGCCAATGCGACCTCCATGCTAGCGATCCAGCGTCTTACTCACTTAATCACCGTGACTCCCTGACCGACAATAAAAAAAAAGATGAAAGATGTATGACTAAGTAGGACAGGGTTACACCTGGTCAAAGACGTATGCATAGGTTTTATTTTTGGTGATGTTAAATTATCGCAAGACATGATGTCATTTTAGACACGTAAAAGACATATTATAGCTCCTTTAGTAAATCTTATATATCCGGATTTATTTGAAAGGGCTATTGTGAGTCATCATATAAATTTCCTCACTCGAGGACAAATTATCAAGCGTGACCTAATTCAGTTGATATATTTATGTTAATGTGACCCTGTCGTGCACACAAATTGATACATCGGGGTGCATTATAATACATTTGTACAGAAAAAATCTTTTCGCGTCCGTAAAGGCCTACGCATACCAATAGTTTATCGCTGAACGTCCAACGTCTGGTCGATAACAATCTATCCGTCAGAACCAGTAGCACAGAAACCAGCTATTTTCCATCACAGATGTTTCTTTGACATGTCTTAATCTAAAAGTTCATATTATGGGTACGGTAATAGTCAAACCTGGACACAAAACACCTATCAAAGAATGTTTCAAGGACACACTATCACGCATGTACAAGCCAGGACATAAGGCACATGTCTCACACAAATAGTGCCGACATAAGGCGCTATTTATTGGAATGGTCCAATTTAATTCATATTTATAATGTCGAGTTTGTAAGACTGTGGATAATATTGAGTTAGAGTTTTAGGTCATTTAAGTATTGTGTTTTCGATTCCGTTTATATTAGTGACGAAATACCCCAATTTCTTTTTTTTCGTTTCGGAAAAAAGAATGGGAGATGCTAAATGTAGGGCGATTGGGGATGTTCGGGAATATCCGGAGTCCACAATGGCCGCTTTTTATATAAGAGTATTGGAGAGAATACTAACCCCAACCCTTTTTAGAAACTGATCTTGGATCTAATTTACTCCTTATAAAAGGACTAGGGTTAGGATTTAATTCAGTATTCCCCAAAATATCCATTTATGTAAAGCGGTCATTATGGATTCGACAAATTCCCGAACCTCCCTAAACCAGCCCACAATTCGCATCTCCCTGATTGATTCCCGAGTGACTTTAAATACTCCCTTGATGGGACAGTATGACTGTAAATATATAGCATGTGTGGGAACACCACACTACACATCTCACTATACACTGTAATTACATGAGATAATACATGAGCTATAAAGGCAGGTCATAAGAGACGTTGAGACTTGTTGTTTCACCCCACGCTTACTTTATAAAGGTCTGGTATATTCGAGACTATATAGCTGTACCGTGTAATTTGTTGTGTTTAGTGTATTTAGTGTGTATGTATATATATAATATATGTATTTATGTGTATGATATATCAATGTTGCTGTTTATATACCCACTCCTTCTGTTATATACTGCCTCAGATACAGGTAAATATTCTTTAATGTGTAATAGTCCCGATATAATCTAGTGTACTGAGTACGGTGGTTTTAACCCAACTAAATAACCTGACCTAGCAGTAGGTATAATTTAGTTAGTTATATGCAGAGCTATAACCCAAATAACTCAACCCACACAGTCAGTTCATATCAAGTCCTTAACAATATATTCTAAATTTCTCATGACTAAATTAACTATTTATATTTTAGTTAGAAATTCCACAATACGCCCGCGTGTACAATTACATACAATACTGTCAGGGTTTGTTTTGTAATTTTTGTTGTCAAACCGAAACTACTACTTCCGTGTGTAAAAACGGTAATAATCTCCATATAATGCTCGTGATAATTTTCTACATTCAAACAGCATGTTTTGTGGGGTGTCTCATCCCAGAGGGGCATGGCCCCCCGCGTGAAATGCTCGCCCCCCCCCCCCCCCCCGCTCAGAAATTGCTAACAATCATTAAGTATACACAGTTCCTTATATTAACCTAAAAAATCTAAATTTTAATTGTTTGAATACTTATTTTAAAGTGCTTATTAGACGCCTAGGTAACTACATAGCATGATGATTACAGCAGTATGTTAGAATGACCTTTCCGAAAATCTCCTCAAAATGTTCGCCCCCCTACCGAAAGGTTATGCCCCCCCAGCTTTATGGTGTCTAGATACGGGCCTGATGGGAACCCATAATATAGTGCTTGTGAGATTGGTTAGGCGCCCATAAATGAATTGTGCGTCCAAAACGGCTTGATAATCCTCAAAAATGAACATCCAGGAGGGGCGCCCATGATATAATTCTAGTGCCCACGAATGAATTGGGCGCCCAAAACGACTTGGTCTGTAGGGTGCCTTATCCCGGAGAACCGCCCATAATGAAATGAATGGTGGGACGCCTTAAAATGTTGGGTGGCAAATAGTACATAATGATGAATCAGATTTGTTGGGCGCCCACAACTTTTTCAATAGGGCTTATAAAACGACATGATTTGTGAGGTGTCTCTTCCCAGGGACGTGGAATATAAATGATTGATTGGAATTCGACTCGACTATCTAAGCTTTATCAGACCACCTACTGTCTCAGGGACAGGAATAGCAAGAAAACGCATTTGATGTCGTCAAATTGTCCCACTAGACGTCTGTCTGTAAGGCTAAACCGAACCCCCGTACGCCTATGGAGAGCATAAACTATCCCGCGGTGTAGGTACATCGGCGCCCCAAGAAGCCCCATCGGCGCCCCCGGAAGTCTTTGCCCCCTAACAATTTTGGACTAGCTACGGGCTATTGTTGACCAGAATCTCTGGATGTAATTTGTATATTTATCAGGTCAAATAATTATTTTTAACTATTTTATGGCAATCCCCATCGCGACCCCAATCGAAAACCTGACCCAACCCATCGCCAGTTGCCGTAATGACAAAGTAATTCATGTGTGTTGGCGGGTATTTATTATGTGAAACTATTATACGATATGTACTTCCTTATAGTCATCATGAAGGAAACAAATACTTTTTAAAAAACTCGACCCAGTTTTAAGTTATTTGCATAATCCACTACCTAATGTTGAACGTTAAGAGAGAGTTTAACTTCCAAACATAATATGTGTGTTAATTTGTAGTGTATGGGTTCAATTTATGAACACCATTGTCTATGGTTACATAGTATATCGTTAGCTAATATATTTTTTAATAAATCTTCTTAAGAGGAGTAAACCTTAAGGATACGATATGTTTTCTGGTCATTATTAAGAGTTACTATCTAAAAGAAAACTTTTATAATACACCTTCTTCCTTTATTAATATCCCCATGGACATTTACTTTTAAACTCCCGATTGTCTTCCCCAACATTCCGATAAATGAGCTATATATATATATATATATAATATATCCGGAAATATCTATATAGACATATGAAATTTCTAGAAAGAAAAAGCTAATATCATCTTAGCTAGCGCTTTCACCCACTACAGGGATCGTCAGGCTTTTAATAATGAGATAGTATACAATTACATGACGTCATGGCGTTATAAATACATTATGTACATGACAATAATAATATAAAATATGAATATTTTACAATATCAAAATACCATATAAAATTATGAAGCATTTAATTTAGGGTGATACTTGTTAATAAAATGCTGTTCTTTATATTCTAGCAAATTATTATCCGACCAGTTGAGTTTATATAAGAAGAATACCCTTTATATCCCCTTTCCACATGTATCTAAGTGCTCACTATTTTTGGGAATAGCAAAGTGGGATCTGTGTAGGTTCATCCTTATGTTTAGTTGTGATTCAGTTTTGCCGATATATTCTTCATTACAACCTGGACATATTATCAAATATATAACATTATTACTAATAATATATTTCAGTTTTTATTTCGCTATTGTATTACTTGATACTATAACTGTGACATCTAAAAAGTTTAAAGATATGTTACTGTTTTCAATGGTGAAGCAAATATTTTCATCTAGCTGGTTAAGCGTTCTATGTTTTTTATGGATTACTTCCTGAGCTGCTTTTAGGATTCTCAATCTCGTGGGTTTCCTCCGGGCACCCCGGTTTCCCCCCAATGCTAAAGACCCCTACGCGCAAGCGAATTATTGAAATAAAATTAAACCATATGTTAGTCCCGAAATGACATAGTTTGTGTTGAATGGACGTTAAACCCCATTTCTCTCCCTCTCTCTCTTACTTTTAGGCTTAGAAAACAGTCGTCTAGGAATCTTTTCCATGCTTTTTTTATGTATATATACAATTGGTTCGAAATTCTTTTGATATTTGGTTGTACCAATTGTTTTCTACATAACCCAAAGCTAATGTAGCGTACGTAGGGCTTATCTTGCTACCCATTGAGAAGATATAAATTTCCATCAAAGTAAAATACATTATTGGGCATTATGATATCAATAGATTTTATAATAAAATAAAGAAATTAAATGTCTTATCTATTGGAACATTTAGCTCTTGCTTCATCTTCAAACTAATTTACACAGCTACTGTAGCCGCTGTTAACTCCATTCTTGGGATTGTTTGTTGTGTAATTGGAGCCACTCTGGATTTTCCTAACAAATTTTCACAGCTACTGTAGCCGCTGTTAACTCCATTCTTGGGATTGTTTGTTGTGTAATTGGAGCCACTCTGGATTTTCCTAACAAAAGACTGCATGATATATTACCGAATAAATCTACACATCTCATATAGCAAACACCGTATCCAATATCACTTACATCAGCGAAATAGTGTAGCTGGCGAGAAATTACTTGTCCAAAGTTTGTAGGTTTTAAACAACGAGGTACTTCAAGGCCCTCTAGTAACCGTAAATTTTCTATCCATTCTCTCCACTTAATTAGGAGTCCACCACCAATTGGTTGATCCCACGTACATCCATTTGTACAAAGAGTTTGCATAAGTCTTTTTGCAGGTAGAATTCCCGGAGATGCTAGTCCAAGAGGATCAAAAACAGATGACAAGATTGGTAAAAGACCTTTACGTGTATTAGGCTGATCTTGAAAATTGACTTTAAAAGTAAGTGAGTCGCTTGACACATTCCAATAGACTCCAAGTGCACGTTCAATAACATCTTCTGTTTCCCTTTTACATAAACAAATTATCATTTGCTCGTTCAGATTCCGGAATTGTTGCAAATATTGATGGACTATTACCAATCCATTTATGTAACCTGAATCCACCACGTTTACAAAGTTTCATAAGTTCTCGTATTAACCGGATGGCTGAATGTTCATCGTCAGGAGCATGTAAACAATCATCTACATAAACGTCATTAAGGAAAGTTTCAATTTATTCATCGTCGAAATCATCTTTATTTATTATCAAGTGCTGTTCTTTTTAGGGAAAAGTTAGCAATGCTTGGCGAAGAAACAGCACCAAATAAGTAAGCTGTCATCCTATCTCTTGCGGGCGGATTATCCCATCAGGCCACCAAAGGAAACGTAGTTTATAGAAGTCGTCTTTAGGTATTTTGACCTGGTGAAACATCGCCTCTATATCGGACATAAAGGCGTATCTTCGAAAACGAAATCTTAGTAGAACACCAATCAGCGAATTAGCTAAATCAAGACCTTGCAATAGGACATCATTTAACGAAATACCATCTTGTTCTTCCGCTTGTGGTATACACCATGGTGTGGTACATACCATACAACATTATTAGTGTTAATTTCAACTTCAGGAATTCTTTCAGCATAACCATTTTCAATTAAATTAGTCATAAACGAAACGTAGTCGTGACGAAATTTTTCATTCTTCTCCATTTTCTTTTTCAGGGAAATAAGCCTATTGTAAACCTGTACGTAATTATCTGGTAGTGATAAATTATCATCTTTCAAGGGGAGGGCGACCTCGTAATGCCCATCTTTGAATGAAATTGTATTTTCAACCTTTTGAATAAATAAAATTATCCTCAATAGACTTTTCTGTTTTATCGTTGATAACATTTTCTGGGAAATCAAAATAAAAACTTCTTCTTACAAGTAGGTCCAACGATTTAAGATACTCTGCCTCTGAAATAATTTATGCTTCTATTCTGTTAACTTGAACTACATTACATGGGGAACCAATTTCTCGAACAACGTTCCACAATATCCAAACGAGTGCGGATCTCGAAGCGTAGGGACTTCCCCTAGGTCCAACCTTGATATCAAATGGGGTGTATGCCTCCGCTATATTATTACCAATAAGTAAACCAATATCAACTTTTTGGGGTAATTCTGATATGTTAATCTCGGAGAGGTGAGTCCATCTTTTGATGTCACTCTTAACTGGAATGCGCTGTCTGGTAACGGATATGTTGTCTTTTGAATAACAAGTAGGTATACAGACTTTATCGCTTAAATCAGGATTAAAAAAATCTAAATTCCTAACCAAAGATGAAGTCGGAACCAGTCATAGTTTCAATATTCAGGGGAGATTTTGGTGCGAAAATGCCTAACCTTTTCATAAGAGAGTTTGTTATAAAGCAAACACTGCTTCCTTGATCCATAAAAGCGTAGGTATCAACTATGACCAATCCATCTGTAGTTGTGACCTTTACCGGATTTATGGGCATCGCAACTAAACTTGAGTTGGCTTCTCCGGCCCTCGTATAACTCCCATGCGTTACATATGCTGCAGTCTTTGAGGGGTGTTTGCATAATCAATATGTAATACAGATGGGTGGTATCTTTTGCATTGTGTGCATAATAAACGATTTCGACAGGCTGGGCTATAGTGCCCTGGTTGAAGGCAGACGAAGCAAAGGCTAAGGTTTTTAATCGTAGCTAATTTTTCTTCTTGAGAAAGTTTATAAACTGACTGACAGTCTTTAAGTTGATAATTTCCATTACAGTATTCGCACAGCTTGGCTTTAGGTTCCAATGTAGAGTTTGATTTAATTTGGGTTATAAATGCGCGTGAAGAATTATTAATATATGATGAATTTGATTTTTTAGTTGATTCTTTCCTGGAGTTACATGTATCAAACAAAGCATCCTTTCCATGAAGGGGGTCAGTAGATTTCTTTCCTTCTAGCTTAACGAAATCCACTAAGTGCTTAAAGTTGACATCGTCGCCATTATCTCTGTGTTTCTGGACTACATTCCTCCAACGGTCGTGTAGGTGATATGGAACTTTCGAATTAGTTTCTTCATGTTATCAGGGTATTGAAGGACTAATAGCATCTATTCCACGTATGGCGTTCAAGTTCTCCGTTAGAAAAATACCAAATTCATTTAGGGAACGAGGATTATCTGACTTTATAGTTGACCAATCCAAAGCTCGTTTAACAAAGGCATTGACAATAATGTTGGGATCTCCGCAGCGTTCCTCCAATTCCTTGAGAGCTGTAGGGTAGGCTATACAAGCTTCCAGATAACTGTAGCCACATACAATCTTATTCGGCTGTACATACGTATACTGCTCCAGATAGTTAAGGCGCTCATCGTCATTTGAGGTACAACTTACTACTTTAGTACGAAACTGTCTCATGAACTGAGGAAATTCTATCGGATTCCCACCAAACTTCTTAATTTCTATTGCGGGCCTCCTTAAATGTTGAACTATCTCAGTAGTGACCGATGTCTGTAAAGGCTGAATGTCGGTATTATTAAATTCTGAAACAGGTTGTTGACCTTGCATGTAAGCAGGGGCACGGATATGAATATTATCATTTAATTCTGAAAAATGTTTTGTTCTTGGGTGTTAGTAGGGAAACGGATATTAGAATTCAGTTCTGAATCAGAATTAGCAACACTTCTTGTAACTAGAGTCTCTTCATTACTAATGTCTAGCACAACTTTTGTTTTGGCATTAGCTACGGCTATTTCTTCTTCAATATTCAATAACTCTTCCTTTTGTTGTACATTAAGTCGCCCCCTTTCTAACTTTTGTTTTCTTAAAATCAGTTTCTGCCTTTCTAACAGTTCTGCATTTTTCTGCTCTTGTTTAACACGAAGTGACGTAACAGATCCTCTAGAAGTCCTGGATGTCTGAGAAACACTGTCCTCGGGGTTAATATCGTTTTCTGACTCCATGATGATGGCTAGATGAATAAATCTGTTAATATATGTAGTTTGTACATCCTTTCAACTAAAGGCGGGCTTAGATGGGTGGGGTGGCTATCAATGCGCCCGTTCAGATAAAAAAAAACAAAGAAACTTCTGAGAGGTACGATAACTGAAATATGCAATAATAATACAATGGATTAGACAGAAATTATTACAAGAATGATTAAAGGGAGATAACTACACTTAACATACATGGTGTGTGTTTTGTAAACTTGGCAAATAGGCCGTGATGTGAAATTTCTAGCAAGCTTTGCTTCTGTTTCTCCATCCCGGCCATTTTCAGGCGGAAAACAAACTACATCTAATTCTTCTAGTATTACTTTGTATTTCCACACAACTTTTCTTTTATCAATTCTTTGACGTTTGACTGAAAACGTAAAATAAATATGGGCTTACTTATCAATGTGCGATGCTATTTGAATTTCGCGGTTTTAATAGATCACGTGACATAGCTCGCCAATCAGACACACACGACGAAAGGTCAAAGGGTCGTGTAGAGTGAAAGGTCACCGGTATGTTTACGTTTCGATAGTAAAAACGCGGAAGAAGAACTAGATTAACATTTTCCCATTTTATTGCAAATGCAAGTTGATGAAAATATTCTCCTATTCCTAAATGCATGACAACTCAGACCAAGAACTACTCAGACCAAGACAGAAGACCACTATGGTAAAGACTGTCACCTCAGACTGTCACCATTGCGCTGAAATACCATGCGCAGTACTTTATAAGAAATATAGGGGGCATATATAAATGACAGGGTTAGGTTGACTATAGAGATCAAGAACCAAACGATATTTTCACTGCGGATGCCAATCAGGCTGCATTAGGCTACAGATAGCTGTATTTGTTACAAGTGAAATCTTTCTAGTATGGATTTGTGAAAATTGTTTGAATATGAAAGTGACAGCAAAATGATATTGATGAAATTATGTGATTTTTTATGAATAGGCCTAAACCTGTATACATGTACATGTGTATATCTGTAAGCGGTTTGTACATTGGTGTGCACGTAAAAAGACCCCTTGGCAGTTGGAATTCTATATAAGGGTAGGCCATAGTCATAGTGCTGTGCCGGCAAAATTTCCCTTATGCCCGTCTTCCTTAACCCAGTACATGTATAAGAGCAAACTGATCCCGCAGTGAATATTCGCTTGGCCGCTACAATCACTGATAAGCATGACATTGACGAGGCTTAATGAGTAGCCTACGGCATATTAACTTTTTTACTCCGACAAATTAAATTCTCAAACATTTTTTTGAGGTAAAAGAAAAATAAATACAGACGTTTGAAGTATTTGTAGTTAAAAAATATTTCCTATTTAGTGTAAATGAGTATTAAAATGAGTAAAATGCATCATTTTGCCCGAAGCAGTTAGGTGTTAAGTAGACATTGCTCGAGCCGTTGAGCCAATGACTACGAGGCGTGCAGTCAACGCACGTGTTTTGGACAGGCATCCGTTACAGAGATAATTCGTAAGAAACAGATTGGTATAAGAGCTACAGATAGATGTATTTTTTTAGAAGTGAAAGTGAAAGCTTTCTAGTATGGATTTGTGAAAATTCTTAGAATATGAAAGTGACAGCCAAATCATAGTAGGCCTAAACCTGTATACATATGTATTTTTGTAACTTTTGTTAGCGGTTTTTACATTACATATTTTAAACATGTTTAATTAAATGTACTGTACATGTCGATATATTTTCATATCATATTTAGTTATTTTAATCTGACATATATGTTTTTATTTTACTTTTTTTATTCTAATTCAATTTAGACGTGTTTTCTCCTTGTCAGTAGTGCAGGCGGAGTAAGTAAGCTGTGGTGTGCACGTAAAAAGATCCCTTGGCAGTTGGAATTCGATATAAGAGTAGGCCATAGTGCTGTGCCCGGGCAAAATTTTCCTCACAAGTACACTGTATAGCGTATGCCCGTCTTCATTATTCCAGTATATGTATAAGGGCAGAACAGTAGGACGAAGTTTAACTCCATTTCATTTCTTATTCGTTTTACTGGAACCATTTTATTTAGTTAACTGTTTGTTTTTGTCTTATATGTACTTTTCTTTACTGGTATATATCTTTTAATTTTGTACAGTGTATATGCATACAAGACCTGATCTGTGTGTAAATACATGTATTCTGAGAGAGAGGGAGAGAGAGAAATGGGGTTTAACGTCCACTCGACACAAACTAGGTCATTTTGGGACTAACATATGGTATCATTTTATTTGAATAATTCGCTTGCGCGTAGGGGTCTTTAGCAGTGGGAGGAAACCGGAGTGCCCGGAGGAAACCCACGAGGTTGAGAAGGCGCCCCTATCTCCATGCCACATACGCTCACACCAGGGCTCGAAACGACAGCCGCAAGCCAGAGGTGACCGGCCAGCTAGAGGTCGACGCGCGGCACTCTAGACCACTAGGCCATGCCAACCCCCTCACATGTATTTTGTGCAGCTTATCCCCCCCCCAAAAAAAAAATTAAAAAAATGATGATTTCTTAGGAGTTTTCTTTGCCGGCCACATCCTCAGCCCCTTCAAAAAAATCCGTAGCCCCCCACTCCAATTTTATGAGCTGGCGACGGGCCCGATTCTGTGGATATAAAAATCAAAAAAGCAGATTAGAAACCATTCTCCACTATATAAATGATGTTATTATTATATACATTTTTCATTGAAGATACATTATATAAGATTTAGATAAAGAACTAGAAATTCTTGCTATAATAGTTCAAAAGTAGATAATGTAAAATGAATAATTTGAAAATTCCATTCAAATTACTCTATTGCAAGCGAAGATATTAGCCTTTGAAGCTTTGACTGACGTGTTCAACAATTTCAACCAATGTACTGGTTGATCGAAGCTAAGTCTCGGTCCTCCATATTTGATTAAATCAAAGTATTGCTGAACCGTTTTAATCTATTTAATATCGGAGAAATTTCATGCCATCGAGTGTTGTTGTTGAATACTGTATGAGGAAGTATATAAAATTGCATTCATTTTTTTATTACTGTATTTCTTTCTTTAAATAAATGTATACTTATTTGACATCTCTTATAATATGTCTTATAATTGGTGCATGTACAGAAGTAGTTGTGAGGTGAATCATTACTTATATTATTCTGTTGTATCAGTGGGCTCAGATGGTATTATTTTTTGTCTTTTTCTCAACATTATATATAATTTTTATACCGAACCAGTATTTCAATCTTGCCAAAAACGTTTTCATCTGTATATTATATTTATATTGGATATTGTTTAATAGAAATAAAATGGAAAAAAAATGCTTTTTTCCAGGAAATATCACATTCATTGATACAATTTCGCTTTTGACCATATTTCTGCCGCAAATCAGGGGCTAGTCGTGTTCACGGTATCGACACAACATTTATCTGATGTTGTCCCGTAATTCAGGCATACTTGCAGGAAAATTCTCTCATACAAATGTAAACAAGCCAACGTGTTCCGTCTCGTAAAACGTATTCCCTGGTCTATTTATGGCTATGGACCCCTGACCTAATGACGTTGATTGCTTTTCTGGTTGGCTTAGAATTTGATTTCTTCACCACATTATGAGAGAGAGAGAAATGGGGTTTAACGTCCACTCAACACAAACTAGGTCATTTCGGGACTAACATGGTTCAATTTTATTTCAATAATTCGCTTGCGCGTAGGGGTCTTTAGCAGTGGGAGGAAACCGGAGTGCCCGGAGGAAACCCACGAGGTTGAGAAGGCGCCCCTATCTCGCCACATTATGGCTGAACTAGTCCGAGGCGTAATTCGAGTGCTGGTCTGATTGTGCAAAACATCGCAATAGAAATGTGTATTACAGTGAGGACGTTAAACCCCATTTCATTTCATTTCATTTCTTGATCTAAATATAAACTGTGTAGCCCATTTAGTAACGAAAAATAAGTAAGTAACCACAATGCTGTTTGGTTAATGGTATGAATTCCTTTAACATTAGTAAATAATTCAGACTGTTGACTTATTGACTTATTGTGTCATCAGTTAACTGGGGTATTTCCTGTTTGTTTCGATTTGAGTCACAAGGTTATGATATCGATAAAAGCCCCCCCCCCCCCCCCGACTTATTCGACGGAAATAATAACATGTTCACGTCAATTTTTTAACACTAAAACGTAGAAAGACGGGCTACAGGATTTAATATTAGCGTTCGATACTTTCTTACTGTCGGTATGTGGTTATATTTCTTAGTGTTGATTTGATATGACGTGTAGGTTAAAAGTTCGACATGTGGCCTATTATATTTATAGTATCAATGATGGGGTTTCATCTAGGATCTGGTAAGTTGACTTTTGGTTTTATGGTGTGCAATTCACTTAACTCTTTAAATTGTACACGTGCAGATAATAAATTTACCTTTGACGTAGGGAATGTCGATGGGGCTATAATACTGATCAACGCAGTTGACATGCCACATTCTAATTATAATTTTACTTTTTGTTATTTCCAGTTCTGTCACAGTGTCCTGAGGATCAAATAGTGAAGGTCGGTGCAATGGCTAACTTTACCTTTAATGTTGATGCAAATTCATTAATACAGATTGTACATAAGGGAGTTGTATTATTTGTTGGGAAAAAGGGTGCATCAAATCCTTTTTATAACCTAAGAATAACCAGTGAAAGCAGCAACAAAACATTTAGCGTTTTCATAAATAATGTAACAATGGATGATTTTGGTCAATACTATACTTCAATTGGAATGGACACAAGCTGTGGTATTCAACTTACTATAACAGGTGATTTACAATAAATTAACGAAAGAAATCGCGTTTTTTTATAGTGACCAGGGCGATTAAAGGGCGTGGATATAATCCTATGTTAGTTGTCCATTGATAACGTCTTCTGTGCGGTTTAGTGTATGGTTTCCCCTGTTCCTTCTGCAGTCAATATTTGTAAACTGTACACCGTTTTGTCTGTTCAACATGTTTTAGTTTTAGTTTTTGAGAATTCAAGAACTATCTCGTCCTCTAAAATCCAAGATCATTTCCGCTGCATTATATAAGATTTCGACAAGAAGCTGGCAGTTCTCGCTATACTAGTTAAAACATAGATACTGAAAAGGGAATAAATTAAAAATGTCTGTCAAGTTACTTTATTCTAAGCGGAGTTATAGGCATTTGGAAAATAATGTAATCGCGAAATTGCCGTTGCTACGATAATAAACACGGTCTCGATTACTCATTTTTATACGCCCACATTTTCATGTGGACATATTATGCTGTCGCCCCTGTCCGCCCGGAATGGCCGCCGTTTGTAAGCGAATGATGTGAAAATATGTCAAGGTTGTGGACCGTATAGAGGTCACAATTTTGAACTGATTTTGATGTAACTTAACAAGTATGTTTATAACCCATAGATCTTGGTTCCTTTCTATATTTGCGCCCATCGGATCGTAACTTCCTGAATTATGGCCCTGATTGTCCGAAAAATCGACCTTTTTAGCTTGTGGTCCCTCTGGAGGTCGAAATTATTATCCGATTTAAAAAAAAAACGTTTGATTATATCACTGTTACATGGTAATGAAGGTTGAGTTTGAATTTCGTGAAAATCGGACCAAAATTGACAGACAAAATGGCCGCCGTTTGTACGCGAATAGTGTGAAAATATGTTATATCAAGGTTGTGGACCCTATAGAGATCACAATTTTAATTCGATTTTAATGAAACTTGACATGTATGTTGATAACCCAAAGATATTGGTTCCTGTCGATATCCAGGCACATCCGACCGTAACTTCCTGAATTATGGCCCCTGATTGTCCGAAAAATTGCCCTTTTTAGCTTGTCAAAATTATTATCCGATTTAACAAAAACCGTTTGATTATATTATGGTAATGAAGAATGAGTTCAAATTTTGTGAAAATCAGACCAAAATTGTCGGAAAAAATGGCCGCCGTTTGTACGCGAATAGTGTGAAAGTATGTTATATCAAGGTTGTGGACCCTATAGAGGTCCCAATTTTAATTCGATTTTGATGAAACTAGAAACACATGTTTATAACCTAAAGATCGTGGCTCCATTGCATATTTGCGCATATCGGATTGTAACTTCCTGAATTATGGCCCCTGAGTGTACAAAAAAATCGCCTTTATTAGCTTGTGGGCCTTCTGGAGGTCACAATTATTGCCTGATTTAAAAAAAACCGTTTGATTATCTCACCGTTAAAGGGTAATCTAGGCTGAGTTTGAATTTCGTGAAAATCGGTCAAAATTGACAAACAAAATGGTCGCCGTTTGTACGCGAATGATGTAAAAAAAATATGGTATATCAAGGTTGTGGACCCTATAGAGGTCACAATTTTAATTCGATTTTGATGAAACTTGAAATACATGTTTATAACTCAAAGTTCTTGGTTCCTTTCGATATTTGCGCATATCAAATTGTAACTTCCTGAATTATGGCCCCTGATTGTACAAGAAATCATGTTTTTTTTACCTTGTGGATCCTATGGAGGTCACAATTTTATTCCGATATAGTCAAACCGTTTGACTATATCCCTGTTACACATTAAATGTTTCGTATACTAAATGTTAGCATGGGGCAGAACTTTATAAAAACCAGACAATTTCTAATGATTTTCTGATAGTTACTTAAAGGAGCTAAATGTACCCAAATGGGTTGCAACGCCTAAATTAATCTTATATGAATGTATATAAACTGATTTACATTCATTCATTTCCGTCTTTACTCTATTTTCAAATCAGTTATGTTCGGCGAAATACGCCTGAAGTCCCAATAGCATGCCGATCTCTAGCGTGTGGTTATTCCAGTCTACATTATTGCGTATGCTCTCCATGCGTCACCGTCTAGCCTCGTTCTCCAAGTCCCGTGTTAAAAATGGGCCTGAAACGGAATATGTTACACGATTCGTGTACCAATGATAATTTTTTTATTTCGTCTTCAATATTGGATATCAGAAGCCAATCTTTTCCCGGTAAGATCACAACATCAATGTTAAATTAAATTGGCAAATAATTTGTGTTTTCATTGTCGTAGATTTTCGATGCAATTGAGTTAGAGACTTAGCTACTTTACTATGCGACAACTCTTGTTGACTACCCGCACGATTTAGCTGCTGTGTGGGTGTATGTTTCGTTGCCTGGCAACCTATTTTTTATGTAAATTATTAACTTGCGATTATGTTCAAATCCATTGAAAATCACAGCCACCCAGTGGTTTAGAGAGCTGATTATGGACTTAGAGTGTGAATAAATATCTATTGTTTTATATAACATTGAGGCCAAACAGAAGATCTGTATTAGGCAGATTTAGGTCTTACATACTGTATATTTAAATAGTATATTGACCTTATTTAATATAGATGCACCTGTTACCAAAATAGCACCACCACGACAGCCAGTGCTAGCTTTTGATGGTGGGATGAGTCACGTGAAAGGGACAATTATAATAAAATGTAATGCAACATCTACAACAAAACCAGATAACCTCCAACTACCCATGGTTTATTCCTGGTTTAAAAATGGAATGTACTGGAATTTATCTAAGAGTTGTATTCTGAACACCACAGATATTGATTTAAGTTATAATGATGATGTAATACACTGCGTGGCTACTGATGATCCTGGTTGTGGATCAGCCTTACAAGATTTACACCCCTCGTCTAATGTACAAACAAGTAAGTACATACCACTACAGACCCAATCACTTAATTTGAGATATGCGTATGTCGGCTGTGGTGTTTGTATACTAGTGTCCCGTGAGTAGGTTTGCCGTGTGTAATTGTTTGTCGTGCGTTCATCTCGACTTACTATACTCGACTTACTAGGTTACTTGTACCTCGTAAGTAAATTAATTTGTTACTGGCATTAAGTAGGTAAATAAACTGGTTACATGCACCAAGTAGGTAAATAAACTGGTTACCTGTACCGAGTAAGTAAATACACTGATTACAGGTACCATAATACTATACCTTGACAATGAAAGATATTGAACATAATATTGGTGCTTATCATTATCTTATTTATGGTAGATTGATTCGGCTATGTTGCAGCGTTTATATGCAATAAGTCACTACAAGCAATCCAAGATTGTACGTTCGAACGTCAATAGCTGACAATTCTGACAAATTGATTTTTTAATTTCTTTAGTAGCTTTGTATTATAACTATAAACATTTCATCATATATGAAGATTCTGTTTATGATTTTTAAGTATGATTGGGTACCACACATGGCAAGCAGAAAACGTTGGATTATGTAATATTTAGCATGTAATTCGGGTCTATACCAGAAACAGTCTACTATTGATATTAGATTTCAACCAATGATCTTTCTTTTAAACAGTAAAAAGAGATTCCAGATGTGAACAAGTTTTGGGTATTTCTAACAATTTTACCATACGTATGGAATGTGAGTATTAAATTTTAAAGGAGCTTATATCGCTAATATTTGGGACCTAGAAGTTGACACAAACGGGTCACAACGCATAGTGTAATCAGATTGTATATGAACTCATTTACATTCAAACCTTTCCATCTTTACTCAAATTTCAAATCAGTTACGTTCGGCGAAATACCTCCGAAATCTCAATGGAATTAACAATCTTTAGCGTCTGGTTATTCCAGTCTACATAACGTATAGTCGCCAGATAAGAATGCATGGAATATGCTTAGCCTCGTTCTTCAAGTCCCTTGATAAAAATGGGCTTGAAACACATTATGGTGCAGGATTTGTCTTAAATATTGGATATATTTTCGCGGTAATATCACAACATCAATGCTGTTGATTTAAATTGACAAATAATTCGTGTTTTCAATGTCGATGAATTTGGGTGGTATTGAGTTAAAAGACTTAGCTAATTTAAGATAGACTATCTAGATGTATAGTTAGTCATTTAATATGTACTACTGGTTGTTTTAATCCTTACATACTTGACAATGTAAGGAATATCATCACCCTTGCCCCTACCCATACCCATCAACAGATAAACTTCTTTTAAACAATGCTTGAGAGCAGATTCATCATGACAACGAAGAACAACCTCCGAACAAAGTTGACAGCCATCTAATCTGTCAAAATATAGCGAAGTTTTTATGATTTTTCACTCGTAAACAACTTTATCGGCACGAAAAACATCAAAGACAAAATTCGAAAATGTGACATTTTCAAATAACAATATTTCGACCTTGATCCTGGCTATACAGAAATGTATTCATTTTGGAAATAGGAGACATATTCTCCAAACTACGGCCTATTTCTTTCATTTACGTGCTAGTTAATGTCGATTTTTCACCGTTTCTCATATTCAGTTCGAAATGGTGACCATCACGTGACCGAAATCAAAAGTCTGATCCGATTGATTTTTAGGCAATCCTTCAAGGATTCCGAAAATGTAACTCCCATGACTGTAAGTAAAATATCACGTTTCAAGATGGCGGCACTTCCGTTTCAAATCAGTATTTGCGTATCTAGTATCCATATAAAAAATCAAGTTATTCTGACCTGTATTTCTTCGATTTTTTTTAAACTTTGATCCTTAATTTCACCAAGGGGAGATAATTTTAAAAATTTCTAAGGACATCTTTAAAGTTGCATCGGTAAGATCTACTTACATACTAAATTTCAAGAAGTTGTCAAGTTGGTCTCAGCTTCCGGTTCGAAATCACAGCGACGAATTTACGAAACTCTGAAACTGCAGTTGAAAATTATTTTTGTCAATGTACTCACAGAAAAAAGAATTAGTAAAATAGGTTAAATAGTCACAGAGTTACAGTAATGCAGGTCAAATTCATTCGTCCGATTTGCAGGAAACACATGTTGACTTTAAGAGAAAGACCTCTAAACATGCTCCAAATTGTAAAAATACGACTTTTTGGATTTTCAATCTCTTTTTTTCGGCTACCCCGGACATTTAAAAAAAATGATACAATGATTTCACACAACAGGCTAGCTATTAGACTCTCGATTGACAAGAGTTTCATCGCCCTCCCTTCATTATAACCGAAGTTATCGTACCCTAATAAATCAACAATTCAGCTTGCTTATCTCTTATTATCCTAGGCAGAAAATGCTCATCTTTGAACTCACTCAAGACAGTGACTTAGTGAACGTCTACACCAAGTTTGATCATTCTAGCTCAATTAGACGGAGGGTTATTGTGTTCTAAATTCTCGGCCCTTCAAATTGCTTCTATTTTTCATATTCACTTCAAAATGGCGATCATCAATTGAACTAAATCAAAATTCTACTCACAACGTTTTTTAGGCCATCATTCAAGGATTCAGAAAATATAACTCCCGTGTCTGTAAGTAAAATAGCAAAAGGCCTTAGGGATTTTTCACGTTACAAGAAGGTGGCACTTCCGGTTCGATCTACAAACTTCATATTTTGTGTACGAATCAGTAATTACTTGTCTAGTATCGAAAAAAAATTAGGTCATTGTCAGTTTTTTCGTTTGTAAAATTCGGTGATTTCGGATTCGTAAAACGTTTCGAAAATATATTTAAACAACGTTCGCACCCCATTTTTTTTTTGGGGGGGGGGGGTAGGTCAACAACGAAGACGATAACGGCTTATCCACAACCATACATTTCACAAAATTCACTCATTACCCCAGTAGGAACTGGGAGACAACATATTCATTTTGTTTTGTTAAACACAACCAAACCTCACCACTATTACCTCATACTTACAGTTTTTATTATAAACGTGGAAATATTGTGTCAATGTTCACAATGAAGGTGGAAATCTGAGACTATGTAATAATTTTAAAGGTATTTAACGAATTGGTTTCAATAAATATCCAAATGCTATTCATAGTCGGGTGTTGGGATGGCCTAGTGTGCCGCGTTTCGACCTCTAGCTGGCCGGTCACCTTGCGGCTGAGGTTTCGATGACTGGTATGAGCGTATGTGGCATGGAGATAGGGGCGCCTTCTCAACCTCGTGGGTTTCCCCCGGACACTCCGGTTTCCTCCCACTGCTAAAGACCCCTACGCGCAAGCGAATTATTGAAATAAAACTGAACCATGAGATGGTCCCGAAATGACCTAGTTTGTGTCGAGTGTACGTTTAACCCGATTGTTGTCCACCAGCAGAAATCCCAATGTCAAGTGATGACGTCGCTTTAGTTGACGTTGGTGAAATGATAATATTACTAAGGGAGGTAACTGGGCGTCCTAGACCTTCACTAGAAGTGGAATCGATGATATTACCAGTAGGAGTCAACAACCATCCCCGATATATTAATTATTCGCTGATTAATACAATTAAACCACATCCTTACAATCTTAGTTTTTCGTACATGTTGTTACCAAACATTATCTTGGCAAATACTGTATTTACTTAAAGAACAAGTATGGAGGTGAGCTGATTTGTCACACACTTATACAGGGTTCGTACTTATTATTGTGGTAAATTACAGAGATATTCCATATTAACTTAATTGGCGATTATAAACCGAAAGACAAGGAGGCAGATAACAACACTTCTTTCCATCTCCATATGTAGGATTGAAACCACGCCTCTTGACCTAAAGTGAGAATGGCACTGACCTTGAATCAGGTGACTGCATTGCAAATTTGCAAGAAACGCTTGCATTTAAACAATTGGAGAAAGATCAAAATATATGTCATTTGAAGACGCTGTAGACCTAACATAACCCACCAACAAACCTTAAATTATCAAAAAGAAAATGAAACCTATTGAATCTTTACAGAAAACTATGCCTATAAATATAACAGTTTAACCGTTATCGCATACATATACAGCGCAATAATTACATAAACCTGACGTTCAGGAAAAAAGTTCTGAAAAATAAAAAAATATTTCCCGTTTAGCAATTATTTTTAAATAAAGGGTTACATTTTTATGTTATAGATACCAATGATGTGATTAATACTTCTACTGGAATTATTATTATCATGTTTGTTATTGGATCATTTTTATTATTAGCTTTTTTTATATTTGGTTTAATTTTGGTCAAGAAATGTTATAATAGTAAGTGAGATATATTTTCATAATAAGATACATTGATCAAAAGAACAAAGGGGATGCTCGATTCACAGTCCAGAACGTCCCTAATCGACAGAATCACAATCGAGTGACGCGGAATTCAGTCCTGTCACAGTTCTCCCAGTCCCGACAGCTGAGGTGGAGTGAGTAGAATCATGACGTATTCCTAGGTAAAAAAATATGTTTCGGCTGTCATGATTGGTTGAGATATTTTTTATACAGTCGACGCATGCGTTGCACTCCGAAATTCTCCTTTTCACTCGATTGACACCAGTTACATTCCAATAAGAAGTCCGACAACTCTTAACTGTAATAATATGTGGTTTAAACGTCCTACTATTTTCTTCTACTGAGCTAATGAAGACGGGCATATTGTGTTATCAAATTTTGATCAGGTACAAAATTCGCTGAAACACTGTCAGGCCTTTTTTCGAAAAGGCTACCATCTTTATTCGATTCACATTGTTTATGTGTAGGCCTAATTGTTAGTTTATCAAAAGAATTATCTTCATTACATGTATTAACAGTTTCTCGAACAGTCCTGTCAACATTATATGTTGTATTACATGTACATGCTTCAGAAGAAATTATATCTTTATTATCAACAACAGTATCTTTAACTTTCACATTAGAGTCTGCAGTATTTTCTTTAACTTTGCCTCCAACACTAGAAGCATCATCCTTCGACGATGTAGCATACCGTTCATATAGTTTCGATTTTCCTTTTGAAATGGCTAATTCTGTTTTCAAGTCTAGTTCCTTTTCAACAAATTCTAATTCTAGCCTTTTAGCTTCAATGTCTTTTCTTTGTCTTAATGCCTCCAATTTAGCTGAGAGTTCTAAATTCTTTCTTTCTTCTTGAAACTTTAATGAGGAAATATCACTACGATGCGACGAACTATGATGTGAAGAACTACGATGTGAAGAACGATGACTCGAACGAACAGATTTTTCTTTCGCACATACAGGTTTTGTGGGTGTGGCTATGCCTTCAGTTTGAACAAACCAATTTTTAGTTGAGGACATAAAGTTTGATAAATACACATCACGATCTTCAAAGAAATCGTCATAATACGCGGCTCTCTCTTCATTAGATAAATGTAAACAATAAGCATCATGACAGCTTAAGTATTTATCATAGAGAGTCATCCATTCAGAGTAGTGCTTTCGAACAGTCACAATCTCTGCATTATCAAAAATCAGTTGATTAATGTCTTTTACACCTCTGTTCAAACCTTTAAACAGTGTATTTACCGGTTCTGGATTCTGTACATTTATTTCACTATCAACACAACTGTCAGTGTCACTTGACTTGTGATCTCCAGCACCAGTAGACTGCATGTTGAACAACTAACACGTCAATGATGTAGGGCACAAACAACAATGCACCAAAACTCGTTGAACATTATTTATTTGGTAACAGTGTAGCACATCTCATCATAATCTTATACAGTTAATTGACCTTTCAAAATACTAATAATACTATTCACAGTTGGTCGATCTTTCAAAAGACTAGAAGTTGTGAGACGTAGTGGTGAACTGGTGATTAACGAAGTGGTGATTGACTGAAAGAATAAATATAACTCCAATCAAGCACCTGATAATAATTAATAATAAACTATCTTAATAATAAAGAAACATAAAATAATTGTATCATCGAGGGCATTGAGTTATCTGGGACCTGCACAACCACGTGAGAAAAAAGTCATGCATGTCGACTTCGAAGACGGCGAATAATTACAATATTATTATGACTATAACATTTTACAAAACTTATGAATAACATTAAACAATAACTTAATATGCTGTGGTAATTCATCCTACCGTGTTTTATGCCCTCCAAGCATTGCAAAACTGGTGCTGAAGACCACGCTTGTTAAGCGAACGAGTTGTCAAGTAAAAAACAGTCTCCTACATCCAGACTTAAATTAACTAAACTAAAACAATGACAAGCTTGGTTAACCTAGTCTACCTTCATGCTTCCAGTTGACTAAAATTTATGCATTCTAATATTCAAATATTGTGGAACGAAACAAATATAAACGAAATATATAAAAATACAATTAAAGTGATAATTTGCATCTTACATTCGTTATTTGGTCGTGGTCACGGGGTAATGATGGAACTTGGAAATTTACCTATTATTACTATCAGACATTGAGGTTTTGTGTCTTGGAAAAACATATATTATAGATGGTCCATATGGTACAGCATTAAACTATGCCGATAAAACAATATAATTATATAGATGGAATGGATGCTATAATATTAATCTGCGATGATCAAACATTATAATTTTATTACAGATGGACCATATGATACAACATTAACCTATGGTAGTACAACTCTAAAACCCGGTTATGAAATACAGAAACGTATAGGAGAAGCATTATCAGTTAATTGTATGAGTGATTGCAATCCAGCATGTAATATCAGTTGGTATAAAGATGAGAAGGTGCTGAGTTATAATTCACAACTCAATCTACTAGATCTACAAGAATCAGATGACGGTGTTTATACATGCATAGTATATAATATACATGGTACCAGGGATATCTCTTTTATTCTAGATCTACCCTGTAAGTAATTTATTGAATATTCAGTTACTAAGTTATCCAGTATGTTTCTTCGAAACTATTTAACTTTTAAAATTAACACTGGCCTTGTTCTTTAATATATGTAAAAGGTTGGAGTGATTGTGTGCATTGCTGAAAGGTCAAAATGGCATCACAATTTTGTTCTACAATGTACGATTGCATATGTACGATTTGTCGCCATACATATAAATTTTATCTTGATAAACTAGATAAAACACAACACAAACAAAATTGACCACTACAATCTGATAACAACAGATTTGTTGCGCATTCCAATATATTTTTGGGTTGGTCTATTAAACATACATTATGGGAGAGCAAAAACAGACTTTTGTCGGTCTTCCTTTGGGCCTCAGAAGTCATAGAAATTATAAATTAGATCTTTATTTAAACAACAAGCCTAAAATGAACTATGTAGACCCACGGATGGCTTGGATTGGGCTCGGATTAAAACAGGATTTCGTTGACTGATTTAATCACTATGGCGTCGTGGGCGGGGCTTCTCTGTGACGTTGACGTCATCATACTTCCGGACTGTTTTCTATTCGTCTGCTTAGGGAGTCGCTTAGGCCTACCTGAAGTACAAAAGAGTACACGCAGGCAACGCAAGAAGTCGGCTATTTATTATAATTTATTTACAATACTGCTTCGTTGATTCGGCCCATTCCTTTCAAACTTTAATATCCTATCGCAGACTTTCTCTTCTTATCTATATATTAAAATCTTAATTCTAATTTATAGTAAAAAATAAATGTATACGAATTGAATTGCAGTCCTGTCTCAAACCGAATACGCTATTAGTACTAGTCATTGTAAACATTACTTGATAATCGAGACTATATAGGTGGAGTTAACGCCTGTCAATCAACAATCGGCCATAATGGGAAAAGGGTGTCGATGAATTTAACTCCCATTTCTAGTAAAAAAATTATAGTGGTAACAACTTTGTTCAGGATAAAGTAATTTGACTGAAATTTTCAATATATTCTTGTTTCAGCATCTATTTTTGAACTGTTATAGCAAGAATGGCTAACTCCTTGTAAAAATCTCCCATAATGTATCTTTAAAGAATCTTCATCATGTAAATATTATTGATGTACCAATTTATCATATTGTATCTTTCTTAGAATATTTTCACCTTTGTTTATCCACCCCCCCCCCCACATACACACACGCCCACTTTTAGTATGTAGTATGTATCCAGTAGATATGGTACAAGGGTTAATCAGCGAAATGGATGTATGAGATGTGTTGTTGACGTTTGGGAAAGTAGACGAGGGAGTGTAGGGAGTGATGGCTAGATGTATTATGAATGGTTAGAGTGGCTGTGGTGTTACGGTGAAATACTATGCCGCCACCGTAACACCACAGCTTTATGATTTGTTAGACAGGAGTGATGTAATAAGTGCGACAATAATAAATAACATATTTCTGATTTTATTGTCGTCTTTTCCCACTTGCACTGGTTGTACGACATTTTGAAACTAGCTGACGAAGACAGCTCGGGCGGCGATTGCTCGACTCCGGGCTGCTCTGTCAGTATCTAACAAACGCATTTAGTTCGCGTACAACTTTTAACGAGAGTTGCCAGGCAACGAAACATACGCCCACAGCAGCTAAATCGTCCGGGCAGTAAACAAGGGTTGTCGCATATTTTACTTTTTTCGGTATTGAAACATTTATAATACACTAAAATATGATTATTAAAGTCAATCGGTTATTAACTTTTTGAAGTGATCAAGGGCCATAACTCTGACAGTAATTATCGGAAATTGCTGAAAATCAATGGGCTTCTTCGTCACATGACCTAAACTCTGTGTATAAATTTAAAGTCAATCGGATATTAACTTTGGCCTCTAGAGCATTCACAAGAATTTACGAAGTGATCAAGGGCCATAACTCTGACAGTAATTATCGGAAATTGCTGAAAATCAATAGGATTCTTCGCTTCATGACCTTAAACACTGTGTATAAATTTAAAGTGAAATCGGATATTAACTTTGGCCTCTAGAACATCCACAAGATTTTTTGAAGTGATCAAGGGCCATAACTCTGACAGTAATTATCGGAAATCACTGAAAATCAATAGGCTTATTCGTCTCATGACCTTGAACACTGTGTATAAATTTAAAGTCAATCGGATATTAACGTTGGCCTCTAGAGCATCCACAAGAATTTTTGAAGTGATCAAGGGCCATAACTCAAACAGCAATTATCGGAAATCGCTGAAAATCAGTAGGCTTCTTCGTCTCATGACCTTAAACACCGTGTATAAATTTAAAGTTAATCGGTTATTAACTTTAGCCTCTAGAGCGTCAACAAGATTTTTTGAAGTGATCAACTGCCATAACTCTGACAGTAATTATCGGAAATTGCTAAAAATCAATAGGCTTCTTTGTCTCATGACCTTAAACACCTTATAAATTTAAAGTCAATTGGATATTAACTTTAGCCTCTGGATCGTCCACAAGCAATTGTGGACGCCGGACCGACGGGCTTACAGCACTTACTACACTCGTCACTAGGCTTCCTATACATATTATAATATTCAATTTACACCCTTTTTAATGAACACACCTTGTCTAGAGTTATAATCCGAATGTTATTTTTTTTTATCGACATTCGTAGGTATTTACCTTGTTTGCTAGATTTTTATACGGCAAACGCATAAAACCTTGACCTATTACTCAGTGATAAACTTCCGCTGCTAAAAGAGTTCTCGCCTTTTATTATGAGTATCATGTGCGGCAGGTTACTTTGCTTCTAAAATCGCTGTTCTCCGTTCCAAAAAATACAAAAGTAATTTTCTACCAGACAACCATGGTTCTATTCACCGAGACTAGATAATTTCTCTCGGTGTAAGGATATTATCGCTATGAATAAATTCATACACTGTTGAGAAAATAATACCGTTGGTTTGTTTTGCAACAAATATGAACGGTCTTCAGACATTCGGTTTATAATTAGCGATACACAGGTACAGTGGCAAGTGTTATGCTTCACAGAATAATAACTCAAAAGTACCTACGCGCGAAATCCCAGATTTTGGTACACGTAAAACAAAAAAAATAGTGCCCGTGCGCGTGCCAGTAATAGAAAAACTAAGAGTTCGCGCATAAAAAATGCACGAACGTACCAGGCGCGATGTCATCTAGTGTATTAATGTTCAGAACGAAGATGTTTTGATTTGTTCTTTTTGCCAGATGCCCCGGAAGAAACTGTTGGTCGAGGTGTTATTGATATACCTGTTGCTGTGGGTCAGAACGTCAGTACAACGAAGACGATAACGGCTTATCCACAACCATACATTTCACAAAATTCACTCATTACCCCAGTAGGAACTGAGAGACAGCATATTCATTTTGTTTTGTTAAACACAACCAAACCTCACCACTATTACCTCATACTTACAGTTTTTATTATAAACGTGGACTATCTTGGGAAATATTGTGTCAATGTTCAGAATGAAGGTGGAAATCTGAGACTGTCTATGTAATGATTTTAAAGGTATTTAACGAATTGGTTTCCCTACATATCCAAATGCTATTCATAGTATAATATTATGTATGCAATGATTTTATGTTTACCTTTAATTTACCCTTACTTTATTTATAGACCCTGATTGTTGTCCACCAGCAGAAATCCCAATGCCAAGTGATGACGTCGCTTTAGTTGACGTTGGTGAAATGATAATATTACTAAGGGAGGTAACTGGGCGTCCTAGACCTTCACTAGAAGTGGAATCGATGATATCACCAGTAGGAGTCAACAAGCATCCCCGATATATTAATTATTCGCTGATTAATACAATTAAACCACACCATTACAATCTTAGTCTTTCTGTACATGTTGTTACCAAACATTATCTTGGTAAATACTGTATTTACTTAAAGAACAAGTATGGAGGCGTGCTGGTTTGTCACACACTTATACAGGGTTCGTACTTATTATTGTAGTAAATTACAGAGATATTCCATATTAACTTAATTGGCGATTATAAACCGAAAGTCCAGGGGGCAGATAACCGCACTTCTTTCCATTTCCATATGTAGGATTGAAACCACGCCTCTTGACCTAAAGTGAGAATGGCACTGACCTTGAATCAGGTGACTGCATTGCAAATTTGCAAGACGCGCTTGCATTTAAACAATTGGAGAAAGATCAAAATATATGTCATTTGAAGATATTGTAGACCTAACATAACCCACCAACAAACCTTAAATTATCAAAAAGAAAATGAAACCATTTGAATCTTTACAGAAAACGATGCCTATAAATATAACAGTTTAACCGCTATCGCATCACATACGGCCTAACTTCCTATACATATACAGAGCAATAATTACATAAACCTGACGTTCAGGACAAAAGTTTTGACAATAAAAAACTATTTTCCCGGTTTAACAATTATTTTTAAATAAAGGGTTACATTTTTATATTATAGCTACCAATGATGTGATTAATACTTCTACTGGAATTACTATTATCATTATTGTTATTGGATCATTTTTATTATTAGCTGTTTTTATAATTGGTTTAATTTTGGTGAAGAAATGTTATAATAGTAAGTGATACATATTCTCATAATAAGATACATTGATCTAAAGAACAAAGTTACATTCCAATAAGAAGTCCGACAACTCTTAATTGTAATACTATGTGGTTTAACGTCCTACTGTTTTCTTCTACTGAGCTAATGAAGACGGGCATATTATACCATGCAGTGTTATATGGGGAGATTCTTATTTCGAATTCCAACTATTTATACCTTGTCCCTTACCAGACTCTGCACCCTACGCCACTGACAAGGCGAAACCATTCCGGAAAATCCCGATAAACTTCTCGGCCAATGCACGGATCGAACACGGCGCCTCCAAGTTTAATTCACTCGGTAGTTATTACTTTCCCTCAACTGAAAAATGCTTATCTTTGTTATCGCCCGGCAAATATTGATATAATTCAAACTTTTTACAGGCATTGCTCCGAATACAAGAACCATTCCTCTTGAACATTATTATGACCAAGTGACTGAGAATCTTTAAGTACCCCTTCAACGCAAGTATCGTCCGATTATGCACGCCCAGATTCATTAATTGTCCACAGACTACGAGACAACAATCAGCAAGAAAATCTAACTGATGAGGTCGAAGATGATGGTGATAATGAAAATACTGGTGATGATGATTTTAATGATAACAATTCAGTTTCCCTGTGCATGAACTCTTCCACAAAAGTACCAAATGCCTATGAAATACTCAATAAAAATACTCGTATCACACAACTCAGTTTTTGCAAGAAACTTAAATGGTAAACCACAGAATGTTGATCACACTTCCCCACAATCCATCTCAACAGCATCCAGGATATAATACGATAAGAAGACTTATTAGAATTATCAGATATTGATAGATATTAAAGATTATTCTTGTTCCATGTTTCGTAAAAAAAGTTGTCTTGATTATCCCAGCCTGTCAATTAGACGTAGAATGATCGGTAGACTGGTTAAGCGAGACTAAATTCAAAACAAGGGCACATAACCTATCTTTTACTCAAATGTGTCTGGATGTTATAGACGCCACCCAAACCATTTTTCAGTATTATTTATGTTATTTTTTTATGTATGGTTAAATGGTCATAGCTTATTAAGTACAACATGGTCGTTTATTTAGTGACTATAAATGTGTGAAACAGATTTAAAGCTTGGTAAATATATTAGTATTGTGGTGTAATTGTTGAGATATTTGGAGATATTCATTTGGGGTGGGTCACCCTACCTTTAAACATATTTTTTATTGAAAGTAAATACAGACTGGCTAATTCCAGCAATAATCAAACAAATTAACATTACCAATTTATTAAGTCAAGTTTTTCAATGTAAGATATTCACTGGTGATAATGTCTTCAAATAAATGAGCACTTTAGAAACATCCCATGTTTTTACATAACGACACACAAGTGGCCTAAGATTATACACTCCTTTAAGGAACCGAACAACCACAGGATGAGCTCCAGCTGAAAATCCTTCAATAATAATCCCCAAGTGTTTATTGTGCTATAGCCTAAATCACATTCATATAAGTGAGTCAAATATTGAAGTACAACATCTAAAGTAACTTGAATCGGATTAATCTCACTTTGACAACAGAATGCCGTATATCTTTTAATGTAGGAAGAATACTGTTTCTGAGTTCCCGGTCTCCATGAGGATAAAATGATATTGCTTTTCTAGAAATGTTTTGTTCGTATACAATTTCCTGATACACGACATGCCATAAGAGCCAGTTTCTTTTGAAGAGAATGCTTTTTGTCTGATTGCTGTACTGTTAATAAATTGTCTTTTAATGGAGGAACCACTGGATGATCCACCAACAGTTGGAGTAGTTCAGAATACCAGCTTTGGGTTGGCCAAATCGGTATAACCAGAATGCTTTCTCCTTGATCTCTTCTCAGTCTCTGGATGCAACGAGCAATCAGACAAACAGGGGGAAAAGCATAAAAATATATATTAGCCCATGAGTTAGAAAAAGCATTAACATATTCACTGTCTGGATCTGACTTCAAAGACACAAATCTATCAAAATGTTCATTCACTCTAGAGGCAAACATATCAATTTCTGGCAATCCTTAAAGCTCTACTATAGAATTAAACACATTAGTGTACAATTTCCATTCAACATTTTCATTAAAATTTCTACTTTCGATGTCTGCTATATTTTACTACATAATTGGCTGACAGCCTAATTTTCCTATTGATACACCGCCCCCAAATATCATAAGCAATATCATTACATTGCAAAGAATTTATGCCACCCATGTTAGTAATATATGCAATGGCACGTGTGTTATCAATTTTCAAACCAACATGTACACCTTTGTCTTTGCAAAAAGATTTAATTGCATAAAAAAACTGCCAATAATTCAAGATAGTTAATTTCGTGGCATTTTTCGGAATCTGTCCACCTTCCACCTATTTTATACCCATTACACACAGAACCCCAGCCTTCAGTCTACCAGCTTCAAAACTCATTGATAACTTATTATGATCTACAGAAAACATACCAACCTGATCTAATTCTTCTTTGTCCTGCGATGCCAGGCTTTGAACTTTTTTTGGATCAGTAGTTTCATTGTCAGACTGGTCATAATTACTATGGTAGGTAAAACCTCTTCCTAAACTACCTCTGGGTTGACGATTACCTCTAATTCGGCCACCCCTATAGCTTCCTCTACCTCTGAATCCACCTCTAAATCTACCTCTATTGCCAGGAGTCCAACCTAAACCACCTGATCTTCTTATCTTATTTCCAACTTTATTTACTGAATCTATATCAGATACATTTTTAGAGACATCATCACCATAAAGGTAAGTAGTAAACGGTATGTAGGATGAAGCAAGATGAACATACTGTGGGCTCAAATCAGGTTTATGCATTTCACGTCTGTGTAAGTTGGTGGCACGATTACAATGACCAAGTAAACCTAGAGCGTCAGTTCCGATATAGATAGATTGAAGTTCGTCAATTTTAGAACTATTTCTCAAAATATTCAATTTTTTCAACATTTTGGTATCAGACAAGCAGTCTTAACAATGATATTTTGTTTGAACTGAACACAATTTTCTTCTGATTTAGTTAATATTCTGGCCTGTTAATATTCTTGATAATTTCGCCAAACCCGACCTGAACAAATTATTAACCATCTCAGCTAACTCTTTATCAACCGGTTCATCAACCTTTTTCCTTTATTTTGTATTTATCACTTAAATTCTTAAACATCGAAATCTCAGAATCATCTTGAGATCTTTGCTTTTTTGTAGGGGGTTCATTATTATTATCATCCTTGTCCGTCTGAACATTGTCCTCAACAATGTTTTCCCCTTCAGATTCATATTTTCACCCTTTTAGAATTGGTTATTTCTTTTTTATCGATTAGTACAGACCGGAACCTTTGCAGCCTCCTTCTTGCTACTCGTTTTATTAGAAGACAGACTCGAAACAGACCCAGCAGACAAGGCCAGCCCTGACAACATGGCGTCGGCCATATTGGTAAACAAACAATCTCCGCAACGAAAACTATACTACAGAATTTTTTTTTAAATAAACTGAACTGCTGTCGGTAAAAATAAGTTGTTAAAAAACAACAGTCATTGACTATTTATATAAAAAGTCACACTCTGGTCAAACCCACGTGCTACCAGTACGAAAATAAAGAGCACACTGAAGTCGCACATGCGCAGCACGCATCTCTTATCTGAAACTGGAAGTGTCATTACGATATAGAATTAGTCGGTGAATCGACGTCCCAGAGAAAAGTACTACGGGGTTGAGATATTATAGCTTAATCTACGTCCTTGAAGCCGAATATAATATACCAGCAGATATATTTAGGAGATAACACTTCCTGTTTCGCATTAAGGGAGGTTATGGCCACAGATCACTAATTATTCCCCCATTGATTTAATGTTACATTAATTCTCGTCTCTTAGACCGGCTGTAACTTTTTCCCAAATATTCGTTGGGTAGAACGCTTTCTGCCACAGATGGAGCAACATGTGGCAAACTCTTGCCCAAAAGCATGTATGAGGTTCACCATGAAAAACTTGAGATACACAAGCTGGAAGTAGAGACAACTAAACAAGCAATTTTCGATCCCCCCCCCCCTACGATTTCAACGTAACCAAAATGACAACTCTTGTATCCTTCCGCCTCAAAATCATGAATATTCACCAAAACCTGGCAGAAAATGTATTTTCAAACCCTTTGTATCGATTCTACACCAAGGTCAACCAAAATCGCCATGCTAAAGTGGGGGGGGGGTGGAGAGAAAGGGAGAGAAAGACTAAAAATAACTTTCGCCCTATATTCGCGGGTAACGGCCCACGAATATTTGGTGATCTGTGTCCTTATTGTCCAGATATTGAATCACAAGAGTGGTGTTATTAAGAGATTGAATCGTAAAATAATGGTCCACTCCTTTCCACCCCGGTCTGAAATTGATGCATAATTGTTTTTGGGTCTAGTTGCATGATCAGCTAATTAAAGTATTATAGTCGATCTTTTCAAATCGGCTAACAATAATATGAAATGGTCGCATGCTCCATCCCTGCAGAACAAAGGGCTGACAAGAACGGTCTAGTCATTCGCATGGCAGTGGGATCCGTGTATACATTCGCGTGCACGCAAAAGATCCGTTGGTTGTTGAAATTCGATATATAGGCCATAGTGCCGCTGCTTAGGCAAAATATCCCTCATAGCAGAATTTACGGTGTATGCCGGCATTCATTAGTCGACTAGGACGTCAAACCTTATTTCATTTTATAGACCTGTGTACATGCAACTTTCCCACATATATTTTTCACGAGGCTCCTGTAAATAGTTAGCGTTTGAAAATGAGTGAGTTGGGCTATTTTCGTTGTTGTTGATTTTACAATTGACCAACAAAGGTGCGACCGTACGTTAGTTGAAACAATACTTATCCATGCATTAAATACACTAAGAAACAACTTCCAATAAATGGAGTAAATTATCTACATTGTATTGGAATACTAAGCTGTTTGTTGGTTTTATATATTTTTGGCATATGAACTTGTGGCCGTTTAAATTTGTACCCACCCCATACACAGATAACGGTACTTCTGTAAAATCTGATGGTGAATTCCTAATCTATTTTCACGAATATAATAGACTGACTAGAAGAAATAAAATCAAAATACCACATTAGTCAAAGAATAGTAATTTTAAAACCTTGTAAAAGGTCTCTCAATTCAAAAGGTTATATCTCGGTCAGTAGTAATGCCGAGTGTTTGACGTTACTTACAACTTTACACGAGTTAGTACGTATGACCAAATGTATTTAAAAACAAATCTCTATTATATTCATTTTTTTATAATTTTGATGGCCTACACTGCATAAACATGTGACCAGTTGTAAGTTGAGGTTCGAGCGGTTTTTGACACTTGATTAACCAATAGGCGTTGGTTTTCTTGTGAGTTACCCATAGTTTCATGCCCCGCACGCCTAGAACTCGCCGTTACATATCATTGACTAATCCCTCACACCATCCAGAACTCGGGTTATATAACTCTCCCATATCCTATTGAAGTTAAAAACAAGTAAAACGAAATTTCAAACCATAAACAAAACGATCTGTGCTTAATCGGATTCTATTTTATTTGTTTGCATATTCTGAGGATGGGCGGGGGCACCTTGGCAAGCACTGGTTCATGTGTCATGGAATGATCAGGTAGGTTAATCCATGCCCCCGAGACTGGCATATTGTAGCATACACACCTTAACGGTGTTTTGTCTTTGATGTTCCATAAGCGATAATAGAGATATTGTGCCGATGATTGGGTAATCAGAGGGTGATATGTGATATCATCCCTGGGACGATATCCCATATCACCCCCTGATGACGTCATATTAAGCAAACACAGCAAATACATTTTAAGACGTAATTAAGACATCAATCCCATTACTAAACTGAATATTGAATTCGGTGGGTATTTCTCGCCGTCCTTTTTTCTAACTTCAACCACAAAGTGTTTTAACCAAAGGTTTAAATCACTATTATCCATGTGTTCAAGACTCTTAGTTATTGTGCTTTCATCATTATGGTGATTGTTCCGCCATATTAACCATGCTTGAAATGTATTAAACGCCCACTTAAAATAACGCAGGTGTATTTTGAGCAGTGGTGGACAACAGTTCACTATTAGTATACTCATTCCAGCAGTGACGTAGCCCTCATGTTAAAACAACACAGGGCGATATTATGTTTATGTTGCTATATGGGGGTATGCTGACCACTCTGCCATGATGAGACCTCTCATGGCTGCTGCCCCGCAAAGACACTATGTCTTACCACAAGCCAAACCAGCCCTCTTTTTGTGACTGGTACAGGCTAGTTTCCTAGGAAACACCTTGTCTACGATATCACCTCAGGTGGAAGTGGACGTTAAACCCCACGAACGAACGAACGAACTCTGCCATTGAAGTAATGTCAATGTGTGTGTCAAATAATACCCCACTCACCCTCGGTTCGATATTAGAAATAGCCATCGACCGTCGGTCTCGGGATATTTCTAATATCAACCTCGTAGTAGGGTATTATTTACTACTTAATCCCGGTGACTTGTAATATATAGTAGTATCATCTACGTCCCCGAGGTCGATGTATAGAAGCTGAATCGGCGTTCCCGAGGATTACATAATGTAGCTTAATCCCCTAGACTGATATATTGAAACATATTCTAAAGCTGCATTTCCTTTAGAACGGGTCCGGACCTGTGCGGGTGCGGATACGGTTCTCTATGCGGCGTCCTGTACGGTTTTTAGAAACGGACCATGTCGCGTTCGGCACGGAAACGCATGCGGAACCGTGTCCGTAAACGCACGTAAGGAAACACAGTTTGGGTAGCCTGCACGGCAAAAAGCTAACAATAGGAAGGGAAATTCCAAATTTCGCCCTTTCTTAGACTCGTGCCATGATGAAAAGAGGACCCTTCCGCTTGAATATCCGCATATAAGGATACACAACCTGCCGTTTGCCATATATGCTCCTGGATCGTTGCCGGACTGGATCCGTGCTAAAGGAAATGCAGCTTTATACTCGAAACTTGTATATCGCAGGTTGTGATCTCTGTCCCATAGTCCCGAAAAGAAGAAGTATCTATGTCCCCTTATGTACGTAAAAGATCCATTGTCAGTTGGAATTCGATGTAAGATTAGGCCGTAGCACTGTATTACGTAAGCCTTTCTTCATTAGCCCGGTTTAGGATCATAACAGTAGGACGTTAAACACCATTTCATTGTGACAAATTTGCATTTCGCCACATGTTCCACATTCCGAAATTTGTATTAACCGCTTTTACCCCTCACCTCATTATACTTACTTTGATTGTGTTGCATACAAAGGCACGATGTCGTATGTTGTAGGCAGTGATGTTTATTTGTAGGGGAAACATTTAATTGTATTTTCCTTACACTGCCTTGGTCATATTTTGTATGTGCCTGAAATACTTTAGTAGTTTTGGGGTTAGGTAGTCAATTTTCATGACAAGTAGGGTTATTAAGGGGAGTTAACTCTATTTTATGATTAAAATATATTTTTACTTATTAATTATTTAAATAAGTATATATTGATATCATTTATATTTCAAAATCTTTAACTATTCGTGATTTAACCAAGTTTAATTAGTTTATGTGAGGCGTGGGTTCGTTTATTTTATTAGATCATATCTAGTTACGGACTTCACCATTCTGATATTTTTAACATATAGTTGTTATACATGTATATGGTTTTATATCGCGTTGTGGGCATACTCTGAGTTTTCATTGATCGTCTATGTTATTCTCTAAGAATACATGCGGTACATTGGTAGTCAGATCACAGACGAATCGATTATATCAGATAAAGCATTACATTGTGAATAAACGAGAGATAACTAGTATCTATGAATTAGGGCAAGGTGGTATTTGTTTTATTATTCTTTCTCAAATAAGAAGGTGAATGCTTGATGTCACCCTTATCGCATGTCTACGTAAAACCGCTCGGGCCATAATCTAATAAAATAGTGTTTTTATTAGTGTTGCGTGTAACATCATTTCATTTCGTTTCATTTCATTTCATAATATATGTGGCTCATCGAAGTAGAATCAACTGCTAAATTTTAAAGTGGTATATTAGATTCCAAATTATACCGCCATAACTTATGTAATTTCTAACTTCTATTCATGTAATCTCCAAACTAAGACAATGTATAACCCAACGGTTTGTTTTGTTCAGTGTAAATTTTAATTCTGTTTCATCTTATTTATATTATTTTAAAAGACATTATGACGTCGTTTGCTGTCGCCGCTGTGTGCTCAAATTGACGATTGGGTACCTAATCGGGACGATATTGGGTTTTTTTGACAGTATGTTATTCAGGCTGTCTAAATGGGATTTTCCTTCTCTCTGGGATGTGACAGTATTTGTTCTTTTAAATCAGGTTCTTAGATGACAACACTGGTATGACTTCTAATAATAGTTTTATTCTTCTTCTTACATATTAGGTACAAACATCGTGATGTAAACGACCGTAGAACTAACTAAAATGGAGGGAGTCGAATGTCTTAGCTTGGCTTAGCACGAGTGTGCTAACTCCAGAAGCTCTCGTCTCGTCTCTAACTCCTAGCCCTGCCTGGACCTCACTCGTATCCATTAGGTATCTTGATCTAGGCACCCGCCTAGCATGGCCTCCTGGACCCGACTGAAGATTCGTTTCTGTTCTGAGTTTATAAACGTATTCGAGACAAAGGAGCTCATTAGACACCTGTCTAATGTATCAAGCATCATATGAAGGTTTAACATTCAATATAGTTTATCAGATAAAGTTAGATAAGACATGCCAACAACAAGTTCTAGTTACGCAATGACATAAGGAATACTACCAAGATCTCCAGCCGAGTGCTGATAGCGACAGGTTTATGTTACAATCACTAACACGTATTTTAATATGGCAGGACGCCTCTATGACATAAGTCATTATGTTATATACCTTTCCCTCTTTTTAGAAAAAAATATGAAATATTTTTTTAAAGCCTTTACAAATTTGAATATAACTACCCTAATCTTAAAAGATAAAAATAACAATAAGAATGAAAAGACATATAAAAACAAACAACACTTGTAAAATGTCGTATACAAAAATGTCTATAAACAAAAAGAAAAGGTAAATGAAACACACACGAATTTAAAAGTTATATATACTTGTAAAATGTCATAATATCCAAAAATGTCTTTAAACAAAATGAAAAGTTCAATGAAAAACACACGAACTTAAAAGTTATATACACACAATCGGTCACACAAGCGAGTCAATGAAAAAAAAACAAACGAGATCCTGGAATCACAAACACAGACTACTCTTATTATTCACATAATGGTGGAATCGCGAACACAAACTACTCTAATTATCTTCTTAGACCGATTATTTGGTGGAATCGCGAACACAAACTACTGTAATTATCTTCTTAGACCGCTACTGCACTGTCGTAGCCAACTGTAGGGGTGGGGTACATATGATGCCCTTCCTCGTTCCAGTAATGTTGAGGGGTCAGAATTTTCCCTGCTCCGTTTAGTTCAGCTCTTGTTATTGACCGGTAGTCTTTTCATTTTCCATACCGTCTGGCAAAACGGCGTGTTATGACATGTGCTATGAAGAGTATTAACTGCCACCCGTGCCGAAGTTTTATCATCTGCTTATCATATATATCATGGAGTGAACTTAATTAATAGTTAATCAAATTAGCAAGTGGAACAGACTTGACTTTAGATAACGATCTAACTATATTTACAATTGAAATTAGGGAGTCATATTGTTTTATCTTAAGAATAATGAATGATCTGAACACATTTAACCAATCTTAAATAAGATATTTTTGAAAGAACTAACGGTTTATCTCTATAATTTTTAAACACAACACAAAACAAGACAAAACGTTCGCTCTTAAATCCGAGCACAACCCTCCTGGGGTTAAACCACTTAACATAAACTTCTCCCGTTACATATCGGGGCATTTCCCATTAAAACTTTGGGGTATTGAAGCTCTCGTCTCGTCTCCGACTCCTAGACCTGACTATAGTACTCCTGAGGTACCATGACTAGGCGCCCGCCTAGCATGGCCTCCTGGACCTGACTATAGTACTCCTGAGGTACCTTAACTAGGCGCCCGCCTAGCATGGCCTCTTGGACCTGACTCAAGATTCGTTTCTGTTCTGAGTTTATAAACGTATTCGAGACAAAGGAGCTCATTAGACACCTGTCTAATGTATCAAGCATCATATGAAGGTTTAACATTCAATATAGTTTATCAGATAAAGTTAGATAAGACATGCCAACAACAAGTTCTAGTTACGCAATGACATAAGGAATACTACCAAGATCTCCAGCCGAGTGCTGATAGCGACAGGTTTATGTTACAATCACTAACACGTATTTTAATATGGCAGGACGCCTCTATGACATAAGTCATTATGTTATAGGGACGATATTGTTGAATCACACGACGCGCTACTCGTCAGGATGAAAGGTTAAAATTGAAAACAACACAGAAGAAGACAACTTTTAGCGGTGTTTACACGACACAATCAATCTATTCGTGGTAAATCTATAAATGGCAACCTATGTTTCCTCCTTAGTAACAATAATATGGTAGTAAGGGGGCGCTTTTCACGCCCGTCTTCGTGTAGTTTTGATGGCCCAGGTTCCAATGCTCCAGGAATTCAGGTTGTCACGTCCGATATATGTCGTTATCTAATAGATCGCAATATGATTGACTTTTGCGTGAGAACTGGTCCTATCCATGCAACAAGCTGACCATTAAACTGGATAACCTGTTCTAATGACGTCAGACTGGTTCCTACGTCACTGTCCTCTTCTGACTTATAGCGAAATTAATACAATATGCTTGCATTCGTATTTCATAATTACATAATTATCTCCAAATTGTTTTCAAATATGAGCGAAGTCTGTGTCACCACAGGCCCGGGACTGTACTTCGGAGTTGATGCTTACGGCTAGCCCCCGGATCCATTCACTCTTTTTGAATTGTGTTTTGTTTGTTTTTCTCTGAGTATGATGTCCTGTCCATATATTTGTTTTGTGTAGAATTGTGTGTGATGCAGTCCCCCTACACTCACTATTAATATGTAAGCCAGAAAAGGAGTGGCGTAGGAGCGAGTGTGGCGTATTAGAGCAGGTTATCCCGTGCCCGTAGCCAGCTCATAAAATTTGAGGTGTTGGGGGGGGGGGGGGCTACGGAATGTTTTAGAGGGGCTGAGGATGTGGCCGGCTAAGAACACAGCTTAGAAATCACCACTTTTGGCGAAATATTTGTGGGAGCTAATTTGATTTTGGGGGACTAAAACTCCACCCCCATACCCCTCCCCCCGGGGCTACAGACCCGGGTTATCCAGTCTAGCTATCCATGTGACCATTTGGTTGATGAATTGGTTGGATGCGACTGTTACAAGGGACGGTTGTATGGATTGGTTGCATCGTGTAAACGCCGCTTAAAGCTACAGTTTTGTAATGACTATTTTTCAATTTGGAGCGCAGCATCGTGGTCATGAGTGTCCATGACAGACTGTGTCATGTTTGCTAAATCTTCACATCAACTAGAACACCGGTTATATAACAACTCTTCCAGATCCTAGTTTAGTGAACACAAGTAAAAGGAAATGTTGATCTATAAAAAACGAAACGAAATATGATCCGTGTTTTTAATCAGGTTGTAATATTCTATTTTTGAGCTATTATAGAAAGATCGGTTAACTCTTTATCTAAACCTTACAAAAACGCACCTTTAATGTATTAAAATACGAATTAATAACCTCGGACGATATTAGATTCATTATTGTATATTTATACCTTCGTTTGTCCAATATCCGTTTAAAGAGGGTTATTATAAACTATTTGGGTCAGATATTTTTAACAAACAAGGGGGGGGGGGGTTGGGATGGCCTAGTGGTCTACTAGAGTGCCGCGCTTCGACCTCTAGCTTACCTCTTTAACAAACAAAATATTTCATGTTCTTTATACGTGAATGAGGTCTATGAGTAATATATTGTATTTTAAAAACTCGACCAAGTAACCGTATTAACCGTCTTTATTCTGTAATATTCTTTGTGATGCACACATAATTAAACTTTTAGTTTCCTCTTACTCATAACTCTTATTCAAATAAAATCTGTAGGTTTCAGTTATGAAATTTATTGCTCATATTTTCTAACCTAGGCGTAACGAGGGCTGCCTAAATAGTTCTAAGGCCATCTGCGAAAGACTTGTACAAAGTCTATGGTTTCCATTCATTTGTCTGAATAGTTCCCGTTAAGGTGCACACAATGATGATGCGAGTCCTGTGTGCCGGTCTGGAAGAAATCGTTCACAGCTGATATGCCCTCTTATTAAGAAAATGACGACCGGCTAGTTCCATTTTCATTTTTTGAAACGGGTGGAAGTCTGATTATTTCGTCCATGACCTTGGATATACAAATATTATATGTCAGGTTGGTTGTATTTTGAAAGTGAAAGACCCATTGTTCCTACACATTATTAATTTATCGTTTTGTATGGACAGATACGAAGCTACACTAAATAGCCATGCTATATTTAAATGCACACCATTTCAAAACAACAAATCAATTTGTGATATCTTGTTTAAAGAGAGAGAGAAATGGGGTTTAACGTCCACCCGACACAAACTAGGTCATTTCGGGACTAACATATGGTTTAATTTTATTTCAATAATTTGCTTGCGCGTAGGGGTCTTTAGCAATGGGAGGAAACCGGAGTGCTCGGGGGAAACCTACGAGGTTGAAAAGGAGCCCCTATCTCCATGCCACATACTACGCTCACACCAGGCATCGAAACCACAGCCGCAAGCCAGAGGTGACCGGCCAGCTAGAGGTCGAAGCGCGGCACTCTAGACCACTAGCCCCCCCCCCCCCCCATCTTGTTTATAGTTCGCCCAGGGGATTGGCTGCGGAGGCCAAGGGGGAACGGTGATTGAACCCGCACTAGTTCGTTGTTCAGGATTTATAAGTGAACTTACTAATCAGTTTCTGTCCATAATGTTATTTCCTCTGGTTAAAAATTTTGTCGGTGTGTAATATATGACCTTGCCCCAATTCGATTAAAATGCAGATCTGTATTTTGTGCGTTTGTCTTTTTTTTTTTGCAGGTGGGGGGGGGGGGGGTACTTTCGATGGCTTTAACAGTCACGCGAGTCACTTTTGACCATATGACGACAGTCACTTCAATATCTTTTGTTTCGTTTTGCTTTCTATATCACCACCCAACTGACTATTTTATTGGCCAAACATTCAAGAACTGCTCGGGGTCCTTTTGTAGTGGAGAAAAGTAAAAAAAAATATGACCTGTGTTGTAATCATTTAATCAAAGTCAACTTGTCCCTCACTGAACAACTCACACACCCACGTCTTTTTGTACGGACGTATTTTAATATCACCAATCCGAAACTTTGAAGACACTTTCCTTGTCACAACATGTGAATACCCAAAATAATAAGTTAATAAACATCAAATGTAGCAATGACCCCCAATAGTCCATTCCCGTTTATAAAATAACGTCAGAGATCGGATATCTGGCTCATAGATGACTGCTGTGTCTATTTCTCAAATGTTGAAATATGAAAAAAGCAAAAGGATAATGAATTACTTTGTTTTCCTGCTGTTCTGTATTGTAAATTCAGGTACGTTTAACTTTAAAACTTCATGTTTATAACTATGTTGAGGAAAGAAACAGTATCAGCAGTTTGACGATGGTATCCGATATAAAAGACCCAGGTGAAGATAATAAATTGTTGTTCTAGTAGTAAATGCAGGAGTAAAGCACCACACATAATTTACACGTCCACTGGGCTGTACACCACCGGATCTGTAGTGACACTTGAATTTGAAAACAACCTCGAATATAACCCAGAGAAACCATTGTGTAATGCCAGCAGGAGTCATGATCCACTATATGTTACAAACAATATGAATGTAAGCATATTGAAGTACAATTTAACTATACAAGTAACCACGTCGGTAAAATAGTGAAATGTACAAATAAAACAGGTAGTCTAAAACTAATGATCTAAGTCAATTAAGAAACGTTTAAGTATTCAAATTGAGGCATATTGAATATAGTTATGGCTCGAAAAGTATTTCCAGCATACCAGTAGCAATATACACGTCATGTAGTATGTCGTCTCAGTGGTAGTGGGGACGAAAAACACTAGTATGCAGATTTCCAAGCTGGTAGAACTAATTTGAAAGGATTTTCACGTTTAAATACCTACACATGTAATAATAATAACCATGACTTCTTATCCTGCATTTATTACAGCCATAGGCGTACGGGGCCGAATTTGTTTGAGGGGGGGCAGAATATTTTCCCGACGCAATGCGTCCGACAGGGGGTCGGGGGGGGGGGGGTCTCCCCCCTAAAATTTTGAAAACCAGACGGCCGTAGACGCGATTTCCAGGCATTTCGAATACTTTCTAATAATTTGGAGTGGGTAGTAAATTATGTCAGTTGCAGCATAAAAACTGGTAAAAAGTCATCTTTAAAATACAAGCTCTATTACTACGAAAACAAGAACAAGTCTAACGATTTGCTTTTGCCACATTTTTCATATGTGTTGCCGTTGGAGATCAGATTCTATGCGATTTTCAATTGAAATAAAAATTTAATAAGAGAATAAAAGAAAATGATCAAATTGAATGTAGAAATAAACAAATTTAATAACAATTTAATATAATAATTATATCATGAAAATAAAATGGATTCAAATATTACATAAAGTAATAATTAAGCTTATTTAATTAGTTGTAATATCTAGCATCGTGTTTTATCCAGGGTAGGCCTATACAAATATCAGGTTCTATGAGATTTTCAATTGAACTTGAAATTGATTAAGAGAAACTAATCAAATTTAATAACAATTTAGTAAAATTGGATTCAAATATTACATAATGTAATAAAAAGCTTATTTAATGATATTTAACATCTACATCATAGTGATTTTAGAACTTTCTCCTGGAGAGATTTATAAGAAAAATAAGCGTTGCACAATATCTTTGTATAACTCTTGCCAGTGGCACTTTACATTCACCTATAAATATTTATTTGCAAAGAAAAGGGCTCAATATCGAATTTTTTACGGCCTATTGAGCCATCGTACATGTATATTATATGTGACTACAAGGTACAATATTATTACAAACTTATCAATTATTATTAAGGACAATTTTCACTTCTATCACTGAGCTCGTCCAGTGCATTGAGTTGGAAGCCAGTATACAGGAACACAGTACTCAAGAACTGAGAAAGGCCATGAGTACGTGCTAGTTCTATTCAGATGGCGTACGTGTTCATCATTGACTGGACTGCTGTCTTTTCGCTTCCATATTATCAAAAATATTCAAAACCCGACAGACGGCGCGACGCTTCCCAACAAACTGACCATTCATTCCCGACAAGACCATAGCCTTCCCCGACAAGGCCATACCCCTACCCCCACCCCATTTTCAAAAACTCCTCGGCTAATGACCGATCTCACAATTCTGAGCTCTTTTCAGATTTCCATTTTTTTTTTCATGAAAATATTTGGGGGGGCCGGTGCCCCCCCCCCCGCCCCCCCCCGCCTCGTACGCCTATGATTACAGCCACCATAATGCACTATATAATATTGTATTCCACAGTATTTTGAGTCATCTATCGGACTTACGCACTTAGACATAGGGTGTGTATCATAACTATCCAGCCATGCTCAAAGGTCAATGCGGATTCTGGAGTCGGTAATACAACATAATCTAGGCTTGATCTAAGTTACTTAGTATTTGTCAAATATTTAAAGGGACAATCCCGATTAGACCAGAGTCTCAAAAATGAAAGGAGTAAGTATGAAATTTAAGCGCCAAAACATAGGAGAATGGTGTATTTGTTCTGTCGTCTGGAAATTCCAGCTCAAAAATATTGAGTCGTTTGGACGTGAACGTCAAACATGCTTATCCGGACACGTAACCCTTTTGAGATTTTGGGACAAATTTTTTGTTGGGTGACCCGATAATTGATTTTTGTTCCTTTGGAGGTCTATACAGTGAATTGCCCATGTGCTGCACTTGATAATGAAGGGTAAATTGCACCTACATATTATTTTTTTTTTATAAAATGAATGTCTGGTTTTATCCAGACACAGCATAATACAGCTTGGGACAACGGTCTCCATTTCCAGATGACGATTGATGGGTTTAAGTTGTTTGAAAACGTCTCACACATATTGAGTTAGTTGCTCGGCCCTTAGGCAGAGGATTTTAAGGGATTGTAACACAAAAGTAAGCAGTTTTATTCTCCACAATATTATCGGGATTTTCCTTTTACATTCTAGTTTTATGCTGTGATTTTATTGACACAGAGATACTACAACAAAATCAACATGTTGAATTGGCTTTTAAATTGGATAACGTGGCTGACGAGGAAGGTCTTTATGAAATAGAGAAACCTGGTGATTGTGTTCTATACATCGGTTTGCCTGGCCAGTTTAAACTTTCATCGGGGTCAACAAATCAAAAAAATAGAACTAATGTAACGGTCAACAATATAACGTTATTTACATTTCAACTAGAGAATGTGACGTCACAAGATGCTGGTGTATATTGTTGTAGATCTGGTGGAATTAAAGTACCTGGTTGCGGTGTGAAACTCATAGTTACAGGTAAATGTTACTGTAGATAATTACCATAGTTACGTGTAAATAATGTTGTTACTGTAGAATACATAGAACAGAGGGTTTGGCATGGCCATATGGGATAGAACGCGGCAAATAATGTTGAAACTATGTAAAAAATGTACAGTAGTTTTATTAAAGATAACGATGTAAATATTGTAACGTTATTTCTTTTCATCCTATTTTCATAGTTTGTACTTTCGGTGCCAGGATATTTCCATCGTTTGTATGAACCATTTTGTTTATACGTTCAGTGAACAAGGGTTAAGTTATAACAATCTGTTCATTGTTTCAATATATAGAGATTTCATTCAATTCACCACATTTAACATTATCAGACATGCCTTCATAATATGAATTCCAGTACCGGGTCGAGTTGTACACGTCCAAGATATACGTTAAACTGAACAAGGTGCCATGTATACTGTTTTTGATAACAGATAAATAAAGTAATAATCATTAATCATATGTACATATTTATAAAAAGCTCCGGTATTTACGTTAATATTTTTGACTTATCAGATCTATAAATGAACAATCTGGATTGTTATGTATAGGATAAAAAGTTATGGGGATTTATTACAGATAAACCAAATATAAGATTATCTCCTGAACAACCAGTTCTACGACAAATGAATGGTACATTATTAGGGGAGATAAAAATGACGTGTAACGTTACATCTACAACCAAACCAGCTGATCATAATTTACCTATGATATATAGATGGTTTAAACATGGTATATATTATGGTAATGGTCGAATACTACAAGATAGAGTTGTTAATATAACTGATATAGGTGATGATATAATCTGTATAGCTACAGATGATCCTGATTGTAAAACAAGTTTACAGGATACTAAATCCGAAACAGGTACCATGGTTTATTTTTGCAAAGTAGTTCAGCATTGTGCCTTCGTCATTTTGGAAAAGCCTTGAGCCAGTTTAACATCAACTACAGATGATCCACATTGTAAAAAAAAAGCTTAAAAGATTTGGCAAAATGTTACATATTGATCATAGGCAAGCTCCTTTCTGAAGTTTTTATTTTATACACCCAAGTGGAAATGTGACTGTATATTTTCATCACCTCCGTCGGTTCGTCATCCGCAATTTATTGTTAACATTAGTGTTGTGGACATGATGTATCGTTATCTGGCAACCTATCTTAGTATGGTCTCTATGAACCGTGACTTGTCGGGACATGTAACTATACACGACCTGGTCACCATGGCGTTTATAAAACATAGTCTCTTTTTAAAGGAGACATGTCGGTAAAAACTGCCGTTGTCGTTTTCCCCATGCATTCTTCAAATATTGAGGATACTCCACTGTTTCCTTCATATTGCCATGGTTTCTAAACAATACTTTACATGTATAGATCCCACCGTTGACATAATGTTTATATAAATACGGAGTATATTACACCATGTCCTCCATAATTCCATGGTTTCTAAACAATACTTTACCTATATATACTCCATGGTGTACACAATTGTTTTTCAATTACTGATTATGCTATAGAGTTTCCGGCATGTCTCAGAGTCATTCGAAATATTTCGCTTTTCAATGTGTATATTTTTGTTTTGTTTTAGTTGTTAAGGGTGAAAGATGTGAAGATGTTCTAGGTATCTCAAATAAATTTATTCTTCGTCCCGAATGTGAGTAGACACATTTTAACAATTAATTAATTTGCTATATTGGTCGCATATTGTAAATATGAGTCATTGGGTGGCCCGATTCCCAAATACGTAGGAGGGAAAACCCGACAAAGATTCATGGCTTAAAGTTCCAATTTCATATTTTCTAAGAAAGTCAAAACATAGTTATTTCTATGTCTTTTGCTCAAAAGGTTGTCAACTCACTATTATATGATCATGGGCAAAATCTTTTGGGCATTAGAAAGGCTTACACAGGCTGATTGAGGAAATAGTTACTCAATTACCTCCCTTGTTTTCCCATTCCTCTCCATGGACGGCCATCTTCAAACGTTTGAATTTGAAGTTGAAAAGGCTATTTTTGCCAATTTCTCAACTGGAAATAAGTAATACTAATAGTGTACTGCAACAGACATCAAAATATAAATGGAGGTAAAATTCGTTATTTGGTCCTGGTCACGGGGTAATGATGGAAGTTGGAAATTTACCTATTATTACTATCAGACATTGAGGTTTTGTGTCTTGGAAAACATATATTACAGATGGTCCATATGGTACAACATTAAACTATGCTGATAAAACAATATAATTATATAGATGGAATAGATGCTATAATATTAATCTGCGATGAACAAACATTATAATTGTATTACAGATGGACCATATGATACAACATTAACCTATGGTAGTACAACTCTAAAACCCAGTGATGAAATACAGAAACGTATAGGAGAAGAATTGTCAGTTAATTGTATGAGTGATTGTAATCCAGCATGTAATATCATTTGGTATAAAGATGAGAAGATGTTGAGTTACAATTCACAACTCAATCTACCACATCTACAAGAATCAGATGATGGTGTTTATACATGTACAGTATATAATATACATGCCACCACAAATATCTCTTTTACTCTAGATCTCAAATGTGAGTAATTAATTATTGAAACCAGTTTAAAATTTTCAAATAATCATTAAAAACAAGACGGTGCTATCTAAGATGGGATATTAATCTGAATATAAGAAGAAAGGGCACGTCTCAAACTTCTCGAAGTATACTTAATGTTTTTTGACATTGAATATCTATTGAAATGTTGTAATGATGTCCAAAATGACGAATGGTGAAGGAAAAGTGACATGCTATGGGCTATAAAGTAGAAGGTCTCCATTTACATAGTTAATTGTCCATTTTGTATTGACAGATGCTCCAGAAGAAACAGTTAGTCAAGGTGTTGATCGTGTTGGAGTAGGGGGGATCGTCATTATAACCAAAATAATAGATGCATATCCAGGTCCAGCAATTGTACGTGGTTCTGTTGTTATGCCATCTGGAACTGACAGAGACCATATCAGTTTTAATCTAATAAATACAACCACAGCCCATCAATATAAAGTAAAACTAAGAGTTGATATTAATAGTACAGTTTATATGGGGAAGTATTGTATTGATATTCAGAACGAAGAAGGAACACTGAAATTATGCTATGATTTAGAGGGTAGGTATAAATAGAGAAGAATTACCAGTTAATTGTATGAGTGATTGTAATCCAGCATGTAATATCAGTTGGTATAAAGATGAGAAGGTGCTGAGTTATAATTCACAACTCAATCTACTAGATCTACAAGAATCAGATGACGGTGTTTATACATGCATAGTATATAATATACATGGTATTCATGTACAGTATATAATATACATGGCCATACATATAAATTTTATCTTGATAAACTAGATAAAACGCAACACAAACAAACTTGGCCACCACAATCTGATAACAACAGATTTGTTGCGCATTCCAATATATTTTTGGGTTGGTCTATTAAAGATTCGTCATCATGTAAATATTAATGGTGTACCAATTTATCATATTATATCCTTCTTAGAATATTTTCACCTTTGTTTATCCCCCCCCACACACACACGCCCACTTTTAGTATGTAATATAATGATTTAAACAGTCGGTATCTGGTGTATTAATGTTCAGAACGAAGTTGTTTTGATTTGTTCTTTTTGCAAGATGCCCCGGAAGAAACTGGTGGTCGAGGTGTTATTGATATACCTGTTGCTTTGGGTCAGAACGTCAGTACAATGAAGACGATAACGGCTTATCCACAACCATACATTTCACAAAATTCACTCATTACCCCAGTAGGAACTGGGAGACAACATATTAATTTTGTTTTGTTAAACACAACCAAACCTCACCACTATTACCTCATACTTACAGTTTTTATTATAAACGTGGACTATCTTGGGAAATATTGTGCCAATGTTCACAATGAAGGTGGAAATCTGAGACTATGTAATAATTTTAAATTTATTTAACGAATCTAAATGCTATTCATAGTATAATATAATATATGCAATGATTTTATGTTTACCCTTACTTTATTGATAGACCCCGATTGTTGTCCACCAGCAGAAATCCCAATGTCAAGTGATGACGTCGCTTTAGTTGACATTGGTGAAATGATAATATTACTAAGGGAGGTAACTGGGCGTCCTAGACCTTCACTAGAAGTGGAATCGATGATATCACCAGTAGGAGTCAACAACCATCCCCGATATATTAATTATTCGCTGATTAATACAATTAAACCACATCATTGCAATCTTAGTTTTTCTGTACATGCTGTTACCAAACATTTCCATTTCCATATGTAGGATTGAATCCACGCCTCTTGACCTAAAGTGAGAATGTCACTGACCTTGAATCAGGTGACTGCATTGCAAATTTGCAAGACGCGCTTGCATTTCAACAATTGGAGAAAGATCAAAATATATGTCATTTGAAGATGTTGTAGGCCTAACATAACCCACCAACAAACCTTAAATTATCAAAAAGAAAATGAAAAGTGTTCCATTTGAATCTTTACAGAAAACGATGCCTATAAATATAACAGTTTAACCGCTATCGCATCACATACGGCCTGACTTCCCATACATATACAGAGCAATAATTACATAAACCTGACGTTCAGGACAAAAGTTCTGACAATAAAAAACTATTTTCCCCGTTTAGCAATTATTTTTAAATAAAGGATTATATTTTTATATTGCAGCTACCAATGATCTGGTTAATACTTCTACTGGAATTACTATTATCATGCTTGTTTTTGGACCAGTTCTATTATTAGCTGTTTTTATAATTGGTTTTATTTTGGTCAAGAAATGTTATAATAGTAAGTGATATATATTTTCATAATAAGATACATTGATCTAAAGAACAAAGTTACATTCCAACAAGAAGTCCGGCAACTCTTAACTGTAATAATATGTGGTTTAACGTCCTACTGTTTTCTTCTACAGAGCTAATGAAGACGGGCATATTATGCCATGCAGTGTTATATGGGGAAATTCTTACTCCGAATTCCAACTATACCTTGTCCCTTACCAGACCCTCCACCCCACGTCACTGACAAGGCGAAATCACGCCGGAAAATTCCGATAAACTTCTCGGCCAATGCACGGATTGAACACGGCACCTCCAAGTTTAATTCACTCGGTAATTATTACTTTCCCTTGATTGAAAAATGCTTATCTTTGTAATCGCCCGGCAAATATTGATATAATTCAAACTTTTTACAGGCATGGCTCCGAATACAAGAACCATTCCTCTTGAACATCATTATGACCAAGTTGGCATGCGACAGTTGTCTACAGATCTTACCAGACTAAATAGACCTACTAATAGAACACTGTTACGTGGCGGAGAATCTTTAAGTACCTCTTCAACGCAAGTATCGCCCGATTATGCACGACCAGATTCATTAATTGTCCACAGACTACGAGACAATACTCAGCAAGAAAATCTAACTGATGAGGTCGAAGATGATGGTGATAATGAAGATACTGGTGATGATGATTTAAATGACAACAATTCAGTTTCCCTTTGCATGAATTCTTCCACAACAGTACCAAATGCCTACGAAAAACTCAACAAAAATACCCGTATCACACAACTCAATTTTTACAAGAAACTTAAATGGTAAACCACAGAATGTTGACCACACTTCTCCACAATCCATTTCAACAGCATCCAGGATATAATACGTTATACAAGACTTATTAGAATTATCAGATATTGATAGGGTGCCCCACATGCCTACTGAAAAGTTGTTCTTGACACGTTGATTGTGCACGCTTTAGTTGAATCACTAACTACTGATTTCTGACAGTCTCGCACACTCGTTGAGGCTATAGATAGGAATAGCATGCGGAAATGTTCAACACACTATTAACTACTACAGTCGTAAAAAATCTATTGTTGACGATTCTGAATAGCAATAATATTTAACTTTTTAGTTATTACAGCATCTTTAGAAATTACGCTCGTTTTATTTTTTAAATTGCCTTATAATTAACTGTACCGTTAGAAGCTGCATATTTTTGTTTAGTACAAATAATATCTCTGAATCACGTTCGTAAAGAAAGAACATGATACTAGCAGTAGTTTCATTTTACTTTTACAAGGTTCTTAAAAATGTTGTTGAGTTGTGTAATGTGTGTGTTCTTAAATTCAATTTCTTGTTCCAGCTTTCTGTTGTGTTTCGTAAAAAAAGTAGTCTTGATTATCCCGACCTGTCAATTAGACGTAGAATGATCGGTAGACTGGTTAAGCGAGATTAATTTCAAAACAAGGGCACGTAACCTATCTTTTACTCAAAAGTGTCTGGATGTTATGGACGCCACTCCAAACCATTTTTCAGTATTATATATGTATGGTTAAATGGTCATAGCTTATTAAGTACAACATGGTCGTTTATTTAGTGACTATAAATGTGTGAAACAGATTTAAGGCTTGGTAAATATATTAGTATTGTGGTGTAATCGTCGAGATATTTGGAGATATTCATTTGGGGTGGGTCACCCTAATATTGAACGGACACGATGAAGACAATAAGTAGGACAGCATGTCTAAACACTCTTCGTTAAACATCCCACATAAATAAATTACTTAAAGTGACCATTAGGTAAGATTGGATAAAAATCCGACAGTTCTCGCTGTAATAACTAAACATGATTAATGTACGTGTGATCTAGTCTCGATTGTAACTTCTACAGTTGTTACGATAATAAACAAATTCTCGATTATCAATTTTTACTGCAACCACATAAACAGTAAAACGTATTAAAATCTATTTACTATCGTTGCCATCCGGTGGCATCGAGAGTTAATTATGGTCTTGGTAGGTTAATTATTGTCTAATTTATATAACACTGAAGGCAAGACCTGGTATATGTAAAATTACATGTAGCTCTTTCATTATGCCAGTTTAAAGTAAATATCTTTTTCGTGCAAAATTAATTTGCTTCTTTTGTTAATGTTTATTTTGTTTTTTTCTTATAATTTTAAGACAACGTTGTGGAATCGAATAATTGTTTTATTTGCTTCTCCGTTTTTCAATTTGTTTGACAAGGTGTGTTATAAAGTTGAAATTTTCAATAATTCTAGTTATGATGTAGATGCTACTTTATGCTTTCATTTAATATTTAATTCATTCTGTACAATAGGTAATTACGTATTAGCTTTATTTCTATTTAGGCGAATTTCTAATGTGGGCGGATTCAGTCGCCACTCTGTACGTCGATGGAGGCGATGAGGGTCACAATTATTAGTGGATGCTTTATCACGAGAAAACCATCCCTGTCCATATTCAACATTGAGTGTACCGGGTTACAACCGAATTTGAGAAAAAATATTTTTTAAGACATATAACTCATATCGCGTTCAACGCGGTTTTCGACAAAATGGGATAACTCATGAACGGAAGGCAACGGATTATTGATATGAATGATAGTCGATGACTGAATGCTTTAAGTCAAATTTGAAAAAGATCAATTAGAAATTACAGCCTTTATCGCATTCACAAGTTTTTTTGGGTTTTTTTTCGGAAAGTTGCGAATAACTCCGGAACGGAAAATCGCGGAATACTGACTATCGATACATTCATTCGCCCATGACCGCAATGCTTCCCACAAAATTGGGAATATATCCTATCTTAACAACGCACGTGTTATCGACGTTACACGTAGAACTTTACTGTTGCAATCAACCAAAGATTCAGATATGTGGTTATAGATTAGTAATTCAGTAAGTATGTGAGTATATAATTATCAATGTATGTTGTTTTCCTTCAAAAAGCGCTTATTAGTATCATTTTAGTTCCTAGGCACATTTCAATGTTTATGTTTTTTGTAAGCTATCAATATACCATGCATATATTTTTTTAGAAACTCATTTTTTTTATATTTTTCTTGTTTTTAAACTTTTATTATAGTAGATTTGTTTTCACTTAAACAATTAAAGATTGTTCAGACTTGCCAGTTTGGTTACTTTATTATTTTTTCTAATGTTTTGTTTGCTGGATTACCGCCATCTAGATCGTCGTTTATTAGAATGGCGGAATCATACAATGAGACTTTAAAAGGCACGTCATGTTGGAGACGCGCATCTGCCAAATCAAGTTAGATCACGGCAACTATAGCGCAGTGAGCGATTCGTCAAAATTGATTAAATATTTCTGACATAAGGATTTTTAGAGAGTGGCGTCATTGCGTTCCTAAATATGACAGTGAATCTGACCTTATACTCAACATGAACTTGCAATTTAATGTATGCCAAATATTAGTGTCTGTGCACTTTAACGTGGGATATCTTTACGGAGGTGTTCTGAGGAAACGTACTGCTGCCAAATTTCCAAAGGAATTTAGACACTTTAGCCTAACTGAGAATATAAACCATTATTTTAGGAGCCGAGATGGCGCAGTAAGTAAGACATGGGATTCATACCCAAGGGATTTCAGTGTTCGACCCCGGTGTTGGCCGAGAAATATCACCGGGACTTATAAACTGCAGCACATACAAAACAAGGCAGCGCGGATCGTAACACGAACGCCTTTGAGAGACCATATCAACCCTGTAGTTAGGTCACTTCACTGGCTTCCAGTGCAAGCGAGAATCAACTTTAAATTGATGTCTCTCACATACCAGTGCATTTACTGTGAAATGCCAGCTTATCTGTAAGAACTGGTGGTACCTTACATGCCATCGAAAATCCTAAGATCAGTTTATTTAAGTAGAAAAAACAACCTCGTTGTCTCAAAATATAAACTAAGTTACTTTGGAGCTCGTTCGTTTAGTGTTGTTGCTGCCAATTTGTGGGACTCGCTACCGGGAAATCTTCGATCCAGTCCATCATTAGAATCCTTTAAATCCAGATCTAAAACGTACTTATTTTAGAAATATTTGCAAGAGTTTTTGTTTGTTTTATAGCGCTACGATGAGCTCGATTATATGTGAAATAAGAGCGACATAAATGGACTTATTATTATTATTATTATTATTATTATTATTGAATACCTATCAATGTGTAGGTTAGCTAGCTGGATAATGACGAGGAAATATTTGTGTCAGTTAGCTTCTTTTAGTCGTACATCAACATCTTAACAGTTTACATCATATTTATAAATAGTAAAGAGAGAGGGAGAATGTTGTTTAACGTCCAACCCATTTCGGGACTTACATAATGGTTCAATTTTATTTCAATAATTTCCCTGCGCGTAGGAATGAAACCGAAGGACCAGGAGAACCCCCATGAGGTTGGACTGGTGACACTACTCCTTGTCACGTACGAGCGGGGAATTGAAATAACACCACTTGACTCAATGACACACCTTCTGATGTAACGTGCACGAGTATACCATTCGTTCACCCAATTCCCCTTAACTTATAAATATTAAAAGACACGATAATGTAGTTTTGTTCAAGTGAATACTCTCTATACAGAATATTTACATACATTATAAATTATGTTAAACACCGTGCGATTATGCTAATTACCTCAGAGGTTAGAATAAAAAGTTGACAAATACATGTTATTATTGTGGAGCATTAATTATTTTTATCAATTGATGTTATATTTGTGAAATGTATCTTTAAATCCTATGTAATTACATATGACCCACACACGATAGATTGTTGATGTTAAAGGGAGGTGAGTCGGTATCAAAATAACAAGTGGTATATTATTCGGTTTGACTTTAAAGTGTAGATATTTAAGGACGTTCACGTAACGAACCAATCGCAAATTTCACATTGACTGACGACCCTAATGTGCTTTCACGTAAACACGGGCGATAATTTACACAGCCCCCCACCCACACACACACAAATACCCATATTTCTTTAGTTTCGGTATACTAGTTTTTCAGTGTTTTTCGGTTAATGATGTTTTTAAGGTATTCTTTCGCAATTTTGCGGTATGTTTCGGTAGTTTTGATTTTGTATATTTCGGTCTTTGTCGTCATTGGGAATAGGAAATATGTTTCTTTCACTCAAAAACGTTTAAAGAGATAAGCTTGGAACTAAACTGAACAAATGCCACTGCACAGTGTACGTTCGATAAAAAAAAGTCCTGGGATCACTCTATTCACTTATTTTAATCGCTTTAAAACACGCAATGAAATCTCAAAAAAAAACCTTCATAATTTTAACAGATCAGTAATGAAATTAATTTAAAAACCTAAAAGCAAAATGGGACTATTGCCAACCCTTTTCTTCATTCAAATGTTATTTAGATACTCATTTTCATAACTAGCCCATGCTTATTTCTGTACGCCATCAGATGGATCAGACATTAAATGATTTATAACACAGGGGCAATTAATAATTCAACGTTTAAATGTAACATTGTGACTTTGTTGATTGTCGTAGCAGTCCTTGACAATGAAGACAATTTACGTTACATCTTGCCAAAACTTCAGAAACTCATAACTTTGCTCAGATTAAAGTAATTTGTCTATCTCAATATGATATTCATTTTACATTATGTTATATCTATTTATGAAGTAGTATAGCACGAACAGTAAGCGAGCGTTTTGTTAATATAAATCTTACATAATGCATCTTTAAGTATTTAATATATGAATTGACAGTCCTGATGAGATTAGATTTATTAATATATATTAATACTTCCATTTATTCTATATCCCGTTAAAGTGTTTTTATACGCCCACATTTTTATGTGGACGTATATTGTCGTCGCCCCTGTCCGTCCGTCCGTCCGCCCGTCCGTCCGTCCACAATTGTGAACAGTGTACAGGTCACAATTTTTAATCGATTTCAATGAAACTTAAAATATAGGTTTATCACCCTAAGATCTCGGCTCCTTTCGATATTAACATGTATCGGACTGTAACTTCATGGGTTATGGCCCCTGATTGTACGGAAAATAACGTGTTTAGCTTGTGAGCAGTGTAGAGGTCACAATTTTGAACCGATTTGGATGAAACTTGAAATGCATGTTTATAACCCAAAGATCTTGGTTCCAGCGGATCGTAACTTCCTGAATTATGGCCCCTGATTGTCCGAAAAATCACCCTTTTTAGCTTTTTTATCCGTTTGATTATATCACCGTTACATGGTTATGGAGGTTGAATTCGAATTTCGTGAAAATTGACTGACAGAATGGCCGCCGTTTGTCCGCGAAAATATGTTATATCAAGCTTGTGAACCCTAAAAAGGTCACAATTTTGAACCGATTTCGAAGAAACTTGACATGTATGTTGATAACCCAAAGATCTTGGGTCCTTTCTATATTTGCGCCCATCTGATTGTAACTTCCTGAATTATGTCCCGTGATTGGTCGAAAAATTGCTCTTTTTGGGGGGTTCCTTGGGATATTTGCGCATATCGGATTGTAACTTCCTGAATTATGGCCTCTGATTATACGGAAAATCGCCTTTATTATATTGTGGTCCGTCTGGAGTTCAAAAACATTTGATTATATCACCGTTACAATGTAATGAGTTTTCAGTTTGAATTTCGTGAACATCGGACCACAATTGCTGAACAAAATGGTCGCCACTTTTACACGAATAGTGTAAAAATATGGTATATCAAGGTTGCGGACCCTCTAGAGGTCACAATTTTAATTCGATTTTGGTAAATCTGGAAATGCATGTGCATAACTCAAAGATTTGTCGATATTTGGACATATCTGATCGTAACTTCCTGAAGTATGGCCCCTGGTTGTACGAAAAATCGCCATAATATATTAAATGTTTCCTATCCAGTGGAGGTGACAGCTAATTCCATAATATTAAATGATTCGTATACTTAACGTTAGCATGGGGCAGAACTTTATATAAACCAAACAAAGTCTAATGATTTTCTGATAATTACTTAATATGCGACAAATCTTGTTGACTGAACGGACGATTTAGTTGCTGTGTGGGCGTATGTTTCGTTGTCTGGCAACCTATTTTTATTTTAAACTTGAGTCAGATATCGTTTGAAAAAAAACCCAATCATATTTCATATTCACTACATCGGCATGAGTAATATACTGTATTTTAAAAACTCGAACAAGTAACCGTGTTAACCGTCTTTATTCTTTAATATTCTTCGTCATACACAAATAACTAAACTTGTTGTTTCCCCTACTCATGACTTGCACTGTTATACATATACAATCAGTTGGTTTCAGTTATCAACGTTTATCTATTGCACAGAATATCTTCCGTATGTCTAACCCAGGTACATATTACAAAACGATGAGTAACACTGGATATCCGTGTACAAGGCGGACATTAGGAAACTTAAAGTAAATTGGCGACATTTAGAGAAAAGCTCATCATGTTCAAGAAGTTGTTAATTTTATCGATTTTTGTATATACGCTTCTACATGTAGTACCAGGTAGGCACCTCAGCATTTCATATTCTCTTGTTTAGAAAATTAATTTTATTCTGGTTATGTATTGTCCACAGGTCCGTAGCTAGCGGGGGGCCAAGGGGGTAGCTTGGTTAAAATCGGCTCTCTCAAAGGCGCCCTTTACCCCTTGGTTAAAATCGGCTCTCTCAATGGGCGTCAGATGACGCAATACGAGACCAAAGACAAACGTCTCCATAATAGTATGGGCGCCACATAAAGTCGAGTGACATTGGTTGAGCGCCCATGACGATATTGGCGCCCACCCAATGCCACTTGTTATTATGGGCGTCTCGCCAAATGGCGAGGCGCCTCACAATGACCCACTCGATTAACACCACAACAGAATGGGAGCCCAAACGGCTTGATCTGTGTGGTTCCTTATCCCAGAGAGGGGCCCATAATGATATGATTGATGGAGCACCTTATAATGTTGGGCCGCACATAGTGCATAATACCGAATCTGATTACCGATTTGATCAATGGGGCGCCCAAAACGGCACGATTTGCGGGGTGCCTTAGTCAAAAGGGGCGCCTATAATATAATGCGAGTGAGATTGGTTAGGCGCCCACGAATGAATTGGGCGCCCAAAACGTCGTGATAATTTTCTAAATTCAAACAGCATGTTTTGTGGGGTGCCTCATCCCAGAGGGGCGTGCATAATGCCGAGATCATAGGAACCCATAATATAGTGCTTGTGAGATTGGTTAGGCGCCCATAAATGAATTGGGCGTCCAAAACGGCTTGATAATCTTCAAAAATGAAACGATATGTTTTCTGGGGGAGCCCCTCCAGGAGGTACCCCCCATGATATAATGCTAGTGCCCACGAATGAATTGGGCGCCCAAAACGTCTGTAGGGTGCCTTATCCCGGAGAACCGCCCATAATGAAATGAATGGTAGGACGCCTTAAAATGTTGGGCCGCAAATAGTACATAATGCTGAATCAGATTTGTTGGGCGCCCACAACTTGTTAAATGGGGCTTCTAAAACGGCATGATTTGTGAGGTGTCTCTTCCCAGGGACCTGGAATATAAACGATTGATTGGAATTCGACTCGGCTATCTAAGCTTTATCAGACCACCTACTGTCTCAGGGACTGGAATAGCAAGAAAACGCATTTGAGATCGTCAAATTGTCCCACTTGACGCCTGTAAGGCAAACCTGAACCCCCGTACGCCTATGGAGAGCATTCTATAAACCCTTCCCGATGTAGGTACATCGGCGCCCCCAGAAGCCCCGTCGGCGCCCCCGGAAGTCTTTGCCCCCTAACAATTTTGGACTAGCTATGGGCCTGTAAGACATTACAATTGTTGACCAGAATCTCTGGATGTAATTTGTATATTTATCAGGTCAAATAATTATTTTTAACTATTTTAAGGCAATCCTCATCGCGACCCCAATCGAAATCCTGACTCAACCCATCGCCAGTTGCCTCAATGACAAAGTAATTCATGTGTGTTGGCGGGTATTTATTATGTGACACTATTATACGATATGTACTTCCTTATAGTCATCATGAAGGAAACAAATACTTTTAAAAAGACTCGACCCAGTTTTAAGTTATTTGCATAATCCACTACCTAATGTTAAGAGAGAGTTTAACTTCCAAACATACGTGTGTTAATCTGTAGTGTATGGGTTCAATTTATGAACACCATTGTCTATGGTTACATAGTATATCGTTAACTAATATATATATATATAGGAGGCTTTTATATAAATATACTCTTCAAAAAAAGAAACGCACAACCCATTTATCATCATTTTTTTATTTGAACCAGGTCTTTGTTTCGGTAAATCTTACTTGTTTTTAACGCCATTATGCAAGGATAAAAGGAATTCATTATTAATTTTAAAGGTAGGGTCTCTAATTGTGACTGGTCATCCTTTTTGTCGAATTTTTTCATCGCTTGATTGCACCAAGAAACATGAATTTAACAATTTCGCGAGTTTTTCGCATGGAACCTAAATCTAAGGTCTTTAAAATCCCGGGGTTCTCGGTTTCCAAATCAGTTGCACATGTAAACACTCAAAGACCCAAGTGACGCCACATCCGAACGAAGACCCAAGCAACAACGCTATTGCTGGATTACAAGCAGGTGACTCCAAGACAGATGTAGCCAGGCTGCTGAATGTTTCCCTTAGTTCCATGTCTCGCCTTTGGGATAGGTACCGACAGCGAAGTTCAAAACGTGAACGCCATAGCTCAGGCCAAACATGTGTGGTCCCACTTGTCCTGGATCGTCACTTCCGGTTACGTCATTGGCGTAAATGGTTTTCAACAGCGACCTCTACTGCAGCAGCAATTCCCGGACGGCGTAGAATCTCGTACCAGACAGTAGGCAAACGCTTACGTGAAACCGAATAACGAAGCAGACGTCCCTGTTAGAGCTTCTGTTTTGAAATACGCCGACACCATGAAATCCAACTTTAATGGGTTCAGGCACTGAGGGTATGGTCACAGCAACACTGGAGAGCAGTTTGTTTCAGCGACGTGTCGCCGTTCTTGTTGCAACAAGGCGATAGTAGAGCGAGGATATACTGACGACGAAATGTAACGTTGCGTTTCTTTTTTGGGAGAGTATATATATAATATATATATATAGGAGCTTTCCGGAATAAGATATGTTACAGTGTTATTTCTATAGGACACATACTTTAGCACAGGAAGGATTGCGCGAGACCCGACATTTTAAATTGTGGGAAAATGCGTTTAATATAACAGTCCTCTGGTACAAACTTATAAACCTGAAATGAAGTTGTCTCATTTGAATTCACCATAACATTAAATGTGATAATATTGCACTAGTTTTAAACGTCATTACACCGCCTTTTACTTTTCGCGGCAATTTTAATAAATCTTCTTTTAAGAGGAGTAAACCTTAAGGATACGATAATCATGTTTTCTGGTCATTATTAAGAGTTACTATCTGTCTATAATACACCTTCTTCCATTGTTACTTTCCCCGTTGACATTTACTTTTAAACTCCCGATTGTCTTCCCTAACATTCCGATAAATGAGCTATATATATGTATATAGCTCATTTATCGGAATATTAGAGAAGACAATCGGGAGTATAGCTCATTTATCGGAATGTTAGGAAAGACAATCGGGAGTTTAAAAGGATAAATGAGCTATATATATATATTTATAGCTCATTTATCGGAATGTTAGGGAAGACAATCGGGAGTTTAAAAGTAAATGTCAACGGGGATATCCGGAAATATCTATATGGACATATGGAATTTCTAGAAAGAAAAAACTAATATCATCTTAGCTAGCGCTTTCACCCACTACAGGGATCGCCAGGCTTTTAATAATAAGATAGTATACAATAATAAACACATTATGTACATGACAATAATAATATAAAATATGAATATTTTACAATATCAAAATACCATATAAAATTATGAAGCATTTAATTTAGGGTGATACTTGTTAATAAAATGCTGTTCTTTATATTCTAGCAAATTATTATCCGACCAGTTGAGTTTATATAAGTGGAATACCCTAAATTTTCCCTTTCCACATGTATCCTATTTTTGGGAATAGCAAGGTGGGATCTGTGTCGGTTCACCCTTATGTTTAGTTGTGATTCAGTTTTGCCGAAACTGGACGTATTATGAAATATATAACATGATTACTTTTACAGTTCATAGATTGCTTTACTTTAAAATGTACATTTCCATTAATTTTTACTGCTTTCCCTTCAATAATGTTGTAACATGTTTTACACCTATTGTCACCACACGGCAGTGTGAAGTTGAATGGTTTTTCGTTTTCCGTTATTCACCAATAACGAATAACGAATAACGCGGTAACTTTAGAATCTGTGACTTTAGAATCAAATTTTGAAGACGTAAGTATTCGTCGTAAATTTCAGGGTTGTTTGTAAGAATTGATAATTTGGTGGTATCCCATATTTCCGACATTTTTTTGCTATTTCTTAATAAATATGCATGTTTATTTATTACATCCCTGGCTTTTTCTTGAGTTGGGTTATAAGTTGAAACTAATATTAAGACATTTTCTTCTATGTTTGTATCTTAGGGATTCTTAATTCTTTTGGGCCCATTTCTAAGGCTTTGCGATTAGCTTCCTGAATGAGGTTTATGGGGTAATTTTGCTTAACTAAAAACTGTTTCGGTTCGTTTAATCTAACTAATTTGGTTTCTTGATTAGATACAATAGTGCAGACCCTTCTAGCCAGATTAAAGGGTATATTTCTTTTTGTGTGTGGAGGGTGACATGAATTGAAATTTAAGTATTGGTGTGTATCGGTTGGTTTGTAATATAGGTCAGTTTTTATTTCGCTTTTGTATTATTTGATACTATAACTGTGACATCTAAAAAGTTTAAAGATATGTTACTGTTTTCAATGGTGAAGCAAATATTTTCATCTAGCTAGTTAAGCGATCTATGTTTTTTATGGATTACTTCCTGAGCTGATTTTAGGATTCTCAACCTCGTGGGTTTCCTCCGGGCACCCCGGTTTCCCACCAATGCTAAAGACCCCTACGCGCAAGCGAATTATTGAAATAAAATTAAATCATATGTTAGTCCCGAAATGACATAGTTTGTGTTGAGTGGACGTTAAACCCCATCTCTCTCTCTCTCTCTCTCTCTCTCTCTCTCTGTGACACTTTTAGGCTTAGAAAACAGTCGTCTAGGAATCTTTTCCATGCTTGTTTTATGTATATATACATCTTGTGTCGAAATTCTTTTGATATTTGGTTGTACCAATTGTTTTCTAAATAACCCAAAGCGTACGTAGGGCTTATCTTGTTACCCATTGGGAAGCCTTTCTTTTGAAGATATAAATTTCCATCAAAGTAAAATACATCATTGGACATTATGATATCAATAGATTTAATAATAAAATAAAGAAATTAAATGCTTCGTAATTTTATATGGTATTTTGATATTGTAAAAAATTCATATTTTATATTATTATTGTCATGTACATAATGTGTTTATAACGCCATGACGTCATGTAATTGTATACTATCTCATTATTAAAAGCCCGACGAGACCCGTAGTGGGTAAAAGCGCTAGCTAAGATGAAATTAGTTTGTTCTTTCTAGAAACTTAATTTTTCTATATACTTTTACCTGAGAGTAGAATCTTTTATTTATTATATGTAAATAAAAATTAAAAGCATGACGATCCCCGTAGTGGGTGAAAGCGCTAGTATTACACAATGACATATGTCATAGAAGCGTCCTGCCATATCAAAATACGTGTAAGTGATTGTGACATAAACCTGTTGCTATCAACACTCGGCTGGAGATCTTGGTAGTATTCCTTATGTCATTGCGTAACTAGAACTTGTTGTTGGCATGTCTTATCTAACTTTATCTGATAAACTATATTGAATGTTAAACCTGATATTATGCATGATACATTAGACAGGTGTCTAATGAGCTCTTTTGTCTTGAATACGTTTATAAACTCAGAACATAAACGAATGGTCAGGCAGGTCCAGGAGGCCATGCTAGGCGGGCGCCTAGTCAAGGTACCTCAGGAGTACTATAGTCAGGTCTAGGAGTCGGAGACGAGACGAGAGCTTCTGGAGTTAGCACACTCGTGCTAAGCCAGGCTAATTTAGTCATGACTCCCTCCATATAGATAGTTCTACGGTCGTTTACATCACGATGTTTGTACCTAATATTGTAAGAAGCAGAATAATATTATATATGATTTCACACCAGTGTTGCCTCCAGAACTTGATTTAAAGAACAAATACTGTCACATATTAATTGGTGCCGTAGACCAGACCAACGCTTGAAGTCCTAACCACTAGAAGTTCACAGGTCCCAGCTACCAACGGGGTAAGTCTTTTCTAATCCTACCATGGCGAGGGTGAAAAAATAACATTAGTGCTATGTATTATAATTTAACTGGAAATCTGCAGTTTATCATCACGCGTCATTAAATATCATGGTGTGGTTACTAAATTTAATATTGGCTTGTAGTGGAACAGGAAAATGGCTAAAACAAAATTGTATATATATTATTTGTTTTAAAATGCGTCATGTTGTTTTTAAAAAGATTATGAATTATAATTGTTTGTTTTGAACACATATTTTGGCTTTTAAAGTTAGTAGTAGCTAAGTATTATCAGGCTAATAACTGCGAAGTGAAATGTTTTATGATTGTTTAGTTATCTGGAATAGAGTTTTATAAGCGTATCCTAATTGAGAGATATAACTCTTTAAACATTCACACGGTATTAACGGTTTTGTCTCTTATAAGTTTTTGTGTTGTGTTGTTTTGTGCATATATATATATATATTTATGCCCCGAGGTTTACGGGATTATTATTTGTGATGTAGTGCCCCAAATATTAATGGGAAGACCCGATATTTACGGTAGAGAGTTTTATTTGTAATACCTCAAAGTTTTAATGGGAAATGCCCCGATATGTAACGGGAGAAGTTTATGTTAAGTGGTTTAACCCCAGGAGGGTTGTGCTCGGATTTAAGAGCAAATGTTTTGTCTTGTTTTGTGTTGTGTTTAAAAATTATAGAGATAAACCGTTAGTTCTTTCAAAAATATCTTATTTAAGATTGGTTAAATGTGTTCAGATCATTCATTATTCTTAAGATAAAACAATATGACTCCCTAATTTCAATTGTAAATATCGTTAGATCGTTATCTAAAGTCAAGTCTGTTCCACTTGCTAATTTGATTAACTATTAATTAAGTTCACTCCATGATATATATGATAAGCAGATGATAAAACTTCGGCACGGGTGGCAGTTAATACTCTTCATAGCACATGTCATAACACGCCGTTTTGCCAGACGGTATGGAAAATGAAAAGACTACCGGTCAACAACAATAGTTAAACTAAACGGAGCAGGGAAAATTCTGACCCCTCAACATTACTGGAACGAGGAAGGGCATCATATGTACCCTACCCCTACAGTTGGCTACGACAGTGCAGTAGCGGTCTAAGAAGATAATTACAGTAGTTTGTGTTCGCGATTCCACCACATAATCGATCTAAGAAGATAATTATAGTACTAGTAGTTTGTGTTCGCGATTCCACCATTTATATGAATAATAAGAGTAGTCTGTGTTTGTGATTCCAGGATCTCGTTTGTTTTTTTTTTATTATTGACTCGCGTGTGTGACCGATTGTGTGTATAGAACTTTTAAGTTCGTGTGTTTTTCATTGACCTTTTCATTTTGTTTAAAGACATTTTTGGATATTATGACATTTTACAAGTATATATAACTTTTAAATTCGTGTGTGTTTCATTTACCTTTTCTTTTTGTTTATAGACATTTTTGTATACGACATTTTACAAGTGTTGTTTGTATTTATATGTCTTTTCATTCTTATTGTTATTTTTATCTTTTAAGATTAGGGTAGATATTATCGATCCCAGTTATGTTCAAATTTGTAAAGGCTTTAAAAAAATATTTCATATTTTTTTCTAAAAAGAGGGATAGGTATATTACACAATGACATATGTCATAGAAGCGTCCTGCCATATCAAAATACGTGTAAGTGATTGTGACATAAACCTGTTGCTATCAGCACTCGGCTGGAGATCTTGGTAGTATTCCTTATGTCATTGCGTAACTAGAACTTGTTGTTGGCATGTTTTATCTAACTTTATCTGATAAACTATATTGAATGTTAAACCTGATATTATGCATGATACATTAGACAGGTGTCTAATGAGCTCTTTTGTCTTGAATACGTTTATAAACTCAGAACATAAACGAATGGTCAGGCAGGTCCAGGAGGCCATGCTAGGCGGGCGCCTAGTTAAGGTACCTCAGGAGTACTATAGTCAGGTCTAGGAGTCGGAGACGAGACGAGAGCTTCTGGAGTTAGCACACTCGTGCTAAGCCAGGCTAATTAAGTCATGACTCCCTCCATATAGATAGTTCTACGGTCGTTTACATTACGATGTTTGTACCTATTGTAAGAAGCAGAATAAAAATATTATATTTGAAGTCACACCAGTGTTGTCATCAAAGAACCCGATTTAAGAACCAATACTGCCACACTAGCTAAAATGAATTGTTTTCTTTCTAGAAACTTCATTAATATATATGTAATAAAAGTGTCGTTTTCGCCTGTTTTAATGCATTATACACATTTTTATTATTATGTTTTTGTCGTTTGAATTGTGCATCAACCACTTTTAAGTACTTCAGCATTTTCTTGTGCGACATATATTTCTTTGTTCATCACAAATAACACGTGTACTAATTTTTTAATTTCTATCGTTATGGATAATATTTAGTTAAATGTTTATCTCCTTTAATAATATCCAATATACACGAGTTTTTAATGTTATATTTATGCATTATTAAAACATACCATTGACATTATAATCGTGTTTCCTTGCTTCCCTGGTTATTTTTAAAACAAGTTTATCTAGATCAATTGGAAACACTCGGTCATAGTCGACCTTAATTGAAATATGTTTTATATGTATAATTAATATGTAATGACACAGGGAGATTTAGGTCATGTCCAAAATGGCGATCCCGATAACTGAATGTACCAATACTATCAACCGGGACAGGTAGCAATATATTAATTAACTTGAATTTTCATAAGTACGAAACTATTTTTCAAGTAAGTATCGAAAACTATTTATCCAGAAATTTTCAAGAACACCTCCACACACTGTTGTTATGTTTGAGTAAATTTAATTGAACTTTGGGATTAGATATTATCATCATAACAATTACACCGGCATGTTTTAGGTTTGTACTTTTTTTCATTCCAGTTTTATGCTGTGATTTTAGTGACACAGAGATACTACAAAAAAATGAACATGTTGAATTGGCTTTTAAATTGGATAACGTGGCTGATGAGGAAGGTCTTTATGAAATAGAGAAACCTGGTGATTATACTCTATACATCGGTTTGCCTGGCCAGTTTAAACTTTCAACGGGGTCAACAAATCAAAAAAATAGAACTAATATAACGGTCAACAATATAACGTTATTTACATTTCAACTAGAGAATGTGACGTCACAAGATGCTGGTGTATATCGTTGTACATCTGGTGCAATTAAAGTACCTGGTTGCGGTGTGAAACTCATAGTTACAGGTAAATGTTACTGTAGATAATTACCATAGTTACATGTAAATAATGTTGTTACTGTAGAATACATAGAACAGAGGGTTTTACATGGCCATATGGGATAGAACGCGGCAAATAATGTTGAAACTATGTAAAAAAAAATGTACAGTAGTTTTATTAAAGATAACGATGTAAATATTGTAACGTTATTTCTTTTCATCCTATTTTCATAGTATGTACTTTCGGTGCCAGGATATTTCCATCGTTTTTATGAACCATTTTGTTTATACGTTCTGTGAACAAGGGTTAAGTTATAACAATCTGTTCATTGTTTCAATATATAGAGATTTCATTCAATTCACCACATTTAACATTATCAGACATGCCTTCATAATATGAATTCCAGTACCTGGTCGAGTTGTACACGTCCAAGATATTCGTTAAACTGAACAAGGTGTCATGTATACTGTTTTTGATAACATATAAATAAAGTAATAATGATTAATCATATGTACATATTTATAAATTAGCTACGGTATTTACATTAAAAATTTTTGACTTATCAGATCTATAAATGAACAATCTGGATTGTTACGTATAGGATAAAAAGTTATGGGGCTTTATTACAGATAAACCAAATATAAGATTATCTCCTGAACAACCAGTTCTACGACAAATGAATGGTGCGTTGTTAGGGGAGATAACTATGACGTGTAACGTTACATCTACAACCAAACCAGCTGATCATAATTTACCTATGATATATATATGGTTTAAACATGGTATATATTATGGTAATGGTAGAATACTACAAGATAGAGTTGTTGATATAACTGATATAGGTGATGATATAATCTGTATAGCTACAGATGATCCTGTTTGTAAAACAAATTTACAAGATACTAAATTCGAAAGAGGTACGATGTTTTATTTTTGCAAAGTAGTTCAGCATTGTGCCTTCATCATTTTGGAAAGGCCTTGAGCCAGTTTAACAATTTTTTTTATCAGCTACAGATGATCCACATTGTAAAAAAACGTTTAACAGATTTATCAAAATGTTCCACATTGATCACAGGCAAGCTCATTTCTATAGTTTTTTATTTTATACACCCAAGTGGAAATGTAAATGTATATTTTCATCACCTCCGTCGGTTCGTCATCCGCAATTTATTGTTAACATTAGTGTTGTGGACATGATGTATCGTTATCTGGCAACCTATCTTATTATGTACTCTATGAACCGTGACTTATCGGGACATGTAACTATACATGACCTGGTCACCATGGCGTTTATAAAAGGAGACATGTCGGTAGTAACTGCCGTTGTCGTGTTCCCATGCATTCTTCATCCGCTTTAACTCAATATAATTAGACATTCTGTTTCAGATATCTCATTTCTACATTGCATGGTCAATGTCACATTTACAAGTTCATCTATTTTGTTTTGTAGCATTACCAATTTTACAAACATATGGAACGTTACCTTAATTACACGATACTTCTTAGATACATCGTGTACACAATTAAATTATTCAAATATTGAGGATACTCCACTGTTTCCTCCATATTGCCATGGTTTCTAAACAATACTTTACCTGTATAGATCCCATCGTTGACATAATCTTTATATAAATACGGAGTATATTACACCATGTCCTCCATAATACCATGGTTTCTAAACAATACTTTACCTATATATACTCCATCGTGTACACAATTGTTCTTCAATTACTGATTATGCTATAGAGTTTCCGGCATATTTTAGAGTCATTCGAAATATTTCGCTTTTCAAAGTGTATATTTTTGTTTTGTTTTAGTTGTTAAGGGTGAAAGATGTGAAGATGTTCTAGGTATCTCAAATAAGTTTATTCTTCGTCCCAAATGTGAGTAGACACATTTTATCACAATCTGTTTGTCTTGAATTAATTAATTTGCTACATTGGTCACATATTGTAAATATCAGTCGTTGGGTGGCCCGATTCCCAAATACGTAGGAGGAAGAACCCGTCACAGATTCATGGCATAACCCCTGTGGGTGCACGTGGTGAGAATCACATAGCAGGTAACAAGGGGTCCGTATGGACTCCAGTTGTAATTCAAAATTTCTACGTACAGATGTATTTGAATTTAAAAGCAGCGGTTAAGTTTTTATTTGCATTTATATTTGACAACTGAAAAACAACTAAATTATTATACAAAATTATTTTACTGACATTTTGAACAGATTTAATAATACTCACAAAATTGCTACTTTGTGTACTATGTTATAACGAGGTTAAATGGCGATTCACGCTTGATACAAAAACCATAGAATTTTTTGAATTCATCATTTAATTTTTGGTATTTGTAACATGCAGATGTTTAAAGAGACAATAGTCTGGCATACGCAATATGGTATCAGGCAGCAAACACATTAGCAAGATTCTTACTGCGAGTTGTAAGTTTGGGGTCCGATTGGACCCATTGTGCCCTACAAGCGTTGGGCCTGTTTCGCATGTAACATAACTCTTCATGTGGGAAGCAGATATACCAATCTATTCGCTATGTTTAAAAAGTCACTAAATTTCAGAAAGCAGTGCCCAGTAGTTATCACAAAACACTATAAAACAAGTGCGTGGGGTCCACGGAGACCCCACGTGCACCGACAAGGGTTAAGATTGTCGCTTGTTGTCGACTTATTCCTTTTGGCTAGTCAGTGCGTCTATAATTAGGGTTACGTAATACTAATAGTGTACTGCAACAGACATCAAAATATAAATGGAGGTAAAGTTCGTTTTTTGGTCTTGGTCCCGGGGTAATGATGGAACCTGGATATTTACCTATTATTACTATCAGACATTGAGGTTTTCAATCTGTTTCATAGAGAATTACTTACGAATTATCTCTGTAACAGACGACTGTCCACAACAGGTACGTTGACTGCACGCGTCGTTAGTCATTGGCTCAACGGCTCGTGCAATGTTTACTTAACACCTAACTGCTTCGGGCAAAATGATGCATTTTACTCATTTTAATACCCATTTACACTAAATAGGAAATATTTTTTAACTACAAATACTTCAAACGTCTTTATTTATTTTTCTTTTACCTCAAAAAAATGTTTGAGAATTTAATTTGTCGGATTAAAAAAGTTAATATGCCGTACTCATTAAGCCTCGTCGATGCCATGCTTATCAGTGATTGTAGCGGCCAAGCGAATATTCACTGCGGGATCAGTTTGTGAGGTTTTGTGTCTTGGAAAACATATATTACTGATGGTCCATATGGTACAACATTAAACTATGCTGATAAAACAATATAATTATAGTATAGATGGAATGGATGCTATAATATTAATCTGCGATGATAAAACATTATAATTTTATTACAGATGGACCATATGATACAACATTAACCTATGGTAGAACAACTCTAAAACCCGGTTATGAAATACAGAAACGTATAGGAGAAGAATTATCAGTTAATTGTATGAGTGATTGTAATCCAGCATGTAATATCAGTTGGTATAAAGATGGGAAGATGTTGAGTTATAATTCACAACTTCATCTACCAGATCTACAAGAATCAAATGATGGTGTTTATACATGTACAGTATATAATATACATGGTACCACAAATATCTCTTTTACTCTAGATCTCAAATGTGAGTAATTAATTATTGAAACCAGTTTAAAATTTTCAAATATTCATTGAAATCAAGACGGTGCTATCTAACATGGGATATTAATAAACTCGTCAGAACTATTATAAAACATGTCTACTTTTCGAATAGAGCTCTGTCCCGACTGGCCGCCATTTCGTAAGGTGGTGCTACTTCGTTTTACATATTTCGTATACACAACGACTAAATAACATTTTTGATGTTACTGAATATAAGAAGAAAGGGCACGTCTCAAACTTCTCGAAGTATACTTAATGTTTTTTGACATTGAATATCTAGTGAAACGTTGTAATGATGTCCAGAATGACGAATGATGAAGGAAAAGTGACATGCTATGGGATATAAGGTACAATGTTTCCATTTCCATAGTTAATTGTCCATTTTGTATTGTCAGATGCTCCAGAAGAAATAGTTAGTCAAGGTGTTGATCGTGTTGGAGTAGGGGGGATCGTCACTATAACCAAAATAATAGATGCATATCCAGGTCCAGCAATTGTACATGGTTCTGTTGTTATGCCATCTGGAACTGACAGAGACCATATCAGTTTTAATCTGATAAATACAACCACAGCCCACCAATATAAAGTAAAACTAAGAGTTGATATTAATAGTACAGTTTATATGGGGAAGTATTGTATTGGTGTTCAGAACGAAGAAGGAACACTGGAATTGTGCTATGATTTAGAGGGTAGGTATAAATAGAGAAGAATTATCAGTTAATTGTATGAGTGATTGTAATCCAGCATGTAATATCAGTTGGTATAAAGATGGGAAGATGTTGAGTTATAATTCACAACTCCATCTATCAGATCCACAAGAATCAGATGATGGAGTGTATATTCATGTACAGTATATAATATACATGGCCATACATATAAATTTTATCTTGATAAACTAGATAAAACACAACACAAACAAACTTGGCCACTACAGTCTGATAACAACAGATTTGTTGCGCATTCCAATATATTTTTGGGTTGTTCTATTAAAGAATCGTCATCATGTAAATATTATTGATGTACCAATTTATCATATTGTATCCTTCTTAGAATATTTTCACCTTTGTTTACCCCCCCCCCCACATACACACACGCCCACTTTTAGTATGTAATATAATGATTTAAACAGTCGGTATCTAGTGTATTAATGTTCAGAACGAAGATGTTTTGATTTGTTCTTTTTGCAAGATGTATTTAACGAATTGGTTTCCATACATATCTAAATGCTATTCATAGTATAATATAATATATGCAATGATTTTATGTTTACCTTTACTTTGCCCTTACTTTAGTGATAGACCCCGATTGTTGTCCACCAGCAGAAATCCCAATGTCAAGTGATGACGTCAATTTAGTTGACGTTGGTGAAATGATAATATTACTAAAGGAGGTAACTGGGCGCCCGAGACTAGAAGTGGAATCGATGATATTAATTTACCCTTATTTTATTGATAGACCCCGATTGTTGTCCACCAGCAGAAATCCCAATGTCAAGTGATGACGTCGCTTTAGTTGACCTTGGTGAAATGATAATATTACTAAGGGAGGTAACCGGGCGTCCTCGACCTTCACTGGAAGTGGAATCGATGATATTACCAGTAGGAGTCAACAACCATCCCCGATATATTAATTATTCGCTGATTAATACAATTAAACCACACCATTACAATCTTAGTCTTTCTGTACATGTTGTTACCAAACATTATCTTGGTAAATACTGTATTTACTTAAAGAACAAGTATGGAGGCGTGCTGGTTTGTCACACACTTATACAGGGTTCGTACTTATTATTGTAGTATATTACAGAGATATTCCATATTAACTTAATTCGGGATTATAAGCAGAAAGTCCAGGAAGCAGATAACAGCACTTCTTTCGATTTCCATATGTAGGATTGAAACCACGCCTCTTGACCTAAAGTGAGAATGGCACTGACCTTGAATCAGGTGACTGCAATGCAAATTTGCAAGACGCGCTTGCATTTTAATAATTGGAGAAAGATCAAAATATATGTCATTTGAAGACGCTGTAGACCTAACATAACCCACCAACAAACCTTAAATTATCAAAAAGAAAATGAAACCATTTGAATCTTTACTGTAAACGATGCCTATAAATATAACAGTTTAACCGTTATCGCATCACATACGGCCTAACTTCCCATACATATACAGAGCAATAATTACATATACCTGACGTTCAGGACAAAAGTTCTGACAATAAAAAACTATTTTCCCGGTTTAGCAATTATTTTTAAATAAGGGTTACATTTTTATATTATAGCTACCAATGATGTGATTAATACTTCTACTGGAATTACTATTATCATTATTGTTATTGGATCATTTTTATTATTAGCTGTTTTTATAATTGGTTTAATTTTGGTGAAGAAATGTTATAATAGTAAGTGATATATATTTTCATAATAAGATACATTGATCTAAAGAACAAAGTTACATTCCAATAAGAAGTCCGACAACTCTTAACTGTAATAATATGTGGTTTAACGTCCTACTGTTTTCTTCTACTGAGCTAATGAAGACGGGCATATTATACCATGCAGTGTTATATGGGGAGATTCTTATTTCGAATCCCAAGTATTTATACCTTGTCCCTTACCAGACTCTGCACCCCACGCGACTGACAAGGCGAACCACACCGGAAAACGCCGATAAACTTCTCGTCCAATGCACTGATCGAACACGGGACCTCCAAGTTTAATTCACCCGGGAGTTATTACTTTCCTTGATTGAAAAATACTTATCTTAGTAATCGCCGGGCAAATATTGATATAATTCAAACTATTTACAGGCATGGCTCCGGATACAAGAACCATTCCTCTTGAACATCATTATGACCAAGTTGCCATGCGACAGTTGTCTACAGATGTCACCACACTAAATAGACCAACTAATAGAACACTGTTACGTGACAGGGAATCTTTCATTACCTCCTTAACGCAAGTATCTTCCGATTATGCACGACCAGATTCATTAATTGTCCACCGACAACCAGATTATGATCAACAAGACAATCTAACTGATGAGGTCGACGATGATGGTGATAATGCAGATGCTGCTGATGGTGATTTGAATGATACCAATTCAGCTTCCCTTTGCATTGGGTCTCCCACAGCGGTACCAAATGTCTATGAAAAACTCAATAAAAACACCCGCAACGCAAAACTAAATGTATACAAGAAACTTAAATGGTAACCAAACTTCTCCAAAATCCACCTCTACAGAATCCATGGCATTACCATTTACTAGACATATTGGAAAGAACTGAAGAACGGACATGGTGAAGGTAATAAGTAGGACAGCCTGTCCAAACACTCTTCGTCAAACAAACCACATAAATAAATTACTTAAAATGACAATATGTAAGATTAGATATAGAACTGAAAGTTGTCGCTATAAAAAAGTAAATAATACAAAGGGAATATTAAAAAATTCAGTCAAATATTTCATTCTGAGTATCGCTATCGGCGATAGACGTGTAGTCTAGCCTGGACTGTCATGTCTGCCACTGTTATGATATGATAAACAATGTTTCGATTATTAATTTTTACGGTAATCACATCAACCGCAAAAAGTATTTAAATCTACTTCATATCGTAGCCATATAACACTGAAGGCCTAAAGACAGACCTGCTATAGATAAATTTAGCTCTTGCACAATGCCTGTTTCAAGTATTTTTTTTCTTTTATGTGCAAATTTAATTTGCTTGTTTTGTGAAGTTTTATCCTGCTACATCCTTAATTGTTTTATTTTAAGACAATGTTGTGGCATCGAGAGAAAGAGCGAGGGAGAGAGGGAGAGAAACAGAGCGAGAAAGAGAGAGAGAGAGAGATATCGGGTTTAACGTCCACCTGGTCATTTCGGGACTAACGTATGGATGGTTCAATTTTATTTTAGTAATTCGCTTGCGCGTAGGGACATTCATCAGTGGGGGAAACCGGAGGACCCACAGGCTTTCGGAAAATGGCGCATAAGTCCCGAACTGAAAGTCGCGGAATCCGTACTATCGAGAAGTACATTTTCCATGATACCAATGCTTCCGACTAAATTAAGAAAACTTCCGATGTAAGTAACGCACGTGTTATCGACTCCATACGACGTTACACGTAGAACTTCACTCTTATAATCAACCAAAGATTCAAATATAGGAATATTATTGAAGTAAAATGTAATTAAATCTGTAATTCAATGAGGATGTAGGTATATTGTTATCAATGTGTGTCGATTTCCCTCGATAAGCGCTTATTAATAACATTATAGTTCTCTTAACAGGCACACTTAAATGTTTTATGCTTGTTTTGTAAAATATCAATATACTATGCTTATTTTTTGTTAGAAATCCAGTAATATATAATATTGTCATATATTTGTTGTTTTTAAACTTTCATTATATAGTATATTTGTTTTCAGTTAATCAATTAAAGATTGTTTAGAATCTTCAATTTGTTTTTTTTTTGTTGGTTTTTTTTTTTTTTTTTTTTTTTTTCACTTTTTTCTAATTTGTTGTTTGCTAGTTTAACGCCATCTAGATCCTCGTTTCCTATAGCAGAGTGGTGGAATCACACAATGAGACTGTAAAAATCATGTCATGTTAGAGATTTGCATCTACCACAGGAAGGTAGATCATGATAACTATAGCGCAGTAACCGATTTGTCAAAATGGATTACATAGGCTTTACATGTTAATTCATACAACAGAAATTCCTATTTTTTTTTCATTATGTTGTTAAATATAACAATGAATCTGACCGTGTATCCTTCGTGAACTTGGCGGTTGGATGGCCGAATGGTTAGCACGTGCGTGCTGTATCATAAAGTCTGTCATTGAGTCAATGGGTTGGACAGGCGCCCCTTCTCTTTGTCACGTACAACCGGGGATTCGACACCACTCCAGTTGACTCAATGACAGGCCTTACGATACAACGCGCGTACCAGTCATTCGGCCATCCAACCCCCGGATTTTGATAGTTTTCTGAACTTATACAATATTCTGGAGACTGATACCACTCAAAGGTATGACGACTTGATTTGCTGATTCGAAATACAGAATGAATAACCTGTTAAGTTTCGTATTAGTCATTAAGAAACCCGAACAATAAATTATTTACAGTAGGTAGCAACAATGAGTTGTTCGCTATTAAAATACACTCCATGTTGAATGTATGTTTGTTTTCTTTCGTGGAAGTGCTTTTAGATCCATGGCCATGGAGGAAATGGAGAGATAACGAGAGATATGGGGTTTAACGTCCACTGAACACAAACTTGGTCATTTCGGGACTAACATATGGTTTCATTTTATTTCAATAATAGTCCGACAGAACTATGGCTGAACCTGGAAATTATACACAAAGTTTTTTTATGATTGATTTTAGTAGCCTAGGGTGTCCTCAATCAGAATCTGAAGGGTGAAGAACGGTCACCCTTGTGCGTTTTGAGAAATTCAAGATGGCGTCCAAGACGGCTGCCACATCAAATAATCCCCTATATCTTCAAGGGTATTTATTCTAAGATGATAATTTGGGTGTCTAACCGTAGCTTTCTAGGGTCAAGGAATACACTGAACTCATTTATTATGTTGTAGGGTGATTAGATGATAGTAAAATCAAACATGCCAGACAATATGGCCCAATCATAAAAAAAACTTTGTATATAATTTCCAGGTTCACTCGAAAAATTGGATTTGGCGACCGGACTATAATTCGCTTGCGCCTAGTGGTCTTTAGCAGTGGGCGGAAACCAAAGTGCCCGGAGGAAACCCACGAGGTTGAGAAGGCGCCCATATCTCCATGCCACATACGCTCACACCAGGGATCGAAACCACAGCCGCAAGCCAGAGGTGACCGGCCAGCTAGTGGTCGAAGCGCGGCACTCTAGACTACTGGGCCATCCCAACCCCCCGCAGGAAATGGAAGATTAGATCATAATAAATTGTGTCACATGTTCGAGTCATGTAAAAACCCACATAGCTTCCCAGAATGGAACCGTTTCACCAGGTGCCGAATGTTATTCTCGAAATGACATAGTTTGTGTCGGGTGGAAGTTACCCCCCCCCCTCTCCTCCAGTTAATGACGAGGAAATATTGGTGTCAGTTAATGTCTTAGTCATAAGATATGCTTAACAGTTCACATCTTGTTTCGCTATGCATACTAACACATACGATAATTTGAAAATGTAGTTGCAGTGTTCTAGTGTCACTATAAACAGAATAATCACATACTTTATATGTTATGTAAAACGTTGTAGGATTATTTTAACTCCATCAGATGGAACTTAATTGACAAATGCATATTATTTAATATCAAGTATTTATAAACCCCGCAAATAGACAGATACATATGGCGGGGGAAAGCGGCAAAAACCTAATGCTATGTAGAAATGTCTAATTCAAAACACACCTGTAACATAATGCCATACCAAATACCTAAAACGTCTAATGCAAAAAACAAAATACAAGAAACCTCTAATACAAAATACCTCATACGTCTATTGCAAAAGACAAAATACAAGAAACCTCTAATACAAAATACATATAACCTCTTGTGCACAATTGATTTTACAATTTGAAACATCTACCCTAAGCATTAGATGACATATCTCGTTGTCATTACTTACATTTCTCCACTGAATTATCTTTATTTAGGTCAATGTCAAGGTCACCGAACACAACTTGGCGACCTATTCGGCTAGCGAGCTATTCGACCGATCCAGCTGGCAACCTGTTCGTTGGCAACCTATTCAGAATTAAGACAACAGTCGCCCAAACTCATCTATTTTTAACAACCAATAAAATCCAACGTTACGTCTATCAAATGAAAGTAGAATAATATATTATTTTTATCAATTCCTTTAGCTCAGAATAGAGATGTAATTTCGCATTATCGTACAAAATTCTAGACATCCAACTAAATATATTCCGAAAGGTAATTAAATAGGCTTTCTAAGTATTATCAGTAAAACCTGGCACATTCATAATAAAGGGGTGCACTCTATTCCTAAACATGACCAATTTTTTAAAAATTTTAAAGGGAAAAACTGTTAATATCCCGTGTCAAAATTCGGACCATCGTACAAAATTCTGATGATCCAACTAAATATATTCTAAAAGGTAATTGAATAAGCTTTCCAAATATTATTAGTAAAAGTTGGCACAATCATATTAAAGGGGTGCGCTCTCAACCTGAACATAGCCAATTTTTCAATATTCTAAAGTGAAAGAACGGTAATATTTCGAGTCGAAATTCGGACCATCGTACAAAATTCTTAGCAACCAGCTATATATATTCTGAAAGGTAATTGAATAAGCTTTCTAAATATTATTAATAAAAGTTGGCACAGTCATATTAAAGGGGCGCGCTCTCAACCTGAACATAGCCAATTTTTCAATATTTTAAAATGAAAGAACGGTAATATTCCGAGTCGAAATTCGGACCATCGTACAAAATTCTGAGCATCCAGCTATATATTTTCTGAATGGTAATTCAATAAGCTTTCTAAATATTATTAGTAAAAGTAGGCACAATCATATTAAAGGGGCGCGCTCTCAACCTGAACATAGCCAATTTTTCAATATTCTATATGTAAAGATAGACCGGAATTTTTTTCGAAGTCCGAATTTGGACCATCGCACAAAATTCTGAGCATCCAGCTATATATATTCTGAAAGGTAATTGGATAAGCTTTCCAAATATTAATAGTAAAAGTTGGCAGAATCATATTAAAGGGGCGCGCTCTCAAATTACCATTCAGAAAATATATAGCTGGATGCTCAGAATTTTGTACGATGGTCCGAATTTCGACTCGTAATATTACCGTTCTTTCATTTTAAAATATTGAAAAATTGGCTATGTTCAGGTTGAGATCGCGCCCCTTTAATATGACTGTGCCACCTTTTACTAATAATATTTGGAAAGCTTATTCAATTACCTTTCAGAATATATATAGCTGGTTGCTAAGAATTTTGTACGATGGTCCGAATTTCGACTCGAAATATTACCGTTCTTTCACATTAAAATATTGAAAAATTGGCTATGTTCAGGTTGAGAGCGCACCCCTTTAATATGATTGTGCCAACTAATACTAATAATATTTGGAAAGCTTATTCAATTACCTTTTAGAATATATTTATGTTTAGGAAGAGAGTGCACCCCTTTATTATGAATGTGCCAGGTTTTACTGATAATACTTAGAAAGCCTATTTAATTACCTTTCGGAATATATTTAGTTGGATGTCTAGAATTTTGTACGATAATGCGAAATTACATCTCTATTCTGAGCTAAAGGAATTGATAAAAATAATATATTATTCTACTTTCATTTGATAGACGTAACGTTGGATTTTATTGGTTGTTAAAAATAGATGAGTTTGGGCGACTGTTGTCTTAATTCTGAATAGGTTGCCAACGAACAGGTTGCCAGCTGGATCGGTCGAATAGCTCGCTAGCCGAATAGGTCGCCAAGTTGTGTTCGGTGACCTTGACATTGACCTAAATAAAGATAATTCAGTGGAGAAATGTAAGTAATGACAACGAGATATGTCATTTAATGCTTAGGGTAGATATTTCAGATTGTAAAATCAATTGTGCACAAGAGGTTATATGTATTTTGTATTAGAGGTTTCTTGTATTTTGTCTTTTGCAATAGACGTATGAGGTATTTTGTATTAGAGGTTTCTTGTATTTTGTTTTTTGCATTAGACGTTTTAGGTATTTGGTATGGTATTATGTTACATGTGTGTTTTGAATTAGACATTTCTACATAGCATTAGGTTTTTGCCGCTTTTCCCCGCCATAGATACAGTTATGATGTATACATTATTTTTATAAAATGATATAATATATCTGTGTAAGACGTATCTGTAAATGAGGTGTAATTATATATAAACTAAACGCGATGCCGTCAATAACAGGACAGCAAGTAGAACCCAATCGCAAACATTACATAATCAATAGTCTTAAGATCTCCATCCACTAACTGTTTTAAAACCAGCATTAAAATTCCAAAGCCGGAGCAACATTTTTCCGTATTTTAACAGATCAAAAATATTTTATAGGTTCATTATGCAAGAGCTAAATCATATATTAAAGCCTGCGGAGATTAGATTTATTAATATATTTTCATATTTCCTTTTATCCTATATCACTTCAAAGGGGGTTATTTTAAACTATTTTGGGTCAGATATCGTTTAGAAAAAACAAACATATTTCATATTATTTACGTGTACACGTTAATGAGGCATATGAGTAATATATTAACCGTGTTTTTTCGCACATTATACATACAATCTGTAGGTTTCGGTTATCAACCTTTACCTATTGCACAGAATATCTTCCGTCTACCAATCCCGGGTATATATTATTACAAAACGATAAGTAAATTAGACACCCTATAACCGTGTACAAGGAGGACATCTAGAAACTGAAATTAAAATGGCGACATTTAGAGAAAAGTCTATCATGTTCGAGATGTTTATAATTTTACTGATTTTTGTATCTTCGGTTCTAGTACCAGGTAGGGACCTCAGCATTTCTTATTCTTTTACTTAGAATATTAGGTGTGTTCCTGTATAGCAGGTTATTAGCTGGTGTATTGGGAGGTATATAAAGATGAATGATATACCACTCCCTTACTATAGTATCCTCGACCATATTCCAGGATGTTGACCAATACAATTCCAGGTTTACGGCTTGGTATTCGATCATCCAGAATCTAAATCACTTGAACGATGTGGGACAACCAGGAATTGAAATGAAATAGGGTTTAACGTCCTACTTGTCTGCACCGACTGGAATAATGAATACGGACATTTAGTGTGAAATGGTGACATACCAACTGTCAATGGTTCTTGTACGTGCACACCAATGTGTATACGTCACCTCGTTTTTCGTCACATCCGAATGACCAGACCCGGTTCCTTCTCAACCCCAAACCGCCCGCCTTAATGACAAGAGGAAACCACGCCAGAAAATCCCCAGGTACTTCCTCGGTCAATAACCTGAGTAAACCCGAGACCTGGTTAGCCAGCCGGCGTTTTAATCGCTGGGCCACGGCGGGTTGAGCAGGTGTACAGTGAGGTTCATGACATCATTGATTATAATTGATATCTTTTATAGACACGAATTAATACAATTATTTTATAATTTTATCTAACTTCAGTTCATTGTAAATGTGTTGTTGTTATTACTCAACAATATTCCAAACGAAACGTTACGTTAACATTTCATCTACAAGAAACGAAAACCCCGTTACAAGTATATCATGATGACCGTTTACTTTATGTGGAAACAGATGCACAGATGAAATATTACTCTTTGGATAACAGTAAACACTATGAAGTTATAAAACGTACCAATCAAGAGTTTAGTTTTAAAATAGTGAACGTGGTTAAAAATGATGCTGGTATTTATAACTTGGAAGAAATAAGGACAGGTGGTTCATTAGAATGTATGCAACTTGCTATAACAGGTAAATATTTTTCTTAGCATCATCATCATCATCGTCATCATCATCTACATTTGGGTAGGAAAATACCAAGTATGAATATGATTAAAAACACACGAAGTTAATATACTGGTATACTTAAACAAAATTTAAAACTTGTACGTATATAACGCTTCACTATTGGTACCATATAAGCACAAACAGAAACTGGCAAGTATGTTATTAATATTGCATTACCATGTAGATAAACCAGTAACAATCATATTAAACCAAAGCCAACCAGTCTTACGTGGTAAATATAGAAAGGGGAACATAGCTCTGACTTGTAATGCCAAATCAACAACCAGACCAGTTGATCATAATTTACCTATGATATATAGATGGTTTAAAAATGATATATGTTATGGTAATGGTAGTGACTACAAGATAGAGATGTTGACATAACTGATATGGGACATGATATAATCTGTATAGCTACTGATGATCCAGAATGTAATAAAAGTTTACAAAATTTAAAACAAGATGCCACACTCACAACAGGTAAGATGGTTTATTTTTTGAGTTGGTCAAAGTTTAACATATTTAATAAACTGTAGTAATAAATAGCTGCTTTGTACGAAAGCTCATTGAAAAATAAATCTGGTTATCTTGTAATTACAAGATACGGAGAAGCCCACGAGTAACAGATTTCAAGGTCGCCATGCACTGATTTATCGAATACTTTTATGTTACAGAATCCGCACATTCGTGTCATGCTCCCATAAATATTCATTATTTTCATGTCTCCATTAAAATCATAAAGTTTATATTTTCATTAGCTTTATACTGAATATCATGATTAATAAATATCACACTCTCCTTAAAGACATAGAACGCTATTTATATTTTTAGGAAAACTTGATTTTTGCTGGTTTTGTTTTCGTTTGCTTTGCCTTTACTCAGTTTTCATTGTCTGCAGAAGTTGTCGAGTTTAACGATTTTTTGAATTCCAACAGAAAATTAAAAACGAACGAAAAGCAAAAGCGAACGAAAACAAAAACAATTTTTTTCGGTTAATCATCAATCAAAATTGATTATTGTCTTGTTAAAAAATGTCTAATTATAATAATTTAAATAACATGTAAGGCCTAAAGAAAAACTTACAATAACCAGGTTTATCTCTTGAGCAATGTATGTTTAAAGGAGCTAAGTCTCTAACTCAATATTTTCCTTAATATTCGAAATTAAAAACACGAATTAGGAATAATCAATATTGATTAATCTTGATCATATTATCTTGCCATGAAACTATACCATCTTAATATCCAATATTTATGATTTAGGGTTCCACTTACTAATGAACACAAAAAAAATATCCTACAACACAACGTAGAAGTAATTAGTAAAGGCTATTTACAATCGACAAAATGATATTTGTTTTTAAAAAGAACGTGTAGACGTAGGTGTAAACGACTGCGGTTCAATTTTTAGTGTTCACGTATTTCACCGAATTGATTTGAATTATCTTTTTGTTCAAAATCTAAATATAAATCACTTTACATACATTCATACGACATTAAAATATATGTGCTTTTAGAACCATTTTTGAATATTTCAAAGTTCCAAATAATTGAGCTCTACGCCCTTTAATAAGAACCCACTGATTTTCACTTTGCACATTTATGTAAGTTTTTGTCGTTTTGGATTAGCGCTGTTTCGTCTATATTCCTTTTAAAAAAGCTGTTTCCATTTTTACGTTTCGCTCAACCTCTTCGATGTGATTCTTTTTAAATCGATTGAATCCAAGCCTGCAAATTATCTATCGTTGCCATCGTGATTTTGATTTCTTTAATATTCAATTTTTGTACATTCAAGCTTGGATTAACAAAATTTTAAGAAAAAGTGTAAATATCCTCATTCTCTTCATCAACTATATGTATAAATTTCCATATAGCCAAAAATCGATCACGGGTGAAAACATCTCTAAATCCAGGTGTAAATGTCACAAAATTTGTGGCTTCTTTGCTGAAGTAATCCTCATACCTTGGTTTAGTGAGACTGTGTTCAACTATCATTCGGATTCCTATGAATGCCTTCATTTCATCACATTCAATATTTGTCCAGTTTGAGGCATAATAGTCTGTAGGTTTTGATGCCTTCACCTGTTGTGCACGTAAATTGGTATAATGGCATAATTGTTCAATAAATTCTTGGTTCAAAAATAGCCCAATAAACTCCATAACACTGGTTTCATTTGTAAAATGATCTGGCATATTTTTCGGACCACATAAATCTCCAACAAAGGAAATATCAGGTTTGTTTACATTCTTTGTCCACGTGAAGTCTGTTGCAACGGACAAAGGTTTTGTTGTTGTTGGATTTTGTGGCAGTAATTCGTCGCCAGATTCTTCGTTTTCATTCGCAAATTCATTATCGTCCGTTTCTGAATCAAAATCAGACGATGGACATTCACTGTTATTGTTTTCCGAGTCACTAGACGTTGCAAGACATCGCTAAACTTCATACGCTTCGCCATTTTGGTTTCCCTCATTTGCATAAAAAAACACGTGGGATTATCCAGGCTGCTATAGCTATTTCCACGCATTTATCGGGGCATTCACAATTAAATCTAATAGCTAGACCCCTCTAGAAAGTATTTGTTGATTGGCTGAATTAAATCAATATTGGAAATCCCTACGTCACTGATGTCAACAAAGGGGGAGGTCTCACGCAAATATACTGGCGTCTCGGGATAATGAGTTCGACAACTCACGCCAATATACTGGCGTAACGGGTTCAAGGGGTTAAGGAGAGCACGAAATCAATGAATCATTAATGAGAGTATAAAGGCATGAAATAACGAATGATATTAATGACCGAGAGCCTGACCTGAATGTGCCGATCCCATCACAAAAAAAAGGAACTTCGATGGCCCAGCGATACGTCAGTTTAGGGCGACCTTGAAATAAACTAGTTAGAACACTTTTTGTCGTGTGATTGATCCTAATGGACTTCTCCATATTATGTAATTACAAGAGAGTTACCAGAAAACTAATTACATCATAGTTATATATAATGGTTATCTTGTAATAACAAGGTAGTTATCATCAAACATTTTTTGCGTTTGATTGACCCTAATGGTCCTCCGTAGCTTTACATATTTTCGGTCGAGGTAACAATTTCAAAAGAGAAAATACTTGTAGCTATTGGTTTTGAGATCTTTGAATTTTAACCTGCCTCAGTTCGTATCGGTCTGATTTGGATTGTTCCCATTAGTTTAGTTAGGCAATGATTGTATTGTTCCTATTCATATAGTTACTGAAGATAAAGAATGTAAAGATGTAGTAGGTGTATCAGAAAAGTTTGATATTCAACCATTGTGTAAGTTTTATTGACATTAGTATTTAAAATATATATCTTTATTTGTGTTCATTACCTCACTGTGTTAAATCCGATACAACACACTGCGCGCTTGCCTAATTACAGCAGCCTAATTATATAGAAATTTAATTTAACGCCCTCGCCTTTTATTGAAGTCCGAAACTTGTAAAACATTAATCACCTTGGTGTTTGGGCTGGGAGTGGGGTCAAAATTTTACCATTTTTTTTGTCTTGCTGAGCAGGTATCTCAAATAAATATATTCTTCGCCCCGAATGTGAGTAGACACGTTTTAACAATCAGTTTGTCTTGAATTAATTAATTTGCTATATTGGTCACATATTGTAAATATGAGTCATTGGGTGGCCCGATTCCCAAATACGTAGGAGGAAGAACCCGTCACAGATTCATGGCTTAAGATTGTCGCTTGTTGTCGCCTTATCCCTTTTGGCTAGTCCGTGCGTCTATAATTAGGGTTAGGTAATAGTAATAGTGTACTGCAACAGATATCAAAATATAAATGGAGGTAAAGTTCGTTATTTGGTCCTGGTCACGAGGTAATGATGGAACTTGAGGTTTTGTGTCTTGGAAAAACATATATTACAGATGGTCCATATGGTACAACATTAAACTATGCTGATAAAACAATATAATTATATAGATGGAATAGATGCTATAATATTAATCTGCGATGATCAAATATTATAATTTTATTACAGATGGACCATATGATACAACATTAACCTATGGTAGTACAACTCTAAAACCCAGTGATAAAATTCAGAAACGTATAGGAGAAGCATTATCAGTTAATTGTATGAGTGATTGTAACCCAGCATGTAATATCAGTTGGTATAAAGATGGGAAGATGTTAAGTTATATTTCACAACTCAATCTACCACATCTACAAGAATCAGATGATGGAGTTTATACATGTACAGTATATAATATACATGGTACCAGGGATATCTCTTTTACTCTAGATCTCAAATGTGAGTAATTTATTGAATATTCAGTTACTAAGTTATCCAGTATGTTTCTTCGAAACTGTTTAACTTTTAAAATTAACAATGGGCCTGTTCTTTAATATATGTAAAAGGTTGGAGTGATTGTGTGCATTGCTGAAAGGTCAAAATGGCATCACAATTTTGTTCCACAATGTACGATTGCATATGTACGATTTGTCGCCATAAATATAAATTTTATCTTGATAAACTAGATAAAACACAACACAAACAAACTTGGCCACTACTATCTGATAACAACAGATTTGTTGTGCATTCCAATATATTTTTCGGTTGGTCTATTAAAGAATCGTCATCATGTAGATATTATTAATGTACAAATTTATCATATTGTATCCTTCTTAGAATATTTTCACCTTTGTTTACCCCCCCCCCACACGCCCACTTTTTGTATGTAATATAATGATTTAAACAGTCGGTATCTAGTCTATTAAGGTTCAGAACGAGGATGTTTTGATTTGTTCTTTTTGCCAGATGCCCCGGAAGAAACTGGTGGTCGAGGTGTTATTGATATAACTGTTGCTGTGGGTCAGAACGTCAGTACAACGAAGACGATAACGGCTTATCCACAACCATACATTTCACAAAATTCACTCATTACCCCATTAGGAACTGAGAGACAACATATTCATTTTGTTTTGTTAAACACAACCAAACCTCACCACTATTACCTCATACTTACATTTTTTTTTATAAACGTGGACTATCTTGGGAAATATTGTGTCAATGTTCACAATGAAGGTGGAAATCTGAGACTATGTAATAATTTTAAAGGTATTTAAAGAATTGGTTTCAATAAATAGCCAAATGCTATTCATAGTCGGGAGTTGGGATGGCCTAGTGGTGTAGAGTGCCGCGTTTCGACCTCTAGCTGGCCGGTCACCTCTGGCTTGCGGCTGTGGTTTCGATGACTGTCGTGAGCGTACGTGGCATGGAGATAGGGGCGCCTTCTCAACCTCGTGTGTTTCCCGCGGACACTCCTCCCACTGCTAAAGACCCCTAAGCGCAAGCAAATTATTGAAATAAAATTGAACCATGTGATGGTGCCGAAATGACCTGGTTTGTGACGAGTGGGCGTTAAACCCGATTTCTCTCTCTCTCTCTCTCTCTCTCTCTCTCTCTCTCTCTCTCTCTCTCTCTCTCTCTCTCGCTATTCATAGTATAATATAATGTATGCAATGATTTTATGTTTACCTTTAATTTACCCTTACTTTATTTATAGACCCTGATTGTTGTCCACCAGCAGAAATCCCAATGTCAAGTGATGACGTCGCTTTAGTTGACGTTGGTGAAATGATAATATTACTAAGGGAGGTAACTGGGCGTCCGAGACCTTCACTAGAAGTGGAATCGATGATATTACCAGTAGGAGTCAACAACCATCCCAGATATATTAATTATTCGCTGATTAATACAATTAAACCACATCATTACAATCTTAGTCTTTCTGTACATGTTGTTACCAAACATTATCTTGGTAAATACTGTATTTACTTAAAGAACAAGTATGGAGGCGTGCTGATTTGTCACACACTTATACAGGGTTCGTACTTATTATTGTAGTATATTACAGAGATATTCCATATTAACTTAATTGGCGATTATAAACCGAAAGACCAGGAGGCAGATAACAGCACTTCTTTCCATTTCCATATGTAGGATTGAAACCACGCCTCTTGAAATAAAGTGAGAATGGCACTGACCTTGAATCAGGTGACTGCATTGCAAATTTGCAAGACGCGCTTGGATTGAAACAATTGGAGAAAGATCAAAATATATGTCATTTTGAAGACGTTGTAGACCTAACATAACCCACCAACAAACCTTAAATTATCAAAAAGAAAATGAAACCATTTGAATCTTTACAGAAAACGATGCCTATAAATATAACAGTTTAGCCGTTATCGCATCACATACGACCTAACTTCCCATACATATACAGAGCAATAATTACATAAACCTGGCGTTCAGGACAAAAGTTTTGACAATAAAAAACTATTTCCCGGTTTAGCAAATATTTTTAAATAAAGGGTTACATTTTTATATTATAGCTACCAATGATGTGCTTAATACTTCTACTGGAATTACTATTATCATTATTGTTATTGGATCATTTTTATTATTAGCTGTTTTTATAATTGGTTTAATTGTGGTCAAGAAATGTTATAATAGTAAGTGATATATATTTTCATAATAAGATACATTGACCTAAAGAAGAAAGTTACATTCCAACAAGAAGTCCGACAACTCTTAACTGTAATAATATGTGGTTTAAACGTCATACTGTTTTCTTCTACTGAGCTAATGAAGACGGTCATATTATACCATGCAGTGTTATATGGGGAAATTCTTATTCCGAATTGCAGCTATACCTTGTCCCTTACCAGACCCTCCACCCCACGCCACTGACAAGGCGAAACCACGCCGGAAAATCCCAATAAACTTTTCGGCCAATGCACGGATCGAACACGGCACCTCCAAGTTGAATTCACTCGGTAGTTATTACTCCCCTCGATTGAAAGATGCTTATCTTTGTAATCGCCCGGCAAATATTGATATAATTCGAACTTTTTACAGGCATGGCTCCGGATACAAGAACCATTCCTCTTGAACATCATTATGACCAAGTGACGGAGAATATTTAAGTACCCCTTCAACGCAAGTATCGTCCGATTATGCACGACCAGATTCATTAATTGTCCACAGACTACGAGACAATAACCATTAAGAAACTGATGAGGTCGAAAATGATGGTGATAATGAAGATACTGGTGATGGTGATTTTAATGATAACAATTCAGTTTCCCTGTGCATGAACTCTTCCAAAACAGCACCAAATGCTTATGAAAAACTCAATAAAAATACCCGTATTACACAACTCAATTATTACAAGAAACTTAAATGGTAAACCACAGAATGTTGACCACACTTCTCCACAATCCATCTCAACAGCATCCAGGATATAATACGATATACAAGACTTAGCATTATCAGATATTGATAGGGTGCCCCACTTGCCTACTGAAAAGTTGTTCTTGACACGTTGATTGTGCACGCTTTAGTTGAATCACGAACTACTGATTTCTGACAGTCTCGCACACTCGTTGAGGCTATAAATAGATGCGGAAATGTTCAACACACTTTACTACTACAGTCGTAAAAAATCTATTGTTGACGATTCTGAATAACAATAATATTTAACTGTTTGGTTATTACAGCATCTTTAGAAATTACGCTCGTTTTATTTTTTAAATTGCCTTATAATTAACTGTACCATTAGAAGCTGCAAATTTTTGTTTAGTACAAATAATATCTCTGACTCACGTCCGTAAAGCAAGAATATGATACTATTAGTAGTTTCATTTTACTTTTACAAGGTTCTTAAAAATATTGTTGAGTTGTCTAAAGTGTGTGTTTCAAATTCAATTTCTTGTTCCATGTTTCGTAAAAAAAGTAGTCTTGATTATCCCGACCTGCCAATTAAACATAGAATGATCGGTAGACTGGTTAAGCGAGACTAAATTCAAAACAAGGGCACGTAACCTATCTTTTACTCAAAAGTGTTTGGATTTTATGGACGCCACCCCAAACCATTTTTCAGTATTATTTATGTATGGTTAAATGGTCATAGCTTATTAAGTACAACATGGTCGTTTATTTAGTGACTATAAATGTGTGAAACAGATTTAAGGCTTGGTAAATATATTAGTATTGTGGTGTAATTGTTGAGTTATTTGGAGATATTCATTTGGGGTGGGTCACCCTACCTTTAAACATATTTTTTATTGGCTAATTCCAGCAATAAAGAGAGAGAGAAATGGGGTTTAAAGTCCACTCAACACAAACTAGGTCATTTCGGGACTAACACATGGTTTCATTTTATTTCAATAATTCGCTTGCGCGTAGGGGTCTTTAGCAGTGGGAGGAAACCGGAGTGCCCGGAGGAAACCCACGAGGTTGAGAAGGCGCCCCAATCTCCATGCCACATACGCTCACACCAGGGCTCGAAACCACAGCCGCAAGCCAGAGGTGACCGGCCAGCTAGAGGTCGAAGCGTGGCACTCTAGACCACTAGGCCATCCCAACCCCCCCAATTCCAGCAATAATCAAACAAATTAACATTACCAATTTATAAGTCAAGTTTTTCAAAGTAAGATATTCACTGGTGATAATGTCTTCAAATAATTGAGCACTTTAGAAACATCCCATGTTTTTACATAACGACACACAAGTGGCCTAAGATTATACACTCCTTTTGTGTTTACTGTGCTATAGCCTAAATCACATTCATATAAGTGAGACAAATATTGAAGTACAACATCTAAAGTAACTTGAATCGGATTAATCTCCCTTTGACAACAGAATGCCGTATATCTTTTAATGTAGGGAAGAATATTGTTTCTGAGTTCCCTGTCTCCATGGGGATAAAATGATATTGTTTGCTTTTCTAGAAATGTTTTGTTCGTATACAATTTCCTGATACACGACATGCCATAAGAGTCAGTTTCTTGTGAAGAGGATGCTTTTTGTCTGATTGCTGTACTGTTAATAAATTGTCTTTTAATGGAAGAACCACTGGATGATCCACCAACAGTTGGAGTAGTTCAGAATACCAGCTCTGGGGCGGCCAAATCGGTAAAACCAGAATGCTTTCTCCTTGATCTCTTCTCAGTTTCTGGATACAGCGAGCAATTAGACTAAAAGGAGGAAAAGCATAAAAATATATATTAGCCCATGAGTTAGAAAAAGCATTAACATATTCACTGTCTGGATCTGGCTTCCAAGACACAAACCTATCAAAATGTTTATTCAGTCTAGAGGCAAACATATCAATTTCTGGCAATCCCCAAAGCTCAACTAGAATTAAACACATTAAACACAGCCTTCAGTCTACCAGCTTGAAAACTCATTGATAACTTATTATGATCTACAGAAAACATACCAACCAAGTCTTCTTTGTCCTGCGATGCCAGGCTTTGAAGTTTTTTGGATCAGTAGTTTCATTGTCAGACTGTTCATTATTACTATGGTAGGAAAAACCTCTTCCTAAACCACCTCTGGGTTGACGATTACCTCTTATTCGGCCACCCCTTTAGCCTCCTCTACCTCTGAATCCACCTCTAAATCTACCTCTATTGCCAGGAGTCAAACCAAAACCACCTGATCTTCTTATCTTATTTCCAACTGTATTCACTGAATCTATATCAGATACATTTTAGAGACATGATCACCATAAAGGTAAGTAGTAAACGGTATGTACGATGAAGCAAGATGAACATACTGTGGGCTCAAATCAGGTTTATGCATTTCACGTCTGTGTAAGTTGGTGGCACGATTACAATGACCAAGTAAACCTAGAGCGTCAGTTCCCAGATAGATAGATTGAAGTTCGTCAATTTTAGAACTATTTCTCAAAATATTCCAACTTGTTCAACATGTTGGTAATAAGACAAGCAGCCTTAGCAATGATATTTTGTTTGAACTGATTTAGTTAAATCTTTTAACAATTGCCAAATTAACTGATTGACTCCTGTCTTAGTCAGAGCATCACAGTTCTCTGGCCTATTAATATTCTTGATAATTTCGTCAAACCTGACCTGAACAAATTATTAACCATCTCAGCTAACTCTTTATCATCCGGTTCATCAAACTTTTCCTTTATTTTATATTTATCACTCAAATTCTTAAACATGGAAATCTCAGAATCATCTTGAGATTTTTGCTTTTTTGTAGGGGGTTCATTATTATTATCATCCTTGTTCGTCTGAACATTGTCCTCAACAATGTTTTCCCCTTCAGATTCATAATCATATTGATCTGCTTCATAATCATAATTGTAGATATCATCAACCTTAGATGATAACGTATCCGTACTAGTATTAGATGCCGATTAGATGCCCTTTATCACTAGCCATACTAACGCTAGTGTTAGAAAACACTTGGGTTACATGAATATCGGCCGCGGTCGATACAACTTTCCGACTTGTGTTTTCACCCTTTTTAGAATTATTTATTTCTTTTTTATCGGCAGTTTTCCAATTAGTACAGACCGGAACCTTTGCAGCCTTCTTCTTGCTACTCGTTTTATTAGAAGACAGACTCGAAATAGACCCAGCAGGACTAGACGAACCCTTGCCAGACAAGGCCAGTCGTGACAACATGGCGTCGGCCATATTGGTAAACAAACAATCTCCGCAACGAAAACTATACTGCAGATTTTTTTTTTAATAAATTGAGCTGCTGCCGATAAAAATAAGTTGTTAAAAAACAACAGTCATTGACTATTTATATAAAAAGTCATACTCTGGTCAAACCCACGCGCTACCAGTACGAAAATAAAGAGCACACTGAAGTCGCACATGCGCAGCACGCATATCTTATCTGAAACTGGAAGTGTCATTACGATATAGAATTAGTCGTTGAATCGACGTCCCAGAGAAAAGTACTACGGGGTTGAGAAATTGTAGCCTAATCTACGTCCTTGAAGCCGATTATAATATACCAGCAGATCCAACGCCACTGAGTGCCATGTTCAGCAGCACATATATTTAGGAGATAACACTTTCTGTTTCGCATTTAGGGAGGTTATGGCCACAGATCACTAATTATTCCTCCATTGATTTTAATGTTACATTAATTCTCGTATCTTAGACCGGCTGTAACTTTTTCCCAAATATTCGTTGGGTAGAACGCTTTCTGCCACAGATGGAGCAACATGTGGCAAACTCTTGCCCAAAAGCATGTATGAGGTTCACCATGAAAAACTTGAGATACAGATACATTTTAGAGACATGATCACCATAAAGGTAAGTAGTAAACGGTATGTACGATGAAGCAAGATGAACATACTGTGGGCTCAAATCAGGTTTATGCATTTCACGTCTGTGTAAGTTGGTGGCACGATTACAATGACCAAGTAAACCTAGAGCGTCAGTTCCCAGATAGATAGATTGAAGTTCGTCAATTTTAGAACTATTTCTCAAAATATTCCAACTTGTTCAACATGTTGGTAATAAGACAAGCAGCCTTAGCAATGATATTTTGTTTGAACTGATTTAGTTAAATCTTTTAACAATTGCCAAATTAACTGATTGACTCCTGTCTTAGTCAGAGCATCACAGTTCTCTGGCCTATTAATATTCTTGATAATTTCGTCAAACCTGACCTGAACAAATTATTAACCATCTCAGCTAACTCTTTATCATCCGGTTCATCAAACTTTTCCTTTATTTTATATTTATCACTCAAATTCTTAAACATGGAAATCTCAGAATCATCTTGAGATTTTTGCTTTTTTGTAGGGGGTTCATTATTATTATCATCCTTGTTCGTCTGAACATTGTCCTCAACAATGTTTTCCCCTTCAGATTCATAATCATATTGATCTGCTTCATAATCATAATTGTAGATATCATCAACCTTAGATGATAACGTATCCGTACTAGTATTAGATGCCGATTAGATGCCCTTTATCACTAGCCATACTAACGCTAGTGTTAGAAAACACTTGGGTTACATGAATATCGGCCGCGGTCGATACAACTTTCCGACTTGTGTTTTCACCCTTTTTAGAATTATTTATTTCTTTTTTATCGGCAGTTTTCCAATTAGTACAGACCGGAACCTTTGCAGCCTTCTTCTTGCTACTCGTTTTATTAGAAGACAGACTCGAAATAGACCCAGCAGGACTAGACGAACCCTTGCCAGACAAGGCCAGTCGTGACAACATGGCGTCGGCCATATTGGTAAACAAACAATCTCCGCAACGAAAACTATACTGCAGATTTTTTTTTTAATAAATTGAGCTGCTGCCGATAAAAATAAGTTGTTAAAAAACAACAGTCATTGACTATTTATATAAAAAGTCATACTCTGGTCAAACCCACGCGCTACCAGTACGAAAATAAAGAGCACACTGAAGTCGCACATGCGCAGCACGCATATCTTATCTGAAACTGGAAGTGTCATTACGATATAGAATTAGTCGTTGAATCGACGTCCCAGAGAAAAGTACTACGGGGTTGAGAAATTGTAGCCTAATCTACGTCCTTGAAGCCGATTATAATATACCAGCAGATCCAACGCCACTGAGTGCCATGTTCAGCAGCACATATATTTAGGAGATAACACTTTCTGTTTCGCATTTAGGGAGGTTATGGCCACAGATCACTAATTATTCCTCCATTGATTTTAATGTTACATTAATTCTCGTATCTTAGACCGGCTGTAACTTTTTCCCAAATATTCGTTGGGTAGAACGCTTTCTGCCACAGATGGAGCAACATGTGGCAAACTCTTGCCCAAAAGCATGTATGAGGTTCACCATGAAAAACTTGAGATACACAAGCTGGAAGCAGAGACAACTAAACAAGCAATTTTCGCCCCCCCCCCCTCACCATTTCAACGTAACCAAACAGACAACTCTTGTATTCTCCCGCCTCAAAATCATGAATATTCACAAAAACCTGGCAGAAAATGTATTTTCAAACCCTTTGTATCGATTCTACACCAAGGTCAACCAAAATCGCCATGCTATAAGGGGGGGGGGGGCAAGGGAGAGAAAGACTAAAAATAACTTTCCCCCTACATTCGTGGGTAACGGCCCACGAATATTTGGTGATCTGTGTCCTTATTGTCCAGATATTGAATCACAAGAGGGGTGTTATTAAGAGATTGAATCGCAAAATAATGGTCCACTCCCTTCCACCCCGGTCTGAAATTGATGCATAATTGTTTTTGGGTCTAGTTGCATGATCAGCCAATTAAAGTATTATAGTTGATCTTTTCAAATCGGCTAACAATAATATGAAATGGTCGCATGCTCCATCCCTGCATTGGCTGTGGAAGTCGGGGTGCAGAACAAAGAGCTGACAAGAACGGTCTAGTCATTCGCATGGCACTGGGATCCGTGTATACATTCGCGTGCACGCAAAAGATCCGTTGGTAGTTGAAATTCGATATATAGGCCATAGTGCCGCTGCTTAGGCAAAATATCCCTCATAGCAGAATTTACGGTGTATGCCGGCATTCATTAGTCGACTAGGACGTCAATCCTTATTTCATTTTATAGACCTGTGTACATGCAACTTTCCCCCATAAATTTTTCACGAGGCTCTTGTAAATATCCCTCATAGCAGAATTTATGGTGTATGCCGGCATTTATTAGTCGACTAGGACGTCAAACCTTATTTCATTTTATAGACCTGTGTACATGCAACTTTCCCCCATATATTTTTCACGAGGCTCCTGTAAATAGTTAGCGTTTGAAAATGCGTGAGTTGAGCTATTTTCGTTGTTGTTGATTTTACAATTAACCAACAAAGGTGCGACCTTATGTTAGTTGAAACAATACTTATCCATGCATTAAATACACTAAGAAACAACTTCCAATCAATGGAGTAAATTATCTACATTGTATTGGAATATTAAGCTGTTTGTTGGTATATTTTTTTGGCATATGAACTTGTGGCCGTTTAAATTTGTACACACCCCCTACACAGATAACGGTATTTCTGTAAAATCTGATGGTGAATTCCTAATCTATATAACATTCTCTTACAAGCCCCTCATTTTCACGAATATAATAGACTGACTAGAAGAAATAAAATCAAAATACCACATTAGTCAAAGAATAGTAATTTTAAAACCTTGTAAAAGGTCTCTCAATTCAAAAGGTTATATCTCGGTCAATAGTAAAGCCGAGTGTTTGACGTTACTTACAACTTTACACGAGTTAGTACGGATGACCAAATTTATTTTAAAATAAATCTCTATTATATTTATTTTTTTATAATTTTGATGGCCTACACTGCATAAACATGTGACCGGTTGTAAGTTGAGGGTCGAGCGGTTTTTGACACTTGATTAACCAATAGGCGTTGGTTTTCTTGTGGGTTACCCATAGTTCCTGCCCCGCACGCCTAGAACTCGCCGTTACATATCATTGACTAATCCCTCACACCATCCAGGGGTTATATAACTCTCCCATATCCTATTGTAGTTAAAAACAAGTAAAACGAAATTTCAAACCATAAACGAAACGATCTGTGCTTAATCCGATTCTACTATATTTGTTTTCATATTCTGAGGATGGGCGGGGCACCTTGGCAAGCACTGGTCCGTGTGTCATGGAATGATCAGGTAGGTTAATCCATGCCCCCGAGACTGGCATATTGTAGCATACACACCTTCACGGTGTTTAGTCTTTGATGTTCCATAAGCGATAATAGAGACATCGTGCCGAGGATTGGGTGATCAGAGGGTGATATGTTATATCATCCCTGGGACGATATCACATATCACCCCCTGATGACGTCATATTAAGCAAACACAGCAAATACATTTTAAGACGTAATTAAGACATCAATCCCATTACTAAACTGAATATTGAATTCGGTGGGTATTTCTCGCCGTGCTTTTAACTTCAACCACGAAGTGTTTTAACCAAAAGTTTAAATCACTATTATCCATGTGTTCAAAACCCTTAGTTATTGTCCTTTCATCATTATGGCGATTGTTCCGCCATATTAACCATGCTTGAAATGTATTAAACGCCCACTTATTACGCCTTAAAGTATTTTTTGGTACAACATTATTTGAAACTTTTAAAATCCTTTCTTCGTTGGCAATATCAAAACGTTTGTCATTTTCGGGTCGATTTTCCTCAACATCCGAAATATCGGAATACAGCACTTGATTTCCAACATCCATATCGAAAATATACTTTAATTATTCTACACGCTGACTTGCTGCAATTATATCCTCGTCCGAATTTTCATATAAATTCAAATTCGGCAATGTGGCTGGCAAAAAGGAGTTCTACGGCTGACTCAGTCATTGACAGCATTTTACTAGTGAACTGGTCGATCTATGACTAAAATAACGCAGGTGTATTTTGAGCATTGGTGTACAACAGTTCACTATTAGTATACTCATTCCAGCAGTGACGTAGCCCTCATGCTAAAACAACACAGGGCGATATTATGTTTATGTTGCTATATGGGGGTATGCTGACCACTCTGTCATTGAAGTTATGTCAATGTGTATGTCAAATAATACCCCACTCATCCTAGCGGCGTGAAGCTAGCTTGTTGTTCGTTGTTCATTTTTCGCTTATACCGAACAACAAACTGGCTCGTTGTTCGTTATTCGCCAATATGTAACAGTTCTTTCTTCGGATAGAAAGAGAAGTTGTTAGAATCTATTTCCCAGAAGTTTTAAAGTTTTATTATCCAGTTAGAATCATAAAAACCCGCCTGCGGCGTGATCCCTTTAAAAGATATTTTATTAGATTACTAATTCCATTTCTGGTGAATACCGAACAACAAACTAGCTCGTTGTTCGTTATTCGCCAATACCGAACAACAAACTGACTCGTTGTTCGTTATTCGCCAATATGTAACAGCTCTTTCTTCGGATAAAAAGAGAAGTTGTTAGAATCTTTTTCCCAGAAGTTTGAAGTTTTATTATCCTGTTAGGCCCATAAAAGTCCGCCTGCGGCGTGTTGCCTACAAAAGTTATTTTATTAGATTACTAATTCCATATCTGGTGAATACCGAATAACAAACCAGCTCGTTAGATCGTTGTTCGTTATTCGCCAATACCGAACAACAAACTGGCTCGTTGTTCGTTATTCGCCAATATATTCCAATTTTCGCCCTTTCTGAGACACGTGCCATGATGAATAGAGGGCCCTTCCGCTTGAATATCTGCATATAAGGATACACAACCTGCCGTTTGCCATGCCTACTCCCGGATCGTTGCCGGTCTGGATCCGTACTAAAGGAAATGCAGCTTTATACTCGAAACTTGCATATCGCAGGTTGTGATCTCTGTCCCATAGTACTGAAAAGAAGAAGTATCTACGTCCCCTTATGTACGTAAAAGATCCCTTGGCAGGTAGAATTCGATGTAAGATTAGGCCGTAGCACTGTATTACGTAAGCCCTTCTTCATTAGCCCGGTTTAGGATCATAACAGTAGGACGTTAAACACCATTTCATTTCGTTTCATTTCATTTCATAATATATGTGGCTCATCGAAGTAGATTCAACTGCTAAATATTTCTGGTGGTATATTAGATTCCAAATTATACCGCCATAATTTATGTAATTTCTAACTTCTATTCATGTAATCTCTAAACTAAGACTATGTATAACCCAACGTTTTGTTTGTTCAGTGTAAATTTTAATTCTGTTTCATCTTATTTCTATTATTAAGACGTTATGGCGTCGTTTGGTGTCACCGCAATCTGATTAAAACACAGATCCAATTTCGTTTCGTTTTTTATAGTTCAAAATTTCGTTTTTACTTGTCTTCACTACTCTTGGATCTGGAGGACTTGTTATTTGTCTTGTGTTCTGCCTGAAATGAGGGGTCAGCCAATCAAATGGTCTGTCGAATCGACCGTCTGACCTTTTCATGCATGGAACTGTGGGTAGATATTACCAGCGGATAGAAATCAAAACAAGTAGATTTTAAAAAACATGTCGGTCGCTAATTGGTAAATCGAATGACTGACGTTATTGATGGGTCAAATGTACAGTGCTTGATACCTCACGTCATAGAACGTGAGCTCCCACTATAACTTGTTAGATCTACATGAGTGTAGGCCATCGAAAGTATAAAAAACGAAACGAAATATAGATCTATATTTTAATTAGATTGGTGTCACCGCTGTGTGCTCAAACTGACGATTGGGTACCTGATCGGGACGATATTGTGGGTTTTTTTTAACAGTATGTTATTCAGGCTGTCTGAATGGGATTGTCCCTCTCTCTAGGACGATATTGTTGATTCACAGGAAACGCTACTCGTCAGGATGAAAGGTTAAAATTGAAAACAACACAGAAGAAGACAACTTTTAGCGGTGTTTACACGACACAATCAATCTATTTGTGGTAAATCTATAAATGGCAACCTATGTTTCCGCCTTAGTAACAATAATAAGGTGGTCATGAGTGTCCGTGACAGACTGTGTCATGTTGGCTAATTACTCACATCAACTAGAACGCCTGTTATATAACAACTCTTCCAGATCCTAGTTGAGTGAACACAAGTAAAACGAAATGTTGATCTATAAAAAACGAAACGAAATAGGATCCGTGTAATATTCTATTTTTGAGCTATTATAGTAAGATCGGTTAACTCTTTATCTAAACCTTACAAAAACGCACCTTTAATGTATTAAAATACGAATTAATAACCTCGGAGAGATATTAGATTTATTATTATATATTTATACTTCTGTTTGTCCAATATCCGCTTAAAGAATGTTATTTTAAACTATTTGGGTCAGATATTTTTAACAAACAAATTATTTCATATTCTTTATATGTGAATGAGGTCTATGAGTAATATATTGTATTTTAAAAACTCGACCAAGTAACCGTATTAACCGTCTTTATTCTGTAATATTCTTTGTGATGCACAAATAATTAAACTTTTTGTTTCCTCTTACTCATAACTCTTATTCAAATAAAATCTGTAGGTTTCAGTTATGAACTTTATTGCTCATATTTTCTAACCTAGGCGTAACGAGGGCTGCCTAAATAGTTCTAAGGCCATCTGCGAAAGACTTGTACAAAGTCTATGGTTTCCATTCATTTGTCTAAATAGTTTCCTTTAAGGTGCACACAATGATGATGCGAGTCCTGGGTGCCGGTCTGGAAGAAATCGTTCACAGCTGATATGCCCTCTTATTAAGAAAATGACGACCGGCTACTTCCATTTTCATTTTTTGAAACGGGTGGAAGTCTGATTATTTCGTCCATGACCTTGGATATACAAATATTATATTTCAGGTTGGTTATATTTTGAAAGTGAAAGACCCATTGTCCATACTCATTATTAATTATTCGTTTTGTATGGACAGATACGAAGCTACACTAAATAGCCATGCTATATTTAAATCCACACCATTTCAAAACAACAAATCAATTTGTGATATCCTGAGAGAGAGAAATGGGGTTTAACGTCCACCCGACAGAAACTAGGTCATTTCGGGACTAACATATGGTTTAATTTTATTTCAGTAATTTGCTTGTGCGTAGGGGTCTTTAGCAATGGGAGGAAACCGGAGTGCTCGGGGGAAACCCACGAGGTTGAAAAGGAGCCCCTATCTCCATGCCACATACGCTCACACCAGGCATCGAAACCACAGCCGCAAGACAGAGGTGACCGGCCAGCTAGAGGTCGAAGCGCGGCACTCTAGACCACTAGGCCACCCCCCCATCTTGTTTATAGTTCGCCCAGGGGATTGGCTGCGGAGGCCAAGGGGGAACGGTGATTGAACCCGCACTAGTTGTTCAGGATTTATAAGTGAACCTACTAATCAGTTTCTGTCCATAATGTTATTTCCTCTGGTTAAAAATTTTGTCGCTGTGTAATATATGACCTTGCCCCAATTCGATTAAAATGCAGATCTGTATTTTGTTCGTTTTTCTTTTTTTTTTTTTTGTAGGGGGGGTACTTTCGATGGCTTTAACAGTCACGCGAGTCACTTTTGACCATATGACGACAGTCACTTCAATATCTTTTGTTTTGTTTTGCTTTCTATATCACCACCCAACTGACTATTTTATTGGCCAAACATTCAAGAACTGCTCGGGGTCCTTTTGTAGTGGAGAAAAGTAAAACAAAATGTGACCTGCGTTGTAATCATTTAATCAAAGTCAACTTGTCCCTCACTGAACACCTCACACACCCACGTCTTTTTGTACGGACGTATTTTAATATAACCAATCCGAAACTTTGAAGACACTTTCCTTGTCACAACATGTGAATACCCAAAATAATAAGTTAATAAACATCAAATGTAGCAATGACCCCCAATAGTCCATTCCCGTGTATAAAAAAACGTCAGAGATCGGATATCTGGCTCATAGATGACTGTTGTGTCTATTTCTCAAGTGTTGAAATATAAAAAAAAAAATAAAAGGAGGATGAATTACTTTGTTTTCCTGTTGTTCTGTATTGTAAATTCAGGTACGTTTAACTTTAAAACTTCATGTTTATAACTATGTTGAGGAAAGAAACAGTATCAGCAGTTTGACGATGGTATCCGATATAAAAGACCCAGGTGAAGATAATAAATTGTTGTTCTAGTAGTAAATGCAGGAGTAAAGCACCACACATAATTTACACGTCTACTGGGCTGTACACCACCGGATCTGTAGTGACACTTGAATTTGAAAACAACCTCGAATATAACCCAGAGAAACCATTGTGTAATGCCAGCAGGAGTCATGATCCACTATAATATGTTACAAACAATATGAATGTAAGCATATTGAAGTACAATTTAACTATACAAGTAACCACGTCGGTAAAATAGTGAAATGTACAAATAAAACAGGTAGTCTAAAACTAATGATCTAAGTCAATTAAGAAACGTTTAAGTATTCAAATTGAGGCATATTGAATATAGTTATGGCTCGAAAAGTATTTCCAGCATACCAGTAGCAATATACACGTCATGTAGTATGTCGTTACAGTGGTAGTGGGGACGAAAAACACTAGTATGCAGATTTCCAAGCTGGTAGAACTAATTTCAACGGATTTTCACGTTTAAATACCTACACATGTAATAATAATAACCATGACTTCTTATCCTGCATTTATTACAGCCATAGGCGTACGGGGCCGAATTTGTTTGAGGGGGGCAGCATATTTTCCCGACGCAATGCGTCCGACAGGGGGTCGGGGGGGGGGGGGGTCTCCCCCCTAAAATTTTGAAAACCAGACGGCCGTAGACGCGATTTCCAGGCATTTCGAATACTTTCTAATAATTTGGAGTGGGTAGTAAATTATGTCAGTTGCAGCATAAAAACTGGTAAAAAGTCATCTTTAAAATACAAGCTCTATTACTACGAAAACAAGAACAAGTCTAACGATTTGCTTTTGCCACATTTTTCATATGTGTTGCCGTTGGAGATCAGATTCTATGCGATTTTCAATTGAAATAAAAATTTAATAAGAGAATAAAAGAAAATGATCAAATTGAATGTAGAAATAAACAAATTTAATAACAATTTAATATAATAATTATATCATGAAAATAAAATGGATTTAAATATTACATAAAGTAATAATTAAGCTTATTTAATTAGTTGTAATATCTAGCATCGTGTTTTATCCAGGGTAGGCCTATACAAATATCAGGTTCTATGAGATTTTCAATTGAACTTGATATTGATTAAGAGAAACTAATCAAATTTAATAACAATTTAGTAAAATTGGATTCAAATATTACATAATGTAATAAAAAGCTTATTTAATGATATTTAACATCTACATCATAGTGGTTTTAGAACTTTCTCCTGGAGAGATTTATAAGTAAAATAAGCGTTGCACAATATCTTTGTATAACTCTTGCCAGTGGCACTTTACATTCACCTATGAATATTTATTTCCAAAGAAAAGGGCTCAATATCGAATTTTCTACGGCCTATTGAGCCATCGTACATGTATATTATATGTGACTACAAGGTACAATATTATTACAAACTTATCAATTATTATTAAGGAAAATTTTCACTTCTATCACTGAGCTCGTCCAGTGCATTGAGTTGGATGCCAGTATACAGGAACACAGTACTCAAGAACTGAGAAAGGCCATGTGTACGTGCTAGTTCTATTCAGATGGCGTACGTGTTCATCATTGACTGGACTGCTGTCTTTTCGCTTCCATATTATCAAAGATATTCAAAACCCGACAGACGGCGCGACGCTTCCCGACAAACTGACCATTCATTCCCGACAAGACCATAGCCTTCCCCGACAAGGCCATACCCCTACCCCCACCCCATTTTCAAAAACTCCTCGGCTAATGACCGATCTCACAATTCTGAGCTCTTTTCAGATTTCTATTTTTTTTTTCATGAAAATATTTGGGGGGGCCGGTGCCCCCCCCCCCCGCCCCCCGCCTCGTACGCCTATGATTACAGCCACCATAATACACCATAATGCACTATATAATATTGTATTCCACAGTATTTTGAGTCATCTATCGGACTTACGCACTTAGACATAGGGTGTGTATCATAACTATCCAGCCATGCTCAAAGGTCAATGCGGATTCTGGAGTCGGTAATACAACATAATCTAGGCTTGATCTAAGTTACTTAGTATTTGTCAAATATTTAAAGGGACAATCCCGATTAGACCAGAGTCTCAAAAATGAAAGGAGTCAGTATGAAATTTAAGCGCTAAAACATAGGAGAATGGTGTATTTGTTCTGTCGTCTGGAAATTCCAGCTCAAAAATATTGAGTCGTTTGGACGTGAACGTCAAAAATGCTTATCCGGACACGTAACCCTTTTGAGATTTTGGGTCAAATTTTTTGTTGGGTGACCCGATAATTGATTTTTGTTCCTTTGGAGGTCTATACAGTGAATTGCCCATGTGCTGCACTTGATAATGAAGGGTAAATTGCACCTACATATTATTTTTTTTTTTATAAAATGAAAGTCTGGTTTTATCCAGACACAGCATAATACAGCTTGGGACAACGGTCTCCATTTCCAGATGACGATTGATGGGTTTAAGTTGTTGGAAAACGTCTCACACATATTGAGTTAGTTGCTCGGCCCTTAGGCAGAGGATTTTAAGGGATTGTAACACAAAAGTAAGCAGTTTTATTCTCCACAATATTATCGGGATTTTCCTTTTACATTCTAGTTTTATGCTGTGATTTTATTGACACAGAGATACTACAACAAAATCAACATGTTGAATTGGCTTTTAAATTGGATAACGTGGCTGACGAGGAAGGTCTTTATGAAATAGAGAAACCTGGTGATAGTGTTCTATACATCGGTTTGCCTGGCCAGTTTAAACTTTCATCGGGGTCAACAAATCAAAAAAATAGAACTAATGTAACGGTCAACAATATAACGTTATTTACATTCCAACTAGAGAATGTGACGTCACAAGATGCTGGTGTATATTGTTGTACATCTGGTGGAATTAAAGTACCTGGTTGCGGTGTGAAACTCATAGTTACAGGTAAATGTTACTGTAGATAATTACCATAGTTACGTGTAAATAATGTTGTTACTGTAGAATACATAGAACAGAGGGTTTTACATGGCCATATGGGATAGAACGCGGCAAATAATGTTGAAACTATGTAAAAAATGTACAGTAGTTTTATTAAAGATAACGATGTAAATATTGTAACGTTATTTCTTTTCATCCTATTTTCATAGTTTGTACTTTCGGTGCCAGGATATTTCCATCGTTTGTATGAACCATATTGTTTATACGTTCAGTGAACAAGGGTTAGGTTATAACATGCCTTCATAATATGAATTCCAGTACCGGGTCGAGTTGTACACGTCCCAGATATACGTTAAACTGAACAAGGTGCCATGTATACTGTTTTTGATAACATATAAATAAAGTAATAATGATTAATCATATGTACATATTTATAAAAAGCTACGGTATTTGCATTAAAAATGTTGACTTATCAGATCTATAAATGAACAATCTGGATTGTTACGTATAGGATAAAAAGTTATGGGGATTTATTACAGATAAACCCAATATAAGATTATCTCCCGAACAACCAGTTCTACGAAAAATGAATGGTACATTATTAGGGGAGATAACTATGACGTGTAACGTTACATCTACAACCAAACCAACTGATCATAATTTACCTATGATATATAGATGGTTTAAACATGGTATATATTATGGTAATGGTAGAATACTACAAGATAGAGTTGTTAATATAACTGATATAGGAGATGATATAATCTGTATAGCTACAGATGATCCTGATTGTATAACAAGTTTACAAGATACTAAATCCAAAACAGGTACGATGGTTTACTTTTATATTTCAGCATTGTGCCTTTATCATTTTGGAAAGGCCTTGACATTTTTTTTATCAACTACAGATGATCCACATTGTAAAAAAAAGTTTAAAAGATTTATCAAAAGGTTCCAAATTGATCACAGGCAAACTCCTTTCTGAAGTTTTTATTTTATACACCCAAGTGGAAATGTAACTGTATATTTTCATCACCTCCGTCGGTTCGTCATCCGCAATTCATTGTTAACATTAGTGTTGTGGACATGATGTATCGTTATCTGGCACAGGGGCGTGGTGAGAATGAGTTCATGAGTAGCCATACTCATGCGCCAAAAAGTATTTGCGCCAAAATCACAATCAAATTACTCAAAAAATGAAAAACATTTGTAAGTGGAAAAATTGTTTCATCTGACCCAATTAAAAAAATTTTGAAAGAGTCAAGTTGGAAAATTTAATCATATTTTATTACCGTATTTCTTGTCTCGGATTGCTGGAGATTGCGTTTCTGGGCTTCTAATTTTCGAAATTTTCCCGGGGGAGGGCCCCCCGGACCCCCCACCGCGGGCTCGAGCCTTCGGCGCTCGCGGTGGCCGGCATCGCCGGCCACAGCTCCGCGGTCAGTAAAAGGGTTTTTGTGCCAAAATCTTTTTTGTTACTCATAATTTCTTCGCAATAATTGCCCTCACCACGCCCCTGATTTGGCAACCTATCTTATTGTGGTCTCTATGACCGTGACTTGTCGGGACATGTAACTATACACGACCTGGTCACCATGGCGTTTATAAAACATAGTCGCTTTTAAAAGGAGACATGTCGGTAATAACTGCCGTTGTCGTTTTCCCATGCATTCTTCAAATATTTTTTTTTTTTATAAACAATATTTTATTCAGGATGTCTGAATGGGATTGGGGAACACACTTAGCCTATGTAAAACCCCTCTCCCTTCAAATATTGAGGATACTCCACTGTTTCCTCCATATTGCCATGGTTTCTTAACAATACTTTACCTGTATAGGTCCCACCGTTGACATAATGTTTATATAAATACGGAGTATATTACACCATGTCCTTCATAATTCCATGGTTTCTAAACAATACTTTACCTATATATACTCCACCGTGTACACAATTTTGCTATAGAGTTTCCGGCATATCTCAAAGTCATTCGAAATATTTCGCTTTTCAATATGTATATTTTTGTTTTGTTTTAGTTGTTAAGGGTGAAAGATGTGAAGATGTTCTAGGTATCTCAAATAAATTTATTCTTCGTCCCGAATGTGAGTAGACACATTTTAACAATCTGTATGTCTTGAATTAATTAATTTGCTATATTGGTCACATCTTGTAAATATGAAACATTGGGTGGCCCGATTCTCAAATACGTAGGAGGAATAACCCGTCACAGAATCATGGCTTAAGATTGTCGCTTGTTGTCGCCTTGTCCCTTTTGACTAGTCCGTGCGTCTATAATTAGGGTTAGGTAATACTAATAGTGTACTGCAACAGCCATCAAAATATAAACGGAGGTTAAATTCGTTATTTGGTCCTGGTCACGGGGTAATGATGGAACGTGGAAATTTACCTATTATTACTATCAGACATTGAGGTTCTGTGGTTTGGAAAAACATATATTACAGATGGTCCATATGTTACAACATTAAACTATGCTGATAAAACAATATAATTATATTATAGATGGAATGGATGCTATAATATTAATCTGCGATGATCAAACGTTATAATTTTATTACAGATGGACCATATGATACAACATTAACCTATGGTAGTACAACTCTAAAACCCGGTTATGAAATACAGAAACGTATAGGAGAAGAATTATCAGTTAATTGTATGAGTGGTTGTAATCCAGCATGTAATATCAGTTGGTATAAAGATGGGAAGATGTTGAGTTATAATTCACAACTCAATCTACCACATCTACAAGAATCAGATGATGGAGTATATACATGTACAGTATATAATATACATGGCACAAGTGATATCTATTTTATTCTAGATCTACCTTGTAAGTAATTTATTGAATATTCAGTTACTAAGTTATCCAGTATGTTTCTTCGAAACTGTTTAACTTTTAAAATTAACAATTGGCTTGTTCTTTAATATATGTAAAAGGTTGGGGTGATTGTGTGCATCGCTGAAAGGTCAAAATGGCATCACAATGGAGTTCTACAATGTACGATTGCATATGTACGATTTGTCGCCATACATATAAATTTTATCTTGATAAACTAGATAAAACACAACACAAACAAAATTGGCCACTACTATCTGATAACAACAGATTTGTTGCGCATTTCGGTTGGTCTATTAAAGAATCGTCATCATGTAAATAATATTATTAATGTACCAATTTATCATATTGTATCCTTCTTAGAATATTTTCACCTTTGTTTATCCCCCCCACACACGCCCACTTTTAGTATGTAATATAATGATTTAAACAGTCGGTATCTAGTGTATTAATGTTCAGAACGAGGATGTTTTGATTTGTTCTTTTTGCCAGATGCCCCGGAAGAAACTGGTGGTCGAGGTGTTATTGATATAACTGTTGCTGTGGGTCAGAACGTCAGTACAACGAAGACGATAACGGCTTATCCACAACCATACATTTCACAAAATTCACTCATTACCCCATTAGGAACTGAGAGACAACATATTCATTTTGTTTTGTTAAACACAACCAAACCTCACCACTATTACCTCATACTTACAGTTTTTATTATAAACGTGGACTATCTTGGGAAATATTGTGTCAATGTTCACAATGAAGGTGGAAATCTGAGACTATGTAATAATTTTAAAGGTATTTAAAGAATTGGTTTCAATAAATAGCCAAATGCTATTCATAGTCGGGAGTTGGGATGGCCTAGTGGTCTAGAGTGCCGCGTTTCGACCTCTAGCTAGCCGGTCACCTCTCGCTTGCGGCTGTGGTTTCGATGACTGTCGTGAGCGTACGTGGCATGGAGATAGGGGCGCCTTCTCAACCTCGTGGGTTTCCCGCGGACACTCCGGTTTCCTCCCACTGCTAAAGACCCCTAATCGCAAGCAAATTATTGAAATAAAATTGAACCATGTGATGGTCCCTAAATGACCTGGTTTGTGACGAGTGGACGTCAAACCTCTCTCTCTCTCTATCTCTCTCTCTCTCTCTCTCGCTATTCATAGTATAATATAATGTATGCAATGATTTTATGTTTACCTTTAATTTACCCTTATTTTATTGATAGACCCCGATTGTTGTCCACCAGCAGAAATCCCCATGTCAAGTTATGACGTCAATTTAGTTGACGTTGGTGAAATGATAATATTACTAAGGGAGGTAACTGGGCGTCCTAGACCTTCACTAGAAGTGGAATCGATGATATTACCAGTAGGAGTCAACAACCATCCCCGATATATTAATTATTCGCTGATTAATACAATTAAACCACACCATTACAATCTTAGTCTTTCTGTACATGTTGTTACCAAACATTATCTTGGTGAATACTGTATTTACTTAAAGAACAAGTATGGAGGCGTACTGGTTTGTCACACACTTATACAGGGTTCGTACTTATTATTGTAGTATATTACAGAGATATTCCATATTAACTTAATTCGGGATTATAAACCGAAAGTCTAGGAGGCAGATAACAGCACTTCTTTCCATTTCCATATGTGGGATTGAAACCACGCCTCTTGACCTAAAGTGAGAATGGCACTGACCTTGAATCATGTGACTGTATGTCATTTTGAAGACGCTGTAGACCTAGCATAACCCACCAACAAACCTTAAATTATCAAAAAGAAAATGAAACCATTTGAATCTTTACAGAAAACGATGCCTATAAATCTAACAGTTTAACCGTTATCGCATCACATACGGCCTAACTTCCCATACATATACAGAGCAATAATTACATAGACCTGACGTTCAGGAAAAAGGTTCTGACAAAAAAAACCCTATTTTCCCGGTTTAACAATTATTTTTAAATAAAGGGTTACATTTTGATATTACAGCTACCAATGATGTGCTTAATACTTCTACTGGAATTACTATTATCATGTTTGTTATTGGACCAGTTTTATTATTAGCTGTTTTTATAATTGGTTTTATTTTGGTCAAGAAATATTATAATAGTAAGTGATATATATTTTCATAATAAGATACATTGATCTGAAGAACAAAGTTACATTCCAATAAGAAGTCCGACAACTCTTTAACTGTAATAATATGTGGTTTAACGTCCTACTGTTTTCTTCTACTGAGGTAATGAAGACGGGCATATTATACCATGCAGTGTTATATGGGGAGATTCTTATTTCGAATTCCAACTATTTATACCTTGTCCCTTACCAGACTCTGCACCCCACGCCACTGACAAGGCGAACCACACCGGAAAATCCCGATAAACTGTTCGGCCAATGCACGGATCGAACACGGCACCTCCAAGTTTAATTCACTCGGTAGTTATTACTTTCCATCGATTGAAAAATGCTCATCTTTGTAACCGCCCTGCAAATATTGATATAATTCAAACTTTTTACAGGCATGGCTCCGGATACAAGAACCATTCCTTTTGAACATCATTATGACCAAGTTGCCATGCGACAGTTGTCTACAGATCTTACCAGACTAAATAGACCTACTAATAGAACACTGTTACGTGACAGGGTATCTTTCATTACCTCTTTAACGCAAGTATCTTCCGATTATGCACGCCCAGATTCATTAATTGTCCACCGACAACCAAATTATGATCAGCAAGATAATCTAACTGATGAGGTTGACGATGATGGTGATAATGAAGATGCTGCTGATGGTGATTTGAATGATACCAATTCAGCTTCCCTGTGCATTGGGTCTCCCACAGCGGTACCAAATGTCTATGAAAAACTCAATAAAAATACCCGCAACGCAAAACTAAATGTATACAAGAAACTTAAATGGTAAACCGCAGAATATTGACCAAACTTCTCCAAAATCCACCTCTATAGAAGACAATTGTGTTTTCTGTGTTTAGGCTTAAGTGAATTTTCATAGGACTTTGAAGTACATTGATGAACTTTTGAAGAGTTTCTGCATGCGATTTTCGATTTTTGATTATTTGTGTTTTTTTCACAGCTCTGTTTTATAGTATAGTAATCATTTATATTTTCCTGATGCGTGCATAATTAGTTAGAATATCTATATTCTATATATATTCTTAAAGGGGGAAGTAATGTAGCAATATAGTCGTTGTGACATTGTTTTTAAAGATTATAGACAAGGAATTAGGAGATAAGATATAGTTTTATGTTTCTAACATATTCACATAATATGCAGTATGTACTAAATATCACTTAGAGTAAAATGACATATTGTTTTATAAAAAGAGTAGTTTAGCCAAAACATAACTTGCTCTATATGTCAACAACATGATAATTAATATCTCATGGGAAATTTATCTAGTAAATTTCCATATGACCATTTACGCGTGGGTTTTGACGTCATTGGGATCAATTAACCAATCTCTCTAATTATTTACATCATGTTTGACCAATTAGAAAATTGAATGTCCAAAACCAGTTGATACAAAATTAGGATACTCGTGAGAATTCAGCAGACTTCGATTAGGTTCCAGAGGGTTACCATCTAAGAGTCCTGGACACCGCGAGGTGTCTAGGCTGAGAAGAGTTTAGTCAATATTGACTGTAATTGTAATATGTACTATGCTTGTATGTATACCTATGCTACATAAACGGTAAAAACTAACTGTTGCATTGTTATAACTGAAGAAGACAAACGTCTTAAGAAACCAGTAAGAAGAAATACACAACGTGAAAGAGAAGCAAAGACAGTCAGAGATAGACGATCACAAGGCTACGAAAATATGTAGTAAGAAAAGATGCATGGGTCATACGTAGGATGTGGCGACCGGTTTTGGTACATGTCCGCTCTCCACGTCAGACAAAAAGACCCATGGTGCTACATATTCCATTTGGTGCCGTAACAGTTTCGACCTTTAGGGTTAATATCAACTTTAGAAGAAGAAGAAGAAAACATATACGATTTGGTGCCGTAACAGTTTCGACATTTGGGTTACGAAGTTACTTTAGAAGAAGAATCCATATTGGAACATGCTAAGAAGAAAAATACAGCAACAGAGAAGAATTGTTGGTTGAAATACGAGAAATCGGATGATATTCGCAAAGATCTTGGTAAATACATTTTGTTCGTTAAATTAGATATGTTACATTTGTTAACAGACCAAATAATATTAATTTAAGTTTAAAAATCTAATTAGAAACTAAATTGTTAAAATTTAACTGTAGGAAATACATTATATCCATTCATATGTTTTGATTGATAGGTATAGTAAACAATAGAATATCATGAGTTAGGTATGTATATTATCGGGTTAACATGACCTGTAGTAAATTCGAGTAATTCAAGTTAAAGAGAGTCTCTACGGAGTAAGTTTTAAAACAAACAAAATTTTCTTTGATATAACTACGAATTAATAAATAATGATAAAGAAACGGAATAGGAATAAAATAGGAACTAATGTTGTCTCCGGATTGCAGTGGTAAGACGGCAGATCTAAGCATGACGTTTGTGAGTGTTTAACTCTAGTTTTCAAGATGGCCATGCTCTCTACTGTAATTCGTTAATATGTGTTATTTGTTCTTTCGTATATAATATAATTTTTGAGATCCTTGTCCAAAGTCTCAAGAATCAGGATTTTAGTCGAGTTAGGCTAAATGTGGGTAATTCAGCTTTTGACTAAAAGGTTGAATTGTCATTGATTGTGTTTTGTATCGTCCATATATGTGTTTAGATAAGTAGAGTAATGTAATTTTGAAGCTATAGTCCAAGGTTTCAAAATTAAATAATTTAACTTTTGACTAAAAAGTTGGGTTATGTTAAAATCCCATGTGGTTAACTTTAGGGATTTTGGGTATAGTTTTTCGTGGAAAAAAAAACTAAAATTAACGGCTCGTTAAATTGTGAGATTATCGCAAAGTCATTAATACGAGTTTTATACGATTTTAAGGTACGATTAGGTCACTTTTTTAGAAAAGTGTGAAATATACGGTATCTTTTGTCCGTATATATTTTTATGAATTTTTGCTTTAGAAACGTAATATATAGGCTTCGTTTAATATATTTTTGCTGTTATACGCTGTCGCTGTCGACATAATACACGATGATTAGAATGTGTAATTTGACATTAGGTCGAATTACTACAAACACCAGGTTCTAGCACCTGTGTTAATGTATATAGGATATAATATATATTGGATATAGTATTATATGTGTAGTAAAAAGCTAGGTATATTTTGATTGTTGTGTTTATCAAATATGGACTGTGGTCTGATTGAATGGAGCGTACGGTCATTTTCTCTGAACATAGTTGTAGATACATTAAATAAAATGTGATGTCATTCAAATAGTGGCCATATTTGGGTGTCATCCTGGTTAATGTAATAAGGTTATGTCACACTGGTGTTGGAATAGGCTATGGATCCGGGCTTGTTTTAGACATTCAGTGTTGTACAATAGCAGTATATTTTTTTGGGTTGACATGTAAAATAGAATTACTAAATTGTAAATGAGTAGGTCAAAAAAAGGTCACATTACTCACGAGTGAATTATAAAATTGTTATGAGGGAATTCTAAAACACAAACGGAAATTACAATATGAAAACGCAATTACAAAATTATAAACTATTCACTTACTCAGTTCAGGTCAAGAGGTCAAAGTTTGTTTGGACATTTAAAATTAAAGAGACACATCCAAGTTTATTAATAATTAAGTGAGGGTTAATTTTAATTAAGAGTAAGAGTTACTTATAAGTTTTAGGAATAATATATTAATATAATGTTAGACTAATATCAAAATAAAGTTTAAAAAAAAAATAGTAATAGTTAGTTCTTGGTCTGATGGCAATGACATGTTTGATTGACGAATAAGATTGTACAAGCCAATCCTAGAAGAAAAAAAGAAAGTTTTCAACTTGACACTATGGTAGCTGAAAAGGACAACTATACAGAGGCAAGAACAAGTGGTTTACCAGTTTACCAAATTGAGATTTCCTGAGACAGAATTTAAAGTGAAACTGAACTTTAAAAATTTGAAGTGATGTGTTATAGTGTTTTGATATTAGGACACTTGAAGTTTTAAAAAAAAAGACAATTGTGTTTTCTGTGTTTAGGCTTAAGTGAATTTTCATAGGACTTTGAAGTACATTGATGAACTTTTGAAGAGTTTCTGCATGCGATTTTTGATTTTTGATTATTTGTGTTTTTTTCACAGCTCTGTTTTATAGTATAGTAATCATTTATATTTTCCTGATGCGTGCATAATTAGTTAGAATATCTATATTCTATATATATTCTTAAAGGGGGAAGTAATGTAGCAATATAGTCGTTGTGACATTGTTTTTAAAGATTATAGACAAGGAATTAGGAGATAAGATATAGTTTTATGTTTCTAACATATTCACATAATATGCAGTATGTACTAAATATCACTTAGAGTAAAATGACATATTGTTTTATAAAAAGAGTAGTTTAGCCAAAACATAACTTGCTCTATATGTCAACAACATGATAATTAATATCTCATGGGAAATTTATCTAGTAAATTTCCATATGACCATTTAAGCGTGGGTTTTGACGTCATTGGGATCAATTAACCAATCTCTCTAATTATTTACATCATGTTTGACCAATTAGAAAATTGAATGTCCAAAACCAGTTGATACAAAATTAGGATACTCGTGAGAATTCAGCAGACTTCGATTAGGTTCCAGAGGGTTACCATCTAAGAGTCCTGGACACCGCGAGGTGTCTAGGCTGAGAAGAGTTTAGTTAATATTGACTGTAATTGTAATATGTACTATGCTTGTATGTATACCTATGCTACATAAAAGGTAAAAACTAACTGTTGCATTGTTATAACTGAAGAAGACAAACGTCTTAAGAAACCAGTAAGAAGAAATACACAACGTGAAAGAGAAGCAAAGACAGTCAGAGATAGACGATCACAAGGCTAACGGTAATATGTAGCAAAAACAAGATGCATGGGTCATACGTAGGATGTGGCGATCGGACCGGTTACCACACGCTCTCCACGTCAGACAAAAAGACCCATGGTGCTACAAGTGGTCGCTATAAAAAAGTAAATAATACAAAGGGAATATTAAAAAATTCAGTCAAACATTTCATTCTGAACCTCGCTATCGGCGATAGACGTGTAGTCTAGCCTGGACTGTCATGTCTGCCACTGTTATGATATAATAAACAATGTTTCGATTATTAATTTTTACGGTAATCACATCAACCGCAAAAAGTATTTAAATCTATTTCATATCGTAGCCACATAACACTTAAGGCCTAAAGACAGACCTGCTATAGATAAATTTAGCTCTTGCATAATGCCTGTTTCAAGTAATTTTTTTTCTTTTATGTACAAATTTAATTTGATTCTTTTGTGAAGTTTTATCCTGCTACATCCTTAATTATTTTATTTTAAGACAGTGTTGTGGCAACGAGAGTAAGAGCGAGGGAGAGAGAGAGAAAGAGAGGGAGAACGAGAGAGAGAGAGAGAGAAAGAGAGGGAGAGAGATATCGGGTTTAACGTCCACCTGGTCATATCGGGACTAACGTATGGATGGTTCAATTTTATTTTAGTAATTCGCTTGCGCGTAGGGACATTCATCAGTGGGGGAAACCGGAGGACCCACAGGCTTTCGGAAAATGGCGCATAAGTCCCGAACTGAAAGTCGCGGAATCCGTACTATCGAGAAGTACATTTTCCATGATACCAATGCTTCCGACTAAATTAAGAAAACATCCGATGTAAGCAAGGCACGTGTTATCGACTCCATACGACGTTACACGTAGAACTTCACTTTTATAATCAACCAAAGATTCAAATATAGGAATATTATTGAAGTAAAATGTAATTAAATCTGTAATTCAATGAGGATATAGGTATATTGTTATCAATGTATGTTGATTTCCCTCGATAAGCGCTTATTAATATCATTATAGTTATCTTAACAGGCACATTTAAATGTTTTATGTTTGTTTTGTAAAATATCAATATACCATGCTTATTTTTTGTAGAAATCCAGTAATATATATTTTCAAACTTTCATTATATAGTACATTTGTTTTCAGTTAATCAATTAAAGATTGTTTAGAATCTTCAATTTGTTTTTTTTTTGGTTTTTTTTTTTTTTTTTTTTTTTTTTTTTTACTTTTTTTCTAATTTGTTGTTTGCTAGTTTAACGCCATCTACATCCTCGTTTCCTATAGCAGAGTGGTGGAATCACACAATGAGACTGTAAAAATCATGTCATGTTAGAGATATGCATCTACCACAGCAAGGTAGATCATGATAACTATAGCACAGTAACCGATTTGTCAAAATGGATTACATAGGCTTTACTTACATGTTAATTCATACAACAGAAATTCCTTTTTTTCCATTATGTTGTTAAATATAACAATGAATCTGACCGTGTATCCTTCGTGAACTGGGCGGTTGGATCGCCGAATGGTTAGCACGTGTGTGCTGTATCATAAAGTCTGTCATTGAGTCAATGGGTTGGACAGGCGCCCATTCTCTTTGTCACGTACAACCAGGGATTCGACACCACTCCAGTTGACTCAATGACAGGCCTTAAAATACAGCGCGCGCACCATACATTCGGCTATCCAACCCCCGGATTTTGATAGTTTTCTGAACTTATATACATTATTCTGGAGACTGATACCACTCAAAGGTATAACGACTTGATTGGTTGATTCCAAATACAGAATGAATAAGCTGTTAAGTTTCGTATTAGTCATTAAGAAACCCGAACAAAATATACACATTGAAAAGCGAAATATTTCGAATGACTCTGAGACATGCCGGAAACTCCAAGGCCATGGCCATGGAGGAAATGGAGAGATACAGATAGATATGGGGTTTAACGTCCACTGAACACAAACTTGGTCATTTCGGGACTAACATATGGTTTCATTTTATTTCAATAATAGTCCGGCAGAACTATGGCTGAACCTGGAAATTATATACAAGGGTTTTTTTTATGATTGATTTTAGTAGCCTAGGGTGTCCTCAATCAGAATCTGCCGGGTGAAGATCGGTCACCCTTTAGCGTTTTGAGAAATTCAAGATGGCGTCCAAGACGGCTGCCACATCAAATAATCCCCTATATCTTCAAGGGTATTTATTTTAAGATGATAATTTGGGTGTCTAACCGTATGTTTCTAGGGTCAAGGAATATACTGAACTCATTTATTATGTTGTGGGGTGATAAGATGATAGTAAAATCAAACATGCCAGACAATATGGCCCAATCATAAAAAAAAACTTTGTATATAATTTCCAGGTTCACTCGAAAAATTGAATTTGGCGTCCGGACGATAATTCGCTTGCGCGTAGTGGTCTTTAGCAGTGGGCGGAAACCAAAGTGCCCGGAGGAAACCCACGAGGTTGAGAAGGCGCCCCTATCTCCATGCCACATACGCTCACACCAGGGATCGAAACCACAGCCGCGAGCCAGAGGTGACCGGCCAGCTAGAGGTCGAAGCGCGGCACTCTAGACTACTAGGCCATCACAACGCCCCGGAGGAAATGGAAGATTAGACCATACTAAATTGTGTCACATGTTCTAATCGTGCAAAAACCAACATAGCTTCCCAGAATGGAACATTTTCACCGGGGTGCCAAATGTTATTCTCGAAATGACATAGTTACCCCCCTCCCCCAGTTAATGACGAGGAAATATTGGTGTCAGTTAATGTCTTAGTCATAAGATATGCTTAACAGTTCACATCTTGTTTCGCTCTGCATACTAACACATACGATAATTTGAAAATGTAGTTGCAGTGTTCTAGTGTCACAGAATAATCACATACTTTATATGTTATGTAAAACGTTGTAGGATTATTTTAAATCCATCAGATGGAACTTAAGTGACAAATGCATATTATTTATTATCAAGTATTTATAAACCCCGCAAATAGACAGATACAGTTATAATGTATACATTATTTTTATAAAATGATATAATATATCTGTGTGAGACGTATCTGTAAATGAGGTGTAATTATATATAAACTAAACGCGATGCCGTCAATAACAGGACAGCAAGTAGAACCCAATCGCAAACATTACATAATCAATAGTCTTAAGATCTCCATCCACTAACTGTTTTAAAACCAGCATTAAAATTCCAAAGCCGGAGCAACATTTTTCCGTATTTTAACAGATCAAAAATATTTTATAGGTTCATTATGCAAGAGCTAAATCATATATTAAAGCCTGCGGAGATTAGATTTATTAATATATTTTCATATTTCCTTTTATCCTATATCACTTTAAAGGCTTTAAAGGGGGTTATTTTAAACTATTTTGGGTCAGATATCGTTTAGAAAAAACAAACATATTTCATATTCTTTACGTGTACACGTTAATAAGGCGTATGAGTAATATATTAACCGTGTTTTTTCGCACATTATACATACAATCTGTAGGTTTCGGTTATCAACCTTTACCTATTGCACAGAATATCTTCCGTCTACCAATCCCGGGTATATATTATTACAAAACGATAAGTAAATTAGACACCCTATAACCGTGTACAAGGAGGACATCTAGAAACTGAAATTAAAATGGCGACATTTAGAGAAAAGTCTATCATGTTCGAGATGTTTATAATTTTACTGATTTTTGTATCTTCGGTTCTAGTACCAGGTAGGGACCTCAGCATTTCTTATTCTTTTACTTAGAATATTAGGTTTGTTCCTGTATAGCAGGTTATTAGCTGGTGTATTGGGAGGTATATAAAGATGAATGATATACCACTCCCTTACTATAGTATCCTCGACCATATTCCAGGATGTGGACCAATACAATTCCAGGCTTACGGCTTGGTATTCGATCATCCAGAATCTAAATCACTTGAACGATGTGGGACAACCAGGAATTGTAATGAAATGGTGTTTAACGTCCTACTTGTCTGCACCGACTGGAATAATGAAGACGCGCATATACTGCGATATGGTGACACACCAACTGTCAATGGTTCTTGTACGTGCACACCAATGTGTATACGTCACCTCGTTTTTCGTCACATCCGAATGACCAGACCCGGTTCCCTCTCAAACCCAAACCGCCCGCCTTACTGACAAGAGGAAACCACGCCGGAAAATCCCCAGGTACTTCTTCGGTCACTACCCTGAGTAAACCCGTGACCTGGTTAGCCAGCCAGCGTTTTAATCGCTGGGCCACGGCGGCAAGAGCAGGTGTACAGTGAGGTTCATGGCACCATTGATTATAATTGATATCTTTCATAGACACGAATTAATACAATTATTTTATAATTTTATCTAACTTCAGTACATTGTAATTGTGATGTTGTTACTCAAAAATTTTCCAAACAAAATGTTACGTTAACATTTCATCTACAAGGCAAAAAAACCTTGTTTCAAGTAAATCATGGTAAGAGTGCCGTTTATATAGAAGATGCACGGATGAAATATAACTCCTTGAATAACAGAAAACACTATGAAGATATAAAAGTTATAAAAAGTACCGATCAAGTGTTTAGTTTTAAAATAGTGAACGTGAATAAAAATGATGCTGGTATTTATAACTTGGAAAAAATGGGGACAGGTGGTTCATTAGAATGTATGCAACTTGTTATAACAGGTAAATATTTTTCTTAGCATCATCATCATCTACATTTCGGTAGGAAAATACAAAGTATGAATATGATTAAAACACTTGAAGTTAATATACTGGTATACTTAAACAAAATTTAAAACTTGTACGTATATAATGCTTCACTATTGATACCATATAAGCACAAACAGAAACTGGCAAGTATGTTATTAATATTGCATTACCATGTAGATAAACCAGAAACAATCATATTAAACCAAAGCCAACCAGTCTTACGTGGTAAATATAGAAAGTGGAACATAGCTCTGACTTGTAATGCCACATCAGCAACCGAACCAGTTGATCATAATTTACCTATGATATATAGATGGTTTAAAAATGATATATATTATGGTAATGGTAGAAATAGTAGAATACTACAAGATAGAGATGTTGATATAACTGATATGGGACATGATATAATCTGTATAGCTACTGATGATCCAGAATGTAAAAAAAGTGTACAAAATTTAAAACAAGATGCCACACTCACAACAGGTAAGATGGTTTATTTTTGAGTCAGTCGAAGTTTAACATATTTAATAAACTGTAGTAATAAATAGCTGCTTTGTACGGAAGATCATTGAAAAATAAATCGGGTTATCTTGTAATTCCAAGATACGGAGAAGTCCACGAGTAACAGATTTCAAGGTCGCCATACACTGATTTATCGAATACTTTTGTGTTACATAATCCGCACATTCGTGTCATGCTCCCATAAATATCATTCATTATTTTCATGTCTCCATTAAAATCATAAAGTTTATATTCTCATTAGCTCTATACTGAATATCAAGATCCATAAATATCATGCTCTCCTTTAAGCCATAGAACGCTATTTATATTTTTCGGAAAACTTGATTTTTGCTGGTTTTGTTTTCGTTTGCTTTGCCTTTACTCAGTTTTCATTGTCTGCAGAAGTTGTCGAGTTTAACGATTTTTTTAATTCCAACAGAAAATTAAAAACGAACGAAAAGTCAAAACGAACGAAAACAAAAACTTTTTTTCTCGGTTAATCATCAATCGAAATTGATCATTGTCTTGTTAAAAAATGCCTAATTAATAATTTAAATAACATGTAAGGCCTAAAGAAAAACTTATAATAACCAGGTTTATCTCTTGAGCAATGTATGTTTAAAGGAGCTAAATCTCGATCTCAATATTTTCCATAGTATTCGAAATTAAAAACACGAATTAGAAATAATCAATATGGATTAATCTTGATCATGTTATCTCGCCATGAAACTATACCATCTTAATATCCAATATTTATGGTTTAGGGTTCCACTTTCTAATGAGCAAATAAAAACATATCCTACAACACAACGTAGAAGTAATTAGTAAAGGCTATTCACAAACGACAAAATGATATTTGGGTTTTTTTTAAAAAAAAAAAAAAAAACGTGTAGAAGCAGGTGTAAACGATTGCGGTTCAATTTTTAGAGTTCACGTATTTCACCGAATTGATTTGAATTATCTTTTTGTTCAAAATCTAAATATAAATCACTTTACATGCATTCATACGACATTAAAAATTATGTGCTTTTAGAACCATTTTTGAATATTTCAAAGTTGTAAATAATTGAGCCAAACGCCCTTTAATAAGAACCCATTAATGTTATTTAGGTAAATTTTTATCACATTGTTGTCTGTTTTGTCTTCATCCGTTTTAACTTTGCACATTTATCTAAGTTTTTGTCGTTTGGGATTAGCGCTGTTTCGTCTATATTCCTTTTTAAAAAGCCGTTGCCATCTTTACGTTTCGCTCAACCTCTTCGATGTGGTTCTTTTTAATTCGATTGAATCCAACCAAGGAAATTATCTATCGTTGCCATCTTGATTTTGATTTCTTTAATATTCAATTTGTGTACATTCAAGCTTGGATTAACAAAATTTTAAGAAAAAGTGTAAATAGCATTCCATGACTTTAAGGAGAGCATGAAATCAATGAATCATTAACGAGAGTATAAAGGCATGAAATAACGGATGATATTAATGATCGAGAGCATGACCTGAATGTGCCGATCCCATAACAAAAAAAAAAGAACTTCGATGGCCTAGCTATGCGATAAGTAAGTTTAGAGCGACCTTGAAATAAACTAGTTAGAACACTTTTTGTCATGTGATTGATCCTAATGGACTTCTCCATATTATGTAATTACAAGAGAGTTACAAGAAAACTAATTACATCATAGTTATATATAATGGCTATCTTGTAATAACAAGGTAGTTATCAAACTTTTTTTTTTGCATTTGATTGACCCAAATGGTCCTCCGTAGCTTTGCATATTTTCGATCGAGGTAGAAATTTCAAAAGAGAAAATACTTGTAGCTATTGGTTTTGAGATGTTTGAAATTTTACCTGTCTCGGTACGCATCGGTCTGATTTTGATTGTTCCCATTAGTTTAGTTAGGCAATGATTTTATTGTTCCTATTCATATAGTTACTGAAGATAAAGAATGTAAAGATGTAGTAGGTGTATCCGAAAAGTTTAATATTCAACCATTGTGTAAGTTTTATTTACATTAGTATTTAAAATATATATCTTTATGTGTTCATTACCTCACTGTGTTAAATCCGATTCAACACACTGCGCGCTTGCCTAATTACAGCAGCCTAATTATATAGAAATTTAATTAAACGCCCTCGCCTTTTATTGAAGTCCGAAACTTGTAAAACATTAATCACCTTGGTGTTTAGGCTGGGGTTGGGGTCGAAATTTTACCATTTTTTTGTCTTGCTGAGCAGCTCAAATAGTTAGTTTTCAGCTGGTGGTCATGGAATAGATTTTATAGCACTTAGATGAAAGAGACATATTTAACATTGATTTTTTGTTGTTGCAATGATAATTTGAAACTATGGAATGATAAATCTCAATCTGAGCAAAGAATTTAATATGGTCATGTTATATATAATGTATCATTATGTACCAATTAACACCCGTAGACCACCAGGCACCCATGAGAGAGGTGGGGGGTCAACCAATATGAAAAGTATTTGGTATCACCAGAATCTAAGTCTGCCGGGTATCTGGTGGTGGCTGATGAATCCCACTCCCAAATTGAGCACCCCCCCCCCAACTAGGCTGGAGAAGCTCAAAAGTTTACCACGTAAAAATCTTACAGCAGTACACGTACATCTTCGGTTTTTTTGAGCAAAAAATATTTATGGGGCTAAAGATGCCGTTTTGAAAAATAAATTTTACGCAACCTTGGCACTAATTTTGATTTTTTAGATCACGGGAACAGTGTCCGCTAATGCCGTGACATTTTGGGCGTGTCTGTTAGGGGTAACCCACCGCACAAACTGTCTAGAAGTGGTTATTTCTGTGGTGGTACTGGACAACTCGAACGCAGTCTTAGGTGGTACATATTTCAGCTAATCTGGCCTAGCTGTGCTCTGAAAATTAGATAACGCTTGTCAGGGATACTACACCACTACAAATGTCTGGCGATTACATTGCTCTGTTGGAGGTACCCCGCCACTAGAAATGTCTGTCAGAGTGTTTTTTGTAATACCTGAAGATGTATGAGACACAGCTGTACGATTTTTATTTGGTACACACATCGCCAGATTCCCTCAGACTAACATTCTGATGATACCAGATATGCTTGCATTGATACCATTTAGGAGAAATCTGGCACACCTTTAACTGGGTTGATCCCCTGGAAGTTGAATCGTCTTCCCTTATTCGTTATTCATCTTTATATTCGGGATTCCAATATGCAGCTAGGCGTGACTAAGATGATGGATGACAAGTATCCCTCAGTAGTATAAAACACAGTAAAACGAGCTTTAAACCAAAAAACAGTCCACATTGCTATTCAAGCAGCGAATAACAAGCTGTTTGTTATTCTTTTTTCAACTCGTTATTCGGGATTCACACATAAGGTGTTCATGTATCTTAAATGAAGATACTTCAGGATTTGATTCTAAACGATCATTAGACAACAATAGAATAATGGATTGCAAAGTATCCCATAGCAGTAGAAAACATATCAAATGACGTATAGTCGGTAAATAAATCAAATTGTTATTCAAGCGTTGAATAACGAATAACGAGCTGTTTGTTATTCGTTATTCACCGTTTGAATAACAATCTGGTTTATTTACCGACTACACGTCATTTAATATGTTTTCTACTGCTTGGGGATACTTTGCAATCCATTATTCTATTGTTGTCTAATGATAGTTTAGAGTTAATATCCGGAAATATCTTCATTAAAGATACATTATATGTGAATCCAGAATAGCGAGTTGAAAAGGGAATAACAAACAGTTCGTTATTCGTTATTCACGGTTTGAATAACAATCTGTTTTATTTACCGACTGTAGGTCATTTAATATCTTTTCTACTGCTAAGGGATACTTTGCGATGTATTTTGCTATTGTTGTCTAATGATCGTTTAGAATTAAATCCTGAAGTATCTCCATTAAAGATACACGAACACCTTATATCTGAATCCCGATTAGAACACCTTATATCTGAATCCCGATTAACGAGGTGAAAAACGAATAACAAACATTTCGTTATTGGTTATTGGCGGATTGAATAACAATCTTGTTAATTTACCGACTATACGTCATTTAATATGTTTTTTACTGCTAGGGGATACTTTGCAATCCATTATTCTATTGTTGTTTAATGGTCGTTTAGAATTAAATCCTGACATATCTTCAATAAAGATACATGAATACCTTATATGTGAACCCCGAATATCTAGGTGATACACGAATACATGAACACCTTATAATATCGAGGTGAAAAAAGAATAACAAACAGCTTGTTATTCGCTGCTTGGATAACAAAGTGGTCTGCTTTGGCTTAAAGGTCGTTTTGCTGTGTTTAATACTACTGAGGGATACTTGTCATCCATTATCCTGTGGCTAGCTGTATATTGGAATCCCGAATATAAAGTTGAATAACGAATAACGAGGTCACTTGCCACGTTATTCGCCAATAACGAGTCAAGTCATTTCGTTATTCGTTATTGTTGAATAACGAAAAACGATTCAACTTCACACTGCCGCTCCGGCTCTACTTGTCACATAACTCTGTATTTTCGTGATATGGAGAAAAAAGTATCTAGAACATACAACACTATACTATGATGGTAAAAATTATAATTATATTACAGATGGGCCATACAATATAACATTAATCTATGATAATAGAAATCTAAAACCCAGTGAAGAAATACAGAAACGTATAGGAGAAGAATTATCAGTTAATTGTATGAGTGATTGTAATCCAGCATGTAATATCAGTTGGTATAAAGATGGGAAGATGTTGAGTTTTCATACACAACTCAATCTACCAGATCTACAAGAATCAGATGATGGTGTTTATACATGTACAGTATATAATATACATGGTACCAGTGATATCTATTTTATTCTAGATCTACCTTGTAAGTAATTTATTGAATATTCAGTTACTAAGTTATCCAGTATGTTTCTTCAAAACTGTTTAACTTTTAAAATTAACAATGGCCTTGTTCTTTATTATATGTAAAAGGTTGGAGTGATTGTGTGCAATGCTGAAAGGTCAAAATGGCATCACAATGGAGTTCCACAATGAACGGTTGCATAAGTACGATTTGTCGCCATACATATAAATTTTATCTTGATAAACTAGATAAAACACAACACAAACAAACTTGGCCACTACAATCTGATAATAACAAATTTGTTGCACATTCCAATATATTTCTGGGTTGGTCTATTAAAAAATCGTCATCATGTAAAAAATATTGATTTATCATATTGTATCCTTCTTAGAATATTTTCACCTTTGTTTATCCCCCCACCCACACACACGCCCACTTTTAGTATGTAATATAATGATTTAAACAGTCGGTATCTGGTGTATTAATGTTCACAAAATTCACCCATTACCCCAGTAGGAACTGGGAGACAGCATATTCATTTTGTTTTGTTAAACACAACCAAACCTCACCATTATTACCTCATACTTACAGTTTTTATTATAAACGTGGACTATCTTGGGAAATATCGTGTCAATGTTCACAATGAAGGTGGAAATCTGAGACTATGTAATAATTTTAAAGGTATTTAACGAATTGGTTTCCCTACATATCCAAATGCTATTCATAGTATAATATAATATATGCAATGATTTTATGTTTACCTTTAATTTACCCTTACTTTATTGATAGACCTCGATGTCCCAATGTCAAGTGATGACGTCGCTTTAGTTGACCTTGGTGAAATGATAATATTACTAAGGGAAGTAACTGGACGTCCTAGACCTTCACTAGAAGTGGAATCGATGATATCACCAGTAGGAGTAAACAACCATCCCCGATATATTAATTATTCGCTGATTAATACAATTAAACCACACCATTACAATCTTAGTCTTTCTGTACATGTTGTTACCAAACATTATCTTGGTAAATACTGTATTTACTTAAAGAACAAGTATGGAGGCGTGCTGGTTTGTCACACACTTAAACAGGGTTCGTACTTATTATTGTAGTATATTACAGAGATATTCCATATTAACTTAATTCGGGATTGTAAACCGAAAGTCCAGGAGGCAGATAACAGCACTTCTTTCCATTTCCATGTGAGGTTGAAACCACGCCTCTTGACCTAAAGTGAGAATGGCACTGACCTTGAATCATGTGACTGCATTGCAAATTTGCAAGACGCGCTTGCATTGAAACAAATGGAGAAAGATCAAAAAATATGTCATTTGAAGACGTTGTAGACCTAACATAACCCACCAACAAACCTTAAATTATCAAAAAGAAAATGAAACCATTTGAATCTTTACAGAACACGATGCCTATAAATATAACAGTTTAACCGTTATCGCATCACATACGGCCTAACTTCCCATACATATATAGAGCAATAATTACATAGACCTGACGTTCTGGACAAAAGTTCTGACATTAAAAAACTATTTTCCCGGTTTAACAATTATTTTTAAATAAAGGGTTACATTTATATATTACAGCTACCAATGATGTGGTAAATACTTCTACTGAAATTACTATTATCATTATTGTTATTGGATCATTTTTATTATTAGCTGTTTTTATAATTGGTTTTATTTTGGTCAAGAAATGTTATAATAGTAAGTGATATATATTTTCATAATAAGATACATTGATCTAAAGAACAAAGTTACATTCCAACAAGAAGTCCGACAACTCTTAATTGTAATAATATGTGGTTTAACGTCCTACTGTTTTCTTCTACTGAGCTAATGAAGACGGGCATAGTATACCATGCAGTTTTATATGGGGAAATTCTTATTTCGAATTCAAGCTATACCTTGTCCCTTACTAGACCCTCCACCCACGCCACTGACAAGGCGAAACCACGCCGGAAAATCCCGATAAATTTCTCGGCCAATGCACGGATCGAACACGGCACCTCCAAGTTTAATTCACTCGGTAGTTATTACTTTCCCTCTATTGAAAAATGCTCATCTTTGTAACCGCCCTGCAAATATTGATATAATTCAAACTTTTTACAGGCATGGCTCCGGATACAAGAACCATTCCTCTTGAACATCATCATGACCAAGTTGCCATGCGACAGTTGCCAACAGATCTTACCAGACTAAATAGACCTACTAATAGAACACTGTTACGTGACAGAGAATCTTTCATTACGTCTTTAACGCAAGTATCTTCCGATTATGCACGACCAGATTCATTAATTGTCCACCAACAACCAGATTATGATCAACAAGACAATCTAACTGATGAGGTCGACGATGATGGTGATAACGAAGATGCTGCCGATGGTGATTTGAATGATAACAATTCAGCTTCCCTGTGCATTGGGTCTCCCACAGCAGTACCAAATGTCTATGAAAAACTCAATAAAAATACCCGCAACGCAAAACTAAATGTATACAAGAAACTTAAATGGTAAACCGCAGAATATTGACCAAACTTCTTCAAAATCCACCTCTACAGAATCCATGTCATTACCGTTTACTAGACTTATTGGAAAGAACTGAAGAACGGACATGGTGAAGGTAATAAGTAGGACAGCCTGTCCAAACACTCTTCGTCAAACAAACCACATAAATATATTGATGATAGGTAAGATTAGATATAGAGCTGACAGTGGTCGCTATAAAAAAGTAAATAATACAAAGGGAATATTATAATAAACAATGTTTCGATTATTAATTTTTACGGTAATCACATCAACCGCAAAAATTATTTAAATCTACTTCATATCGTAGAAATATAACACTTAAGGCCTAAAGACAGACCTGCTATAGATAAATTTAGCTCATGCATAATGCCTGTTTCAAGTATTTTTTTTTTCTTTTATGTACAAATTTAATTTGCTTCTTTTGTGAAGTTTTATCCTGCGACATCCTTAATTGTTTTATTTTAAGACAGTGTTGTGGCATTAAGAGAAAGAGCGAGGGAGAGAGAGAGAGAAAGAGAGGGAGAAAGAAAGAGAGGGAGAGAGATATCGGGTTTAATGTCCACCTGGTCATTTCGGGACTAACGTATGGATGGTTCAATTTTATTTTAGTAATTCGCTTGCGCGTAGGGACATTCATCAGTGGGGGAAACCGGAGGACCCACAGGCTTTCGGAAAATGGCGCATAAGTCCCGAACTGAAATTCGCGGAATCCGTACTATCGAGAAGTACAATTTCCATGATACCAATGCTTCCGACTAAATTAAAAAAACTTCCGATGTAAGTAACGCACGTGTTATCGACTCCATACGACGTTACACGTAGAACTTCACTCTTATAATCAACCAAAGATTCAAATATAGGAATATTATTGAAGTAAAATGTAATTAAATCTGTAATTCAATGAGGATATAGGTATATTGTTATCAATGTGTGTTGATTTCCCTCGATAAGCGCTTATTAATAACATTATAGTTCTCTTACCAGGCACACTTAAATGTTTTATACTTGTTTTGTAAAATATCAATATACTATGCTTATTTTTTGTTATAAATCCAGTAATATATAATATTGTCATATATTTGTTGTTTTTTAACTTTCATTATATAGTATATTTGTTTTCAGTTAATCAATTAAAGATTGTTTAGAATCTTCAATTTGTTTTTGTTTTTTTGTTTTTTTCACTTTTTTCTAATTTGTTGTTTGCTAGTTTAACGCACTCTAGATCCTCTTTTCCTATAGCAGAGTGGTGGAATCACACAATGAGACTGTAAAAATCATGTCATGTTAGAGATATGCATCTACCACAGCAAGGTAGATCATGATAACTATAGCGCAGTAACCGATTTGTTAATTCATACAACAGAAATTCCTATATTTTTTTTTTCATTATGTTGTTAAATATAACAATGAATCTGACCATGTATCCTTCGTGAACTGGGCGGTTGGATCGCCCAATGGTTAGCACGTGTGTGCTGTATCATAAAGTCTGTCATTGAGTCAATGGGTTGGAAAGGCGCCCCTTCTCTTTGTCACGTACAACCGGGGATTCGACACCACTCCAGTTGACTCAATGACAGGCCTTACGATACAGCGCGCATACCATTCATTCGGCCATCAAACCCCCGGAATTTGATATACATTATATACATTATTCTGGGGACTGATACCACTCAAATGTATGACGACTTGATTTGTTGATTCGAAATACAGAATGAATAACCCATTAGTCATTAAGAAACCCGAACAATTTACAGTAGGTAGCAACAATGAGTCTTTCCCTATTAAAATACACTCCAGGTTGAATGTATGTTTGTTTTCTTTCGTAGAAGTGCTTTTAGATCCAAGGCCATGGAGGAAATGGAGAGATACAGAGATATATGGGGTTTAACGTCCACTGAACACAAACTTGGACATTTGGGGACTAACATATGTTTTCATTTTATTTCAATAATATTCCGGCCGAACTATGGCTGAACCTGGAAATTATATACAAAGTTTTTTTATGATTGATTTTAGTAGCCTAGGCTGTCCTCATTCAGAATCTGCCGGGTGATCCTCTGTCACCCTTGAGCGTTTTGAGAAATTCAAGATGGCGTCCAAGACGGCCGCCACATCAAATAATCTCCTATATCTGCAAGAGTATTTATTCTGGACAAAAGAGCGGATGAGTGATAGGATAACACCACATATATCCCTATCGGGGGCTCCGGGGACACGTGGGTCGGTCCTGAAAAGGGAGACGCAAGCTGATTGTTGAACATTTAAAAATTAAATTCTATCCGCAAAACGGGAACACAATCTCCACAAAACTAGGCAATATCCAGTTTAATCCTTTACTCGTGTTTCTGACTGCAACCTTTGACAGCACAAGCGCAAAATATTGTATATTCTATTGTCTCTGGATTTAGTTTGGTTCGGTGAAATAATCGCCCACAAACGCCGCTAACGAGTTAAAGGGTCATATTGTCTGGCATGTTTGATTTTACTATCATCTAATCACTCCACAGCATAATAAATGAGTTCGGTGTATTCCTTGACCCTAGAAACATACGGTTAGACACCCAAATTATCATCTTAGAAAAAATACCCTTGGATATATAGGGGATTATTTGATGTGGCGGCCGTCTTGGACGCCATCTTGAATTTCTCGAAACGTTCAAGGGTGACCGAGGTTCACCCGGCCGATTCTGAAAGAGGACACACTAGGCTACTAAAATCAATCATAAAAAAAAACTTTGTATATAATTTCCACTCGAAAAATTGGATTTGGCGACAGGACTATAATTCGCTTGCGCGTAGTGGTCTTTAGCAGTGGGCGGAAACTAAAGTGCCCGGAGGAAATCCACGAGGTTGAGAAGGCGCCCCCTATCTCCATGCCACATGCGCTCACACCAGGGGTCGAAACCACAGCCGCAAACCAGAAGTGACCGTCCAGCTAGGGGTCGAAGCGCGGCACTCTAGACTACAAGGCCATCCCAACCCGCCGCAGGAAATGGAAGATTAGACCATACTAAATTGTCTCACATGTTCTAATCACCGTATATGTTAATCCCGAATAACGAGATGAAAAACGAATATTAAACGGCTCGTTATTCGCTGCTTGAATAATCATGTGGACTGTTTTTGGTCGAAAGGTCGTTTTGCTGTGTTGTATACTACTGGGAAATACTTGCCATCCATCATTCTAGTCATGACTAGCTGCCTATTGGAATCCCGAATATAAAGTTGAATAACGAATAACGAGGTGACTTGCCTCGTTATTGGCGAATAACGAGGCAAGTCACCTCGTTATTCGTTATTCGTCGCTTGAATAACAATCTGGTTTATTTACCGGCTAGCCGTCATTTAATCTGTTTCTACTGCTAGGGGATACTTTGCAATCTATTATTCTGTTGTTTTCTAATGATCGTTTAGAATTAAATCCTGACATATCCTCATTAAAGATACGTGAACACCCTGTATCTGAATCCCGGATAACGAGGTGAAAAAACGAATAACAAACAGGTCGTTATTCGCTGCTTGAATAACAAAGTGGACTGTTTATGGTCTAGATGTCATTTTGCTGTGTTTTATACTACTGGGGGATACTTGTCGTCCATCATTCTAGTCATGGCTAGCTGCATATTGGAATGCCGAATATAAAGTTGAATAACGAATAACGAGGTGACTTGCCTCGTTATTCGCCAATAACGAGGCAAGTTACCTCGTTATTCGCCAATAACGAGGCAAGTTACTTCGTTATTCGTTATTCGTTATTGGTGAATAACGAATAACGAAAAACGAAAAACGATTCAACTTCACACTGCTTCTGTAAATGAGGTGTAATTATATATAAACTAAACGCGATGCCGTCAATAACAGGACAGCAAGTAGGACCCAATCGCAAACATTACATGATCAATAGTCTTAAGATCTCCACACTAGGGACCGGGAATCATCAAGTTTTTACGAAAAAAGGTAAGAAACTACTCTTATCATCTAGAATCTAATACACGTCAAGAATGTGTTAAATACCGTCAAGATTCATCAAAAACCGCCCAGTTTGTGCTACCGTGTAGATTTAGAAACACCGTCTAGTTTTGACATCGATCGTCTACTTTACGACCATCCAGTTTCTCGGGATGTTTTAGATTTGAAAGGGGTTTAGTTTTTAGACAAGGCCTTATTTTCCCGGACGTTGTCTAGAAATGAACAGAGTGTTTAATTACTAACGGCGTTTAGTTTTTACGCCAAATTACCACTTTACCGAGAGCCGTCTAGAAACTTACGGGTGATTAGTAATGCAATGCCGTTTACTTTTCATGTCTTTTAATTAGTTTGCCGGGTGTCATCTAGAAAACGTACGGCATTTGTTTTTGTGTGAAATATTTAATTTCTATCTCCTAATTTTAGAAACTATGTTCCGATTTAGAAACTTAGCATAGTGTCTAAAATTCTCGAATGAATTGCATATTAAATTTTGTTGAATATCTTCTGTATTGCCGACGTCCGTTGGGAAACTTATTGTTAAATAAACTGTTAAACGCTTACTTATTGTTAAATAAACAATAATGTATGGAATAAATAAGTTATACACTTTGTTTTTTGTTGATTACCGATCACGAAAGAGGTTTGTTCACGGCTGTATATTAGTATTGTTGAATTGGCGTTTTAATTTAAATTTTAGGTCAGTTCACCGATGTTTTAGTAATACAGTATATTCGCATTGTTTGATAAGTTCCCCGAAATTGAATTGGCTACGATGATGTAATAACAAAAAGCGAATTGTATACATTGATAATTACATGAATATGAAGCATTTTATAAAATGTAACACAATCTGTTAAGAATAATAGAAAGAGCGTCAGGTGGAATTTCACTAAATTTACATGAATTACAATCCGAAGTCATTGTTTTAGTGTAGCAACTTTTGGTCAGGTATCACAGCTGTTTAACCATTTAATGATTTGTGTCTATGTGAACTTTACGCTAATTTGAGAAAACCATTGGTTTTTAAAGAATTGTTTCATACAACCCACTCAGTTAATCATGTTTTTATTACCAATCCATAACAATTAATTGAACTTTTATTACCAGCGAAGCAAAAAGTTTGCTATTGCCCAATATATATACAGATATAAATAGTATGCATTGTAAAAATATACCTACAGATATACAATAACAGTACATAATATATAATCCCCCTCCCACCTTTGTAAACTGAAATATAGATAGATATATACATAACCTAACCCCAACCCAAACCAACATGCCATTAGGTATGGTTTTTCTCTTATTTTTTATTGAGTGGTACAAATTTTTTCAAGATTTAGCAGTTTTATATTATTATCACTGTGATTCATGAGGTTTTTTTTAGTTTTTGAAGAGATAGAAAAGACCCAAAATATTTTCTACGGATGAATATATAAGCGGGACAGCACAGCAGAAAGTGATATTCATCTTCAACATTTGCATAATCTTTTATTTCTATCGATTTTATTATATCGCCCGGTTTCAATGTTTAGTTGGAGAAGACCAAAAACGAAAATGACCTTAGAGTTTTATATTTAAGTGTTTGAATTTTTTTTTTTTTTAAAAATACGTATGTAAATACAATCCAACTTTCACTTAGCTAATTAAATGAAGCAATGGCAAACAATGTGATTATTACATGAGATTTTTTTATATATATTTTGGTTTTGGAATTTTCATGCAATTGGGAATTACAGTCACGCATGGTGAATTTGTAATTACATGACATTTCAGTCATTTCTTAAATATAGCCACGTGATCCCTTTTACAAAATATTTTTGTACTCGAAGCTGTTTAACTTACAAATTCAACATACAAACTGCTTACCGTATTCATACAATACAGTATTCCAATTAAACCCCGTTCTGTTTCCAGTAATTATCACAGCCACAAATATTAATTGTCATTGTCTTATGCATCATCACTCCGAAGACGCTACCAACGAAATGTCAAACAACAAGATCTTATGAATTGCAACCTATCCCACAGATAAACAGATTATTAATAGTAACATTTGGATTATCGAGGCGACAGTTTGTCTGGAGAACTATGCATCACAGGTTACAAAGACTCTTTGCCTCACAAAAAAGCATGCAATTCTTTGTTAAAGGGGCATGGCGCTATTTAAGGAATGGTGCATGTGCCGATATAAAATGGCTTTATTTTACATTCTCATTCTCAGATCCGTTGGAAGCGGGTGTAAAATAAAGTCATTTCACACATGCCCAATATAATAAAGTTTGTTGTGAAAAACTGGGATGTAATTAACAATAAGTACGAGCAGTACCGGAGGCAGTACTGCCCATAAGCGTATGTATGTGAACATTGTGATATCGTCGACAGTGACATCTAACCGAAGTTGTATCGTCGACAGTGACGTGGAGTGTTATCTAAAATGTCGTGATCGTCGACAGTTTTTATATTTTGTGTTTAATATATATAACTGATGGGTGAACCTGATAACTGATATATGTGAATGTTTTTCAACTTGTATTATATGTTTTCGTAATAAGTAGATAAAACTGCTAGGTGATACCTGTATATGTGATTATGCTTTGAACTTGTAATATGTTTTTATTGGTCATATACTTCGATTAGGTTTTAACTTGTATGTGAGGTCGTGTGTGACGTTCCGAATGCTGTGCGAGTGTTGTGTGTGTAATGTAGTGTATACGTACAGTCCCGATTTAATTTATTTGTAGACTATCTTTCCATGTATTAGTCTTAGATAATAAATATTATAATGACCCTGCTTGTTTTGCTTTAGTTTTTAATTAGAAATACTCGATTTGATTGTGACAAGACTAAACTAGATACGATTTGCGGTCCATGTCCGTGTCAATGGGGGAAAACTGTGCCTGTTAACAATTCCCCTCCTTCTGCATTTCTTCAACATTCCCACGGGATACAAAAATAAATGTTGGCGAAAACAGTCCCCCGAAGGCGCCTAGATAAATGTCGAAAATTACGTTTCATTTGTGGTCGAAATGAGTACTGCACACATTAATTTGTAAATTCAGAAATACATTTGTTATTGATGGCGGGAGCGGGTAAATAACCCAGAAAACAAGATTATAAGAAACAAGATATACGTCCATTTGTTTCGTTAATTTCTAATAAATAAATTGTTGAGTTTTATTTACGCTGGGAAAATTGTCAATTCATTGCAAATGGACGTTACCCATCAACGGACGTCGGCAATACAGAAGATATTCAACAAATATGCAATTCATTCGAGAATTTTTGACACTATGCTAAGATTCTAAATCGGAACATAGTTCCTAAAATTAGGAGATAGAAATTAAATATTTCACACAAAAACAAATGCCGTACGTTTTCTAGATGACACCCGGCAAACTAATTAAAAGACATGAAAAGTAAACGGCATTGCATTACTAATCACCCGTAAGTTTCTAGACGGCTCTCGGTAAAGTGGTAATTTGGCGTAAAAACTAAACGCCGTTAGTAATTAAACACTCTGTTCATTTCTAGACAACGTCCGGGAAAATAAGGCCTTGTCTAAAAACTAAACCCCTTTCAAATCTAAAACATCCCGAGAAACTGGATGGTCGTAAAGTAGACGATCGATGTCAAAACTAGACGGTGTTTCTAAATCTACACGGTAGCACAAACTGGGCGGTTTTTGATGAATCTTGACGGTATTTAACACATTCTTGACGTGTATTAGATTCTAGATGATAAGAGTAGTTTCTTACCTTTTTTCGTAAAAACTTGATGATTCCCGGTCCCTATCAAAAATAAACTTATTTTATAGATTCATTATGCAAGAGCTAAATCATATATTAAAGCCTGTGGAGATTAAATTTATTAATATATTTTCATATTTCCTTTTATCCTATATCACTTTAAAGGGGGTTATTTTAAATTATTTTGGGTCAGATATCGTTTAGAAAAAACAAACATATTTCATATTCTTTACATGTACACGTGAATGAGGCGTATGATTAATATATTAACCGTGTTTTCCCGTTGATATTCTTTGTAATATACAAATAACTAAACTTGTATCCTCTTACTCATAACTCGCACATTATCCATACAATCTGTAGGTTTCGGTTATCAACCTTTATCTATTGCACAGAATATCTTCCGTCTGCCAATCCCGTGTACATATTACAAAACGATAAGTAAGTGACACTGGATAACCGTGTACAAGGAGAACATTAAGAAACTGAAAGTAAAATGGCGACATTTAGAGAAAAGTCTATCATGTTCGAGATGTTTATAATTTTGCTGATTTTTGTATCTTCGGTTCTAGTACCAGGTAGGGACATCAACATTTCATATTCTTTTACTTAGAATATTAGGTTTGTTCCTGTATAACAGGTTATTAGCTGGTGTATTGGGAGGTATATAAAGATGAATGATATACCACTCCCTTACTATAGTATCCTCGACCATATTCCAGGATGTGGACCAATACAATCCCAGGTTTACGGCTTGGTATTCGATCATCCAGAATCTAAATCACCTGAACGATGTGGGACAACCAGGAATTGAAATGAAATGGGGTTTAACGTCCTACTTGTCTGCACCGACTGGAATAATGAATACGGGCATATAGTGTGAAATGGTTACATACCAACTGTCAATGGTTCTTGTACGTGCACACCAATGTGTATACGTCACCTCGTTTTGAGGTCACATCCGAATGACCAGACCCGGTTCCTTCTTAACCACAAACCGCCCCGCCTTACTGACAAGAGGAAACCACGCCGGAAAATCCCCAGGTTCTTCTTCGGTCAATACCCTAAGTAAACCCGAGACCTGGTTAGCCAGCCAGCGTTTTTATCGCTGCGCCACGGCGGCATGAGCAGGTGTACAGTGCAAAGCCCTGTATAGGGAAAGTTACGACAACTCATTTACATGCGCCATTTTGGATCCCAACTATGACGCCATAAAAACTATGACGTCATGCCGTCATATAGTTTTACTCAACAAAAGTTTTTTTTTTCCAATCAAATTGTTTATATTCCACGGAGATGGGGAGGTCGTGAGCAAATTTTGACTGCCGCAAACGTGTTTTCCTGCTATTTCAGCCTATGAATACAGCAACTGAAATGTGATCCAATATAGTCTACCTTGCAGTGTTTCGTTTGATTAGAGCTAACCCCGCTTAAGACTGCTGTATTGGTAGGGTGTCCCACGTGCCAACTGAAAAGTTGTTCTTGACACGTTGATCCTGCACGTTTTAGTTCAATGACTTACTACTGATTTCTAACAGTCTCGCACACTCGTTGAGGCTATTAATAGCAACAGCATGCGGAAATGTTCAAAACACCAAACACTACTACAGTCGTAAAAAATCTGTTGTTGACGATTCTGAATAGCAATAATATTTAACTTTTTGGTTATTACGGCATCTTTAGAAATTACGCTCGTTTTATTTTTTAAATTGCCTTATAATTAGCTGTACCATTAGAAGCTGCATATTTTGGTTAAGTACAAATAATATCTCTGACTCAACGTCCATATGGAAGAATAATGATCAAAGCAGTAGTTTCATTTTACTTTTACAAGGTTCTTAAAAATATTGTTGAGACGCCTGATGTTGGTGCTTCTAAATTCAATTTCTTGTTCCATGTTTCGTAAAAAAAGTAGTCTTGATTATCCCGACCCGTCAATTAGACGTAGAATGATCGGTAGACTAGTTAAGCGAGACTAATTTCAAAACAAGGGCACGTAACCTATCTTTTACTCAAAAGTGTCTGGATGTTATGGACGCCACTCCAAACCATTTTTCAGTATTATTTATGTATGGTTTTAAATGATCATAGCTTATGAAGTACCATATTCCTGAAGCAATGGCGCGAGAAATCCCTCTCTTACCATTGCTGGATAGAAGTCATATTCTTGAAATTGGGCGGGGCGTGTCTCTTTTTAACGTCCAATCAAATCCCTCCTCTCTTCTCGCATTCGGCATAATTTTCAAAATGGCCCACGAAGAAAACATGTTGGCACTGGATAATCGAGCATAATAAATTTCGCGGGTTATGACGTAAACAAGTCGCGATTGTCACTAGATACATTGCGGTAACATATTTTGAGGTCTGGTTAACCCCGTTATTTTTTGTTACAATGTAGGTCATTATCCTTGTAAGACATATAGAAATAGAAATTACAAATAAAACACTTATATGGATATACTACTTCTGAATTTATTAACAAGCTACGTTTCGATACTCATACAGGTATCGTTCTCAAGCAAATAAATTATTTGCTTGAGAACGATACCTGTATGAGTATCGAAACGTAGCTTGTTAATAAATTCAGAAGTAGTATATCCATATAAGTGTTTTATTTATTAATGTAGGTCATTGGTTGGTAATGGCACTACTGACCAATAATAATTTAGCACAACAATGTTCACTCAAGATAGCAGTGTGAAGTGGATTAGTTCTAATCAAACGAAACACTGCGCAGGAGTATGATGAAGTACAGCATGGTCGTTTATTTAGTGACTATAAATGTGTGGAACAGATTTAAGGCTTTCTAAATATATTAGTATTGTGGTGTAATTGTCGAGATATTTGGAGATATTCATTTAGGGTGGGGCACCCTAGTATTGGAAGAAAATTTCTGCTCCAAACAATAACTGGTCTATAGTCCGATTAACAACCAATAGCTAACTACGTAACAATGTCATTACGCGTTCAATAGAGCTCTAAATTGGACGATTTTATCATTAACCAGTACATAGCAGAAGGTTACAGAAAAATAATTGCGTGGCAAAAAAGGCTATCTAAACGGGTGCAATAACTTAAATCACTGTCCAAAGTTTTAGGGAAGACCCCAGATTAAACGAAAGGCTGTCATGTTGCTGGCCAACAATGGCCAAGGATGGATTTCATAGGTTATTGTTCAGGAATATAGTGGCTTACCTGAACCCAATACAACTGCCGCATTATTATGCGGGGTTTTTTTTTGGCTATTCTAACCAAAGAGTAAAAGCAACTTCCAATTTTCCAATATTTTTGTAACCGAAATCCTACTCTATTCCGACCTGAATTCCAACCATCCGATCGGAGTGTGGCAGCCGCATCCACAAATAATAACCGATGCCCGAAATATGTGGCACAAAGTAGTGTGGCTTCAGACAAAATGTTTTAATCCATTGTCAATTTAGTACTAATTCGCAATATTCTATTATAAGAAAAGTAAATTTAGAATTTTAGTGTTTTATTATAGTTCAGGTCCTTTTTTTTTTGCCACCGACATGAGAGCTACCTGTTTGAATTTTGAAGATTATCAAGCCATTTCGGGTGCCAAATTCATTCGTAGGCGCCTAACTTATCTCATTAGCATTATATTATGGGCGCCTGTGATCTCGTCATTATGGGCGCCCTTACGGAATGAGGCACCCCACAAATCATGCCGTTTGAATTTTTAAGATTATCATATTATTGGTGTCTACGATCTCGGTATTATGGGCGCCCCTCCGGGATGAGACCCCCACAAATCATGCCGTTTTGGGCGCCCCGTTGGTCAAGTTGTGGGCGCCCAACCAATACGATTCGACATCATACGGCGCCTCACCAACAATTATGGGCGTCTCTCCGGGATAAGGCAATCCACAGATCAAACCGTTTTGGGCGCCCAATTCATTCGTGGGCACCTAACTAATCTCACTAGCATTATATTATGGGCGCCCATGATCAAGTCGTTGGCGCCCAACCAGTTCAATTCGGCATTATACACTATGTGCAACCCATTATCATACGCTCCAATCATGTTATTATGGGCGCTTCTCCGAGATAGGGCACCCCACAAATCGGGCCGTTGTCGTGTTAATCATGTGGGTTATTATGAGACGGCTCAGGATTAGCGAGGCGCCCATAAAACCAAGTGACATTGGTTGGGCGCCAATCTCGTCGTTGGCGCCCAACTAATGTCACCCGGCTTTATGTGTCGCCCATACAAATATGGAGACTTTAGTCGTTGACCTCGTGTTGCGCGCTTTGGCGCCCATTGTCGGAGTCGATTTTTCCACAACGGCTACGGGCCTGAATAGATTTGTTCTAGAAAGTTAAGTTACTCACTGTTAACCACACATAGACGTCTTATGTCAATAATTCATATACTTTATTTAGCTCGACAAAAATTTAAAAATTTATACACAGTTGATTAAACTTGAATGTAGATATAAATAATCTACGTTGCATATACATAATGTATGTACCTTTCGGTTGAATCATATCATAAAGATATCTTACTTCATTAAAGTCTTACGTATTTTTCGACATTAAGGTTTAGGCCTACTTGTTCCATTTAGCCTTTGAATTTTCTTGTTGCACATTTGGTAGGGATGTATGATTTTATAGATGGAACAAAAAGCCGAAAAATGTTGGGATGTGTGGAACAAACTCGAAACAATTTGTAACAAATCTGATATGTCTTTGATAGAGCCTACTGGTTGAGAACCAGAGGGCTCAAATACCCAAAGGAGTCGGGCAAACTCAAAACTGAACTGCGTCCCCTTCATTGTCTAGGCCGATCTGTGGAATAACATGTATTTGTATCTGTTAAATTTGTGTCGTTTATATATTAGACAAACACATGTCGCGCATAGACATAAAGAAATTTCGATTTTTAAAATATTGATGATACAATTAATGATCGATGACCGAAAACTGACACACAGGAATGGCTCCAGGCCAAAAAATCGCGCAATTTCAGGCTAGAAGGAAAAATGGTTTATCTCCCAAATTATTATATATATTTTGGTTTTTCAATTTAACCGTCTGCACAAAAAAATCTGATTTGTAAAAGCGTATGCAAGTTAAATATATTTGATAGCGCTTTTATCTGGGAAATCTTTTACTTCTTTTTTTTTTATGAATTCGGCTATATAACAATAATGTACTCTTTGTGTGGTATAATAATTAATAATGATAGTATGTTCATCTATACTTTTCGTTTTAAACATGTATGATTTATCGCCTATAGACTCTTTTTCGCAGAATTCTATAGCATATCGATCAACATTTCATATCCCTATTGGGACAGGCAACTTCGACACAACAATATAATTGGGCATAAAATAGATAGTGAGTAAGCAATGACTTGGGACCCAACATGGCGTCTTTTTACACTTGACGTCATATTTTCATGACGTCATATGAAATTTCTGGCTTCACAGTTGTCGCAACTTTATCTATATACGGCTTTGGTACAGTGAGGTTCATGACATCATTGATTATAATTGATATCTTTTATAGACACGAATTAATACAATTATTTTATAATTTTATCTAACTTCAGTTCATTGTAAATGTGTTGTTGTTACTCGATTTTCCAAACAAAATGTTACGTTAACATTTCATCTACAAGGCAAGCAAACCCCGTTACAATTAATGCATGGTAGCAGTTTAATTTATATGGGAATGGGTGCACAGATGAATCGTATCGCTTTGAATAACAGTAAACACTATGAAGTTATAAAACATACCAATCAAGAGTTTAGTTTTAAAATAGTGAACGTGCTTAAAAATGATGCTGGTATTTATAACTTCTTGGAAGAAATAGGGACAGGTGGTTCATTAGAATGTATGCAACTTGTTATAACAGGTAAATATTTTTCTTAGCATCATCATCATCATCGTCATCATCATCTACATTTCGGTAGGAAAATACCAAGTATGAATATGATTACAAACACATGAAGTTAATATACTCGTATACTTAAACAAAATTTAAAACTTGTACGTATATAATGCTTCACTATTGGTACCATATAAGCACAAACAGAAACTGGCAAGTATGTTATTAATATTGCATTACCATGTAGATAAACCAGTAACAATCATATTAAACCAAAGCCAACCAGTCTTACGTGGTAAATATAGAAAGGGGAACATAGCTCTGACTTGTAATGCCACATCAGCAACCGAACCAGTTGATCATAATTTACCTATGATATATAGATGGTTTAAACATGGTATATATTATGGTAATGGTGGAAATAGTAGAATACTACAGGATAGAGATGTTGATATAACTGATATGGGACATGATATAATCTGTATAGCTACTGATGATCCAGAATGTAAAAAAAGTGTACAAAATTTAAAACAAGATGACACAGTCACAACAGGTAAGATGGTTTATTTTTTGAGTCAGTCAAAGTTTAACATATTTAATAAACTGTAGTAATAAATAGCTGCTTTGTACGGAAGATCATTGAAAAATAAATCTGGTTATCTTGTAATTATCTTGTAATTACAAGATACGGAGAAGCCCACGAGTAACAGATTTCAAGGTCGCCATACACTGATTTATCGAATACTTTTATGTTACAGAATCCGCACATTCGTGTCATGCTCCCATAAATATCATCCATTATTTTCATGTCTGCATTAAAATCATAAAGTTTATATTCTTATTAGCTTTATACTGAATATCATTATCCATAAATATCATACTCTCCTTAAAGCCATAGAACGCTATTGATATTTTTCGGAAAACTTGATTTTTGCTGGTTTTGTTTTCGTTTGCTTTGCCTTTACTCAGTTTTTATTGCCTGCAGAAGTCGTGGAGTTTAACGATTTTTTTGCATTCCAACAGAAAATTAGAAACGAACGAAAAGTCATAACGAACGAAAACAAAAACTATTTTTCTCGGTTAATCATCAATCGATATTTTCTTGTTAAAAAATGTCTAATTAATAATTTAAATAACATGTAAGGCCTAAAGAAAAACTTACAATAACCAGGTTTATCTCTTGAGCAATGTATGTTTAAAGGAGCTAAGTCTCTAACTAAATATTTTCCATAATATTGGAAATTAAAAACACGAATTAAGAATAATCAATATTGATTAATCTTGATCATGTTATCTTGCCATGAAACTGTACCATTTTAATATGCAATATTTATGGGTTAGGATTCCACTTTCTAATGAACAAAAAAAAAAAAAAACATATCCTACAACACAACGTAGAAGTAATTAGTAAAGGCTATTCACAATTTTTAAAAAAAAAAACGTGTAGAGAAAGGTGTAAACGATTGCGGTTCAATTTTTAGTGTTCACGTATTTCATCGAATTGATTTGAATTATCTTTTTGTTCAAAATCTAAATATAAATCACTTTACATGCATTCATACGACATAAAAAATTATGTGCTTTTAGAACCATTTTTGAATATTTCAAAGTTGCAAATAATTGAGCCCTACGCCCTTTAATAAGAACCCATTGATGTTATTTAGGTAAATTTTTATCTCATTGTTGTCTGTTTTGTCTTCCTCCGTTTTAACTTTGCACATTTATCTAAGTTTTTGTTGTTTCGGATAAGCGCTGTTTCGTCTAAATTCCTTTTTAAAAAGCCGTTGCCATCTTTACGTTTCGCTCAACCTCTTTGTCACAATCAAATATCATATTTTTTCTTTACATCCGAATTTATAAATATTTATGTTCACATCCTATTTGTCTGAGTTTGATCCCCCAAACTCAATTTCAATTGTCTAAGCTGTATCCCCCAAACTCATCTTGATTGTCTAAGCTGTATCCCCCAAACTCATCTTGATTGTCAACTGCATCTGAGGCATGCAGCATGTGCACAATATGGCTATATAAGCAGATGTGGATGGCACATCAGAGTCAGTCAGTCAGTCAGTCTTTTAGTAAGGTTCGTTCAGGCCGAATCGGATCGATTATGTAGGAGGGGGCCAATTTAACCTTTCTTCTTTGAATTCATAACTGTAGTGAATATCGGTCCATGTTTAATTAAATCAGAGGTACATTGGAACTGGGCCATGTTTGATTACGCCCAGGAGGTGAAACTTTTATGTGTGTAGTTTATTGTTGGGCAACGTTTGGTATGGAGCAACGTTGGGGCCAAGTTTAGCCGTAGCTTATATCGTGAACAGAACATTTGAGATGATCCCAGAATAGGATCCACAGGCCTATAATTATCTCAACTGTGTTGTGGAGATCAGTGCGGTGTTTAAATGTTTTACGAATAACTTAAATCAGAATAGGTAGTGCAGGCCTATGTTTAATGTTTTCGTTGGACGAATGGTGTTTTTGTGAATTGATGGTTTGATTCCCACCGGAAGTGACCTATGAACATATCGAACTCTGAAAATTGATTGATTGTTGTTTTACTGATTTTATATATATATATATAAAGTATTAAATTATACTATTAATGCCATTTCGTTTTCTTTATGATTTTGAAGACGCAACTGGGGAGTAGTTTGCACGAGTGGCAATTGGTCAGGTGCCAAATCGTGACAATTGGGGGCTTGTCCGGGATACTAATTTTAATAAACTAATGACCCAAATGCTCTTCAAAACATAAAGTCAACTTGTCGCTTTAATAGGTTAAGTTTAAGTATTAACTTGTACTTGTGAGACAGACATTGGTGAATTTATATTTGGTAATCTGAACTTAGTTACACTATGGATGAACTAAAAGAATTAAAAGATTTCGGTGAAAGTTTAGGTTTCAAAGACGAGGAGCTTAGAAACTTTGTTCGCGAACAACAAGACAAACAGCGTGATGAGCGGAAACTACAACGTGAGATGCAGCAACGTGAAGCGGATTTACTACAACGCGAAAAGGATGTAAAATTGAAACTAGAAGTTATGGAAAGGGAGCATAAACAAAATCTAGAAACTATGGAAACGGAATATAAACTTTACGGTGAGAGTTCTTTCAATAAACGTTCTGGTGATAATTTTATAAAGGGACCAAAATTGCCTCCATTTGATGAAGACCGAGACGATATTGATTCTTATTTACGAAGATTTGAACGGTATGTTACAGCACAAGGTTTAGACGCATCGCAGTGGGCAGTACATTTAAGTGCATTACTTAGAGGTAGAGCTTTAGGAGTTTACGCGAGGCTACCACGTGACGACAGTCTTGATTACGAAGTTCTTAAAGGGGCACTGTTAAAACGGTTTGAGATGACTGAAGAAGGTTTTGTTAATAAATTTCACTATTCTACTCCTGAAGTCGGAGAAACTTTCGCACAATTTACAGTTCGATTATCGGATTATTTTACGCGATGGATTGAGCTTTCGGGTATCAATAAAGACTACAAGGGTTTGTTCGATTTAATTATTAGGAATCAATTCGTGTCTAAATGTGAACGCGAATTAAGTCTGTTTTTAAAAGAACGATCTCCCAAAACTATTTCCAACATGGCGGAATTAGCAGATCAATTTTGTGATGCGCGAGGAAGTAAAGCTAACAGGTTTCTTCGGAATAAACATAATGAACATTATGGGCATGCGCGTCCGCCAAATTATAGCGAATCTGTTAGGGAAGGACCCCAACAGCAGCCACAACAGCCAACCCCGCATAATTCCTATCGCCAACACAATCCAGCATCGTCAGCCAGAGGTAATAACTTGGTATGTTACATATGCAGAAGACCGGGTCATAGATCACATCAGTGCAAAAATAGAAATCCTGTGTCATCTGTTCAAGAACGTAATGATGATCATAAGTTTAACAAACAAAACCGAACACTACTCCCACATAGTAATAGTAATTGTCTGAACTTTATTCCAGAGAGTCAGGTAATGCCTGTAACCAAAGGTAAAGTCGGTGAACATGACGTGACAGTGTTACGAGATACCGGATGTGCTGGGGTAGTAGTAAAAAGAAACCTAGTCCGCGAAGATGAAATGACTAACCGAGAAAAAAACGTGTGTTTTAGTAGATGGTACGCGTATAGTAACCCCCGTAGCTATTATAAACGTTGACACGCCATATTTTCACGGTGTAACCGAAGCATGGTGTATCGAGAATCCCATATACGATCTGATACTTGGTAATATTGGTGGAGTAAGAGATGCTGCTGATCCAAAGTTGGACTGGAAACCAATCCAAGCGGTTGAAACCAGATCACAGACATTAAAGAAAGATAAGCCATATCCTCCTCTTATAGTTCCTAAAAGTATTCGCGATGTGGTGAAACCCGAAGACATTAAACTCATGCAGCGTAATGATGTCACACTGCAACGCTTACGTGAACTGGCTGATTGTAATGACACCAAAACAACAAAATCTGGAGCGAGTTCAACTTTATTCTACAATAAAGGATTTTTATTTCGACAATATACGCACCTAGGTAAAAGAGATGTTACACAGTTAATCGTGCCAAAAGAGTTTAGAAACGATATTATGCGGTTAGCTCACGAATCATTAATGGCTGGTCATCTAGGAACTAGAAAAACAACTGATAGAATTTTATCTGAGTTTTATTGGCCAGGTATTCAATCTGATATTAGCCGGTTTTGTAGATCTTGTGACGCTTGCCAGCGAACTGTCAGTAAAGGTAAAGTGTTTAAATCACCACTTGGTCAAATGCCATTGATTGACGAACCCTTTAAACGAATTGCCGTGGATTTAGTTGGTCCAATACATCCAGTAACTGATAGTGGGTACAGATACATACTTACCATAATAGATTACGCTACCAGATATCCTGAAGCTATACCATTACGTACCATAGAGACCGAAAGAGTTGCAGAAGCATTAATAGATGTATTTAGTCGTGTTGGGGTTCCTAAAGAAATGTTGAGTGACATGGGTAAACAGTTCACGTCGGATTTGATGTCGGAGATTAGCAGGTTATTGTCATTGCGTCAGCTAACGACTACACCGTACCATCCAATATGTAATGGATTAGTGGAGAAATTTAACGGCACTTTAAAGCAGATGTTAAAGAAGATGTGTATGGAAAAGCCCAGAGATTGGGATAAGTATATTAATGCAGTTTTATTCGCGTACAGAGAAGTACCACAAGAAAGTACCGGTTTTTCGCCATTCGAACTTTTGTATGGAAGGTCAGTGAGGGGACCAATGTCAATATTAAAAGAATTGTGGGTTAACGAAGAGGAACAACCCGATGTTAAAACTACCTACCAATATGTTCTAGACCTTCGAAACAAGATGGAAGAAACTTGTAATTTAGCTCAAGAAAATTTGAAGGAAATGTCGGCCAAATATAGAAAGTATTATAATAAAAAGGCTAAACCAAAAGCATTAGAAGCAGGTGACAAAGTATTAGTACTACTACCAACCAATCATAATAAGCTATTGATGCAGTGGCAAGGACCTTTTTCTGTGGAGAAAAGGATAGGTCTACTTGATTACAGAATCCTAATGAAGGGTAAAGCTAAGATATTTCATGCCAATATGTTGAAACGGTTTGTAGAAAGGAACTCTAAAGACCAAACCTGTACAGATTTATTGTCATCGGTATGTGTATCGATTATCGATTTAGATGAAGATGGGGACGCTGTAGAATTACCGGAAATACCAACTACTACCATGGGTGAGACTTACAGTGACGTTAACATCAACAACGACCTTACACCCGAGCAAAAGAACGAGATAAGTAATTTGTTAAAAGAATTTGCGGACAGATTTACTGATAAACCCGGACGTACTAATTTACTGGAACTGGATATACACACCAAAACAGAAGAACCAATTAGAGTTAAACAATTTCCGATGCCTTATCACATGACTGAAGTCGTTAACGACGAGACCAATAAGATGTTGAAAGCCGGGGTAATCGAGAAATCTGAATCGCCATATTCATCACCTGTTGTTATAATCAAGAAAAAAGACGGAAGCAATAGATTTTGTATTGATTACCGTCAACTCAACAAAGTTACAATTTTTGATGCCGAGCCAATGTCGAGTGCGGATGACATGTTTTCAAAATTATCTGGGTACCATTATTTCACCAAGATAGATCTCAGCAAAGGATACTGGCAGATACCACTTAAGACGGAGGCACGACAAAAAACCGCGTTTTCTACTTCCCAGGGTCTATACCAATTTACGGTCATGCCGTTCGGGCTAGTAACGAGTTCCGCCGTTTTTAACCGAATGATACGGAAACTACTAGCAGGAATGACGAATATTGACAATTTTATAGATGATCTGTTGATTTATACGGAAACCTGGTCAGAACACGTACAAATTTTACGCGAACTTCTTGATAGACTACGGAAGGCCAATATTACGGCAAGACCTACAAAATGTTTTATGGGGTTTCAAAGTTTAGAGTGTCTTGGGCATATAGTCGGGGAACAGAGATTACGCCCGAATCCTGATAAATTAAATGCCATCAAGCTAGCGAATCGACCACAAACAAAGAAGCAAGTTCGTGCCTTTTTGGGGTTAGCAGGGTATTACCGGAAGTTCGTAGCTAATTTTGCAGCCATAGCCGCTCCGCTTACCGACCTTACCAAGAAAGGACAGTCTAATAAAGTGAAGTGGGAAGAATCGCAAGAAAAAGCCTTCACAACACTTAAAACGGTGCTTATCAATGACCCAATTTTGAAACTGCCGGATTTGGAAAAAACGTTTATTTTGAGAACTGATGCTTCTGATATAGGGCTGGGAGCAGTCTTGTTACAAGTAGAAAATGAGGAAAAACACCCGATAGCCTACGCAAGTAGAAAATTATTACCAAGAGAGTGTGCTTACTCCGTAATAGAAAAAGAATGCCTAGCGATTATTTGGGCTGTAAGAAAATTTGAGCGCTACTTATACGGACGAGAATTTATTTTAGAAACAGATCACCAACCTCTACTGTATTTAAATAAAACTAAAGTTGCTAACGCAAGACTTATGAGATGGGCACTTTTGTTGCAACCCTTTAGATTTCGGATTTGTGCCATCAAAGGAAGTGAGAATATTGGTGCTGATTATTTGAGTAGGTCACAATAATTTGATATTTATGGTTATGATGTCTATTTATAATGATTGTGTATTTTGAAAACATATTTTTTTTAAAAAAAATATATTTTTCTATGGAAGGGAGGTATTGTCACAATCAAATATCATATTTTTTCTTTACATCCGAATTTATAAATATTTATGTTCACATCCTATTTGTCTGAGTTTGATCCCCCAAACTCAATTTCAATTGTCTAAGCTGTATCCCCCAAACTCATCTTGATTGTCTAAGCTGTATCCCCCAAACTCATCTTGATTGTCAACTGCATCTGAGGCATGCAGCATGTGCACAATATGGCTATATAAGCAGATGTGGATGGCACATCAGAGTCAGTCAGTCAGTCAGTCTTTTAGTAAGGTTCGTTCAGGCCGAATCGGATCGATTATGTAGGAGGGGGCCAATTTAACCTTTCTTCTTTGAATTCATAACTGTAGTGAATATCGGTCCATGTTTAATTAAATCAGAGGTACATTGGAACTGGGCCATGTTTGATTACGCCCAGGAGGTGAAACTTTTATGTGTGTAGTTTATTGTTGGGCAACGTTTGGTATGGAGCAACGTTGGGGCCAAGTTTAGCCGTAGCTTATATCGTGAACAGAACATTTGAGATGATCCCAGAATAGGATCCACAGGCCTATAATTATCTCAACTGTGTTGTGGAGATCAGTGCGGTGTTTAAATGTTTTACGAATAACTTAAATCAGAATAGGTAGTGCAGGCCTATGTTTAATGTTTTCGTTGGACGAATGGTGTTTTTGTGAATTGATGGTTTGATTCCCACCGGAAGTGACCTATGGACATATCGAACTCTGAAAATTGATTGATTGTTGTTTTACTGATTTGATATATATATATATAAAGTATTAAATTATACTATTAATGCCATTTCGTTTTCTTTATGATTTTGAAGACGCAACTGGGGAGTAGTTTGCACGAGTGGCAATTGGTCAGGTGCCAAATCGTGACACTCTTCGATGTGATTCTTTTTAATTCGACTGAATCCAAGCCTGCAAATTATCTATCGTTGCCATCTTGATTTTGATTTCTTTAATATTCAATTTGTGTACATTCAAGCTTGGATTAACAAAATTTTAAGAAAAAGTGTAAATAGCATTCCATGACTTTAAGGAGAGCATGAAATAATGAATCATTAATGAGAGTATAAAAGGGAATGAAATAACGAATGATATTAATGATCGAGAGCGTGACCTGAATGTGCCGATCCCATAACAAAAAAAAAAGAACTTCGATGGCCTAGCTATGCGATAAGTAAGTTTAGGGCGACCTTGACATAAACTAGTTAGAACACTTTTTGTCGTGTGATTGATCCTAATGGACTTCTCCATATTTTGTAATTACAAGAGAGTAACCAGAAAACTAATTACATCATAGTTATATATAATGGTTATCTTGTAATAACAAGGTAGTTATCAAACTTTTTTTGCATTTGATTGACCCTAATGGTCCTCCGTAGCTTTGCATATTTTCGGTCGAGGTAGCAATTTCAAAAGAGAAAATACTTGTAGCTATTGGTTTTGAGATCTTTGAAATTTTACCTGCCTCAGTTCGTATCGATCTGATTTAAATTGTTCCCATTAGTTTAGGTACGACCTGGTCACCATGGCGTTTATAAAACATAGTCTCTTTTTAAAGGAGACATGTCGGTAATAACTACCGTTGTCGTGTTCCCATGCATTCTTCAAATATTGAGGATACTCCACTGTTTCCTCCATATTGTCATGTTTTCTAAACAATACTTTACCTGTATAGATCCCACCGTTGACATAATGTTTATATAAATACGGAGTATATTACACCATATCCTCCATAATATCATGGTTTCTAAACAATACTTTACCTATATATACTCCACCGTGTACACAATTATGCTATAGAGTTTCCGGCATGTCACAGAGTAATTCGAAATATTTCGCTTTTCAATGTGTATATTTTTGTGTTGTTTTAGTTGTTAAGGGTGAAAGATGTGAAGATGTTCTAGGTATCTCAAATAAATATATTCTTCGTCCCGAATGTGAGTAGACACGTTTTAACAATCTGTCTGTCTTGAAATAATTAATTTGCTATATTGGTCACATATTGTAAATATGAGTCATTGGGTGGCCCGATTCCCAAATACGTAGGAGGAAGAACCCGTCACAGATTCATGGCTTAAGATTGTCGCTTGTTGTCGCCTTATCCCTTTTGGCTAGTCCGTGCGTCTATAATTAGGGTTAGATAACATTAATATCGTACTGCAACAGACATCAAAATATAAATGGAGGTAAAGTTCGTTATTTGGTCCTGGTCCCGGGGTAATGATGGAACCTGGAAATTTACCTATTATTACTATCAGACATTGAGGTTTTGTGTCTTGGAAAAAATATATTACAGATGGTCCATATGTTACAACATTAAACTATGCTGATAAAACAATATAATTATATTATAGATGAAATAGATGCTATAATATTAATCTGCGATGATCAAACATTATAATTTTATTACAGATGGACCATATGATACAACATTAACCTATGGTAGTACAACTCTAAAACCCAGTGATAAAATTCAGAAACGTATAGGAGAAGCATTATCAGTTAATTGTATGAGTGATTGTAATCCAGCATGTAATATCAGTTGGTATAAAGATGGGAAGATGCTGAGTTATAATTTACAACTCAATCTACCAGATCTACAAGAATCAGATGATGGAGTTTATACATGTACAGTATATAATATACATGCCACCACAAATATCTCTTTTACTCTAGATCTCAAATGTGAGTAATTAATTATTGAAACCAGTTTAAAATTTTCAAATATTCATTAAAATCAAGACCGTGCTATCTAACATTGGATATTAATCTGAATATAAGAAGAAAGGGCACTTCTCAAACTTCTCGAAGTATACTTAATGTTTTTTGACATTGAATATCCAGTAGACGTGGTACAAGGGTTAATCAGTGAACTGGATGTATGAGATGTGTTGTTGACGTTTGGGAAAGTAGGTCGAGGGGAAATGTGTAGGGAGTGATAGTTAGATGTATTATGAATTGTTACAGTGGCTGTGGTGTTACGTTGAAATACTATGCCGCTACCGTAACACCACAGCTTTATGATTTGTTAGACAGGATTGATACCGTAAGTCCGACAATAATAAATAAACTATTTCTGATTTTAATGTTGTCTTTTCCCACCGGCACTGGCCGTACGCCAGCAACTGAAAATAGCTGACGAAACAGCTAGGGCGTCGATTGTTAGTTCGCGTACAACTTGAAAAACCGAATGTCGTACGCCATTGTGAAACTGAAAGTAGCTGACGAAGACAGTTAGGGCGCCGATTGTTAGTTCGCGTACAACTTGAAAAAACCGAATGTCAGTATGGTATTTCTGACATAATTGGTTATCGGTGACCTGAAAGCTGGTAATCTCGACTCAAAGCGAGTAATCTCGACTCAAATGTATAGTGTATAACCTACTTACTGTCTACAGTCGTCGCTACTCTTATTATAGTTCATTAATGATTTTTTGTGGACGATTTACTACTCAGTAAGAAAGCCTGTGCCCAAAAAGAGTTCTCGTCTGTTATTATTAGTATAATGACTTCCTCATGTGCGGCAGGTTCGTTTGTTTTTAAAAACACTGTTTTTCGTTCCAAAAAATAGAAAAGTAATTTTTTACCAGATGATCATGGTTTTTCACCGAGACTAGATAATTTCTCTCGGTGTAAGGATATTATCGCTTATGAAAAAGTTCATACACTGTTGAGAAAATAGTCCCATTGGTTTTCTTAGCTGCAAATACAGCGAGAATAAACTCTGTACTGAAAAATTTTCGCGTGATCTATATAAACTGTCTTCACACACTCGATTTATAATTAGCGATATACAGGTACAGTGGCAAGTGTTATGCTTCTCAGGCTAATACCTCAAAAGTACCTCCGCGCAAAACCCCCGATTTTGGTACATGCAAAAGAAAAAGAAATAGTGCCTGTGCGCGTGCCAGTAATAGGAAAACTAAGAGTTCGCGCATAAAAATGCACGAACGTACCAGGCGCGATGTCATCTAGTGAAATGTTGTAATGATGTCCAAAATGACGAATGATGAAGGAAAAGTGACATTGTCCATTTTGTATTGTCAGATGCTCCAGAAGAAATAGTTAGTCAAGGGATATAAGGTAGAATGTTTCCATTTCCATAGTTAATTGTTCATTTTGTATTGTCAGATGCTCCAGAAGAAATAGTTAGTCAAGGTGTTGATCGTGTTGGAGTAGGGGAAATCGTCACTATAACCAAAATAATAGATGCATATCCAGGTCCAACAATTGTAAATGGTTCTGTTGTTATGCCATCTGGAACTGACAGAGACCATATCAGTTTTAATCTGATAAATACAACCACAGCGAACCAATATAAAGTAAAACTAAGAGTTGATATTAATAGTACAGTTTATATGGGGAAGTATTGTATTGGTGTTCAGAACGAAGAAGGAACACTAAAATTGTGCTATGATTTAGAGGGTAGGTATAAATAGAGAAGAATTACCAGTTAATTGTATGAGTGATTGTAATCCAGCATGTAATATCAGTTGGTATAAAGATGGGAAGATGTTGAGTTATATTTCACAGCTCCATCTATCAGATCCACAAGAATCAGATGATGGAGTGTGTATTCATGTACAGTATATAATATACATGGCCATACATATAAATTTTATCTTGATAAACTAGATAAAACACAACACAAACAAACTTGGCCACTACAATCTGATAACAACAGATTTGTTGCGCATTCCAATATATTTTTGGGTTGTTCTATTAGAGAATCGCCATCATGTAAATATTATTGATGTACCAATTTATCATATCCTTCTTAGAATATTTTCACCTTTGTTTACCCCCCCCCCCACATACACACACGCCCACTTTTAGTATGTAATATAATGATTTAAACAGTCGGTATCTAGTGTATTAATGTCCAGAACGAAGATGTTTTGATTTGTTCTTTTTGCAAGATGTATTTAACGAATTGGTTTCCATACATATCTAAATGCTATTCATAGTATAATATAATATATGCAATGATTTTATGTTTACCTTTAATTTGCCCTTACTTTAGTGATAGACCCCGATTGTTGTCCACCAGCAGAAATCCCAATGTCAAGTGATGACGTCAATTTAGTTGACGTTGGTGAAATGATAATATTACTAAAGGTGGTAACTGGGCGTCCGAGACTAGAAGTGGAATCGATGATATTAATTTACCCTTATTTTATTGATAGACCCCGATTGTTGTCCACCAGCAGAAATCCCAATGTCAAGTGATGACGTCGCTTTAGTTGACCTTGGTGAAATGATAATATTACTAAGGGAGGTAACTGGGCGTCCTAGACCTTCACTAGAAGTGGAATCGATGATATTACCAGTAGGAGTCAACAACCATCCCCGATATATTAATTATTCGCTGATTAATACAATTAAACCACACCATTACAATCTTAGTCTTTCTGTACATGTTGTTACCAAACATTATCTTGGTAAATACTGTATTTACTTAAAGAACAAGTATGGAGGCGTGCTGGTTTGTCACACACTTATACAGGGTTCGTACTTATTATTGTAGTATATTACAGAGATATTCCATATTAACTTAATTCGGGATTATAAACCGAAAGTCCAGGAGGCAGATAACAGCACTTCTTTCCATTTCCATGTGAGATTGAAACCACGCCTCTTGACCTAAAGTGAGAATGGCACTGACCTTGAATCAGGTGACTGCATTGCAAATTTGCAAGACGCGCTTGCATTTTAATAATTGGAGAAAGATCAAAATATATGTCATTTGAAGACGCTGTAGACCTAACATAACCCACCAACAAACCTTAAATTATCAAAAAGAAAATGAAACCATTTGAATCTTTACAGAACACGATGCCTATAAATATAACAGTTTAACCGTTATCACATCACATACGGCCTAACTTCCCATACATATACAGAGCAATAATTACATAAACCTGACGTTCAGGACAAAAGTTCTGACATTAAAAAACTATTTTCCCGGTTTAACAATTATTTTTAAATAAAGGGTTACATTTATATATTACAGCTACCAATGATGTGGTTAATACTTCTACTGAAATTACTATTATCATTATTGTTATTGGATCATTTTTATTATTAGCTGTTTTTATAATTGGTTTTATTTTGGTCAAGAAATGTTATAATAGTAAGTGATATATATTTTCATAATAAGATACATTGATCTAAAGAACAAAGTTACATTCCAACAAGAAGTCCGACAACTCTTAATTGTAATAATATGTGGTTTAACGTCCTACTGTTTGCTTCTACTGAGCTAATGAAGACGGGCATAGTATACCATGCAGTTTTATATGGGGAAATTCTTATTTCGAATTCAAGCTATACCTTGTCCCTTACTAGACCCTCCACCCACGCCACTGACAAGGCGAAACCACGCCGGAAAATCCCGATAAATTTCTCGGCCAATGCACGGATCGAACACGGCACCTCCAAGTTTAATTCACTCGGTAGTTATTACTTTCCCTCCATTGAAAAATGCTCATCTTTGTAACCGCCCTGCAAATATTGATATAATTCAAACTTTTTACAGGCATGGCTCCGGATACAAGAACCATTCCTCTTGAACATCATCATGACCAAGTTGCCATGCGACAGTTGCCTACAGATCTTACCAGACTAAATAGACCTACTAATAGAACACTGTTACGTGACAGAGAATCTTTCATTACGTCTTTAACGCAAGTATCTTCCGATTATGCACGACCAGATTCATTAATTGTCCACCAACAACCAGATTATGATCAACAAGACAATCTAACTGATGAGGTCGACGATGATGGTGATAACGAAGATGCTGCCGATGGTGATTTGAATGATAACAATTCAGCTTCCCTGTGCATTGGGTCTCCCACAGCAGTACCAAATGTCTATGAAAAACTCAATAAAAATACCCGCAACGCAAAACTAAATGTATACAAGAATCTTAAATGGTAAACCGCAGAATATTGACCAAACTTCTTCAGAATCCACCTCTACAGAATCCATGTCATTACCGTTTACTAGACATATTGGAGAGAACTGCAGAACGGACATGGTGGAGGTAAATAAGTAGGACAGCCTGTCCAAACACTCTTCGTCAAACAAACCACATAAATATATTACTTAAAGTGACAATAGGTAAGATAGATATAGAGCTGACAGTGGTCGCTATAAAAAAGTAAATAATACAAAGGGAATATTTAAAAATTCAGTCAAATATTTCATTCTGAGCTTCGCTATCGGCGATAGACGCGTAGTCTAGCCTGGACTGTCATGTTTGCCACTGTTATGATATAATAAACAATGTTTCGATTATTCACTTTTACGGTAATCACATCAACCGCAAAAGGTACTTAAATCTACTTCATATCGTAGCCACACCATGACATCGGGAGTTGATTATGGTCCTTACACGTTAATTAATGTCCAGTTTATAATTTATATAACACATAAGGCCTAATGATAGACCTGTCATAGATAAATTTAGCTCTTGCATAATGCCTGTTTCAAGTTATTTTTTTTTCTTTTATGTGCAAATTTAATTTGCTTCTTTTGTGAAGTTTTATCCTTAATTATTTTATTTTAAGACAGTGTTGTGGCATCGAGAGAACGAGCAAGAGAGAGAGAGAGAGAGAGAGAGAGAGAGGGAGAGAGGGAGATTGGGTTTAACGTCCACCTGGTCATTTCGGGACTAACGTATGGATGGTTCAATTTTATTTTAGTAATTCGCTTGCGCGTAGGGACATTCATCAGTGGGGGAAACCGGAGGACCCGTAGAAAACCCCAATCCACAGGCTTCCGGAAAATGGCACATAAGTCCCGAACTGAAAGTCGCGGAATCCGTACTATCGAGAAGTACATTTTCCATGACACCGATGCTTCCGACTACATTAAGAAATCATCCGATGTAAGCAACGCACGTGTTACACGTAGAACTTTACTCTTAATTCAACCAAAGATTCAAACATAGGAATATTATTGGAGTAAAATGTAATTAAATCTGTAATTCAATGAGGATGTAGGTATATTGTTATCAATGTATGTTGATTTCCTTCGATAAGCGCTTATTAATATCATTATAGTTCTCTTACCAGGCACATTTAAATGTTTTATGTTTGTTTTGTAAAATATCAATATACCATGCTTATTTTTTTTAGATCCAGTAATATATATTATTTTCATATTTTTGTTGTTTCTAAACTTTCATTATATAGTATATTTGTCTTCAGTTAATCAATTAAAGATTGTTTAGAATCTTCAATTTGTTTTCTTTTATTTTGTGTTTTTTTTTTTTACTTTTTTTCTAATTTGTTGTTTGCTAGTTTAACGCCATCTAGATCCTCGTTTCCTATAGCAGAGTGATGGAATCACACAATGAGATTGTAAAAATCATGTCATGTTAGAGATGTGCGTCTACCAAAGCAAGGTAGATCATGATAACTATAGCACAGTAACCGATTTTGTCAAAATGGATTACATAGGCTTTACATGTTAATTCATACAACAGAAATTCCTATTTTTTTTCATTATGTTGTTAAATATAACAATGAATCTGACCGTGTATCCTTCGTGAACTGGGCGGTTGGATGGCCGAATGGTTAGCACGTGCGTGCTGTATCATAAAGTCTGTCATTGAGTCAATGGGTTGGACAGGCGCCCCTTCTCTTTGTCACGTACAACCGGGGATTCGACACTACTCTAGTTGACTTAATGACAGGCCTTACGATACAGCGAGTGCACCATTCATTCGGCCATCCAACCCCCGGATTTTGATAGTTATATACATTATTCTGGAGACTGATACCACTCAAAGGTATGACGACTTGATTTGTTGATTCGAAATACAGAATGAATAACCTGTTAAGTTTCGTATTAGTCATTAAGAAACCCGAACAATTTACAGTAAGTAGCAACAATGAGTCTTTCGCTATTAAAATACACTCCAGGTTGAATGTATGTTTGTTTTCTTTCGTGGAAGTGCTTTTAGATCCAAGGCCATGGAGGAAATGGAGAGATAACGAGAGATATGGGGTTTAACGTCCACTGAACACAAACTTGGTCATTTCGGGACTAACATATGGTTTCATTTTATTTCAATAATAGTCCGACAGAACTATGGCTGAACCTGGAAATTATACACAAAGTTTTTTTTATGATTGATTTTAGTAGCCTAGGGTGTCCTCAATCAGAATCTGAAGGGTGAAGAACGGTCACCCTTGTGCGTTTTGAGAAATTCAAGATGGCGTCCAAGACGGCTGCCACATCAAATAATCCCCTATATCTTCAAGGGTATTTATTCTAAGATGATAATTTGGGTGTCTAACCGTAGCTTTCTAGGGTCAAGGAATACACTGAACTCATTTATTATGTTGTAGGGTGATTAGATGATAGTAAAATCAAACATGCCAGACAATATGGCCCAATCATAAAAAAAAACTTTGTATATAATTTCCAGGTTCACTCGAAAAATTGGATTTGGCGACCGGACTATAATTCGCTTGCGCCTAGTGGTCTTTAGCAGTGGGCGGAAACCAAAGTGCCCGGAGGAAACCCACGAGGTTGAGAAGGCGCCCATATCTCCATGCCACATACGCTCACACCAGGGATCGAAACCACAGCCGCAAGCCAGAGGTGACCGGCCAGCTAGTGGTCGAAGCGCGGCACTCTAGACTACTGGGCCATCCCAACCCCCCGCAGGAAATGGAAGATTAGATCATAATAAATTGTGTCACATGTTCGAGTCATGTAAAAACCCACATAGCTTCCCAGAATGGAACCGTTTCACCAGGTGCCGAATGTTATTCTCGAAATGACATAGTTTGTGTCGGGTGTAAGTTACCCCCCCCCTCTCCTTCAGTTAATGACGAGGAAATATTGGTGTCAGTTAATGTCTTAGTCATAAGATATGCTTAACAGTTCACATCTTGTTTCGCTATGCATACTAACACATACGATAATTTGAAAATGTAGTTGCAGTGTTCTAGTGTCACTATAAACAGAATAATCACATACTTTATATGTTATGTAAAACGTTGTAGGATTATTTTAACTCCATCAGATGGAACTTAATTGACAAATGCATATTATTTAATATCAAGTATTTATAAACCCCGCAAATAGACAGATACAGTTATGATGTATACATTATTTTTATAAAATGATATAATATATCTGTGTAAGACGTATCTGTAAATGAGGTGTAATTATATATAAACTAAACGCGATGCCGTCAATAACAGGACAGCAAGTAGAACCCAATCGCAAACATTACATAATCAATAGTCTTAAGATCTCCATCCACTAACTGTTTTAAAACCAGCATTAAAATTCCAAAGCCGGAGCAACATTTTTCCGTATTTTAACAGATCAAAAATATTTTATAGGTTCATTATGCAAGAGCTAAATCATATATTAAAGCCTGCGGAGATTAGATTTATTAATATATTTTCATATTTCCTTTTATCCTATATCACTTTAAAGGCTTTAAAGGGGGTTATTTTAAACTATTTTGGGTCAGATATCGTTTAGAAAAAACAAACATATTTCATATTATTTACGTGTACACGTTAATGAGGCGTATGAGTAATATATTAACCCTGTTTTTTCGCACATTATACATACAATCTGTAGGTTTCGGTTATCAACCTTTACCTATTGCACAGAATATCTTCCGTCTACCAATCCCGGGTATATATTATTACAAAACGATAAGTAAATTAGACACCCTATAACCGTGTACAAGGAGGACATCTAGAAACTGAAATTAAAATGGCGACATTTAGAGAAAAGTCTATCATGTTCGAGATGTTTATAATTTTACTGATTTTTGTATCTTCGGTTCTAGTACCAGGTAGGGACCTCAGCATTTCTTATTCTTTTACTTAGAATATTAGGTTTGTTCCTGTATAGCAGGTTATTAGCTGGTGTATTGGGAGGTATATAAAGATGAATGATATACCACTCCCTTACTATAGTATCCTCGACCATATTCCAGGATGTGGACCAATACAATCCCAGGTTTACGGCTTGGTATTCGATCATCCAGAATCTAAATCACTTGAACGATGTGGGACAACCAGGAATTGAAATGAAATGGGGTTTAACGTCCTACTTGTCTGCACCGACTGGAATAATGAAGACGGGCATATTGTGCGATATGGTGACATACCAACTGTCAATGGTTCTTGTACGTGCACACCAATGTGTATACGTCACCTCGTTTTTCGTCACATCCGAATGACCAGACCCGGTTCCTTCTCCACCCCAAACCGCCCGCCTTACTGACAAGAGGAAACCACGCCGGAAAATCCCCAGGTACTTCTTCGGTCAATACCCTGAGTAAACCCGCGACCTGGTTAGCCAGCCAGCGTTTGTATCGCTGCGCCACGGCGGCATGAGCAGGTGTACATTGAGGTTCATGACATCATTGATTATAATTGATATCTTTTATAGACACGAATTAATACAATTATTTTATAATTTTATCTAACTTCAGTTCATTGTAAATGTGTTGTTGTTACTCAACAATTTTCCAAACAAAATGTTACGTTAACATTTCATCTACAAGGCAAGAAAACCCCGTTACAAGTAAAGCATGGTAACATTATAATTTATATGATAATGGGTGCACAGATGAATCTTATCGCTTTGAGTAACAGTGAACGCCATGAAGTTATAAAAAGTACCGATCAAGAGTTTAGTTTTAAAATAGTGAACGTGCTTAAAAGAGATGCTGGTATTTATACCTTGACTAATAGAGAGACAGGTGGTTCAGAATGTATGCAACTTGTTATAAAAGGTAAATATTTTTCTTAACATCATCATCATCATCTACATTTCGGTAGGAAAATACCAATTATGAATATGATTAAAAACACATGAAGTTAATATACTGGTATACTTAAACAAAATTTAAAACTTGTACGTATATAACGCTTCACTATTGGTAACATATAAGCACAAACAGAAACTGGCAAGTATGTTATTAATATTGCATTACCATGTAGATAAACCAGTAACAATCATATTAAACCAAAGCCAACCAGTCTTACGTGGTAAATACAGAAAGGGGAACATAGCTCTGACTTGTAATGCCACATCAACAACCAGACCAGTTGATCATAATTTACCTATGATATATAGATGGTTTAAACATGGTATATATTATGGTAATGGTGGAAATAGTAGAATACTACAAGATAGAGATGTTGATATAACTGATATGGGACATGATATAATCTGTATAGCTACTGATGATCCAGAATGTAAAAAAAGTTTAGAAAATTTAAAACAAGATGACACACTCACAACAGGTAAGATGGTTTATTTTTGAGTCAGTCAAAGTTTAACATATTTAATAAACTGTAGCAATAAATAGCTGCTTTGTACGGAAGATCATTGAAAAATAAATCTGTTATCTTGTAATAGCAAGATACGGAGAAGCACACGAGTAACAGATTTCAAGGTCGCCATGCACTGATTTATCGAATACTTTTATTTTACAGAATCCGCACATTCGTGTCATGCTCCCATAAATATTCATTATTTTCATGTCTCCATTAAAATCATAAAGTTTATATTTTCATTAGCTTTATATCATGATTAATAAATATCATACTCTCCTTAAAGACATAGAACGCTATTTATATTTTTCGGAAAACTTGATTTTTGCTGGTTTTGTTTTCGTTTGCTTTGCCTTTACTCAGTTTTCATTGTCTGCAGAAGTTGTCGAGTTTAACGGTTTTTTGAATTCCAACAGAAAATTAAAAACGAACGAAAAGTCAAAACGAACGAAAACAAAAACTTTTTTCTCGGTTAATCATCAATCGAAATTGATCATTGTCTTGTTAAAAAAATGCCTAATTAATAATTTAAATAACATGTACATGTAAGGCCTAAAGAAAAACTTACAATAACCAGGCTGATCTCTTGAGCAATGTATGTTTAAAGGAGCTAAATCTCGAACTCAATATTTTACATAATATTCGACATTAAAAACACGAATTAGAAATAATCAATATTGATCAATCTTGTTATCTTGCCATGAAACTATACCATCTCAATATCCAATAATTATGGTTTAGGGTTCCACTTTCTAATGAGAAAATAAAACCATATCCTACAACACAACGTAGAAGTAATTAGTAAAGGCTATTCACAAACGACAAAATGATATTTGTCGTTTCGGATTAGCGCTGTTTCGTCTAAATTCCTTTTTAAAAAGCCATTGCCATTTTTAAGTTTCGCTCAACCTCTTCGATGTGGTTCTTTTTAATTCGATTGATTCCAAGCCTGCAAATTATCTATCGTTGCCATCTTGATTTTGATTTCTTTAATATTCAATTTGTGTACATTCAAGCTTGGATTAACAAAATTTTAAGAAAAAGTGTAAATAGCATTCCATGACTTTAAGGAGAGCATGAAATAATGAATCATTAACGAGAGTATAAAAGGGCATGAAATAACGAATGATATTAATGATCGAGAGCATGACCTGAATGTGCCAATCCCATAACAAAAAAAAAAGAACTTCGATGCGATAAGTCAGTTTTGGGCGACCTTGAAATAAACTAGTTATTGTGTGTCCCATGGTAAATAATAAACGAATTTCTTCGATTATGAAGAAACTACTTAACTTTGGTTATTTTAAACTTACCTGTGTGTTTGAAATAAACTCCGGTTAAATAAAATCCATCGCACAATTAAATATTTAAACGAATAAAAAAGTTCTCTCATGAAAAAATTGACGTGTTTACTTATATTTTCTACCAAGTGGAAGACAACATGGCTTTCGTCACGCATTGGACGAAACCAATAAAGCCGTATGGGGGGGGGGGGGGTTAATTTTGACAGAGAGTTTGACAACCACGTGTTACTATGAAAACAACCCGCGATCGTTTCGATCGTTTGAGTTTGGGCGACGAAAAATATTAACTAAATGCAATTACATAGAAGATTTATATTGAAACCATTGATGGCCAGTCTACCAAATTTTATTCACAATGAAAATATCAATGATTGCACGGATACTCGTAAAAATAAAGTCTTATTTAAACTAAACATTCCCTATCTACTTTTACATTATAAATAATTAAGAAACAACATGAAGCTCACGACCGAAGTTTCCCAGTGTATACTAAATTTATTATCATTTTTTAAAGGAAACGATAATCGTTTTAGAAACATATATAAGCGTGTTGCGGCAGCCCTGAAAGTGCCCATTTTATGGGTTTATAATGCCAACAAACCTGTAAGACCGCGCAAGAAGCGTACCTCTTCCTCAAGGTTCGACAGTTTTGATCGGAGCGTTATTAGGGAAACCATCCACAGTCTGTATAGAAAGGGCCAATATGTAAGTACAATTATGCTTTATATTTCCAGTTTTGTGTTACTATTGTAGGCGGTTGACTTTTGCATAAAATTTAAAATTAAAAACGCGAATAATATTTCACAATTGATTCATTTCAATAAATATTCATGTTGTTATGTTGACGTGAAAATATGCGACATAAGGAACAATTTATAATCACTTCACGAGTTGTGTATTCATATTACTTCAAAATCCATTTCAGTTAGCGCTATGTCTATTGGAATATATATTATGTAATTTCACATAATTATATTTTTGAAGGTTTGAACTGAAAAGGGGCTTTAAAGAAATAAAATACAAACTCGAATGATTCAACGCTGCTTATTGGTTTCATTTTTCAAATTTTATACAGTTCTCAACCAGACGACTGTGCTCTGTTCTGGAACAGAAAGATGTCATTATTTCGAAAAGCCACCTTCACAGGATATTAAAAGAAATAGGATTTAAATTTTATAATTCCCACGGCAAGAGGTTTGCAAAAGAAACAATTGATATTGTGACAGCCAGGCATAACTATTTGAGAAATGTAGCCAAATACAGGTATAATGGGCTTTTTTCCACTTACTGGGTAATAGATGAATAACAAATAAATAGTAGCTAAAACAGATATACGATCCAACCTAAAAGTCGTTTTGTGCACAAATAATTTATGAACACATAGAATCCTGTAATTGCACATTTTTAACCAAGTATTAAATATCTTGGTCATGTTTGAAAATGCAACTATTTTAACAAAGAAAGTATTTTGATAAGAATCTAAAATTAGATTTGAGTTTTCGCGTTTTAATAAATTTTTTTTATTATAGAGATGAAGGATATGAAATTGTTTATCTTGACGAGACGTGGCTGAATGCTAATCACTGTAAACATGGCGTTTGGACGGAAAGTCGGAAAGGTAAAACGAGGTTTTATTTCAAATGCAAAATATATTCTTGGTTTATTATTCGAACATTATTTGATACGTGCTTTTTTAAATTGTATTATTCCAGGTCCTATTGGTGTATTACGCCCGGACTGTTCTGACTGTGGACGATGCATTCCTGCAGGAAAGGGCAGTCGTCTTATAATTTTAGATGCTGGATCTGCGACCAGGGGATTTATTCCCGAAGTAGGGAGGGTGTTTCGGTCTAAGACAAAATCATCCGATTATCATGATGAGATGAACGGGAAGTAAGCAGTTTTCAATTATTATTTGTATTTAATCACACATTCGAAAAATTGTATTCTCAATCACATTACATTTCCTAAACACACGTTTGGTTAAACAATAGCTTTTATAAATTCGTATTATGTTGATTTCTTTTTAATTTCAGATATTTCATTGACTGGTTCAATAACACATTATTGCCTTCACTTCCAGAACCAGCTTTGATTATTTTAGATAACGCGCCATACCACAACATTAAAACATCATCATCATATCACCCGAAAACTACGAACAAAAAATGCGAAATCGTTCAGTGGCTCACCGATAAGGGGGTAGAATTTAGTCCATCCGAAACAAAGGTAGATATCCATTTTAATTACGTTGTAATGGGTAGTATCATTTTAAATAAAAAAACATGCTAAAAACCGATTGTAATGGGCAGTTTTATTTTAAATAGAAAACATGCTAAAAACTGATTGTGTTTTTAACAGGTCGTGACAGAATTGGGCAATACGTTTTAAATATTAACTTATCTTATATTTTGTTCACAGGCAGCACTATTAAAACGAGTGGCGTTACACAAACCACAACAGGAATATGAAACTGACCGATTGGCCAATTTCAACGGCCATTTGGTCTTGAGACTCCCCGTTCGCCACTGTGAATTAAACCCGATCGAACTTATTCAAGGTGACTTTTTTTAATATAAAGAAATATTACCGCTTTCAATCACCCAAACTTATCATCAGATGTACTCTACAAGCTATAAAAAAATCCACCCACATGCTTACATAAAGTATAGCATTTTCGTTAGAATTTTTGCAACATAGGTCTTGGTGTTTCCTTTTAAGAAATATGAATCCCTTGCAGATAACATATAGTCAAGATATCGGTTAAAAATTTGTTTTGTTTAGGTCAGTAATTACAAAGATATGTGGAATTGAACTTCGATGAATTAGTTACGAAATAAGACCGGCTCCATTTTGTTGTCGGCAAACAGAAATGGGAGTCACTTTGTTTTTTTAAAACAAATCCTATTGAATCCGAGTCGCGTTATTAATTTTGATTTCGGTTTTCTTAATTAAATGTTAAATAATCAGCCCTGGTACACAGTGTGGATTTAGGCATGAAAAAAAAGATATTTGTAAACGACTCAGCGTTCATATAAAATAATCTATAGGTCTATATCTCGACAAACGTGTCAGATTTATCAATATAAATATGTTCGATTTCAGAGGTCATCGAGCGTAAATTGTCTATTTTCGTATTAAATTATGTTTATAAAATATCGTTTGGGAGTAACGAAAAGTGCGTTTTGTGTATTATATTTCTTTTGTGTCTTTTTTAGCTCAAGAAAAAGACTATGTCGCCAGACATAATTCCACCTTTAAAATTGCAGATGTGGAAACTCTCTACAAAGAAGCAAAAAAAAGGGTTACCCAGAAGGATTGGGAAAGGGCCTGTTTGCACGTCATCAATGAAGTGGAAAACAAATTTAGAGAGATTGATGGCGTGCAACAGGAACTTTCACCAATAATAATTTGCATTGGCGAATCAGAAAGTGAGAATGGGAGTGAAAGTGACATGGATGTCGGTGTGGAGAATGTAGGTACGGGTGAGTGTGCGTTGACAGGGGATGAGAATGACAGTGTGACAAAGATGGATGCGAGTAGAGTGCATGATGTGGTTGGGGATGCAAGGGAAAATGTTGCTGAATGTGTTGATGACAGTGTGTGTAAGGTATGCGGTGCTGCGGAACCACCACTGGGTGATTCTGATAAGGATGTGGAATGGGTGTGTTGTGATTTGTGTGATGAGTGGTTGCATGTCGTGTGTATCAGTGAGAGACTGGAGGAGGGTGCAATATTTCATTGTTCATACTGTAAATATATACTTTATCATTAACCATCTTTCAATTTATTGTAAATATTTATCACCCCATCACCCCATCATCCCATAATTGTAAATACTGTATACCTTATACTGATATGTTAAATATCATATTATATATCATATTAAAGATATTCATGGGCACGAGTTAAAGCCCGTTAAACGAATGTCGTTGTTTTTATGCCGCATTTGTGTTCCAAAGAACATTCTCCCAGTCGACTAATCAAATAATTAAAACAAAATCATATTATTTCAAAAGAAAATGTATAAACTTTGCAGTGATTTTATTAGAATGTAAAAAGCAGGCGCGGATACAGAGGGGGGGGGGGGCACACCCGTCGCACGCCCCCTCTATTTTTTGCGGTGGCGAACAATTTTTAGCTCCATATATTCTCGCGGGAAAGAGAGAACTAAAACAGTTAAGGTTGGAAATCGTAATTTACAGTACTAGTATGAAATTAGTCCTTGTGGACATTTTAGCCCACTCAAAAATCACGGGCCGGGCTTCGCACTCCCAAGTGGGTGCAGTACGCCCTCCCCCTTTCTGAAAATCCTGGATCCGGCCCTGAAAAGATGGTAATAAAATAAAGAGATATGTGCCGAACACCCAAACTCAATACCGAGTCGAGGCTAACACCATGAATTGTCGTAAATGTGCCGTAAAAAGTTTCGATGTAGCATTCTGTCACCACTGGCTGTCACCCCTTTATAAGAAATGATATCTCCCGAAGAGTGACGTAATATGTCTCCATTTTGGTATTGCCATATGTCAAAAGTTTGTGGGAGTCAATTTTTCAAGAGAGAACTTTTTTATTCGTTTGGATATTTAATTGTGCAATGAATTTTATTCAACCGGAGTATATTTCAAGCACACAGGTAAGTTTATAATAACCAAAGTTAAGTAGTTTCTTCATAATCGAAGAAATTCGTTTATTATTTACCATGGGACACACAATAGAACACTTTTTGTCGTGTGATTGATCCTAATGGACTTCTCCATATTTTGTAATTACAAGAGAGTTACCAGAAAACTAATTACATCGTAGTTATATATAATGGTTATCTTGTAATAACAAGGTAGTTATCAAACTTTTTTTGCATTTGATTGACCCTAATGGTCCTCCGTAGTTTTACATATTTTCGGTCGAGGTAGCAATTTCAAAAGAGAAAATACTTGTAGCTATTGGTTTTGAGATCTTTGAAATTTTACCTGCCTCAATTCGGTCTGATTTAGATTGTTCCCATTAGTTTAGTTACGACCTGGTCACCATGGCGTTTATAAAACATAGTCTCTTTTTAAAGGAGACATGTCGGTAATAACTGCCGTTGTCGTGTTCCCATGCATTCTTCAAATATTGAGGATACTCCACTGTTTCCTCCATATTGCCATGGTTTCTAAACATTGCTTTACCTGTATAGATCCCACCGTTGACATAATGTTTATATAAATACGGAGTATATTACACCATGTCCTCCATAATATCATGGTTTCTAAACAATACTTCACCTATATATACTCCATCGTGTACACAATTATGCTATAGAGTTTCCGGCATGTCTCAGAGTCATTCGAAATATTTCGCTTTTCAATGTGTATATTTTTGTTTAGTTTTAGTTGTTAAGGGTGAAAGATGTGAAGATGTTCTAGGTATCTCAAATAAATTTATTCTTTGTCCCGAATGTGAGTAGACACATTTTAACAATCTGTCTGTCTTGAATTAATTAATTTCCTATATTGGTCACATATTGTAAATATGAGTCATTGGGTGGCCCAATTCCCAAATACATAGAGGGAAGAACCCGTCACAGAATCATGGCTTAAGATTGTCGCTTGTTGTCGCCTTATCCCTTTTGGTTAATCCGTGCGTCTATAATTAGGGTTAGGTAATACTAATAGTGTACTGCAACAGACATCAAAATATAAATGGAGGTAAAGTTCGTTATTTGGTCCTGGTCACGGGGTAATGATGGAACCTGGAAATTTACCTATTATTAATATCAGACATTGAGGTTTTGTGTCTTGGATAAACATATATTACAGAACGTCAGTACAACCATACATTTCACAAAATTCACCCATTACCCCAGTAGGAACTGGGAGACAGCATATTCATTTTGTTTTGTTAAACACAACCAAACCTCACCACTATTACCTCATACTTACAGTTTTTATTATAAACGTGGACTATCTTGGGAAATATCGTGTCAGTGTTCAGAATGAGGGTGGAAATCTGAGACTATGTAATAATTTTAAAGGTATTTAACGAATTGGTTTCCGTACATATCCAAATGCTATTCATAGTATAATATAATGTATGCAATGATTTTATGTTTACCTTTAATTTACCCTTACTTTATTTATAGACCCCAATTGTTGTCCACCAGCAGAAATCCCAATGTCAAGTGATGACGTCGCTTTAGTTGACGTTGGTGAAATGATAATATTACTAAGGGAGGTAACTGGGCGTCCTAGACCTTCACTAGAAGTGGAATCGATGATATTACCAGTAGGAGTCAACAACCATCCCCGATATATTAATTATTCGCTGATTAATACAATTAAACCACACCATTACAATCTTAGTCTTTCTGTACATGTTGTTACCAAACATTATCTTGGTAAATACTGTATTTACTTAAAGAACAAGTATGGAGGCGTGCTGGTTTGTCACACACTTAAACAGGGTTCGTACTTATTATTGTAGTATATTACAGAGATATTCCATATTAACTTAATTCGGGATTGTAAACCGAAAGTCCAGGAGGCAGATAACAGCACTTCTTTCCATTTCCATATGTGGGATTGAAACCACGCCTCTTGACCTAAAGTGAGAATGGCACTGACCTTGAATCATGTGACTGCATTGCAAATTTGCAAGACGCGCTTGCATTAAAACAAATGGAGAAAGATCAAAAAATATGTCATTTGAAGACGTTGTAGACCTAACATAACCCACCAACAAACCTTAAATTATCAAAAAGAAAATGAAACCATTTGAATCTTTACAGAACACGATGCCTATAAATATAACAGTTTAACCGTTATCGCATCACATACGGCCTAACTTCCCATACATATATAGAGCAATAATTACATAGACCTGACGTTCTGGACAAAAGTTCTGACATTAAAAAACTATTTTCCCGGTTTAACAATTATTTTTAAATAAAGGGTTACATTTATATATTACAGCTACCAATGATGTGGTAAATACTTCTACTGAAATTACTATTATCATTATTGTTATTGGATCATTTTTATTATTAGCTGTTTTTATAATTGGTTTTATTTTGGTCAAGAAATGTTATAATAGTAAGTGATATATATGTTCATAATAAGATACATTGATCTAAAGAACAAAGTTACATTCCAACAAGAAGTCCGACAACTCTTGATTGTAATAATATGTGGTTTAACGTCCTACTGTTTTCTTCTACTGAGCTAATGAAGACGGGCATAGTATACCATGCAGTTTTATATGGGGAAATTCTTATTTCGAATTCAAGCTATACCTTGTCCCTTACTAGACCCTCCACCCACGCCACTGACAAGGCGAAACCACGCCGGAAAATCCCGATAAATTTCTCGGCCAATGCACGGATCGAACACGGCACCTCCAAGTTTAATTCACTCGGTAGTTATTACTTTCCCTCCATTGAAAAATGCTCATCTTTGTAACCGCCCTGCAAATATTGATATAATTCAAACTTTTTACAGGCATGGCTCCGGATACAAGAACCATTCCTCTTGAACATCATCATGACCAAGTTGCCATGCGACAGTTGCCAACAGATCTTACCAGACTAAATAGACCTACTAATAGAACACTGTTACGTGACAGAGAATCTTTCATTACGTCTTTAACGCAAGTATCTTCCGATTATGCACGACCAGATTCATTAATTGTCCACCAACAACCAGATTATGATCAACAAGACAATCTAACTGATGAGGTCGACGATGATGGTGATAACGAAGATGCTGCCGATGGTGATTTGAATGATAACAATTCAGCTTCCCTGTGCATTGGGTCGCCCACAGCAGTACCAAATGTCTATGAAAAACTCAATAAAAATACCCGCAACGCAAAACTAAATGTATACAAGAAACTTAAATGGTAAACCGCAGAATATTGACCAAACTTCTTCAAAATCCACCTCTACAGAATCCATGTCATTACCGTTTACTAGACTTATTGGAAAGAACTGAAGAACGGACATGGTGAAGGTAATAAGTAGGACAGCCTGTCCAAACACTCTTCGTCAAACAAACCACATAAATATATTGATGATAGGTAAGATTAGATATAGAGCTGACAGTGGTCGCTATAAAAAAGTAAATAATACAAAGGGAATATTAAAAAATTCAGTTAAATATTTCATTCTGAACCTCGCTATCGGCGATAGACGTGTAATCTAGCCTGGACTGTCATGTCTGCCACTGTTATGATATAATAAACAATGTTTCGATTATTAATTTTTACGGTAATCACATCAACCGCAAAAATTATTTAAATCTACTTCATATCGTAGAAATATAACACTTAAGGCCTAAAGACAGACCTGCTATAGATAAATTTAGCTCATGCATAATGCCTGTTTCAAGTATTTTTTTTTTTTCTTTTATGTACAAATTTAATTTGCTTCTTTTGTGAAGTTTTATCCTGCGACATCCTTAATTGTTTTATTTTAAGACAGTGTTGTGGCATTAAGAGAAAGAGCGAGGGAGAGAGAGAGAGAGAAAGAGAGGGAGAAAGAAAGAGAGGGAGAGAGATATCGGGTTTAATGTCCACCTGGTCATTTCGGGACTAACGTATGGATGGTTCAATTTTATTTTAGTAATTCGCTTGCGCGTAGGGACATTCATCAGTGGGGGAAACCGGAGGACCCACAGGCTTTCGGAAAATGGCGCATAAGTCCCGAACTGAAATTCGCGGAATCCGTACTATCGAGAAGTACAATTTCCATGATACCAATGCTTCCGACTAAATTAAAAAAACTTCCGATGTAAGTAACGCACGTGTTATCGACTCCATACGACGTTACACGTAGAACTTCACTCTTATAATCAACCAAAGATTCAAATATAGGAATATTATTGAAGTAAAATGTAATTAAATCTGTAATTCAATGAGGATATAGGTATATTGTTATCAATGTGTGTTGATTTCCCTCGATAAGCGCTTATTAATAACATTATAGTTCTCTTACCAGGCACACTTAAATGTTTTATACTTGTTTTGTAAAATATCAATATACTATGCTTATTTTTTGTTATAAATCCAGTAATATATAATATTGTCATATATTTGTTGTTTTTTAACTTTCATTATATAGTATATTTGTTTTCAGTTAATCAATTAAAGATTGTTTAGAATCTTCAATTTGTTTTGTTTTTTTTTGTTTTTTTCACTTTTTTCTAATTTGTTGTTTGCTAGTTTAACGCACTCTAGATCCTCGTTTCCTATAGCAGAGTGGTGGAATCACACAATGAGACTGTAAAAATCATGTCATGTTAGAGATATGCATCTACCACAGCAAGGTAGATCATGATAATTATAGCGCAGTAACCGATTTGTTAATTCATACAACAGAAATTCCTATATTTTTTTTTTCATTATGTTGTTAAATATAACAATGAATCTGACCGTATATCCTTCGTGAACTGGGCGGTTGGATGGCCGAATGGTTAGCACGTGCGTGCTGTATCATAATGTCTGTCATTGAGTCAATGGGTTGGACAGGCGCCCCTTCTCTTTGTCACGTACAACCGGGGATTCGACACCACTCCAGTTGACAGGCCTTACGATACAGCGCGCATACCATTCATTCGGCCATCAAACCCCCGGAATTTGATAGTTTTCTGAACTTATATACATTATTCTGTAGACTGATACCACTCAAAGGTATGACGACTTGATTTGTTGATTCGAAATACAGAATGAATAACCTATCAGTCATTAAGAAACCCGAACAATTTACAGTAGGTAGCAACAATGAGTCTTTCCCTATTAAAATACACTCCAGGTTGAATGTATGTTTGTTTTCTTTCGTGGAAGTGCTTTTAGATCCAAGGCCATGGAGGAAATGGAGAGATACAGAGAGATATGGGGTTTAACGTCCACTGAATACAAACTTGGACATTTCGGGACTAACATATGGTTTCATTTTATTTCAATAATAGTCCGACTGAACTATGGCTGAACCTGGAAATTATATACAAAGTTTTTTTATGATTGATTTTAGTAGCCTAGGCTGTCCTCATTCAGAATCTGCCGGGTGAACCTCTGTCACCCTTGAGCGTTTTGAGAAATTCAAGATGGCGTCCAAGACGGCCGCCACATCAAATAATCCCCTATATCTTCAAGAGTATTTATTCTGGACAAAAGAGCGGATGAGTGATCGGATAACACCACATATATCCCTATCGGGGGCTCCGGGGACACGTGGGTCGGTCCTGAAAAGGGAGACGCAAGCTGATTGTTGAACATTTAAAAATCAAATTCTACTCGCAAAACGGGAACACAATCTTCACAAAACTAGGCAATATCCAGTTTAATCCTTTACTCGTGTTTCTGACTGCAACCTTTGACAGCACAAGCGCAAAATATTGTATATTCTATTGTCTCTGGATTTAGTTTGGTTCGGTGAAATAATCGCCCACAAACGCCGCTAACGAGTTAAAGGGTCATATTGTCTGGCATGTTTGATTTTACTATCATCTAATCACTCCACAACATAATAAATGAGTTCAGTGTATTCTTTGACCCTAGAAACATACGGTTAGACACCCAAATTATCATCTTAGAATAAATACCCTTGGAGATATAGGGGATTATTTGATGCGGCGGCCGTCTTGGACGCCATCTTGAATTTCTCGAAACGTTCAAGGGTGACCGAGGTTCACCCGGCAGATTCTGAAAGAGGACATCCTAGGCTACTAAAATCAATCATAAAAAAAACTTTGTATATAATTTCCACTCGAAAAATTGGATTTGGCGACAGGACTATAATTCGCTTGCGCGTAGTGGTCTTTAGCAGTGGGCGGAAACCAAAGTGCCCGGAGGAAATCCACGAGGTTGAGAAGGCGCCCCCTATCTCCATGCCACATGCGCTCACACCAGGGATCGAAACCACAGCCGCAAACCAGAGGTGACCGGCCAGCTAGGGGTCGAAGCGCGGCACTCTAGACTACTAGGCCATCCCAACCCGCCGCAGGAAATGGAAGATTAGACCATACTAAATTGTCTCACATGTTCTAATCACCGTATATGTGAATCCCGAATAACGAGATGGAAAACGAATAACAAACAGCTCGTTATTCGCTGCTTGAATAACAATGTGGACTGTTTTTGGTCTAAAAGTCGTTTTGCTGTGTTGTATACTACTGGGGAATACTTGCCATCCATCATTCTAGTCATGGCTAGCTGCCTATTGGAATCCCGAATATAAAGTTGAATAACGAATAACGAGGTGACTTGCCTCGTTATTGGCGAATAACGAGGCAAGTCAACTCGTATTCGTTATTCGCCGCTTGAATAACAATCTGGTTTATTTACCAGCTAACCGTCATTTAATCTGTTGTTTCTACTGCTAAGGGGGGGGGGGAATCTTTGCAATCTATTATTGTGTTGTTTTCTAATGATCGTTTAAAATAAAATCCTGAAATATCCTCATTAAAGATACGTGAACACCCTGTATCTGAATCCCGAATAACGAGGTGAAAAAACGAATAACAAACAGGTCGTTATTCGCTGCTTGAATAACAAAGTGGACTGTTTATGGTCTAGGTGTCATTTTGTTGTGTTTTATACTACTGGGGGATACTTGTCGTCCATCATTCTAGTCATGGCTAGCTGCATATTGGAATGCCGAATATAAAGTTGAATAACGAATAACGAGGTGACTTGCCTCGTTATTCGCCAATAACGAGGCAAGTTACCTCGTTATTCGTTATTGGTGAATAACGAATAACGAAAAAGGAAAAGCGATTCAACTTCACACTGCTTCTGTAAATGAGGTGTAATTATATATAAACTAAACGCGATGCCGTCAGTAACAGGACAGCAAGCAGGACCCAATCGCAAACATTACATGATCAATAGTCTTAAGATCTCCATCCACTAACTGTTTTAAAACAAGCATTAAAATTCCAAAGCCGGACCAACATATTCCGTATTTTAACAGATCAAAAATAAACCGTTTTTATAGGTTCATTATGCAAGAGCTAAATCATATATTAAAGCCTGTGGAGATTAAATTTATTAATATATTTTCATATTTCCTTTTATCCTATATCACTTTAAAGGGGGTTATTTTAAATTATTTTGGGTCAGATATCGTTTAGAAAAAACAAACATATTTCATATTCTTTACATGTACACGTGAATGAGGCGTATGATTAATATATTAACCGTGTTTTCCCGTTGATATTCTTTGTAATATACAAATTACTAAACTTGTATCCTCTTACTCATAACTCGCACATTATACATACAATCTGTAGGTTTCGGTTATCAACCTTTATCTATTGCACAGAATATCTTCCGTCTGCCAATCCCGTGTACATATTACAAAACGATAAGTAAGTGACACTGGATAACCGTGTACAAGGAGAACATTAAGAAACTGAAAGTAAAATGGCGACATTTAGAGAAAAGTCTATCATGTTCGAGATGTTTATAATTTTGCTGATTTTTGTATCTTCGGTTCTAGTACCAGGTAGGGACATCAACATTTCATATTCTTTTACTTAGAATATTAGGTTTGTTCCTGTATAACAGGTTATTAGCTGGTGTATTGGAAGGTATATAAAGATGAATGATATACCACTCCCTTACTATAGTATCCTCGACCATATTCCAGGATGTGGACCAATACAATCCCAGGTTTACGGCTTGGTATTCGATCATCCAGAATCTAAATCACCTGAACGATGTGGGACAACCAGGAATTGAAATGAAATGGGGTTTAACGTCCTACTTGTCTGCACCGACTGGAATAATGAATACGGGCATATAGTGTGAAATGGTTACATACCAACTGTCAATGGTTCTTGTACGTGCACACCAATGTGTATACGTCACCTCGTTTTGAGGTCACATCCGAATGACCAGACCAAAGCCGTATATAGATAAAGTTGCGACAACTGTGAAGCCAGAAATTTCATATGACGTCATGAAAATATGACGTCAAGTGTAAAAAGACGCCATGTTGGGTCCCAAGTCATTGCTTACTCACTATCTATTTTATGCCCAATTATATTGTTGTGTCGAAGTTGCCTGTCCCAATAGGGATATGAAATGTTGATCGATATGCTATAGAATTCTGCGAAAAAGAGTCTATAGGCGATAAATCATACATGTTTAAAACGAAAAGTATAGATGAACATACTATCATTATTAATTATTATACCACACAAAGAGTACATTATTGTTATATAGCCGAATTCATAAAAAAAAAAAGAAGTAAAAGATTTCCCAGATAAAAGCGCTATCAAATATATTTAACTTGCATACGCTTTTACAAATCAGATTTTTTTGTGCAGACGGTTAAATTGAAAAACCAAAATATATATAATAATTTGGGAGATAAACCATTTTTCCTTCTAGCCTGAAATTGCGCGATTTTTTGGCCTGGAGCCATTCCTGTGTGTCAGTTTTCGGTCATCGATCATTAATTGTATCATCAATATTTTAAAAATCGAAATTTCTTTATGTCTATGCGCGACATGTGTTTGTCTAATATATAAACGACACAAATTTAACAGATACAAATACATGTTATTCCACAGATCGGCCTAGACAATGAAGGGGACGCAGTTCAGTTTTGAGTTTGCCCGACTCCTTTGGGTATTTGAGCCCTCTGGTTCTCAACCAGTAGGCTCTATCAAAGACATATCAGATTTGTTACAAATTGTTTCGAGTTTGTTCCACATATCCCAACATTTTTCGGCTTTTTGTTCCATCTATAAAATCATACATCCCTACCAAATGTGCAACAAGAAAATTCAAAGGCTAAATGGAACAAGTAGGCCTAAACCTTAATGTCGAAAAATACGTAAGACTTTAATGAAGTAAGATATCTTTATGATATGATTCAACCGAAAGGTACATACATTATGTATATGCAACGTAGATTATTTATATCTACATTCAAGTTTAATCAACTGTGTATAAATTTTTAAATTTTTGTCGAGCTAAATAAAGTATATGAATTATTGACATAAGACGTCTATGTGTGGTTAACAGTGAGTAACTTAACTTTCTAGAACAAATCTATTCAGGCCCGTAGCCGTTGTGGAAAAATCGACTCCGACAATGGGCGCCAAAGCGCGCAACACGAGGTCAACGACTAAAGTCTCCATATTTGTATGGGCGACACATAAAGCCGAGTGACATTAGTTGGGCGCCAACGACGAGATTGGCGCCCAACCAATGTCACTTGGTTTTATGGGCGCCTCGCTAATCCTGAGCCGTCTCATAATAACCCACATGATTAACACGACAACGGCCCGATTTGTGGGGTGCCCTATCTCGGAGAGGCGCCCATAATAACATGATTGGAGCGTATGATAATGGGTTGCACATAGTGTATAATGCCGAATTGAACTGGTTGGGCGCCAACGACTTGATCATGGGCGCCCATAATATAATGCTAGTGAGATTAGTTAGGTGCCCACGAATGAATTGGGCGCCCAAAACGGTTTGATCTGTGGATTGCCTTATCCCGGAGAGACGCCCATAATTGTTGGTGAGGCGCCGTATGATGTCGAATCGGATTGGTTGGGCGCCCACAACTTGACCAACGGGGCGCCCAAAACGGCATGATTTGTGGGGGTCTCATCCCGGAGGGGCGCCCATAATACCGAGATCGTAGACACCAATAATATGATAATCTTAAAAATTCAAACGGCATGATTTGTGAGGTGCCTCATTCCGTAAGGGCGCCCATAATGACGAGATCACAGGCGCCCATAATATAATGCTAATGAGATAAGTTAGGCGCCTACGAATGAATTTGGCACCCGAAATGGCTTGATAATCTTCAAAATTCAAACAGGTAGCTCTCATGTCGGTGGCAAAAAAAAAAGGACCTGAAATATAATAAAACACTAAAATTCTAAATTTACTTTTCTTATAATAGAATATTGCGAATTAGTACTAAATTGACAATGGATTAAAACATTTTGTCTGAAGCCACACTACTTTGTGCCACATATTTCGGGCATCGGTTATTATTTGTGGATGCGGCTGCCACACTCCGATCGGATGGTTGGAATTCAGGTCGGAATAGAGTAGGATTTCGGTTACAAAAATATTGGAAAATTGGAAGTTGCTTTTACTCTTTGGTTAGAATAGCCAAAAAAAAAACCCGCATAATAATGCGGCAGTTGTATTGGGTTCAGGTAAGCCACTATATTCCTGAACAATAACCTATGAAATCCATCCTTGGCCATTGTTGGCCAGCAACATGACAGCCTTTCGTTTAATCTGGGGTCTTCCCTAAAACTTTGGACAGTGATTTAAGTTATTGCACCCGTTTAGATAGCCTTTTTTGCCACGCAATTATTTTTCTGTAACCTTCTGCTATGTACTGGTTAATGATAAAATCGTCCAATTTAGAGCGTAATGACATTGTTACGTAGTTAGCTATTGGTTGTTAATCGGACTATAGACCAGTTATATATACGGCTTTGGTACAGTGAGGTTCATGACATCATTGATTATAATTGATATCTTTTATAGACACGAATTAATACAATTATTTTATAATTTTATCTAACTTCAGTTCATTGTAAATGTGTTGTTGTTACTCAACAATTTTCCAAACAAAATGTTACGTTAACATTTCATCTACAAGGCAAGCAAACCCCGTTACAATTAATGCATGGTAGCAGTTTAATTTATATGGGAATGGGTGCACAGATGAATCGTATCGCTTTGAATAACAGTAAACACTATGAAGTTATAAAACATACCAATCAAGAGTTTAGTTTTAAAATAGTGAACGTGCTTAAAAATGATGCTGGTATTTATAACTTCTTGGAAGAAATAGGGACAGGTGGTTCATTAGAATGTATGCAACTTGTTATAACAGGTAAATATTTTTCTTAGCATCATCATCATCATCGTCATCATCATCTACATTTCGGTAGGAAAATACCAAGTATGAATATGATTACAAACACATGAAGTTAATATACTCGTATACTTAAACAAAATTTAAAACTTGTACGTATATAATGCTTCACTATTGGTACCATATAAGCACAAACAGAAACTGGCAAGTATGTTATTAATATTGCATTACCATGTAGATAAACCAGTAACAATCATATTAAACCAAAGCCAACCAGTCTTACGTGATAAATATGGAAAGGGGAACATAGCTCTGACTTGTAATGCAACATCAACAACCACATCAGTTGATCATAATTTACCTATGATATATAGATGGTTTAAAAATGATATATATTATGGTAATGGTAGAAATAGTAGAATACTACAAGATAGAGATGTTGATATAACTGATATGGGACATAATATAACCTGTATAGCTACTGATGATCCAGAATGTAAAAAAAGTTTACAAAATATAAAACAAGATGCCACACTCACAACAGGTAAGATGGTTTATTTTTGAGTCAGTCAAAGTTTAACATATTTAATAAACTGTAGTAATAAATAGCTGCTTTGTACGAAAGATCATTGAAAAATAAATCTGGTTATCTTGTAATTACAAGATACGGAGAAGCCCACGAGTAACAGATTTCAAGGTCGCCATGCACTGATTTATCGAATACTTTTATGTTACAGAATGCGCACATTCGTGTCATGCTCCCATAAATATTCATTATTTTCATGTCTCCATTAAAATCATAAAGTTTATATTTTCATTAGCTTTATACTGAATATCATGATTAATAAATATCATACTCTCCTTAAAGACATAGAACGCTATTTATATTTTTCGGAAAACTTGATTTTTGCTGGTTTTGTTTTCGTTTGCTTTGCCTTTACTCAGTTTTCATTGTCTGCAGAAGTTGTCGAGTTTAACGGTTTTTTTAATTCCAACAGAAAATTAAAAACGAACGAAAACAAAAACTTTTTTTCTCGGTTAATCATCAATCGAAATTGATCATTGTCTTGTTAAAAAATGCCTAATTAATAATTTAAATAACATGTAAGGCCTAAAGAAAAACTTACAATAACCAGGTTTATCTCTTGAGCAATGTATGTTTAAAGGAGCTAAGTCTCTAACTCAATATTTTCCATAATATTGGAAATTAAAAACACGAATTAGGAATAATCAATATTGATTAATCTTGATCATGTTATCTTGCCATGAAACTATACCATCTTAATATCCAACATTTATGGTTTAGGGTTCCACTGTCTAATGAGCAAATAAAAAATATCCTACAACTCAACGTAGAAGTAATTAGTAAAGGCTATTCACAAACGACAAAATGATATTTGTTGTTTTTTTTTTTAAAAAAACGTGTAGAAGCAGGTGTAAACGATTGCGGTTCAATTTTTAGAGTTCACGTATTTCATCGAATTGATTTGAGTTATCTTTTTGTTCAAAATCTAAATATAAATCACTTTACATGCATTCATACGAAATTAAAAATGATGTGCTTTTAAAACCATTTTTGAATATTTCAAAGTTGCAAATAATTGAGTCAAACGCCCTTTAATAAGAACCCATTGATGTTATTAGGTAAATTTTTATCTCATTGTTGTCTGTTTTGTCTTCCTCCATTTTAACTTTGCACATTTATCTAAGTTTTTGTCGTTTCGGATTAGCGCTGTTTCGTGTAAATTCCTTTTTAAAAAAGCCGTTGCCATCTTTACGTTTCGCTCAACCTCTTCGATGTGGTTCTTTTTAATTCGATTGAATCCAAGCCTGCAAAGTATCTATCGTTGCCATCTTGATTTTGATTTCTTTAATATTCAATTGTTGTACATTCAAGCTTGGATTAACAAAATTTTAAGAAAAAGTGTAAATAGCATTCCATGACTTTAAGGAGAGCATGAAATCAATGAATCATTAACGAGAGTATAAATGGGCATGAAATAACGAATGATATTAATGATCGAGAGCATGACCTGAATGTGCCGATCCCATAACAAAAAAAAAGAACTTCGATGGCCTAACTATGCGATAAGTCAGTTTAGGGCGACCTTGAAATAAACTAGTTAGAACACTTTTTGTCGTGTGATTGATCCTGTATGGACTTCTCCATATTATGTAATTACAAGAGAGTTACCATAAAACTAATTACATCATAGTTATATATAATGGTTATCTTGTAATAACAAGGTAGTTATCAAACTTTTTTTGCATTTGATTGACCCTAATGGTCCTCCGTAGCTTTGCATATTTTCGGTCGAGGTAGCAATTTCAAAAGAGAAAATACTTGTAGCTATTGGTTTTGAGATCTTTGAAATTTTACCTGCCTCAGTTCGTATCGGTCTGATTCAGATTGTTCCCATTAGTTTAGTTACGACCTGGTCACCATGGCGTTTATAAAACATAGTCTCTTTTTAAAGGAGACATGTCGGTAATAACTGCCGTTGTCGTGTTCCCATGCATTCTTCAAATATTGAGGATACTCCACTGTTTCCTCCATATTGTCATGGTTTCTAAACAATACTTTACCTGTATAGATCCCACCGTTGACATAATGTTTATATAAATACGGAGTATATTACACCATGTCCTCCATAATACCATGGTTTCTAAACAATACTTTACCTATATATGCTCCATCGTGTACACAGTTATGCTATAGAGTTTCCGGCATGTCTCAGAGTCATTCGAAATATTTCGCTTTTCAATGTGTATATTTTTGTTTTGTTTTAGTTGTTAAGGGTGAGAGATGTGAAGATGTTCTAGGTATCTCAAATAAATTTATTCTTCGTCCCGAATGTGAGTAGACATGTTTTAACAATCTGTCTGTCTTGAATTAATTAATTTGCTATATTGGTCACATATTGTAAATATGAGTCATTGGGTGACCCGATTCCCACATACGTAGGGGGAAGAACCCGTCAAAGATTCATGGCTTAAGAATGTCGCTTGTTGTCGCCTTATCCCTTTTGGCTAGTTCGTGCGTCTATAATTAGGGTTAGGTAATACTAATAGTGTACTGCAACAGACATCAACATATAAATGGAGGTAAAGTTCGTTTTTTGGTTCTGGTCACGGGGTAATGATGGAACTTGGAAATTTACCTATTATTACTATCAGACATTGAGGTTTTGTGTCTTGGAAAAAATATATTACAGATGGTCCATATGTTACAACATTAAACTATGCTGATAAAACAATATAATTATATTATAGATGAAATAGATGCTATAATATTAATCTGCGATGATCAAACATTATAATTTTATTACAGATGGACCATATGATACAACATTAACCTATCGTAGTACAACTCCAAAACCCGGTTATGAAATACAGAAACGTATAGGAGAAGAATTATCAGTTAATTGTTCGAGTGATTGTAACCCAGCATGTAATATCAGTTGGTATACAGATGGGAAGATGTTGAGTTATAATTCACAACTCAATCTACCAGATCTACAAGAATCAGATGATGGTGTTTATACATGTACAGTATATAATATACATGCCACCACAAATATCTCTTTTACTCTAGATCTCAAATGTGAGTAATTAATTATTGAAACCAGTTTAAAATGTTCAAATATTCATTAAAATCAAGACGATGCTATCTAACATGGGATATTAATAAACTCGTCAGAACTATTATAAAACATGCCTACTTTTCAAATAGAGCTCTGTCCTGACTGGCCGCCATTTCATAAAGTGGTGCTACTTCGTTTTACATATTTCGTATATTTCGTATACACAACGACTAAATAAACATTTTCGATGTTACTGAATATAAGAAGAAAGGGCACGTCTCAAACTAACCGAAGTATGTTTTTTGACATTGAATATCTAGTGAAATGTTGTAATGATGTCCAAAATGACGAATGGTGAAGGAAAAGTGACATGCTATGGGATATAAGGTAGAATGTTTCCATTTCCATAGTTAATTGTCCATTTTGTATTGACAGATGCTCCAGAAGAAACAGTTAGTCAAGGTGTTGATCGTGTTAGAGTAGGGGGAATCGTCACTATAACCAAAATAATAGATGCATATCCAGGTCCAACAATTGTACAAGATTCTGTTGTTATGCCATCTGGAACTGACAGAAACCATATCAGTTTTAATCTGATAAATACAACCACAGCCCACCAATATAAACTAAAACTAAGAGTTGATATTAATAGTACAGGTTATATGGGGAAGTATTGTATTGATGTTCAGAACGAAGAAGGAACACTGGAATTATGCTATGATTTAAAGGGTAGGTATAAATTTGGCTAAATGTTATAAATATTATCAATAGCATAAGGTTTAGTTCGTATAATACAAATATCGACTAATTTCACTGAGACTTAAAAAAAAATGTATTCATGTATTGCTCAATACACGAGTATATGTTATATTATAAATGGGTTTATCAATGATTCTGTTTTAGTCGATGGTAAAAGAGCAGCTTCTGAAAAAGTAAATACGGCCGTTGATGATGATATAAGTCCCGACTGGCCGCCATTTCGTAAGCTGGTGATCAAACAATATAATTATATTATAGATGAAATAGATGCTATAATATTAATCTGCGATGATCAAACATTATAATTTTATTACAGATGGACCATATAATACAACATTAACCTATGGTAGTACAACTCTAAAACCCGATTATGCAATACAGAAACGTATAGGAGAAGCATTATCAGTTAATTGTATGAGTGATTGTAATCCAGCATGTAATATCAGTTGGTATAAAGATGGGAAGATGTTGAGTTATAATTCACAACTCAGTCTACCAGATCTACAAGAATCAGATGATGGTGTTTATACATGTACAGTATATAATATACATGCCACCACAAATATCTCTTTTACTCTAGATCTCAAATGTGAGTAATTAATTATTGAAACCAGGTTAAAATGTTCAAATATTCATTAAAAACAAGACGGTGCTATCTAACATGGGATATTAATAAACTCGTCAGAACTATTATAAAACATGTCTACTTTTCGAATAGAGCTCTGTCCCGACTGGCCGCCATTTCGTAGCTGGTGATCAAACATTATAATTTTATTACAGATGGACCATATAATACAACATTAACCTATGGTAGTACAACTCTAAAACCCGATTATGCAATACAGAAACGTATAGGAGAAGCATTATCAGTTAATTGTATGAGTGATTGTAATCCAGCATGTAATATCAGTTGGTGTAAAGATGGGAAGATGTTGAGTTATAATTCACAACTCAGTCTACCAGATCTACAAGAATCAGATGACGGTGTTTATACATGTACACTATTTAATATACATGGTATCACAAATATATCTTTTAGTTTATCTACCAAAGCGATGAAAACAACAGCCAACGAGGGTATGTGATTTTGCTCCTAATTTTACTATAAACTATAAAAAAAATAATATTCAATAACGTTGATCACGTTTACTAGTTAGACTATAACCTAGAGATTTTTTAATTAACGAATCTCGAAGATGTATTTTGTAGGAACTAAATCTAGATATTACAGGTCTTTATAGTGGCTTCAACTTAATATTATATAAATTATTAATTTGACTTTTATTAACATAACAAGCCCTTACCCAACTCTCTAGAACATCGGATGGCAGATATTTCAATGGATTAATACGCATGCGATATTTTACGATTAAACGATAAAATGGGTGTCGAGATTTAGTCGCGTTTGTCCAGTACCGTTGTCACGATACTAAACAATCTACGCGACACAACGCTACATCTTCCAAGACTCACTACTTACTTAGAATCAAATAATTTGAATTAAATTTTCAGTATATTCACTTTTCATTATAGTCCATTTTTGAACTGTTATGGTACAACAATAACGGCCAGGGGCCGGTTGCTCAAAACTAAGTTATATTAACTATCCGTTTAACGGATCGTTATCTTTCATGGGTCGTTTGTTAACGGTCCGTTAAATTTCTGTTAAAGTCAATTTCATTATCCGTTAAAGTTAACGGGGCTTCCAGCAACAACCACCTCTCCGTTAAAGTTACCGACCCGTTTACTCCATGTTAACGGATCGTTAAAAGTTAACAGAGCTTTGAGCAACTGGCCCCGGGCCTTTATATAAATCTTGCGTAATGCATCTGTATAATTCGGTCAGTATTAATGAAAATTAATCTAACATTATGCAAGAGTTTATCACATGAGAGATCTATCCTAACATATCCAGTAAGATATAGAATGTTTTATTTAATAGGTAATCAACCGTTTATAATAATACTTGGATTATCAATTGGTGTAGTACTGCTGGTGATTATTGTAAGTGTGTTAATAGTTGTGTTTATCTGTATGAAGGTTAGAAACGGTAAGATCATTAATACCCTTTTGTAGTATAACACACGTATGTACAATAAAATATAACGTCCAATTAGATCATCGGGCGACATGTACCATTCATTTAATGACATGTACTATGCAATCAGCGATTTCTCCTGTCAGTGCTGCTCAGCTAGCCACTGGTGCTGCTCACCAAGCGACTTATGCTGTCCATCTACCTACTTCAACTGCTAGGGACCTGCTGCTCAACTATTGACAGTTTGATTTGTCTATCTTGCGATTTGTACTGCCATGGGTGTACGGGTTGAGGGGGGGGGGGTCTACGAGAGAGGAGGCTATCTCGAATTACAGTCAAGATCATTTACAGTCCACGGTGACGAGAAGATCAGAAAGTCGGTAGAAAATTTTGAAAAATTAACTGCCACAAACACGTTTTCCTGTATTCCAGCTCGTGAATACAGCAACTTCAATGCGGTCAAATATAGCCTACCATAGGTGGCTGACCAGAATCTCAAACAACTAATTAATCTTCGCCGGGGAATATTTTGGAACCGCAAACCCGTGCGTTAAGCTACTCCAAATTTAACCTGTAAAGAAAATTAATAAGATTTAGTCATTTAACCATATGATTTAACAAAGAAAATCTAAATAGGCGTAAAGCATTTAAATGTTTAATCTGATGTGATATTTTTATTTCTTTTTACTATATTTTTAATTTTTTTTTTTTTTTTTTTTTTGCTAGTCCCTGGGGGCTACACCAAGAGCAAAAAGAGAAGGTAAATATATTGTTTTTTCTTTGATGTCCATAGCAGTTATATCTCAAAACAACCTCTCATGACGTCATTAGAGGTTAATATTCAGCGGTTCATATCCACCGCTGATGACGTCATTACAGGTCGATATATTCGGCTCATATCAACCGCTGATGACGTAGATGATCGAAATAATACAAAGAACACAGAAATAACATTTTATTCTTTTGACAATAAAAAAAATTGTTATGGTACAGTTTTTAGCATTCAGGACCGAAATAGACAGCGTAGGTTAATATCCTATACATAAACACTGTTTATCGGGTCTGCTGTATATCATGTCAAAGAAGGATAAAGATGTGACTTTCATAGATTGAAAGGAATACAAGAAAGTAACTAATAAGCCTGTCTATATGTTTATTAATATTAATATGAATTAATTTCTATTATTATCATTTTTCAACTTTACTGACTTTCTATTATTGTTATTGTAAGTTATTATTGATTTAAATTATAATTAATTTATATTATTGCCATTTTAAAAATACATTATCGGAGATTTGATAAAGAGCTGGCAGTTCACTCTATAATAGTTAAAAACTAGATAATGTAACGGGAATTTGCTGAAATTTCAGTCAAATTATTCAACTCTGAACCGAGAATTTTGTGATACGATAAAAACATCGTCACGATTATCCATTTTTTTGATTTTATCATGAATGAGCGCTTAGCAGCATATTGTATCTTAATCCAGTAAATATCGATTGCTAGCGATGACGTCGAGATTTGATTATCGATCTTCTTTTTTTATTATTATCATTTCAAATTATCATAATTTTTATTATTACCATTTTGCATGTATATTATTATTCATTGTCTTAACATTATTTTATATTATTATAATTTGTATTTTTTCCATTTTATATTTCATTTATTGTGTTATCATTTTAAATTGCTATTGATTTGAATTATTGTTATATGCATTTTTATCATTTTATATTATCCTCACTTCATTTTAAATTATTATTATTTGCATTATTATTATTTTTTACCATCATCACTTTATATTACTATCATTTTGAATTATTAGTAACTGTATTATTATCAAATCATGATTATTGAATTATACTTGTATCATTTTATTTTATTATTACTTCGAATTATTATCATTTTAAATTATTATAAATTGTCTAATTATCTTTTTTTTATTTTTATCAATTTAAATTTTATCATTTCATATCATTATTTTATTTTATATTATTATTCTATTTTATATCATTATTATTTTATATCATTATTATTTTATATTATTATGAATTATTTTATTATGATTTACATTATTATCGTTTAATTTTATTAGGACTTTTTATTGTTTAATTAAAAGTATCTCACATCTATATGTTTTCATTTTAGAAAAAAGAAAAAATCCAGTGCACAGAAGGTTTATCCCGGTTGGCGCACTAACGGTAATCAAAATGATTATCAATTGAATTTAATCTGATTTTAATCGCAAATAAACTAAAATAGTAGCATCGATTGTATTAGCTCTTTGCTTAGTATGTATGGCAATAATAGTACTAAGCAATACGAATTACCGTTGATTCTTATAACGTTGCTGTGTGTTTTTAATTTCGAACCCTACGGATAAAATTGAGTTGGAGATTTGCTCCTCTAAACAAATCCTGTTTTCAATGTTACGTTACTGCCTGTTGATTATTCAACATAGACATTTTATTTTTATTTCAGAAAATCGGCGTGATGACGATGAAAGACTATTTGAGGCGATAGAGCTGCACCGTGGCGCTGCATTGGCTGATACTAAACGTAATTTCGCTAATTTCAAATTAAGAGAGGCCCATAATGTAAGTAAGAACAGAAACTTAACATTAAAGGTGAAAGTATACAAATCATAATAAAATTTATGAAATGAAAATTAGAAATATGAAAAAAATGAAACTGGTTACTGAATATTTGGAATTGGTGAACTTTTCTTATGTTCTCCCATATGTAAATAATCCTACAATAATCGTGATGAACTGAGACAGGCATTATTAAGTTCCTTGGCTTTAAACAGATTTGTATTTTGATAACTAAATGAGCCTGTGGTTATTTTGAATCAATCAATAATGCTTTAACGTATCGTATTGCATGTTTAATATTAAAGGGCCAATCCCGATAACTTTTTTGGGAATAAAACTGCTTAATTTTGTGTTAAAATCCCTTATATCCCATTACCAAGGCCGACCAACTAACCCGATATTTGTGATATGCTTGCAAATAACTTAAACCTGACAGTCTTCATCTGGAAATGGAGACCGTTGTATTATACAGTATCTGGATAAAACCAGACTTTTTTCTATAAAAATGATATGTAAGTGAAATTTACCTTTTGTTATCAAGTACAGTACATGGGTCATTCACTGTATAGACCTCTCAAGAAACGGGAATCGATTATTAGGTCACCCAATCGAAAAATTGACCCAAAATCTTAAAAGGGTTACGTGTCCGGATAAGCAGTGTTGACGTTAACGTCAAAACGACTCAATATTTTGAGCTGAAACTTTGAGCCAAGGTAAATACACCATGCCTCTATATTTTGGTCCATAAATTTCATAAAGGCTCGGACTTTAATTTTTGAGACTCTGTTCTTATCGGGATTGTCCCTTTAAGCTATATATACATTTATATTGTGAGATATGAATCAGTTTGTTACAAAACATCACACAAAATTACTTCTCCTTTCTATAACTAAACCGTCTACGTTTATCGCCATAGTTTTCTGCACCAGCATTACTATTAAAGTAGGGTTATTTATATCAGATATTGCCCTTTTATGAATATTTTTAATGCATATAAAATAGCATAGAATACCTGTATTATGTAATTTATTGTGATGATTATATTCATAATGCGCTTTATACTCAATATATGCCATTCTAATTTGATATTGTAAAACATTTTTTTTTTTCAGAATATAGAAGAATTAATTTATGCTGATTTAGATTTACCCCTTTGTAATAATAACATTATTCATGGTCAGAAATATAAAATTATCTACGGAGTTATTGACTTTAACAAGGTACCACCACCACGCCCTTGTGGTTATGTGTCAGAAGAAGACTCTTCTTCTTCGTCTTCTTCATAGAGCATTATTTCGGGAAATACATCATTCGAAATCATCGTCGTCATCATCATCATCATCATCATCATCATTCCCGTCATCTTTTGTATTTACTGTTTGTATATATTGCAAATATTGGGACATATGCAACCATTCTTAAAAGAATTGTTTCTTATATTTGTCCCAATACAATAACCTAGAGGATGTACTGTCTGTATATATGTTAATTGTGCATGGATATGTTAAAATGGCTTGAACTCTTTGATTTGTGTCAAAACTAAAAATATAGATTCCATTGATTTCTATACGTTGATTTATTTTGTGGGGCAGAGATATTATATTGTCAGATTTTAATACATACATGTGTCATGTTAGTTTATGTGTCTATGGCATTTATAACACGTTTTGTCATACAGTTTACCACTATAGCATGTAGTTTACCATTATAGCATATAGCTTCCACCGTTATAGCATATAGCTTGCGTGTTATAACACATAGCTTGCCTGTTAAACATATAGTCATCATTACTAGCTTGTATATATGGACCAGATGAATTTGTATTATTGTACTTTTTTTTGTAAAATCAAACAAGTCATGTAATTGTATAAAGTGTTGTTAATATTGTACAAATGGGAAAACTCTGGTTAATTATTAGAAAAATACGATTTAACATGGTTCACTTTTGGGTTGATACGCATGTTCTCTTAATATTCCTGGAAAGACTGAAAACACACCAAACATGTATGTTACATGTATGTGCATGGTTCTTGATGTAGGGCCTACATAATGACATTATTTCTGCAAAGCTTCCCAAAGGAGCGAAAATACTTTAAAAATGTTAAATAATGTTATTAAACCAGTGTTCAAATCTGTTTGTGTCCGAAAATCTTTTATTTTCTATCGTTGACCGTGACACAAAATGGTGTAGTTGAACGGTGGTGCTAATAGTTTTTGGATATTATTTCTTACTTTAAAATGTTATTAAACCAGCGTTGAAATGAGTTTGTGTGGGCATACCTTTTAGCTTTTTATCGTTTATCGTGAAATACAATAGTGCAACTTAATGGTTGCGCTTATATTTTGGGATGTAAAGATTATTTCTGTCGGTGAGCAAAAGGATACTTTAAAATGTTATCATTAAACCAATGCTGAAACCAGTTAGTGTCGACATATCATTTATCTTTTCCCGTTTACAATACAAAGCAGGAAAGTGCTAAGATTTTCTTTAATTATCCGAAAATATACAAAAAGGAAGAATCGCGAAGAAGTTTCTAGACCAACACCGGGATTGAAGTTAAGGCCTCCTGCTTAGTGAGTCATCATCACCTTAGACACCGACCCACCGTCTTGACATTACTGATGCAACATAGATGAATGTCTCAATAAACTCCCACACGTTAATTTTATTTTGATGTCATCGCAATAAAGAAAGCCAAGAAATCACTGATCTGGTATAACAAAAGCAATAAAGTGAATCATACCGACCCACTCCCCCTTCTCTATGTGCAAGTGAATGGTTACGGAAGGGCTTATATCGTCGTCCAGGGGAAGAAAAGAAATCCTACTTTATTTCATGTAAACCCTCAACGCAGATGTTTAAAGCCGCAATTAATAATGAGAACCACGTATTTAAAGTAAATGTAGCTCTGTTTCCATGTAGTGAAAGAGACCTGGGCGGGACCACATTTTTCAAGTAACCTTGAATTCTAATACCCAGGCAAAACCACTGTTTCATTTAGCTATAAGGAGTGATGGGTGTCATAGTCGCGGCTTGGTAGGTATACTCATGCTTTGAGAAAACCCGGTAACAATTGTTTTAGCTATAGGTAGTTGAAAGGTCTTATGAACGAAATATGATGTGTTTACTCTTCCTGGCACCGCTGATACCAATTCTTATTGTTGTTATACTTCTGATGGTGGTGGAGGTGTGTGGGGGTGGGGGGTGGGGTGGGGATGGAACTAACAAGGTCACGTGTACACGTTAACAAACGATGTCATTTTAGGACTAGCATTTTCCAATTAAATTTCAATGACCACTTGCACGTACGGGAAGGACCCGGAGATTGGACAGGCGACTCTACTGCTTGTCACGTTCAAGCCGTGAATCGCAACTACATAAATGACAGACCTAGTGCTTTCACGCGCAAGAGTTAAACCACTAGACGAACCAAACCCTCAAACAGAAATGAAATGAAATGGGGGTTTGGCATCACACTGTTCTTTTGCGACTGGGCAAATGAAGACGATCATACGCCATACAGTGTGCTATGGGGGACATTTTGCCCGGGCAGCGGCTCTATGGCCTACTCTTATACAGAATTCGCACTGTCATAGGATCTTTTACGTACACGTCAATGTATACACGTGACCACAAATGACAAGGCAGCTGTCCTTGTCAGGCCCTCCGTCCTGCACCATTTGCTAAACAACATCGGAAAATGAACTTTCTCGGCCAAAGCGACCTCCATGCTAGCGACCCAGCGTCTTACTCACTTAATCACCGTGACTCCCTGACCGACAAAAAACCGATGAAAGATGTATGACTAAGTAGGACAGGGTTACACCTGGTCAAAGACGTATGCATAGTTTTTATTTTTGGTGATGTTAAATTATCACAAGACATGATGTCATTTTAGACACGTAAAAGACATATTATAGCTCCTTTAGTAAATCTTATATATCCGGTTTTATTTGAAAGGGCTATTGTGAGTCATCATATAAATTTCCTCACTCGAGGACAAATTATCAAGCGTGACCTAATTCAGTTGATATATTTATGTTAATGCCGCCCTGCCGTGCACACAAATTGATACATCGGGGTGCATTATAATTCATTTTTACAGAAAACATCTGTTCGCGTCCGTAAAGGCCTACGCATACCAATAGTTTATCGCTGAACGTCCAACGTCTGGTCGATAACAATCTATCCGTCAGAACCAGTAGCACAGAAACCAGCTATTTTCCATCACAGATGTTTCTTTGACATGTCTTAATCTAAAAGTTCATATTATGGGTACGGTAATAGTCAAACCTGGACACAAAACACCTATCAAAGAATATTTCAAGGACACATTATCACGCATGTACAAGCCAGGACATAAGGCACATGTCTCACACAAATTGCGCCGACATAAGGCGCTATTTATTGGAATGGTCCAATTTAATTCATATTTATAATGTCGAGTTTGTAAGACTGTGGATAATATTGAGTTAGAGCTTTAGGTCATTTAATTATCGTGTTTTCGATTCAAAGTTTATATTAATGACAAAATACCCCAATTTATTTTTTTATTTTTTTTTTTTTTCGTTTCGGAAAAAAAGAATGGGAGATGCTAAATGTAGGGCGATTGGGGATGTTCGGGAATATCCGGAGTCCACAATGGTCGCTTTTTATATAAGAGTATTGGAGAGAATACTAACCCCAACCCTTTTTAGAAACTGATCTTGGATCTAATTTACTCCTTATAAAAGGACTAGGGTTAGGATTTAATTCAGTATTCCCCAAAATATCCATTTATGTAAAGCGGTCATTATGGATTCGACAAATTCGCGAACCTCCCTAAACCAGCCCACAATTCGCATCTCCCTGATTGATTCCCGAGTGACTTTAAATACTCCCTTGATGGGACAGTATGACTGTAAATATATAGCATGTGTGGGAACACCACACTACACATCTCGCTATACACTGTAATTACATGAGATAATACATGAGCTATAAAGGCAGGTCATAAGAGACGTTGAGACTTGTTGTTTCACCCCACGCTTACTTTATAAAGGTCTGGTATATTCGAGACTATATAGCCGTATCGTGTAATTTGTTGTGTTTAGTGTATGTAGTGTGTATGTATATATATAATATATGTATTTATGTGTATGATATATCAATGTTGCTGTTTATATACCCACTCCTTCTGTTATATACTGCCTCAGATACAGGTAAATATTCTTTAATGTGTAATAGTCCCGATATAATCTAGTGTACTGAGTACGGTGGTTTTAACCCAACTAAATAACCTGACCTAGCAGTAGATATATACAGTCAATGGTATAATTTAGTTAGTTATATGCAGAGCTATAACCCAAATAACTCAACCCACACAGTCAGTTCATATCAAGTCCTTAACAATATATTCTAAATTTCTCATGACTAAATTAACTATTTATATTTTAGTTAGAAATTCCACAATACGCCCGCGTGTACAATTACATACAATACTGTCAGGGTTTGTTTTGTAATTTTTGTTGTCAAACCGAAACTACTACTTCCGTGTGTAAAAACGGTAATAATCTCCATATAATGCTCGTGATAATTTTCTACATTCAAACAGCATGTTTTGTGGGGTGTCTCATCCCAGAGGGGCGTGCATAATGCCGAGATCATGGGAACCCATAATATAGTGCTTGTGAGATTGGTTAGGCGCCCGTAAATGAATTGTGCGTCCAAAACGGCTTGATAATCCTCAAAAATGAAACGATATGATTTATGGGGGAGCCCATCCAGGAGGGGCGCCCATGATATAATTCTAGTGCCCACGAATGAATTGGGCGCCCAAAACGACTTGGTCTGTAGGGTGCCTTATCCCGGAGAACCGCCCATAATGAAATGAATGGTGGGACGCCTTAAAGCTCCAATAGCATTTTTTTAAGTTATATTTTTAAAATGTATTAAAATAAAGCCCAAAAATAGATTGAACCTATAAACAGTCCTACCTTGTTAAAGAATAATCCTAGTTAATCCTATAATTCAGTACTGCCAGTTGAGAAATTGGCAAAAATATCATTTTCAACTTCAAATTCAAACGTTTGAAGATGGCCGTCCATGGAGAGGAATGGGAAAACAAGGGAGGTAATTGAGTAACTATTTCCTTAATCACCCTGTGTCACCCTTTATAATGCCCCAAAAATTTTGCCCAGGACCGTATAATAGTGAGTTGACAACTCTTTGAGCCAAAGACATAGACATAATTATGTTTTGACTTTCTTAGAAAATGTGAAATTGGAACTTTAAAATGTTGGGCCGCAAATAGTACATAATGATGAATCAGATTTGTTGGGCGCCCACAACTTTTTCAATGGGGCTTATAAAACGACATGATTTGTGAGGTGTCTCTTCCCAGGGACGTGGAATATAAATGATTGATTGGAATTCGACTCGGCTATCTAAGCTTTATCAGACCACCTACTGTCTCAGGGACAGGAATAGCAAGAAAACGCATTTGATGTCGTCAAATTGTCCCACTAGACGTCTGTCTGTAAGGCTAAACCGAATCCCCGTACGCCTATGGAGAGCATAAACTATCCCGCGGTGTAGGTACATCGGCGCCCCAAGAAGCCCCATCGGCGCCCCCGGAAGTCTTTGCCCCCTAACAATTTTGGACTAGCTACGGGCTATTGTTGACCAGAATCTCTGGATGTAATTTGTATATTTATCAGGTCAAATAATTATTTTTAACTATTTTATGGCAATCCTCATCGCGACCCCAATCGAAAACCTGACCCAACCCATCGCCAGTTGCCGTAATGACAAAGTAATTCATGTGTGTTGGCGGGTATTTATTATGTGAAACTATTATACGATATGTACTTCCTTATAGTCATCATGAAGGAAACAAATACTTTTTAAAAAACTCGACCCAGTTTTAAGTTATTTGCATAATCCACTACCTAATGTTGAACGTTAAGAGAGAGTTTAACTTCCAAACATAATATTTTATGTGTGTTAATTTGTAGTGTATGGGTTCAATTTATGAACACCATTGTCTATGGTTACATAGTATATCGTTAGCTAATATATTTTTTAATAAATCTTCTTAAAGTTCCAATAGCATATTTTTAAGTTATATTTTTAAAATGTATTAAAATAAAGCCCTAAAATAGATTGTACCTATAACCAGTCCTACCTTGTTAAAGAATAATCCTATTAATCCTATAATTCACTATTGCCAGTTGAGAAATTGGCAAAAATATCATTTTCAACTTCAAATTCAAACGTTTGAAGATGGCCGTCCATGGAGAGGACTGGGAAAACAAGGGAGGTAATTGACTTACTATTTCCTCAATCAGAATGTGTCAAGCCATTTTAACGCCTGTGAAATTTTGCCCATGATCGTATAATAGTGAGTTGACAACCTTTTGAGCAAAAGACATAGAAATAATTATGTTTTGACTTTCTTAGAAAATATGAAATTGGAACTTTAAGAGGAGTAAACCTTAAGGATACGATATGTTTTCTGGTCATTATTAAGAGTTACTATCTAAAAGAAAACTTTTATAATACACCTTCTTCCTTTGTTAATATCCCCATGGACATTTACTTTTAAACTCCCGATTGTCTTCCCCAACATTCCGATAAATGAGCTATATATATATATATAATATATCCGGAAATATCTATATAGACATATGAAATTTCTAGAAAGAAAAAGCTAATATCATCTTAGCTAGCGCTTTCACCCACTACAGGGATCGCCAGGCTTTTAATAATGAGATAGTATACAATTACATGACGTCATGGCGTTATAAACACATTATGTACATGACAATAATAATATAAAATATGAATATTTTACAATATCAAAATACCATATAAAATTATGAAGCATTTAATTTAGGGTGATACTTGTTAATAAAATGCTGTTCTTTATATTCTAGCAAATTATTATCCGACCAGTTGAGTTTATATAAGAAGAATACCCTTTATATCCCCTTTCCACATGTATCTAAGTGCTCACTTAAAGAAATCATCCTATTTTTGGGAATAGCAATGTGGGATCTGTGTAGGTTCATCCTTATGTTTAGTTGTGATTCAGTTTTGCCGATATATTCTTCATTACAACCTGGACATATTATCAAATATATAACATTATTACTAATAATATATTTCAGTTTTTATTTCGCTATTGTATTACTTGATACTATAACTGTGACATCTAAAAAGTTTAAAGATATGTTACTGTTTTCAATGGTGAAGCAAATATTTTCATCTAGCTGGTTAAGCGTTCTATGTTTTTTATGGATTACTTCCTGAGCTGCTTTTAGGATTCTCAATCTCGTGGGTTTCCTCCGGGCACCCCGGTTTCCCCCCAATGCTAAAGACCCCTACGCGCAAGCGAATTATTGAAATAAAATTAAACCATATGTTAGTCCCGAAATGACATAGTTTGTGTTGAATGGACGTTAAACCCCATTTCTCTCCCTCTCTCTCTTACTTTTAGGCTTAGAAAACAGTCGTCTAGGAATCTTTTCCATGCTTTTTTTAATGTATATATACATCATGGTTCGAAATTCTTTTGATATTTGGTTGTACCAATTGTTTTCTACATAACCCAAAGCTAATGTAGCGTACGTAGGGATTATCTTGCTACCCATTGAGAAGATATAAATTTCCATCAAAGTAAAATACATTATTGGGCATTATGATATCAATAGATTTTATAATAAAATAAAGAAATTAAATGCTTCGTAATTGTATATGGTATTTTGATATTGTAAAAAATTCATATTTTATATTATTATTGTCATGTACATAATGTATTTATAACGCCATGACGTCATGTAATTGTATACTATCTCATTATTAAAAGCCTGACGATACCCGTAGTGGGTAAAAGCGCTAGCTAAGATGAAATTAGTTTTTTCTTTCTAGAAACTTAATTTTTCTATATACTTTTACCTGAGAGTAGAATCTTTTATTTATTATATGTATATAAAAATTAAAAGCATGACGATCCCCGTAGTGGGTGAAAGCGCTAGCTAAAATGAAATTGTTTTTTTTTTCTTTCTAGAAACTTCATTAATATATATATAATAAAAGTGTTGTTGTCGCCTGTTTTATGCATTATACACATTTTTATTATTATGTTCTTGTCATTTGAATTGTGCATCAACCACTTTAAAGTACTTCAGCATTTTCTTGTGCGACATATATTTCTTTGTTCATCACAAATAACACGTGTACTTATTTTAAAATATTTACTGTGTCTTAAAAATTTGGTATCAGGATCCATATTTTCACGGTAATATAACAATATCAAAATTGATTGAAATAGACCGAAACTGAATAATAACTTGTGTTTTTAATTTCGATCGTTATGGATAATATTTAGTTAAATGTTTATCTCCTTTAATAATATCCAATATACACGAGTTTTTAATGTTATATTTATGTATCATTAAAACATACCATTGACATTATAATCGTGTTTCCTTGCTTCCCTGGTTATTTTCAAAACAAGTTTATCTAGATAAATTGGAAACTCTCGGTCATAGTCGACCTTAATTAAAATATGTTTTATATGTATAATTAATATGTAATGACACAGGGAGATTTAGGTCATGTCCAAAATGGTGATCTCGATAACTGAATGTACTAATACTATCAACCGGGACAGGTAGCAATATACTAATCAACTTGAATTTTCATAAGTACGAAACCATTTTTCAAGTAAGTATAGAAAACTTTTTTTCCAGAAATGTTCAAGAACACCTCCACACACTGTTGTTATGTTTGAGTAAATTTAATTGAACTTTGGGATTAGATATTACCATCATAACAATTACACCGGCATGTTTTAGGTTTGTACTTTTTTTCATTCCAGTTTTATGCTGTGATTTTATTGACACAGAGATACTACAACAAAATGAACATGTTGAATTGACTTTTAAATTGGATAACGTGGCTGACGAGGGCGGTCTTTATGAAATAAAGAAACCTGGTGATAGTGTTCTATACATCGGTTTGCCTGGCCAGTTTAAACTTTCAACGGGGTCAACAAATCAAAAAAATAGAACTAATGTAACGGTCAACAATATAACGTTATTTACATTTCAACTAGAGAATGTGACGTCACAAGATGCTGGTGTATATTGTTGTACATCTGGTGGATTTAACGTAACTGGTTGTGGTGTGAAACTCATAGTTACAGGTAAATGTTATTGTAGATAATTACCATAGTTACATGTAAATAATGTTGTTACTGTAGAATACATAGAACGGAGGGTTTTACATGGCCATATGGGTTAGAACGCGGCAAATAATGTTGAAACTATGTAAAAAATGTACAGTAGTTTTATTAAAGATAACGATGTAAATATTGTAACGTTATTTCTTTTCATCCTATTTTCATAGTTTGCACTTTCGGTGCCAGGATATTTCCATCGTTTTTATGAACCATTTTGTTTATACGTTCAGTGAACAAGGGTTAGGTTATAACAATCTGTTAATTATAATCTTTAAGTGGCATTTAGCGATCGGTATACACATTAACAGAACACAGTTTTTATGGGTTACAATCACTAGTTTTATTCTAAAAGCACGACGTTTCGACAAGTATCCTCTTATCGTTATCAAGCACAATGACATTTAGTAAACTTGAGATCAATATATACAAAATTCATAGTGAAACCATAAACATGGATTAAAATAACAGTACCAAAAGGGGGATCTAAGAAGTAAAGGATATTTAACAACAACAACAAGGTAATTAACTGATTAAATAAACTCTGGGGTTGAGTAGGGGGTTGTTGACTAGTATGAGGCCCTTCAAAGGGTACCTTGAACAGACCGGTTAAAGCTGATGAGGCACAGAAAGTGAGGCCATATAATTAACTTATTAGATAAACTCTAGTGTTGAGTAGGGGGTTATTGACTATTTTGAGGCCCTTCAAAGGATGCCGTGAATAAACCTGTAGGCTGATGAGGCCATTATGGTGAGGCCATATACATGAAATAGGTAGATATGGTTTTATAACAACAGATATGACAATACACAGATAATTGAAAGGTTAGGGAGAATCTATAATAGCGAAGATTTAACAATGAAAGGGGGGGGGGGAATGCAACCAAGGGTGCTAAATTGACATAGTTAAATTTTATTATGCATATTAATAACATCATCAAATGCCCTGGGGATGTAAAGCCCTAAGTCCCTATTAAGTTGAGGTGAATGTCTTCTGATGTTAATAGCTTCAAGGATCTTTCTAGTTTTCTTGTTCTGTTGATTGGCGGTGAGTATTTGGACATCATTCCATTTAACTTGATGTTGTGGGTGGTTCTGTAGATGTTCTGCTATGGCTGAATTATTAGTGACTGCTTTGGATCTATGTTCTGTTATTCTTTTATCAATTGGACGTTTCGTTTCTCCAATATAAGAGGCATCACAGGAGCAAACCACATGATATACAACTCCTTTGGGTTGAATCGGGACAATTGGTAGCAGCTTACCATTGGCTTTGAGTATTTGTTGAGGGTGGTGGGGACGGAGAATGTGGTATCGATGTTGGCTTTCTTTAGTAGATTGCTCACTTTGTATGCCAGATTGCCATAAAAGGGCAAGGTTATTCTGATAGGGGATTTTTCGGGTTTTTGATGGTGTGTCCTGTTGGTTTTTATCGTTTCATTGATCTGCTTATTCACTAGTAAGGGGGGATAATTATTCAGGTTACAAAACACATGGCGTAAATGGTCCAGTTCTTCCTGCAGGAATTCGGGTTCACAAATGGTAATTGCTCTGCGTGCTAGGGTGGATATAAGAGCTCTTTTGATATAATGGGGATGACTGGAGTTATAATTAATATATTGATCTGCGTGGGTTGGTTTGCGGTATATTTTAGTTTTCAGTTGATTATTCACTTTTTTAACTTGAACATCTAAGAACGGTAGTGTCTCATCTTTTTCTGTTTCAATAGTAAATTTAATTTTGGGGTGCTGTTTGTTCAGGTGTTCTAATAGGGACATTGGGTCATCATTTTCATCAAGGACTACAAATGTATCATCAACTTTGCGAAGCCAAAGGATTGGAGTAATTGGAGAGTTTGTAAGCGCACACTTTTCAAATTCTGTCATGTAAATTTCAGAGATTAAGGGTGATAGGGGACTTCCCATAGGCAAACCATCAACTTGCTTGTATATATCGTCACCCCATGTGAAGAATGTAGAGTCTATACACATACTAACCAATTCCAGGATGCTGTCGGTTGATAACTAAAACTAAAATATACCGCAAACCAACCCACACAGATCAATATATTAATTATAACTCCAGTCATCCCCATTATATCAAAAGAGCTCTTATATCCACCCTAGCACGCAGAGCAATTACCATTTGTGAACCCGAATTCCTGCAGGAAGAACTGGACCATTTACGCCATGTGTTTTGTAACCTGAATAATTATCCCCCCTTACTAGTGAATAAGCAGATCAATGAAACGATAAAAACCAACAGGACACACCATCAAAAACCCGAAAAATCCCCTATCAGAATAACCTTGCCCTTTTATGGCAATCTGACATACAAAGTGAGCAATCTACTAAAGAAAGCCAACATCGATACCACATTCTCCGTCCCCACCACCCTCAAACAAATACTCAAAGCCAATGGTAAGCTGCTACCAATTGTCCCGATTCAACCCAAAGGAGTTGTATATCAAGTGGTTTGCTCCTGTGATGCCTCTTATATTGGAGAAACGAAACGTCCAATTGATAAAAGAATAACAGAACATAGATCCAAAGCAGTCACTAATAATTCAGCCATAGCAGAACATCTACAGAACCACCCACAACATCAAGTTAAATGGAATGATGTCCAAATACTCACCGCCAATCAACAGAACAAGAAAACTAGAAAGATCCTTGAAGCTATTAACATCAGAAGACACTCACCTCAACTTAATAGGGACTTAGGGCTTTACATCCCCAGGGCATATGATGATGTTATTAATATGCATAATAAAATTTAACTATGTCAATTTAGCACCCTTGGTTGCATTCCCCCCCCTTTCATTGTTAAATCTTCGCTATTATAGATTCTCCCTAACCTTTCAATTATCTGTGTATTGTCATATCTGTTGTTATAAAACCATATCTACCTATTTCATGTATATGGCCTCACCATAATGGCCTCATCAGCCTACAGGTTTATTCACGGCATCCTTTGAAGGGCCTCAAAATAGTCAATAACCCCCTACTCAACACTAGAGTTTATCTAATAAGTTAATTATATGGCCTCACTTTCTGTGCCTCATCAGCTTTAACCGGTCTGTTCAAGGTACCCTTTGAAGGGCCTCATACTAGTCAACAACCCCCTACTCAACCCCAGAGTTTATTTAATCAGTTAATTACCTTGTTGTTGTTGTTAAATATCCTTTACTTCTTAGATCCCCCTTTTGGTACTGTTATTTTAATCCATGTTTATGGTTTCACTATGAATTTTGTATATATTGATCTCAAGTTTACTAAATGTCATTGTGCTTGATAACGATAAGAGGATACTTGTCGAAACGTCGTGCTTTTAGAATAAAACTAGTGATTGTAACCCATAAAAACTGTGTTCTGTTAATTATTTCAATATATAGAGATTTCATTCAATTCACCACATTTAACATTATCAGACATGCCTTCATAATATGAATTCCAGTACCGGGTCGAGTTGTACACGTCCAAGATATTCGTTAAACTGAACAAGGTGCCATGTATACTGTTTTGATAAAATATAAATAAAGTAATAATGGTTAATCATATGTACATATTTATAAAAAGCTCCGGTATTTACGTTAATATTTTTGAATTATCAGATCTATAAATGAACAATCTGGATTGCTAAGTATAGGATAAAAAGTTATGGGGATTTATTACAGATAAACCAAATATAAGATTATCTCCTGAACAACCAGTTCTACGACAAATGAATGGTGCATTATTAGGGGAGATAACTATGACGTGTAACGTTACATCTACAACCAAACCAGCTGATCATAATTTACCTATGATATATAGATGGTTTAAACATGGTATATATTATGGTAATGGTAGAATACTACAAGATAGAGTTGTTAATATAACTGATATAGGTGATGATATAATCTGTATAGCTACAGATGATCCTGTTTGTAAAACAAGTTTACAAGATACTAAATTCGAAAGAGGTACGATGTTTTATTTTTGCAAAGTAGTTCAGCATTGTGCCTTCATCATTTTGGAAAGGCCTTGAGACAGTTTAACATTTTTTTTTATCAGCTACAGATGATCCACATTGTAAAAAAACGTTTAAAAGATTTATCAAAATGTTCCACATTGATCACAGGCAAGCTCATTTCTATAGTTTTTTTATTTTATACACCCAAGTGGAAATGTGACTGTATATTTTCATCACCTCCGTCGGTTCGTCATCCGCAATTTATTGTTAACATTAGTGTTGTGGACATGATGTATCGTTATCTGGCAACCTATCTTATTATGGTCTCTATGACCGTTACTTGTCGGGACATGTAACTATACACGACCTGGTCACCATGGCGTTTATAAAAGGAGACATGTCGGTAGTAACTGCCGTTGTCGTGTTCCCATGCATTCTTCATCCGCTTTAACTCAATATAATTAGACATTCTGTTTCAGATATCTCATTTCTACATTGCATGGTCAATGTCACATTTACAAGTTCATCTATTTTGTTTTGTAGCATTACCAATTTTACAAACGTATGGAACGTTACCTTAATTACACGATACTTCTTAGATACATCGTGTACACAATTAAATTATTCAAATATTGAGGATACTCCATTGTTTCCTCCATATTGGCATGGTTTCTAAACAATATTTTACCTGTATAGATCCCACCGTTGACATAATTTTTATATAAATACGGAGTATATTACACCATGTCCTCCATAATACCATGGTTTCTAAACAATACTTTACCTATATATACTCCATCGTGAACACAATTTTTCTTCAATTACTGATTATGCTATAGAGTTTCCGGCATATATCAGAGTCATTCGAAATATTTCGCTTTTCAATGTGTATATTTTTGTTTTGTTTTAGTTGTTAAGGGTGAAAGATGTGAAGATGTTCTAGGTATCTCAAATAAATTTATTCTTCGTCCCGAATGTGAGTAGACACATTTTAACAATCTGTCTGTCTTGAATTAATTAATTTGCTATATTGGTCACATATTGTAAATATGAGTCATTGGGTGGCCCGATTCCCAAATACGCAGGGGGAATAACCCGCCAAAGATTCATGGCTTAAGATTGTCGCTTGTTGTCGCCCAATCCCTTTTGGCTAGTCCGTGCGTCTATAATTAGGGTTAGGTAATACTAATAGTGTACTGCAACAGACATCAAAATATAAATGGAGGTAAAGTTCGTTATTTGGTCCTGGTCACGGGGTAATGATGGAACTTGGAAATTTACCTATTATTACTATCAGACATTGAGGTTTTGTGTCTTGGAAAAACATATATTACAGATGGCCCACATGGTACAACATTAAACTATGCTGATAAAACAATATAATTATATTGGAATGGATGCTATAATATTAATCTGCGATGATCAATCATTATAATTTTATTACAGATGGACCATATGATACAACATTAACCTATGGTAGTACAACTCTAAAACCCGGTTATGAAATACAGAAACGTATAGGAGAAGCATTATTAGTTAATTGTATGAGTGATTGTAACCCAGCATGTAATATCAGTTGGTATAAAGATGGGAAGATGTTGAGTTATAATTCACAACTTCATCTACCAGTTCTACAAGAATCAAATGATGGTGTTTATACATGTACAGTATATAATATACATGCCACCACAAATATCTCTTTTACTCTAGATCTCAAATGTGAGTAATTAATTATTGAACCTTTTTAAAATTTTCAAATATTCATTCAAATCAAGACGGTGCTATCTAACATGGAATATTAATAAACTCGTCAGAACTATTATAAAACATAGAGCTCTGTCCCGACTGGCCGCCATTTCGTAAGGTGGTGGTACTTCGTTTTACATATTTCGTATACACAACGACTAAATAAACATTTTCGATGTTACTGAATATAAGAAGAAAGGGCACGTCTCAAACTTCTCGAAGTATACTTTTAAGTTAAAATGATTTTTGACATTGAATATCTAGTGAAATGTTGTAATGATGTCCAGAATGACGAATGATGAAGGAAAAGTGACCTGCTATGGGATATAAGGTAGAATGTTCCCATTTCCATAGTTAATTGTCCACTTTTTATTGACAGATGCTCCAGAAGAAATAGTTAGTCAAGGTGTTGATCGTGTTGGGGTAGGGGGACTCGTCACTATAACCAAAATAATAGATGCATATCCAGGTCCAGCAATTGTACAGAGTTCTGTTGTTATGCCATCTGGAACTGACAGAGGCCATATCAGTTTTAATCTGATAAATACAACCACAGCCCACCAATATAAAGTAAAACTAAGAGTTGATATTAATAGTACAGGTTATATGGGGAAGTATTGTATTGATGTTCAGAACGAAGAAGGAACACTGAAATTATGCTATGATTTAGAGGGTAGGTATAAATTTGGCTAAATGTTATAATAATATTATCAATTGCATAAGGTTTAGTTCGTATAATACAAAAATCGACTAATTTCACTGAGACTTAAAAAATAATGTATTCATGTATTGCTCAATTTGTGTTATAAATGGGTTTATCAATGATTCTGTTTTAGTCGATGGTAATACGGCCGTTGATGATGATATAAATAAAGGTGACACTAGCGGAATTATAGGTGGAGTGGTATCGGTTATAATTATAGCAGTAGTTGTGGTGATTGCTGTGGTACTCTTCAAACGATACAAGTTGATCCGTAAGTTTGACTTTAATGTATAGCTTTCAGGTAAAACTCGGGTTATTTTATACTCTACATGTTGGACCTGAATTTTACAATCATGAGGAATGTTGAATGCTTCATTCTGTGGCATCGCTATATTTGACCTATTTCAGGTTCTGTATATGTATAAAATAACCAGTGGAACCTGGATGAAACAGTTTCAGTGTCCGACAGTAGCAATCTTGTAATCCGTAGGTTTCAGTTAGATCAGTTATTTGTTGATTAACGAAAGCGATAGGGTCATCATAAAGATCAAACAGTATGATTTGTTGAAGAGTCGCTATTGTTGCATTACTTCAAGCTTAAAGTAACTGTAACCATAAAGGACTCAACAACACAGACATTTGATATTGTAAAGAAGCATCAAGCACACTAATCGCACGGAGAGTTGGGTTTACTAAAATGAAAATATTTTTTTTTATCTAGGAATACTTACGAGGAAAGGAAATGGCTTACCATTATTATCAGAGATCAACCCGTCACCCAAACAACAGATTAATAGAGGCATGCATGCGGTATGTAAATATAATGTTAGCGCTACTAGATACTAATATAGGCAAAAGTCAACCAATCCGTAAAAGCTACAGAAAACATTTAGAGTGGATTATATTAGAATATGAATAAATCAAACTTAATGTTTTCTTGGAGATTTTTCAACAATTTGCAGTCCCGTAGCCTACTTGTGGTAGAATTATGAAGCATAAACTGGCGCAATGCACTTGGTATAATACTCTTATGCCATGGTTCTGTCCATGTTGTTCTTTGGGGCGACGCTCTCCACAAAGCATCTCGAATGATCTTTCAATGCGAGTACGATCGTGGTCCTTTCTTTGAGCGTACCACACTGATCAGCAGTGAATATTCGCTAGGCCGCTACAGTCACTGATAAGGATGACATCGACGCTACTTAATTAGTCCCCCATATCAACTTTTTTTCTTTCGACAAATTAAATTTTAAAATATTGTTTGTATGTATAAGAAAAATAAGTAAAGACGTTTGAAGTATTTGTAGTTTAAAAGTATTTCCTATTTAGTGTAAATGGGTATTAAAATGAGTAAAAGGCATCATTTTGCCCGGATCAGTTACTGAGCCAATGATTCCCGTGTCATTGCACGTGTTGAAGGCAGTCATCTGTGACAGAGATAATTTGTAAGTAATTCTCTGTGAAACAGACTGAGATCGTACCAGTTATTATTTTTGCCAGTGTTATAATGTCGTGTTGTTTTATTTATAGAATGTGGAGAATCTGATTTATGCTGACTTAAATTTAACAGAGCCAGAGCGTAGCACCATTCGTGGCAACCAAAATGATAGAGTTGTATATGAGGATATAGATTTTACGAAGAAAGCTCCGCCTTATGTACCATCTATTGAAAAGGATTCTGATGACGATGATTAAATCTAAATCTTTACAACGTGCGATACACCATTTTATTCTGTGGGTATGTTGAATAATGGATTTATCTCCCTTGCGGCAATACAAATCAAGCGTAACCAATGGTGAAACGCAAATTTCAGCCGACGAATTCGATAAAGTCAAGTGACGACGTCAGTTGTGCAATTGTGTTTTCCGGAAATCTTAGTATATTGGAAAATCATCATAGAGTCCTATCGCAAAATTCACAGAACAGCAATAGTGTCGACTTGCAGGCAGAATGATAACTCCGCAAGTGTGTGTATAAGCATTTCTGTCTTACGTTTGTTCATAGAAATATATACTGACGGGAATGTCCACCGTATGACGTCATCGCGTTATGTCGTGGGACGGCTGCGTATGATGCCGTTTTGCATTCGCTACTTCCGGTTACTGTCGAGATGCCGGAAAGCAAATGTGTTTTCGGTGGATGCTTCGCTTAACACACGAGAAACTGTGGTCTCTCTTTTCATCGACTGCTGATAAAAGACCCAGAGTAGATGTCACAACTGTTGAACAATAATGAAATTAAAATCAAGTAAGGAGGACCCAGCAGGCTCACTATTTCAGTATTTGTTTAGTGAAGTACCGGTAAGTTGAGTCTTTATAACTACGAACTACGACAATTGTGGGCCTAAACGTAAACAAAAATGCAATCTACTCGGGGTACGTTAAAATCGGAGTATTTTTTATAAATATATATTTATTTTTAATTTCTAAACTACCGGTATTCTAATTTAAATAATTCGTGGAAATAAAAACGAAACAGAATCGGAGATCTCATTTTAAATTTAGTATAAGACTGGCTGGACACTACACCTAGTAATATAGATATAGTATTCTGTCTACTCTATTTCTAGTGTCGGTGGCTAGCATGTAATTTGTGATACTATAGGCAGTGTAACGAGATACATTACTGTATGTATGTATTTTTTAAAAATGTTATTTAGTCATGAATTAATAACAACGTCCCATCTTCATTAGCCCAGCTGAACAGTAGGCATATAGAAATATATAGTGAGGTATTCATTAATGCATCATGTGGGTAAACCTATATGCAAACATAACAAAAATGTAAAAAAATAATCAGACCTCGATTCAAGTGACCTGTTTGGAAAAAATGAACATATATACCGGTATATTAATACATATATATATTATTCTAAATAAACAAAATTGATCTTCGCATTCTCCCTGAAAAATTTCTTAATCAGAGGTGAGAAATGATTTATGAAAGGTATGCAGGAAGCATTCTCGGTATCCTTCCATTCTACTCGACTAACCTTCTTGGTATATTCACAGGGTTTTCACGAATTCATATCATGTGTTCTTCGTTGTAGCTTGATTCTACGCACCAATCATAAAACCGTTTACAATTTGATCATATGAGTTGACTTAGAGGTTAGTGGGGTTAAACGGAACGATATACCACATAAAGAACCAAGAATGAGGGTAAGGATTAATCGAGCTAGTTTTGTTTTCTTGTGTCATCTATTCTTCACCGCCAGTTGGTCTGAGGGCCAGAGTTACCCAGTCATTCCCTAAGCAGGATTTATTAATTAAGTGGAATTTTGTTTTTGAATGTGATTTCTTTGTGAGAAGATTAACATGGTAATCGTAATGATGAAGACATAAAATATTAGATTGATGTCACTGAAAGAATGGATTAATATGTAAATTGAGACCTTGTTTGGGTAGAATTAAAAGGGACGTCAAGTGAATAATTCTGGTTGAAGGAAGCCTTAAAAAAAACTTTTTACGGTCTTGTGCCAATTCCAACTACCTGAACTGTGATGTGATACATGTACTTTCTTGGCATGAAGTTTGATTTCCATCTGTAATTTATGCATAACTCATGTAAAAAATGTTTTTAGACACAGAAATCCCTAAATAAACACTATAGGCCTATTTTGTTCAAACATACTAATATAATGTACATGTATATTTTTTTTATTTTCAGACCACCAATACAGTCGCCATTTATTTACTTTGAAGAGCTTTATTTTGATGTCTACAGGGAGTTTTAAACCAATAATTTCTAACATGGAAAACTGACAATAAAATATTAGGCTTAAATAACTAGTGATTTATTCATTGCTAAATCCTAATTTTACAATAGTTATTTGCATTGAACGAAAAGCAGGCTTGTTATGTGATTGCCTAAATGACTTTAAAACACATCTTGTGAAGAATTGGAATACACTTACGGTAGCTCAGAACTGTACATCAACCACTTTAGTTATAAATTTCCAATAAATATATTGAATGAAGTCAATGGATTTTTGTGAATTATTTCTGTAACTGAATATTTGGGCGAATATTCTAGGTATACATTAGTGCTGGGTATATTACCACTGCAGTAAGGATACGATACATATAGCGGTTTATTAGGATTCATATCTCAGACTTAAGCATTCTCAGACTTAAAGCTACGTGTAGAATTTCATATTTTCTAAGAAAGTCAAAACATAATTATTTCTATGTCTTTTGCTCAAAAGGTTGTCAACTCACTATTATACGATCATAGGCATTATTTCCCATACTTAAACTTCATTCACACGGGAAATAATAATAATTACCTCCCATGTTTTTCTATTTCCCCGATGTAACAGCTATCTTCAAACGTTTGAATTTGAAGTTGAAAATGATATTTTTGCCAATTTCTCAACTGGCAATAGTGAATTATAGGATTATTCTTTAACAGGGTAGGACTATTGTTTATAGATACCATCTATTTTAAGGCTTTATTTTAATAAACTTTTAAAATATAACTTAAAAATATGAAATTCTCGCTTTAAGTTAAGAATTTTGTCAAAATTGTTCGCCTGATTTTAACTAAAATAATATATTCCTTTATAAAACTTTTGTTGTTTTAATGTTTCTGGGTTAAAGATATTTCTCATAAACAATCTTCAAAAGTTGAGTAAATTCTTAAATCTGAGAATGCTTTGTGAACTCGGGGCCAGGTCAATATTTAATAAATGGGACAAATGAATAATTAATATTGTTAGTCCCGATAATGTTGAAGAAATAAAACTGTTTTGTATCATGATATTGATATGGATCCAAATACGAACCTACTAATAATGTGTGAAGTGGATAATTAAGAGTGATAAATTCTTGATTAAAGTGACAAAATAATATAGAAAAAGAATCGCAATCCATTGATTCAACCTCTAGCGATTCAATATGCGGGTCATGAGAAAATGAATTATGATACATTGATACTACAATATATCGTACCTGCACTAGTATGCATGTAGCGACTATTATCTTTATTATGAATTCTCTTTCCAGAAAGGAAATGAAATGGGGTTTAAAGTTTTACTGTTCTGCTCCTAAAATGGGCTAATGAAGACAGGCATATGCCATACAGTGTACTATGAGGGAAATTTTGCCTGGGCAGCGGCCCTACGGCTTACTCTTATGTCAAATTCCAACTGCCAAGGGATATTTTACGTGCACGCCAATGTGTACACAGGATCTTGGTTTTTCGTCCCATCCGAACGACTAGACAGCTGTACATGTCAAGCCCTCCGTCCTGATTCACTGACAAGGAGAAACCACTTCGGAAAATCTGGAGTAACTTTCTCGACCAATGCAGAGATAGAACACCCGACCTCAAGCCTAGCGAGCCAGCGTCTTACCCACTTAGCCACCGTGGTTCCCTGAATTATCTTCACTCAATAAATTAAACCTGATATTTGTGTAGAGTCAATTTCTATTCAACTGATAATATACACAGCTCTCATATGTACATGTAAGCTACAAAATTTATCAAGTTTGATTTGAATTTTGTAGCATTAACTTCATTAAGCCATTACACACAGATCATTTTACAAAGTATTTTTTTATTATAGATTAGTTCACTATTGGCATTGCCATTATAAAAATAATAATGTCTTTGGATTTTGTGGATCTCTTGTATCAAATGTAAATCCACATATAAGCGTTCAAATCCACAATTTTTCATATTTCAAATTTGATCTCCATTACGAATTATTTTGTACCGACAAATGTTCTTGGTGCCAATCTAAACTTAATCTTGAGATCTGTTTGCTTGTTGCTTCCACAATATTTACAATGTAACCTGGAATGTAGAAATTTGAAATGAACTAAAATTCTAAATATTTTCCTGGACAGCAACACACCATTGCATACACTTAATTTTGAATGCCAAATGTCAAAGGTTCTTTTATGTGCATGCATACAGGCCCTCGGTTTTTGATACAATCAGAACAACTGAACATTGTTCCTGGCCAGGCCCTCCCTCCTGCACCGCACACAAAATGGGAGATCAGGAAATTGTCTCGAGAAACACTGGAATCCTGCTGAATTTTCTTTGCCAACACTGGGATGGAACCCACGACCTCCATATCAGCGAGACAGCATCTTACTCACTGTGCCACTTTGTCTCCCAATGTAGTAAATAAATACAATATCTTGTGCCCATTTCTTTTTTTATATATCTAATTACAGTTCTTAAGAAATGGGTAGGCCTATATCTTGCCTGGTATCTATTGAGAACTGATCAACTATTTTTTTTTTTTAGAAATATGAAGGCATGTATCACAAGGACTAGTATTAATTACATTTTACAAGTTTTAATAAAAATGCGCTGATAGAATTTTGCGGCCATATCATGACTTTTTTTTGACAGCTGATCAGTTTTTAGAAATAGGTAGGCATATAACACAAAGCCTAGTAGGCCTATATTATTTTATGATTACAAAAATGCAATGCTTATGAATGATGCAGAACTGTACTATCAATAGGCCTAGTATTAATTTTTATTTTTCACATAATGCAGAGAGATATATTCTGCATGACTTTTTTTTAAAGCAATATGTAGACATCTTAGGCCTAGTATTAATTATTTTATTTTTAGAAATGCTGTGAACTATTCTACCTGCATAACCGGACTTTGTTTCTGACAGCTGATTATTTGTAGGCCTATCTCATGAAACCTCCTATTACTATTATTATATTTTTACAAATCTTTGGAGAACCATTAACTGAAAAAAAAATAAAATAAATAAATTATATTCGACAAAGCGTGAGCTCAACAATTAAAATCAATTGGCCCATTTCTTAATTCAAATTGACAAATCACGTTCTACTTTGCAGAAGGCCTAGTATTTCTCGAATCAAAACACGTGTGCTGCTACGGGTCGTTTTTCGCCAATCTTCACTTCGATAAAACCTCAAATATTGTAAGTCCCACCATATTAATTATAATAATCTATAGCACAAACTCAACAAAATCTGAGAAGAATTCCTATGACGATAAATAAACTATATAAACCCCAAAAGTTAGGTCTATTGAATAATATAACATGGCGACACAGAAAATTTACGAACGGCACAAAATTACATATTGTCATTAAAAATTATTATTATGATATCTGAGAAGCCTCGATGTACTCTAAATCGGGTATTTAGGTTTTGAGAGCAAATTGGTAATCTGTATATTCATAATTTTACCTCATTCACGGCATCATCACGCCGTCAAATTCTGGAAAATCACTCGTGTCTGCCATTACTTCATACGGGACAGTGTTATGCCGGAAGTCACTTATGCAAAACGTGTTTCGCGCAGGCGCTGCACAACATAATACAACGTCATAACGCTGAATACGTCATGTGGACATTCCCGTCAGTATATATTTCTATGGTTTGTTTTAGACAGGATAATCTGTTCTATTACGTCAGAATCGCTCCCACGTCATTCCTCCAATAGCGCCGTGGCCTAGGAACAAGTCTTGCTTCATTTAGAGCAGGTTATCCAGTCTCTGTATTCGTATGTTTATTCAGCTTAGGCGGTTGTAATTTGTACAGCTCTTTTTGTTTGTGATTTATGAAGTATTTCAACCGCGGAAGTGAAAAAGTGCTTGACAGAAAGTGTTTTAGTTATAACAACTAATTAACTGTAATAGGTCCCTGCATTTTACGCTAGGTTCAAACAGGCGATGTTTTATCATTTTTACTGGAGATATACTAGAACACTTTTGGTCGTTTGGAAACTAGTAAATTGCTATGATTTTTTGTCTAATAGCTGACAGTTGATTAAATTTGCTTCGTCAACTTTTATCCATATCCAGAATAAATAAGGAACCAGATCCGAATTCCCACGTTTTATTCTAATATTATATTGAAACTAAATAGCTGTAATGTTTTATGTTTTCAAATTATTACTTTGGAATTTCTCTTGGGTCATTTTTTTTTTTAAAAAAAAGCAATATGTTGATATAGCCTGATATGACTATATATTTCACACCCAATTTCATTTTATGGGTCAAACAAATATCTAGTTCTTAATCTAAGCAGGTCAGTGCTTGGATTTACGATGATTGGGTGCCTCTAACGTTATTTTGTGTATGTACTACGAAATTTTACATTTGTCTCAATCTTTAAATTAATATAATGTAATATTGTAAATACATATATTTATTTGTGGACGTTTAAAAAAAACATGGTTAATATATATAATGTTATATAGTTATCTTCAATTTCACAACGAACATTCCTATTTGAACATATATTATTTTTATACAGTGTAGATTATTATTTTCATAAGTACTTAAGTTGACTTTAACCTTTATTCCAAGGATTATATTAGTGAAATGACCAGTGACATCCCTAGTGTAAGGCTTAAATTATTAGTAAGTCCTGACAGGTTATTTGCGTTTCAGTTTAAAGGAGCTAAATCGCTAACATTTAGGACCTAGAAATTGACACAAGTGGGTCACAACGCATAAAATACTGTAATATGAATGTATATAAACTGATTTACATTCAATGGTTTCCCTTTTTACTCTAATTTCAAATCAGTTATTTTCGGCGAAATAAGCCAGCAGATCAGTCGAGTGGCTTTTTTGAGTGTCTGGTTATTCCAGTCTACATATGCCGTTTGATTTGGTGTAATGTTTCTAGCCTCGTTTCTCGAGTCTCTCGCTAGAACTGGGGCTGGCGCGCATTGTGGTACACGATTCGGGTACCAATGGTAAAATGTTTATTTTGTCTTAAATATTGGATATCAGAAGCCCATCTTTTTCCGGTAAGATCACAGCATCAATGTTGATTTAAATTGACGAATAATTCGTGTTTTCAATGTTGAAGATTTTGGATGATATTGAGTTAGAGACTTAGCTCCTTTAAGGCACTTTATTATAACCACCGTAAGGACTTGGTTCTTTAATTTTCGCGCAGTGGTTTTGTTTACGACTAAGTAAATGGATCCTCAAACGCCACTACTAGCTCTCTGGCAGCAGGCTGCATGGCACAGACTCGTCTTAATTCGCATGATTGATGCAAGAAAATAGAACGGTAAACTCCCTTTCATTTTATGGTTATTGATTATTTTTGTATTTTGATCGAATATAATTGCTCCTACGAAAAGTATTAAAGTATGACTTAATGTTTTTGATTATATTGTAATTTTATTGTCTTTATGATGTATGCAGGGAAAAGGACGTTAACCCCCATTTCATTGGATGGCCATTGATTATTTTTGTATTTTGATCGATTATTATTGCTCCTACGAAAAGTATTAAAATATAACTTATTGTATTTGATTATGATTGTCATGTAGTTTGTTGTAATTTTATTATGTAAGCTTTATTGCCTGACATACATTCCAATGATTGTTGAAGTTTTATTTTTATTTTCCAAGCTTGTTGTTATTTATATGCAGTCAATTGTATAATGGTTGTTGGCTTTTATTAAATAATTGTTTTAATAACAATATTAGCAATCTTTCTTTCTTTATTTTGGTGAGGCTGGTTCCTCCTTGTCTGTGGTGCGGTACAGATGGCCCGGAAAAGTACAACGTATAGTCTTTCGGATTGGACGAAAACAGGTCCATGTACACATTGCACGTAAAAGATCCCTTTGAATTCGATACAAGAGTAAAGTGTAGTGTCGCTGTTCAGGCAAAATTTCACTCATAGCACACTGTGTGGCGTGCGTCCGAATTCATTATCCAATTTTGAACGGCACACTAAAGCTACATTCACACTGCATGCACATTCATTGCCAATTCCGGAAACCGGCCCCCGGAATGCGGATTGATTTCTCCCAGATTAAAAGCGGTGTGTCACATTACAGTTTAATCGGTTTGAATTCAGAATAAAAAGCACCACACTGAATGCGCAGAGGTCATTCATATTCAAGATGGACGCCCAGACAATCGTATTACATTAGCAGCGCCGGGTCTTACATCTTCAACATCACCCCATGCAGCACCGGGTACGATTTCGTTGGCACCAAAATCAAATGCGAATGATGTAGTACTACTGGTACTTTTAGGACTTCTTCTTCTTTGTTGTGTTCTTCTTGAGATCGTAAATAATACTTTAGTATTAAAGATATAAAAAATTTATTGCCCAGCTGAATGACGTCGCGGGTCCCTTGTTCTCAACAGATAACGGCTGCTTGAATATCTGGGTGAGTTTCTAATGAATTTCGACCTATCCCTTATTTCATATCCCCCAGTTTTTTCAGGCTCAAGATTAATTTTGACCCTAAATTCCATTCCAAATATGGAATAAAGCCTTATATTTCCCACTACTAAAATGATGTGATACTCCTTATATGGTCTTCCAACCATAGGTCAAATAACAGGAAGAACTTGATGAATATTTTGACAGTGGTTATGATTTTACCAAAACATCACTTGTTTTTTTATGTATAGCTTTTATTTCACGTGCACTAGGTGAATTTGACTTTATAAAAATAGCTGTTTTAACAATTCCCCAAAGACACAATATGGTCTTAAAGACCATAGTCTTACAACGAGGATGATTACTCTTTTGGTAGCGTTTGCTATACATCAACACGTATATACATGTACTTTACTCTTGACTCTGTACTAGCGAAGATAAATTTCATGATGGGCTTAAACTTCCTCCTGTTCTGGTCCTATATAAAGACGGACATAGACCATTTTTCCCAGGACAGCGGCGCTACGGCCTACGCTTTTACTAAATTCCAACTATCAAGGGATTTTTTTTATGTGCACGCCAATGTGTACACGGGAACTCTGTCTTTCGCCCCATCCGAACATCTAGACAGCTGACCTTGTCAGGCCCTACGCCCTGCAACACTAACACGGGAAAAACCACGTTGAACGTTTTCGATCATCACAGAGAGCGAACCCTGGACCAACAGACTAACTCCTCGGTTATTTGCCATAACATCAGTTTCATAAATACACGATTTCCCGCGATAAGACGGGAGTAGAAATGAACATGCGCGCGAAGTTATCTTTCCCGGTAAAACTGTTGATCTGAATAAAGCGTGTCACACACAAATCTTGACTGCGAATAACCTCGTTGAGAATAATTGTTCCGGGTTGAATTCGGAAAAATACACGGATTCGTTACTTCAGATTTAGTTCGGTTTTTATTAAATTGAATGCGACGCCAAAGTCCGGATTAAGACTTTATTCTGAATTTAATTCAAATTAAACGCCTAGTGTGAACACAGCTTAAGCAAATGCGAATAAGCATGTGAGTATTCACTGGTGTGTACTGGTAGGTTCATAGCTAGGTTTTTCTTTACCTAGTTTGAGATTTCCTCTGTGTCTATGACTAGTCTGTGTTTACGGCTGTATACCGTCTATGACTTTGAGTTCATAAATATTTAGCCAAGTGTGCCGCTAATTTTTCATGTCTTTGAAGGACTAACATATGGTTCAATAATTCGGTTGCGCGTAGGGGACTTGAGCAGTGGGAGGAAACCGAAGGACCTGGAGAAAACCGACGAGGCTGGACAGGCGACCCTATTCCTTGTCACTTACAACCTTGGATTTGAATCCACTCCAATTGACTCAATGACAGACCGTATGATACAGCGCACTCGTGCTAACCATTCGATCCTCAACCCACACTGTTGACATATCTGTAATGTAACTTCTTTTAGGTTTGATAGATTGATGAATATATCCACTGATAAAATTACATTTCGTGATAACTAATTGATATTTTTATAGATATAGATCAATGAAGTATAGCCCTCTGCACATCCTGATAAAATGTTATCGTCATAATCAATAATGGAAAAGCCACATTACATTTTTACTACATCAAATTTCATTATTCCGTGTTCCACAGGTTAGAAACACAAATAGTCTTAATTTAAGAAGTATATTCTTGATTATCGCATTCAGTGAAAGGTGAGTGGTTTGCCTGGCAATGTGATGTAAAGAAATATCCACACCAGCGCACAATGTTAAATAATTTATTTAATTTAAATAAAAGCTTTTATTTCTACGGCGCAGACGACATTGACCATGACCAAAAGATATATAGTGTATAAACAGAATTGCTCATCTTCAGTAGAAGGCTTGATTTCGTTTTAAATACGTACATCTTCAAACCCATCCAGTACTACTCTACATATACTATTCAAAAAAAGTAGGAGATATTTGATTTTGGGGGCATAATACTAAAATATGCAAATGACTACGAAAAAAGTCACTATAGAACCTAACAGAAGAAACATTTCCAGTTACATGTGACGCCCAAACGCACCAATAGCTACCGCATGGAATGCAGGTGATGCTTGGGATCATCATGGGGGTCCAACTCAAGATTTGCACGACTCTGACTTTGAATGTTACAGTCATTGTGGCATTGAATTCCAGGGTGGAAACATCAGTTTAATTGTTTTAGTGACCAGAAAACAAATTTTGATATGCGTCGGCTTACCCAAAATGAAAGGTTACGTGCCCTTGGCATGCTACAGATCGGCACAACACTGGCGGTTGTGGCGCGGACGATGAATGTTTCTTAGTCTGTCATAAGCCGGCTATGGTCCAGATACCGTGATACACAATCTGTACAGGACAGACCACGCTCAGGTCGACCAAGGGCGACAACTCAAGCCCAGGATCGATTTATCCGTACCTTGGCCTTGAGAAATCGTGTCATCACAGCAAATCAGATCAGCGCTCGTCTTCAAACAGACACTGGTGTGAGAGTGAGTGGTCAGACGATTCGGAATCGACTGCATAGGGGTCACTTTCGCGCCCGACGTCCTCGCGTGATCCCTTGTTTGAGAGATCATCACATTCAGGCAAGACGTCGTTGGTGTAGGGATCGTCAACACTGGGATAATCGACGCTTTAGCAATATGATGTTTTCAGATGATTCAAGGTTCACTGTTGATTTTTTGAACAGACGTAGGAGGGTGTGGCGTCGTCGAAACGAGCGCTTCCAAGACGTTAACGTCATCAGACATGATCGATTTGGGGATGGTTCTGTTATGGTGTGGGGAGGCATCACTGTTGCTGAAAGAACGGCTTTACATGTTGTTGCAGGGTGTGTTACAGGCCAGTACTACCGGGAAAACATCTTGGCAGTCCATGTTGTGTCGTTCGCACGACGTCATGGCCGCCGTTTCATCTTCCAGGATGACAACGCAAGATGTCACAGGGCCAGGATCGTTACAGGTTACCTCCAACAACAGAACATCACCACATTACCTTGGCCAGCTCTGAGTCCCGACCTCTCCCCCATCGAGCATGTCTGGGACATGCTTGGACAGAGGTTACGTCAACGCCAACAACGTCCTGCCAATGTCCAAGAACTTGCTGCTGCGTTGCAACAAGAGTGGGACAATCTGGACCAAAATGACCTTAGACGTCTCATTAGGAGTATGCCACGTCGGATCAAAGCTTGTTTGGCAAAGAGAGGAGGATTTACCCGTTACTGACTTTGTTGTGATGCTGTGGTAACTTTGCTGTTTGACCCCGGGTATCATTTTACCCTTATAATGGCCAGTCTGTGCCTTACTTAGTCTAACGATCATTTGGGATAAATCGATGAATGTGAACTTCATTTCATTTTGTCATTTGTTTCTCTGTCAGTTTCATTAGGTGACTTTAATAACACTTAAAAATCAAATATCCCCTACTTTTTTCGAATAGTATATTTCGCCACTAATCTCGATTGGCTGTCAAAGCAGCTATGGGTCTGTCAGATTTCTCGACCATCACGAACACCAAGACTCGCGCTGTCCACCTCCGATACTTGCAAAGTTCACGGTTCGGTCAATGTCAAAGTTTTCCGAGCAGGTCGCCGTACTTGATTTAATGTGTGTTTGCGTCACAACATATATTGGCCAGTGTCTATGGTAAATGGATATAAAGTAAATGTAGCTATAAGATCAGTCTCGCAGCGTCTAGACGTAAAATTCACAGTCGTTTCTTCTAGAACAACACAGTTGCCCGACGCCGTAGAGCATGAAATGAAATGGGCCATGTGTAATTCTTATGAAAGTAATGGGATAAAGGCGGTGATTAATTTTAATACAACAGTAAAGTGGAGTGAAAATAATTGTGTTTTAGAATAATTAAATCTTGTTATATTAGGCAAGCAGTATGTAAATGTTAAATAATCAATTCTCGATGCCATCAGATATATCCGATATTCAATAGATTAGAACGGTTCAGCCATATTTTGATTTAATTTCACAACTAGGGTACCGGTTCAGTTTCTTTCCTCTCAAATAGATAACAAAATTGATGTCACACTTGAATGGAAATCCTTATAAAGCCAAAGACTTAGTCAGACCTTTCCGTGGTTAGTCACAGGTTTAAGGAGATGTGTTCGATCAAGTTTATTGACATTTGAAACAGACGCATAACAGTTTTAGATAACGGTATCTTAAACTGTAAATCATTTATTACAATATGAAACAAATATTTTTGTAAGAAGCGCAGAAAATTTAAAGAATCCATGTGTTATTCTGTGTCGGTAACTTGTAGATGTATATCTGGACTTTGAGTTAAATGTTTCGATTCACATCGACGGTACAAAAGGAAACTGGTTCCGTTGATAGTCGACCAATCGCCTCCAAGGATCGGATTAGTAGTAAACTTATCACTGACAATGGAGTCGGAGTCTGTGTTGCCAGCCTGTACGTACATAGACCGAAATGTCGCAAACGGGTGTGTGGTCGTGATCTTCTTAAAGTCAATATTAGACACGAATAACTTGGTTTTCTCAATTGAAGTTACCAATTTCACATCCGCACTGCTGCCATCGGAATATACTATTTTCATCGTTAGGTCCTCGGGTTCTATCTCAACCTTTGTGATGGAAACGGCTGGTCGAAAATCATCCACATTGGTTTGTCCAAGTATCACAGAGGTTCCAAATGGTGTCCAGTCTAAGCCATGGGGTGTGGGATTCAGTAGACGAATGTTACCGTCCTGGTACAGCACTAAAACCTGGGAATAACCATCTGACCAAGGTAGACTCACATATATCCTAAAATAAGCGATGTTGTTCCATGTCTGTGCTGTTGATGGTCGAACTAACTCCATGCTTTCCGGTGCCTGCCACCAGAAGTCTACTCTTATACCCTCCAAAACGACCCTGTCACTGGAATAGAGCGGTATAACCACGTCTGGTCCCGTGTAACGTCTTTCTAGTCTAAAGTTCACTAGCTGTTGGTCCAAGGATGTGGATTTTACGGTCACAAAAATATTATTAATAAAATCCTCCTTCCAGGTAAAATCAGGAATATTCCAAACCGTGCTGGTCAACATGTCTGAAAATGTCACTGGAGAAAATTCAATGATCGTACCGTTTCTATGTTTGTACGATACGACGACATCTGATGGGGCGTCTGGTGAATCCATTGTCATGTACAATGTCGATCCAATTTCGGAATCAATGTAACCTTTCTTACGTCCCTGTAGGGTAAAGGTTACAGCCATCTTAGTTATTGTGTACGGCTCGGGGGCTGGCTTTTGACTAAAAAATAACTCTGATGTGTTTGATGTCAAGGATTTGGTATTAGGAGAAATCTTGACATTTTCGTACAACCAGTATACGGGAGTTAAGAAAGGACAGTTTCTAGTGTCTTTGTCTCGAAGATTCAAAAACGATCGATAACGCGGAAGGCTAGCTGTGATCTCGTATTTAGTCACGCCAGAATTAAAGACGGCGACGTTCACATTATCTTCCTCTGCGCATTGTGTACTGTAACTTCTTTGTACCACCCGTCCTTCAGTCAGACCTGGTGCCGCGGCAGTTACAACGGGTAGATCTGATAAACATGGTAAAATACATGTAAATATATCTTCATTGACTCCATCATCTTCAACATAAACATCGATATGATCTATCTCTATACCATAGACATCAGCTGATTTTACCAACAAAGTAATTGTATTCCATCTATAATCAAGTGTCGTGGTTGATCCAACATTTCCAGACGATTTGAAAACATTCCACAGAAAACCATAATCAGATCCGGCTGTAGATTCAAATTCTCCCGTCTCCAATCCATTTAATTCTATTGAACACGTATCAGCTCCTCCATCATTTGAGAACCTAACATTATTTATTTTGACATTGGTTTCTCTGATCAAACAAAAATTAAATGATAGTAGCTCCATTTGATGTAGCCAAACATCTCTGTCGTGGCTAGCGTTCGATCTGTAATGTACTGGATGATTACCTTTAGTTGATTCGGCTTCTATCCGAAATATTTTGGCACCACAGCTCGTCACAGCTACCAAAACCAGGAATACACACACGTATGTATGTGGCGTTAACTTCATGATGTTGGCTCTATGACAAGTTTTAGTATAGTATAATGCGTGGATAGAAAAAAATGAGTTTTATAAAGATTCACGGGTGGTCGATTTTTAACAAATCATATCATTTAGTACTAACTTTTAAGTACTCTGTATACATATACACGAGGTTGTGAATACAGCTATTTCTATACATATCATACAAACACACATTATACAGACCGAAAATAGTTATGATAGTCATTATCTGATTTTAATAAGATAAAACTTTTTCATCGAGAGATAATATGATATGAAGTTGTGTTCGCCCGTAGACAAGCATTTTAATATCAGACTAGATCTAAAGGAAGGATGTAACTGTCATGTACGACATTAATAGAAAACGTGCTATTAAGTATGGAATCTGCAGGAAATCAGTTGTTGACTGAATAAGTCTTATTTAAAATTGTTAGAATTTGACATGTTCGAAGCAGTTTGGCAATAACCCATGTAGTAGTTGGTTGTATCTTTAAGATATATGTGTAATTTTCATTTAAATATGAAATTGTTCAGGGTTTAATCCACTTTAAAGTAGCTAAGTCTCTAACTCAATATCACCCAAAATCTTCAACATTGAAAACACGAATTATTTATCAATTTAAATCAACATGCTGTGATCTTAACAAAAGATGGGCTTTTGATATTCAATATTTAAGACAAAATAAACGTTTTACCATTGGTACACGAATCGTGTACCATAATTCGTTTCAGCCCCAGATGTAACAAGAGACTTCAGATACAGGCTAGACAAATTGCACCAAATCAAACGGCGTATGCTGACCCATCAGCTCCCGCTGCAACAGATAAATGAAATGTCAATCTCACATAGCTTTAAATATACTGAAACATTAAAGTGTATGGACATATATTCCTGTTAGTGATTAAACGTTCACAATGTTGTAGATCCTGATGACAAATCGGACCTTTAATGGTTTTATAATATATAAAGATATGATATAAGATATTAGTTATTTGTCATTGAACATTAGAAAAAACGCCAAATAATTAAGATATTTGTCCAAAGTTTTAGAATTAAGTTCTTGCTTAAAAAAAACCAGCCGAAACTGTTTCACGTCGGATATTTATTAGTTTATAGTATTCTACTTTGGGTATCTCAAAATGTCAATGGTCTACCTCATGCAAGCTTTGCTTCGTCTGTGGTAGAATTTCAGGAGACATTTAGAAAATTTGTGGTGGTCTGTGTAATGTTAGCGTTGGCGATATCTTATCAGTCCTTATATGCGCACAACACATGTGGTTCTATTCATAGCTTTATTACTAACTGATCCAAAATGGCCGAGAAAGTATGCCCACGCACATGACCACGTGACCACAGTGAGGCTTAGTCGGTTACACTTTATACGGTCATGTCCTCCTTGATACAACCAAAGACTGTGTCAGATTGTTTAGAATTAAGAAAAATAAGAAGAAAACTCATTGGTTTGACAAGGATTGTACTAAACTAAAGCGTGACATGTTAAGCGCGCAACAGCAGTTGAATAATGACCCCCAAAATCAATTTCTACGAAAAATATATTCGGAACGAAAGAAACTATATAAAAAACCTGTAAAATTTAAAAGTAAACAAGCCAAAACCGCAATATTAGATAAACTAAATGATCTACAAACGAACAACCCACGTGAGTATTGGAAATTAGTAAATTCACTTCATCGAGATGGCAGTAAAAGTATAGAAACTAATGACATTCCACTGAAAACATGGGAAAACCATTTTTCAAAATTATTCCAACAAAAGACATTTGAGAAAACTACCAGTAGCGACGTTAACATAGACTTGAATATCGAAATGCTCACAAACTCCTCTACTTTAAGAAATTATAAAATAAATCAAGTAATATCTGCCGAAGAGATACGTACAGCTTTCAAAAAAATTAAAAGAAAAAAGGCCAATGACCCAGGCCTAATTTTGAATGAAATGTTAATTGCATCCAATGAATATATGATTGACCAGTTTCTTAAACTCTTTAATCTTATACTTAAGTCAGGTACATTCCCCCAATCATGGGGTCAATCTTTTATCATACCAATTTATAAAAAAGGAGACAAACTTGACATTAGTTGGACCCGGGCGGTAGATAACTTTGAAATCAAAGGGTTGCAATCTCAGGACCTATCTTTCGATTCGAGTGGAAGGTTTGATTTGGGCTAATAGATGACTTCTAGCGGTTTATGATCGGTTACCAATTCAACAGAAGATCACAAAATATATAATCAAAATCTCTCACAACCCCACACTACAACAAGAGCTTCTTTCCCAGTCAGTGAGTTTCGACTTTCCGTGTCAGTCAATGTTCTGCTAGCATGTATCACGGGTCTGTATGATCCCCCTGACTGTTGTTGGGTTAATATCGCATCAACTATTAATCTTGTTTTGGAAGAAGGGTCGCTAGTTTTGATTCCAGTGTGTCAAAAGATTCTTCTCGCACTTCCTTCTATACAAAAGGTGTCCTACTTCTAGTTACGTCTTCTTAGTGGCTCTGATATAGTTGATGGATCTGGAATATACCTGGCGCAAAAATTAACAAAACCCAAGAAACTCATAATCTCAGAAGCTGATTCTGGCATCTTGGCGTTAAATACTGCTTAGACTTTTGTTTGCTCCACTTCAACTCCTTTCTGTGAAAATACATGCATAGCAGATAAGTTTTTTTTCCATCCCAAAATTACATTTTTTCACGTTGAAAGTTAGTCCGTCTTCTGCAAGTCTTCTCGATACTTCTAACAATCTGGTGTCGTGTTCTTCTGTTGTTTACCATGAATGATGATATCATCTGATAAATTGTTAGCGCCTTTACATCCTTGAAGTGTATATCCTATAACATGTTGATACATTTCTTGTGCGGAGTTTATTCCAAACATAAGGCGTTTATATCTGGAGAGGCCAATACGTGATGGGAATCCCAGCTGCTGAAAAAATAAGGACGTTTGCTTCTATTCCACCCATGTTTGCTTGTACTGTACAGCTATCCTTTCATCATTCGATACCATAAAAACATTTTCTTCGTCAGATTCTTCTCTGTTTTGTAAACAATTGACACCACGTGATCTGTACTTCCTGTGTTACACCCCCTTCCTCGCGCTCACAAGTTGCTGCCAAACTTCTCAATATTGTCACGAATGCATCCAAAGTTTTCTTCTTGTTTGGCTTGCTTGAAGAGATACCTTTCACACGGCACTTTTCTTTTGGCAAATAATATTCATCCAATTGATCTGACGCTGTCTGATAATCAATCCGTCCCCGTATCATGGAGAGTTTTGAAATCTTTAAACTTTCTGTCTTGCTACGTGCAATAATGGTACTCTCTTCTGTCTAACATTCGTTACCACTACGGCATCTGAATAAAGATGAAAACCATCCTTTAATCCTTCCATCTCTGTCCTAAGCTACTGGCTTCTATATCCACATTAAAAGGCTCCACTGCTGACAATGATAGGTAGATATTTGGTCTCGACGCCGTTTCCAAATTTGCGTCTCACACAGGACATACTCTCCGCGCAGAAAATTGTCTATATAGTTCTACACAAATCACTTTCTGTCCGGAATAATATAACATTAACCTAACACTCCTCGCCGGATTCGACATTCATTTTCTCGTCGCCATTGTAATGTTCTGCGTTTGCGATTATCTTATCAGTCCTTATATTCACACAGCACCCGTGGTTCGCTTCAAATATTTATTACTGACTGATCCAAAAAAGACCGGGAAAGTATGCACATGACCACGCGACCACAGTGAGGCTTTAGATGGTCATATACTCAGAAATAACAGCCTGCCAACGTGAAAGTGAAACCATACAAAAAAGATAACTCTTATTTCCTTTCCATTGTTTACACCATTGTTTAATCCTCAAGTGGAATCAGCTGTAGCATATTGTTACAATAAACTTGGTAATTACAGTTGATAACAATGTTACCATGTTCACGTTACTGGTGGTCAGCAGTTAAAGGGCGTGAATCTCTAACACAGTATCTATTTCTGGTAGTATTAAAGGGACAATAACATTCTTGCTGGCTTGGTAGCTCCAGAAAATAAATAATACCCTTATTCTAAGTACTAGATGTTTAAGTGTCCTACCTGTTGTGTAAATTATCCATTACAATCTATTTTACTTGTCCAGAGGGTTCGAAAATATTTTTAAATCCATGTCACATTTGAAAAGGTTTACGTTAGACTTTTCAAATCAATTGGTTGAATTTTTCCAATTTTTTTCAAAATAGGTGTGTTAAGATGAAATTTATATCGTCATTTAATTGGAATATTCTAAAATAATACGATTTGTTGACCAGAATGAAGACTGGGACGTATTATTCAGTTACAACAAGAGTGTTATTGGGGCTTTAAATGAACTTTTTATAGGTTTTATACTTATTAGTAAAAGTAAACTAACATAGAACTATTATAAAACCAACATGTTTAGTCAAATGGAACTAATAACTTCTTTTAAATGAGCTGTAGACCTATCCCTTATATAAAATGTTCTCTAATCATCGTTCCATATCAGGACGGCTTTTATAATGTTAAGGCCTGCCATTTTGATCTCTTCGCCGTGACCTCTTGTATTTGCGTGTTATGGTTTCGCTCGATCGTTTTAAATTCCGAAAAAAAAATTAAATGCAGATCTAAGTATATTATGTGATCATTAAGTTTTACGCCCCAGTAAACAGTTATGCATACAAAGAATATGGTGATTTTCAATAACGTTATAGTATGGGGCACGTTCGCAACCACGCGTTATCAACCACGCATCCACCCGGGCGAACTTACCCCGATCAAAAGGTTCGAACTAGCCCCAACGGGACTTTACATACATAATACGTGATTTTGCCTTGTGTAGGTCGTCAATTGAAGGCTATTACCCTATCATACTTCACATATAAAACATTGGTTATCAACCCCAAGCATGTGTTAATAATTAAACACTAAATTCAGAGAGAAAAATTTACTCACCAGGGCAAAAAATGAAATTTACTGCACGAATTCGACAATTATTTTCTCATGTCTACCATAATGAAAGTAAAACAATCGTATCGGTCATGTGACCAATCAATTTGGCGGCGGTTGATGGTTGAAGAAAGAGGAAACCTTTAGAAGAGAAATCAAAGCTAATAGAAAGGGAAAAATCGCTCGCTGATCGTTGACTTCAGTTACGTTCTTTAGGGTTGGAATTGAATGAACAAAAAGAGTTATTAAAGTTGTTGAAGAAAGTAAGAACGAGAAAAGGCCGGTATCTCTACCATTTGAAACTGAAAGTAATCGTTTCGGTTCGAACTTAACACGGTAATCAACAAGGAAACAGTATACCAGCACAAGTAACCACGAGTCTGCTGATGTTCCAAGACAAAAGGACCCGGTTTTTCGTATGAGTGAGGTTCTCCAAGCTCGTGAGCAAAATTCTGTTTCGCGTATGAACCAAGCTCCCCAAGCTCGTGAAACCAATGATCTTTATGTTGCAAGTATTGACAATGTGCCCCAAGCTCACGAATTCCAAGTTGATTCGAATTCATCTATGAATGAAGTTCACCAAGCTCATGTAGTCTCAGACTCGCGTATGAACGCAGTTCCACAAGTATATGAATTTCGAAGATCGTGTATGAACACAACTTGCCAAGCTCAAAACACTAAAGAAGATCATCCCCGAGTCTGCTGCTGTTCCAAGACTAAAGGAAGATCGTGTATGAACATCACTCGCCAAGCTCAAAACACTAAAGAAGATCATCCTTCGCGTATGAACCATATTCCCCAAGCACGTATGAATGCGGTTCCCCAAGCTCGTGAAGTAAATGATAATTTTCTAGAAGATAATACCAGTACGCTACAACAAATGTTGCACGTTCAATAAAGACAAATGCAGGGGCGGATCCATGGATTTTTGCAGGAGGGGGTTTGCCAGGTTTCTGTTACGGGAATCTGCCATCATCGTCTCTAAATTACATAGGCATACATACAAATTGAGCTTTTTAAACAGAGAAATCATTTTTATACTGATGTAGGATCACTTTGTGATGTATTTCATTGATGCTAGGCATTATTGTTTTATGTAGCTGATCAGGGGGGGGGGGGGGCTCCTCTAGATCCGCCCCTGAAATGGTCAGAACTCCTTGTAATTAATGTTACCAAAGCAGAAATCCAGTGTTTGGAGGCGAACCAGCAGAATACTGTGACTGTATTAAAACTTTTAATAACTTGATAGAATCCAAGATCGGTTGTAACAGAACAAGATTAAACTTTCTCATTCAATGAAGGGTTGTTTGGCTATGAATCCAGATCATGGTTATAAAGAAGCATTATAACTCTCCAAGAGATTCAAGTTATAATCCCCGATAACTTTAATTCTAAATTACAATGAAGGGGGGATAAATCCAATTATGATAAAAGGTCCAACTTTGGCACTCAAGTTAACAACAGTCAAAATAAACAAGAATCAAGTGAAAGTAAACATTCTAAGCAACTTTTCGTCGGAAGAAAATGGTGATAAACGCCAGTTGAAATGTCCAAGAAGTCTTTAGAAATGACTGTTGAAAATAGAAGGACATTTGCGAATGAGAATAGAGTATGTTCTGTTTGAACACAAATCATCAAGCTAAATTTTGTCGTTTCAAGGCTGCAATATCTGTGGCAAAAGGCATTCAAAGGAACATTTTGCACTGATAACTTGATCGCCTGAAGATTAAAAATGATAAAAGGAAGATTTCACTAACAACTATGGATAGTGAAAATAAAAACATTGAATGTGTAGCAGATTTAGAAGGTTACGATATAAAGAAAGAAAATTACACCGAGCTGAAGAATGTGTTTTGAAGACACACCAAAACAAGACGATGTTGATAAATTGCCACACTTGAATGGCATCCTGTTAGAAGATTTAGATTCAAGTGTCGATATCCTTAACAAGGCAATGGAACCCAAGTCGATAATCAAAGCTAAAGATAACGGTCCATTTTAGGATGGTTAATCAATAGTCTTGTGTTGAGATGTACAAGTATAAGTGGTATAAATTCCAATTTCGTTAAAACGAATATAGAATTACACAGACAATTTGATAAATATTGAAACATTGAATGTAACGACACATCTGATCAAGAACTTGGAATGTCAAGATCAGATAAGAAGGTACTGGCAGTATTCAAGGATACTATTTAACTCAAATGTGGGCATTATGAAGTTTCCTTGTCATGGAAGGAATACCCACCTAACATGCCAAACAATGAAAACCCAGCACAACATCAACTACAACTTCAGAAGAAAAGATTTTTTGATGGTCTGTTAGAAGATAAATATGCTGAGGAAATTCCTGTAGTGAAGAATTGGACTCTACACTAATGATAGAGACTATACACGATGTTACTACAAAAAGCTCACAATAGTTATGTACTCCCTACTAATGTTATGTTGCGTTGTCGGGTTTAGAAAAATGTGAGATTTTACATTGCCACTAGTAGCCACCGGTGTACACATAGTGTAAAAGCTAAATGTTCTCTGGTTATAAGTCTTAAAAATGGAAACAAACACTGTATTGGATGTATAGCAAGTTTATGTTATATCTCATTCATAATCATATTTATACAAGACAATTTAACATTTAATTACATAGAATAAAGTATTGATAATATATTTACTAATAATAAACACATAATTAAAATAAAATGACATATTAATATTTACATAAGTTGGGGGTGGGTGTAAGAGCGTTCTTACTCGCTGGTGTGTAGAGGCACTATTTCGTCTATAGGACGCCTATCTTTAAGTTATAAAACTACACACTTTGGATAGAGTGCATCGATAGTTTTAAAACAAATAATATACAAAATATACGTTTACTCGCTGGTGTGTAGAGGCACTATTTCGTCTATAGGACGCCTATCTTTAAGTTATAAAACTACACACTTTGGATAGAGAGCATCGATAGTTTTAAAACAAATAATATACAAAATATACGCTTACCTTAAAAATGGAAACAAACACTGTATTAGATGTATAGCAAGTTTATGAGGAGTCTACTAGATGTCTTCCTTTTTATATCTACATTATGTATTCCTAGCAACTAGTTTATAGCAACCAATTTAGTTAAACGCTAATTAATGTTTATTGTTTGAAACTTATGGATAACACGATGATGTCAACGGTAAAGGGGAGTGTGCGTTGTCTTTTCCCTGATGAATTCACCTTCATGTAGTGTAACACTATTTTAGTGATAACAGAGGTCAGTTTACTAAATATATGGTATATTTACACTGGAACAGAATATAACATGCATCATCTACATACAAAACCGGACAGAAATTAAACTAATATACACGAACTAGAGGACAAAAGGAACACATATGACAATATTAAATCCACCATTCCGCTCCTCTGCCAAACCAGCGGCCGAACTCGGGCGAGTCCACACACTGGTCTCCCCGTCTCCCTCTGCTCTGTCTTTAGTCGTCTGCCTAACTGACAGTAAACTCCCCATTACCCTCGGACGATAGATGAAACTTCGTAGTCCACTTGAGGCAATATATGGATGAAGGTATTTGTCGACATTTTCCTTGTTTATTTCTTATTAAAAAGCCCCCCCCCCCCCACACACACACACACACTGTCCCTTCAACCCGAAAGTATGCCATCAAAAATAGAAACTTTTCTTCGACATTCGTCAAATTGGCCACGTTTTCATTTCTTGTAATTTTATGCATTATCTTATATTTAACATATGGAAATATAAAGTAGTTCAAATAACCAAGAACACAACCTCGCATGTTAATCCTACATTTATAAATTGATTATTTAACATTAATTAATGTTATGAGCCAATTGTTCTTGGTGTACACCAACACAGGATTAGACTATGATAACATTCTCGAAATTCAATAATAGAGTTTAAAAACAATTGTCTTGCACACCGTTTTGCGTTATATATGGATGGAGATCGAAAAACACTAAATTATGTCGATTCGACTTAAATATAGGCCAACTTTTCTTGGCATACGCCGGCATGGCATAAGACAAGGATAACAGTCCCGAAACTCAGCAAAAGAATTGTTACCGTGGAGTTGAAAAACACATGTCTTATATACTACATTGACTTATATATGGATTGAGGTTGACTGGTAATATTCCCTCTTTCCAGACATGACATAGGCTATATGTGTTCTTAATGGATCTTTTTCAAACTGGGTGTTAAGCATTGGGGGTCGCGAGTCACCTACCTGTAGCGGAAAACCTGTGATCACTGAACTATAATTTATTTATCTATCTATTTATCTATTTATTTTGATTTTTTTTTTTTCATTTCGGGAATTAAGGTGACTAAATGGGTAAGACGCTGGCTTGCTAGCTTGGAGGCCGGGTGTTCGCTACCTACAAACAAAAGACTTAATTCACTTTAAAATTGATATTCAAATGTAAAATTTATTAATACTATCGTATTCTTAACAAAGTTAGCAATGACAATTTCCAAACAGCCCCAGTATTGCCGAGAAGGGTGCCAAGACTTTGTTTATTATAGTAATAAAAAGTTAGACTGCTCTATATATTAAACGGGGGTTGGGATGGCTTGTTCCCCTAGTGAATTTAACATTTAAATAAAAATACAAGAACTAAATCTGCCTATTACGTGTCTTTCTTTAGGTCTGAAATGTTATGTAAATTATTATTAAACATTAATTAACTTCTCCAGACCATATTCAACTCTTGATGTCATCGTTAGCCAGCGGTATTTAGCAGATTTGAACACATTTTAAAAAATAATTAAATCGATAAATGGATAATCAAGACTCCGTTATTTATCGCACCGACGTTTAGTAATGATAGGCATAAAATTTAGTTGCTAATATCTTGGTTCAGAATGGAGTAATTTGACTGAAATTTGCAGAATATTCCCTTCTTTAACTATTATAGCAGGAACCATCAGCTCTTTTATCAAATCGTCCATAATGCCGTTTAAAAAAAAAAAAATTCAAAGTACCATTGATAGAAATTCTCACGAATTGCATAAAATGTTTTTAAAAAGAGGCCAATCAAACAATTTAAGGTAATGATAAGCACCGGCTTATTTCGGCCAAACGTTGACCAATTAATTACCAACCGAGTATTACAAAACTTTTGAAAATAAGCTCCAACTCACCAGCTTAATCGTATGAAGTAAACGTTTGGCCTGAAAGTTCTGCACCGAGAAAGTTCATCTCGTTTTTCCGGCGTGGTTCCCCCTTGTCAGTGAGGCAGAACGGAGGGCCTGACAAGGACAGCTCTCTAGTCGTTCGGATGGGACGAAAAACCAAAGTCCCGTGTACACGTTGGAGTGCACGTAAAATATCGCTAAGCAGTTGGAATCGATACTGTTGAATAAGCTCTATACGATGACTAAATGTGCAGATTGTAGTCAACCACACTCCTTGTTTCGCTTGACAATGAAAGGGTGCCGTTTTCAATGTTCGATCCTTTTGTTCTTCTACTCCTGATATGTTGGGCTGTTGATCGATGGTTTCATATAAAAAGCTACTGATAAGACTCTTTGTAGAAGAAGTTCCAAAAAATATCATGTTTACTTTAGAGAAAAAGACCTCTAAAAATGCTCCAAATCGTAAAAATACGACTTTTTGGATTTTCGATCTCTTTTTTTCGGCTACCCCGGACATTTGAAAAAAATGATACAATTATTACACACATTAGGCTAGCTATTAAGACTCTCGATTGACAAGAGTTTCATCGCCCTCCCTTCGATGAAATCAGTTTGCTTATCTCTGCTTACCCTAGAAAGAAATTGCTCATAGACTGCAATATACAAGAATGGCACTCTGCAATAAAAAAAAACCTGTTCAAAGCAAGATTTCTATGCAGAAATTTAAATAATTGCAAGAACCAGAAAAATATTTATCCACTATAATAAATAAGCAACATAGAGAAAATGAAATGAAATTGAATGGGTATAACGTCCTACTGTTCTGCTCCTAAAATGGGCTAATGAGGAAGGGCATACGCCATAAAGTGTGCAATGAGGGAAATTTTACCCTGCAGCGGCGTTACGGCCTACGAGGTTGGACAGGCGACCATACTCCTTGTCACGAAACAACGCCAGTTGACTCAATGACAGACGTTACGATACAGAGCGCACGTGCTAACCATTCAGCCACGCAACATCCCTAAATTTGGCAAATTGCTGACCTACAGCGAGAAACATTCAACCCGGCATAATTTTCTATTTTAACAGTTTAATTTGCACGGTACCTTTAATTATCAACCGAATATTACAAAACTTTTAAAAATAAGCTCCCCCTGACCAGCTTAATCGTTCGCATTAAACGTTTGCCCCCTAAAATCGGCAAATTGCTGACTTTAAAGTGAGAAACATTACAACATTATCACTTTTACAGTACCTTTGATTACCAACCGATTATTACAAAACTTTAAAAATAACGTTTCATTAGATTAAGAAAATAAGTACTAAATTTCATGTTATCTCTTTTGTGCCAGCAGTATTTAAATTTATTTATTTTCCTACTTACACCTCAATTTTAAGTAGTATTTTGTGTTTTAATGATAGCGATGCATGATGATACGGCAACAAGCTCGCAATAATACTGTTATGCTGCCGTTCTCGGGTTTAGAAAAAGGCGAGATTCTACATTGCCACTATTAGCCACCGATGTACACATACCACCAATGTGATAATCTATAATTAACTGTTAATATGTCTGTCGTCTTATGGATAAACGATGACGGTAGGAGGGAAACAAGCGTTGTCTTTTTCCTGATGATTTCACCTTGGTCCTTGATGTGGACACAGCTCACCAAATATTTATACGCCAAAGTTATTTTTAGTCTCTCTCCCTCTTCCTTTCTTCTTAGTCACCGATTTTTGTTAACTTTTGGGGTGTTGAATCAAAGAAAGGGGTTTGAAAATACATTTTTTGCCAGATTTTGATGAATATTCATGATTTCGAGGCGGAAAAGTTCGAGGCGGTTGGTTAGTTGAAATGTAAGGCTGAAAATTGCATGTTTATTTCTCTCTACTTCCAGCTTGTGTATCTCAAGTTTTTCATGGTGAACCTCATTCATGCCTTTGGACAAGGGTTTGTCTCATGTCGCTCCGTCTGTCGCAAAAAGCGAAAATTTGGGGAAAATTTGAGCCGGTCTAAGAGACGAGAATTAACGTTATAGTTAATGGATAAATCTTTAGTGATCTGTGGCCATTGAGACCGGGCACCATTAACCCCATTTTTTTGCCCGACACTACAGTTTTCTCAAATTATACTTAGTCTAAATGTTGTCAAAATGTAAAGTAGCCTACTATAAACACAACGACAATCGATTTATGTCACTGTAACAAACAATGGAGACCACAAAAGCTGACAGAAACTGTCAATTCGAACCGTTTAGGCCATGTAAAGTGTGAAAGATAGGCTGGCACTGCCAGGCAGGATACGCCCACATTTTTGAGAGATGGATAGAGAACAAGCAATACCGAAAGTGATTTTTCCTACATCATTAAGTCCTGTATTTCATACTGTATTGGGAGCAGCCATTTTGTTGGTCAGTTCCAGTCTGATATTCATGAAATTCAAAGCCGACAATGATTATGGTTTGACGGTACACAACCTAGAAATGTTACTTTTCGTCAAAATCGGATAAGAGTTGTGACCTGCAGAGAGTCCACAACCATGATATACCATATTTTTACACTATTCGCGTACAAACGGTGACCATTTTGTCCGGCAATTTTGGTACGATTTTCACGAAATTCGAACTCAACCTTCCTTACGGTGCAACAGTAATATAATCAGAGTTTTTTTTTAAATCAGATAATAATTGTTCGAGAGATAGACAGAGAACAAGCAATACCGAAAGTGATTTTTCCTACAATCAAAGGCCATAATTCATTAAGTTACAATTTGATATGCGCAAATATCGAAAAGAATAAAGATCTTTAGGTTATAAACAAGCATTTCAGGTTTCATCAAAATCGAATTAAAATTGTCACCTCTACAGGGTCCACAACTTTGACATACCATATTTTTACACTGTTTGCGTACAAACGGCGGCCATTTTTTCTGGCACTTATGGTCCAATTTTCTCGAAATTCTAACTCAACCTTCCGTAGGGTGTAACGGTGATAGAGTCAAACGTTTTTTCAAATCGGATAATAATTGTGACCTCCAGAGGGACCATAGGTGATTTTTCGGACAATCAGGGGCCATAATTCAGGAAGTTACGATCCGATATGCGCAAATATCGAAAGGAACCAAGATCTTTGGGTTATAACCATGCATTTCAAGTTTCATCAAAATTGAATTAAAATTGTGACCTCTACAGGGTCCACAACCATGATATACAAATTTTTAACAGTATTCGCGTACAAACGGCGGCCATTTTGTATGACAATTTTGGTTCGATTTTCCCGAAATTCGAACTCAACCTTCCTTACGGTGTAGCGGTAATATAATCAACCGTTTTATTAAATCGGATAATAATTGTGACCACCAGAGGGACCACAAGCTAAAATAAGGCGATTTTGCGTATAATCAGGGGCCATAATTCAGGAAGTTACGTTCCGATATGTGCAAATATCGAATGGAACCAAGAACTTTGGGTTATAACCATGAATTTCAAGTTTCATCAAAATCGATTTAAAAATGTGACTTTTACAAGGTCCACAAACCATGATATACAATTTTTTAACAGTATTCGCGTACAAACGGCGGCCATTTTGTATGGCAATTTTCGTCCGATTTTCCCGAAATTCGAACTCAACCTGCCTTAGGGTGTAACGGTGATATAATCAAACGGTTTTTTAAATCGGATAATAATTGTGACCTCCAGAGGGACCACAAGCTAAACAGGGTGATTTTTCGGACAATCAGGGGCCATAATTCAGGAAATTACATTCCGATAGGTGCAAATATCGAAAGGAACCAAGATCTTTGGGTTATAAACATGCATGTCAAGTTTCATCAAAATCGGTTCAAAATTGTGACCTCTATAGGGTCCACAAGCTAAAAACGTGATTTTTCGTACAATCAGGGGCCATAATCCATGAAGTTTTCATCCGATACATGCCAATATCGAAAGGAACCGAGATCTTTTGGGGATAAACCTATATTTCAAGTTTCGTCAAAATTGGATAAGAATTGTGACCTGTAGAGAGTCCACAAACAAATTGTGGACGGACGGACGGACGGACGTCCGGACGGACGGACGTCCGGACGGACAGGGGCGACGACAATATACGTCCACATAAAAATGTGGGCGTATAAAAAGGACAGCCATGGAGACAAATTAGGTAATCTAAACCTCACAAATGGTAGTAGTTGTTTCCCTTTCAACAGACGGGAATTCCTGAGTTAAAGGACAATATTGGTTTCAGACACTATGACATATTATGTGATAGAACTAGTTAAAAACGTTTAACTCTTAGATCATTACTACGGTAGATACCTAGACAGGGACGGATCCAGGGATTTTTGCAGGAGGCGGTTTGCCAGGTTTCTGTTGCCATCATCATCTCTATATTACATAGGCATACATACAAATTGAGCTTTGGAAACAGAAAAATCATTTTTATACTGATGTAGGATCACTTTGTGATGTAATTTCAATGATGCAAGACATTATTTTTTTCATGCAGCTGAGCAGGGGAGGGGGGTTTGCCGGCTAGAAGCCGGCATAATACACAGACTATTGTCAAATTCAGGACATTGGTATTGGGCTCCATTTGCAGTCCTATATATCAAAATTAATACATTTGTATTTGTCAAAAACACACGAGACACACTTTTCATAATAAGACACGATTTGGTGCGCTTATGGAATTCCATCTGATCATTAATATTAATCTACTAAACCAGAACCTTAAAATTTCCTACGACGGATCAAGTATGTTCGATGAAATACGTAACAGCCTAAACTGAACGGCAGTCGTTTCCAATGCTTAGTCCACTGTACTCGTTTTTGGTAGTATCATTTTGTCATTCAGCCATTACTAATTACTTCTGTATTGTCTTGAAAGGTATGTTTCTTTGTCCACTACAAATAAAGCCCGAAACACGTGTAATGAATTTAAAATGTTCATTATGTCTGAAATATGGATATTAGTATTCCATATTTTCAGAGTAAAATAACAACACCAGTATTGATTGACATGGACTTGTATTGGATTTTAATTTCAAATGTTATGGAAACTATTAAGTTAAATTATTGGTCCATTCTAATATAGGGTTGTTGTTATGTTACCGTGAGAATATTAAAAGTTCCTGATTTAAAATATTTAAAGGACAACGTTGGTGTCAGATACTACGCATGCGATAGAACTGGTTAAACACATTCCATATACAATATTAACACAAAGATGATTTCTGTGGAAGATGCTTAACGAAGATAACTACCCCCCCCCCCCCCAAAAAAAACAAAAAAAACCTAAACAAAACAAAACGAAAAACAAACAAAATAACTGAATGCAAGTAAGAGCGATAACAGACGAAACGTTGTGATATTTGTCTGTGAGAGGATAACTGTTCGAAACTAACAATCCGTAAAAAGAACTAAAAAATGTCAACATTGTTTTTTTGTCATCAAACATCAAAGCCTACAAAATAAAGCTTATTCCACGATTTCTTCCCGAAAAGCCGACTAATAAGTAATGAAAAAAACTTGTCAGAGAGCGAGAGAGAGAGAGAGAATGGGTGTCCTGGGGTTTTGACCATTCCGAGCGACTAGAGGCTGTTCCTTGCCACACCCTGCGAGTTATCTAATCAGTAATAACACGACAAGGCTAAGACCTAATACCTTAATAGTCATTATTAATATTCTTTCGAGGGGCGATATAATAACTTACTACATTCACCAGGTTGATCAAATCTATCAACGTAGGCAACCGAACTGCGACCATTTGTATAAAAGACCCTATGTATTTTAGGTGGTATTCTAGTCAAGTGTCGCCTATTCGACATTTTGGCAGGAATACTTGGCGGGAATCTTATCACCTTAAAAATCTGAAATTTGTGCTAGTCAACGTCTTGGTGATCACACAAATCGTCGCAAGGAGTTGTCCATATAGAATACATATGTGTTAATGTTAACCGCTTCAATAGGGGAAATTAATAATAAATATAATAAATTAAAAATATAGGTACCCTTGAAGCAGTTTGACATCACTAATAGTGTGGTATGACATGTCATCCCGTAGGATATGTATGCTAAAATATGTTGTTGTTTGTTTTGATTGGGGGCCAAGCTATCCAAAAATGTCGGGGTTTAAACTTTACGACTCCTTGATCACCTGGGAGGGGCATTTTCTTTGGTTATCTCGGCCAATAATGGTTGGATTTTAATGATCTTTAGTTCATTCTCGTGTTATTTCATCATGCCGATACCATCTATGATACACTTAAGACATTGGGAGTAGTTTCCATTGATTTCCTGTGGGGAATACCAATTTCCGGTGTCAAACTCGGATTGATTTCGGCCAATAATCTTTGGATTATCATGGTCTGAAGTTAATTCTGGGTATTTTCATCATGCCGACCCCATTTATGATTGACTTAAAAGCGGATGCAAGTAATGTCCATTGACTTCGGAGAAATACTCATAGTAGTTTTCATTGATTTCCTGTGAGGAATACCAATTTCCGGTGTCAAACTCAGCCGATAATCTTTGGATATCCTGATCTGAAGTTCATTCTGAGGTTTGTTCATCATGCGGACCCGTTTCTTCGGTTCAAAATTGTCGACCCTTGACCCCCTGGGAGGGACCTTTTTGAAATCCAGACCCCTCTGACCAAGTCCCTGGCTATCTCTGTCAACAATGGTTGGACTTTCATAATCTGAAGTTCATTCTGGGGTTTTGTCATCATGCCGATCCTATCTATGACACACTTAAAGCAAACGGCAGTAGTTTTCATTGAATTCCCGTGGGTAATACCAATTTCCGGTGTCTCAACCTTACACTTTTTGTGGCTTTTGAAGCATGGGTGACTAGAATGTTCTGTAATGAGATTAAAGATACTTTGACATTTGTATTAAGTAAACAAGTTTAATGTCAAAAACAAAAAGAATCTTAACAAGTCACCAGAAACGAAACAAAAAGATCCTACCTTGGAAATAAATAAATCATTTATTCACCATCTTCGTCCCATTGCACACGTTTGATCATGTTGGTACGTTCCCTATCAAAACACGTGCAGAGAGATGTATACGGCTGACCATTTTTGCTGCAACTGCATCGCCCCGTGCATCCTGTTTCACAACCATATTTTCTGAGTTCAATTACAGCACGATTGGCAGGCAGATCAAGATTCGGTACAGGAATATAAATGCTCGTCCAACTGTTGAATAGCAGGAAGGTTCAGGGATCTGGTTAGGTACGACTTGTCACGTATCGCGATGTACTTTGTTCCTGTGATATGGAGTGACAATGCAGCAGGAGCCAGTGGATCATCTCTCTCCCTCTCAAGTTTTCTGAACTGAGCAATTGTCATCAAAGTGCTGGTAGGTTTAATGGAACAGATGAAGAGTAGGCTTGACAGGCAAATCTCTCCAATTCTTTGGCCTGCGAATACAAGTCACCCTTCACAAGCTCAGTTGAGATGATACATTCCCCAAGCGTCTTGTAACAGATGATAACGGGGTAATTATCATGAAGCTTGTTTCCTTGACTTGACTTCCAATGACACGCACTCGCTCGATCCCACCTAACTCTAAATGTTTTGTGGCCAAGGTCCATGAGAATTGTGAGGGCATCAACGGCACTTGACCAAACAAGTGCGTCCCGCTGGTAACGCTCAGTTACAGATGTTAGATCTAAGAGTTCCTCAATGATAAGAACCATGTGTGGTGTAGCCTTTGCTGTATCAAACATGCTAGGAGCAAGGGTCATATGCTAGCCTGATTGGTACAGCACATGCTACACCAAAGAAAGTATCAATCACGCAGAAACTCTTTGGCATACAATTGGCATACACAAAGCGAATCGGCTGCATACCGCTGTAGTTTATAGTGATGTCATTGGACGTCGCAAATGTCAAGGTCTGATAGATTTCACAGCCTCCCGATGCTGACTAGAGTAAGTTTGTGGCTACCTTAAGCATGATGCTGACGACCCTATAATGACTGGGGTTGGTCTGATGAAAAGACCACGGTGTAGACATGAATAACCGGACGCTAGAGATTGTTACTTAGGAGATAAACACTTCATGTTTCGCATTTAGGAGGGTGTTATTGTCCAATAGACATGTCCTGAGGACATGTCTATTGGACAATAACACCCTCCTAAATGCGAAACCGGGAGTTTTTTAAAAGACATTACTAAAACAGGGGGGGGGGGGGTGTTATTGTCCAATAGACAGTGTCTAATTGACCAATCAAAACGCAGGGTTTACCCTTAAGCATGTTACAATTGAACATAATTGATTTAAAATTAGAGTAGAAACGGAAACAATTGAATACATTCATATTACATTTTCATATGCATTGCGACACATTTTTGTCAATTTCTAGGAACCAAATACTAGCGATTTATTTTTTAGAACTATGGATTATATATTTGGATAATCCGGTTGATTCGAACTTGGGTCTATTAACCGCTTATCAAATCGAACTACGGTCCATATAATTTGGTCTTATCAAGAGGGTCGTGATCAAAAATTAAATATCCCACGCGCGACGAGCATTTTATTTACTATATAAAACGGTGGTACGTGATATATGTTTAATTGTAATTCTTTTCGCACCGAAACATCGAAATGAAGTTTTTTCTTGTGATAGCGGTCATAGCGGGTAAGTAAACTGTAAAATCTAGCTCACTGAAAGAGCGAAGTGGGTTTAAACTCCACTCGACACAAACTAGGTCATTTCGGGACTAAGATATGGTTGCATTTTATTCAAGAAGTCGCTTGCGCTTAGGGGTCTTTTGCAGTGATAGGAAACTGAAAGACCAAGAGAAAACCCACAAGGTTGTCCAGACAACCCTATTTCTTGTTACGAATAAACAGTGAATCGAGACCACGCCACTTGAGTCAATGACAGATCTGATTAAACGCGCAGGCCTGTGGCTCATTGAGGAAGGTACCAACGAGGATCTCCACGGTTCAATCTAACATAGAGGGGAAATGTTGTCTTTCAATTTATGACAAAATATTGCACTTTTCCGAAGGGTTCAACATTATCGTCAACCACCCAGGAATTACTCGTTTATTATTACCGGATATTGAATACAAGCTAGCACCCATGTTATTTCTTACAAGTTTATTGTAGTAATTATCTAATTCTATGCGATGAATTGAACATGAGAAATTTAGACATTTTATTTCACTATGATGGACTTCAATATCACTATAAGAAAATGTTCATGCATTTATTTGTAATTTAGTAATTTAGACATTTTATTTCACTATGATGGACTTCAATATCACTATAAGAAAATGTTCATGCATTTATTTGTAATGCGAGCAATTGTTGTTTTGAAGCCTCTTGCCTTCTTACGGCAGCAAGGTCTTACCGATTATTGCCCTCTTGTATCGAGACACCGTTTAAGATTGTTTAAATAGATTCTCTGACAAATAAAGTCATCTATTTTGCTTTTGTCACCGTTCACATAAACAAAACCTCGAAAGACGATTTGTATGATATGAGTTAATTCTATTAACGCCAGTGTTAAAGTCACCACCGATAATAATATTTCAAGTTTCGTCGAAATCGGATGAAAATTGTGACAGACAAATTGTGGACGGGAGGCCAGGGAACGGCATAATACATGGACGTATATGGGCGTATAAAAACTCAGTATTTAGCGGTTTGATAACAGGGATTTATTTCATACGAATGTTTTGCTGTGTCGTTTCAGTTATTGTAGTAGGAGCCGAGACCTGTAGTCAGAACCATGAATGTAAACACCTTACCAACTGTGCCACGCATGAAGAACCTTTCTGTAACTCGGAGGGTAAATGTCATTGTAGAGGTACGTACATATACATTATTCACTTAAAGGAGCTAAATCGCTTATATTTGGGACTCGATTCTTTGGAAGATGTTATTGGAAAAGAAGAGCGTCATAAAATCCATTTCATTTCATTTCTATGGACATTTAAACTCGTACTGAATCAAACGTAAATTTACTGGATCCAATCAATTACATTTTTAACTACCGACGTTCGGAAACTGCTCAGAACTATCTTTAAATATTTGGTATGTTGACAGTCTATTATGTTGCACACGCGTTAGCCGGTGGTTGGATGCTCGTTTTTGTTGGTATCCAACACTTGAAGTTTCGTTCACTTACTGTAATCAATAATATATTTCCACGTTATAGCCTTAATACCATGTATAATATCTTCCAGATGGACACGTTGTAGGTAAGCGAGAACCAGGAACCTGCACTGATGACGATTTTTCAAACTGTCAGTGCGAACATGGAGGAACCCCATCATGTAAACAAGGTCACTGCCACTGTGACCACCACGCCGTAGGAAGACGGGAACCAGGAACCTGCACTGATGACGATTTTTCAAACTGCCAGTGTGAACATGGGGGAACCCCAACATGTAAAGTTGGTCACTGTCACTGTAATCACCACTAATTGTTTTAAGAAAATAATAACTACATATATTTCGATGTGCTATAAAAAACTTTATTAACCACGGCTTTATTTCCGAACACATGAAACTGACCCGTATTATATGATTTCATTTCCCCCTGGTTTAATTTTATTTCAATAATTCGCTTGCGCGTAGGGGTCTTTAGCAGTGGGGGGAAAACGGAGTGCCCGGAGGAAACCCACGAGGTTGAGAAGGCGCCCCTATCTCCATGCCACATACGCTCACTCCAGGGCTCGAAACCACAGCCGCAAGCCAGAGGTGAGCGGCCAGCTAGAGGTCGAAGCGCGGCACTCTAGTCCACTAGGCAATCCCCAATCCCCCACCCCCCATCCTTGTGGAGGCAAAAGAAAATGAAATGAATTGGGGTTAAACGTCCTACTGTTCTGCTCCTAAACTGGGCTAATGAAGAGGGGCATACGTCATAAAGTGTGCTATGACAGGTTTTGACCAGGCAGCGGAGCTACGACCTATTTTTGCATCGAATTACAACTGCCAAGGGATATTTTACGTGCACGCCAATGTGTACACGTGGCCTCGGTTTTTCGTCTCATCCGAACGACTAGACAATTGTCCTTGCCAGACCCTCCGTTCTGCACCACTGACAAGGGTGGGGGACCACGCTGAGAAATCTGGACAAACTTTCTCGGCCAATGCAGCGATCGCACACTTGACCTCCAGGCTAGCGAGTCAGCGTCTTACCCGCTTAGCCACCGTGATCCCCAACGAAAACGAAAATCGGGATATCTACATCTATATCTACATGGCAAAAGGCTAATCCAGCAGAGACTGTTTTGCTCCATTAACCGGGCAACTGTTTGACTCTATTCGATTTAAGTCAAGCTTCAAATTGAAATAAAAAAAACGACTTGGGACAGCGACCATTTATTTAAAAAAGGCTTTTAAAACTGGTTCGTCCGCTGTACAGTAAAGTGAAATGTTGTGGAAAATTAAATGGTAGTTTATTCGAATTATGTTTTACTGGATTTTTTCAAGGTGAAATATGATCACTTTTCTTATTTTCAATATTATATTTGTGATTATAGGTTGGGGGTGTTGAATCTCATCTTAAATCGGACAATTCTCAAAAATGTATGCTTATCATAAACTTTTTTTTTCTAAAAACCCGAGGGGATTACAGGATTTGCACGTACAATTGAGATTTTAGCGTGTAAACACTGGTAAAACTAAAGTTAAAATTTGTGGAAAAACATCTGCTAAAGACAAATGGCAGTATAACGTGCGATAAAGAAGGCCTTGTTATTAAAATCTGTCTGGGGAATTATTTTAATATACTTTTCAAAAAAAGTAGGGGATATTTGATTTTGGGGGCATAATACTAAACTATGCAAATGACTACGAAAATGTCATTTCCAGTTACATGTGACGCCAAAACGCACCAACAGCTACCGCATGGAATGCAGGTATTGCTTGGGATCATCATGGGGGTCCAACCCAAGATTTGCACGACTCTGACTTTGAATGTTACAGTCATTGTGGCATTGAATTCCAGGGTGGAAACATCTGTTTAATTGGTTTAGTGACCAGAAAACAAATTTTGATATGCGTCGGCTTACCCAAAATGAAAGGTTACGTGCCCTTGGCATGCTACAGATCGGCACAACACAGGCGGTTGTGGCGCGGACAATGAATGTTTCTCATTCTGTCATAAGCAGGCTATGGTCCAGATACCGTGATACACAATCAGTACAGGACAGACCACGCTCAGGTCGACCAAGGGCGACAACTCGAGCCCAGGATCGATTTATCCGTACCTTGGCCTTGAGAAATCGTGCCATCACAGCAAATCAGATCAGCGCTCGTCTTCAAACAGACACTGGTGTGAGAGTGAGTGGCCAGACGATTCGGAATCGACTGCATAGAGGTCACCTTCGCGCCCGACGTCCTCGCGTGATCCCTTGTTTGAGAGATCATCACATTCAGGCAAGACGTCGTTGGTGTAGGGATCTTCAACACTGGGATAATCGACGCTGGAGCAATGTGATGTTTTCGGATGAGCCAAGGTTCACTGTTGATTTTTTGGACAGACGTAGGAGGGTGTGGCGTCGTCGAAACGAGCGCTTCCAAGACGTTCACGTCATCAGACATGATTGATTTGGGGGTGGTTCTGTTATGGTGTGGGGAGGCATCACTGTTGCTGGAGGAACCGCTTTACATGTCGTGTTAGAGGCCAGTACTACCGGGACAACATCTTGGCACTCCATGTTGTGCCGTTCGCACGACGTCATGGCCGCCGTTTCATCTTCCAGGATGACAACGCAAGATGTCACAGGGCCAGGATCGTTACAGGTTACCTCCAACAACAGAACATCACCACATTACCTTGGCCAGCACTGAGTCCCGACCTCTCCCCCATCAAGCATGGGACATGCTTGGACAGAGATTACGTCAACGTCAACAGCGTCCTGTCAATGTCCAAGAACTTGATGCTGCTTTGCAACAGGAATGGGACAGTCTGGACCAAAATGAACTTAGACGTCTCATTAGGAGTATGCCACGTCGGATCAATGCTTGTTTGGCAAACAGAGGAGGATTTACCCGTTACTGACTAGGATGCTGTGGTAACTTTGCTGTTTAACCCCGGGTATCATTTTACCCTTATAATGGTCAGTCTGTACCTTACTTAGTCTAACGATCATTTGGAATAAATCGATGAATTTGAACTTCATTTCATTTTGTCATTTGTTTCTTCGTCAGTTTCATTAGGTGACTTTAATAACACTTAAAAATCAAATATCCCCTACTTTTTTTGAATAGTATATTAAACTTCGGTGTATGCTTTTGATACTTTGCTTGTAGTCTACTAGATCATGGTGCTGAAATCTGGGGGTTTCACAAAGCACCGGATACTGATAAAATACATTTTTATTACTTAAAATTAAATTTAGAATTCACGAACCAAAACATTCGACTATTATCAATTGGGTATAGATAATTTACTTATTTCAAATATTATATTAAAGATGTTCTACTGAAAACGACTTACTTAAATTTTGTAACTTTAAAAAGTAAGTGGATTGTTTGGGATTCGAATATAATTTGGCAAAATGTTGACAAACATTCTTGTTAAATTCATTAATTTGATATCTTTAAATATCCCAGTTATAGTAATGTAATATGCTTTATTTAAATTTTGTAACCTGAGAAAGAAATTGAATTGTTAATGATTTTGATATAATTTGGCAAAATGTTGACAAAGATTCTAGTTAAACATTTCTGTTATAGTAATATAATATGTCAATCCGATAGGAGAATCTATTATCAACATGTTATTATAAATTTTAGTCCAACTTTATCTTTAAAACCTATAAAGCCTATAGTATTAAAACATTTAAGCCTTATACGCGTGTCAGTCCATACATTATATGATATAGAAACTGGTCGATATAGCAAAGTGTTACGTAATCAATGATTGTGTAAATTTTGTCAGCTTGAAGAATTGGTACAGGACTTTCGCCATATTTTAACTTGTCCGCCTTTAAAGATATAGGCACTAAGTTTCTCATGCCTATTATTTTACTAGACCAAATTACTTTTAGCTGCTAGTACCTTAATATAAATGACTTAAAATAAATAAACTTATGCTGATAATCTTCGATCAGAATTATTAAAAATAATAATGTTATTAAAACAGATACAACAAAGCTAAATGACTATCTCTGTTTTTCATACTTCATACCATGTTACTCCTTGGTATCGCTACTAATTAAATATAGCTAATTATTACGGGAGTGTATGTGTGTGTGTGTGTGGGGGGGGGGGGGTAAGTTGTTTAGTTTTAGTCCTTAGTGTTACGACAGCTATAATTAATGTAAAGTTATTTAGTTCTGTGTACCATAACCAATAAACACAATGAACGGTTTTATGTTAGTCCTGGGTGCTTTCAATAACTATCTATAACTAATGCTGTTGTTCTTAACGTCCACTTCCACCGAGGGTGATATCGCAGACAAATTGTGTTACTTTTCATTTTTATTATCGTAGCGCACGCGCTGCGGTCTTTCCTGTGAGAGGAATTCGGAATACCCTGAGTAAACCCATGGGGTTGAGAAGGCGCCCATATGCTCGCACAGGAAACCACATACGCAAACCAGAGGTGACCGGGTAGCTAGAGGTCGAAGCACGGCGCTCTAGACCACTATGCCATCCCAAACCCACTAAAAGTAATGGGACGTTTGTAGTATTTAGTATTTAGTGGCTGACTGTGACTAATTAGGTAGATCTATTGAAAGCTTTTATGATATTTGGTCCTGGGTACCACAACTAATTATATAATGAAAGGTTCTATGTTATTTAGTGTTAAGTACCGAGACTAATTAGCTATATATAATGAAAAGTTTGATGTTATTTAGTCATGTTTAGTTAGGCCGTTTTCTATGTAGACCAGAAACTGATATGCAATGGGACAAATTCCTAATACTGGATTTATTGAGTGGTGTTTTCCATATGTGACATATTACATATTTAATGTATTTTGACATTATCATTATTGGTAAGAGGGCTTTGTATGTTTTACTTTTTATAGGCGGAGATATGGTCAGGTTTCTATCGGGTCGAGCTTAGTTATTGTACATCTGTAGAATTAGTTATAATATTTTTTACTAATTCTACAGATGTACAATACATAAGCTCGATCCGATAGAAACCTGACCATATCTCCGCCTATTCAATATAACTGTTCATATACCAACATTCTCTTTTTGTGTGTATGTGTAGTCGTTTCGTCAATTAAAATTGCCTCCATATTGCTTTTATTCCTCAGTGAAAATATTTAAATCAATTAATAATTGATGATTACATTCACCGGATGTCTCATTGTGATCTCGTTAATATCCATATAGGTTTTTAGCGCAACTTTATTGATTATTTAATAGTTAGCAGCAAATGATAAAAAAATTTCTAAAATTCCACGACCATTGAAACTGTATAAAAGCTCAATGTTTGATCTGTTACGACAAACATCATGATGTCTCCGTCACATACATGCGTATGTCTACTACTTGCTATGGTGGCTGTGAAGAGCTGCGGTGCCAAAATATTCCGGATAGAAGCCGAATCAACTAAAGATAATCTTCCTAAAAGGGACAGATCGAACGCTAGTAACAAGAAAGATGTTTGGCTACGTCAAAATGAAATGCTGTCATTCAAATTCTGTTTAAAAGGAAAAACCGCTGTCGGTATAAAGAATGTTATGTACTCAAATGATGGAGGAGCTGACAAGTGCGTACTAAATTTCAACTCAAAGAAGGTCGGTGAATTTGAATCTACAGCCGCATCTAATTATGGTACATTGTGGAACGTTTTCAAATCGTCTGGAAATGTAGGATCGGCCATGTCTCTTGATTCTGGCCGTAATACAGTCATTTTATTTGTAAAATCAGCCGATGACTATGGTATAGAGATAGACCATATTGATGTTGATGTTGGAGATGTTCAAGTCACTGAAGAAATATTTACATGCAGTCCCTAGTGGATTGAATAATTGTGCGATACAAATATTATTATTGTTAATTATTATTATCATTATTATTTATTCTACCATGTTGATCAGACTTACTAGTTATAACTCCCGATACGCGAGGTCAGTCTGAAGAACGGGTTGTAAAAAAGAGCTACAGTACATATTGTTCAGAGAAAGATATCGTGCACATCGCCGTCTTTGATACTGACATGACTAAATACGAGATCACTGCTTGCCTTCCGCGTAGCGGTCGTTTTTATATCCTAGACGCAGACGCAAGAAATGGTAATTTTTAACTCACGAATACTGTTTTATCAAACACCTCAGACTTATTTGTCAGCCAAAAGACAGCCGTACAAAATAACGACGATGGCTGTAAAGTTTACCCGACAGGGACGTGAGAAAGGTTGCATTGCTTCGGAGCGAGATTGAATCGACAATAAATTCACCAAACTCCTCATCAGATGTCTTCATACCCCGGCTTAGACTGGACACCATTCGGAACCTCTGTGGTCCTTGAACAAACCAATATTAATGATTTGCCAGCAACCGTGTCCACCACAAAGGTTCAGATAGAACCCGACGAACTTGCAATTAACATAGTATATCCAGATGGCAGTAGTGCGGTTGCAAAAATTGGTAATGTCCATTGAGAAAATCAAGTTATTCGTGTCTAATATTGACTTTCAGACGAGCAGGCCCTCACATCCATTTGTGTCATTTTGGTCGATGTCCTCACAGATTGGTAACAATGACTCCGACTCCACTGTCAATGATATATCTACTGTACTGTACTTGTCTAGACTACTAAATAATCAGACCCGTGGAGGTGACTAGGCGACGGTAAACGGGACCAGTTTCCTTTTGTACCACCAATGGTATTTAACTCCAGTCCAGATATGGATACCTTCACTTTAAACTGATTTACGCTTCTTCTATAATATCATTCAACTACCTTCTTGGGTTTTGGGTTCGTTTTTTTATTATTTGACTAAAATGCAATAAATAACTTCACATATTTTGATTATGATTCGATTGTTGAATTTTCTAACCCGTGATTCCCAATCCACTACATGACTTCGTCTTTTGAAATCACAGCGCCACGGTGGGTCAATGACTAAGACGTTGGATCGCTAACATGGGGGTTCCGGGTTTGATCCCTGCGTTGGCCGAGAAAGTTAATAGGGAATTTTCCGGCGTGGCTCCTTCTCGTCAGTGGTGCAGGACGGCGGGTCGCTCTGGCGGGACGAACACCCGATAACCTCGCACGTATTGGCGTGCACTTACAGATCCCATGACAGGTGGAATTCCAGATAAGAGTAGACCGTACCACCGATCCCTGAGCAAGATTTCCCTCACAGTACATTGTATGGCGTATGCCAAGTTTGAGCAGAGCAGTTGGTCGATAAAATTAATTTCAATTCATTTGATTTCTTCTGAATTCCCCTGATCCACCTGCTGCAGGGTAAATATATACCTTTCTAATCCCTTTCCCTAATATTTTTGAAAAAAAAAATCCAGATTATGAGTGTATTCTGTGTAATTTGTTTGTAACTTGTATTATTTTTTCACAGAACTCAAATACTGCCTTTAATAAGAAAGATTTTTAAATTTTAGCACAAAAGGCCCAAGGACCTGAGGTGCCTCGCTGTACAGCTATTCTTTAATTATGATGCCGATGTGTTGCCAGAACATATGGGAAGCATATAAAAAAAAACCTTTATTAATGCCAGAAGTGGCTGAACTTTCACCCCTAAATAGACGCAGACCACTGAATATTCCTACGCCGTCACCCACAAATGTTGGGCGACAGTTATTTTTAGTCTTTCTCTCCAATATCCCTTTTTCATTGCGATTTTTGTTGAATTTTTGGTATAGGTTGGTTACGTTGAAAGGGAGGGTCCGAAAATTGCATGTTTAGCTGTCTTTACTTCCAGCTTGTGTATCTCAGGTGTTTCATGATCAACCTCATACACACTTTTGGGAATGCGTTTGCCACATGTTGCCCCATCTGTGGCAGAAAGCTGTCTACCCAACGAATATTTGTGAAAAAGTTACAGTCGGACTAAGAGACGAGAATTAACATTAAAGTCATTGGGGAAATAATTAGTGATCTCTGGCCATAACATCCAGGCGATTTTGAGTAAAAGATAGGTTACGTGCCCTTGTTTTGAAATTGGTCTCGCTTAACCAGTCTAACGACCATTCTGCGTCTGATTGACAGGTCGGGATAATCAAGACTACTTTTTTACGAAACATAACAAAAAGTTGGAACAAGAAATTAAATTTAGAAACGCACACATTAGGCAACTCAAGAATTGTTTTAAGAACTTTGTAAAAGTAAAATGAAACTACTGCTAGTATCATGTTCATATCAACGAAAGTGATTTGTTCTAAACCAAAATATGCCGCTCCCAACGGTACAGTTAATGATAAAGCAATTTCAAAAATAAAACGAACTATATTTCTAAAGCTGCTGTAATAACCAAGAAGCTAAATTTTACTGCTATTCAAAATCGTCAGCAATAGTCTTTTACGGCTGTAATAGTTGATAGATTTGTAGTGAAGTGCACATGCAATGGCTATTTATAGTCTCATAAACTCGACCACAGGACATTATCATAACGCGTAGTAAACAGTTCGAAATACAGCCACTGATGCGTGCACATTAATGTTGCCGAGTCCACTTATCCGGACAAAGGCATTTCCACCTATTCTTCATCTAATTCCAACTGCCAATGTTTCTTTTACGTGCACACGGTGGGCAATATACACATATTGATAAATTTATGCTCTTACAATTGTAATTCTTGAGGCCAATGGGGACACGCAGATGTTTGATGATGGACATTTGATACGTTTGATCATTTGTTGAATGCAATTGGTGCGTGTGAGAGAGAGAGAGAGAGAAAAGTGAGGTTTAACGTCCAATCGACACAAACTAGGTCATTTCAGGACTAACAAATGGTTCAATTTTATTTCAGTAATTCGCTTGCGCGTGGGTTCTTTAGCAGTGGGCCAAACCGGATGACCCTGAGAAGACCCACGCGGTTGGATAGGCGACCTTACTTCTTGCCAAGTTCAGGCGGGAGATTGAAACCACGTTAATTAAATCATTGACAGACCTTGTGATTTCACTCATATGCTTTAACCCACTAGCCCCGCCCCCCCCCCCACACACACACACACACCACACCCTCTCTCTACTAACATTTGTATAGAGTTTCACACGGGTCTATATGGCAAAAGTAACGATGCGCCCTACTCATTACTCATTGTCACGTGCAACCTGGGAATCGAAACCGCGCCGGTTGACAGACCTTATATAACTATTAAGCCTTCTTACCCCCCCCCCGAATGTAATTTATAGTTTTTTTACCTTTAGAAATAAATGCATGCTAAATCTAGCTCTGTTTGTTTTTAAAACAAGTTTACTGTCATATTATGGTTATATGCAAAAATAGATAATATGTGCATCGAATCTCAAGCACGTAAACTTTTAATGGACCCAGCAAAATGATTAAATATTGCCATTCGTCAACAACAAAATATGGCGTATGAATTAATAATTGGTGTACTGTGTAATACAGAAAATGTGTGCGCTGTATTGTTAATTCACGAAGAAAGATATAATTTTCAAATTTCTGCATAATATTGAACATATATAAAACGTAAAGTTAAAGGAGCTAAACCCAATGTTTTCCATAATATTCGAAATTAATAACATGAATTAGAATTCAATATTTGTCTATTTCAAACAACGATAATGTGGGATCCTAATATTTAATAAAACTCCAAACGGATACATAGGCCGCTCACCTGGAAGATGAAAATAAAGTTGTTCGCATCACCCCGCTTGGCATGCCATTAAATAAACATAAATTGGTCGATTCGATACTTCTTTTGTAATTTTTATGCATACAACTAAGCGCAGATTACATAAAATTTCATTAGATATAATATAATATCGTGGAGAAATTTGACTGAAATTGTCAGCATATTCCCTTTACATTATCTATTACAGTGAGCACTATCAGCTCTGTATCTAATTTTCCATAATTTGTTTTAAGAAAAACGTGCAGAATTGTCTACACGTGTCTATACGATTGTTTTTCAATTTGGTTGGCGTTTTTCAAACCACAATTGATCAGAGATTACAATAATTGTTTTAAAAGGTGAAAATAAATCACTTTATATCCATTCATATACAGCAATATATATATACTTTTAGACCGATCTCGATCTATGTTCAGTCGGAGTAGAACAGTAGGATGTCTCACAGAAAAGAGCCACATGCCCTTTAAAAGCCAATGTGACCGTTATCAAAAATTCAAGTAAACAATTATCATTACTCCAGGAAGAAAGATATGAAGTTAAAAAATATTATCAGTTAATAACACCTCGAATAATTTAAACTTAATATATTACATTTGACGGAAAGATATTTGATAACTATAATCAGTTAATAACACCTCGAATAATTTAAACTTAATATATTATATTTGACGGAAAGATATTTGATAACTACTAAAGAACATGAAGTTATTGTTTGTTCACGAGGAAAACGGTTCTATGCCTCATTACGTGGTAGATATTCAATTATCAACTCACTGTAAAGATTGAGGCTGCCAGCGAATATATTACCAATTGGTATGTTTAACGGTTTGAAGCCTACTCCTGGATTGTATACGTGGGGATTATTCTCAAATACCAATTTATATACAACAGAATTAGCACAACCCCTACTTGTCCTAAGCGACATCTCCTTGTTGGTGATCCTTATAAAATCTCCTTATAGATATACTTTGGTTTCTTCATCTCTTTGATAAACGTTGCTTTCTCTAACATAGTTGTATTATAACGAGAGAAAACAAAATGTTTGTTCGTAAAATCAGGACCCATTAAACTTTACAACACTGAAGGGTTGACGTTGTATGTTGGAATTAGAAATGAGTGGGTAACATTACATTTCTGTTTCTTTCTTTTAATATTTTAGAAAAGGTGAGGAGGTGGGTGATTCTTCAAAAAAAGCCACAGGGAGAAAATTCTCAAACATTTTACAATTGTACAATAAATGAAACACTGCCATTATGATATAAATGAAACACAGAAAGGACAAAATTAATATAACTAACACAGTAAATATGCAATAAATGCGACACACTAATTGTGCAATAAACGAAAAACAGCAAATACACTAAAAATGAAACACAGTAATTATACAATAAATGAAATGCGGCCATTGTGCCAAAACATGAAACACAGTAAGAACAACATAAATGAAACACAGTAATTATACAACAGACGAAATACGTCACTATACAATAAATGAAACATGGTAAGAACGTAAGAACAGCGTAAATGAATGATACAATAAATAAAACACTGTATAATTACCGTGTTTCAATTTTTGTATAATGACAATCAATGAAATACAGGAAGAATTAGATCAATTAAAACAGTTATTATACAACAAATGAAACAGGGTCATTATATAATAAATGAAACACGGAAATACAAAACCGCCATTGTGTAATAAATGAAACAACACAGTTACTATACATTCATGAAATTATAAAAAAAAATGAAACCCATTATCTATACAATAAATTAAACATAGTGGATCAATTTGACTGAAATTTTCAGGTAATTATCTAACTTTTAACCATTCAGCTAATCTCCGATATCGTGTCTTCTACAACCCATTTTCTCTACTGTAAATATGAAGCACATCATAACATGTGATCTATAATTAACTGATGACCATTTGTAAAGTAAGATTCACACACGACTATCACCAAATGGAAATACGTATATTGAATTCTAATCAACGTAATTATGTTAATTGACGTCATTACCCGACCCACATTTACATGATGACTACTCTTCATTTTGAGCAACGTAATTAATAAATTGTTGTTGGACTAGAACTCCAGCTCTGTCATGTTGCTTAGCAACAAAGCCATATTGCATTTTACGGAAATCTAGGCGTCGGCACTGTTGATAGCCATTGTTGAGAATTATAGAAAAAGATGAATATATGAATATATAATATGTTTTTGTTCAGAAAAGTCACCAATTAAATGTGAATTCTGAATGTTTATAAAGTAGGCAATTCTTTTTCAGAATTTAAAGTAAAGTTTTGTAGAATAACTGTAAAAAAAGTTGTTGGAAAATTCAGCTATTTAATCTCAGTCACTTAACCTCCGAAACCTGACAGGTCCTTCTTGCTGTTGAATGTTAGACAAAACATTGTTTTCAGGGGAGATAACTACAATTAATAAGACATCAAAATCCTTGGGCCATTCCATGTCAACTGGACTATTGGTGGGAACATGACCCCCTCTCTAAAAATTATAAATGAAATGGGGTTAAACGTCATACTTTTTGCCCCTAGCCTGGGCTAATAGGCGGGTAAAAATAAGAATGCACCTAGAACAAATTGCAGCACAAAATCATTTCTTTGGGAACTGTTCAGATATGGTCTCTAGTACTCCCATAACAAAATCGGCCATTATCGGTCTTGGGGAAATTTGCATAATTAACATAAATCCAAGAAGGCCATGGACCAGAAAATGGCCAAAATCTCCGAAACCGTTGACTTTAGTGCAAATAAATGTATTACCGACCTATAGAAAATCGATACTTGCGAGTTCAAAAATGCCAACATATTTTTCCTACGATCATAATGAGACGTCATAACGTCATTTTGACGGCATTACGTTGTTCTCGTTGTGACGTCATTATCAAATTTTATTGTAACTGCGCGCTGAAAACTGCTGGAAACTACGAACCACTGTGTAATTTGTATTATCAAATTTTATTGTAACTGCGCGCTGAAAACTGCTGGAAACTACGAACCACTGTGTAATTTGTAGAAAAGAACACATCTTCACCCAAACTGAAACTAAATATCACCGTTGATCTATAGCCGGGGGTCATGGTGGCTCAGTGAGTAAGGCGTTAGCTTGCTTACCAGGGGATTCAGTGTTTGATCCCTGCGTTGGCCAAGAAAGTCAATCGGGACGTTCCGGCGTGATTCTCCCTTGTCAGTGGTGCGGGACAGAGGGTCTGACAAGGGACAATGTGTAGTCCTTTGAATTGTAAGAAAAACCGAGATCCTGTGTACACATTGACGTGGAAGTTAAGGTTCCCTTGGCAGTTGGAATTCAATATAAGAGTAGCACTCGGCAAATCTCGGCAGATTCCGTAAACTACATCTAGCCTCGGCTGTGTGACAGTAAGTGATATGTATCTACGCCCACACATTTGCGATGCGGCTACCGGTTTACTTTAACAGGAAAACTTGACGCTATTACACAAATTGGGAACCTATTCGGCTAGCGAACTATTCGACCGATCGAGCTGCAACCTGTTCGTTGGAAACCTATTTACAATAAAGACAACAGTCGCCTTATTTTTTATCCATTCCTTTAGCTCAGAATAGAAGTGTAATTTCGTCAGCTTGATCGGTCTAATAGGTCGCTAACCAAATAGGTCGCCAACTTGTGTTCGGAATGGGCGCAGCCATGTTTCATCCGGGACCTTTAAAGTAGTTCCAATATGGCGAAATTCATCATACAGCCGAGCTTAGATTGTCCGAAATCTTCCGAGGTTTGCCGAGTGATAAGAGTAGGTCAATGTCCGAGCAAAATGTCTCTTACAGCACATGTTTGGCGTATGTCAGTCTTCATTAACCAAGTCGAAGCAGAACAATAGGACGTTAAACCCCATTTTAATTCATTTCATATATTGTCATCTAATAAAAGCCGATAAGAATTGTTTACCTCCTTAGAATATTAAAACAAAAATATATTAAATCGGCATTTTAATATTTATTTCCAGAATATAAAAATATAAATAAAACGCATCTGAAGTTCCCAGGGCCAGCTTATGAGACCAAAAATAGAAAATATCGCCCACATCTTCAAATGCATAACTTATCGCTGTTTCTGAGTTTGTACCAAGATATATCCGTAGCGCAAGCCAAATCATGCTTACGGCCTCCATCGCTTGGAGTTACAGTCCCGTTTGCAGTTACATACAACGTATGATTTTCAGCAGTGATTCGGGCGCTCGAGGGCTGTTCATCGTCTTCGTAACCTACGTTTTGTGGAACAAATGAACTATTCACTTTTATTTTCAGGATTTCTACAAAGTCACTATTAAATACATGAACTGCAAAATTGACATAATTAGTGTTTATTATAATATCAATAATTTACAAAAGATTCTAAGTCGATGGGATATATATAATTTTCCAAATATTCAGTCTAGAAATTCAATCCACAATGAAAACGTACAAAATATACCCATTTTCACCTTAAATTGGCCGGATATGTGGAACAGAGATTAAAATTCTGAAAAAGTTTGATACATTAACCCCTTAGGAAGTGGATATGTTATGACGTCATGCCTTCAGTAAGTGAATTAAATGACGTAAAAATGACGTTATAACACTTTTTATACTTTTATATTGATAACATGTAATTACATTTACTAAAATTATTATAATATGTATTAATTGATTTTTATTTTCAAGTAAGGTTGCAGCGGCAGCCCGAGGATGCTGCGTGATCAAGATTATTTTTTAAAATTACGATTAAAGTATCGGTTCAAAATATAATCGCCATCCCCGGTATATCACGGCATCCCCATCCGGACATTTTTGGGGTTATCGCAATTTGAATAAATCAAATAATCGCCAGAAAAATGATTATCATGAGAATGGGAGCTATTTTAAATATAAACAAGATTGATAAATTCGATCCTACCACAGACAAGTTCGTGTGCGGTATGGTGGGATATAGAAATAACCCGAGATTGACGATTGTTCCTGTGCAAAATTTCATCAAGATCATGTATTTATTTTTAATGTTTGGACCACAGGCACTTGAAAGGATTAAAAAAAACCTTCTTACTACTGCTTGACTATAATATAGTATGTACAAGGTATTTCATAGGTCATCTTTGTTATGACTCGTTGACTAAATTCCGTCTGCTAACGTCTCACAATACTCACCAGTTCTAAGACTTTCCATCGTTTTAATTGCCAACGAGACTTTATTTGATCATCATACACCCTCCAATGTAGTTAAATTTATCATTTTATAGTGTTATTAATTACAAATCAAACTTAAAGTGTGTTCACTCGGCAATTCATATTTTCAATCATCTTCAACGGACCGGAATTACGACGAAATTAGGTCAAAAGAGGTCTGTATCACCCAGTCCCTTTATAAACCTATCATTACTCGATATGTGCCTAGGAACTGGGTGATCAAGCCTCACTCAACAAAGGCCTCGCTTCATAGGCTCTATCACCCTAAATGATGCCTAGGACATACCTTGTACATACTATATAGTCAAGTAGTAGTAAGAAGTTTTATTTTAATCCCTTCTCAAGTGGCTGTGGTTTGAACAGATGTAAAAATATTTCCAATGGTTTTACACAGCACCTACATAAGGGGTAATCTCATGCAGTGTTATTTACAACCTGCCAAAACGATATAGGGCGTAGAGTATACTATTGCCAGTGATAGGGATAGACTGAGAAATGGGGTTTAACATCACCTCGACATAAACTACGTCATTTCGATACAAACACATGGTTCAACTATATTTCAGTAACCAGGCGCGGTAGGGCAGGGGGTCGTGCCCCCCCCCCCCGTCCGTCAGCCCCAGTGACATAGTTGATTTTCATTTTATTTTGCTTTATTTGTTATTACTGTTGTAGTTCACATATCTGCTCTTTAATAAATGATATGAACATGATTTACGCATTGCCCCCAACCAAACAATCAATCCAAGGTTGCAACATATTACCCCTTGCTTCATGTGTGGCCCGGCCCCTCCCTCGACAAAATCCTGAATCCGGGCCTGGTAACTCGCAAGCATGAAAGGGTGATTAGCAGTAGGGGGGGGGGGGGCTGGAGGAAATGAAATGGGATTTAACGTCCTACACTTTTGCACCTAACCTGGGATAATGGAAGATGGGCAGGAGGGAAATTTTGCTCAGACAGTTGCATACTCTTATATCAAATTCCAACTGCCAAGGGATCTTTTACGTGCACGCAAATGTGTACACAGGACCTCGGTTTTTTGTCTCATCTGAACGACCATTGACTAGACAGCTGTCCTTGTCAGACTCTTCGTTCTGCTTCACTGACAAGGGGAAACCACACAGAAAATCGAGATGAACTTTCTCGGTCAATACAGGGATCGAACACCCGACCTCCATGCTAGCGAGCAAGCGCCTTAACCACTTAGCCACAATGATTCCCTGCAGGACCCTGAGAAAACCTTTATGAGGTGGGACGGTTGACCCGACTCTTTGTTACATACAACTGGATATTAGAAACCACATCTCTTGACTCAATGACAGACCATGCATTCATGGGAATTTCCCAAACCTCCCCAAACGAACTACAATTATTAGCATCACCCATAACTATAATGTATACTGTTGAAGTTGGGTTCGATTCTAAGTTTGGCCAATAAAGTTTCCTGGGAATTTCCAGAGTGGTTTACCTTTGTCAGTATTGTAGAATGGGGGATCTGGCAAGGGACATACATGTAGTCTAATGATTCGGATGGGACAAACAACCGAGGCCCCATGTACTCAAAATCAGAGTAGGCTGTAAACCCCTTTTCTTTTCCTTTTTAGTCTAATATATTGGCTAGAGATATAGTGCACGAACATAAGTGATAACATAATAGCATTTTAGCTATGTGAACTCCTCAAATGAGCATGGTCTGGAGCATGACACCCATCAATACAGCAAAACAAATCGATACTTTAGACTTTGATTTCAGAAGTCAATGCTACTAGGTTAGTCCAGTATTTGAGCTAAACAAAAAAAACCAACAAAGATTAAAACCATTATCATATTGTAGTTTATTTTCATATTCAAAATATATTAATTCTTAATTATTACTATTTTTGGCAAAATACTTTCATTTGATATATTTATAATGAATAGTAGGAAATGATAAATTTCTAAGTGAAAGTGATGCAAATAGAAAATGAATGTTTAGCGCTTGATAATGATCTATTAAAATGGAGAGCCATTAAGACTTAGTTTACAAATACATATTTACAAGATTAACTTTTATGCTAGATGAAGTATACCTCACATTTATTTAAAATATATAATACAAAGAAAGTTATATACATATAAATTATTAATAAATAGTATAATCAAACAAGGGGACAAAAAATATTTTGCAAATTACAAATAATACAATATTTCATTCCATTCCATTCGACTATGTCCATTTACGCATTAACCATGCAGCCACCCGTGATAGAATATATAATTAATTGCCATACTGTTATTTATCACGATAATCCTGAAAGCCGTTATTGCGATTAACATTTTCAAGAATGGAATGTGCGGAAACAATCTCCCACGCACAGTCCTACACAGCAGTCTCTGCACCATGTTCTTACTCGGGTACCTTTGCACGAATCACTTCTTTTCCTTGCACAGACTTGACATTTGAGTCACCTTTTTTCTGGTATTAAATCTATAAAATGCCTTTCATTTCTTCTAGCTGCTAGTGGAAGTATGCTTGGTCTGCCCACTCTTATACGCTCCTCTGCATAGCCACCAATAAGTCCATCAACTACATGAGTTATGAATTTCAAATGGGTTATTGGACGTCCCACTAAATTTGGGTTTGCCTTGTATAATATATATGCATTGGTCATGCATCTGTCCAACAAATTAAAGGCTACTTTCTTCCAACATTTTAATGTTTTAAGCTCTGCGGCATAATGATCTGTCATCATATCAGCAAGATCAACTCCACTCATTCCGGAATTATAATCAATGACGCATAACGGAATGCGATTTACTTTTTGGTCGAAGGAGGTTTTGTCAACGGTCCCTGAAGCTGAGAACGTAGAAAGGAATCTCACTTGCTTCCTGTCAACCCAATATACTGCCAATAAGTTGTCTCTTCTCATTTCAATTAGATCGCCCTTCTTTTTCATGGTCTGTTTAACTTCATCTGGGAGATTCTTTCTGTTTGATCGTACTGTACTATTACCAGTAACATATATTTGTTACTCGAACATATCTTCACATAATTGCACCGATGTATAATAATTATCAACTACAAGATGATGATAGAGTCCTGAGTGAGGCTGCATTAGCTTTGTACAAATATCATAAGGCTGTCCTTTGTCTGTGGTTCGAAGTTTATTGGTGTGGTATATTATTTGATGAACATAACCTGTCTGTGAATCTGCCAATACGTATTCTTTCGGACCCCATTGGTGGTGTTTTTTTTATTCTGATGTAATTCACTAAGACGTGTCTACCTTTGAAGCCCACAATGGATTCATCGATGCTGACTTTCTCTCCTAAGTTGTATTCAGAAGCCCATGTTTTATTTAGATGATCCAACAAAGGTCTGAACTTGTATGTGGGATCATAACTGGCACTGATTCAGTTTCACTGTCGGATACATGAAAAAATCTTAATAATAATTTGAAAGTTTCTAATTTGAAAATGTTTCTGTAGATCCGAGTGTCTTGCGAAGCAGATTTGGTATTCCAATACTCGTGTATTCCATGCTTCTTTACTAATCCGCAATTCAACAAAAATCAAAAAAAAGCTCGCAGTTGATCAAGGGTCACCGGTCTGTAGAGATGAACTTTAGAGTGTTGTTGTATCACTTGATTTTTCGTCAGATAGAACTCAACATATTTATTTGTTTATTCAATCATAAACTCATAAGCTCCCATAAAGAAAGTTCACCAGGTTGTGTGGGTCTAAAAAAACGGTCAAAATATTCCACAGGCTGTGCTTCTGTAGGTTGCCACGTAGCCCATTATTTCCCCAAAACTCATGAATTTCTGGTCTGTTATTATGACTGTTTGTTACAATAGGCCTACTCAAATTGTTACAATTCTTCGTTCTGTGATTATAATTATCGCGCCATCAGCCCCAACAAAAACACCGTGAATAGGCCTACCGTCTGCGAGATCTGTCATCAAAACGGGTTCATTTTCATCGTCGCTATTTTCTTCCTCTTCCGATGCCATTCCAAGATCTCGTGGATCTAAATCACTACCACTATCATCCTCATCATTTTCATCATTCACAATTTCTAAGACATCATTTAATGTTAAGTTTTTGTTCATTTTATTCGTCCGTGGCCGTTTATTAAACAAGAGGCCACCATCTTGCACTAATGACAACAAAGCAGACGATAGGCTAAGCGCGGGTTTTCCCATGTCTACGTCATTAGGTAAACAAAAGACAGCGAACGTACTTCACCGGTCAAGAAAACCTATGGAAAACCCCCATTAATAGTTAATTAAAACAAGGATATGAGCTAAAAATAGTAACTTTAATTTCTCTATTCCCGTCATTGGACAATATTTCGAAGGATTGCCTTTAGTGTCCAATCAGAAAAATTGATCTAAAATAAGGTATGAAGTTGGCGACATATATGTTGCTAAGCTCACTGTCGGTGATGACATATAATGTCGTATTACTTGCCAAAGTTAAATAAAGTCCATCTTGTGTAATTGATGGCTTATTGTAGTGTAATAATAGTTTGAAATTAGAATTTTGAACACTTAGTTATATTTTTCTGTGTTTAGGTAAAAGTGAAAGAAAACGAACAAATAGGACACTGAATTTATTAAACATTAATGCCGAATCACAAACTGGAAGTAATTCATAATTCAACTATTTAACGACACATCGTAGTGTTCCAGAACGATGGTGCATTCACGTGTACTGAAGAGCGGGTCATCGTGTTTCACTACAAGGAGGCCATTCCTTCCAATTGAAGCTGTTTGAAGACATCGCTTGATATCTATCGGTAAGGTTCCTCGAGGGTCTTGTTCCCTGGGTCAGATGAGCATGCACACGTCTAAGGTCTGAACGCCTTGTTGATTTACTTGTGTATGCCATTTTGGAATAGCCAGATAAAACATCCCCGTGAGCATAGACCTGATGACACATGTTTCACAAGCAGTTATAAATTTACATATAGTAAATCTCGCATAAGTCGATCTTCGCTCAACTCGGATAAAATCGTTTGGACCGTTTGATCCTGTACGTTTTTCTTGTTCGGTTCATTTGATTTAATTCCGCGTTTACTCAAATCAGTCTATTTGACGCGACGCAATAACATAATGCCTTTGTATTCTGATAAACTACATATATTCTATACATACTTGTGTTATAACCCAATAAAACGCCCAATAACTTGAGGCCAATTGAGGTGTAAGATTTACTCATAACTATATACTTGAGATAATGTCAACATGTCTTTTACTATGTAGTGTTATATTTACAGTTGCCAGTCGGTGAAGATAAGTAGGACGTTAAACACCATTTCTTGTCATTTCGAAACTCGCTGTCAGCTGTACGGAAATATTTAGGACTTGTTTCAAAGATGGCGACAAAACGGAAGTTATCTAATTGCACCTACGTACAAAGGCTCGAATCAATTACTATCCGACTCTTGCAGTTTGTTTCTAATCGAGCTAATATTGAATTTCGTTCTTCGGCTAACTCGGATCTTCTTTTAACTCGGATAAAGTTGGCCAGTCCAGATAGATCCGACTTACGCGAAATTTACTGTATTACCTTTGATTTCTCTCTTTTCCTTATAAAATTCAAAACATTTCTATGGCCTTATATTTATTTCTTTCAAAAATAAATGAACATTTTTTGATGCCTTTGTATTCTGACAAACTACATATATTCTATACATACTTGTGTTATAACCCAATAAAACGCCCAATAACTTGAGGCCAATTGAGGTGTAAGATTTACTCATAACTATATACTTGAGATAATGTCAACATGTCTTTTACTATGTAGTGTTATATTTACCGTTGCCAGTCGGTGAAGATAAGTAGGACGTTAAACACCATTTCTTGTCATTTCAGTTATAATTAACCACACACAAATGCAGAGTCACATGTTCGGCAAGGTTAAACTTCCAGTTTGTTAATTATATCAGTAATATCACATTGATAAAATAGTGTCATGAATGCCGGAATATATATTTAAGTAACACTGAATCAAGGTAATTTTTATATTTTTTTATTAAAAAGAATTTACAGAAATCTTAAAGGTGGCACCTTTATCAGATGTAAATCTTTGGGACTATTTAGACTTGATCCGTTGTTTAACGAGGGTGGGGTGGGTCGGAATCTTTTAACGAATGTGCTTTAGATCTTACAGTCTGTCAATTAGTTAAATAGAGTCGTGAGGATTCCTCGTTTGTATGCGACAAGGCGTGGGATCACCTTCCAACCTCGTGGGTTTCCGCGTATTGCCTGACAGCAGTTTTAAACAAGCTGTTATACAATAATTTAGGTACGAACTGATCGATTATAAGAAATTATTTTGATACTATACACCAACCTAAATGTTTACATATAACTGGTTTGTGCGATCGCACCCAATGGCGCAAACCTGTTTACGGATTGAAGTATGTAAATGCAAAAAAGGCATAGGCCTACGAGGCGAGGAGGGGGGAGGGGCAGGGTTGGGGGGGGGGTACCGATATTTTCATGAAAAGAAAATAGAAATCTGAAAAGAGCTCAGAATTGTGAGATCGGTTATTAGCTGAGGAGTTTTTTGAAAATGGGGTGGGGGTAGGGGTATGCCCTTGTCGGGGAAGGCTATGGTCTTGTCGGGAATGAATGCTCAGTTTGTCGGGAAGCGTCGCGCCGTCTATCGGGCTTTGAATATTTTTAATAATATGGAAGCGGAAAGAAAGCACTCCAGTCAATGATGAACACGTACGTCATCTGAATGGAACTAGCACGTACACATGGCCTTTCTCGGTTCTTAAGTACTGTGTTCCTGTATAGTGGCATCCAACTCCATGCACCGGACGAGCCCAGTGGTAGAAGTGAGGAGCTGAAAAGTTCTTTAATGATAATTGATAAGTTTGTAATAATATTGTACTTCGTGGTCACATATAATATACATGTACGATGGATCAATAGGCCGTAAATAATTCGATATTGAGCCCTTTTCTTTGGAAATAAATATTCATAGGTGAATGTAAAGTGCCACTGGCAAGAGTTATACAAAGATAATGTGCTCAACAACGCTTATTTTACTTATAAATCTCTCCAGGAAAAAGTTCCAAAACCACTATGATGTAGATGTTAAAATCATTAAATAAGCTTTTTTTTACATTATGTAATGTTTGAATCCAATTTTACTAAATTGTTATTAAATTTGATTAGTTTCTCTGAATCAATTTCAAGTTCAATTGAAAATCTCATCGAACCTGATATTTTTATACCCTGGATAAAACACGATGCTAGATATTACAACTAATTAAATAAGCTTAATTATTACTTTATGTAATATTTGAATCCATTTCAAATTTTTCTTCTAAGCACTGGGAGCAAATTGCAAGAAACTGTTGATTTCCAGGGAGAAATTCTAGTGAAAATCTGATGCTTCATCACCGCGCATCAAATGTGAAATAAGTAATAATCGTTTGACTTGTTCTTCTTTTGGTATAATATAGTGCACTAAATGTAAATAAACTAAAATGGTCATTCATATATTAAAAGTAAATAAATTTTACAAGTTCAAAAAGTCTTCTATCTTGATTCCAGATCTATCTATCTTAGATATGGATAAAAAATGTGAACTGTCATGTAATAAAAAACGTGGCAAAAGTAAATCGTAATACGGAATATATAGATTGTAAATTTGAACTCTTTTAAAATGGTTATTCATATATTAAAAGTAGATAAAGTATATACAAGTCTTCTATACATCTGAGATCTGGATAAAAAAATATGAAGTCTCATAAAATGAAAAATGTGGCAAAAGTAAATCGTTCGACTTGTTCTTGTTTCGTAGTAATAGAGCTTGTATTTTAAAGATGACTTTTTACCCACTCCAAATTACTAGAAAGTATTCGAAATGCCTGGAAATCGTGGTTACGGCCGTCTGGTTTTTAAATTTTTTTGGGGGGGTGGGGGACCCCAGACCCCCCGTCGGGGGTTTCGCGCCTCCGGAGCCCTCGGGCCGACGGCTTCGGTGCCCGCCGCTCCGCGAACTCTAAAAAAATATATTTGTCGGTAAAATATGCTGCCCCCCCATACAAGTTCGGCCTCGTACGCATATGAAAAAAGGCCTTTAGTAAATAAAGATTTGTGTAGGCTAAGGACGAGTCTTGTCACAAAACAAACTACTTCAGCGTCTGTAACTAATAATAAAGTGTACATTGCCATGAATAAATATAACTACTATTGAAACTATTGTGCAGATTGACGATAAAACTTATATAGTCGACGACATTTCAAGCACGAATCGTTGATCCATTTTAATAGGGTTGTTGTTATGTTACCATGTGAATATTATAGCTCCTGATTTAAAATATTTAAAGGAAAATGTTGGTGTCAGATATTACGCATGTATAGAACTGATTAAACACATTCCATATATAATATTAACTCAAAGATGATTGCTGTGATAGATGCGTAACGAAGATTTGAAAAAAAAATTAAAAAAATAACTGAATGCAAGCAAGAGAGATAACAGATGTTGTGATATTAGCCTTTGAGAGAATAACTGTTGGAAACTAACAATCCGTAAAAAGAATTGACTGTCACGATGGAGATAAGAGATGTTTGATTATGGGCGTGGTATGTGAATAAATATAATAATTTATACAACAGTTGAAGCTCACAGCCGACCCCCCCCCCCCCCCAGCAAAAAAAAACTCCGTCTTCCCTCTTCACATGGACTGCAATAAACATACTTTGCTCTTACATAATGTATTTATAAAATAGGCGTGTAATATTGTATGGTTGTAACATTGCATTGATAGTCAATTGTTGGAAGGGATATCACTACTCTCAATCCTGTAACTTGAGTTTGAAGGTCGTGGGGGGGGGGGGGCATGACTTTAAATTGGGTTAGTAAACCCGTGCTTTTGCTTGCTCCGTTATAAGCTGTATTTACTACATCTCCGGGCTTAACTTGATCTGATATGTGTTACTACTTAAATGACATGAATTGGGGTTTAACCTTCTACTTTTCTACACCGACTGGAATAATGAAGACGGGCTTACGTCACACAGTGTCATACGTTGGAAATCCAACTGCCAAGACTCTTTCAAGTTCCTGCTAATGAGTACACCTATACGGACACATCATCAAAACCACGTCAATTGACTCATTGTCAGAATTTATGATCTAAAGCGTCACCCAACCTCCCGTATTTTTTTAAAATGTTCATATCCATTGCTTAATTTCAGAAAGTCGAAACGATGAAACATTATTTTCGAATTTTTGTTGTGTTGTCAGTCGCAGCCATGGTGATATTTACAATGAAACTGAGGACGAACCAGGTTTTGTTACTGTCGGAACCAACGGTACTCCGACCCACAGAACACTTGACTTCAACATCGAGGCCCTTCTATGGTCACGCGTCTCTGAAGGGAAACGGAAGTTTTTTCATCCCTGGTAACAATATCTTCTTTTCGTTAAACCACACATTTTCATTGGATGGATCAAACATATGCAAAGACAAAGATCCATATATGGTAATATTTATATTGTCTCTTCATGACAAAACAACACAGAGAACAGCCATACGCCAGACGTGGGGTAGCGTTGCTAAGACAAGCCGTTGGCCTGGTACAATGTTCACAAAAACCATCAAAATCGTATTTCTATTCGGTATTCATCAAAACGCAGTACTGAACCAGATCGTTCGCGCGGAAAGTGATGTTCATGGTGATATAGTTCAAGCCAACTTCATGGACACATACTCAAACCTGACCTTAAAAGTTCTAATGGGAATCAAATGGATGTCAATCTACTGTCCCAGCACTAAGTTTGTCACGAAGACCGATGAAGACTCATTTATTGTTTTACCAAAATTACTGCACAAACTGGAATCTCAAACGATGGATAATACCATCTTGGGACCATTTTTTGTATCAGATATAGTATTCCGGTCCGGAAAATACGAAGTGGGTAGAAAGGTATACCCACTTTCCAGGTACCCCCCGCATTGTAAAGGAAACCTGTACGTAATGCCGACAAGATTAGCAACAAAGATAGTTGCTGTTTCCAACCATTTTCAGTACATGAGAATGGAGGATGTGTTTATAACAGGGATTTTAGCCAAAGTGTTTGATGCACGACATATCAGTTTAAACGAATCGGAGTACTATAAATATAAAAGTGCCACAATATGTGAATTATCAACAGGGTCTAAAATACTGTCGCAGGGAATTGACGCCAAAACCCAGTATAAGATCTGGAATACGTTGTTAGAGCCAATTTTGTGTTCGTAGAGCACGAAACGTGTTCTTGGAGTAAGCTACGTGTTTTTAAGGGTCAAGGTAAACTATGTGAATGTAAGAGGTAACCATTTGAATTTAAGAGGCATACTTTATTGACAATTATTGAACTCAACTAAGACAACCCTAGTATTTTGTTTATGATATTATGCCATAATAAAAACTTACCACAACCCTGGTAAGGCATCACGCCTTTAATCAGATTGGCAAGGTGTAGGATCAACTGTCCCATCTCGACTCTTTTCACTGGGTCCTCCGGTTTCCTGCCACCGTTATAGACCACAACGCGCAAGCGAATTATGAAAGTAAAATGGAACCAGTTTCTTTCCTTGCTTTATATTGTTCTTTGGGCTGTGTGTTTATTTGTTTCTGCTGACATGTTGTAAACATACTGTGCAGTACATGTGAGCATAAGTTATATGTGTTAGATATTGATGTATTGCTAATAAAAAAACTGTTATTTCACTCCGAATGGTATATTGATGTGTTACTGATAACAAGTTCTTATATATTACATGCCACATGTTATATTTCATATAACACAGTTCAAATATAATCATGAATCATGTTGAACATATTGTTGTTAATTATCGAATCGATATATAATTTATATCATAATTTTGTATTTTTACCAGTGATTTATCTATATTGTTCATTAAAGGGCAATATTGGTGTCAGTCATTATTACATATTTGATAGAACTGGTTAAATTCATTCCAAATATAACTTTAACTCTGAGATCATAGCGACAGGAGATGTGTAACAAACATTTGAATTTACGGGAAGTGACGGCAAATATGACAAATACGAGTTATCCTTCTATATAACTGACACATGATAATTCCGTTGAGGATGAATCGATATTGTATATGAGACGGCGAGAAGATATCTATCAATTCAAAAAAAAAGAATTGGCTGTCAGATAGCGAACAAATTACAAAAAGTCCATGCATTACTATGTTTTTATTAAGAGCAGAATGAATAAAACAGAGAAATGCGCTGGGTTTTTCTATTTTTCTCGTTTTTTCTTCTTATCTAGTGACAACCAATTTTATTTTTGAATTGTGAGATATCCTATCAACGACTTATATGTTTGTCATGTTAGTCGTCACTTCCTGTAAATTCAAGTGTTTGTTACATATCTCCCGCGGCAAGGATCTCTGTGTAATTATAAAAGCTAATACATGTACAATCATTTACTTATTTAAATGAAATAAAATGGGGTTTAACGTCCTACTGTTCTGCTCCTAACCTGGACTTATGAAGACGGGCATACGTCATGCAGTGTGCTATGAGGAAAATTTTGCCCGGGCAGCAGCGCTATGACCTACTCTTATATCGAATTCCAATTTCTAAGGAATCTTTTACGTGTCTGTTACGTGCACGTCAATGTGTACATGGGACCTCGGTTTTCCGTCCCATCCGAACGACTAGAAAACTGTCCTTGTCAGGCCCTCCGTCCTGCATAAGGGAAAACCATACCGGGAAATCTGGATGAACTTTCTCGGCCAATGCTTGTCACGAAAAAACCTTTAATCTATTCCCATGACGTCCAGAGATAACATGCGTAAAGTTTTACAGATCACGCATTAGACCAGTCAACCACTCACATAAAATAAGATGCAGCTTCTGTAAAGTTTAACACGAAGTCAAGCACTCGTTCTATTATCTACGTATTGTCATAGTATCAGGGTCTTATTGGATTTGGGTGACCGAATACTTAGGTGTGTCATCGAGTTTAGGATCACGTGGCTAAGTGGGTAGGACGCTGGCTCGCTAGCCTGGAGGTCGGGTGTTCGATCCCTGCATTGGCCGAGAAAGTTCATTCAGATTTACCGGCGTGGTTTCTTCTTGCCAGTGATGCAGGACGGGGGTGGGGTGTCAATTAAGGATAGTTGTCTAGTCGTTTGGATGGGACGAAAAAACAAGGTCCCGTGGAAAATTCTTGAAATTGGGTAACTATATTTAAATTGGATACGTTAAATTTTTTTAAGGACGATACAATAGTAGAATAAGAGTAAAATGAAATAGTTTTTAAAATTTAACTGTAAAGAGAATATCAATCATAAGTTTTGAGAGGGTTATAAAATAATATACCACTGGTTAGTCGTGTATGTTGTCGGGTTAACATGATATGATGTAAGAAGAGAAGTAAAAATTCAAGCTATTAATCAAATTGAAATTAAAGGTGAATCTAGTGTTTAAAGTTTAACTGTATAGAGAATAAAATATTGTCAGTCATAAGTTTTGACAGAATTATAAAACAATATAATAATATATCTATATAAACAACAACCCGAGATCTCAAGAAACTGTACATGCATGCCATATTTAACAAGACATATCCCCACGACTGTCAGTTTCATGATGGACCAATGTAGTGCGAGTTATAAAATAATAGACAATTTTTCCCTTAAGTTTTTTTCCCCTCTTCCTGCATTTTTGAGTTGACTTTTTGGTCTATAATTGGAGAAATGGCATCGAATTTTAAATTTCATAACGGAGGGATAGGGTTTGTAAAGTGTCTTTCTGCAGAGCAATCATTGTGTCGGAAGTGAGATTTTCACCCCAGTCAACTTCAAATTCTCGTAGCAAAAAATCTAAACGGTCAACCCCCTACAGATTTATGATGAAGAGATTGCAAAATGTGGTCCCCATTGTGCATAGAAAGATTGGAACCGACGGAATGTTGAGCAAAAAGCTACAGCCTGTGATGTTACAGCCATTTAACATTGATGTCAATGGGCAAACAATTACTAGTCTGAGTCCATAATGACAACATTTACATTCTGGATTGCCCCCCCTTTGTCTTCGAATATAAGCGACCATGACACGTGCATTCAACACTTGTGGAGGCCAGAGGGAGAGAGAGAGAGAGAGAGAGAGAAATAGCGTTTAGCGTCCTCTCGACACAAACTAGGTCATTTCGGGATTAACATAATGGTTTAATTTTATTTCAATAATTCGCTTGCGCGTAGAGGTCTTTATTTAGCAGTGGGAGGAAACCCGAATGCCCGGAGGAAACCCACGAGGTTGAGAAGGCGCCCCTATCTCCATGCCACATACGTTCACACCAGGGATCGAAACCACAGCCGCAAGCCAGAGGTGACCGGCTAGCTAGAGGTCGAAGCCCGGCGGCACTCTAGACCACTGGGCCATCCCAACCCCCTTGGAGGCAAGAGAAAATTAAATGAATTGAGGTTAAACGTCCTACTGTTCTGCTCCTAAACTGGGCTAATGAAGAAGGGCATACGTCATACAGTGTGCTATGAGAGAGGTTTTGACCACGCAGCGGAGCTATGGCCTATTCTTGCATCGAATTACAACTGCCTGGGTTTTTCGTCTCATCCGAACGACTAGACAGTTGTCCTTGTCAGACCATCCGTTCTGCACCACTGCCGAGGGGGGGGGGGTGCATGGTGAGAAATCTGGATAAACTTTCTTGGCCAATGCAGGGATCGAACACTTGATCACCAAAGAAAAAGAAAATCTAGGAATTGAGACAGAAGTTGTGGAGTTCTTGGATAGTTGGAGAGCATACAGAAGGACGGGAGGGAAAAAAGAAAAAAAGCCCGTCGGATGCATTTTGTCCTGTAGTCTTTATAGTGTTAGCGCACTACAATACTTATATCTACAGGGCAAAGGGCTAATCCAGCGAGACCAGTACACTATAGTTATATGCAGACTACTTTACTGGCGTGGCCACTTCTTCCTTTTTTCTTTCCCTCTTGTTGTATAACACAGGGGGCGGGGGATAAAGACTAACTTCAAAACGTATATTAAAACAATTATACACTACCAATAAAAACAGTTCTACGTGAATAGTTCTGACAGGGTAACCAAATAAACTAAGTCTCATAATCTGAAAGAAATACCGGCGTTGTCTTTAGTCTAGTGGAATGACAACTTGGGCACTAATTAGAGGAATCTGTATCATGGTAGGTGTTTTGATGGGCAACATGTGGTTCAGGAGTTATATTAGCAACAGGACCAGGAGTTATATCAGCAACAGGTTCTCTGGGGTCCTCTGGTTCTTGATCATACCTGTCTCTGGACTCTGAAATTTGAGTGATGAACACGGTAACACTCATTGATTTAACCTGGTAGGGTGCTGATCGTAGTTGGGATCCAGATAGTTTACAAACAGTACACCAATTTCCGCCGGTCGAAATGACGACAAATCTATCACGAGCAGTGAGTTTAAGACAATCACACTGACATGATAATCAATATCAACTGTTGCGACCGATGAAGATTGATTCTATAAAATAGTTAGATTTTAAAACCTTAAATATTATGTAATTCAACATGGCGCCCGATGGGGTTTTAGATTATATACGTACGAATTAGTACCAAATGGTTTATTTATATGAGAGTCAAGGTTTGGACTATGCCTTGGAAATCGGAAGTAGGAGGCGGCTAGTACGCGTTTCTCTTTTGTTGACCGGGGTGAGATTGTCCGTTGTACTACCTGGACGGGTAGGCCTGTTCACTTTCGGTTATATATCAATGTTGATCGTCTCTGGACCGGCTTGATTCTACGCAATAAAGATTTTTTTGCCCACAGAATATCTTCCGTCAAAGTAGTGGTTGATTCCGAGGAAAAAAGGGGAATCACGACCGACCGATTTGATCAAAATAATATTAGCCATAACGAGATAATATAAAGTGTCGGTGACGATCAGTTGTCAAATCTCTGCACAACCCCGGTATCAAATTCGCAACTCTCACAAAGCGGCCAACCCCGGTCACAACGCCAACTTGCCAAACCTCTGTACCATCCCGGTAAGCGACGTAGCGACCCGGGAACAGTATAAATATAAACGTCCGCCACCCGAGTCCAATCAATCTAAAGAGTTCTATACGAACGAAACTAGACACTGACACTCGGTATAGCTAGGTCTTCATATCCACTCTTCTCTCTTATAAGAGACAAAGTTGATAATAAAGTTAAGAAATAAACTTAGGTGAATATTTAAATGAAGTTTTAAATTAGGACTACTTAGATTTTGTCTGATGACAATGAAATGTTTGATTTGAGGATGAATAAATTTATCCCAAAAGTCTTCAAGTGCTGATTGAAAATTTGTAGAAGTCGAGACTTGTGACAAATGAGATACCTTACTTACTGAAGAAGAAGATGGTAGATGAAACAGACCAATGGAAATCCACGAGGATGAATGAGCGAAGTAATAGTGAAACTTTACATTGGCAACATTAAGTGTAGGCACTCGAAATCTGTGCGGTGATGAAGTTTTAGTGGTTGTTATCCAAATGTTTGACTTTTCACGTTGATTTTAAAATAACTTCTAATTAATAATCTATTAAGAGTGACCTTTTTACATACATTTCTCAGTGTTTAATCCACGTTAATATTTACTCAGATTGATTTTTTGATATTTTTAAATGTCTTAGAATAAAGACAACAATCACAATAGCAACGCTAGATAATCTCCCAGCTTGAATTCAATCAGATTTAAACTGGGATCCATCAGCGCCCACCGCTACCTATAACGATGGCAGCGTCCTGTGAGTCTGGGGCATCATAGATAAATGAAATTTCAATCTAACATATGGTATATTAAAATATACTGAAACATTAAAATCTATGGTCTGATATTCCGGTTAGTGATTAAACGTTTACAATAATATTGTAGATCCTGGTGACGAATTGGACCTTTAATAATAGTGGTTTTATAATAGGTAAAGATATGATATAAGTTTTCATATTTCATATTAAAACTTGTTGTCCCTGTTATGATTATGATTTGTGTCTGTGTGTGTGTGTGTGTGTGTGTGTCCTTTCTTCAAATCGGATTTCAGATAATCTACAGAATCTAACCATAGGATCTTTCTGAAACTTTGACCTCCCCCCCCCCAAATAAAAAATATGGATGGCAGCTTTTGACGAAAAAACTGACAATGCATAGTCGTAACTTGTGTTTTTATACCTATTTTATTAATTCTTTTTTCTTTGAGTGCCTTAAGGCAAACAGTTTTCAACTGCAATCTCAGATTTTCGAATTTCGAACATTCGTCGCTGTGATTTCTCAGAAATTAACCATCGGATCAATTCTTTGACCTACCCCGAAGAAATAGGTGGCAGCTTTTGATTAAATATATTTTCAAAACGATTTACGAATCGTAACTTGTGTTTTTTTTACCTATTTTTTAAATTCTTTTTTTCTTTGTGTGCCTTAAGGAAAATCGTTTTCAACTGCAATTTCTGAATTTCTAATTTCGAACAGTCCTCGCGAGATTTTGACCGATTTAAATGATTATTTTTTCTTGATGAGATTATTTAAATACCCCATCATGTAATTGAAAGTGACTGTGAAAATGAAAGCTTTCATATCTGCTTCGCAAATCTAGTTTTATTTGTCGTTGTACATTTAGAAAACGCTAAATAATGAAGTCATTTGTTTAAAGTTTTAAAATTGAATTGCTGTTCTAAGTAACAACCGAAATTGTTTCAAAGCTATACAATTTCATGATGATGATGTACACGTCGGATAATCATTAGTTTATAGTATGTTACCTTGGATACCTCAGTATTTCAATGTTCTACATCATGCAAGCTTTGACACAAGCCCATGATCAGATATTGCTCTGTCTGCGTTAGAGTAGTAGGAAGCATTTGACTCAACGAAAATTTGTGGTGGTCTGTCTATGTGAAAGTGAAACCATATGAAGAAGAAAGCTCTTATTTCCTTTCCACTGTTTACATCATCGTATAATCCTCAAGTCGGGTCAGCTGTGGTATATTGCTACAACATCCTTGTTAAAATTTTACAGTTGATCACATTGTGGATAAAACGACGACGTCAACAGTGGAGTGGAAGTAAGCTTCGTCTTTTTCCTGTTATTCTTTCTCTCCCTTTTCCCCCTTTTGCATAACGATTTTTGCTTACTTTTTGGTATATAATCGATGAAAAGGGTTTGAATATACATTTTCCGACAGGTTTGGGTGAATATTCACGATTTCGAGACGGACGGATACAAGAGTTAAGAGGTTGGTTAGGTTGAAATGTACTGGCCTAAATTGCATGTTTACTTGTCTCTACTTCCAGCTTGTATATCTCAAGTTTCCTCGGTGGACCTCATACATATGCTTTTGGGCAAGCGTTTGCCACAGGTTGGTCCGTCTGTGGCTAACAACGTTCTACCCAACGAAAATTTGAGGAAAAGTTAGAGCCGATCTAAGAGACGAGAATTAATATTAAAGTCAATGGGGAAATCTTTAGTGATCTGTGGTCATGCAGTCAGGGCACCATTAACTTGTTCATTGACTTTAAAGTTAATAATTCTCTTTGCCTGACACTAAAGATTTCTCAAATTGTACGTAGTCTAAATGTTGTCAACCACAGATGAAGCAACAATTAATTGGTAATGCGTTTGCTCCAGGGCATGTAAGGGGTTAATCATCGACAGATTACGATAATGTAAAGTAGCCTACTATCAACACAACGACAATCGATTTATGTCATTGTAACAGACCATGAATAATCATCAAAAGGTTGCAGAAACTCTCTATTCAAACTGGAAGGGGGTTGGGATGGCCTAGTGGTCTAGAGTTCCGCGCTTCGACCTCTAGCTGGCCGGTCACCTCTGGCTTGCGGCTGTGGTTTCGAGCCCTGGTGTGAGCGTATGTGGCATGGAGATAGGTGCGCCTTCTCAACCTCGTGGGTTTCCCCCGGGCACTCCGGTTTCCTCCCACTGCTAAAGACCCCTACGCGCAAGTGAATTATTGAAATAAAAATTAAAAACCATATGTTAGTATCTAAATGACCTAGTTGTGTTGAGTGGACGTTAAACCACATTTCTCTCTCTCTATTCAAACTGGAAAGGGCTGCCAATGAGGCAAATTAAGTGGTCTCAACCTGACGAATGGTAGTAGTTGTTTCCCTTTTAGCAGATAAGTGAGAGGACAATATTGGTGTCCGCCATTATAACACAAAGAACTGGTTTAACACGTTCTAATTATAATTTTAACATTTAAATCACTGCTACGATATATGATCATGAGTAACGACGATTTGAAGAAACGAGAAGTGACGCAGAAGTAACGAGCGATAACAGGTACACAGCCGAAATTCTGCTCACTGATATTTCCTTCAAAACGAAAAGTTGTTGTATGAGAAATCTGATTGTTTTATATAGAAATTGTGTTGTGCCCAATGGCTAAATACCACTCAAGGATTATAAGTTGGTGTTTGAAGACGTAATTGGCGTGGAAATCCCAGGCGTTCCCTTTCTATTTTTCATCTCATGATCTTTACATTGGTGAATGGCTTTGCGTGGCATCACGAATCAGGGGTCATTATTTCTCTAGAAGCCTGCATAATACACAGACTATTGTGAGATTCTGGACATTGATATTGGGATTCGATTGCCAAGTTTTCAGTCCTAAATATCCAAATTCATACTACATTTGTATTGTCAAAAACACATGAGACACACTTTTCATAATAAGACACGATTTGGTGCGTATGGATTACCATCTGATTATTAGAATTAATTTACTCAACCAGAGTAGTCTATATGCAGCATATTGTAGAATATTGCATTTGTTTTAAAAAAAAAATACTTGGACCCATATTTTCGAACAATGTCTAAAATAAATTGTGTTTATGTCTAATCGATATTTGTGGTATTTTCAAAAGTCAGATAAGCTAATCTTAGACTAGAATTTCTCTTCGTCAATGATTAAAATTAATTTTTAAAATTTGAATCGCTGATTTCATATAATCAGTGATTACAGAGGATTTGTATTGACCAAAGGGACCGCGGTTACAGTAGGTAGATTACAAAATCATGGGGAACCATGTTTCCCAACCTGGGGTTTAAAGGTTGTAATCAGGAAGAAAAAGACATCCATCTAAATTAGAGTATGGAATTTATAGTATTGTAGAAATTGTTAGTATTGGGACATTAAATTTCAGTATCTGTTATCCGCCACATTTCCAAGAAGCGACCTTGTTAATTTCACAAAGTAAATTACAGTATGAATATGTTGGTATTATAGAATGATTTAGTATTGGGACATTTCCCACAAGCGACCTACTTCAGTTCACGATTGAGAGGTGCGGTGGTCTAATTGGCTTAACTACAATATCGTTTTCGTCAATTTTGTACAAACTTGCAATATTTCAATTTAAAGTGAACATCCAGGATTTTAACAGTATGAAATTTAAGCGCCAAAATATAGAAGAATGGTGTATGTCCCTGGTCTCAAAATTTCAGTTCGAAATATTGAGTCGTTTTAACGCCAACGTCAAAACGGCTTATCCGGATGGGTGCCGGATACGTAACTCTTTTAAAGGTTCTATTCATTTTTTTTTCTTTGGGTGACCTGATAATCTTTGCCGTTCCTTTACGAATCTATACAGTGCATGACGCACGTGCTGTATTTGATAATGAAAGTTACATTTCACCTACACAGTATTGTTTTTATAAATTAGAAGCCTGGTTTTATCCAGACACCGTATAATACTACCGTTTCCAGATGAAGACTGGTGGGTTTACTACGTTGTTTGAAATCGTATCACATATTGAGCTACTTTCTCGGCCCAAAGGTAAAAGACTTTAAGAGCTTTACACGCACAATTGAGCAGTTTCATTCTCCAAATATCGTGGAGATTGGCCCTTTAAATAAGCCGCCACCTCGAAGATGAACATTTAATTATCATTTTTAATAAAGTTGTTCGCATCGTCCCGCTTGTATGTCATTATATAAACATAAATTGTGACGATATCATGTTTTGATGGAATTTAGTTGTCCGTTTGGATACTGCTGTTGCAATTTTTATGAATGCAACTGAATGTCAATTTCATAAAATGTCATGAGATATATTAAATATAATATCGTTTAATATATAAAAACATGAACAGTATATTTGTAATTATAAAGCTTCAAAGACCTAACATACAATTAATATTGAGTTCACTCCGCTTTGTACTTGGCTGTTTTTCATTTTTTACATCTCTTTGTTTTAAATATTGTGTGAACATATGAAACTGCAACAAAGAATGTACAAACTCTTTTAATTTAACAAATGTTATTTCTAATCGACTTTACCGTGTGATTTTTCCTACATAATAGCTTGAAAGTGTCACCAAATATATTGTCCTCGCAGCCTATATCGTATCAAAGTTGTAAACTCTTGGTCGTTCCTTCATGAGCATGTATCCTTCACTGTTCGAAACTTTCTTGCATTTGGGGGTGGGGGTGGGTAGGTATCGCCCCTAAAGCACAGTGACTAGTCTTAGAGAGGCGTTATACACTGTTGATCACACTGAATTTAACTCTTTTTTATCCATTAGTCAATTTAAAGCTATCAATTCGCGAAAAATTAATTAAATGAATAGCACGAAAACAATCGCACGATGCAGATTGGGATTTCGGGCACTTGATTTTGTTGACTACCAGGCAAAAGAAATGGACTATATAAAGCGTGTGTACACATAGTTCGATGTATTGTCTATTTAACATGATTTGGGCAATAAAACCTCTCTAAGTTTGAAACAGAAATATGTTTATCTCCTATTTATTTGGCATTGATGTCAAATGTCATATGAGTGGCTTTTGACGATATGACGTCAGACATGTGATTAACCAATCAGCATTGATGTTTCTAGTGGATTACTAGTATGTTTAGAAAAGGTTTTGTATATCTACATTGGTTTGAAGAAAAAAACATATCACAGTTAAAATCAAAAATATTTTATGCAGATGGACATCTGAGGTAGGAACTTAAAATTAGTCAAGATTTAAAAATAGACTGCTGCCAACTACAAGTTTCGATTTTCCTAGATTCATCCTATTATGCACAAAAGAAACATAGTCCTCTGCCTAAAAATGTATAAATTATCTCTGTACAGTCGTGGCCAAAAGAATAGGACCACGCATGAAAATAGTTGGATTTCTTACTTGAATTGTAAATTCATTTGAGCATATATCTGTACCCGAAGGCCGACTTGCACAAATGAGATATCGATGGATAGCTTATGTGAAGTATGCTCATTACGCATAATATGCATATTATGCATGTTTGAATGATGACGTCATCACGGCTATGATGTCATCAACGACGCCCTAAATCGGAGCGGAAGCAAGCACCTTTTAAAGCCAACGGTGGGGGACACATGAAGTATTGACTAGTGATCATCACCGATGTTAGTTTGCACTTTGCCTGTTAACTAATCATTTAGAAATGAAATAAATGGTCCTTGATCGAATTTTATCTCAGTTTGGTAATAATTTCTGTGACCATCCCGATGTTGCTAGATTCTAAATCTTCAGTACACTGTCATGACGTCATAGTCGTGATTGCGTCATTGTTCAAACATGCATGTGCATGCATAATGAGCATACTTCACATAACCTATCCACCGATACCTCATTTATTAAAATCGGCCTTCAGGTGGCAGATATATGATCACATCCAACCATTTTCAAGCGTGGTCCTATTCTTTTGGACACGACTGTAAGTAAGTTCTTACCTATGGTTTGTGTACATGTACATTTTCATAAAATATTTTCGATTTTAACTTTCTTTTGGGGTTCTTCTTTCAAACCACATTCTGGTAAATGCACATTCTGGTAAATTTTGAACGTTTACACTCCAATTTGTCAATCTAGATGGGTTTGGTATAATCTCCCCGGTCGCTAAAGCAAATATTCTCTTTGCTTGCATTAAAGCTTAGTTTATCGTGGTGTAACAGTAGACTAGAAACGTTATGCAAAATATACTTACTATATATTGAATAAAAGATAGGCTGGCACTGCCAGGCAGGATACGCCCACATTTTCGAGAGATGGATAGAGAACAAGCAATACCGAAAGTGATTTATCCTACATCATTAAGTTAGAATTTGATATGTGCAAATATCGAAATGAATTAAGATCTTTGGGTTATAAAGGTGCATTTCAGTAGGCTTCAAATTTGACTGGGGGTCATGTTGCTAAGTGGGTAGGATGCTGGCTCGATAAGCCTTGGGGTTGGGTGTTCGATCCCTGCATTGGGTGACAAAGTTCATCTAGATTTTCTTGCGTGGTTTCCCCTTGTTTGTGTTGAAGGATGGATGGCCTCACAAGAACAGCTGTCAATTTTGGTCCGATTTTCATGAAATTCGACCTCAACCTTTATTACAATGTAAAGGGGATATAATCAAACGGTTTTTTAAAATGGGACCTCCAGAGGGACCACAAGCTAAAAACGGTCATTTTTCGGACAATCTGGAACCATAATTCAGGAAGTTACGATCCAATGGGCGCAAATATCAAAAGGAACCAAGATCCTCAATCTTCATTACCATGTAACGGTGATATAATCAAACGGTTTTTTAAATCGGATAATAATTTTGACCTTCAGTGGGACCACAAGCTAAAAAGGGTGATTTTTCGTACAAACAGGGACCACAAGCTAAAAAGGGCGATTTTTCGGACAATCAGGGGTCATAATTCAGGAAGTTAAGACCCGTTGGGCGCAAATATCGAAAGGAACCAAGATTTTGGGGTTATAAACATGCATGTCAAGTTTCATCACAATCGGTTCAAAATTGTGACCTCTATAGGGTCCACAAGCTAAAAACATGATATTTCGTAAAATCATCAGGGGCCATAATCCATGAAGTTCCGATAGGATACATGCCAATATCGAAAGGATCAGAGATCTTATGGGGATAAACCTATATTTCAAGTTTCGTCAAAATCGGATAGGAATTGTGACCTGTAGAGAGTCCACAAAGAAATTGTGGACGGACGGACGTCCGGACGGACAGGGGCGACGACATAATACGTCCACATGAAAATGTGGGCGTATAAAAACATTGTTTCATCTATGTCTAGAATTTTTTTTTTTTTTTGACACTACCTCAACGGAGGTGTGTGGGGGTGGGACGATTTACCCAATACTACCCAATTCTACCCAATACTACCCAATACCACCCCAGTACCACTTCAATATCACCACATACTACCCAATACTACAACATTATACTGCAAAATGTGTGTATCAATTGAATTTTTTCAAAAATAATTAGTTATACCGTGGGAATTGTACTTCAAATGCGATTACCAATGTCTGGCTGTTCCATTTGCCTCCCTATATCACCTAAAACAAATAAAAACTGACCCAATACTACCAAATACTTATCACATACTACCCACTATCATCAAATAGCAGCCTTATGTTGTCAAATAGCAAAACATTAGTTTAATTACAGCGACTAATATTCGATAATTCGCAGAGAATGGAAATGAATATGCAGTCATCTCCCTTTACAACCGATAAATAGATTTTAGATTGCTATGCAGATTAATCACCTTCTTTTGGGTTGCAGATGATTTCCAAGTCGACGAAATTAAAATAAGAATAACAAGTATTTTGTCGTGTATATTTTAATCATTATGTGTAATTAACTATTGTATTATATTAAGATGGCTAGCAGTCTATAAATAACATTTCAACCCCTGGGTAACGTCAGGCGGTGGCAATGACAGACAGTTATCACAGATGTCCCCGCTTCAGTTATTGTTTTCATTCCATTATCAAGGGGTCATATTATGCAATATTACATTTATATAAGGCATAATTTAATAAATACATATACATACATTTAAACATGGAAAAATATTAACATAAGGCATCATTTAATCAATACATATACATACATGTAAAATGGAAAAAAAATGTTAACATATATTTATAAAATCAATATAGATTTATTACATAGTATATAATAAGAATTGAAATTACGAGTCGTTTGACTACCTTTTATAAACAGTATTTATTAAATATAAACAATTCGTAAAATAAACTGCCAAACCAAAACGAATGTGCTACCCAACGGGGTAACGAGTGGTTTGTCAGTTAATTTTATTATCTTTATTGACTTTGAATCGTCAAGTGTATTATTTGGTAGCAGTTTAATCGAGAGATAAAATAAATAAAGCAGAACTTGATTACCCAATCAACAATCTTAACCCCCTTTGATTAATTGTTAAGTAAGGTGGAATATATAAACGAGTGGAGCATTATACATTCGTAATAAACAAATTACCTTTATTTTCAATTGACAGTAAATTTGCAATAACTTATTAACTGTCATGAAAAAATAAATAGAAACATGAGCATTTTTTTTTTTGTTATTTGTTAAAGGACATACCGCATGGCGATACCTATAGAGGGGTTGAAATAGTTATTTATAGACTGCTAGCCATCATATGTAATAATACAGTAGTTAATTACACACAATGATTAAAATATACACAACAAAATACTTGTTTTTCTTATTTTAGTTTCGTCGACTTGGAAATAATCTTCAACACAAAAGAAGATGAATAATCTGCATAGCAAACTAAAATCTATTTATCGGTTGTAAAGGGGGATAACTGCATATTCATTTCCATTCTCTGCGAATTATCGAATATTCGTCGCAGTAATTAAACTAATGGTTTGTTATTTGACAATATAAGGTTGTTATTTGATGATAGTGGGTAGTATGTGATAAGTATTTAATAGTATTGGGTCATTTTTTGCTTGTTTTAGGTGATATAGGGAGGCAAATGGAGCAGCCAGACATCGGTAATCGCATTTGAAGTACAATTCCCACGGTGTAACTAATTATTGTTGAAAAAATTCAATTGATATACACATTTTGCAGTATTATGTTGTAGTATTGGGTAGTATGTGGTGATATTGAGGTGGTACTGGGGTGGTATTGGGTAGTATTGGGTAGTATTGGGTAGAATTGGGTAGTATTGGGTAAATCGTCCCGCCGGGTGTGTGGTCAAGGTTCTATCGGGCCGAAAACATATTACTTTTATTCCCCACCAGTGAAATTATTTAATTAAATTACATTCACCGGATAACTCATTGTGATCTCGTTCATATCCATACATGTTTATAGCGCATCATTATCGATTGTTGGCGGCAAATGATATACCTTATTTTTGAAAAAGAATTCAACGACCATTGAACCCGTATAAAAGCTCAATGATTGATCGATTATGACAAACATCATGATGTCTCCGCCACATACATGCGTGTGTCTACTACTTGCTATGGTGGCTGTGAAGAGCTGCGGTGCCAGATTTTTCCGGATAGAAGCCGAATCGACTAAAGCTAATTACCCGAAAGAGGACAGATCGAACGCTAGTAACAAAACAGATGTTCGCCTACTCCACAATGAAATGCTCTCATTCAAATTTTGTTTAAATGTAGAAACCAATGTCATTATAGAGAATGTCATGTTCTCAAATGATGGCGGAGCTGACAAGTGCGCACTACATATCAACGGCATTAAGGCCGGGGAATTTGAATCTACAGCCGAATCCAATTATAGTCAATTGTGGAATAATTTCAAATCGTCTGGAAATGTAGGATCGACTATGGCACTTGATTATGAATGTAATACAATCACTTTGTTTGTTACATCCGCCGATGACAATGGTATAGAGATAGATCATATTGATATTTTTGTTGAAGATGCTAAAGTCACTGAAGATATATTTAGATGTAATTTCGACTAGTGTGTTCCCTAGTGGTTTGAATAACTGCACGATACAAATTTTATTATTATTAATACTTATTCTACCATGTTTATCAGACTTACCAGTTATAACTCCCGATAAGCCAGGTCTGTTGAAGCACGGGTCGTACCAAAAAGCTACAGTACACATTTTTCAGAGGACTATGTCGTGCACGTTGCCGTCTTTGATGCCGAGATCACTTCTAGCATTCCATGTATCTATCGTTTTATCCAATATCCAAGAAGCAGACGTAAGAAATGGTAATTTTTAACTCACGAATACTGTTTTACCAAACACCTCAGAGTTATTTGTCAACCAAAAGACAGCCGTACACAATTACTAAGATGGCTGTAACTTTTACCCTACAGGGACGTAAGAAAGGTTACATTGATTGCGAGATTGGATCGACATTGTACATAACAATGAATTCACAAAACACCTCATCATATTATGTCGTCGTATCGTAAACACATAGAAACGATACAATCATTGAACTCCACAACTCGTGGCTAAGACTGGACGCCATGTGGCACCTAGTAGGGCCTACATGGTAGTAGCGCGGATGAAAAAATGGTAATATCCATTGAGAAAGCCAAGTTAGATATACATGTACGTGTATAATTTTGACTAAGAAGAGAACGACCACGTATCCGTTTGCGACATTTCGGTCTATATACTACAGGCTGACAATACAACTAACTCACACACACGATCCTTGGATGTGACTGGGCGAACATCAACAGGGTCAGTTTTCTTTTGTACCGCCAATGAGAGTCGAAGCATTTAACTCAAATCCACATATGCATTCCTTCACTTTAAACTGTTTTAGGTTTCTATGATAGCATTCAACTACCTTCTTGGGTTTTGGGTTCGTTTATTTTTTATTATTATTTAACTAAAATGCAATAAATGACTTATGATTCAATTGTTGAATTTGCCAACGCGTGATTCTCAGTCTACCACACGAATTTGTCTTCCCAAATCACAGCGCGACGGTGGGTCAATGACGTTTGCTCGCTAACAAGGGGGTTCCGTGTTTGATCCCTGCTTTGGTCGAGAAAGTTAATCGGGAATTTCCCGGCGTGGTTCGACCTTGTCAATGGTGCGGGAGGATGAGTCTGGCAAGGGGGACGTATAAACGTTCTGGCGGAACGAACACCCGAGCCCCTTTGTACACAATGGCGTGCATTTACAGATCCCTTGACAGTTGGAATTCGAGATAAGTAGGCTGTGTCACCGCTCTCAGGACATCTCCTTGATAATACACTGTATGGCATACGTCGTTATCATTAGCCCAGTTTGAGCAGAGCAGCAGGTCGATAAAACTCATTTCATTTCTTCTAAAATCCCCGGATCCGCCTGTTCAATTAACTGCAGCAACAGGTATACACCATCCAACACACGTAAAAGTGAATTAGTTTTGTAGCAATCATACCTTCCGATGCATATTGTGTTAAGTCTATTACTCCTCAACCGCCCACCACATACTTCTCTAACCCGTTTCCCTGTCGTTCGTTAACACGCATATAGCCATCCCATCTTTTATATCATAATCCACATTAAATTATCAAATACAACCGTCATAATATACAACTTAAAACCATAATAACTGACCTAAAGTTGCCTACAGATGTCGTTCATATAACAATTTATAGCTCGCTCTAAAGACAACCCCAATAATATATATTGCAAACGAGCAATGATTAAAAATTAAAATGTCCAACACTTCCAAAATTCGACATTAAAATCGTAAAAGGAACTTGACAATCTTCCGTGGATTTCCCTGGTGATTTTGGACCAAGTGAAGTGTTAGTTGTTTTACAATAATTACATTACCGACGTTCGTTTGTTCTTGGAGTTTTACGTCCACTTCCACCAAGGGTGGTGAAATGAAATGAAATGAAATGGGGTGTAACGTCCTACTCTTCTGCACCTAACCTGTGCTAATGGAAGACGGGCAAACGTCATACGGTGACCTATGAGGGAAATTTTGCCCGGTCAACGGCACTACGGCCTACTGCCGAGGGATCTTTTACGTGCACTCCAATGTGTACACGGGACCTCGGTTTTTCGTCCCATCCGAACGATTAGGCAGCTGTCCTTGTCAGGCCCTTCTTATGCATCACTGACAAAGGGAAATCACGCCGGAAAATCGAGATGAACTTTCTCGGCCAATGCAGGGATCACCCGACCTCCCGGCTAGAGAACCAGCGCCTTATCCACTTAGCCATCGTACAAGCATAACCGACGTTCGTTCCTGGAGATTTGAGATTTACGTCCACTTCCACCAAGGGTGATATCGTGGACATGTGCATTGTCGACAGTATTTGTTGTATTTTATACCCTTAAAGTAGTAATCAAAACCTCATTTACATGAATTTAACCATAACGGATATTTATTACCGTATTGGGGGGCACGCATACTGCACGCAGCGGTCCATCTACGTCATACATTGAGAATTGCTCACTGCCCCAAATGCCGTCCAGAGTAAAAAATAGGTTGCCAGGCAACGAAACATACGCCCACACAGCAGCCAAATCGTCCGGGGAGTCAACAAGAGTTGTCGCATATTAAGGAATTATCAGAAAATCATTAGAATTTGTTTGGTTTTTATAATCAAAGGGTTTTTTTTTAAATCAGATAATAATTGTGACCTCTAGAGGCTAAAAAGGGTGATTTTTCGTACAATCAGGGGACATAATTCAGGAAGTAATGACCCGATGGGCGCAAATATAGAAAGGGACCAAGATCTTTGGGTTATAAACATACATGTCAAGTTTCATCAAAATCGATTCAAAAATGTGACCTCTATAGGGTCCACAACCTTGATATAAAATACATGTATTTTCACACTATTCGTGTACAAACGGCGGCCATTTTGTCCGTCAATTCTAGTCCGATTTTCACGTAATTCAAACTCTCTCTTCATTACCATGTAACGGCCATAATTCAGGAAGTTACGATCCGATGGGGGCAAATATCAAAAGGAACCAAGATCTTTGGGTTATAAACATACATGTCAAAATTGGTTCAAAATTGTGACCTCTATAATTTCCACAACCTTGATATAACATATTTTCACACTATTCGAGTACAAACGGCGGCCATTTTGTCCGTCAATTTTGGTCTGATTTTCACGAAATTCGAACTCAACATTCATAACCATGGAACAGTGATATAACCAAACGGTTTTTTAAATCGGATAACAATTTTGACCTCCAGGGGGACCACAAGCTAAAAAGGGCAATTTTTCGGACAATCAGGGGCCATAATTCAGGAAGTTATGATCCGATGGGCGCAAATATCAAAAGGAACCTAGATCTTTGGGTTATAAACATACATGTCAAGTTTCATCCAAATCGGTTCAAAATTGTGACCTCTACACTGTTCACAACCTTGATATAACATATTTTCACACTATTCGTGTACAAATGGCGGCCATTTTGTCCGTCAATTTTGGTCCGATTTTCACGAAATTCAAACTGAACCTTCATAACCATGTAAAGGTGATATATTCAAACGTTTTTTTAAATCGGATAACAATTTTGACCTCCAGAGGGACCACAAGCTAAAAAGGGCGATTTTTCGGACAATCAGGGGCCATAATTCAGGAAGTTACGATGCGATTGGCGCAAATATCGAAAGGAACCAAGATCTTTGGGTTATAAACATGCATTTCAAGTTTCATCCAAATCGGTTCAAAATTGTGACCTCTACACTGTTCACAACCTTGATATAACATATTTTCACACTATTCGTGTACAAATGGCGGCCATTTTGTCCGTCAATTTTGGTCCGATTTTCACGAAATTCAAACTTAATCTTCATAACCATGAAACGGTGATATAATCAAACGGTTTTTTAAATCGGATAACAATTTTGACCTCCAGAGGGACCACAAGCTAAAAAGGGCGATTTTTCGGACAGTCAGGGGCCATAATTCAGGAAGTTACTATCCAATTGGCGCAAATATCGAAAGGAACCAAGATCTTTGGGTTATAAACATGCATTTCAAGTTTCATCCAAATCGGTTCAAAATTGTGACCTCTACACTGTTCACAAGCTAAAAAACGTGATTTTTCGTACAATCAGGGGCCATAACCCATGAAGTTACAGTCCGATACATGCCAATATCGAAAGGAACCGAGATCTTAGGGTGATAAACCTATATTTTAAGTTTCATTGAAATCGGATAAAAATTGTGACCTGTAGACTGTTCACAAACAATTGTGGACGGACGGACGTCCGGACGGACGAACAGGGGCGACGACAATATACGTCCACATGAAAATGTGGGCGTATAAAAATTCCCACTTCTGTCACTCCGGTAAAAGAGATATACATGTATAATATTTTAATTCTCGAAGAAAGATATAATTTTTCCAAAAATATATAAAACCTCTAACCCAATGTTTTCCATAATATTGGAAATTAATAATAAGAATTCAGAATTGGTCCTTATATTGCAATGATAATATGGGATCCTAATATCTATTAAAACTTCAGACGTATGCATAGGCCGGTCACCTGGAATATTAAAATGTATGCATTAACATTTTTTTTAAAAAAGTGGTTCGCGTCGCCCAGCTTGATATGTCATTATATAAACATAAATTGTGCTTATTTCATGTTTCAATGGAGTTTAATTGCCCGTTTAGATACTTCGTTTGCAATTTGAATTCATAAATAAAACTTTCATGGGATATATTAAATACAATATCGTTTTATGCATAAAAAATGAACATAATATTTATAATTATAAAGCTTCAAAGACCTAAAATACAATTATTAACTCCACTCCGCTTTGTACTTTGCTGTTTTTCATTTCTCACATCTCTTTGTTGGAAATATTGTGTTATCTTTTGAAACTGCAGCAAAAAATGCAACGTCCAGTCGCCACAAAGTAGGTTTCGAGACAAGCATAAGGTGCATTATTTTTTAATATTTCGTCTGTACATAGGGATTGTGTGGAATTCGAAGGACCAGCGGAAATCCCACGAGTTCCCCGTGTTACGTACACGCTCAGGACTCAAGGATATAGGCTACTGCCACACCCCACCTCGGCTTACAAATTACGTAAAGAACTGGTTTTATCTTTCATTTATATTTATTAAATAAAAGTTAACGTTTGGTCCACAAATTCATGCCATCAATAGTATAAACACTGTTTTCTACAGCTTGAATATGTACTATACAGCCACTTTCACTTAATGTAAAGTATTTGCAATCACTGTGTCTTATACAATATTTGGCACATCGAATATTTCTCTTTGTTCCATAGGTTAAAGTGCTATTTGACAGAATACTGGTGTCTCTTGATAGCAAATAGAACGGTCCTTCAATTAACATACTTCCTGTGATTGTATTTGAATCTTAAAAACAACAGTAACAATATTTATATCTTATTCATTTCACATATGGGAGCCACGGTAACTCAGTGAGTAAGACATTGGCTCGCCTTTCCTTCTAACCATGTCGGTGGGGCGGGATGGAGGGCTTGGCAATGGACAGGGTATAGTCGTTTTACTTATGTGACCATTATGGTTCGTCATTCCAGCTGAACTGACTAGATTCGCCTTTTTATTTCATTCTCACCGTCGTTAGAAGACACTCTAAAGTCACATTCGGGTAGTGATACATAATGCCCAACACATAAATGTTATATCGTGATTTATGTTTACTATTTTTGGTATTTTTTGCATGGTCATTGCACAATCGTGAGAGGGGAGGGAGGGGCAAGATTTGTCTTGATCCGCCATATAAACATTTGGATGTATTTCAATGCTACTCATGACATTCTCGCGTGAATTACATCCAGGCATCGATCTGGTGTGCCAGGTAACGATAACGTGGGTAATAACTCTCGAATTTCCGATTCACACTGTTGGTTTGAGACAAGTCGACTAATTATAACGATTCAGATGCATACCCAGAGGAAAGGGCGGAGGCTATTCACGCAGAGTATATGTTTACCCCAGCAGTCATCGAAATGGCGTCGATCAAGCAAACGTGCAAAGCATTATGGCCATTCGACTCCTACAATTTTGAAATTCCTCAACACACCCCTGCAATTTCCCAATCCTCGAGGTTGGTGTTGTGGGTATTCCCCTTATTATGGGATATCCCTCTTGTACGAACAATGAATACTTACTTTCATCTACTAGTCCACATATAAAATACATCTTGGTACCACACGTTCTTGAGTTCCATCTTAAGTTAGTTTTCTGGATACATACACAATGTTGGTAACCCCAACCATCAGGTTCATCCGTTTCCCAATTGTTATAAGATATTTCTCGGTTATCTAGCCAAGTGAAATTGTTCTTGCCATCGTATTTATCAAGTCCGATCCAAATATGCTGTGTTCTGAAAGTAAGGAATGTGCGTGTGACATTAATCACAGGCTTTAGATGCACGCATAGTTGCTCAGTAATTTCAGAAAGCCCGTATTTCCTGTTACTGTTAACTAGAGTAATTTATTCCATTGAATTTAGGCCCACGACGAGTCGGGAAAGGGAGAGAGAAGGTAGACAGGGAGGAGAGAGAGGGGTAAGATTCAATTGTTGTTTTCAATAATTTACTTTCGCGGATGGGTTGTTATCACTGGGGGAAACCAAGGGATTCGGAGAGAACCAACGAGACTTGATGTATGGTCCTACTCCTTGTCATGTATGGGATCGAAATCAGGCCACTCGAATCATAGATCATTCGCCCCACCCCTTCACTCCCAGATTAGTGAGACTGTTTAGTGTAATCCTAAATACAGTTGTCCCTTACAAGTTGTACGCTAAGATAACTTCACACTAAATGGAACCTATTGAACCCAGTTTTACTTATTCGTCCCAAATTTTCTAAATGCATGTACGCGATTTTAAGTGCTGAATTCCCAGTACTTTAGGAGACAAATATACATTAGCGATAAAAAAAAAATAAACTGAATGCGAATTTCACCTTTGTTCAAACTGGATGGAAAATGTATTCATAAGAGACGCTATTAAACACAAGACCAAACGCATCCTATGTAAATTTTTCAAATTAATCAATAACATGGTCAATCATGTGGAACACTGTATCAGACATTTTTCACGCAAGAATTTTAAAAGCAAATTCATTTTCATCCAATTTGCGGAATAGTTCTGGATGAAGTGGTTAAACAAATGGTTGTAAATGAACAATGGGATAAGTAGGTGTTTTGCAAGATTCAAGTTACTTAGACTAAATCAACATCAATTGCTGAAATTAGGGTACTGATGCCCTGTCATCTCGTGCACAGATTAGTCCAATTAAATAGAATAAGGTTGACATAAAACGGTACCCATACGAAACAGTATTCTCATTTTGTATTCTCAGAAGGACGCTCCCACAGCTTCCTATGCTGGAGGGTGAGAAGCAGACATCATTTGGTATTCTCAAAAGGACACTCCCACATCTTCCTCGTTTTAAAGGCTGGGAAACAGCCATCATTAGAGATCCTGGGGGAACATCATACTCACAGCCTTCTCGCTAGAGTGACGACATCATTCAGAGATCCCAGGGGAACATCATGCCCATATGGGTCGGGATTGCTCTCTTGCTGCCACAGAACATGCGTTAAATGATGGAAAACATACATTCAGCTTATATTTAATGGCATAGCTGTGTGTGTTGATTCATGTATGTAACCTTTGCATTATGTATGTTATAAAGATATAAAAACATATGTAGTTAACCCACAAAGTGTTCCAGAGTCAACTGATCCTTGCAGTGTTATACACAACGTCGGTAAGTGGACGTTAAACCCCATTTCCCTTTCTCTCGCACAACTTCGGGGGCCAAAGTTAGTCCCTGATTGACTGTAGTGTCACATATCTGTTTAAATGTTTGTCGAAGCAATTAATGGCCTTTGTCAGGAAATCTGATTTCATTATCATCACGACATTCCTTTTAAATAACGACGATGTAAACTGAGCTTTAAACATTACAGATATCTTCTTCATGTTGTACAAGTAGATTAAAGTTCGGGTGCTAATAGCCTTTCTTTTACAGTGGAGTGGTCTGGTATGATCTATTTAACTGGAACGGATAGTAAATAAATAAGTGTGGAGAGTTTTCATCGGCTAAGAATTGTAATCCTAGTATACATGTTAGCTTTATCCAACAAATGGGCTCGCCCTTACACAATTGAGGTAATCGTGAATAAAACACATATTGAACTCTTATCAAGGGAAACAGGAAAGCTAGTGCCTGTGAAATTAATTACCCAATATTCGTACCCAAAGAATTCTATTTTTTTACTGTTAGCATCTTTTGTAATGCGTTTCAGACTTTTTCGGGTGTGGTTTCTCCTAGTCAGTGATACAGGGCGGATTGCCTGACAAGAAACCGACACTAGTCGTATGAATTGCACGAGGTCCCATATACACATTGACGTGCACGTTTAAGAGCCCTTAACTACGGAATTCGAAGTAAGAGTAGGCCGTAGCGCCACCGTCGGGTATAATGTCCCTGCAACCAAGATGTTTGGCGTATGTCAGGGCCAAACGTCCTTTATAGCACACTGTAATTAGGCGTAAGCCCGTCTTCATTTGCTCAGACAGAGCAGAATAGTAGCATGTTAAACTCTATTTCATTTGATTTTATTTTTTCGAAACAATTGAATCATTAAATGATACTCACATTGATGATAAATTGGATAAAAATTCATTCAGGACATCAATTTCATCTGCTGACTTTAATACTAATAGATCCAATCCACTTGATTGACATATCGTTCTAGCGTCGTGATACGTCTTTAGTTCTTCGTGATAAAAGAAATTCGAGCCTGGAAGACAGATAAATAGACAGTGACACCAAATATAGAATGCGTGACTTCAGCACATAGTCGATCACATCATTATGTAGACAGGGCCGTTTTTAGCGAGGGTGCAGGGGGTACACTGCACCTCCAGAAAAATAAGGTGCCCCGGGAAATGGTCCCCAAGCTGGACCGAAAAAATGAAATTAAGTGAGGTTCAACGTCTTATCGTTCTGCTTTTACTGGTCTAATAAAGACAGACATACACCCATACAGTGTGCCATTTGTGACAATTTGCTTGGCCCATTCTTATATCGAATTCCAACTGTAAAGAGATATTTTACGTACACACCAATGTGTACACGGGACCTCGGTTTTTCGTAACATCCGATTGACTATACTGCTGTCCTCCTAAGGCCCGTAATAGGAAACGACGTCGGAAAATACTGATAAAATATATCGACCAACCCCGGTAACGAACCCGCAACCCACCAACTTAGCCACCAGAGAACAACGAATAAAGGCATACAGTACAGACAATCAATCCAAAAACTGCTAACAACGTGCACTAACCCCGTGTAGATATTAACAGTGCACGTACATGTACCTTGAGTCCAAGAAAAGTCCCTCACCCTTTGAATTACAAAAAATACAATGCAAAGTGTCAAATTCAGCAGGAAGCACATACAGACTAAACCGTACAGTCAGTCTCAACATGTCAAATTCCACGGGGAACAAAATGGACATTAATATAGTACAGTACAGACAATCTCGGCATAAAGAAGCATGTAAAATTCAGCAGGGAAAAACATCAAGTAACATGTCAAATACAGTAGGGAACAAAATATACATTATAGAACACGTACAGTACAAACGCTCTCAACATAAATTAACATGTCAAATTCAGCTGGGAACAAATTGTACACCGTTTCGATCAGTACAGTACAGACTACCTCAACATAAAGTAACATGTCAAATTCAACCGGTAACATAAAAAAAAGTTTTATATAAAATGCTAACCTTCTACTGATGTAATTAGTAATACATGAAGCACTAATATCAACATCATAATTTACGACGGTTTCTCTGATTTAAGTTAAAAATTAATCGTACTAAACTGTGTTAATGACTAAAGTTATATTATTGGTTAACAAACCCGCAATATTCTCGATGAATAAATTGAAGCTTTCACAGTCGCACAGCACACCATAAAAATACATATTTGTTATTAATTTCGTTTCTCTTCCCTTACGCTCATTATAAACGAATCGTACAGCAGCTCAAGCGTTTTTGTACCACTGCGAAGAGTTCGTATAGGTACATATGCGGCTCCACTTCGATTCAAGTCGAAATATAAATAGCATAAAATCACGTGGGAAATCTATTTCATGATTTCGTCTTAGTGTAAATAATTATTGCCTAAACTGTAGATTAATTCATCAAGAGGCACACGCCTGTAAGATAATCATAATCCAGTCTGTTTTCGACAACTGAGTATCTTAGCAATACATTACTTATTTAAGTAAGCATCATCCAACCTGTTTCGGAAACTGTGTCTCTTAGCATAACAGTATTTATTCAAATAATTGCCATCCACGATGTTTCCGACAACTGTATTTCTTTGCAAATGAATTTGACAAAATTTCACATCCTACCTTACAAAATAGCTCATAAACAAATATTATTAATATTTCAATCACAAAATGTGTTATTAATGTCGAGTAGAATAATAAACACCAACAACAGTCTCTTTTGAATAATTTTAAATGCAAGTTTGAAGTTTGTTCACGCACAATACTTCCTTACAAACGAGAAGTTCATTTTAAATCAAATTAAGATCTCGCCTATTGTTTGAATGTCGTGATATCACGTAAATTACTTTCTCTTTCTACTTCAATATACAAACACAGAAATGAAAGCAAAGATAAATGAAGTGAAAAATATACACAAAGCCATTATTGTTCCAATTGATGCGTATTATCAATTTGCATATTGTTGTTTTCCCGTGTGGCTATAGTCCTCGGTAACCATAGCTAACTTATAGATTGGCATTACAAACTCTGAAATCACTAAGGACGTCTTTATCAATAAAATGCATATTCTGGAATAGTTAAATAATATTTACAATATGAACACCTTCGAACACTCTGCAATAAACATAAAATTCCAATAAGATTTCCGTCCCCATTAAGAGTAGGACAATGGCTTGTGCAGTGTGTAACTTTAATGAACATTTCTATAAATTTCTCCAGAATAAACATAATCTCCAATCTGGAGAAAATATAATTCTTTTGTTTCGATAATTATTTTGTTTTTGTTGTTGCTTTTAATACGTATTTAAAGGACAATATTGGTGCCAGTCATTATCATATATGTGATAGAACTGAATAAACACTTTCCAAATATAATATTAACACAGAGATCATCGCTACCACAGAGGCGTAATAAAGGATTCATGAATCGGAAGTGACGAACGCCAAAGGAAAACACGAATTATTCCTCTATATAACTAACTGAAGTGACTAGTGATAACAGATACATGGGCGAATATCTACTCACTAATAATTACCTTGAAGACCTAAAATTGCTGTGTGACACTGTGAGAGAATATCTTACAATTCATAAAAAGAATTGACTGCCGCTAGATAAGAGAACAGGAAAGAAAAAGAGATTAAAAGTCCGTGCATTACCATGTTTTTATAAGGTAGGGGAGACCGGGGCACATTGAACCACCATGGATATATCCTTTATAAATAATACTATACAACCCAACACTATACAGAAGTGAGATAACTTTTTAGACCAATTTCTCCATCAATAAGCCACATGCTGTCAATTATTTTCTTAGGCAGGAAATTTTTCAAAAAAACGCTTAAAAGAGAACATTTTTCCATACATGTTAACTTCTTAGCCTAGGAAATTCTTGTACTTAAGTTCATATACATGTATGTCTAATCTATACAATCCCGATAAACCGGGGTTTGATCCATATAAGAGGGCATATTGATTTTTTTAAAATTTTGATCATGAAATAAAGAGATCTTCTAATAAAAACATTTGATATGAAATGAGGACAAACATGTATGTGAACAAAGTGGTTCAATGTGCCCCGGTCTCCCCTATAGAATGAATAAAAACAAGGGGCTGTACGGAGTATTTCTATTTTTCCCATGTTCTCTTAACTTATGACACTTAATTACTTTATTGTATCGTCAGATAACCTCTTGCGGTCCCATATAACAACTTTTTGTCTTCGAAGGAATTATTAGTGAGCAGAAATTCGGCCGTTTATCTGTCATCACTCGTCACTTTAGTCATTCACATAGAGAGATAACTCGTGTTTCCTTTGACATTCGTCACTTCCGATTCATGAATCCTTTATTACTCCTCTATGGTAGCGATGATCTCTGTGTTAATATTATATTTGGAAAGTGTTTAATCAGTTCTATCACATATGTGATAATGACTGGCACCAATATTGTCCTTTAATGGTGTATAGCATTGTTTCGATACATGGTACAGCTTTGGTATATCGATCCCGCGGAGTACTGTATACAGGAATTAGAATATTAAAATAATCACTTTTATCGCAAAGATTAACATCCAATGTTTAGTTTTACGTCAATGTAAGTGACAGATCCATATTGTGTTAATTGTAGCTACAACTCATAAGGGTATATAAAAACTACATTATTCACTTAATTAGCACATACTAAGTGCTATACTTGCCAGTAAAATTCATTTTAAGCACCTAATTTCGTTTAGCTTATATATTCTTGTTCAGAATAAAAAAAAAACTTGGTTTTTCAAAACCACATGAGAATTTCTACCTCTCCAGGTGGCACCTCCCTCAATTATAACACGGACTAACAGACGAGGAATTAAATCAACGATAACAAACCATATGTCTCGGCTCATGCGTGTTTTGGGCTCATTAATTACATCACTATAATTCGTCTCACAGTACTAAGAATACCACGCCGCGGACTCCTCACTCAACAGAAAATGCAGCCATCTTGACGTGTCACATGGGAAACTGGGCGTGTTACCCTAGCATAAATGTATATCTCAAATATAGAAACAACCCCTTTAGGTAACATTTACTAACACTTGACAACAGCAGCCATGATAGCTCAGATCTTGACAGTTATGTATTCATCGATTAATCGATAATTGCGATAGCATAAGTCAAAAAGTACCTATTGCGCCTTTATTTACCCTTCTGTGTTGTTTAACCGCTAAACAGGAAGTGCCTACATCAAACAGTTCATGGATGATTTATTTTTTAATTATTACCAAATCACGCAAATGACTCATGACTTATATTCTAATTTGAATTACTCTTATTCCATAGTTGTTTAAATTAAAATTTAAATATACTAAGCAGCAAAAGAAATGTTTTATTGTATATTTGTGACCACATCTCGAAGCAATAAGGCGCTTTCCCAATCACAGAATTTAACGCATTCTGGCTTCCGAGTCGGTAATGTGTTCTCCATGATTTTCATGAAACTCATGCTGCACGTGCTGTTCACTGGGACCAGCCCTATAAAATGCACCCCATACCTGTTGAATCATTTACACTACTAGTCAGCAGTATGCCACGACTCACGACAGATCAGAGGAACTTAAACCCGATTGAACATCTTTGGAATGAAATTCAGAGGAAATGAATAACGTCATACCGAGATCAAACATAGCCGATGGCTGGGGCAGGCTTTTCTGAGAGTGTGGTTGAGGATGCCAATGTCGTCATAAATCGTCTAGTCCATTCCATGTACAGACGCTGCGCTGTTGTTATTGACACTCGCGGTGGACATACCAGATAATATACTGATGTATAGACTGAATACAGACTCTAAACCTTCTCATAATGTCTTGGAATTGTGATGAATTAATCTCAAATGTGTCAATATACTGCTCACAGATAATGCTTTGATCCTTTTATTAAGTCGTTTTTTTAGAATTAAAATGCCTCTCTGATTTTGAAATCATACTAACGGTGTTGACAGTGAAATATTGTGAGTAGTATAGTTTATTTTGGACTTTGTATCACTATCCTGTACTGGAAAATAATATATTCAGTCTTCTTGATGTCGAGAGAAAAAATCTTGGAACATAATGGTGTCGAAGTAATTCAATAAAATATTTTGATTTGGACTGGATTATAATATAACGATACATGCAAAAGTAATTAATGAAAGAGTTGTTATTCCCTTTCGTCAATAAAGGCTATAGTCTATGCCGACGTGCATCTGATATTTTCTTGTAGCTATCAATCTAACAATCCGTCAATAATCGATGGATCAATTATAGTTTACAAGACGACGCCTTCATACACAAAAACCCGGAAGCATGTTCTTCTCCACTCAAACCGTCGATAGAAATATGTTTCCTTTTCAACAAAGTAGAGACAGATACATACAGAGAAAAATAAATGAAAAATTAGGTTGCCAGGCAACGAAACATACGCCCACACAGCAGCCAAATCGTCCGGGCAGTCAACAAGAGTTGTCGCATATTAAGGAATTATCAGAAAATCATTAGAATTTGTTTGGTGTTTATAATCAAACGTTTTTTTTTTTAAATCAGATAATAATTGTGACCTCCAGAGGCACCACAAGCTAAAACGGGTGATTTTTCGTACAATCAGGGGACATAATTCAAGAAGTAATGACCCGATGGGCGCAAATATCGAAAGTAACCAAGATCTTTGGGTTATAAACATACCTGTCAAGTTTCATCAAAATCGATTCAAAATTGTGACCTCTATAGGGTCCACAATCTTGATATAACATATTTTCACACTATTCGTGTACAAACGGCGGCCATTTTGTCCGTCAATTCTAGTCCGATTTTCACGAATTCAAACTCTCTCTTCATTACCATATAACGGTGATATAGTCAAACGTTTTTTTAAATCGGATAATAATTTTGACCTCCAGAGGTACCAAAAGCGAACAAAAGCGATTTTCCGGACAATCCGGGGACATAATTCAGGAAGTTATGATCCAATGGGCGCAAATATCGAAAGTAACTAAGATCTTTGGGTTATAAACATACATGTCAAGTTTCATCAAAATCGGTTCAAAATTGTGACCTCTATAAGGTCCACAACCTTTATATAACATATTTTCACAATATTCGCGTACAAACGGCGGCCATTTTGTCCGACAATTTTGGTCCGATTTTCACAAAATTCATACTCAACCTTCATAACCATGGAATGGTGATATAATCAAACCGTTTTTTTAATCGGATAACAATTTTGACCTCCAGAGGGACCACAAGCTAAAAAGGGTGATTTTTCGGACAATCAGGGGCCATAATTCAGGAAGTTACGATCCGATTGGCGCAAATATCAAAAGGAACCAAGATCTTTGGGTTATAAACATGCATTTCAAGTTTCATCCAAATCGGTTCAAAATTGTGTCCTCTACACTGTTCACAACCTTGATATAACATATTTTCACACTATTCGCGTACAAATGGCGGCCATTTTGTCCGTCAATTTTGGTCCGATTTTCACGAAATTCGAACTCAACCTTCATAACCATGGAACGGTGATATAATCAAACGTTTTTTTAAATCGGATAACAATTTTGACCTCCAGAGGGACCACAACCTTCATAACCATGGAATGGTGATATAATCAAACCGTTTTTTTTAATCGGATAACAATTTTGACCTCCAGAGGGACCACAAGCTAAAAAGGGCGATTTTTCGGACAATCAGGGGCCATAATTCAGGAAGTTACGATCCGATTGGCGCAAATATCGAAAGGAACCAAGATCTTTGGGTTATAAACATGCATTTCAAGTTTCATCCAAATCGGTTCAAAATTGTGACCTCTACACTGTTCACAAGCTAAAAATCGTGATTTTTCGTACAATCAGGGGCCATAACCCATGAAGTTACAGTCCGATACATGCCAATATCGAAAGGAACCGAGATCTTAGGGTGATAAACCTATGTTTTAAGTTTCATTGAAATCGGGTAAAAATTGTGACCTGTAGACTGTTCACAAACAATTGTGGACGGACGGACGTCCGGACGGACGGGCGAACAGGGGCGACGACAATATAAAAAGTAAACGTTTTGAGTGTTCAACAACGAATGGCAGATTTACTAAACGCGAGGCGAGCCGAGCCAAAAATATTTTTGGTTATTCCCTTACTTCCCTTGAAAATCAAACCTTCACTAGAAAATCATACTCCGCGCAGCGTTTCGTTTGATTAGAGGTAATCCCGCCGCTATTATGAGTGGATATTGTTGGTTTAAATTATGATTGGTCAGTAGTCCGTCTACCAACCAATCACTAGCTGCCCTACAAAAGCTTTACATTTAAAACGAGTGCCAATATTGGACCAAATATGTTTACATAACGTTACGTCATGGCTCATGATTTTATTATGCCTAATTAACCCATGCATAGCAGAATACTGCAGTAAAACTAATTGCGTGACAAACGAGGCTATCAAGTCGAATGAAATGTAAACGATACTGTCTGGAAACGAACATACTTTCACCATTTTTAATACCTTAAATCACCGTCCAAAGTTTTAGGGAAGATCAAGATTAAACGAAGGACTGTTGCTGTACTTAAAGGACAATATTGGTGCCAGTCATTATCACATATGTGATGGAACTGATTAAACACTTTCCAAATATAATATTAACACAGAGATCATCGCTACCATAGAGGAGTAATAAAGGATTCATGAATCGGAAGTGACAAACGCCAAAGGAAAACTCGAGTTATCTCTCTATGTGAATGACTGAAGTGACGAGTGATGACAGATAAACGGCCGAATTTCTGCTCACTAATAATTCCTTCGAAGACAAAAAGTTGTTATATGGGACCGCAAGAGGTTATCTGACGATACAATAAAGTAATTAAGTGTCATAAGATAAGAGAACACGGGAAAAATAGAAATACTCCGTACAGCCCCTTGTTTTTTATTCCTTCTATAGGGGAGACCGGGGCACATTGAACCACTTTGTTCACATACATGTTTGTCCTCATTTCATATCAAATGTTTTTATTAGAAGATCTCTTTATTTCATGATCAAAATTTAAAAAAAAAATCAATATGCCCTCTTATATGGATCAAACCCCGGTTTATCTGGATTGTATTGATTAGACATATATGAACTTAAGTACAAGAATTTCCTAGGCTAAGAAGTTAACATGTATGGAAAATGTTTCTCTTTTAAGCGCTTTTTTGAAAAATCCACTGCCTAAGAAAATAATTGACAGCATGTGGCTTATTGATGGAGAAATGGGTCTAAGAAGTTATCTCACTTCAGTATAGTGTTTGGTTGTATAGTATTATTTATAAAGGATATATCCATGGTGGTTCAATGTGCCCCGGTCTCCCCTACCTTATAAAAACATGGTAATGCACGGACTTTTAATCTGTTTTTCTTTCCTGTCCTCTTATCTAGTGGCAGTCAATTCTTTTTATGAATTGTAAGATATTCTCTCACAGTGTCACACAGCATCCTTAGGTCTTCGAAGGAATTATTAGTGAGCAGATATTCGCCCATGTATCTGTTATCACTATTCACTTCAGTTCAGTTAGTTATATAGAGGAATAACTCGTGTTTTCCTTTGGCATTCGTCACTTTCGATTCACGAATCCTTTATTACTCCTCTATGGTAGCGATGATCTCTGTGTTAATATTATATTTGGAAAGTGTTTAATCAGTTCTATCACATATGTGATAATGACTGGCACCAATATTGTATTTTAAGTGATAGCTTTCATTGAACGAAAAGAATAGACACACTCCCGCACAAGTTCAAGAAACAGACGCTATTCCAGCAATGGCCAAAGAGGGATTTCTCGGGCCATTGCTTCAGGAAAATGCTAGAAAAGGGACATTTCATATTCTAGTGATCGATTTTTTGTAAATATTTCGTTTTTATATTCGTTTTATTTAGATACTTCAGTTTTAACACGCACGGATTAAAGGGCCATTTGACATGGTGTTAGCTCCCTTCGCAACAAGCCTCGTATCCTAGAAACCAATGTTATCTTCTCCAGTGGTGTGTTCCAAGACAGATCACCACAGAGATATTATTTTATTGAACTGTTAACAGTTGATATCATTGTTCCCTATAGCAGACCTAATACCATTGTCATTCACTTCATTCATTTAGGACTTTTATATAGCTCACTATTGTCTGATGAGTGCAAACCTCTCGATCTACATTGTATACCGCATTTCTTTAAAGGTTGGTTACCTCTCGGAAATAAAAGAAAACTTTTCTTTCTATTCGTGTGTAGTTTCCTTGTTTTAAACACAACGAAATACCTTTAAAATGTTTTTGATTCAATTCAATAGATGACTTAAGTGTTTTGATGTTTAATGTGTTTTGTAGAATTTATGTTATTAAAAGGGGTGTTTCATAATAATCGCTGTAACAGATTTTAAAACTATGCTTCTTTGCATAATAAGGTTTACTGGCTGTGGCATAATATGTGGCTGGGAGAGTAGGGCGTTGGCTGGCTATCTTGGAGGTCCCGTGTTCGATCCCTGCGTTGGCCGAGAAAGTTTATCGAGACTTCACTTCGGGAACTTCCAATATTTGCTCTCTTGTAAGTCTATATATATGTTGGGAGTCGTGGTGGTTAAGTGGGTGAGACGCTGGCTCGCTAGCTTTGAGGTTGGGTGTTCGATTCATACATTGGGCAAGAAAGTTCATCCAGATTTTCCAGTGTGATTCCCCTTTGTCAGTGATACAGGATGGGGGGCTTTACAAGGACAACTCTCTAGTCGTTCGGATAGGACGAAAAACAGAAGCCCCGTTGTCCGGGCTCAATTTCCATTCTAGCACACTGTATGGCGTATGAACGTCCGTCTTGATTAGCCCAGTTCGGAACAGAAGAGTAGGACGTTAAACCTCATTTCATTTAATTTCCTATATAAGTATATATCCATTTTAATGTTGCACATAGATGTGCTTATATTGTTTTGGTATATAGTAAGTGCAGTGGTATCCCCCAACTACCAATAATCACACAAGACAAACCTACAAACATGACACACCAACATCAACATCCAAGTGAATATGTCTGGGGTTAGTCGTAAGCGTCCACTGCGCTGTACAGTATGATATACATGATGAGTACTTGCCCTCACGAAATAAAGAACACTTGAACTGCTCTAGACATGTCCCGAGATGTTACATAAGAACCCCCTAAATGCGAAACAGGAAGTGTTTATCTGCTAAATGCCGAAAATCAATACGATAATAAATTAGTTAAATATGGGTAAACATACGTGCTACCTAGTATAATAACGCATACAATAATCATCACAGATGTCGCCTAAATTCATCCAAGAACGCCACTAATCTCGAGGATTTCAAATTAATAAGAGGTCAATAGTTATCCCCCTTCATTTTTTTAACTTAGTATTTCCGGTGAAAAACATTGCGACGAAGGCTAAACCATTAACAATTTTGAAATAAATTTCATGTTTGGTTGGATTTTTTTTTTGTACATCGTCAATTGCGCATGTTCGTATGTTTTACATTTAACAACTAGTTTGGCATGTTGAGATTTCAGAATTTAAGCTTACTGTTAGGCATCCGCGCTAGTTCTAAGATCAGGTCATCTTTCTGATTCACAAGAATTGAAAGTAAAATGTATAGGTAGGCACGAGTACACCTATATGAATCAATAAATGATTTCACAGCGTTTTAAAATAACAATACTGTGCTGTGGTGTGTTCTTCTGCAGGGGCGGATTGGCCCATCGGGCGATCGCCTGCCGGGCCAGTCGGACAAAACAAAATGAAAAAAATTTTTTTGGTCCAATTCGTCTAAAAAATACTTTTTTCTGTTGAACATTATATGGGGAAGGGGTATTGGACCGGTCATGGAGCGATGATGATCATGTGGCCGGTGGCATTGGGGTTCATTTTTCAAAAATTTCCAGGGGGACTCCTCGGTCAGTAAAAGGGGAGCCCAGTTCGGTTCCCGGCCCCAATCCACCCCTGTTCATCAGCTGTTAAAATACAATATATTATGACCGGAAAGTTTGTTCGGTGAAATGTCTCCAGAGTGTAGCGAAAAAATATATGTTTATAACATGATCGCTTTTACGCGACACAAAGTGAAGGCGGTTTTGCAACCTAATAGGTTTGGTATGGGCTGTATTGGGTGATACAAAAGCCAGACGATGAAAAGACCAGGGGCCGGTTGCTCAAAACTAAGTTATTTTAACGAACGGATCGTTATCTTTCATGTGTCCTTTGTTAACGGTCCGTTAAATTTCTGTTGCTGAAAAGTCAATTTCATTATCCGTTAAAGTTAACGGGGCTTCCAGCAACAACCTTTCTCCCCGTTAAACTTTCTTCGAAAGGCGGGGGACAAAATATATCAACATTGATGTTACCGTTCAATATGTGAGAACTTGTTAGAAAAATTTGAATTGATAGCATAATATTTCCATGTGGTTAGTAAAGATTAAACTTTCAAATACGATGATGAGATAACCGTATTACACTAGAGTTAGCACTATTGCGCTTAACGAGATGCATTCCGTCGTACGGACAACCAACTTATCGAATAGTACATTGGCATTGTTGAGATTTAAATAATCGATACTAATAAATAAGATGAGTGGGTAATGTTTTTATATGAATGAAATCTTTAAAACTGAAATAAACTTGATTTTTTTGATAGCAATAATCTAAAACAAAATACAGAAATAACATAACAAACCAGGGCAAGGATATCGAAAATCTGAACAAAAATGTTTCCGGATTCCACAATTATTGAAATTTAATCAATACGCTTTCATTGTTCCAATGTTTGCATTCAAACATGATTTTAGTACTTCCGTTTACGTGATTGTGATGGTTTCCGCGTTCTGCTGCATTTTTATTGAAAGACATCTTTAAGAAAATGCCGTTCTGTCTTTGAAAGATCAAAACATCACATAGACATTTTGAAAGAACCCAATCGCGACATAAGAATTTTGAAAAAAAAAACCTTAATCATCACATATGGAATTTAAATAAACCCCATCGTCATAGAGATTCTGATAAACACGACAGGCAAATAGAAATTTCAAATATACAATCGTAACATAGAGATTATACATAGACACAATCGTAACTCATGAATTGTCTAGTCGTTCGGGTTGGGCAATAAACCGAGGCCCCGTGTACTAATTAACATGCACATTAAATATCCCTTGACAGTTATAATTCGATATAAGGGTGGGCCGGGCAAATTTCGCCCATAGCACCCTGCATGGCGTATGCCCGTCTTCATTAGCCCAGTTGGAGCAGAACAGTTGAACGGAAAATCCTATTTTATTTCATGGTTGGATTTCGGGGACTTTTTGTACAGATCTTCATGTAGAGTAGGCCGCCGAAAGTATAAAAATACTGTATTTTAATCAGGTTGATCTATTACCACTTTAGCAAGCTTAACGAATAACTTTCATGATGATGGCGCCAACTGTTGGGGTTACTATCGTTCCAGGGTCAGACATATTGAAATTCCAGTCAAACACGTGACATTTGTTTTGTGTATAAGAAATATATTGACACTCGTCTATGTTATTTAAACAATGGATGGTACACGTGGTCCGTGTTGCAACTGTGAATACAGACGTTGGTGGTGGTGACGTTATCTCTTGATCTGCCATTGGTACCGTTTCTAGAGTGGCTTCATGGCCTGAAAACAACAAAATGGAAAACCGTGAAATATCAAGTTTTATTTTTGACAAATGATACGGATGAACCCAATTTAACGCTTAAAATAAAAGAGTTTTAGCTTCAAGCAATTGTCAATACTGGTTTAATTTACAGCATGTTTACCACTTACATGGTGTCTCACAGACAGAATATTTCTTCTTCCAACACAAGTCATTACGCCAGAAGTAACCATTTGACGGACCTATAAAAACGCAGTCATATTTACTTGTAGTTGATGGAAAACCATTACCACCATCCCAGTTGGTCCACACCATTGGTTTGTTATTTACCCACAACCAGTTTTCATATTGACGAAGTCCCACATAAACATCACCTCTGACAACACCCCTGGTAAACAGAAAATACACATCACCTATAGCAACACCCCTGGTAAATAGAAAATACATATACAACACATATAGCATCCTCGGTATCCCCAGTGTACCCATTCCGTTCAATTCATGTTTTAACAAGATCTAAATTCTACATAATGCATCTTTAAAAAAAAAGTTAAATGTCATTCGGGTAATAATTTATTGTATTTACTGTAATTTCAGGTATTCTGTATTTCAAAGGCTACAATCTATGAAATTGAGCAGCAAACCAAATACGAAAGTCAATGTGACAGGTGGACAGTAGAAAGATGCAAACGAATTATATCTTTTTAATTTGGAAATATATGCAATGCCACTATAATGAGTGACATTGATACTCTACTGAGGGGTCTATTACACATAGTAAATTTTAAAAGTAAACAAAAACAAGAGTTGTGGACTTTCTGCTAGCGAGACACGCCATATGTTTGCTGCCCCACCAGGTAGTCGTTGACGACGAAACTCTGGTTGAGCTTAAGTGCCCTTATTCAACACGAAACCCTTTAATTCCTGAACTGACTGTTCCATATCTGACCATAACTAATGGGTGGTTAACTTTAAAAAAACCCCACATAACTACTACTATCAAATACAAAGGCAGTTGTTTTGTGCTGGTGGACAGACTTATATGATCATGAGTTTGTTATGGAAATGGTGAATTGACTGACCAATTTCTACGCTTTAAATTTTTTGAATGCCATTTGAAAAAAATATGTATTTAATAGATAAAAATATATCAAGAGTTAATATGTTTTATTCTATCAAATGTCAACTTAGGCATCATTGTGGACAATTGCTAGTCTAAAATTAAATAAGTTTAAACTGATTCCATCCGCTGTTCTACTGAAAGATATTGGTGGCTTCTTTTACATTGGGACATTGTTGGTGTTAAGGATCAAGTTTTTCAAACAAGTACTCCTTTCCGGCACTCAACTGAATTGATAAACCTTCTTAAAACTACCGGAAATGTTAACCCAATACTCGGAATTTATTCTGATAGCGGACCAGATCATCCGTACAAGTTTCACGCATTGCATTATTTATCACGCTTAATTTAGATATGCTTGTTGCACCCAGGACAGCCCCCCTGCAGTCATTCCGAAATCCAATTGAAAGATGCATGGCAACATTAAATTTGGACCTTCAGACTGTAAGCATTTGTCGTGAAAAAGAAGGTGAAAACAAAATCTCAAAGCCAATGGTTGAAATCTCGCCGAAAGTTAGCTGAACAATCACGAGTTATGAAGGCAGTTAGAAGAGACAACCTAAGATATTTTTTATTTGCTTCAAGTGTGTCATAGATGGGATCGGTATGATGACAAAACCGCAGAATGAACTTCAGATTATTAAAATCTAATCATTGTTGACAGATATATTTCCATGGACTTGGTCAGAGGGGTCCGGATTTCAAAATAACTTTGTCCCTAATCAACCCAAAACAAAACAAAAATCAATTTTAGCATACAAAACGTATGGGATGACATGTCATGCCATATTATCATTTGTATCTTTATGGTCTCTTTAGTCCCGATACCGGGTACTTAAAAACCTTGCCGGTATATGTTTATTTACCTGTAATTACTAATTTATGTTGTTTTAATTATGTTAAACCTGTAATTTAATTATTTCCTTTGAATAGGCCTCCTCATGTAAGTTATATTGGTTTTCACCTAGGTTGTGGATTTTAGTATCCCCTCCCTCCGATAGAAATGTCTGACTGAATGAATAAATGTTATAAATGTCTTTGGCCGAATGTATCTTTAAATATTGTAAATTGTATCTTCTCAGTTTATTACGATGATGATTAATATAGAAATATTTAGAAAGAAAGAAGGTTGGGTTTTTTTTTACCATCACCCGCAAACTTTACCCACCCACTGACTGATAAGAACAAGTACACAAAGTCCATTAGACCATTTTGTGTGCAGATTTTACAGTACTGGCCCCTGTTTCACGTAATTTTAACTAAGATAAAATACAAATTTTAGTAATTTGATTGGATAATACAAGATCGATTTTAGTGCTTAGCCAATGAAAATTGAAGTATCTACTAAAATTTGGATTTTAACTATAGTTAAAATTTCGAGAAACAGGGCCCTGGTACACAAAGTCTGTAAGGCGAAGGTAACTCCAGCATTATGGTTTCCCTTTGTAAGTGATGGAGGACATTTAGATTAGCGAGGAACGGATATTGACATGAAATGATGGAAACCCAAGGTTGCATGTACACATTCGAGTGCAAGTAAAAGAATTAATGACAGTTGGAATTCGAAGTAAAAGTAGACCTTGGCCCCCACTCCAGACAAAATTTCCTTCAAAGAACATTACACGAAGAATGCTCATCTTCATGAGCCCAGTTCAAAGATTTCAATTCATTTGAATTAAATTGCAGAATGTGTATATATAAAAGTATTTATAAGAATAAAATTGCAACAGTAACTAGAATAATCTTGGGTTGAACAGCTTCGCAAAGTAACATAGACTGGGCATAAACTGTCAGGTGAGTTTAGGCTGAAGTGGCCCAGTCGTTAGCAGTACTAATCAAGGGGATGACATTCGCCTGTGTTGTCAAGGGTTCAATTCTTGCTTGTATCCTGTGGTTTGAGTTCGATTTATTTTAGTTCTACCTATGTTAAATAGCATTTAGCCCTTTGCGCAATTGGTGATATAATCTATTGGGCATTTCTCTTGTTAAATTAAATTATTTCATATATCAATGCATATCTGGTATAATCAGAATGTAAGTCTGTCGGGTTTCGGATGGCGGGGTGAAGGTTGAGATTCTGTGCTAAATTAGCTCAAAAGTGTACCACGGGAAAATCGTACATCAGTGCACCTTAAATGTTCAAAGTGTTACAGAAACACTTTCTGTACTGATATGGTTCAGGAAGTGGGGGGGCAATGCCCCCCTGAAAAAATGTTTTGCCTTCCCGAAAGAAAATTTGTCAACCATAACTCTAAAATACCTACTGCAGACTGTAACGGGTATGCCCCTTCACTGCCCCCCCCCCCCCCGAAGCCAACAAGCTGGCTACGGACCTTCGGGCCGGATATGGTTTGATTATTCTCCGCTCTGCCCCATCTGTCTGTCACTACTATGTTATCGCAGATTGTCCTGTCAAATGAAAACTACAGACTACCATACTTTGCTTCTAGACTATTATGTAGTAGAACCCAGTAAATCCCCATGCGTTAGACATATTGTCTCACCCCCTGTCCTCCTTGAAGTGCGCACAAGCCTACAATCCAAGTGCAGTCGATATATGATAGACAACAGGGAACAAGTTAAACCACTTTGTCTCGCAGCCCCTCTTGATTATAGAATCTATTAAATCGAATTTACGACCTGGGGCCTGTTTCACGACATTTTAACTAAGATAAAATCCAAATGTTAGTAATTTGATTGGATAATATTAGATTGATTTTAGTGCTTAGTCAATCAAAATTGAAATATCTACTACAATTTAGATTTTATCTTTAGTTAAGACTTCGAGAAACAGGACACTGAAATATTAGCGCAAATGTGACTTTAGAAATATATATATTCCCGGAAGAATATATGCCCTAAATATCAATGCAAATTGCTTTAAGAAATATTAGAAAAACTATCTGATCGATTTCTGCAAATAATAAATAGAAAACACAAAGGCATTGAACGTGTCTGTATTATCATTTTACCGGATACAGTAAAATAAGCAAAAATAGCCGGAAGAGTCATTTAGCTTTATGAAAAGCACACACACAATAATTATTATGTGTATTGGCCCTGATCGTGCAAAATCAGCGGTCATCTTCTTAATAAATGTTTTTACTCTCTCTGCTTTAACCCCCCCCCCCCCCGCAATGATTGCCATGCAAAACCGTCTTTTGACCACCCCAACCCTCCCTGATTCTGTAACCTACCCGTTAAACTTCTTCTGAAGAAATGCTTTTACTCTTTCTGCTTTATATGGTGTGTTTATTATTGCCAAATCTGTCAAATTATTCCTAGCACATTCCTTTTGACCATCTGTGTATTTTGAATCGGTGGTTATTAATTTGTAGTCTACTCCACAAGTTGCACCTACAATAACTGAATATAACGACAACGTCAAAGATATATGGGCAAGCTAAATTGCACAAATATTAATTTTGCCATAAAGGTGTAGTTGAGCCCCTCCTATGGTACTACCGACGCAGAGCGAATTATTCTAGCGACCGTCCAATACGTGGATTCAGTAATTGTTTTTGTTTGACGCATACGACTGCAACAGTCTGATTGGTTGGTTACAATCTGTCTGGATTCAGGGTTGGTATAGAGTTAAGATATCGGAATAACAGTAAAACTAATTCCCTGGGTTAGGAAGCCCAATATCACCCACCCCACGGGGCGCCTGGTGCCTTCAGCACGTTTCGAGGCAGGCGGCTTCTAAACGGATAACATTCGGGCCTTACTGTCTGTCCACTCCCCTCCTCCATAAAAATCATCTCAAGTCTGCAAAGGACAGAACTAACCAATTAAAGTCCACAGTTTTACGATCACAATTACACCCCTTCAACATTTTATAATAATATGTCCGCTCAAGTAGGTAGGCCCACCATAGAAATAGTCAATATTTGACTAGTCACCTACCAATATTGAATAAAGCCAACACTAATTGTTACTTACCAATACTGAATAACATCCACACTATTTTGAATACGTGACCATACATTTTTAATCCTTTGCAATCAATGTTAATGACAAGGACAGCTGAATGACCTAGTGGCAAAGCAAGGCACGTAGATAAGACAACAATGCCTGTATTACGTTATTTCACTACTCCGCCGGGGCTATAGTGTGTACTGATATTTTGCTTACAATTCAAAGATCGATGGATTTCTGGCATCCAGGTTGAAATTACGTAGGTAAATTTATTAGATCATTTGTTAACATTTTGCTTATTTCGTACATAAAGATCACGACTCAGCACGGACCAATCTTACAAGGTAAATGGATTTTTAGAATCTAGATAGAAACTAACCATGATGTCAACAGTGAGGCTGATGTCCCCCGCCGAAATCCGAAAATAAAAAATATAGATGACACATATTATCAATCGCAAATTTATGGAGCAATCAAACTAATTATCAACTGTACCCTAAGTTTCACCACTCTCTATCATATAGAAACAATGCTTAAATCGGCTTACACCAAGTTTAAAACTACCTAAATTAAAAGCAGATTTGGGTTCCAAAGTCTTATCACCGATTAGCCTAAGCATTATCATCATCGATCTTCGTCAAGGCAATGATATAATAAATCTTTACTCGGAGTTTCGTCGATCTTAATTAATTATAACCAAAATTATCGTGCCCCAAATCATCAACCAATCAGATTGCTTATCTCTGCTTACCCTAAGCAGAAAATGCTCATCTTCGAACTCCATCAAGGCATATGCCTAATTAACACCTACACCAACTTGGAGAATATTCTAGCTCAATTAAAAGGAGAAATATTGTGTTTCAAAGTCTCGACCAATAAAATTGCTCATCTCTGGTTACCCTAAGCAGAAAATGCTTATCTTCGTCGAACTCCCCAAGTCGGAACGTTACAGCTCAATTAGACGGCGAGTTATTGTGTCCAAAAAAGTGTGACGGACGAACCCATTTTATTAGTCCCCTGCTTTCTTCGATATTTTATTCAGAAAAGATTCCCGTTAATTAAATACATATACATCGAGTTCTTATTGATAATCTAATTAGTATAACTTATGGCACCTAATTAAAAAAGATCGAAATGAATAAACATTTCCGTCGAAAGCCAAAGATTTCGATCACTAAGATCAAAATCGAAAATCCCTTCGAGTACAGAAACCGCCAACAAATGCCTTAAACAAGTTTGTTCTGAATCATCCCGAATATCAATCGCAAGTTAATCTCAGCCAATCCCAAATATCAATCGAAATTTTGTTCTCAAATATCAATCGCAATTAGACTTCATGATGGTATCTGTATAAGCATTATCTGGTTGCAGTATATAACAAAGCAAAAATAAATATATTATACACCGAAAGCTACTAAAAACAAATGCCAAATTCAAAGTTTATTTACTGCAACAACTATTAACAAATATACATAAACAATTGACAAAATCGAAATAACAAGCACCTGCGGATAATTTCATGAAAGAATTCACTGCAAATACACGAAACCGCAACGTCACAGAATTATGAAACAAAGGGGTAAACTGAATTCTCGCTACACGCTGCCGGTAGTTTGCTAATGATTTTGGTGTGTCTGTGGCACGGCTTGAGTTCGAACCCATCGTCCAAGTTCATCCTAAAGGTGTTCGATCGGGTTCATGTCGGGAGACATAACGGGCCAATCAACATCACGGGCATAAGGATAGTTCAGAAAATCTCTTGACAACCTGGCAATGAGCGCCATGTTCAGCCAGCAATGGAAGCAACACCGGTCAAAAGATGGCGTGAACATAATGTTGAGCGTTGAGATTTCCTTGGACCACAACCAACTGGGTTCAGAAGTTGATAGCGGCCCAAACCATGACACCACCTCCCCTGAAACGATCCTTTTTCAGCATGCAGTCATGTCCACGTCGGTAGATACGGTGACGTCCATCAGGAAAACCGAGACTGAATCGGGATTCATCTGAGAAGACGACATTTCGCCATGGTGTGTTGTGCAGATACCTCTGATTTGCGACCCATAGTTGCTTGCTTGGGTTGTAACGTTACTAAAATATATCAATCGATTTTTTATGGACATAAAAGTCTTTTTCACCAAAATTCATTTGAAGTCAGTCAATTTCATTCTTCGTTAACTTCATTCAACAATTTGCTGATTTTAACTTTTTGTTTCACAGTTTTTAGTTCTTTTTTCTTATTATCTAGTTTTTCTTGCGTGTTTTGAAATTGGTCTTGGTGAGCTTCTGGTGTTGGTGTATTTATGTAAGAATGGTCTGTTATACCAGGACAGGATTTCTTAAATGGTATTAGGTTTTCTTCTTTTTCACTTATTCTTAATTTGGATGAGGCGCGCCTTTTCTGTGAAATAGCTTGTTTATAAATTGGGTGTGCCGGAAATACTGAAGGAATAGCTTGATGCCAAACATCGTACCGGGATGATGGGTGAATCCTTGAAAATATAGAAAAACGCAAAATTGATCAATTGTGAACAACAATAAGCGTAGAGCGGATCATGTTATTTAATTTACAGGTCCGTCTGTACTGTAGCACCGCGGGCCTTTCAGTCAGGCGTGGAGAGGGGAACTAGTAATTATCACCTCCTCCTCTTCTAAGATTTATGCGAAATGAACAGGTAGGAGATTCTTAAAAACTTCAATGTACTATGCCGAATAATTATTCATGCAACATGTATAGAATTATTATATGAATGGCATACAAGATTACCAACTGTGCACCTTTGTTTGCTGATTTATTTCTGTATTCCTATGAAGCCGAGTACATACAGACACTAGTTAAAACAAATAAACGATTAGTCAGACATTTTAATTTTACTTATCGGTATATCGATAATTTTCTATCACTGAATAATCCTAAATTTAGTGATTATGTAGAATTCATATATCCTGATGAGCTTGAAATTAAAAATACTACTGAAAGTGACAATTACGCTTCCTACATCGATCTGCGTCTCGATTTTGACAATTGCCATAGACTGAGTGTTAAATTGTATGATAAACGTGATGACTTTGACTTTCCGATTGTTAACTTTCCATTTATTAGTAATAACATTCCTGTATCAACAGCTTATGGAGTGTTTGTGTCTCAGCTAATTCGTTACGCGAGAGCTTGTTCTTGTTATTCTAATTTTTTAAGTAGATCGAGACATTTGTCAACTAAGCTTCAACTACAAGGATACTTATAAAATCCTATAAAAAGTGTTATGGTCGTCATATTGACTTGATTGGTAAATATAACATGTCCCTCTCAGCTATTCTTATAGATATATTTAATATATTTATATTTAATTACTATCTCTTTGATTATGTCTACTACATTGTTAACACTGTTCATCACGTGCATTTTGCATACCGATAGTCCATTGGTCAATCACGCTATTTTATCAACATTTTGCCTAGTAATTTGGATGCGGCTATGCCGGGTGTGACGCGCCAGACAGGGTAAGCTTACTCTCCCGGACACCTGTTACCACTGTTTGTTGTGTATTTTGTACACGATGAACAGTCCATTTGCTGATTACACTATTTTGCCTATTAGGACTTCGAATTTTGTCTAATGGTTTGGATTGTTCGTACTTGGTTTTATTTCATTTATATGACCCCAATCTCCGTCATTCTGTTCCAAAAATATTAGTATCAATGAAAACACAGACGAGAGCATCGCTTACGCTGCAATATCCGTCCACATTCCTGCTTTGATTGATATGGTACTTTTTTGTCCCCCGCCTTTCGAAGAAAGTTGGGGGACTATTAAAATGGGTTCGTCCGTCTGTCTGTCCGTCTGTCTGTCCTTCTGTCTGTCCGTCACACTTTTTGGGACACAATAACTCTCTTCCTAATTGAGCTAGAATGTTCAAACTTGGTGTATGTGTTTATTAGGTCAATGCCTTGATGGAGTTCGAAGATGAGCATTTTCCGCTTAGGGTAAGCAGAGATAAGCAATTTGATTGGTTGATGCTTTGGGACACGATAACTTTAGTTCTAATTAAGTGAGATTGATGAAACTTGGTGTATAGTTTCATTATAGTAATACCTTGACTAAGTTCGATAATGGGTAAGCAGAGCTATACGCAATTTGATTGGTCGAGAATTTAGAACACAATAACTCTCCTTCTAATTGAGTTAAAATGTTCAAACTTGGTGGATATTCTTATTAGGTCAATGCCTTGATGGAGTTCGAAGATGAGCATTTTGGACACGATAACTTTAGTTCTAATTAAGTGAAAGTGATGAAACTTGGTGTATAGTTTCATTATAGTAATACCTTGACTAAGTTCGATAATGAGCATTTTCTGCTCACGGTAAGCAGAGCTATACGCAATTTGATTGGTCGAGAATTTGGAACACAATAACTCTCCTTCTAATTGAGTTAAAATGTTCAAACTTAGTGGATATGCTTATTAGGTCAATGCCTTGATGGAGTTCGAAGATGAGCATTTTCCGCTTAGGGTAAGCAGAGATAAGCAATTTGATTGGTTGATGCTTTGGGACACGATAACTTTAGTTCTAATTAAGTGAGAGTGATGAAACTTGGTGTATAGTTTCATTACAGTAATACCTTGACTAAGATCGATAATGAGCATTTTCTGCTCAGGGTAAGCAGAGCGATAAGCAATTTGATTTGCCGAGACTTTGGAACACAATAACTCTCCTTCGAATTGAGTTAAAATGTTCAAAATTGGTGTGTATGCTTATTAGGTCAATGCCTTGATGGAGTTCGAAGATGAGCATTTTCTTCTTACGGTAGGCAGAGATAAGCAATTTTTGGACGACACTTCGTGTTCAGTTTGACTGGGCGATACGTTTAAAAAAAATAAATGTGCTATTAATATATGTGTCACCTATTTATTTTGGGATTTTGGCGGGGGACATCAGCCTCACTGTTGGCTTGTTTAAAATGAAGAGAATGAAATATGAAATGGTTGTAATATCTCAGTAGGCAAAGAAGGCTAGGCGTTGGGTTTGTTTTGCGCTGGGGGTCGTGCATCAAAACAATAGGGTTCATCCTCATGGTATATAAGGAATAAGTATGTAAAGTGTCAAGGTGATCCATTAAGAATTGCGGGCTGTAAGCAACACATAGACACCAAAAAGGTGGGCGTGGTTCTGTACCTGGGGGTTGGGCATGCACTCCAAACAATATGGATGTTCCTTGGGGGGGGGGGGGGCTACAAAAAAGTACGCAAAGTTTCCAGATGATACGTTAAGAAATGTGACCTGTAGATGACAAACTTTTCGCTGAAGAAAATGTAAACACCCGATGGATGGATATGGTACACAGAGTAGGTCCTACGCAGGATGTTTTAATTTTAGGGACTATGAGAGGTTAAAATTCTCCAGCTTTCGTACGTCGTATCGTCTGCTATGAATACGATACGAGTCATCGTCGAATGTTAGGCCTAACACAGAGTTTTACACTGGGCCTCGTGTTATTAATGAATATCGGAAATGAAATGAAATGGGGTTTAACGTCCTACTCTTCTGCACCTAACTTGGGCTAATAGAAGACAGGCATACGCCATAGAGTGTGCTATGGGGGAAATTTTGCCCGGCCAGCGGCGCTACAGCCTACTTTTATATCGAATTCCAACTGCCAAGGGATTGTTTACGTGCACGCCAATGTGAACACGGGGCCTCAGTTTTTCGTCCCATCTGAACGATTAGACAGCTGTCCTTGTCAGGCTCTCCGTTCTGCATCACTGACAAGGGGGAAACCACGCCGGATAATAAATAACAAATAGAGCCATAATAACATAATAGATTATAATAACAGCAATATATATCATCAAAAATGTTATTTTGTAAGAGTATATATTTGGTGAAAGATATTTTCATATTTGATTGGTTAAAGATACATTATGGGAGATAAGATAACGAGTTGGCAGTTCTCACTATAATAGTTAGAAACTATATAGTGTAAATGTAATTTGCTGAAAATTTCAGTCAAATTGATCCACTATAGGCCGAGAACGGAGCGTGTGAAATAAACAGAGTAGTCTGGATTATCCAATGTTGTGATTTAATTACAATTTCTGTTCAGCGGCATATTTGAATCTAATCCAGCTTACATCGAAGGCTAGCTTCGACATCGAGAGTTTGTTATGGTCTGGATAAGTTAATTAATGTCTAATTGATAATTTAGACAACATTTCAGGTCTAAAGAAAGACACGTAACAAACAGATTTTGCTCTTGCATAATGCAAGTTTTATTGGCATTATATTCAAGGGCGGATTGGGGCCGGGAACCGTGCTCCCATGTCGGAGCGGCCCATTTTACTGACTGCGGAGCCCCGACTCACCCCTTGGAAACTTTTTTGAAAAATGAACCCCAAATATCTGATTATAATCTCTGTGAAATAATATTTCATGAATCGATTAACTTAGGTCAAAACCCCAATGTGCAAGTAATTTACAACCATCAACCTGTGAAATTATCATATCGTCATATTATGAATTAACGTATTATCATTTTATCGTCAATGATAATACATTAATTAATATCCCCATAAACAGGGTGCAGGTGACTTAATAATTAGTAAATTTGCGGGCGACAGTGTGGGTTTAATCCGATGAAATTTTCGGATGAAGTTCGAAATCCCCATTGCAGGATTCCGAATTCTGGCCCACACCCACCACACCCGACCCAGAAAGTCTATTATACTAGCCCATTCCAGACTCGCGTGGGGGCGTGGCGGCCTGTTAAATACAACGTAATCATCATCGCTCCATGGCCGGTCCAATACCTCATCCACCATATAATGTTCAGCAGAAAAAGTTGTTTTTTTTAGATCAATTGAACAAAAAAATTTTTTTTCAATTTTTGTCCGACCGGCCCTTCGGGCGATCGCCCGATGGCCCAATCCGCCCCTGATTATATTGCATATTATGATATATGGGCCTATTCCAATGTAAAGTAGGCAACTAGTCTACTGCCAGTATGATAATATGATGTCTGATCTAAATCAAATCAAATTCATGTGCTATTAATGTAATACGGGGAGCGACTAGAGAGAAATTTGGTTTAAAGTCCACACGACACAAACTAGGTAATTTCGGGACTATAGGCATATTTGAATTTCAATTTTAAAATATTAAATTATTAATTTAAATTTTACTGAAAGCTTTATGTTGAGTAAAATAGGTCTTATCTGAAAAGGGCGTGGCAAATGGGCCATTTTAAAGTTTATGGAAATTACATTTCAAATCTAGGAATCGAAACAACAAATATTTGGTGGATCAGTTTTAAAGTTAATAAAAAAATTAAAATCGACTATAATTTACGGCCTTATTGACCAATTCGTAAACTGCCACAATTGCCGTTTTTTAGTTCATAATATTCATATTCACTCCGGACCATACCACGCTACGCTCAGTTTATGCATGTATTAAAAATATGAATCAATATTATGAATTCCCAAAACACATACACCCAACAATTCAAAAGCTAAATTACCGAATGCAGTTTTACTCGACTAAAAACATAATTTTGGGACATATATAAACCAACATAAAATCAAGAATTTAACGAATCAAAGCAGAAAACACGGTCGACTCTATTCTTACCTCTGTTGTCTTTCCATTTTTATATGGAGACAGCATTAATTCCTTGTGACAGCATTAATTCATTGTCACTATTCTTTAGTTATACTAAAAAATGGTCTTACTTGGAGAGGTGTTGTTTTTACAACCCGGATCGCCCCCCCCCCCCAAAAAAAAAAAAAAATTTCGACAGTGCCCTTTATTACTGCTGAAAGTACCTTTTCTGAGACCCAAATATGTCCGTTCCGAACGTTTACTTAGACGAAAATATCAGCCAAATAGCTCATGGACCAAGGAAATGTCGGATAATTTTCTTCGGCGTGCCTCGTCTCCGCGGCCAGTGCCCTCATTTTGCGGCGCCCCCCCCCCCCCCGTTCAAAATTCCTAGATCCGCCCCTGCCATGGTAACGAGGAATTTCTCAATGATGACGAAACAGACTCGGGCACACTGGGAACACGTGCTCGGGGCAAATATTCACTTTATACGCCATGCACGTGGTATTGTCATCAATTGCTAGTTAAATGTTAAAAATATTTTCATCGCGCGTTTGTGTTTCAATGTTATTGGATAGCTAACTTAAACAATTCTAAATTTTTTTGTCGTTTTCATTTTTCAATTTGCTACTTATTTACAGAGTGCCGTCGTTTAATTTCGGCGATTTCACATCTCCCAAATACTCGTGTTCGACAAGATAAGAGTAATTTTTCAAGGTTCGCGAAATCGTCGTTGCATTGCCTATGGTGGCTGATTGGTATCATGTCGTAATGTCGTGATGTCGCCTTTAATAACGCGACAACCCGACAACACGACAACCCGACATCACGACATTTCTACCCGACATCACGACATTTTTACCCGACATTACGACACTAAAAATGTCGGTACAATAACTAAACTTCCCTTTGTAAGAATTACAAATTGGCTAGTAAAATCTGGTTTGCCCTATGTTAAGAAAATAAGAAAAAGTTTTGGTGATACATTTCGGTAATCAGTACCGTCTACGGTGATTAAATCACACATCCACACTTAGTCATAGACTTGCATGTTGAGTGGTTTCTTACAAAGCCCATCCTGCTGTAAATCTACTTGAGAAGTGCTTTTTACGATCCTCAAAGTTGAGTATAGAGTCAACGCAACGAGAATATGCATTCACTTGATACACTCACTCCGTTCGTTTGACACCTCGCTCTCTGTTCAGATAAGCTGGTGATTTGGCGACGAGCTGTATCTGGCCACCTCTGTTTATCTCAGCGACCAGTGTCTGAAATTTTGCCTGGTTGCATTTCCGGCAGTCTATTTCGCAAAATATAGTGGCGAAATATTCATTCACTTTGAGTCACTCACTCCGCCCGTTTGACACTTTCCTCTCTGGTCGGATAAACTAGTGATTTGGCGACAGGCGGTATCTGTTAAGCTCTAATTATCTCGACTATCAATGGATGAAATACAAAATATTTATTTAAGTTATACATTACAAAACTCTACAATACAATACATACAACACTGGCAATACAATACAAAATACAATACAACACAAAAACAAAAGATACAACATAAAAACATACAACATTACATATTGATAATCTACACAACATAACATATAAGTATATTATAAACAGAAATATTTATATAATCATCTTCTGCATATAATATTATAAATTCATTTCCAATATACGTTATGAGCGTTATTTTCTATGTTAGCTATGTGTTTTATAAACGATAGATATTTATTCTTGTGTGGAGCATTATTTTTAATTTTTTCGCTATAGATATAATATTTAGTTAAGAATAAAAGATGGTTTGTTATGGTCCACTCTGACCTATTAAGAAATGTCCTTTGGTCAATAAATCAAAGTGGATATTTTGCTTTTTCAAAACGATTTCTATATCTAATTTATTGATTAGTTTCTGAAATTCAAACCAAATTTTACCAGAGTAATAACAGTAGCAGAAAAGATGCAGAAATCACACAAGTTAGAAGATTTTAAATTCCATTTGAGTAAAGTATCGTTTGTATATATTATATTATGTAAATACTTATACTGAAATGTTTTAAGTTTTGTGTCCGGTAAAACTTCATAAATTAATTTAAAATATTTATAAAAATCATCGATAGTGATGACGTCATTTAAAGACGTTTGCCATTTTGAGATCGATGTTGGATTAGTGAGTTTTTCTAGGATTAATTTATTGTACACATCTTTAGATTTAATTTTACGGATTGAATTATTGTATATTATGTTTAATATTTTATTAAGATAGTCACAGATTGATGTCGGGCTAGGATTATAGATATAAGTGGAAAGGTTTAATAGCTTTCCTATTTTCGACCTGATACCTTGAAAAGTTAATTTATTTTGTTCACTGTTATAGTTATTAATATTTAAATCTTTTACATATACAATATTATCATTTAATAGATTTGAATTATATATTAGCTTGTTGTTTATTATTATATTTTTATTATTCCAAATAAGTTGATCTTCAAGATTATCAATAATATCAATGTGGCTTGTAAATACATCTTCCCAATTTTGATAGAGATTTTTTATAGAATGTTGGTAGTTGTATTAGTGTCGATTTATAGTTGCACATTGGCAATATATTATGTCCACCGTACTCTTTTAGCATAAAGTTGTATAATACTTTCCAGGGTTGTTCTGCTTTATCATCTACAATTTTCTTTATCCAAAATATACATTGTGCCTTTAACATTGATTCAATATCAATCATTTTAAGTCCACCTTTTCCATAGTTTTGAATTAATACATTTCGTTTAATTTTATCATTTCCATCCCAGATAAATCTGTATACTTTTCTGTTAAATTCTTTAATTAAGTTAACAGGAATTGGAAGTGATAATGAAGGATATAAAATTTTTGGAACAGCAAATGTTTTTACTATCTGTATTTTTCCCATTAATGATAGACATCGATTATTCCATTTACTTAAGGTTTGCTCGATTTCTTGATATTTATCGTTGAAATTCAACTTAAATGATATATTTTCATCACAGGAGAAGTATATTCCTAATATTTTGATATAATTTGTACATATTTTAATTCCAAGAGATTTGATTTCTTCATCACTATTAAAGTTTTTATAATTTAGATTATATATTTCAGTTTTTGATAAGTTAATTTCTAAACCCGAAATTTTATAAAATAGTTTTAAGACCTCAAGGAGATGTCTTGCAGATTTATAACCTCATCAGCAAAGGCTGTAACCTTAATATTTTGTTTTCCAAATTGTATTCCAAATATATTTGTGTTATGTCTTATCTGATTTAATAGTATTTCAATGCAAAGATTAAAGATACTTGAACTTAGTGGATCTCCTTGTCTAACACCCCGCTTAACATCAAAATAGTTAGTAGTAAATCCTTTGTTTAAAACTGAACATGTAATATTTTTGTAAAGAGTACTTATCCATCTGATAAAGTTTGATTTAAAGCCAAATACCTTTAAAGTTTTAAAAATAAAGTCGTGAGAAATGCTATCAAAAGCTTTACGGAAGTTCAATGCCACCAGAAAACCTGTAATTTGTTTCTTTTTAGAGATATGTATTAGGTCATGTATTACCCTAGTGTTTTCTTGGATATGACGACCTAGTATAAATTCAGTTTGACATGGATGAATTAGTAGCGGTAAATTTTGTCTCAGTCGATTATTTAAGACTTTACTAATTATTTTTACATCAACGTTAATTAATGTGATTGGTCTCCAGTTATTCAACAGTGATTTATCCTTATCTGTTTTTAGTATAAGTTTTATTATTGATTGTTTTTGTGATGAGGACAATGATTCATTTTCAAAAGAACTATCATAACATTTTAAAACATATTTTGCTATCGAAGGCCAGAATGATCTATAAAATTCGATGGTAATTCCATCATTTCCAGGTGATTTGTTGTCTTTGAATGATTCAATCGCCTTTTGACACTCTATATTGCTTATTTTTTCTTCTAACTCTTGACTTTGGTAGTCGCATAGTTTCGGAAGATCATGTGTAACTACATTTATTTCTCGTTTTTCTGAGTAGGACGTTAAACATCCGTCTGAGTATAAATTTTGATAAAAGTTATATATTTCTGTTGTAATTTCCTTCTTACAGAATGTGATTTCGCTATTGGCTTTTTGGATGCTAGATATGGATGTTAATTTTTTGTTGCGTGTCTCTAAATTTAGAAAAAACTTTGTATTTTTTCACCCTTTTCGTACCAGGCTATCTTGGATCTCAAAATTGCTCCTTTGGTTTCCTCAACATATATTTGATCTAATTGCTTTTGTAAATACAAAAGTTGTGTATAGTTATTCTCCGGTAAATTATTTTTTAATGTTTTAATCTCTTCCGTTAACTTGTTTTTTAAATTTTGTTTTACCTTTTGCTTTCTTTTTGAGTAACTTATTGTAAAGATTTTTATTTGGTACTTGATATAATCCCATAGTCCCCTACTATCATTCGGTTCATGATATTCTATTGCCCATTTATCTATATTTTCTATGATGTGTCTTTTATAACTATTATCGTGACATAAAGTGGCATTAAAAATCCAGAGACCTGAACCTTTGCTTTCATTGGTAAGTTTTATAGTTAGTGTTATTGCATTTCGGGCAGACTACTTTTCAAATTATTGGGTACTTCGTTGAGATTCACAAGTCTGTTCATTTGATAATCAGGAGACGGGCGGTAAGTGGTCACATGTATTTACCTCGGTGCCTGACTGAATCCTGTCACACAGCATTTCCGACAGTCTATTTTTCAAAATTTCCTGGGAGAGGTCCCCAATACCCTCCTAAAGGAATCTCTGATTTAGCGCGATTCGTCGAGGTTTGTAAGTCCGTTCGTTTGACACTTTATCTCAACGATCATTGCCTGCATTTCCGGCAGCCTATTTTTCAAAATTTTCGGGGGGGGGGGGGGGCGAAACCCCTAGTTGAAACTGTTGCCTTTTCCCCCTTAACCTTGGACAGTGTTTAAGGTATAAGAACTTTATTGTCAAGATAACAAGTTTACAGGTCCCTTGTTCTCAACAGATAATGGCTGCTAGAATATCTGGGTGAGTTTCTAACGAATCTCGCTCTACCCCCTATTTTATATCCCCCAGTTCCTGCAGGCTCAAGATTAACTTTGAACCTAAATTCCATTCCAAATATGGAATAAAGCCTTACAATTCTCACCACTACAATCAGGCGATACTCCTTATATGGTCTTCCAACCATAGGTTAAATAACAAGAAGAACTTGACGAATATTTTGACAGTAATTAGGATTTTACCAAAACATCACTTGTTTTTTATGTATAGCTTTTAATTCAGTGCACTAGGTGCATGTGAATTTGACTTTATAAAAATAGTTGTTTTTAACAATTCCCCAAAGACACAATATGGTCTTAAAGACCATATTCTTACAACTCGGAAGAAACTATCATAAGTAATCAAGAAACAATTCGTAATCCGCAAACGTCTCGACTGCAATTCGTGTAATATTATTTATCTACTTACCTGTGCCAAATTCAACCAACAATGCATCGGCGAAACTCAACAAAAACTCAAAGAACGGATTTATGGACACAGATCAGATATCAACAACCATGCAGACTCCCCTAATCACAGTATAGACCATCTCCGAGTCACCGCCTTTGACCCTCCCCAGAATTCCACCACCCTTCCACCACTCTTAAAACTCTTGAACCTCTAATTATAAGCATTGTCAACAATCCCCAAACGACCTTATGCTATCAGTACCTTTTCGGTACTTCCCCCCTTTTCACGCGCCATTGGTTATACATTCTCCGCCATAGTTCTCTATGTGACGTTATATTTGACCCCTTACAGATTATTTTTAAATGTTATATTTATTGCCTTTGAAGAAGAAGGGGGTACCTCTTCGAAACGTTGGTCCGATAACATCTGGCGATGAAAACAGTGTTTGTGTCTTTTTTATTTAATATAATTTCCCACAATGCCGCAATTGTAAATTATATGGCCAAATTTTCTTGGTGATTTTGGAACAGAAAATATATCGATCCAAAGCATATTTTTAGGTATTAAAATTCCGTTTTATTCATATTGTGTGCCAGGCTTTGGGCTTGATAGATACATTAATTACTGCTCCACTGTGGCACATATTAGAAAGCGGCGGAAATTACATGATTTTTTGTCCAAAACACGAATATTCAAAATTTTGTTGAGGACACCGTGTTCATCTCCGTAGATTAATGGGGATCACTTCTTCGTCTAATATTTTTGGCAACGAAGCGTCCATTTTATATAAAATGAATAAATCTGATGAATGGCTAAAAAGTCTTTCATCTGATATACGTAATTTGGTCTTAATGGGTGCTCAAGCGATAACTAAAAATCAGCTTTCTAAATTTAGGCAAAGACTGGAAGAAATCGAAAGAAAAAAGTTAAAGTTTCTTTTGGCGAAAAAGGATGAAATAATACAAAATGGGAAACGTGCGATTAGGAAAAAAAGGCGCCTAACGATAGAAATGGTCGGGGTGGGTCTTTGGAAAAGTACAGAGGGTATGGAAAAACATCCTCCGCGCAGTGTTGCGTTTGATTAGAGGTAATCCAACTACACACTGCTATTATGAGTGGATATTGTTGTTTTAAATTTTGATTTTTCAGTAGTCCGTCTACCAACCAATCACTAGCTGCCAATATTGGACCAAATATGTTTACATAACGTTACGTCATGACTCACGATTTTATTATGCCTAATTAACCCGTGCATAGCAGAATACTGCAGTAAAACTAACTGCGTGACAAACGAGGCTATCAAGTCGAATGAAATGTAAACAATACTGTTTGGGAACGAACATACTTTCGCGGTTTTTAATACCTTAAATCACTGTCCAAAGTTTTAGGTAAGACCCAGATTAAACGAAGGACTGCCATGTTGCTGTACTTAAGTGATAGCTTTCATTGAACGGAAAGAATAGACACACTCCCGCATAAGTTCAAGAAACAGACGCTATTCCAGCAATGGTCAGAGAGGGATTTCTCGGGCCATTGCTTCAGGAATATGATGGAAAAAGGGCTTTTACCACTTACAGATAGGGAAATGAAAGAGGCACTCCGGTTTTGTAGATATGTAAATAAGCAAGTTTCCAATATTTTTCTGTCGCCGGTAAGGAACACTTCATTCCAGTTTTAAAAGAAAGTTTTACAAAAAAAAAATTGATATGACTGATCCTACCTAACCGGAATAAACCCGCAATGTCCCCTTTTAGCGGTTATTAAAAAAATACAATTTCTTTAATTTTCGTTTCTAATTTATTTGTCAATCCAGACGTCCCAGAAGACCGACATTCCAAAACTTTTCAGAGCATTTTAACAATTCATTATTTAATTACTGTTTTCTTTAAACCAATTGTTTATTTTTCGGGTAGTTACTTAATTGACAAAATACGCCAAAGGGAACAATTGAGAATGTATGGTTATTACAGATTAGTTCTAAATTACATGTCTGTGTTCGGTAAGTAATGATTATGTATTATTTATTATCAATCGATTTGTTAAATGTCGTAACAGATCGTGTATTTTTGGTAAAAATTGAGGTATGCTTTGTTTGATAAGGTGAATACCTTAATTTTTAATCGATTTATCTTTGGGAAACCTGTATTTCTGTCGTATAATAGCTGACAAGTTGATATTGACTTCTATAAAACATATCTGCTATGACAGATGTTCTAATATACATAAATTTATATGATATATGATATACGATATACCGTTACGAAAGAAGATCTAACATACAAGCTATTGATTTAGAGGGCGTTGGTCATGATGATATGTGGGGTTTTTTTTTAATGTTACCGATCGCTTTCAGTCCCTATAACGTTATAGAAAATACATATTAATATAATTAGCATATTGTGTAAATGCTATCAGACAAAAAGGAAAGTGGTCCCGAATTTGAATTTGTTCTTAATTATGTATCTTTTAGTTTGTATTCACTTATTCAAACCCAACTTCAAAATGCCAATGTACATCTCAAATCTGTATATAACTTGATCAGCTATTGTATATTTTTTGCAATCAGATTGATTAAAATAGTCTGTCATTATTTATTTAATACTCTAATCATTCCATGAAACTTTTCTTCGATAAACATACTTCCGAACATTATTTCTTAAATGGGACATCAAATATAAATTTACAAAGGCACGTCCACATATTAATACCAATATAAATAGCTCTGTGTGTCTATGAGTATACAAAAATATAAATAGATCGATCCAATATATCTGCAAAAACTTAAATAAATTTAAATTAGACTGCACACATTAAGTACACGGTACACGGGAATGACCGATCCAAAAACTGAGCTGCGTTCTGCATGCTCAGAGATATGAAATTCCATCGGATCATGGAGCACATTTCACCAGATAGCAATCAATAATGATCAAGAGAACATAACTCCGTCAACACTGGAAACCCAAAATAAATATGTCCCCCGCTGGCACAAAAAAAAAAGCAGTGTATTTTAACTGACAGTCGTGGGGATATGTCTTGTTAAATATAGCACGCAGGTACAGTTTCTTGACATCTCTAGTTGTTTTTTTATATAGATATAGTGCCATAAATGTAAAAAGTTTCGCGATTTTTCTTAGCTCGGGGCACCATACCAGTGACATATTATATTGTTTTATAACTCTGTCAAAACCTATGACTGACAATATTTTATTCTCTATACAGTTAAACTTTAAACACTAGATTCACCTTTAATTTCAATTTGATTAATAGCTTGAATTTTTACTACTCTTTTTACATCAGATCATGTAAACCCGACAATATACACGAATAAATAGTGGTATATTAATTTATAACCCTGGATATTCTCTATAAAGTTAAATTTTAAACACTATTTTATTTTAATCTTATACTATTATATCGTCTGTAAACAAATTTAACGTATCCAATTTATATGTATTTACCCAATTTCAAGAATATTTCACGGGACGTTGTTTTTTAGTCCCATCCGAACGACTAGACAGCTATCCTTAATTGTCAGCCCCCCTCCTCCAGTCCTGCATCACTGACAAGGAGAAACCACGCCAGTGTCTCTGAATGAACTTTCTCGGCCAATGCAGGGATCGAACACCCGACCTCCAGGCTAGCGAGCCAGCGTCCTACCCACTTAGCCACGTGATCCCCGACTCAATGACACACCTTATGATACAACGCGTACGCGCTAAGTATTCGGTCATCCAAATCCAATAAGACCCTGATACTATGACAATACGTAGATAATAGAACGAGTGCTTGACTTCGTGTTAAACTTTACAGAAGCTGCATCTTATTTTATGTGAGGGGTTGCTTGGTCTAATGCGTGATCTATAAAACTTTACGCGTGTTATCTCTGGACGTCATGGGAATAGATTAAAGGTTATTTCGTGACATGCATTGGCCGAGAAACTTCATCCAGATTTCCCGGCGTGGTTTTCGCCTTGTCAGTGATGCAGGACAAGGACAGCTTTCTAGTCGTTCGGATGGGGCGGAAAACCGAGGTCCCATGTTTACATTGACGTGCTCGTAAAAGAACCCTTAGAAGTTGGAATTCGATATAAGAGTGGGTCGTAGCGCCGCCGACCGGGTAAAATCTCCCTCATCGCACACTGTATTGTGTATGCCCGTCTTCATTAGCCCAGGTTAGGAGCAGAACAGTTGGACTTTAAACCACATTTCATGATTGTTTTTGTTTTTATTCTAATTAAAGGACATTCGTGTCAGTCATTATTACAGGTAGATCTGGTTAAATTCATTCCAAATATAATCTTAACTTAGAGATAATTGCTACAGGAGATGTGTAACAAACATTTGAATATACAGGAAGTGACGACAAACATGACATACACGGGTTATCCTTCTATATAATTCTATATAATTGGCTGAAGTAACGAGCGATAACAGACACTCATTTCATTTCACTGATAATTCCATTGAAGATGGAAAGTTGTTATATAAGTTGTTGAGATGATATCTCAAAATTCAAAATTTAAAATTGGTTGTCACTAGGAAAAACGAGAACAATAGAAAAATCAAGCGCATTTCCCCGTTTTATTCGTTCTGCTCTTAATAAAAACATGCTAATGCACGGACTTTTTGTAATTTGTATCTACTGACAGCCAATTCTTTTTTTTTTTGGAAGTGATAGATATCTTCTCATCGTCTCGTATAATAACTATTCATCGTCAACGGAATTATCAGGGAAATAAAAGTCGATCGTGTGTCTGTTATTGCTCGTTACTTCAGTCAGTTATATAGAAGGATAACTCGTGTTTGTCATGTTTGTCGTCACTTCCCGTAAATTCAAATGTTTGTTACACATCTCCTGTAGCAATTATCTCTAAGTTAAAGTTATATTTGGAATGAATTTAACCAGATCTATCAAATATGTAATAATGACTGACACCAATATTGTCCTTTAATGAACAATATAGATAAATCACTGGTGAAAATACAAAATTATGATATAAATTATACATGGATACGATTATTAACAAGATTATGTTCGATATGATTCATGATTATATTTGAGCTGTGTTATGTGAAATATAACACGTGGCATGTAATATATAACAACTTGTTATCAGCGATACATTAATATATACCATGGTGTATTATATACCAACATTCGGAGTGAAATATATAACAGTTTTTATACGCCCACATTTTTATGTGGACGTATATTGTCGTCGCCCCTGTCCGTCCGTCCGTCCGTCCGTCCACAATTGTTTGTGAACAGTCTACAGGTCACAATTTTTATCCGATTTCAATGAAACTTAAAATATAGGTTTATCACCCTAAGATCTCGGTTCCTTTCGATATTGGCATGTATTGGACTGTAACTTCATGGATTATGGCCCCTGATTGTACGAAAAATCACGTTTTGAGCTTGTGAACAGTATAGAGGTCACAATTTTGATCTGATTTCGATGAAACTTGAAATGCATGTTTATAACCGAAAGATCTTGGTTCCTTTCGATATTTGCGCATATCGGATCGTAACTTCCTGAATTATGGCCCCTGATTGTCCGAAAAATCACCCTTTTTAGCTTGTGCTCCCTGTGGAGGTCAAAATTGTAATCTGATTCAAAAAACCGTTTGATTATATCACCGTTACATAGTTATGGGGGTTGAGTTCGAATTTCGTGAAAATCGGACCAAAATTGACAGACAAAATGGCCGCCGTTTGTACGCGAATAGTGTGAAAATATGTTATATCAAGGTTGTGGACCCTATAGAGGTCACAATTTTGAACCGATTTTCATGAAACTTGAAATGCATGTTTATAACCGAAAGATCTTGGTTTCTTTCGATATTTGCGCATATTGGATCGTAACTTCCTGAATTATGGCCCCTGATTGTCCGAAAAATCACCCTTTTTTAGCTTGTGTTCCTTGTGGAGGTCAAAATTGTTATCCGGTTCAAAAAGACGTTTGATTATATCACCGTTACATAGTTATGGGGGTTGAGTTCGAATTTCGTGAAAATCGGACCAAAATTAACAGACAAAATGGCCGCTGTTTGTACGCGAATAGTGTGAAAATATGTTATATCAAGGTTGTGGACCCTATAGAGGTCACAATTTTGAACCGATTTTCATGAAACTTGAAATGCATGTTTATAACCGAAAGATCTTGGTTCCTTTCGATATTTGCGCATATCGGATCGTAACTTCCTGAATTATGGCCCCTGATTGTCCGAAAAATCACACTTTTTAGCTTGTGTTCCCTGTGGAGGTCAAAATTGTTATCCGATTCAAAAAACCGTTTGATTATATCACCGTTACATAGTTTTGGGGGTTGAGCTCGAATTTCGTGAAAATCGGACCAAAATTGACAAACAAAATGGCCGCCGTTTGTACGCGAATAGTGTGAAAAAATGTTATATCAAGGTTGTGGACCCTATAGAGGTCACAATTGTGAACTGATTTTCATGAAACTTGACATGTATGTTTATAACCCAAAGGTCTTGGTTCCTTTCAATATTTGCGCCCATCGGATCGTAACTTCCTGAATTATGGCCCCTGATTGTGGTCCCTCTGGAGGTCAAAATTGTTATCCGATTTAAAAAAAAACGTTTGATTATACCACCGTCACATGGTAATGGAGGTTGAGATCGAATTTCGTGAAAATCGGACCAAAATTGACAGGCAAAATGGCCGCCGTTAGTACGCGAATAGTGTGAAAAGATAGGCTGGCACTGCCAGGCAGGAAACGCCCATTTAGTTGGTCAGTTCCAGTCTGATATCAATGAAATTCAAAACCGACAATGATTATGGTGTGACGGTACACAACCTAGAAATGTGACTTTTCATCAAAATCGGATAAGAATTGTGACCTGTAGAGAGTCCACAACCATGATATACCATATTTTTACACTATTCGCGTACAAACGGCGACCATTTCGTCCGGCAATTTTGTTACGATTTTCACGAAATTAGAACTCAACCTTCCTCATCAAAATCGAATTAAAATTGTGACCTATACAGGGTCCACAACCATGATATATCATTTTTTTAAACAGTATTCGCGTACAAACGGCGGCCATTTTGTCTGTCAATTTTGGTCCAATTTTCCCGAAATTCAAACTCAACCTTCCTTACAGTGTAACGGTGATATAATTAAACTTTTTTTTTAAATTGGATAATAATTGTGACCTCCAGAGGGACCACAAGCTAAAGAAAGGGGGATTTTGCGTATAACCAGTATTCGCGTACAAACGGCGGCCATTTTGTATGGCAATTTTGGTCTGATTTTCCCGAAATTCGAACTCAACCTTCCTTACGGTGTAACGGTAATATAATCAAACGTTTTTTTAAATCAGATAATAATTGTGACCTCCAAGCTAAAAAAAAGGCGATTTTGCGTATAATCAGGGGCCATAATTCAGGAAGTTACGATCCGATATGCGGAAATATCGAAAAGAGCCAAGATCTTTGGGTTATAACCATGAATTTCAAGTTTCATCAAAATCGAATTAAAATTGTGACCTTTACAGCTAAAGCTAAAAAGGGTGATTTTTTGGACAATCAGGGGCCATAATCCAGGAAATTACATTTCGATAGCCGCAAATATCGAAAGGAACCAAGATCTTTGGGTTACAAACATGCATGTCAAGTTTCATCAAAATCGGTTCAAAATTGTGACCTCTATAGGGTCCACAAGCTAAAAACGTGATTTTTCGTACAATCAGGGGCCATAATCCATGAAGTTTTGATCCGATACATGCCAATATCGAAAGCAGCCGAGATCTTTTGGGGATAAACCTATATTTCAAGTTTCGTCAAAATCGGATAAGAATTGTGACCTGTAGAGAGTCCACAAACAAATTGTGGACGGACGGACGTACGGACGGACAGGGGCGACGACATAATACGTCCACATGAAAATGGGGGCGTATGAAAATGTTATATCAAGCTATAGAGGTCACAATTTTGAACCGATTTTGATGAAACTTGACATGTATGTTTATAACCCAAAGACCTTGGGTACTTTCTATATTTGCGCCCATCTGATCGTAACTTCCTGAATTATGTCCCGTGATTGACCGAATAATTGCCTTTTTTAGCTTGTGGCCCCTCTGTAGGTCAAAATTATTATCCGATTTAAAAAAAAACGTTTGATTATATCACCGTTACATTGTCATAAAAGATGATGTGGAATTTCGTGAAAATTGGACCAAAATTGACGGACAAAATGGCCGCTGTTTGTACGCGAATAGTGTGAAAATATGTTATATCAAGGTTGTGGACCAAATAGAGGTCACAATATTGAACTGATTTTGATGAAACTTTAAATACGTGTTTATAACATAAAGATCTTGGTTCCTTTCGATATTTGCGCATATTGGATCGTAACTTCCTGAATTATGGCCCCTGGTTGTACTACAAATCGCCTTTATCACCTTGTGGTCCCTCTGGAGGTAACAATTATTACCTGATTTAAAAAAACGTTTGATTATATCACCGTTACAGGGTAATCTAAGTTGAGTTTGAATTTCATGAAAATCGGACCAAAATTGACAAACAAAATGACCGCCGTTTGTACGCGAATGGTGTAAAAATATGGTATATCAAGGTTGTGAACCCTATAGGGGTCACAATTTTAATACGTTTTTGATGAAACTTGAAATACATTTTTATAACCTAAAGATCTTGGTTCCTTGCGATATTTGCGCATATCGGATTGTAATTTCCTGAATTATGGCCTCTGATTATACGGAAAATTGCCTTTATGGAGTTCAAAAACATTTGATTATAACACCATTACACTGTAATGAATTTTCAGTTTGAATTTTGTGAACATCGGACCAAAATTGATGAACAAAATGGCTGCCATTTTTACACCAATAGTGTAAAAATATGATATATCAAGGTTGTGTACCCTGTAGAGGTCACAATTTTAATTCTATTTTGGTCAAACTGAAAGATCTTGGTTCCTGTCGATATTTGGACATATTATCTGATCGTAACTTCCTGAATTATGGCCCCTGATTGTACGAAAAGTCGCCATAATATTAAATGTTTCGTATCCAGTGGAGGTGACAGCTTATTCCATGATATTAAATGATTCGTATACTTTACATTAGCATGGAGCAGAACTTTATAAAAACCAAACAAATTCTAATGATTTTTTGATAATTACTTAATATGCGACAACTCTTGTTGACTGCCCGGACGATTTAGCTGCTGTGTGGGCGTATGTTTCGTTGCCTGGCAACCTATTTTTTTATTAGCAATACATCAATATCTAACATTATAACTTATGCTCACAGTAACGCATTGACATAACATATACATGTACTGCACAGTATGTTTACAACATGTCAGCAGTAACAAATAAACACACAGCCTAAAGAACAATATAAAGCAAGGAAAGAAACTGGTTCCATTTTACTTGAATAATTCGCTTGAGCGTTGTGGTCTATAACAGTGGCAGGAAACCGGAGGACCCGGTGAAAAGAGTCGAGATGGGAGAGTTGATCCTACACCTTGCCAATCTGATTAAAGGCGTGATGCCTTACCAGGGTTGTGGTAAGTTTTTATTAGGACATACTGTCTCATAAACAAATACTAGGGTTGGCTTAGTTGAGTTCAATAATTGTCAATAAAGTCTGCCTCTTAAATTCAAATGGTCGGCTCTTACATTCACATAGCTTAACTTGACTCTTAAAAACACGTAACTTACTCTAAGAAAATTTTCCGTGGTCTACGAACACAAAATTGGCTCTAACAACGTATTCCAGATCTTATACTGGGTTTTGGGGTCAATTCCCTGGGACAGTATTTTAGATCCTGTTGATAATTCACATACTGTGGCACTTTTATATTTATAGTACTCCGATTCGTTTAAACTGACATGTCGTGCATCAAACACTTTGGCTAAAACCCCCGTTATAAACACATCCTCCATTCTCATGTACTGAAAATGGTTGGAAACAGCAACTATCTTTGTTGCTAATCTTGCCGGCATTACGTACAGATTTCCTTTACAATGCGGGGGGTACATGGAGAGTGGGTATACCTTTCTATCCACTTTGTATTTTCCGAACCGGAATACTATATCTGATACAAAAAATGGTCCCAAGATAGTATTATCCATCGTTTGAGATTCCAGTTTGTGCAGTAATTTGGGTAAAACAATAAATGAGTCTTCATCGGTCTTCGTGACAAACTTAGTGCTGGGGCAGTAGATTGACATCCATTTGATTCCCATTAGAACTTTTAAGGTCAGGTTTGAGTATGTGTCCATGAAATTGGCTTGAACTATATCACCATGAACATCACTTTCCGCGCGAACGATCTCGTTCAGTACTGCGTTTTGATGAATACCGAATAGAAATACGATTTTGATGATTTTTGTGAACATGGTACCAGGCCAACGGCTTGTCTTAGCAACGCTACCCCACGTCTGGCGTATGGCTGTTCTCTGTGCTGTTTTGTCATGGAGAGACAATATTAATATTACCATATATGGATCTTTGTCTTTGCATATGTTTGATCCATCCAATGAAAATGTGTGGTTTAACGAAAAGAAGATATTGTTACCTGGGACGAAAAATCGTCCATTTCCCTTCAGAGACGCGTGACCATAGAAGGGCCTCGATGTTGAAGTCAAGTGTTCTGTGGGTGGGAGTACCGTTGGTTCCGACAGTAACGAAACCTGGTCCGTCCTCAGTTTCATTGTAAATATCACCATGGCTGCGACTGACAACACAACACAAATTCGGAAATAATGTTTCATCGTTTCGATTTTCTGAAATTAAGCAATGGATATGAACATTTTTAAAAAATACGGGAGGTTTGGTGACGCTTTAGATCATAAATTCTGACAATGAGATAATTGACGTGGTTTTGATGATGTGTTCGTATAGGTGTACTCATTAGCAGGAACTTGAAAGAGTCTTGGCAGTTGGATTTCCAAATAAGAGTATGGCGTATGACATTGTGTGACGTAAGCCCGTCTTCATTATTCCAGTCGGTGGAGAAAAGTAGAACGCTAAACCGCAATTCTTGTCATTTAAGTAGTAGCACATATCAGATCAAGTTAAGACCGGAGATGTAGTAAATACAGCTTATAACGGAGCAAGCATAAGCACGGGTTTACTAACCCAATTTAAAGTCATGCCCCCCCACCCCCATGACCTTCAAACTCAAGTTACAGGATTGAGAGTAGTGTTATCCTTCCAACAATTTACTATCAATGCAATGTTACAATCATACAATATTACACGTCTATGTTACAAATACATTATGTAAGAGCAAAGTATGTTTATTGCAGTCCATGTGAAGAGGGAAGACGGAGGTGGGGGTCGGCTGTGAGCTTCAACTATTGTATAAATTATTATATTTATGCACATACCACGCCCATAATCAAACATCTCTTATCTCCATCGTGACAGTCAATTCTTTTTATGGATTGTTAGTTTCCAACAGTTATGCTCTCACAGGCTAATATCACAACATCTGTTATCTCTCTTACTTGCATTCAGTTATTTTTTTTTCAAATCTTCGTTACGCATCTATCACAGCAATCATCTGTTAAAGTTCCAATAGCATTTTTTTAAGTTATATTTTTAAAATTTATTAAAATAAAGCCCCAAAATAGATTGAACCTATAAACAGTCCTACCTTGTTAAAGAATAATCCTATTAATCCTATAATTCACTATTGCCAGTTGAGAAATTGGCAAAAATATCATTTTCAACTTCAAATTCAAACGTTTGAAGATGGCTGTCCATGTAGAAGAATGGGAAAACAAGGGAGGTAATTGAGTAACTATTTCCTCAATCAATCAGTGTCACCCTTTTTAACCCCCCCCCCCCCCCAAAATTTTGTCCATGATCGTATAATAGTGAGTTGACAACCTTTTGAGCAAAAAACATAGAAATAATTATATTTTGACTTTCTTAGAAAAAGTGAAATTGGAACTTTAATATTATATATGGAATGTGTTTAATCAGTTCTATACATGCGTAATATCTGACACCAACATTTTCCTTTAAATATTTTAAATCAAGAGCTAAAATATTCACACGGTAACATAACAACAACCCTTTTAAAATGCATCAACAATTCGTGCTTGAAATGTCGTCGACTATGAATTATGAGCTGTATACCCTTTAAGTTTTTTCGTCAATCTGCACAATAGTTTCAATGGTAGTTATATTTATTTATGCCAATGTACACTTTATTATTAGTTACAGACGCTGAAGTAGTTTGTTTTGTGACAATACTCGTCCTTAGCCTACACAAATCTTTATTTACTAAAGGCCTTTTTTCATTGGCGTACGAGGCCGAACTTGTTTGGGGGCCAGCATATTTTTCCGACAAATATATTTCTTTAGTAGAGTGCGCGGAGCGGCGGGCGCCGAAGCCGTCGGCCCGAGAGCGCCTGAGGCGCGAAGAGTCCGACGGAGAGTCTGGGGGTCGTCCCCCCCCCCAATTTTTTTTTTTAAAAACCAGACGGTCGTAGACGCGATTTCCAGGCATTTCGAATACTTTCTAGTAATTTGGAGTGGGTAGTAAATTATGTCAGTTGCAGCATAAAAACTGGTAAAAAGTCATCTTTAAAATACAAGCTCTGTTACTACGAAACAAGAACAAGTCGAACGATTTACTTTTGCCACATTTTTCATTTTATGAGACTTCACATTTTTTATCCAGATCTCAGATGTATAGAAGACTTGTATATACATTATCTACTTTAAGTACGTTTTTCTTTACATGACAGTTCACATTTTTTTTATCCATATCTAAGATAGATAGATCTGGAATCAAGATAGAAGACTTTTTGAACTTGTAAAATTTATATACTTTTGATATATGAATGACCATTTTAGTTCAAATTTATTTACATCTAGTGCACTATATTATACCAAAAGAAGAACAAGTCAAACGATTATTACTTATTTCACATTTGATGCGCGATGATGCAGCATCAGATTTTTCATTAGAATTTCTCACTGGAAATCAACAGTTTCTTGCAATTTTCCCCCAGTGCTTATTTAATTAGTCGTAATATCTAGCATCGTGTTTTATCTAGGGTATAGAAATATCAGGTTCGATGAGATTTTCGATTGAACTTGAAATTGATTAAGAGAAACTAATCAAATTTAATAACAATTTAGTAAAATTGGATTGAAATATTACATAATGTAATAAAAAGCTTATTTAATGATATTTAACATCTACATCATAGTGGTTTTTGAACTTTTTCCTGGAGAGATTTATAAGTAAAATAAGCGTTGTTGAGCACATTATCTTTGTATAACTCTTGTCAGTGGCACTTTACATTCACCTATGAATATTTATTTCCAAAGAAAAGGGCTCAATATCGAATTATTTACGGCCTATTGAGCCATCGTACATGTATATTATGTGTGACTACAAGGTACAATATTATTACAAACTTATCAATTATTATTACAGAAAATTTTCAGCTGCTCACTTCTATCACTGGGCTTGTCCGGTGCATAGAGTTGGATGCCAGTATACAGGAACACAGTACTGAAGAACTGAGAAACGCCATGTGTACGTGCTAGTTCTGTTCAGATGGCGTACGTGTTCATCATTGACTGGAGTGCTTTCTTTCCGCTTCCATATTATTAAAAATATTCAAAACCCGACAGACGGCGCAACGCTTCCTGACAAACTGAGCATTCATTCTCGACAAGACCATAGCATAGCCTTCCCCGACAAGGTCATGCCCCTACCCCATTTTCAAAAACTCCTCGGCTAATGACCGATCTCATAATTCTGAGCTCTTTTCAGATTTCTATTTTTTTTTCATGAAAATATCCGAGGGCCCCCCCCCCCCCGCCTCGTACGCCTATGCCTTTTTTTGCATTTACATACTTCAATCCGTAAACAGGTTTGCGCCACCAGGCGCGATCGCACAAACCAGTTTTATGTAAACATTTAGGTTGGTGTATGGTATCAAAATAATTTCTTATAATCTATCAGTTCGTACCTAAACAGTTTGTTTTTAACTGCTGTCAGGCAATACGTGGAAACCCACGAGGTTGGAAGGTGATCCCACGACTTGCCGCATACAAACGAGGAATCCCCACGACTCTATTTAACTAATTGCCAGACTGTATGATCTAAAGCAAATGCGTTAAAAGATTCCGACCCACCCCACCCTCGTTATACAACGGGTCAAGTCTAAATCCGGATACGGTCAAACGTTGATATTAGTATCAAAGAAATAAGTTGGCAATAAATTATATCCTTCAAGACTATTTATCCGTGAAAAAGCGAAAAATTAATTGATACTCTATAAGATAATCATTAAAAAAAGAAATAATATTAATTCTACAAATAATAATTTGACAAATAGTCCCAAAGATTTACATCTGATAAAGGTGCCACCTTTAAGATTTCTGTGAATTCTTTTTAATAAAAAAATATAAAAATTACCTTGATTCAGTATTACTTAAATATATATTTCGTCATTCATGACACTATTTTATCAATGTGATATAATTAACAAACTGTATGTTTAACCTTGCCGAACATGTGACTCTGCATTTGTGGGTTGTTAATTATAACTGAAAAGAAATGGTGTTTAACGTCCAACTTTTCTTGACCGACTGGCAACGGTAAATATAATACTATATATATGGTAAAGGACATGTTGACATTATCTCAAGTATATAGTTTATTATGAGTAAATCTTACACATCAATTGGCCTCAAGCTATTGGGCGTTTTATTGGCTTATAACAAAAGTATGTATAGAATATATGTAGTTTGTCAAAATACAAAGGCATTAAAAAATTTTCATTTATTTTTGAAAGAAATAAATATAATGGCATAGAAATGTTTTGAATTTTTTAATGAAAACAGAGAAATCAAAATAGAACAAAAAATTATAGACGAGAATAATAATATTATATGTTTGGGCGACTTGAATATAAATTTTATGACTTATATTGTTTCAAACATAAAGGATATTGTACTCGTCAATGGTCTTGTAAATATTATAAAAAGTCCTACGCATTTTGATAACCGCAGAGATACCTGCCAATAAAATGCAGATGCTTGTCTCACTGGCCTATAATTTATATTAATCAACACAGACTGAAGCTTTGTCTTAAATTGAAACCACATACACTCGGATGACTCGTCATGTTCCAAATCTTCTCTACGTTCAACATTAACAAGGCTCTTATGAGTTCCTATCCTTCCTAATGGGAATCTCAAACCCTGACAAACCAATGTCAGCATCACTTATATTGTTATCTAGATGTGTTTCCATAAAAAATACAATATCAAATTCTTCGACTATGTCTATTACATAGTTAAGTTTGTTTCGTAAACTTCGAATATTCGCATGAAAAATGGATAATGTGTTTACATCAGAAGCTGGTATGTCCTGAGGACCGGGGTTTAATTCTATATCATTATATCATTACAAACAATCAGTAAGCTATGTAGTAAGTTATATAGTAACATATTATAGTAAGGCTTATATTTAACAAAACATCTTAAATACAATAAACAAGCATTTATATTATAGCTTGTATGCATAGACACCTTTGCAGCTTTTCGCAAACAGATCATACTAATTTTGTTATAAAACAGCCCTATTGCAACCCTATACGATGCAATATCAACCATTATCAAAAGAAAATTTCGTTTAGAATGTTAGGCCTGATATAATAATGAGTTATTAAAATAAATGAAAATACTACTACTATAATAATTTTTGTGATTGTAAAGATTCCCGTACTTCATAACAGCACAAGGTATCGCCTGCATATATACATATATATATATAGCAAGATTAACACCTGATATTGATTGTCAATGTCAACCTGTTTGTCACGACTAAATGATTTGTGAACTATATCAATAATAACACGTTAAAATGATTTGCCATTAGTATAAATGAAAATAGAAACTAGCATATAATGTAACAAGCACGATCAGAATTTAGTTTAACTTGATGAACCTGTATTTTTATCTTTTTTAAAAAAAAAATGTGTATACAAGGAGTTATGTTTGAAAGATCACGTGATAATGATTTTTAAACAAACAGATGACAACAATAGCATGTGGTTATGTTTGCATTTTTGATCAAAACATAAATTTGATTATTAGATCAAAAGTTAATATGTATATAAAGATAGTGTACGGACTGGGCTGTCTTTAGTCCCCTTCATCACCACTGAGAACTTCTCCACCAAGTTTGTATATATCTTGTCTGTTCTTGACAACTGCTGGACGAGAATGTTCTGTTTCCTTTACCAGCACGGTACCATCATGTGTCCAAAACGAGTCGATCTTCTTGTTCGTACGCATAGTATTCAACCTTTTTAACAAATCATATCGGTGTCTGGTCAAGTTTCCCGTGATAAAAACAATGTGAGGGTGTAAATCTGTTGAGCCATTTTGTACTCAGTGGGGTCTATACTTTTATTGAAAATTAGTTTCAACTGGTTCCTTGTTTGTATGAATATAACCATTTTTAAGCCCCGTAGCCGAGGTTCATTACTAGGGCGTCAGTTTGGGCCGCCACAAGCGTCTGTTATGGACAATTCCGTACTCCGTCACATGTAATCGTCTGTTATGGACAATTCCGTACTCAGCGGGATATATTCTTTCATTTAAAATTAGCTTGAACTTGAACCGTGAATGTATGAGTATAACCCTTTTTAAGTCCAGGCCCCTGTTTCACAAAAACTTAAAAAATCTCCTTAAAATCGTCTTAAACTAAAATTTCATCCTAACTTAAGATAGATGAGTTTCACAAAACGATTTTAAGCATTTTAGTTAAAATCCACTAAAATAATATTTTAAGTTAAAATCTTATCTTAACTTAAAATAGTGGCGTTTCACAAACCCATTTTAAGGACAATTTTAACTAAAATCAATTTTAACTTAGGATAGCCGTCACCCTGTCCTAACTTAAAATCAAGACATTAACAAACATTGATTAGAGCTACATTGTTACATATTGCGACATGTAGATATAATTGGAAGCCTATTTGAAATTAAATTTTAACATAAATTTATTATTATTTCTTAATGAAGTCTTACGTTAAGAAAACAACAAAAATAACTGGCATTTTAGGAGCAAAAGCTATTTTATCTTAGGAAAAAAATCATTTAATTGCGTAAGTATCATTTTCGAAGTATCATTGAAAGGGTGGATTTATGAGAATGAAATGTCAAATCTAGTCACCGGAACATTGGCTATTTGGTGTATTAATTTCAAAGTTGATAAATACTTTTAAAATGCGACGAAAAATTACAACCTAGATTAGCCGAGTCACAAATATCATAATGTTTGTGACAATTTTCCATAAAACTACAAATCCATGCGATTTAGTATATGGATACACTTTATTTCCATTGAAGCCTGCGAGTAAATCAAATTCCCATGTCACGAATCAAATGCCAACCAACCGATACTTTTCGAATCACATATTACGCAGTACAATCATTTATTTCACCTCTCTACGAATGTCTGACCGTGTGCAAACATTGCTTCAGCGTATGAAACTCTCCCCATTGATATTGCAACCGTTAATTCAACCTGTCAACAGTTTTCAGTTTCGAAGCGTATTTGCTTTCACCGTAAGTACCCGCAGCGGAAATGTACACTGCGCAGGCACAAGCGATTTTTACTAAAATCTATTAAAATCGCATTTTAAGTTACAATCAATCTTCGTGAAACGTATAAAATTTAAAATTTCATTTTGATTTTAGTTAAAATCTATTTTAGTGATTTTAGCTTGAGTTTTTGTGAAACAGGGCCCAGGTGGTCATATTTTGGGTGTCAGTTTGGGCAGCCCCAGGTCTGAAATCTTCTGTTATGAGCAATTTCGTACTCAGTGAGTTGTACTCTTTCGTTTAAAATTGGTTTTGAGCAGTACCGCAGACTATGAGTATATCCAATTTTGCCCCCTCCTCCCCCCAACCATCCCTTTTCGGCGATCCCAGGGGTCTAATCGTCTGTTATGGGTAATTTCATACTCAGTGGGATATATTCTTTCATTTGAAATTAGGTTCAACTGGTAACTCGTCCCAGGGCTGAAATCTTCTGTTATGAGCAATTGTGTACTCAGTGAGATGTAGGCTACTCTTTCATTTTAAAATGGTTTTGACCGGTACCTCGAATGTATGAGCAAACCTTATTTTTGTCCCACTGGCATGGAATCTAATCAACAAGCCGCATGAAATGCTTCTAATGAGTTTATTTCGATCTTTAAAGATAGGAAACTTCAACAAAATTCTGCAAAGATACAAAATAATAATCATAAAAATTCAGACAGTTACGTCAGAAAGAATGTAGTTATCTCCCTTAGACTGTGAGAACGTCGAATAAACATATCTGCAAATAGCTTGACAATTCTAACAGACTTAATTATGAGACCATTGACACTTGAAATGTGGCAGAAATAACAATACAACAATACTTCAGCATGTCTAAATATTATAGAATAAATAGGGACTCTTACTATAAAGATGAACAAACAGGATGTTCTCTCACCTTATTTCAGCACCGGGATTCGAGATCAAGTTAGCACACATATTCCTAGCTCCAAGAAAAAACTAGATATAATTATCACGAAAATAATTGTAACCCTCATATTACAAAATAAAATTTTAAAACATATTAATGCAAAGTATATATCTAATAGATCCTCCGACCCACCCCACACCCCAAAATATACTATTACCGTAAACATACTAAAATATCGCACACCAGGAGAACTAAGCATGCGAAAAAGGTGTACGTCCATTCTGCATCAAAAAGCACCCAAAATCAGCTTTGGTGGGAAAATGTTTTTTGATTCACGGAATTAAAAGATGAATAAACTACTAGAATACAAAATTTCAGAAGGCTCCTATGCTGGCGTTTAGAGATATATTACCGTAAACATACGAAACATATGCCATAATATGGGGAAATCGGGTTAGGGTAAGCTCACTTCACACGCCATAACTTATGAACTGGCTTAGGTGGTTTCAATATCTTTATTTCACTACATCGACAGACTCATAAGGTATGCACATGCCAAATTTCATTGACTTTCTATGTTGGCCTATTGAGTTATACCACCGCAATGTTCCTAGCACCCGGATTCGAGGTGGAGTTTGTGGTTTCAATAAACAACGGGTACGCCCACGCTGCATCAAAAATCAACCCAAACCAGCTTTGGTGGGAAAATATTTTTTGATTCATGGAATCGTGTGATGAATAAACTACCAGAATACAAAATTTCAGAAAGCCCCTATGCTGGCGTTTTGAGATATATTACCGTAAACATACTAATTATATGATATGGGGCAATTGGGTAAGGATAGGCTCACTACATCGACAGACTCATAAGGTATGCACGTGCCAAATTTCATTAACTTTCTATGTTGGCCTATTGAGTTACACCACCGCAAAGTTCCTAGCACCCGGATTCGAGGTGGAGTTTGTGGGTTCAATAAACAACGGGTAGGCCCACGCTGCATCAAAAATCAACCCAAACCAGCTTTGGTGGGAAAATATTTTTTGTTTCATGGAATCAAGTGATGAATAAACTACCAGAATAGAAAATTTCAGAAAGCCCCTATGCTGGCGTTTTGAGATATATTACCGTAAACATACTAATTATATGATATGGCGCAATTGGGTAAGGATAGGCTCACTTCGCACGCCATAACTTCTCAACTGGCTCAGGTGGCTTCAATATCTTTATTTCACTACATCGACAGACTCATAAGGTATGCACGTGAGTTATGCCACCGCAAAGTTCCTAGCACCCGGATTCGAGGTGGAGTTTGTGGGTTCAATAAACAACGGGTACACCCACGCTGCATCAAAATGGTGGGAAAATGTTGTTTATTGAACCCACAAACTCCACCTCGAATCCGGGTGCTAGGAACTTTGCGGTGGTGTAACTCAATAGGCCAACATAGAAAGTTAATGAAATTTGGCACGTGCATACCTTATGAGTCTGTCGATGTAGTGAAATAAAGATATTGAAGCCACCTGAGCCAGTTCATAAGTTATGGCGTGTACAGTGAGCCTACCCTATTCTAGTAGTTTATTCATCTCTTGATTCCGTGAAATAAAAAACATTTTCCCACCAAAGCTGGTTTGGGTCGTTTTTTGATGTAGTGTGAGCGCACCCGTTGTTTATTGAACCAAAAAAATCCACCTCGAATCCGGGTGCTAGGAATTTTGCGGTGGTATACCTTGATACGCCAACATAAAAAGTTAATGAAATTTTGCATGTGCATACCTTATGCATCTGTCGACTTAGCGAAATAAAGATATCGAAGCCATCAGAGCTAGTTTAGAAGTTATTTAGTGCGCTGTGAGCCTACCCTAAAGCGACCCCACCCCCCCGATCTTGCATATGTTTCGTATGTTTACGGTAATATATCTCAAAACGCCAGCATAGAACCTTTCTGAAATTTTGTATTTTAGTAGTTTATTCATCTCTTGATTCCATGAAATAAAAAACATTTTCCCACCAAAGCTGGTTTGGGTCGTTTTTTGATGTAGTGTGAGCGCACCCGTTGTTTATTGAACAAAAAAAATCCACCTCGAATCCGGGTGCTAGGAATTTTGCGGTGGTATACCTTGATACGCCAACATAAAAAGTTAATGAAATTTTGCATGTGCATACCTTATGCATCTGTCGACTTAGCGAAATAAAGATATCGAAGCCATCAGAGCTAGTTTAGAAGTTATTTAGTGCGCTGTGAGCCTACCCTAAAGCGACCCCCCCCCCCCCGATCTTGCATATGTTTCGTATGTTTACGGTAATATATCTCAAAACGCCAGCATAGAACCTTTCTGAAATTTTGTATTTTAGTAGTTTATTCATCTCTTGATTCCATGAAATAAAAAACATTTTCCCACCAAAGCTGGTTTGGGTTGATTTTTGATGCAGCGTGGGCGTACCCGTTGTTTATTGAACCGACAAACTTTACCTCGAATCCGGGTGCTAGGAACTTTGCGATGGTATAATTCGATAGGGAAACATAGAAAATTAACGAAATTTGGCACGTGCATGCCTTATGCATCTGTCCATTTAGTGAAATAAAGATATTGAAACCACCTAAGCCAGTTCATAAGTTATGGAGTGTGAAGTGAGCCTACCCTAACCCGATTGCCCCATATCATATAATTAGTATGTTTACGGTAATATATCTCAAAACGCCAGCATATGGGCTTTCTTAAATTTTGTATTCTGGTAGTTTATTCATCACTTGATTCCATGAAACAAAAAATATTTTCCCACCAAAGCTGGTTTGGGTAGATTTTTGATGCAGCGTGGGCGTACCCGTTGTTTATTGAACCCACAAACTCCACCTCGAATCCGGGTGCTAGGAACTTTGCGGTGGTATAACTCAATAGGCCAACATAGAAAGATAATGAAATTTGGCATGTGCATGCCTTGTGCATCTGTCCATTTAGTGAAATAAAGATATTGAAGCCACCTGAGCCAGTTCATAAGTTATGGCGTGTGAAGTGAGCCTACCCTAACCAGATTTCCCCATATTATAGCATATGTTTCGTTTGTTTACGGTAATATATCTCAAAACGCCAGCATAGAACCTTTCTGAAATTTTGTATTTTAGTAGTTTATTCATCTCTTGATTCCGTGAACCAAAAAACATTTTCCCACCAAAGCTGGTTTGGGTCGTTTTTTTATGATGCGTGGGCGTACCCGTCGTTTATTGAACCGACAAACTTTACCTCGAATCCGGGTGCTAGGAACTTTGCGATGGTATAATTCGATAGGGAAACATAGAAAATTAACGAAATTTGGCACGTGCATACCTTATGAGTCTGTCGATGTAGTGAAATAAAGATATTGAAGCCACCTGAGCCAGTTGAGAAGTTACGGCGTGCGAAGTGAGCCTATCCTTACCCAATTGCCCCATATCATATAATTAGTATGTTTACGGTAATATATCTCAAAACGCCAGCATATGGGCTTACTTTAATTTTGTATTCTGGTAGTTTATTCATCACTTGATTCCATGAAACAAAAAATATTTTCCCACCAAAGCTGGTTTGGGTAGATTTTTGATGCAGCGTGGGCGTACCCGTTGTTTATTGAACCCACAAACTCCACCTCGAATCCGGGTGCTAGGAACTTTGCGGTGGTATAACTCAATAGGCCAACATAGAAAGTTAATGAAATTTGGCATGTGCATGCCTTATGCATCTGTCCATTTAGTGAAATAAAGATATTGAAACCAACTAAGCCAGTTCATAAGTTATGGCGTGTGAAGTGAGCCTACCCTAACCCGATTTCCCCATATTATGGCATATTTTTCGTATGTTTACGGTAATATATCTCAAAACGCCAGCATAGGAGCCTTCTGAATTTTTTTATTCTAGTAGTTTATTCATCTCTTGATTCCATGAAATAAAAAACATTTTCCCACCAAAGCTGGTTTGGGTCGATTTTTGATGCAGCGTGGGTGTACCCGTTGTTTATTGAACCTACAAACTCCACCTCGAATCCGGGTGCTAGAAACTTTGCGGTGGTATAACTCAATAGGCCAACATAGAAAGATAATGAAATTTGGCATGTGCATGCCTTGTGCATCCGTCCATTTAGTGAAATAAAGATATTGAAACCACCTGAGCCAGTTCATAAGTTATGACGTGTGAAGTGAGCCTACCCTATCCCGATTTCCCCATATTATGCCATATGTTTCGTATGTTTACGGTAATATATCTCAAAACGCCAGCATAGAACCTTCCTGAAATTTTGTATTTTAGTAGTTTATTCATCTCTTGATTCCGTGAACCAAAAAAAAAATGCAGAATGGACGTACACCTTTTTCGCATGCTTAGTTCTCCTGGTGTGCGATATTTTAGTATGTTTACGGTAATAGTATATTTTGGGGTGTGGGGTGGGTCAGAGGATCTATTAGATATATACTTTGCATTAATATGTTTCAAAATTTTATTTTGTAATATGAGGGTAACAATTATTTTCGTGATAATTATATCTAGTTTTTTTCTTGGCGCTAGGAATAGGTGTGCTAACTTGATCTCGAATCCAGGCGCTGGAATAAGGTGAGAGAACATGGGTGCTAACTTGATCTCGAATCCGGGTGCTGGAATACGGGTGAGAGATTCAGCTCGGTTAATATAATATGACTCGCCACTCGGGGTTTCTCAATCTGCACATAATGTCATAAATGAACATACAAAATGGGGAAATTGCAATGGCAACTGTGAACGGACTCTTTCTTAATTGTTTACCTGAAGAGTAGATCATTCGGGCTTTAAATATGTCTTAAGTTTACAAAATAACAGAGCTGACTCTCTATGAACAACAGAAAGTAAAAAAATATGGCGGGTAAACAAAAGGGGGAGAATTCCTTGTTTCTAACAGGGAGCAGTTATTCAACATGAACATGACAAATATTTCACAACAATCCCTCGGGGGCCACAAACTGGTGTGTGATCTGAGTCTATAAAATAGGACACAGTCTTTGTACGGATCTCTTGTAAGTGTTCGATTTAGTTTTGACGATGACATTTCGCACAATATTGTCTTTACCAGGGTAAACTTCAATAACACGGGCGAGTTCCCATTTACCACGTGTTAGATTAAAGTCTGATAATAACATATAATGTCATTGACTTGCATCTGACGCTGTTGTTGTTGCCACTTAGCTCTGCGGATTAACGTTGGTATATACTCTGTAATGAAGCGTGTCCAAAATTGGTGGACTAACATCTGGACAAATAAAAATCTCCCATGGAGGTTCTTTGTTTCCTCATATGGGCCTTGTGGGATATCTGTCGATGCTCTTCCCAATAAAAAGTGGTTAGGGGTTAACGGTTGTAAATCATTGGGGTCGTTTGAAGCGTATCCCATGGGTCTACTATTGACTAAACTCTTAGCTTCTGCGAAGACAGTTGAAAGTTCCAATCGAATCACGAAGTGCCTTCTTGGTTTGCTTCAACAGACGTTCATACATCCTGCCTTGGTGAGGGCTTAAAGGTGTAATAAAGGGCTTTTCTACCATTTCGAACGAGTTTCTGTAGCTCTTTCCTCGCGACATACTCACAACATACTCATATATTTGGGATCTATTCTGGCATTGTTTTTGAGACCGACTGCAGGGGCTGAACTTGTTTTGAGACCGACTATTTTTCTCCCTGGGTAAAATTTTGTTGTCAGACCAACATACTCACAACAGAATAAGAGTAAACACGTTTTTGAGACCGACTGCAGTGACTGCGCTCATTTTTGAGACCGACTATTTTTCTCCTTGGCTAAAATTTTGTTGTTCGACCAACAAACTCACAACAGAATAAGAGTGAAACACGTTTTTGAGACCGACTGCAATGACTGAACTTATTTTGAGACCGACTATTTTTATCTCTGGGTAAAATTTTGTTGTTAGACCAACATACTCACAACAGAATAAGAGTGAAACGCAACATCTTTTTAAACATGATAAGTTGACAAGCTTATTTTATGTTAAAGTTTTGCATGAGTAGCGTGACGTATCCATATAAATAGATAGTGCGTAGGTACTTGGGGCCCATGATGGCGGGGTTTTTTTTTACACTTGATTTCATATTTTCATGACGTCATATGAATTTTCTGGCTTCACAGTTGTCGCAACGGCTTTGCTGGTGTGTGGCACACTGATCAGCAGTGAATATTCGCTTGGCCGCTACAGTCGCATGATCTCTGTGAAACAGAGTGGGTGTGTGGGTCGTGGAGCGTCAGGCTATACAAATATTACGTCAGCTCTTGCAAAACAGGCGGAATTGACAGGGGCAGATCCCGAGATCCTGTCCCATTGGCTAACATTTGATATTACATGAAGTGTTTTAGTAAAGTTTTAAAGAGACAATTAGCCAAAGAAATGGTTTACAGTATTTTGTTTATTTATTAAAACAAGGTATTATTGAACAATAAAAATAGTAATGGTAAAATAACACTAATTTGAACTACATATATGGGATAACTATTTCCAATGTTCCAATTAAGCCTGGAACACTTTTTACGTTAACTATTTTTTACATCTTTATAACATCCATGATACAAGAAACCATAGGCGTACGAGCCAGGGGGGGAGGGGGTGCAACTGCCCCCCCCCCCCCTAACTTTCGGGCAAGCTGACTTTTTGGGCAGACGGGTAAAATAAGAAAAACAAATTATTTCACCTACTTTGCAAAATGAAGTGCCCGAAATCTAACTAAAAAATAGGTTGCCAGGCAACGAAACATACGCCCACACAGCAGCCAAATCGTCCGGGCAGTAGTGATGTGCGGTTTTTCGGTTTAACCGTACGGTATCGGTTTACAAATAAACCGAAAACCGAACCATTAAAAAAAAAATAACCGTGCGTTTCGGTTTTTTTCCAAATTCCTAATTTTTATGTAGCCGTATTTCGTTTACTTAATAATTCCAAAATTTTAATGTAGCCACCACTTCCGTTTTTATTTTCGATCAACCAGAGCCCGTATGTATAGAATAATAGAGTGTTGAGTCAGTCTGGTTGGCTTAGACTATTTATTTTCTCAATTCGGTTCGGTTTACAATCCAAAATTTTATTCAACCCGAAGCCGCTTGTCAATATCGAACGATGGCTTCCTCTAAAAAGTAAAATGCCTCCATGGCTTGCTCAATAAACTATGAAAGATTAGATGACACAAAATGTAGATTTAATCTTTGTAAAAAATCTATTTCTGCTGCATAAATTATAAGAATATAATTTAACAATTTTGAGTCAGGTTTAGAACAACATTTGAACAACACCCGAAAACGGCAATTGCGTTAGTTTTGTTTTTAAGTTTATAATTTATAAACGAGAAATAAAAGACCACATGTTTCGATTTGTTGGATTGGTATTATTTTGTTATGCAAATTTATTTTGGTATTTTTTTTTTACAGTAGAATCTAACTTTATTGTTACTGATATTATGTCGTTATATTAATTTATTATTATGCCTATGGCGTTGTCGTTGTGTGTGTCAGATCTTTTTTTTTACAGTAACTTTGTTATTACTATCAGTCATAATTAAAGTCATCATAAGTCATAACAGTAAAAAAAAAACCTTGTTGTTTACTATTTACATCAATATTTTTGATATTTTTTCTGGCTTTCAAGTATTCCTATAAAATAACCATAAATCAGTACATACATGACACAGTGTTTAAATGAATAAAAAAAACGAAAACCGAAACCGAAACCGAGGTTTTTTGCCTCAGAAAAACCGAAAACCGAAACCGAAAGAAAATTTAAAAACCGCACATCACTACCGGGCAGTCAACAAGAGTTGTCACATATTAAGGAATTATCAAAAAATCATTAGAATTTGTTTGGTTTTTATAATCAAACGGTTTTTTTTAAATCAGATAATAATTGTGACCTCCAGAGGCACAACAAGCTAAAAAGGGTGATTTTTCGTACAATCAGGGGACATAATTCAGGAAGTAATGACCCGATGGGCGCAAATATCGAAAGGAACCAAGATCTGTTATAAACATACATGTCAAGTTTCATCAAAATCGATTCAAAATTGTGACCTCAATAAGGTCCACAACCTTGATATAACATATTTTCACACTATTCGCGTACAAACGGCGGCCATTTTGTCCGTCAATTTTGGTCCGATTTTCACGAAATTCGAATTCAGCCTTCATAACCATGTAACGGTGATATAATCAAACGTTCTTTTTAAATCGGATAACAATTTTGACCTCCAGAGGGACCACAAGCTAAAAAGGGCGATTTTTCGGACAATCAAGGGCCATAATTCAGGAAGTTACGATCCAATTGGCGCAAATATCGAAAGAAACCAAGGTCTTTGGTTTATAAACATGCATTTCAAGTTTCATCCAAATCGGTTCAAAATTGTGACCTCTACACTGTTCACAAGCTAAAAAACGTGATTTTTCGTACAATCAGGGGTCATAACCCATGAACTTATGGTCCGATACATGCCAATATCGAAAGGAACCGAGATCTTAGGGTGATAAACCTATATTTTAAGTTTCATTGAAATCGGATAAAAATTGTGACCTGTAGACTGTTCACAAACAATTGTGGACGGACGGACGGACGTCCGGACGGACGGACGAACAGGGGCGACGACAATATACGTCCACATGAAAATGTGGGCGTATAAAAACTAATTTTACGGACTGAAATAGCGTTTATGGCCGTCAAATATTGTAAAATTTTCTTGGGGGATCTATACGAGGTCAGCTCCGCTTCTTCGCCTTTCGAAAAAAAAAACGGCGCCGCTGTCTGTAAACCTGTAATTTTTTCGGGCATTTCTAGTTTTGCTTCCCTAATTGTCATCGAGGCCTAATAAAACACTAATTTTACATTTCTTTTAACTGAATACCACGAATTTGTACTGAGTTGGCAATGGATTAAAACATTTTGTCTACTCTACTTTGTGTGACATTTTTCGGGCATCGATTAGTATTTGTGAATGCAGCTGCAACAGTCTGATTGGATGCTTGGAATTCAGAGTGGGATTTCGGTTACAAAAGTTTGGAGTTGCCCCCCTAACTGTCACCGAGCCCGTACGCCTATGCAATACACTGCACACACAGCTATGACATTAAATATAAGCTAATTATAAATTCTCTTATAGCTTGTGCCTTGCGGTGGTATTTCCTAGCCTCTCACTGACTCAGCCAGTTTACAACATGTCATCAGCAACTAACATCAATACATCAATATCTAAAACATACATGCGGCGTTTAATATATAACAAATGTCCTCAGCAACACATTAATATTATAACTTATGCTCACGGTAACGCATTAACATAACATGTACTGCACAGTAATTAAATGCGAAACTCACATTAAGTAACTAAATACGCGAATTAAGCACTCAGCCTAAAGAGCAATGTACAAAGCAAGGAAAGCAACTGGTTCCATTTTGCTTTAATAATTCGCTTGACCGTTGTGGAAGGAAACCGGAGGACCCGGAGGAAAGAGTCGAGATGGGACAGTTGATCCTACAACTTGTAAATCTAATTAAAGGCGTAAAAGGTCATTTGCATTTTCGATAACCAACTGCTGCCAGGTAGGCTACGCTCACATTTTCCAAGAGATGGCTAGAGAACAAATTAAATCAATAAATCAAAAGAGATTTTTCGAACAATCAGGGGCCATAATCCAGATAGTTATTGTCTGAAATGCGCAAATATATTTCAAATTTCATTAAAATGTATAATGTATAAAAGATCCACATCCTTCGTATTACGTAGATTTTTACGAAATTCGAACTCAACCCTCATTGATGAGTAACGGTGATATATTTAAAAGTTTTTTAATATAGAATACAAATTGTGAATTCTAGCGGGTCCACAAGCTAAAATGTAATTTTACGAACAATCAGGGGCCATAATCCAGGCAGCTACGTTCGGATTATTGGAAGAAGCCCAGTTGAAGTTTCATCAAAATCGGATATACCATATTTTTACATTATTTGCGTACGCGGGGCGGCCATTTTGTCGGGCAGTTTCGGTCCGATTTTCACGAAATTTGATCTCAACCTTTATTACGGTGTAAAGGTGTTATATTCAAACGGTACTTTAAATAGGATAATAATTGTGACCTGTAGAGGGACCACAAGCTAAGAAGGCGATTTTTCGTACAATCCGGGGCCATAATTCAGGAAGTTACGATCCGATATGCGCAACTATGGAAAGGAACCAAACCAAGTACTGTGGGTTATAAACATGCATTTCAAGTTTCATCAAAAAATCGGTTCAAAATTGTGACCTCTACAGCGTTCACAAGCTAAAAACGTGATTTTTCATACAATCAGGGGCCTTAATCCATAACGTTACAGACCGATACATGCCAATATCGAAAGCATCCGAGATCTTTTGGAGATAAACCTATATTTCAAGTTTCGGATAAGGGGCGACGACAATATACGTCCAAATGAAAATGTGGGTGTATAAAAAATCAAATTCCTCATAGATTAATATAAAATAAGAGGGTTACGCGGGTGTTACGCGCTTTTAAACAACATCCGTTAATGGCAAAACATTTGATACAACGAAGCGGTATTTAGGTTCAAGGAGCAGGGTTGTGGTAAGTTTTTATTGGGACATACTGTATCATATTCATAAACAAGTCCTTCTCCTAGGGTTGTCATAGTTTAGTTCAACAATGTCTGCCTCTTAAAATCGCATGGTTGGTTCTTACATTCACATAGCTGACCTTGACTCTTAGAAACACGTAGCTTACTCTAAGAACACGTGCGGTGCTCTACGAACACAAAATTGGCTCTAAGAACGTGTTCCAGATCTTATACTGGGTTTTGGCGTCAATTCCCTGCGATAGTATTTTAGATCCTGTTGATAATTCACACATTGTGGCACTTTTATATTTATAGTACTCCGATTCGTCTAAAGTTACATGTCGTGCATCAAACACTTTGGCTAAAATCCCCGTTATAAACACATCCTCCATTCTCATGTACTGAAAATGGTTGGAAACAGCAACTATCTTTGTTGCTAATCTTGCCGGCATTACGTACAGGTTTCCTTTACAATGCGGGGGGTACATGGAAAGTGGGTACACCTTTCTATCCACTTCGTATTTTCCGGACCGGAATACTGTATCTGTGAAAAAAAATGGGCCTAAGATAGTATTATCCATCGTTTGAAGTTGAGACTCCAGTTTGTGCAGTAATTTGGGTAAAACAATAAATGAGTCTTCATCGCTCTTCGTGACAAACTTAGTCCTGGGACAGTAGCTTGACATCCATTTAAATCCCATCAATACTTTTAAGGTCAGGTTTGAGTATGTGTCCATGAAGTTGGCTTGAACTATATCACCATGAACATCACTTTCTGCGCGAACGATCTCGTTCAGTACTGCGTTTTGATGAATACCGAATAGAAATACGATTTTGATGATTTTTGTGAACATGGTACCAGGCCAACGGCTTGTCTTAGCAACGCTACCCCACGTCTGGCGTATGGCTGTTCTCTGTGCTGTTTTGTCATGGAGAGACAATATAAATATAACCATATATGGATCTTTGTCTTTGCATATGTTTGATCCATCCAATGAAAATGCGTGGTTTAACGAAAAGAAAATATTGTTACCAGGGATGAAAAAACTTGCATTTCTCTTCAGAGACGCATGACCATAGAAGGGCCTCGATGTTGAAGTCAAGTGTTCTGTGGGTGGGAGTACCATTGGTTCCGACAGTAACGAAAAGTAGTTCGTCCTCAGTTTCATTGTAAATATCACCATGACTGCAGCTAACAACACAACAAAAATTCGAAAATAAATTTTCATCTTTTCGATTATCTGAAAGAAAACAGTGGATATGAACATTTTTTATAAAAAAAAATATAGAAGGTTGGGTGACGCTTAACATCATAAATTCTGACAATGAGTCAAACGTGGTTTTCATGATGTGTCCGTATAGGTGTACTAATTGATGGGAACGTAAAAGCGTCTTGGCAGTTGGCTTTCCAAAAAAGAGTATGGCGTATGACACTGTGTGACGTAAGCCCGTCTTCATTATTCCAGTCGGTGCAGAAAAGTTGAAAGTTAAACCCCAATTCATGTCATTTATGTAGTAGTAGCACCTCCAAAGTCAAGTTAATGGACTGAGGGTAGTGATATCCCACTCCAACAATTGACTTTAAAGATGTGTTCCCTATCCCCCTCCAACAATTGACTTTAAAGATGTGTTCCCAGAAAAGTATTTATCCGGTGGCTATTGCCGATAAAAGTATGACAATTGTGGTATATGGGTTATTTTCACAAAACGTACAAATAACGGTAAAGATAAATTTTGAAAAGTAATTATGAATTTTTATGGAAATTTTCTTTGTATTCTTTAGGTTTATAATTCAAGAGGATGTATATACAATAGTCATGCAGGACTCTTTCAAATAACAGAAATGTCACAAAATCAAATTTGTAAGAATGTCTTTTCAGTTATTACCATGTAAAAGACCATGTAAACAGTAAAGACATAACGGAAAAACAAAAATTTAAAATCATTAATTTGGATCTAATTGTCTAAATAAATGTTTGAATACCATTAGAAAGATATTAGAAAGTGATAACGGATTATAATTTAAAAAAAAAAATACCTTTTGTTTTGTCTATCTCAAAGCAAGAAGTCTTTTTCGTTATCATTATTTATAACAGAAAAGACATGCTTTGACTGTATGAACTCATTCACATTGCATAAACATGCATGATATTAACACAGTGCTTTGTCTACCTTATTCCCTGGTTTTCTGAGTGAAAACTTCTCAACCATTCAGTGTTTTATGTCTTGGAAGAGACCAACAGAAGAGACATACTATTTGTGCGACAACATCGTGAACTTAATTGGTTGTATTTCCCTTACTATAAACTGTTTCTTTCTATTATATGCATTTTCCTGCTTGACCATAACCCTGCCGTTGATTTAATAGTGACACCTAGCGACACACTTGATAATGTAGCATATGGTTAACTCACTAGCAAAGCATTAACAGAAAAGACAAATTGTTCTCAACACAAGATGATTTCTATATCTTTTTTTAAATAACTAATATAAAATATTTTATTCAGCTCTATTGGATGACTTAATGAAAAGCACTGTAAATTTTATTGAACTTTCAATTTTAAAAACAGATTTTCGATATCGAAGTTGAGAATGAGAAGTTTTACCACCTAACGGAATGGACATTTTGACCACATAATTTGATATTCTGATTTTATTTTGATTAATAACCTTGTCAAAATATTTTCCCAAAGAAGAGACTTCCATGCTGATTTACAATATATATTTTTTGGGGACGGTTACGAAAATTTTATATCTTTTTCGGTAAACCGTTTTTTCCGTTAATTGTACGTTTTTATGAAAATAGCCCATATATGGAAAGTAGAGATATCCAATCTTACTAAGAAGAATACTGGATTCCCCGGAAAACACCCATGGAGCGTATACAGGACACAAATGTAAGGATTCCATTAATAAACAGCCCGACGATTAGGAATATCTGCACGCGTGATGTCGAGGCTGTGCGTGAACTTGATAAACTTTATGAGGAGTTAGACGTAGGCTACACAACTTTCTGGGCTAAAAATATGCTTGATAAAGACGAGAGTATCCTCGTCGACTTGTCGCTTAGTATCAAACTCAGTAATTGTGTATCCATAAAATTGTACCTTCTGTTGTAATAAATAGTCAGCGATTATAGACAACATCGTCTTGTGTATCAATGAATTCTCCCATGTCTCCGCCGCCGTTGCTATAGGCACGGAGATGGGTAATCCCCTGACACGCAAACATGGCCTCTTTTGATAGGTTTTTATAGCAGGGTATATTTGAGAATGATTTGAAGCAAAATTATGATAAATTGATTAGCTTAAATATGTTTTTAGTCCTAGTATATCATCAAACTGTCCTTAGCCCACTAAATTTTATTTTACACTCCTATGTTACAGATACATTATGTAAGAGCAAAGTATGTCTATGTGGGTGGGGGGTGGGTGGGGGGGGTCAAGATTGAACAGTTTAGGGATCGTCAACACTGGGATAATCGACGCTGGAGCAATGCGATGTTTTCAGATGAGTCAAGGTTCACTGTTGATTTTTTGGACAGACGTAGGAGGGTGTGGCGTCGTCGAAACGAGCGCTTCCAAGACGTTAACGTCATCAGACATGATCGATTTGGGGGTGGTTCTGTTATGGTGTGGGGAGGCATCACTGTTGCTGGAATAACGGCTTTACATGTTGTTGCAGGGCGTGTTACAGGCCAGTACTACCGGGACAACATCTTGGCAGTCCATGTTGTGCCGTTCGCACGACGCCATGGCCGCCGTTTCATCTTCCAGGGTGACAACGCAAGATGTCACAGGGCCAGGATCGTTACAGGTTACCTCCAACAACAGAACATCACCACATTACCATGGCCAGCACTGAGTCCCGACCTCTCCCCCATCGAGCATGTCTGGGACATGCTTGGATAGAGGTTACGTCAACGTCAACAACGTCCTGCCAATGTCCAAGAACTAGCTGCTGCGTTGCAACAGGAATGGGACAATCTGGACCAAAATGACCTTAGACTTCTCATTAGGAGTATGCCACGTCGGATCAATGCTTGTTTGGCAAACAGAGGAGGATTTACCCGTTACTGACTTTGTTGTGATGCTGTGGTAAATTTGCTATTTGACCCCAGGTATCATTTTACCCTTATAATGGTCAGTCTGTGCCTTACTTAGTCTAACGATCATTTGGAATAAATCGATGAATGTGAACTTCATTTCATTTTGTCATTTGTTTCTTCGTCAGTTTCATTAGGTGACATTAATAACACTTAAAAATCAAATATCCCCTACTTTTTTTGAATAGTATATTACGAGCTAACTAACCCGGTCGCATTGCTGTGCCACCTATATTATGCAACTATTAGGCCTACTACTGTAGGCCCTACTAGTACTGCGTACATCTGGATTTTATCATCAATTGCGTATATCAATTTTAAAAAATCTTGCTTATATATTCAAATTTTAAAATAAATTCAACTTTGTATACTTTCGTTGTTAAAAGCATCCCTACAAAATTCTTTTCCAATCTAGGCCTAATTAATAAACTTTAAAAATGGCCATTTATTATTTATTTTATGCCCCTTGTCTTGTCTTTGTCTTTTAAGTTAGTTAATTTTATAAATGCAGCTTGTCCCCTCATCCACATATTCTTTTTTTCAGCTTGCACACCTGGCAAAAAGTTTACTTATATAAAGCCATCCCAATGTAAGCAATTATTTCATAGTCTTTTTTGATCTAGGCTTATGCTGAATTTAAAATTAGCTTCAGTAGACATAATTATATTTTTTAAGAAAAATGAAAACATTCTTAGTATTAAATATAAAAAAATTGCTTTAGTTATCAATGAAAATGAATTTTTGTTCTAAAATGATATTTACAAGAGTTGACAATAAAGGCAGCTTCATCCTTGATATCTGATGTTTTAATTTTAGCCACACCAATTGATTTTCAGCTCTTTGATATAGCCAATTAATACATGTGACAGATTTTTTATTTAAAATTTTGAAACTAAAGCTTTTGAACTGTACAACGACATACTTTTGGTGTTTAAATACAAATATGTATTTTTCCAGAAGAACCAAAGAAATAAATAAATGTCCATTTTTATAGCGCAAAAACTCTGCAAAAATTGTGCTCATAGCACTTGACAAACCATATCTACTTGAAGCCGTTAGCTCTGAGTTATAACTTGTTTGAAACAGATGAGTTTTTTTAAAAATTGTAAGGCAATACATTTATCTCATCATGTTGAATAGTATATCATCATTAATGTCATTAACATTTATTTTGTTTGCCTACATGACGAATTAGCCTATAGATCCGTTCACCTTTTTTTTACAGAGTTACTTCTTGTAACCGGGGTGAAATTTTTAAAATGCCCTTTTTTTATTTTTAAAAAAAGTTAAAACAGGTCATCCAGTTCATTGGTATTATCTGAAACCAAAATGTATTTCTATATGTCCAAATTTAAGTAATACAATAACAATAGACATAAATGGGAATTATGTAAGATTTTAAAAAAAAGAGCTGGTCATTCTCGCTATTAACTATAACATTTCAAAAATGATGTAAATTTAATATTGAAAATTTCATCCAAATTACTTTGAGCAAAGTTATCAATGATTGTAATCAGGACAAGATGTGTGCAATGATTGTAACCACCATACTTAGTCTTGCTTCTCCATTTGTAAATTAAATCATTAAATGCCCAAACCGTTTAAAATCTGAGCAATCAGATGGCATCAGGAGTCGATTTTGGCATAAATGTCTAATTGATAATTTATATAACATTATAGGCCTAAGACATACCTGCGATAGCTCTTACATAATGCCTGTTTAACATTTAAAAACACATCTTTCCTTAACAATACTTTTATGATAAATTAATAAATGTATTATTAAAATTTAATAATACATTTATAGAGATCAATGTTAACGTACATAAATGGATGAATAATAAAATATAATTTATAGGCACCTTTTTAGCTTGAAATACCAACTCTCATTCTTCCACAAATGATAAAAAGATTAAATTATTTAAATCAAAAAATGCAATAGTCTAATATTATTAAGATTACTTCATTTACTTGAAAAAAAAACTGTAGGTTATATTTCTAATGAATTATTTATTTACATGGAACAGTAAAAACATATCTTTAAACAGCGAACGACAGCTAATATTTTCAAATATTAATTTTTATCCAGAACCTTGTTATTTCCTGAAAGCCATACATACACCAACTGACAGACCCCCTTTTTTTTTTACAAAATTGGTTATTATATGGCTTAAATTTTCAACCTATTTTAGCATTAACATAACCATACAAACATATTACTCAAAGTTTGAATGGTTTATTTTCTGATGTTTGAAATACAGAAAATTAAAAAATTATGCTTTATTCAACTATACAAAATTGAAATCAATAATGATATAATACAATCAAACAATTTAAATAAAGTTTCCTTAGTGATTATTAAAAAAAATCAAATAAAATAATGAAAATAATATCACCCCACCCTCTCCAAAAATAATAAAATAAAATATAAATAAACAGATTAGATATCAATGAAGTAGTGTCACAATATACCCCCCCCCCCACACACACACACCTACACAAGATGAAAAGAAGTAAATAAAATAAATAAAACATACAAAGTATCCCCCTGGGTAGCAAACAAAACATAGGTCTACCATAGTACTGCTGAAAATACAAAAAATTGTGTAAGTAACAGTCAACCAATCAATATTATTATTCATACCAAACTATATTTTACATTTGTGATTTATTATTATTAATGATCTCAGTTCACACTTTATTACTTATTATTCTGATTTATACACTGTACAATCCCGATAAATTAAAAATTATACACTATATCGACATTAATTTTACTTTTACAATTATCTTCTTTCAAGAATGAAGAATTCTGCAATGTTCGACACACAGTTGATATTATTTTAAATGTTAATGAATTGAAAACTCTTTTTTGTCGATATTTAAAAGTAGGTCAGAGCAGTCAAACTTAGACTTCACTGAGTACACGACATGACAATGTCAATGTGTCGAGATTTTCATAACGTGTAATACTTATAATACAATATAAGATCAATATCAGATAACAAAATTATAAGATATTAATTTCTATTCTTACCTCGAAAATTGCTTCTATTTCTCGTTTCCATTTAACCATATGATGTCATATTTTAAACTACAAAAAAGCGCTAAATGAAAATATCGCTACAGGCCCTATTATAGTAAACAAACACCTTTCTCGCCGTTTCACGCTTTTCGCAACATAACGTCGAGAATTCATGAGTCGGCAATCATACGGTATTATCTATGATTAAACCTAGCTGTTTAAAAATTACAACAAGCCTGTGTTCCCTGTTACACATATTCCCTAACTTACTAACGCTCTATCAACGTAAATGAGGAACAATTACTAGCAATGTTATTAATAAATGAATAAGGCTACAAAATAGGCCAAATGAATGTAAACATACCGATGGATTGCATCACCTTTCACGTCCCTAAACATGGCGGCGACGATGTCTTAACCTATCACGTGACTTTCGATAGAGCCCCTTCCCCCTCCGATGTAGCGAAGCTTTTTACTCCCAATTAAATATACAAGGTCAGAGTATTTATTGGCAATGCATAAATATAACAAAGTGGCTATTTTTATGGACCCGTAATCCAATATTGGTAGGCTAGGCTATTTTTATGGAACTTGGTTTTTCCCTCCGTTTTGCAGTCGTAAGCCTATGCTATAGGCCCTACGTAAGTGCGTATTATATATTTACCCAAAACGACCTGTATTTCGAATAAAACACAATTTTATTGTTTTTCTTTCGTTTTATATGTATAGTCCAGGGGACTTAGGCTACTGATAGTCACATTATTATAATTATTAAAATTCTGTGACTCATTGAAAGTGAATATTATTTTCTACCAAACTGAAAAAAAACAAAAAACCCGAAGAAATACTTTATTTCAAGCACGTTTTATATAATATCCAGTTTTCTAGGCAAATATCCAGCTTTCTAAGCAAATCTGATTTTTATAAATTGCTCAGACAATGGCCCGATGTAGTGTATGTTTTGAGCATTCGAGTAGGCCTAATATGTTGAAATCCAATCGGATGTTTGTACGTAGGCCTAGGCCTAATTATTTGTCAATGTAGGCTATTACCATGCCTAGGGGCCTACATGAGTAGGGCCTACATATATTGATATGATATTTGTTTTAGTTTCATGCAATTTCGTTTAAATGTTTATGTAGGCATGCTGTAGCGCCTATGGATGTTTTGATGCATTAGATTATATTAGATATTTCATAGCAAAAGGCCGCAGCTTAAGTCCACTCATCGACACAAACTTGGTCATTTTGACAAGTTTCAATTTTATTTCAATTTCAATAATTCGCTTGCAAGTGTGTAGGGGTCTTTAGCAGTGTGAGGAAACTGGAGAACCCACAGAAACTAAAGAGGTTGGACAGGTCACCCTATTCCTTGTCACGTATAAATAAACGGGGAATCCAAACCACGCCAGTTGGCTCAATGATACAGCGAGCAAGTTCTAACCATTCGGCTATCCAACCATCAAACCGATTAATTTTTTCAGATAAAAAATAAACATGTAAAATAATCACAGGTGGATAGGACCGGAAGGGCCGGTCGGACAAAAAATGAATTTTTTTTTTTTGTCCAATTCGTCCAAAAAAAACAACTGTTTTCTGCTGAACATTATATGGAAGAGGGGGGTATTGGACCGACCATGGAGCCATGATGATCATATTGTATGTGGCCGGTGGAATGGGCTGGTATAATAGACTTTCTGGACCGGGTGTGGGTCAGAATTCGGATACGAATTTCAACCGAAAATTTCATCGGATTCACCCGACACTGTCTCCCGCAAATTTACTAGTTATTAAAGGGACAATAACATTCTTGCTGGCTTGGTAGCTCCAGAAAATAAATAATACCCTTATTCTAAGTACTAGATGTTTAAATGTCCTACCTGTTGTGTAAATTATCCATTACAACCTATCTTATTTGTCCAGAGGGTTCGAAAATATTTTAAAATCCAAGTTATATTTGAAAAGGTTTACGTTAGACTTTTCAAATCAATTGGTTGAATTTTTCCAATTTTTTAAATTAGGTGTGTTAAGATGAAATTTATAAAATATCATCATTTAATTGGAATATTCTAAAATAATACGATTTGTTGACCAGAATGAAGATTGGGACATATTTTTCAGTTACAACAAGAGTGTTATTGGGGCTTTAAGTCACCTGCACTCTGTTTGTGGGGATACGCCAGAATCAAAAATTAAAAAGCAGCTTTTATGATTTCATTTTCGTCACTCTGTACCAATGTGTTTCGTGGCCTTCCATCACAGGAGGAATCAACTAGCGCTCCCGGCAACAAAGATGGGACATTTTTCAATGAAAATATTCCTGTCGATTCAATATTTCTAACTGGTTAATCAAATGGTCAAAATTTTCTCAACTACATGAGTTCCATTTTTCAACCAGTTCAATTCTCTTCACTCTTGTTGACGATACAATGATAATACATTAATTAACAATATGACGATATGATAATTTCACAGGTTGATGGTTGTAAATTACTTACAGGTCGTGGTTTTGGCCTAAGTTAATCGATTTATGAAATATAGTATTTGACAGAGATTATAATCAGATAATGCATCAAATCGCATATTTGGTATTCATTTTTAAAAAATGTCCAGGGGGAGAGCCCCACCCCCACCCCGGCTCCTCGGTCAGTAAAAGGGACCGGCCCCAATCGCATATTTGGTATTCATTTTTAAAAAATGTCCAGGGGGAGAGCCCCACCCCCACCCCGGCTCCTCGGTCAGTAAAAGGGACCGGCCCCAATCCGCCCCGGAAACTAATCATATAAAATAAACAGATATCACTTAAACATATATAAAAAGAGAGAGAGAGAGAGAGAGAGAGAGAGAGAGAGAGAGAGATAGAGATGGGGTTTAACGTCCACTCGACACAACCTAGGTCATTTCGGGACTAACATATGGTTTAATTTTATTTTAATAATTCGATTGCACGTAGGGGTCTTTAGCAGTGGGAGGAAACGGGGGTGCCCGGAGGAAACCCACAAGGTTGAGAGAGAGAGAGAGAGAAATGGGGTTTAACGTCCACTCGACACAAACTAGGCCATTTTGGCACTAACATATGATTCAATTCGCTTACGTTAGGGGTCTTTAGCAGTGGGGGAAAACCGGAGTGCTAGGAGGAAACCCACGAAGTTGAGAAGGCGCCCCTATCTCTATCCATGCCACATACGCTCACACCAGGGATCGAAACCACAGCTCACACCAGGGATCGAAACCCCAGCCGCAAGCCAGATGTGACCGGCTAGCTAAAATAAAAAGATGTAAAATAAATCACTAGCTGCCAATATTGGACCAAATATGTTTACATAACGTTACGTCATGACTCATGATTTTATTATGCCTAATTAACCCGTGCATAGCAGAATACTGCAGTAAAACTAATTGCGTGACAAACGAGGCAATCAAGTCGAATGAAATGTAAACAATACTGTTTGGAAACGAACATACTTTCACCGTTTTTAATACCTTAAATCACTGTCCAAAGTTTTAGGGAAGACCCAGATTAAACGAAGGACTGTCATGTTGCTGTACTTAAGTGACAGCTTTCATTGAACGGAAAGAATAGACACACTCCCGCATAAGTTCAAGAAACTGACGCTATTCCAGCAATGGTGAGAGAGAGATTTCTCGCTAACATGGCATATTCACGCTAATTCACACTAGACAATGGCTTTGTCAAACCTGGGTGGCGGATCAGGAGCAACTGCTAACAACAAAATGAAATGATATGAAATGGGGTTTAACATCCTGCTGTTTTGCTCTGACGATCACAAAAAAATGACCACCAGTCTGGGTTTTATGTATACCATCACAATAGCTCAGCAACAGAACTAATAGTAGCCTCTGTCTGTAGTTAATTAGCACTTCCTACCGAACCAAACATTCTTCTCAGGTCTAAATTTGAGACGAACACATTCCAGATATTGAACCAGTTTAGACATGTATCACAAGCAATACTGTCAAGATTGACACATCAACGGTCGCAATGCCAGGTATCCTTCACACGCAATGTCTCCACAGCTTCCACTATGATGATTGCTACATTTTCATCAAGGCATTTCAATGAAATTCTTTATCGGGGTTTGACTTGATGCACTTGGATGAACATATCTGTATGAAGGCATCAACAAACCAACTCAACATGACTGAAAGATAAAAGAATAAAGACAAATGGGTGGGGTGAAAGAATTTTGTAACTACCTGATTTTAAATGTATTTTGAATGTTAAGAGCATATCCTTAAGAACATCATGCAGGGGTCGATAACCCTTGGGTCTATAATATGGGTTAGTATCTAGATACTACTAGTATCATGAAAATCGTGCAACTATTAATTAAAGAAGTTATCAAGTTGATCTAAACTTCCGGTTGGAAATCACAGTGACGAATTTTCGAAATTCAAAAATCTGAAACTGAAGATGAAAATGTTTTTTTACAAGGTACTCATAGAAAAAAGAATTAGTAAAATAGGTCAATAAATAACAAAGCTACGACTATGTATTAGTAAAATAGGTCAATAAATAACAAAGCTACGACTATGTATTGTTATTTTTTCGTTCGTAAAATTCGGTCATTTCGGATTCGTAAAACGTTTTGAAAATATATTTAAACAACGTTAGTACCTGACATTTGAACTTCGTGCACGACATGTATTAATAATACTGTAAGGGTCAAAATACTTTAATTTGTATTTAGTAATATTTACATGACAGCGTCCCTTTAAGTGAGCAGAATTGCGGTTATTGGTCACGTGATCATTTTTCCCGGAAATGAAAGAAAGCGTGGCGCACTGTGTAACTATAATTTTCTGATGGTTTTTGTAATGTCAAATTGGGGGAGAAAGAAGGGATACATGGACCTATAATTATGGTATGTAAAGGTACAAATATATAAGTAATGTAACGCGTATCGTAAGTTTGTAGTCATTGCATAAAACTTTAATTATTGTCTTGAAAAAGAATGAAGTCGGCAGCGGCCAGGCTCAACAATCGTAGTCTCGATTATCTTACATAGCATGTCGTAAAGCCTTCCTTGTCAAAATTTTCCATTTGTAGTCTCGATTGTCACACAGGCAAATGTTATAGTATTATCGCATAATTCTTTTTTATTCGTACATATACATGTATTTCTTTGCCGACTAGTTTATTTTAATACATATTTATTATTGTTGGTATTGTCTTTTCAGGCAATCAGTTCAGATTTAGTTGAATTTCATCAATAAAGTATAGAAAGAAAAGAAAGTTTTACTTGTTGGGTGAAAGGTCTGAATTGCATGAGCTAAATAGGCAAGCAAGTTTCCTGTAGAAAGAAGGAAAGCCCCTGTAGATCAGCCCTGACAAAGCTGTAACCTACATGACATTGCCATAATTGGTAAGAATTATCAACATATACCAAGAAAGAAAAGAAAAGTTGTCTTAATTCTTAACCATGAGTACCAGTACAAAATCAGAAAATTTAGACAGTGTCGACCACTTATTGGGAGAAGCGATAGAAATTAAATCAGTTAATGGTGACCAGAAAGGCAACAAAGGTGCAGAGGTTAGAATTGAAGCTGAAAAACAGTCATTAGAACAAAAGGAAGAAAATTCAGTTAAACCTAAAGTCACTGATGAAACAGATGAAGTAAAAGACAGTTTAAAGAAAACTTCAGCAACGAGAATGAAGAAATTATCCGAAAAGGGTCTACAGTTTCTGATGGAAACAAAGGAAAGAGATCTGAAGAAAAAGTTTAGAAAATTAGAAAAGCAAATAGCCTTGATTAACAGAATTTTAGATGAAGATAAAGTAGATGAAGACAGATTAAGAGAAGAATATAAACATTGGATGAAACTGTATGAACTATATTTAATTGATCACAATGAGTTTTGTGATGTTTTACCTGAAGTGGATCTCATCATGTATTATCGACGGGTCTTCGCAGAACAAGATGCCGCCATGAGAAAATTCAAGTCTGGAGTTCAAGGAATAATCACCAGTCTCAATAAGGATAAGATTTCAGTTAGATCATCACAATTTAGTCATCACCCTGATGGTAGCACATTTAACACATGTAAAGATAATGAACATTATTCAAAGACTACCCATGGTAAACACAATGATTCTGCAAAACAGGAGAAATCTATATCAATCCACAGTGATAAATCAAGGTCATCTGATTGTTCTTCACACCAAAGTAAATCTTCATCAAAGCATTCATGTTCAAGGGTTTCAAAACATAATCATTCATCTCACCATTCTAGTTGTTCATCCTCATCAATATCTGTCGCTTTAATACAAGAAAAACAGAAAGAAGAAAATCTCCTAGCTGAAGCAGCTATGCTGAAGAAAAAACAAGAATTGCAGAATGCTAAACTGAAACTGAAACAGCAGGAAGAGGAATTGGACTTGAAGCTGAAATTAAATAAAATACACTTGAAGCGTGAAGCCTTACAGAATCTAAGTCAGCAGAAAGGGGTGAAGGAAGTTAAAGATAATTTAGCTAAACCAAATCAAGAAAGAAAGGAAGCCAGTTGTAGAAAAGAAGTGGAAGAATTGAATGACGCTCAGCCAAATTTAAATCCCCTTTCACCAGAATTTATTCCTGCATGTAATATGACGAAGACACCAAACCAAGAAGATTTGGACATGGTAAAGATGGCTAAAATCCTTATGAGACCTCCGACAGAAATAAAGAAATTTAGTGGCGATCCTCTTGATTATTTAAGATTTATGAGACAGTTTGATGCACAGATCAGTAATACATGCGAAAACGATGATGAAAGGATGAATTATCTTCTCCAGTACACAGTTGGCGAGGCAAATAGAATTGTGATTGGATTTAGTTATTTAAAGGGAAGTGCAGGTCTGCAAGCTGTACTAAAAGAGCTAAAGGAGCGCTATGGTTCTCAAGATGTTATTTCAAGTGCATTCGTAAAGAAAGCCCTTAACTGGCCCGTCATTAAGTCAGATAACTCTAAGAATTTAGACGAATTTTCGATTTTCCTGACAGAATGTAAATATGCCATCGTCGACCTTGATGCGGTAAGAGTTTTAGAATATCCGGATAATATTAGGAGGTTAGTCCAGAAATTTCCATATCATCTTCAAGAAAAGTGGCGTTCAGTTGTGATTCGATTAAAAGACAATCATAAGCCTGTCTGTTTCAGTGAGTTTGCATCCTTTGTCAGAAACGAATCTAGAAAGGCTAATGACCCAATGTATGGTAAGGAGGCACTTAATCGAGATGATCGTTCTTATTCGAAATCAACACCTAAAGGTAATATGAGACAACCTCAACAGAGACCATATGTAGTGAACAGTACCCAAGAAAGGGCTTCATCTTATACAAAGACCGACGGAATTAAATCATCACAGCATTCATCTAAGATTCCAGATATGACTAGTAAGCGAATAGTGAGAAGTAGTTGTCTATATTGTCAAGACACGAGTCACGAATTACCAGATTGTACTAAACTTCAAGCAAAGGCACCAGATGAAAGAACTGAATTTGTAAGAATGAAAGGTCTTTGCTTTGGATGTTTGAAAGAAGGACATAGAAGAAGATCTTGTCAGAAAATGATCACTTGTAAAGTTTGTTATGGTTATCACCCCTTTGTACTTCATGTTAATGATAGAAAGAAAACTGGAAGTACTGAAGAAAGAAAGGAAAAGAAAGAGGTGATAACTGTTCAGAAGCCATTAAATGCCTGTTCCACTACAAATCTGGGAGAAGTTATGGGAGCCGGTGAAGAATGCAAAATGGCCATAGTATTGCTGAAGGTACGATTGAGGGACAAGAATAAATGTGTTTATGCCTATGGATTTCTTGATAATGGAAGTAGCATAACACTCATTACTGATGACTTGGTTAACCAGATTGGTGGAACAGGAAAACCAAAGAAGATTACTTTGGACACTGTCGGTGAACCATATGAAATGTTGTCTACAGCTGTAAAAGGTGTAGAAATTTCAGCTATGAATAGCGAAGATTTCATTACCTTGCCAACAGCTTACACTAAGCAAAAGATGCCAGTTGACAGGAGTCACATTCCGTCCCAGGAAGATATAGCTGTATGGCCTCATCTAAAAGACATCGATCTTCATGAGATGGATGTGGAAATTGGCCTACTTATAGGAACGAATGTACCAGATGCCTACAGTCCCATGGAATTCAGAGTTGGTCCTAGAGGAAGTCCCCATGCTACAAAAACATTATTGGGGTGGATTCCCTGGAATGTTGTTAAGAGAAAGGAAAGTCTACATCAAAATCAGATATTAAATAGAATAGAAACAAAAGCTATAGAAGATGTGGATAAACTTGAAATGCTTGTAAGAGAATCTTACAATTTTGATTTTCCAGAAAGGTTGATTGACGATAGAAAAGAAAACTCTGAAGAAGACAAGCAATTTTTAAGGAAGGTTGAGCAGTCAATTGTATTCAAGGATGGTAGATACGAAGTAAGTTTGCCATTTAAGGAAAACTATGTACAGTTTCCAAACAACTATCGACAAGCTTTCAATAGATTACAAGGTTTAAAGAGAAAGATGATAAAGAATCCCAAATTTGCAGAAGATTATATATCATTTATGGAAGACTTGTTTAAAAAAGATTACGCTGAGAAAGTACCAGAAGATGAGTTAGAAAGGACAGATAACAGAAGATGGTATGTCCCACATCACGGTATATATCACCCCAAAAAACCTGATAAGCTTAGAAGTGTGTTTGATTGTGCAGCCATTTATGAAGGTGTCTCACTGAACGGTTTGCTTCTTCCTGGACCTAACCTAACCAATAACCTGATAGGCGTTCTTTTAAGATTCCGACAAGATAAGATAGCGATTTTAGGAGACATAGAGGCTATGTTCTACCAAATAAGAGTACCATCAAATGATACAGACTGTCTTAGGTTTTTGTGGTGGCCAAATAGCAATTATTCATTAGAGCCTGAAACTTATCGCATGAAAGTCCACATTTTTGGAGCAACATCCTCACCAAGCTGCTCAAATGCTGCTCTTCGATTAACCGCAATCTCAAATGCAGAAAATTATGAACCTGAAACTGTCGAAACCATACTCCGTAACTTTTATGTTGACGATTGTTTACGATCTGAAAAGAGTGAAGAAATAGCAATTAAACGGATTACTGAATTGAAAGCACTCTGTAAAAAAGGCGGTTTTAATATAACAAAGTGGAGTAGTAACAACAGAAATGTAATCGAATCTGTTCCAGTAGAAGAGCGCTCAAAGGATATTAAAGGAATTGACATAGAAAAGGAAGATTTGCCTGTTGGACGAGCATTGGGAGTTACATGGTACCCCCAAACAGATAGTTTTGGTTTTAAAATAAATATACCAGAAAGTAAAGCTACCCGCCGTGGAATTTTGTCCATCACAAGCTCCATATATGATCCATTGGGTTTTGCATCGCCATACATACTTCCTGCAAAGATATTGCTGCAGGATTTGTGTAAGCAGAATCTTGCATGGGATACAGAAATTTCTGGAAAAGAAATCAATACTTGGAAGAAATGGCTTACTAATCTTCCTTTATTGGAAGCTTTACAGTTTGAAAGATGTTTAACTCCAACAGAATTTGGTACTATTTCAACTTGCCAACTCCATATATTCTCAGATGCTAGTAATGTGGGTTATGGCGTAGTGGCATATCTTCGACTTACAGACGAAAATAACAGAATTCATGTTGTAATGATAATAGGAAAGTCTAGGGTCGTACCCCTGAAGAAAATAACTATACCCAGATTAGAGCTCACAGCAGCAACAGTTTCTGTAAGACTTGCTAAAATGATTTTAGAAGAATTGAATGTTGATATTGACCAAATATACTTCTGGACAGACAGTCAAACAGTTTTAGGCTACATTAGTAACCAAAATGCTCGTTTCCTGACCTTTGTAGCAAATAGGTTAGCAGTGATAAAGGAGTTCTCTGATGTAAACCAGTGGTATTATTGTCCCACAAAGGATAACCCAGCTGATATTGCTTCTAGAGGTATTTCAGCCAACGATTCCACTAGAACTCAACTTTGGAAAGATGGTCCGCAGTTTTTGTGGGAAAACAAAGATCATTGGCCACCATTGAAGCCAATCATTTCACTTGAAAATGACCCTGAAATCAAGCATGTTGTTAATTCAGTAACAACAGTAAGTGAAGAAAAACATTTTGTGGAAGTATTGGTAGAAAGAATCAGTAGTTGGAGAAAAATAAAGAAGATAACTGCTTATGTACTTCTGTTTACTGGAAACTTAAAATCCAGATTGAAAGAAGGAAGAAAAGAAAAGGCCAATAATAGATTTCAGAAGGAAAGAGAAGAAAAGAAAACTTTAACTATTGAAGATAGGACAGAAGATGAATTAGGAAGAAATGTGGATGTTGAAGGTGTTTCTGAAGCAGAAAGAAAAGTCATATATTACTTTCAGCAAAAGCATTTTTCAAAGGAAATCAAGTCTCTATCTGATAATACGGGTTTGTTGAAGTCCAGCCCACTGTATAAACTTGATCCATATTTAGAAGATGGGTTAATTCGAATTGGTGGACGCCTGGAAAGAGCCGCTATGAATTACGATGAGAAACACCCATTGGTAATTCCTAAAGGTTGTCCTTTATCAAGTTTAATTATAGAAGATAGTCATAAGGCAGTTGGGCACCTAGGAAAGAAATCCACAATTGCCCATATCAGACAGAAGTATTGGATAATCGGTGTAAATGTAACAGCAAAGGGAATGATTTCTAAATGTGTTCTGTGTAGAAAGTACTGTGCAAAACCTCTTACCCAGAAAATGTCTGACCTACCGTTTGACAGATTACAGATTGGAGATCCAGTTTTTAGTCGGGTAGGAATGGATTACTTTGGCCCCTTTGAGATTAAGAGAGGAAGATCGATAGTTAAGCGATATGGGGTCATCTTTACCTGTCTGGTTACCCGTGCCATTCATCTGGAAGTGGCCCATTCTTTAGACACTAATTCCTGCATAAATGCAATTCGCAGATTCCAGTCAAGAAGAGGTCCATCAAAGCAAATAGTGTCAGACAATGGTACAAATCTAGTTGGAGCACACAAGGAATTGAAGACAGAGATAGAAAAGTGGAATGTTGAACAGATACAGCAGTCCTTTATTCAAGATAAAATTCAGTGGAGTTTCAATCCTCCTACGGGTTCCCACTTCGGAGGAATTTGGGAGAGGATGATAAGAACTGTTAGGAAAGTATTGTATTCACTTCTTAAGGAACAACCTCTGAAATGTGACGATGAAGGTTTGGTCACATTGTTTTGTGAAGTTGAAAACATCGTGAATGGAAGACCACTAACTGAATTATCAAACGACCCAAATGATTTAAACATGGAGGTTTTAACGCCAAATCATTTGTTGCTGTTGCGTCAGGGTCCGTGTCTACCACCAGGAAGGTTTGACAGGAAAGACAACTACGTCCAGAAAAGATGGCGACAAATTCAATACCTTGCAGATGTGTTTTGGAAGAGGTTCGTCAAAGAATACTTACCTTTACTTCAAGAAAGGCAGAAATGGATTAAAACGCAAAGGAACCTAGCTGAAAATGATATTGTGCTCTTGGTGGATTCTACCCCACGTAATTCTTGGTCACTTGGTCGCATACAGAGTACTATTAAAGACAAGAAAGGACTTGTAAGAATAGTCAATGTGAAAACTAAGCATTCTTTACTTCAGAGACCGGTTGATAAACTTTGTTTGATATTAGAGGCTAATGGTGAACCAACATCTGACGATCATAAAATTTAACTGTTGTCAAATCTGTGAAAGTGTTTAATTTGATAATGTTTTGAAGCTGGACATTTAAGTAAAAGAACTTAACACTTTAGTTTGTGAAACGTTAATTGTATCAATCCTTATGTATTGATATATCCGCATTTAATATTGTGTTGGATATGTAAAAACTGTTTAAGATTTAGACTGAACTGGAACGATTTAATATTTTTAGTTTATTTCAATTTTGCCCTTTTTAAGGTTAATGTTAAATAATATTAAAGGGTTAATATTAGGGAGCCGGTGTGTAAGGGTCAAAATACTTTAATTTGTATTTAGTAATATTTACATGACAGCGTCCCTTTAAGTGAGCAGAATTGCGGTTATTGGTCACGTGATCATTTTTCCCGGAAATGAAAGAAAGCGTGGCGCACTGTGTAACTATAATTTTCTGATGGTTTTTGTAATGTCAAATTGGGGGAGAAAGAAGGGATACATGGACCTATAATTATGGTATGTAAAGGTACAAATATATAAGTAATGTAACGCGTATCGTAAGTTTGTAGTCATTGCATAAAACTTTAATTATTGTCTTGAAAAAGAATGAAGTCGGCAGCGGCCAGGCTCAACAATCGTAGTCTCGATTATCTTACATAGCATGTCGTAAAGCCTTCCTTGTCAAAATTTTCCATTTGTAGTCTCGATTGTCACACAGGCAAATGTTATAGTATTATCGCATAATTCTTTTTTATTCGTACATATACATGTATTTCTTTGCCGACTAGTTTATTTTAATACATATTTATTATTGTTGGTATTGTCTTTTCAGGCAATCAGTTCAGATTTAGTTGAATTTCATCAATAAAGTATAGAAAGAAAAGAAAGTTTTACTTGTTGGGTGAAAGGTCTGAATTGCATGAGCTAAATAGGCAAGCAAGTTTCCTGTAGAAAGAAGGAAAGCCCCTGTAGATCAGCCCTGACAAAGCTGTAACCTACAAATACCAATAAAAAAGACAAATCAGTGCCTGACAAAATGACAGGCTGAAGCTGTGTGCACGACAAAGTAGCGTGTACCAAGCTCAAGGGCAGTTAACTCTGTTTGGCTTAATATTTGGTCCAAAAACACGTCATGAATTTAAGCGGAAAAGTAGGTATCGAATTACGTTCGACCATACCTTTATTTTTATTGGCGGATGGTGAAACTTGGCGGGAGATGTTCGGGTGAATGTTGGGCCTGTAGAACATAACAATTTGACGCGTATCAGGAGAGTGTAACAATTTTTTCTAGAATTTTAAAAAATTCAAATATTTTCCATTTCTTTACGGAGGAATGTTCGAACATAATCTTATGATTTTATGACACCTCAGAGAATATTCTATTCATAAAAAATTATAAACCGAATTGTCATGGACGTAATCATGCGTTAAATTGGGAATTAAGTAAAAAATACAGCAAATAACGGTACATGACGATAAACCGGAAGTTAAATATCCATCATGGATGCCTTGGCGAGCGCTGTCGCTATTTCAACTATTTGTTTTCATTCCGTAAAAATGTACTTATTCGGTCTTTTTTTTTTCTTTTTTTTTTACATAGATCGGTTACAACATGCCTTAGAAAATAAAACCACCCATGTTTATAATATAAGAATGATATGATTCTATCTGTAGAAAATGGACCGAAACCGACCCGAAGAAACGGTATTATTATTGTTATTGACAGACATAAAAGAAAACAGTATTCAACGCACGTTTTTTAAAAGCAGAATTATATAGATTGAATCAACAAAGAATAATTCACCTAGAAACTAAAGTGAAATGTTAGGCCAATTTATTGTCACTGACATAGGACATAATGTCATGCGATATTGCGAGTAGGCTGTCTATTTTAAATTGTAAAAATAATATTTTTGTCAGTATAGTAGTAATAATCAGATTGTGGGTATGAAAGCTAATCCCTTGTACTGGTTTTTCCATTTTTATTTTATTTATTTTTTCCATAAAAGCTGTTTATCTGTCATGTCAAAATTAAATTGTTATCCCAACTAGGAGATAAACAAAAGGAAACAGCTATCAAAAACAATTATAGTTTGAAACCTTCCAAATATTATTACCGGTTTATAATACCAGATATTGTTATTTTTTTTATATAATTATATAAATCACCAATATCTATCTATTTATTTATTTATTAATAATCAAATCAAATTAAATTGAATATTACTAGGATGAAATCTTAAAAAGCCTTGTTGTAAATCTTAAAAAGCCTTGTTGTAAATCTTAAAAAGCCTTGTTGTACTGGTAAACAAATCAGTTGCATTAGAAATAAATTTTACATTCTTATGATTCCATGTTTCATAAATGTACATTTTTGTTCTTTCTTTTTTTTCAGTTAACTTTAAATAAATCATATTAAAAGTATTACGTGTTTAGATTCGGTTTCCAAGGGGTAGGATCAACTGCCCACGGCCCACCTCACTGGTTTTCTCTACCGCATCCTCACTGCTAAAGACCCCTTACTGGCGAGCAAATTATTGAATTAAAACAGTGGTGTATGTTAGTCTAAAAATGACATAGTCTGTGTCAAGTGGAGTTAAAACCTCTCTTCACATCCTTCTTCTATTTCTCCATACATATACCCTTTCCCCTGCTTGAAATGCATATTTTAGCATTTGTGTGATAGAAACAAATGTTTAAAAAGAAGAAATATCAAATAATCGTCAAATTTAAGCCTAACCCTGTTCATTGATAACCACTTTTTCTGCAAAAAGGGGGTCTTATTTGTTATCTGAATGATTGTGAATTTAATACGGAGTAACCAAACTGTTTTTCTACCAAGTTTCGTGTTAATTCATTTGAAAAATACATTTTTTACATTGCACTGCAGTCAAATTACCACCTTTTGGACCAGATTTCGATTTCGGACCGAAAAAATAAAATTTAAAAAAATTGAATATTATAAAAAGTATAAGTCCGATTCTAAAAATTTAAACGATTTTGAAATTCTAATGTTTGAGCAGTTGTTTCTGCCAAGTTTCAAAGCAATTGTGGTTGGTGCATGCTAGACAAAGGCTGAATCTGTGTCTGACATTGTCTGTGACAGGTGCCTTTTTTCCAGGCTTGGTAATATGAAAGCTTAAATGTTTTGTCACTTCAGTTTTCAAGAAAAATACTTGAACATAGGAGATTGTTTCTAAAGGCAACCATTTTTCCTTTTTTGCGTAGATAACCTAATTAAAACTTAATCTAATCGACTCACAAAACGCCTTTTTCAGACTTAGACTTAGGGTTTTTTTTATGTTTTTTGTTGGGCCAAAGAAAGAATGCACGAAAACATCATAGCAGGACAAACAATCCCAGCATATTCCCTGTTATCTAATGTCTTTCTACAATAATTTATTATAGACAACGGTTTTTAATATTTACCTGGGAAAAGGATGAGGAAAGTTACATTCGTCGGATAAATTATTGTTCGCACGGCAGATTAAATGGAAGAACAACTTTTAGCCAATGGAATTGCTCTGTATCAAATATCCAATTTAATAGCCAATCAGAAAAGATTTTACGTTATGCTTTACATAATTGAATAAAAATAGGTTGTCAAGCAACGAAACATACGCCCACACAGCAGCCAAATCGTCCGGGCAGTCAACAAGAGTTGTCGCATATTAAGGAATTATCAGAAAATCATTAGAATTTGTTTGGTTTTTATAATCAAACGCTTTTTTTAAATCAGATAATAATTGTGACCTCTCTCTTCATTACCATGTAACGGTGATATAGTCAAAGTTTTTTTTTTTAAATCGGATAATAATTTTGACCTCCAGAGGGACCAAAAGCGAACAAAAGCGATTTTTCGGACAATCCGGTGACATAATTCAGGAAGTTATGATCCAATGGGCGCAAATATCGAAAGGAACCAAGATCTTTGGGTTATAAACATACATGTCAAGTTTCATCAAAATCGTTTCAAAATTGTGACCTCTATAAGGTCCACAACCTTTATATAACATATTTTCACAATATTCGCGTACAAACGGCGGCCATTTTGTCCGTCAATTTTGGTCCGATTTTCACAAAATTCATACTCAACCTTCACAACCATGGAACGGTGATATAATCAAACGGTTTTTTAAATCGGATAACAATTTTGACCTCCAGAGGGACCACAAGCTAAAAAGGGCGTTTTTCGGACAATCAGGGGCCATAATTCAGGAAGTTACGATCCGATTGGCGCAAATATCGAAAGGAACCAAGATCTTTGGGTTATAAACATGCATTTCAAGTTTCATCCAAATCGGTTCAAAATTGTGACCTCTACACTGTTCACAAGCTAAAAAACGTGATTTTTTCGTACAATCAGGAACCATAACCAAGAAGTTACAGTCCGATACATGCCAAAATCGAAAGGAACCGAGATCTTAGGGTGATAAACCTATGTTTTAAGTTTCATTGAAATCGGATAAAAATTGTGACCTGTAGACTGTTCACAAACAATTGTAGACGGACGGACGGACGGACGAACAGGGGCGACGACAATATACGTCCACATGTGGGCGTATAAAAACATAGTTGTCTCCCTTTGACTATGTCACCAATGAATCCTGTGAATTAAATGACAATATCAATGAATGTAAAGGGACATAATACATTTAAATGAAATTGAAAAAAAATACAATCTTTTCAATTTTTAATTTTAAGTCAAATTTGAGTCTATAAACTTTTGTAATTCTTATACATGTACACTCCCCTCCAAAATCTGTTCAGTGTTATTAAAAGTTGCATAATTGCAGATAACATTCACAGGATTCTACCATAACAATGTTCATTATCTAAATATTCTAATCGTAAAATGTCTCATTTGACAATAAAACACGAATGTTCTATGTTGGCCATCTTTCTGCAAATTTAGCGTCTCTTTTCTTAGAAAAAATCCAAATTAAGTTCACATATTTCACATCCTTCTAATAATGTTAACTGCAACTGGTCACCTCACAAATTGATCCCTCTAAAATCTTGTTAGGCATGTTTTAAGTCAATTCTGGATCACCAAGAGATAAAACAAAATGCGATATAATAACTTACAACGTACAACAGGTTTATCATTAACAAATCTATTAACACAGGCAACAGCAGTATTTTAGGTAGTAGACTAGTAAAGTGTCGCCTATTCGACATTTTGGCTGGGATATTTGGCGGGAATCTTATCACCCTAAAAATCTGAAATTTGCTAGTCAACGTCTTGGCGATTACACAAATCCTCGCTAGGAATTGTCCTTCATTTAAATTTGATTGATCAAGTTTTTCCATAGAGAATATATGTGTTTTAAAGCTAGCCGCTTCCATACGGGAAATTAATAATATATATATGATAAATAAATAATAGTCCTATAAGTCCCCTTGAAGCAGCTTGACATCACTAACCCAACTCCGCTTGAAGCAGTTAGTATTAATATGGAAATGGTTCAACTACTGATGTCTTCCGTCTTACTCTATGCACAGTAGTGACTTTTCCCACAGAGTTCCTTTGCGCAAGTCTTTTATTCAAATGACTACAAAAAGTTTTCTGGCCTATAGCTCCCTTAATTTACACATACACTAACCCAAAACGGTACTGCACATAGCTTACCATATAATAAATCAATTCCCATTGAAATAAAGGTGAAGCATTACAGCATAATTATATGATTTGATAAAACCCAACTGCTACGCGAAATTTCAACTGGCCGGTGTCATGGTGTAAGTCATTAGGCCTACAACATAAACATCGCTATGCAAATGTAGAACGCAATGCCATAAAGAAAAATTGTTCGGTAACTATTTTAGTGGTCCCGTCTTCACTATTTGTGATAGAATTACTTATTCCATATCAAACTGTAATATGTGTTGACAATTTCGCGTTTGAAACTATTTGAACTTGCGTAAGGATTCTTAGAATGTATCAATTGTAACTTTAAACACACAGTTTAAGGTTACAAGTATAGTAACTAATATTAATATAACTTCAGTTGAATAGCTGAAACTGGAGCCGGGATAACCCTATAATTACAGAGCTGTACAAATACTCTGCAACCTCGCTGATATCGTTGTCATTGGTTTCTGTAAACTCCAACTCTCCAGCGAATACGAAACACGAATTGTAGACGTATACTGTACTTGTACGTTCAGATTGAAAATAAATGCAATGTTCTGGACACCGTCCAGTCTTCTGGCGTGCATAGGCGTACGGGCTCGATGACGGTTAGGGGGGGGGGAGAACCCGAAATGCCCGAAAAAAATTTGGGTTTACAGATTGCTATGTTGGTCTTCCTTGTGCCCCCCCCCCCCAAGCCCAAAGAAAATTTTGGAATAATTGACGGCTGCAAACACGTCGTTTCCTTGCTATTTCAGACCGTGAACAAAGTAACTTCAAAGTTATTAAGGTGGCTGACTCGAATCTCAATCAATCGTTTACAGTCCATGAAGACAGAATCGTTGGGAGAAAATTTTGAAAATTTAACTGCCGCAAACGTGTTTTCCTGCTATTCCAGCCGTCTGTCCGTCACACTTTTTGGGACACAATAACTCTCTTCCTAATTGAGCTAGAATGTTCAAACTTGGTGTATGTGTTTATTAGGTCAATGCCTTGATGGAGTTCGAAGATGAGCATTTTCCGCCTAGGGTAAGCTGGGATAAGCAATTTGATTGGTTGATGCTTTGGGACACGATAACTTTAGTTCTAATTAAGTGAGAGTGATGAAACTTGGTGTATAGTTTCATTACAGTAATACCTTGACTAAGATCGATAATGAGCATTTTCTGCTCAGGGTAAGCAGAGCGATAAGCAATTTGATTTGCCGAGACTTTGGAACACAATAACTCTCCTTCGAATTGAGTTGAAATGTTCAAAATTGGTGTGTATGCTTATTAGGTCAATGCCTTGATGGAGTTCGAAGATGAGCATTTTCTTCTTAGGGTAGGCAGAGATAAGCAATTTCATCTTAGGTTCATCTTGATTGGTGATTTTTATGCCAATACAATGACTGCATTCTCATTCAGTAATGGATTCGACAGTTAACAGTGTATCGAAACGATTGACTCGGACACGAGGACCCTTTCCCTTGGCCAGAGGAGCCCTTTTGTCAAGCGTGGGGGGGCCTTTGGTCTGCCTTTAGGGTCCCCCTAACTAGGGTACATTTTCATTTTTCTCGTCGGTTTTAGCATTTTTCTTTATAAAACACTTTTGGATGACACTTCGTGTACAGTTTGATTGCTCGATACTTGAAAAAAAATAAATGTGCGATTAATTAATATGTGTCATCTATTTATTTTAGGATTTCGGCGGGGGACATCAGCCTCACTGTTGGCTTGTTTGTTTTCACTTTAACCGTCTGCCCGAAAAATCAGCTTGCCCGAAAGTTAGGGGGGCAGCTGCCCCCCCCCTCGCCACCCTGGCTCGTACGCCTATGCTGGCGTGTTAAAAATAGAATCCAAGATTACTAATAAACAGAGTATGTCCCCTGGTACCTAAAACAAAATCACGAAAAAAAAAACGTTACCTGTTCCTTCGACTTAATTCCCTTGGACTCACATTGTCATTTCTGCTCATATTTACTGAAGTCTTCCGATATATAGGCAGCCAGAATAAAAGACAATGATGTAACTGTATTTTTTGAATTTACAGCGAAAGTAAAAAAAAAGATTTTTATATTTCGGTCCAGTTAAAAGATAACATTTCGAGGCTTTAAATCAGTTAAGTGCAATAGAACTTTTTCAAAAATAAATGCAAGCATTGTCAGTGACACTAAAAATAATGATGTAAAGGTATTTTTGAATTTACAGCGAAAAAAATAAGATTTTTATAATTTAGGTCCAGTTAAAAGATAACCATTCGATTAAGTGCAGCAGACCCTTTTCAAAAATAAATGCAAGCATTGTCACAGACAAAAAAGGAAAAGAAATCGTCCCTTCAAAGTAGCTAATTTATAAGTCTCTAACTCAATATCATCCAAAGACATTGAAAACACGAATTATTTGTCAATTTAAATCAACATTGATGGTGCGATCTTACCGGGAAAAGATGGGCATCTGGTATCCAATTTCTAAGACAAAATAAGCATTTTACAATCGGTGCACGAATCGTGTACCATAACGCGTTTCAGCGCCATTTGTAACAAGGGACTCGAAAAACGAGGCTTGACATGATCCACGAGTCATGTAAATCGGTGACGCCATTTTCTAATCTGGAGAGTATACACAATAAATACTATCGGTGTAGACATGAATAACTGGACGCTAGAGATTGACACTCGTCTTGAGTATTTCACCAAACATAATTGATTTGAAATTAGAGTAAAAACGGAATCGACTGAGTGTAAATCAGTTTATATACACTCTGCAAAGGCGTTTTATAGCTGAGGCGCTGGAGGCGCCAGCCTCCTCGCGAAAAAAAATCAAAGAAGTTGAACAAATAAAACGGGAGAAAAATGCTAAAACTGGTGAGAAAAACGAAAATGTACCCTAGTTAGGGAGGGCTGTAAAGACAGACAAAAGGGCCCCTCGTCTGACAAAAGGGCCCCTCTGGCCAAGGGAAGGGGCCACCGAGTCCGAGTCAATCGTTTTCTTTACACTGTTACTACTGAATGAGAATGCAGTCAGTGCACTGGTATGAAAATCATCAATCTTTACACACACACCCTCCAAGGACTCCCGCGAAAGAGGGCCCTCAAAATAGTATAGCCTCCGCCATGATAAACCTTAAAACGCCCCATGTACATTCATATTACATTGTTATATGCATTGCGACCCATTTTTGTCAATTTCTAGGAACCAAATATAACCGATTTAGCTCCTTTAAGTTTAGAACTATGAATTATCTATTTCGACAATCCTGCTGTTTAGAACTTTGGTCTATAAACCGCCTATCAAATCAAACTACGGTCCACATTATTAGATTTTATCTAGAGAGCCGTGATCTGAAGTAAACATTCCACACGGTACGACATTTTTTATTTACTATATAAAACGGTGGTACGTGATATATTCTAATTGTAATTCTTTTCGCAAGTGAAACATCGAAATGAAGTTTTTGCTTGTGGTAGCGGTCATAGTGGGTAAGTAAACTCGATCCGTAAAATTTGGCTCATTGAGAGAGCGAACTGTGGTTTAACTACACTCTACACAAACTAGGCCATTTCTATGGCTGAATTTTATAAAAAAAAAGTCGCTTACGCGTAGGGGTCTTTAGCATTGGGAGGAAAACGCAGGACCAAGAGAAAACCCACAAGGATAGGCAGGCGACCCTAGTCCTTGTCACGGACAAACAGAAAATCGAGACCACTCCACTTGAGTCTGATTCAACGAGCACGCTTTAATTCCCCCCCCCCCTCTGTGGCTCATTGAGGAAGGTACTAACGAGAACATCTAGGGTCCAGTCTAAAAATTTGTCGACAAAGTTCCCCAGGAGTTCCCTGTTTGGTTTAACCTTGTCAGTGGTGCAGGGCGTTCGACTAGTCTACAGTCTGAGATATAAATTAGGTTAGGGCACGTGGTTGTTGATGAGATTGTGGGCTAGGCTAGAGGTTAGGTCTAGGTCCAGGGTTTGCGCTAGCCCTGTTAACATCACCTGATCTTTGACCAAATCTGGGTTGACCTTTAGCGTTTATTCAGTCACACAGGAAGGAGGGTCTGACAAGGACAGCTGTCTAGAAGTTCGGATGGGACGAAAAACTATAAAAAAAATCCATAAGCACGTAAACGATTCCTTGGCAATTGGAATTTGATATAAGAGTAGGCCGTAGTGCCGCTGTCCGAGCAAAATGTCCTCCATAGCACACTGTATGTCGTATGCCTGCCTTCATTAGTCCAGTTGGGAGCAGAAGAGTAGGACGCTAAACCTTATTTAGTTTCATTTCATTTTAAAGTTGTTGTATTTTTTTGTTGTGTACAACGATTTTAGTTACTTTTACTTTATGTAATAATTTAAAGTCTATTTATAGTTCAATAGTTGGTTTTACTATTTTGACTAATTCTATTGTAAATTAATAAAGTTTGGAAGTTAATGTTTTAACGTAGATCGCTTTATCAAAAATAAATTATTATTAATTATCATTTTCGTCTTCTGGCCATGTATTGATTGGGACGGAAGTATTAATACCAGCAAGATACACTCACGTTTAGCAAGAGATAGACGGAGAACAAGCGAAATAAAAACACGATTTTTTGTACAGTCAGTTCGGTTATAACATATATTTTAAATTTCTTCAAGATTGGATAAAAACTATGACTTTTATAGGTCCACAACCTTAATATTACATACTTTTACACCATTTTGTCAAGCAGTTTCGGTCCGATTTTCACAAGATTTGAACTCAACCATATTTCGTACAATCAAAGGCCATAATTCAGGAAGTTACGAACCGATATGCGCGATTATCGACAGGAACCAAGATCTTTGGATTTTAAACATGTGTTTGAAGTTTCAGTTAAATCCGATCAAACTGTTACCTCTAGGGGATCCACACAACCTTGATATACCATATTTTTTACACTATTTGCGTACAAGGGCGGCCAGTTTGTCCGTCAGTTTTGCTCCGTTTTTTTTACCGAAATTGGAACCCAACCGACATTACAGGATATCGATGATATATTCAAATATTGTTTTTTCTTTTAAAAATCATATAGCAATTGTGACCTACATGTAGCTAAAAACGCTAGTTTTCGTACAATCAGGGGCCATCATTAACGAATATCGAAAGGAACCAAGATCTTTGGTTTAGAATAATGATAGATTTTATTCATATTCTTGGGTACAGTTGAATCATAAATACCTATACATAAACTACAAAAGATATAATACAATCTTATACAATCGAAATAATGTTAAGATTTTGTTCAATCAGTACACAGGTGGTAAATTATTTCACGTATGTTCACGGTTTATATCTTTGTTGTTTAGTTCTAATAAATATATCATATTATCTTTCTCAGTTGTTGACTTTTGAAGATTCACAACATCATTGTCAATATTAGAACATTTAATGTGTTTTTGCACTTTAAAAAGTTAAACCTAGAAATACTGTATTTAAAACATATAATTTATATTATCATGGTCATGGTCCATGATATTATTAATTAGAAGTACTTCCATAAAACGCATGTTAACAGTTAAACCTCATAATACTGTATTTAAAACAAATATAATTTATATTATTACAAATATCGTATGCAAAGGTTCCTATTGTTAACTGATGTTTTAAAGAATTGCACAAATCTTGAAAGCAAAGATGATTTTCAACAGAACGACTTTGACATGAAATAGGTAGTTTATTATCAGTACGATAAGGCAGATTATTTACGCCAGGTACAGTAGAAGTTATCAATAGACTTGTGGTCTAAGTCCCACAATATACTACCATACAAAAGCATATAATAAGTTTTTAAAAAAATAACATTTCGTGTCTGATAATGCAAATTTATATTGATTAATAGTAACATTAAATTTAGCAATACAACTATCTATTCCCTTCTGGATTGTATGTTTTTTACTTTCACAAAGTAGAGAATTGACAAGATGCGTTTCAGAATGTACATTAATATACATTTACTGTTAAAATAAATAAATTTATATTTGCTATCGTTCTGATTATCATAACTTAAAAAGAGCAGTTTTCATTTGTCTGGATTCAATCTAACATCATGTTCCTTTGGGAATCTGACACGTATATCTAGTAGTGACACTAGAGATTGTCTTGACATGTCCAATATGGCAACCCAGTTTACTGTCACGCAATTGTCTTAATAGAGAGAGAGAGAAATCGGGTTTAACGTCCACTCGACACAATTTTCTTAATAACTTGGCTATAGCTCAATATACTGTGAAAAATAGTGGGGAGAGAACCCCACCTTGTTTAACTGTATGTTACACATTAAATTATGACTATGATGTGCAATTCGACTTTTTGCGAGATATAATTCTTAAGTAAGAATTGGGCCAGTAAGTTTGGGGAGGTTGGGGCATAATACATGTACGTTAACATGAAAATAAGGGCGCATAAAAACTCACTATTTGGCGGTGGATTATAACAGTACCATTAAGAGGATTGGGATTTATTTCATACAAATGTTTTGCTGTGTCGTTTCAGTTACTGGTGTAGGAGCCCAGATCTGTAATCAGGACCATGAATGTAAACACCTTACCAACTGTGCCATGCATGAAGTACCTTTCTGTAACATGGAAGGTAAATGTCGTTGCAGAGGTACGTACATGTACATTATTTACTTAAAGGTCCTAAATCGCTAATATTTAGGACTTAGAAATTGCCCAAAATTTTAAACCAGTTATGTTCGGCGAAATACGCGAGGAATCGCAATCGAATTGCAATCCCTAGTGACTGGTTATTCCAGTTAACAACACCGGTAGTATTTATTACGTAAGCATATGGGGTCACCATTTGACATGATTCTAGTTCTAGTCTTGTTACAAATGACACGGACACTCATTCCCAAGGGCGACATGTTTAAGTTATCTTAAATATGGGACATCAGTGTTGTGTTAAACTGACAGATAATTCGTGTTTTCAGTGTCGAAGACAGTGGATGATTTTGAGTTAAAGATTTAGCTCCTTTAAAGGTCCTACAATAAAAACCTCATTTTGTCAATGGTGCAGGGCATGACGTATAGTCTCGTGTACACATTTGCGTGTCTGTACACGATCCTTGGCAGAAGTAATTAGAACAGTAGAGCGTTAAAACCCATTTCATTCCATTTCTATGAAAACTTAAACTCTTACTCAATCAAACGTAAATTAAGTTTTTAACTACTTAGATTTAAGGATTTAGTATCCTGACAGTCGAGAGAAGTTTCGACGGTGATAGATTTATCGGTATGATTCACCTGGACTCCAGGGCCGATTTCCAGCATTGATTTCAGGTGGTAAAGTATAACCGAAATCGAAATATCCATCAACGCATTTGTACCATCCGAAATACTTAGGTAAATACTAAGCAATAGCACAATAACACCAGTCCAAACTGCCGTAGTATCCGAGGCAGAAGATAATTCTATCACTATCGAAACTACTCTATTATGTTGTAAGCCGATGGTTGGATGGTCGATGCAGTCGGTGTTCAACGCCCGAAGCTTCGTTCATTTACTGTAATCAAAAATTATATTTCCACGTTAGAACCTTAATACCATGTATTATATTTTCCAGATGGTCACACTGTAGGGCGACGGGAACCAGGCAACTGTACCGATGATGATATTTCCGTTTGTCAGTGTCTCCATGGAGGAACACCATTCTGTAAGGACGATCATTGCCACTGCAGTCATCATTCCGTTGGCAACTGTACTGACGATGACCTCACTGAATGTTCATGTGATCATGGTGCATCTGCGTCCTGCAAGCACGGCAAATGCCACTGCGACCATCATCATGTAGGTAAGCGGCAGCCAGGAACTTGCACCGATGACGATTTTTCAAACTGTCAGTGCGAACATGGAGGAACCCCATCATGTAAACATGATCACTGCCACTGCGACCATCACGCCGTAGGAAGACGGGAACCAGGCAACTGTACAGATGATGATATTTCCGTTTGTCAGTGTCTCCACGGAGGAACACCATTCTGCAAGAACGATCATTGCCACTGCAGTCATCATTCCGTTGGCAACTGTACTGACGATGACCTCACTGAATGCTCATGTGATCATGGTGCATCTGCATCCTGCAAGCACGACAAATGCCATTGCGACCATCATCATGTAGGTAAACGGCAACCAGGAACTTGCACCGATGACGATTTTTCAAACTGTCAGTGCGAACATGGAGGAACCCCATCATGTAAACACGACCACTGCCACTGCGACCATCACGCCGTAGGAAGACGGGAACCAGGTAACTGTACCGATGATGATATTTCCGTTTGTCAGTGTCTCCACGGAGGAACACCATTCTGTAAAAACGATCATTGCCACTGCAGTCATCATTCCGTTGGCAACTGTACTGACGATGACCTCACTGAATGTTCATGTGATCATGGTGCATCTGCGTCCTGCAAGCACGGCAAATGCCACTGCGACCATCATCATGTAGGTAAGCGAGAACCAGGAACATGCACTGATGACGATTTTTCAAACTGTCAGTGTGAACATGGAGGAACCCCATCATGTAAACACGATCATTGCCACTGTAATCATCACGCCGTAGGAAGACGGGAACCAGGCAGTTGTACTGATGATGATATTTCTGTTTGTCAGTGTCTCCATGGAGGATCACCATTCTGCAAAAACAACCATTGCCACTGCAGTCACCATTCTGTTGGCAACTGTACTGACGATGATCTCACTGAATGTTCATGTGATCACGGTGCGTCGCCGTCTTGTAAGCACGGTCATTGTCACTGCGACCATCATCATGTAGGCAAGCGGGAACCAGGAACCTGCACTGATGACGATTTTTCAAACTGTCAGTGTGAACATGGAGGAACCCCATCATGTAAACATGATCATTGCCACTGTAACCATCACGCCGTTGGAAGACGGGAACCAGGAACCTGCACTGATGACGATTTTTCAAACTGCCAGTGTGAACATGGAGGAACCCCATCATGTAAACATGATCACTGCCACTGTAATCATCACGCCGTAGGAAGACGGGAACCAGGAACCTGCACTGATGATGATTTTTCAAACTGCCAATGTGAACACGGAGGAACTCCATCATGTAAACATGATCACTGCCACTGTAATCATCACGCCGTAGGAAGACGGGAACCAGGAACCTGCACTGATGATGATTTTTCAAACTGCCAATGTGAACACGGAGGAACTCCATCATGTAAACATGATCACTGCCACTGTAATCATCACGCCGTAGGAAGACGGGAACCAGGAACCTGCACTGATGATGATTTTTCAAACTGCCAATGTGAACACGGAGGAACTCCATCATGTAAACATGATCACTGCCACTGTAATCATCACGCCGTAGGAAAACGGGAACCAGGAACCTGCACTGATGACGATTTTTCAAACTGCCAATGTGAACACGGAGGAACCCCATCATGTAAACATGATCACTGCCACTGTAATCATCACGCCGTAGGAAGACGGGAACCAGGAACCTGCACTGATGACGATTTTTCAAACTGCCAGTGTGAACATGGAGGAACCCCAACATGTAAACATGATCACTGCCACTGTAATCATCATTAAGTCTTTAAGAAAATAATAACGTTTTCGATGTGCTATATAATACTTTATTAACCATGGCTTCCTTAGCTATTTGTGGTAAGCATTGGATATCAGTAAACTTATTTCCGGTCACAAATAGTATTCTAGGATTCCATTTCCCACGTGACAGTATTACTGACATGACCAAATTGCTTTAAGAAAATAATATCTACTTTATTAGCCATGGCTTCCTTTGCTCTTTGTTGGAAGCATTCGATATCAGTACATTTATTTCTGGTCACATGACGCTAACCCGTATTATAGGATTTCATTTCCCTCGTTGCAGTATTACTGATATAGCCTAACTGGAAATCCAATTACTTGTTTTAAACTCTGTATTGTTGTGTTATTGTTGAAGAAATGTATTTATTTAACTATTCTCTGTGTCCCAGTCTGTTACGGTGCCCGGGTTGGCAATTAGCCTTTCACTTTTTAGTTACAAAATAAAACCCACGCTAATCATGATATTGCTGCAGGTAAAGGATGGGGTCCATATACGATAAAACTTCTTTTGCACAGAGAAGCTATGCTCAAAGCTCAATACAATTTATATCTCGATCTCTAGGATACGGAGGCATACTGCCATTAATTTCACCATTGACCATTGTCTCTTTGGCCGGTTCGAACTTTACTCGAAAGTACAAGATACAATTACCGGATATAATTCAAGCACAAAATCTATTTACCGTGTAATGCCTTTAATTCATACACAGTTGAATGATAAGGTCCATTGTTGAATACACATGATATTTGGTAAGGGAGTTGGGCGGTTTTCATCCTCGTCTATTTTAAGGGTCTAAAGAATAGCGCCATTCGCCCTTTCATATAGTTTTATAGTTAATAGGTATGCGATTATTAACGTAATATAATCACTCCTTACCTTCCACCCCATTCCGCTGTCCGTTCCATAATATGATAATCAACTATACAGAGCGCCATAGAAAACGCATCACTTAGTTTTTCGTATAACAAAATGATCCTGTAAACGTATCTTATTTATTTTACTTTTTATTTTCAATCGCATTACAAAATGACATGAAATGGGGATTAACGTTCTACTGTTCTACTCCTTAGAGAGACAATGTCCTACTAACTGTGTCACCGTGTCTTCGGAACAGTTTTATTCACTTTATGTGCATCTACTTAGATATGCATTTAACGAAGATTACGCGTGGCTAACCATTAATGACCTTTGACCTACGCGTTACCTTTGCATTAAACGGACTTTTTCACCGGCTAAAACATGTGCGTAAATTCCGCGAAAGCGCATACGCGGTGTCATGGCCGTGTACATCAAGTTACGTGCCAGATAATATTACCGCAGTATTTCAGATGTATTGTCTACGAATATTGCATATATATTTCCTCAATAAATTATCCGATAGATTACATGTTATTTATCTCAAATAAAAACTTTTAACGCTCAACAAATTACCCAGTATTTACATCAAATAATATCTTTTAATGCTAAATAAAATTCAATATGTACCATGCTGTAATAATATAGATTTAAGACGTCAAAAGACATTGCATAATCCGTGCAATATTCAAAAATTTGTTATTTAAATTTGACAAAGATAGAAAAATCAATAAACATACCCTGTATCTTACACGAGACTTCTCACTACTTATGCCCAACCGAGAGAAAAGTTTAAGACATCGATATTTTTTCTTATCTTATATATACATTTCATTTTCTTGCCATCACACGAATCCGTAATATAAATAGCTAGTATACCTCGTGTGTACTTTTATAAAACTGTTCAATATTTACATTGACTTTACTGAAACAGGTTTCCGCATGGATGTAAGTTTGTAATGAAATTTGCTGACTAACTGTTTGTTTAGCTGACAGACAATTGTTATTGTTTTTATTTGAATCACCTGGCTAAGTGGGTAAGACGCTGGCTCGCTAGCCTGAAGGTCGGGTGTTCAATCTCTGTATTGGCCGAGAAAGTTCATCCAGATTTTTCGGCGTGGTTTCCACTTGTCAGTGATGCAGGACGGGGGCCTAACAAGGGCAGCTTTCTAGTCGTGCGGGCGGCACAGAAATCTGAGGTCCCGTGTACACATTGGCGTGCACGTAAAAGATCCCTTGGCAGTTGTAATTCGGTGTAAGAGTAGGCCGTAGCGCCGCTGGCCGGGCAAAATTTCCCTCATAGCACACTGTATGGCGTATACCTGTCTTCATTAGCCCAGTTTAGGAGCAGAACAGTGGGACTTTTTATCCCATTTCATTTCATTTTAGATATTGTTTTTATATGGCTTAATCAGAATAATTGAAAAATTGTTTGTTTGTGTTAAGGTCTAACAGCATTTTTAAAATGTTTCTGTTCAGCAGACCCTGATAGCGCTGGGGTCTATCAAATTGCAGCTTTGTTGCGGGAATATTGTTTTAACTAACTGCGATTACTGAAATGGGGATTTCGAAGAGAGGCGGTTAAATATATAGTTGTATTAATATTTTTATGTAACAGACCATTCTCGGTACCCTCTGGGGTATCGTTTCTTTATACTTCACTAACCTCTGGGTATATCCACGGGGTTTTCACGAATTCAAATTATCTGTCCCTGGTCGTAGCTTGATTCTACGAACCAATCAAAAAAACAGTTTACATACCAGTCTGACCGTCACTGTGTATGTTCACCACAATAATCTTAGTTCCAAATGACTTATTGGTTGCAATAAATTGCAAGTTACTTTCCACATTCCGTCGCCCGCTCGTTTGGCCGATAAAATGTATCAGGGACGGATAATTTGACTATGGGTATCCCCTGTTAGTGGAGTAGAACGGGACGATACAACACTGAATACCAGGTATGGTAACAGACAAGACTATTTACATCGGTATAATCGAACAAAGATGTGGATGTTATCAGTATTTGCATATATTTTTATCCCATCATATTTTTTCGATCAATTATAATTGTGACTGAGAGGTCCGTCAAATAAGAGTCTGGAAGGGTTCTTCGAATCTTTAATACTGAAAACTTATGATAATAATTATCTATATACACTTACAGGACCGTGGGTAACCCACCAGTAACGTATGCTAATAGGTCGGATAGAACTAAAAGACTGACGTATCAAGTACAATCATATATTTATAAGAAATTACTTCTAACCACTACGTGCTACGTGCGGAATTTTATTTTAATGAAAGGTTTTATGTTTATTTTAGTTTTGAGATAACTAACCTTGAATTGAATACTTCAAGTATCTTGTTAATATTATTAACAAGATACTTGAAGTATTGAGTTTGTCACTCTATAAAAAAAATAGGTATGGTAAATTGATACCTTAACCTGCAAATGACTGCAGTTTTAAATAATGTCTAGTCATAATTGAAAGACATAATTGTAAGTTCCTAATGTTATAATGCACTATATTCAATCGAGTTTATGGTCTACATTCTGATATTCAAATATGAACTACATCAATGTGGATGACTAACCTGCATCTAAAAAATACCTGTTTTAAAATTTCATGACAGTCAAGGTCAACCGGAACGAAACCCATTCAGGTCTTGGAAAGAAATCTAAGTTAAGATGACGTATCGCTGTATCTTAGCAGTTCCTGCATCACTGACAAGGCGAAACCACGCCGGAAAATCTGAAGAAACGGTCTCTGCCATGCAAGAATCGAACCCCCGACTTCCAGGCTAGCGAGTCAGCGCCTTGCCCACCTATCTACGTGATTCCCGAATCTTTTATGGAATCTAGCGCAGCAGGTGCGAAAAAAATCAGATATTTATCAGAGCTTTTGAATTTTTTGGACTGGGCTTGAAAATTTGAATTAATGGATAGAATCTTGAAGCTTATCTGTCAATTTCGCCTGCAGTGTTTTGTTATCGTCTACTTACCTCACTAATTGATTTAATGTGAAACCGACTGCGGTGAATACATTTTTTGAGACCGACTATTTTTGCCATGGGGGAAAACATTTCATAGAACAACATACTCACAACAGAAATTACAGAATAAGAGTGACAAACATTTTTTCAAACATGACACGCAGACATGTTGTTTTATACTATAGTTTTGTGTGACGTATGAAATTTAGGCTCAATGCTTCACGCAAATACATGGCATTTGGGATCTTTTCTGGCATTGTTTGTTTACCTCATTAATTCAATGGGTAGTGTAAATTAAGGACATCTCGGACTGACAATCGCGCAAACACAATGTGTTGAGAATAACGTGTATTCGTGTTAAATTAATCTAAATCCCTTCTCATGTTATAACAGTTCCTGTAACACGTGCGTATTTTAGAATACCGAATGCGAATAATTATCCGAATAATTAGACGACTTCGTATATTAATAATTATTTATCACCAGGGCTCACACTGGCTTTCAATTTTTTTCTGCCAAAATGGATTGTAATCTTTATAACAAGAAATGTCCATATTTTTTTCCCGCCAACTTGAATTTTTATCTGCCAAAAATATGTGATCAAAAATACAATATCTAACAATTTTATGTCTCAATTAGGCCTATTATAAAACAGTTACCGATATATACAATACAATATACAACAACTTTAGAAATCTGTCTTTACATAATACATTAGCACAGTTTGGATTTAATAAGATCAGATTTTATTTTTGGTGACTTTAGTCTATTCGAACATCGTCGTATTACACTATATATTCAATTCAGTATTTACACGTCAAATCTCGTCTCCAATATTTGCTAATTTTCTTTAAATTTATATGTTGTATGCACAATAGACCTATTGTAATTTTCAGGTACCGTAAAGATATCAAAATCTGAATCCCTAATAGAATGATGTATAGTTCAATTATATTTGTAAGAGATGCCTACAATTATACTCGTCGTTCACCTTTAGAGCATTTTGGCCACGGTAATATGATACAAATGGCGAACCGTTTTCTCGCTCAAAAATCATTGCTATTCAAACCGTTCTTATGTTTCCGACCAGTGGTGATAGTATAATTTGAAATAATGATATCCGATAGGCATACTTATATTTTTTACATGGCGTATTTGAAGCCAGGGTAAACGGAATTCAACTATCAAAATATTTTGTTCACTTCGAAAAAAATATCGGCCATTTTGATTACGACATGTATTACTATTTTTTGTTTTAAGTCGAAAAGAAACATTAAATAATCACCGCTTAGATTAATCATTAGGAGTAAATAAGGACTTGAGATAAGGTATAAATATGAATAGCAATTATCAATCAATTAATCAGCAGACCGAGACAACTGATAAGTATAATTGACGCGATCCGGATTATCCGCCAGTTGATTAATTTATTATAGTGTAGGTTTAGCCACATGATTGACACTTAATAATTGTTAATCCAGGATAAATTCTATTAAAATTTTCAAAAAGAACGCCAGTACCGCAAAACATCGCCAAAATCAAATTTTAATCGCCACTTTCATATTTTTATCGTATATGCGACTTGGGCGATTGACAGTAATTTGGAACGGGTGTTTATCTGGTCCAGCACTAATTAGTTGTGTAAAATGGCAATTTATTTAAAATCTAATTTGTTTAATTGAGGGTGTAGGTGCCAATTTGCTATTTTATTGGCAATACAGGAATTTCGAATTTGGCATTTGGAATGAGACGCCTGGGCTTCGTGCAGAAACGCAGATGTCGTTGTTTAAATTTTTACAATCCTTCCAATCATCTGAATTCGTTCTTCATTTTGATAATATAAATATGGAATAATTGTATTAATTAAAAAATTTCAATTTTGAAATTAACTAGATAGAATGATAACGAATGAATCTAATATTCCGAGATATAGCAAAGCAGACTCATTTACGTAAGGCTCCAATCAATAGGATGTGGCATAATTAATTCGTGGGTGTTGATCATTTTTCAATTAATCGCGCGCCAAACACATCTGCACGCGGTGTCAAAGCAAAGTATGGACTATCTATAAAAGGTTCACGCCCAGATATTCCTCCGTTAAATGCAAATGAAAACAAACCCAACGAGGTTATTTTGTTGTCTTTAGACAAGATGGTATCTAATGGGTTTACGAAATAATTCTGTGTGTGACAGAAAGTTTTACCTATATTAGAAACAAAAATTATTGTAAGATGTATATTTGGAAATTAATATGGCTCAGTCTTATAGCAATGACAATAAATATTAGATCACGTGTTGTTGCAACACACAGCGTGGAAATATCGAGTTCGATACACCCGACATTAGAAACTTCATTTATGGATTACAATTCTGGATACATTAGCACCGAGACTACATTCTGGTCGACAATCCAAGAGGAACTTTTAATCGACAGAACCCTTCTTGTTGGGGTCACCACTATCCCTGAGTATGCATCAGACAACGTCAAATCTATCACACCCCAGCCAGTTATTGTAGCGGATATTCTGTACACTTCAATAAACAATGACTACGCGGAGAAAGCCATTCTTCCGATTATTCCAATGAAAGAACAAGCTAACGAGGACACGCGCTTGACAACCGATGCAACATTTTTGAGTCAAAGTACTTCACCAATCGAAAATGTCTTCACGATGGAAGCTTCAAGTCAGTTAAATAGAGCTCTGAGTCCTAGTAGGCCTACATGGATAGAAAATTCGAAATTACGAAACGTTGGCCCAACCACTGAAGTTATGGTATCTTCTATCAACAATTGGACAAAGACACAGCATAGAAGTGATTGTGATTCGAAAATATTTCCGAGACAAGCAAAAACTGAATGCGTTAAAAGTGGTGACTTCTCGTGCATAGACGACAATTTATCCTGTAAAAATCAATGTGGAGAAGTGTCAACAGTCCAGTGTTCTTGTAATATATACTGTCACCTGTATGGAACATGCTGTGTCGATTTTAAAATCGTTTGTCCTGAAATGTATCTAAACGCAAAACAAAAGTTTTCTCACCTAAAAGATGCAAAGATTGAATGTAATCTGGCATCACCGGGTTATCTTTTAATTTCTACATGTACGGGGAACTCTAGTACATATAGTGAATCCATGTGCCTGAACAATACAATGCCAGTCTCGATTGCCGATTATCACTTTAAGAACATTCACTGTCTTCGGTGTAATGGTTTTGATGAAGTAGAATCGCAATCATGGACATTTAGACTTTATGTCAATCTGAAAGGTGTTGATAAATCGTTTTTTGAAGGCACGGAAGCTATTAACTTATTGCCTAGAAATGGCATTTTCCACTGGATACCTCCGGACATTTCAAATCCAAATCTTCACATGTGTTCTGAACATCTTGTTAGTGATTGCCCTGTTGAAACGTATGTAACTCTGAGGGAGAAATGTCTGGTAAACCGATCACCAGTATCTGTCGTTGAGAATGGACAGATAACTCTATATCGCAACAGGTATTGTGCTGATTGCAACGTGAAGTCAATTTATGTTTGCCATCGAGCCACTTTCGCCGATTTCTTAAATGTCTTCCAGGGACCTGGAAGGTTTTCCGCCGTTATTGATTGGACCATGAACATGAACAGAACAAAGGTCATTCTGAACGCAAACAGGCCATTTCTCTGGAAAACAGCGACTTGTGATATTCTCAGTGAAGATTTAACGACGTTAGACTGTAAAATGGAAAGCTGCACACAACAGGGTACAGTTGCTAGTAACAATTGCTCCCTCAGTAGCAAACAGAAATGCGTTAGATCAAATATAACCTGGTTCAGCCAGCACCCGGAAGCAGCAACCTGTTCAGATCAACTATGCATCAACTCTACTTTTAACTTGATACTGGAAAGAATACTAAAGATATCCATGGGCGATTTACCTGGCATGTTTGTAATAAGCACATACAGATATTCGACAAACCTGACATTTTCCTTGTATCTTAGTTTTGTTTTTGAGCAAGAAGTATTGCCATCGACGAAAATCGCTCAGGATATTATTTCATCGCATCATCTAGCGATTAATTCTATTCTTTTTGATAAAGGATTTTTGGGCGGAACGCTTTTGATCAAAGTTGGAGTCGGAATTCATCCACATTGCATAAATGATGCAATTTATTCCAATCGAAATTTTACGATTGTCGAACCGAATGTGACAAGATCTAGGGGATCAACCGTATGGGCAAGATACGTGTCAGCCATGTCTTTGATTATTGCAATATTAAGTTGTATAGTCTTAATAATATGAAGTGATGCCTAGTAACACCTAGGACATGATACATTGGATCCAAGGGTCGGAGGGGGCGACATAATGATATAAACATAATATGTTATATCACAATTAATGCTTTGCATCAATGGAATCGAATCACAATCTGATCACAGGGGCGTGGTGAGGGCAATTATTGAGAAGAAATTATGAGTAACAAAAAAGATTTTGGCACAAAAACCCTTTTACTGACCGCGGAGCTGTAAGCCGGCCACCGCGAGCGCCGAAGGCGCGAGCCCGCGGCGGGGGGTCCAGGGGGCCCTCCCCCGGAAAAATTTCGAAAATTAGAAGCCCAGAAACGCAATCTCCAGCAATCCGAGACAAGAAATACGGTAATAAAATATGATTAAATTTTCCAACTTGACTCTTTCAAAATTTTTTTAATTGGGTCAGATGAAACAATTTTTCCACTTACAAATGTTTTTCATTTTTTGAGTAATTTGATTGTGATTTTGGCGCAAAAACTTTTTGGCGCATGAGTATGGCTACTCATGAACTCATTCTCACCACGCCCCTGTCTGATCATATTATTATTAATTCATAATAAAAACTGAAGTCAAACGGGGTGTTAGATGTAGCTCTTTAAAAAGCTCATTGTATAATTTGAAGAAGATGGTGGCAGCATAAATTGTAAAATGTCAGATTTCCTTAACAGGAACCTGTCAAACCCTCCTCCTGCAAAAATTCCTAGACCCTCCCCTGCGGTGTATGTGATCAATACTTAGCTATAATAACGTTTGCCAGCGTACCAGTACAGATTCAACGATGCGTCAGTTATAGGGTGACCACCTTTACTTTATCACATAATATTGTGGGACATTTATGAAAAAATATATTTTGCTCAAAAATCTTGTTACTGTCTGCGGACCCGTGTTCGACAGAGCCGCTCACCGCGAGAACCGTAGGCGCGAGACAGCAACGGGGGAGGGGTGAAAACTAAAAGCCCGGAAACGCCATTTCCAGCAATCTGACACAAAAAATGTGACATTGGAATACTCTGATTTTGTAGTGATAACTTTCAATTTTCTCCTTTATACATGAAGACAGTTTAATTAGGTTATGATTTATGATGACTTCTAAAATTTGCACACATATCCGCCATTGTTTGTTGTAAACATAAGATTTAACTATTTTATATGTTTGGAGATATAGGATTTTGGATTTTGATAAGTCCAATTCAGTTTATTGAATAAAATGTTGTTTAAATTAAAGTATGTGGTTTCTTAGTCTCTTTCGACAAGGGAGCCACGGTGGCTAAGCAGGTAAGGCTCTTGTCAGTGGTGCAGGGTGGAGTACTGTCTTGTCGTACGGATGGGACGAAAAATCGAGGTCACGTGTATACATTGGCGTACACGTAAAACATCGTTTGGCAGTTGGAATTCGACACAAGAGTTGGCCGTAGTGTCGCTGCCCTCGCAAAATTCCCTTATAAAACACTGTTGACACATGTTCGTCTTTATTATCCCAGTCGGAGCGGTGATATTAAAATAAAAACAGTGATTGTTTCCCATAAAAATTGTGTTCTGTTACGGAGCAGAACTGCAGGCCCGTAGCTAGCGATGGTGGGGGGGGGGGGGGCATGTTGGTCGTTGGTTTTGTATTGCATCCAATGGAAAAGGTACCAAAGAAAGGCGTTTTACCCATTGGGTAAAAGCTTCCATTTGGTAAAGTCACCCATTGGGTTTCCGATTTGTTTCAGGGGTGGCAGTTGCTTCTCTTGCCCCCCCCCACCCGCTAGCTTTGGGCCAGAACTGAGAGACGCTAAACTCCAGTTCATTTCTCTTGCAACAAATAGAGGGTTTGGTGGGGGAACATGGGTTTAGTTATAGTCGCCTGACAGAGGTGTGGCCGTGAGATTGGGGTTGTCCGCAAATGAAATTATTATATAAAATGTTGACAATCTGTGATGCGGATAAAATTTTGACAATCTGTGATGCCGGAGGCACGATAGGCTGCGCAGCAATCGATGTAGCGAGATAGGGAGAGTGTCGGGGGTAACACTCCCACTGGTGAGGGACGGTGGGGTGGGTCAATATTTGACAATCAACTTGATATTTACAAGAAAATTGTATATATAGATATTTAAAGTAGTTTGAACATTTTGTGTATTATTTATGGACTTCAAAAAGTAAACATAGGTCCTTTTTTAAGTGTTAGTGTTTTAATTTGCACATTGTTTAACGCATAAACCCCGTAAGATATATACAGATTTCAAAATGTAAGACATAGATTATTCAGCCCCCCCCCCCCCCAAGAAAAACAACTGCCCCCCCCCCAATTGTGTGATGCCCATGATGTCGCCTGTTGATCGATATTTCCATGGAGACAGGGAATTTGAAATATAACATGCTTTTAAACATGTCAAATTTAAAGGGTGCATTGTTTGATGAAATAAAACAAGCACGAGTGTGCTAATAGATCAGGACCGAGCAGCGCACCATCGCCATCATCTTCGATATTATTCACACGAGTTAAAAGCTGGCTTCTGAAATGACACCTGGTCCTGTTCTTTGATTGGTGTTAATCATAGAGCTATATATTTCTAATATATTCTAATATAACTCTATGGTATATACACCCACTGATCTATATGGACACAGATCACGAAACAAGGGCGAAACTTATTTTTAGTCTTTCTCTCCCTTTCCCTTTTCCCCCTTTTGCATGGCGATTTTTGTTGACTTTTTGGTGTAGAATCGAAGAAAAGGGTTTGAAATACATATTCTGCCAGGTTTTGGTGAATATTCACGATTTTGAGGAGGAAGGATACTTAAGAGTTGTGGGGTTGGTTACGTTGAAAGTGAGAACCGAAAATTGCATGGTTAGCTGTCTCTACTTCCAGCTTCTGTATCTCAAGTTTCTTATGAAGAACCTTAACATGCTTTTGGGCAAGAGTTTGCCACATGTTGCTCCATCTGTGGCAGAAAGCGTTTTACCAAACGAATATTTGGGGAAAAGTTACAACCGGTCTAAGAGACGATAATTAAAGTCAACGGGGAAATGATTAGTGATCTGTGGCCATAATATAATATACCTCCATGGTTGTAAAGAGAGGCAACTCTGTTTAGTTCTGGCGGAAATGAAGTAAACCCCGGAATTGTGGGCTGAGTTACTAACGTAAACAAATAGACTGAGTCAAGTAAGAGATAATTTTAAAGTTTTTTTTAAGGCACTGGCAGTGTCTATTGTTACGACGATGCTTTCAGAGCACTCAATGGGCAAAGTTTAGAATGAATTCCAAAATGACTGCCCAACACCAGCTTTGAAAAAGGAGCATCATATTCAGATACTGAAAGGCAGCAATGGGAAGCAATGATGAATTAATATATATGAAAATTTCAATTTGTACAAAATGGAACTCTCTCGATCAGTACTTAATGTTAATCCTAACCCCAACCCTAGCATCGACGTAACAATAGTCTGAGGACTACTTTTACGACTCGTAACAATAGCCACTATGTTTTTTTAATGTGACAGAACGCACAGTCACCGCACCCACCATATTAACACATTAATTGTCCCCCGCCTTTTGAAGAAAGTTGGGGGACTATTAAAATGGGTTCGTCCGTCTGTCTGTCTGTGTCTGTCTGTCTGTCTGTCTGTCTGTCCGTCCGTCACACTTTTTGGGACACAATAACTCTCTTCCTAATTGAGCTAGAATGTTCAAACTTGGTGTATGTGTTTATTAGGTCAATGCCTTGATGGAGTTCGAAGATGAGCATTTTCCGCTTAGGGTAAGCAGAGATAAGCAATTTGATTGGTTGATGCTTTGGGACACGATAACTTTAGTTCTAATTAAGTGAGAGTGATGAAACTTGGTGTATAGTTTCAATACAGTAATACCTTGACTAAGTTCGATAATAAGCATTTTCTGCTCAGGGTAAGCAGAGCGATACGCAAATTTGATTGGTCGAGACTTTGGAACACAATAACTCTCCTTCTAATTAGTAATTGAGTTAAAATGTTCAAACTTGGTGTATATGCTTATTTGGTCAATGCCTTGATGGAGTTCGAAGATGAGCATTTTCCTCTTAGGGTAAGCAGAGATAAGCAATTTGATTGGTTGATGCTTTGGGACACGATAACTTTAGTTCTAATTAAGTGAGAGTGATGAAACTTGGTGTATAGTTTCATTACAGTAATACCTTGACTAAGTTCAATAATGAGCATTTTCTGCTCAGGGTAAGCAGAGCGATACACAAATTTGATTGGTCGAGACTTTGGAACACAATAACTCTCCTTCTAATTGAGTTAAAATGTTCAAACTTGGTGTATATGCTTATTAGGTCAATGCCTTGATGGAGTTCGAAGATGAGCATTTTCCGCTTAGGGTAAGCAGAGATAAGCAATTTGATTGGTTGATGCTTTGGGACACGATAACTTTAGTTCTGATAAAGTGAGAGTGATGAAACTTGGTGTATAGTTTCATTACAGTAATGCCTTGACTAAGATCGATAATAAGCATTTTCTGCTTAGGGTAAGCAGAGCGATAAGCAATTTGATTTACCGAGACTTTGGAACACAATAACTCTCCTTCTAATTGAGTTAAAATGTTCAAAATTGGTGTGTATGCTTATTAGGTCAATGCCTTGATGGAGTTCGAAGATGAGCATTTTCTGCTTAGGGTAGGCAGAGATAAGCAATTTGATTGGTTGATACTTTGGGACAAGATAACTTAGGTTCATCTTGATTGATGATTTTTATGCCAATACAATGACTGCATTTTCATTCAGTAATGGATTCGACAGTAACAGTGTATAGAAACGATTGACTCAGACACGAGGGCCCTTTCCCTTGGCCAGAGGGACCCTTTTGTCAAGCGTGGGGGCCCTTTTGTCTGCCTTTAGGGTCCCCCTAACTAGGGTACATTTTCATTTTTCTCATCGATTTTAGCATTTTTCTTTATAAAACACTTTTGGATGACACTTCGTGTACAGTTTGATTGCTTGATGCGTTTGAAAAAAATAAATGTGCGATTAATTAATATGTGTCATCTATTTATTTTGGGATTTCGGCGGGGGACATCAGCCTCCCTGTTGGCTTGTTTAATTAAAAACCGACTTGATAAAGAATGGAATAAAGACCATACGTTTCGCACGCCTTACGGTTCATTTGCAAACTACAACATAGATGGCAACTAAAATTACTGACATTGTAATAACAGAAATTGACTACGTAACCTGTGTTTTAATCAAACTATGAACCGTGAAACTAACTCAAAACATGTGAATTGAAATCTTACATTGTGTCTGACAACCGGTATACAATATGATACACTACAATGACCCAATTATGGGGAACACTAACAGTAACATAACTGTACAATTAACTCATCACGAATGGAATTAGTGCTACTCAAAGTGTCTTAAGATCAGCAAAAGGCCTTATGGCCTACTAACGCTGTAATGATAAGAATAAGGATAAGGACAATATAGGAACACATTTTAACAACCAAAGTTGTAAATGAAATGACATTTGTCAATAAAGACACTTCATTCCCAGATCCACCATTATGGATCATGATTAATATTTAAATCATGTAGGCTACCTATATAGTCTTCCCCATAGAGGGGTGGGTGGGTGGGATGGCCTAGTGGTCTAGATTGCCGCGCTTCGACCTCTAGCTGGCCGGTCACCTCTGGCTTGCGGCTGTGGTTTCGATCCCTGGTGTGAGCATATGTGGCATGGAGATAGGGGTGCCTTCTCAACCTCGTGGGTTTCCTCCGGGCACTCCGTTTTTTTCCCACTGCTAAAGACCCCTACGCACAAACGAATCATTGAAATAAAATTAAAAACCATATGTTAGTTTAGTCACGAAATGACCTAGTTTGTGTCGAGTGGACGTTAAACCCCATTCTCTCTCTTCCCCACAGAACTAACTCTACTGATTCTGATAGTACATTATATTAGCCATGGCATTGATAGGTTTAGATATAATTTAAAATTGTATAACTTTTGTTCGACATTTGATTGACTTCAGTCAAGGTCCCTTTTTTTAATTAAATCTTCAGGTATGTAGATCTAGTTATAAGTACTAATTTTAAAGTCAGGGTACTTGTACAATTTTGAATTATTCACCCAAATTCACCATTATATCAAATCGTCTCATATTGATTTATGGTACCGGGTATTGATATTTGATAATATTAATATAGATTTACTCTTCTTTTTGTCAACTTTGCTGTTTTTGATTTAAAATCATAATTTTTCCTGTGCCAAAACGCCTTTCAAAATGAAAGGTTACAATTTCCCCCATCATGTACCGGTAGTAATTGTGTGCATGTAAAAGTAAAGTAAAAGCTCAGGGGATGAAGAAGATTAGGTGGAATTGTTGCTGTCATGGCGAATAAAAAATTGGTGTGTGTGGAGGAGAGGGCATGGCTGATTGAATGGTTTAATACGTGCACATTATATGGATTATTATATTGTATTAACCCTTGTCCTTTACCTTGCTATATCTTGACATTAATATGAAGTTGTATTGAACATGTGACCTTTGTCATAACACATCATTGAGTGGCGTGGGATTGATTCCCTCCTTGTTCATGACAGCTAAAGACCCCCTCACACAATAAATAATTGAAAAATACAATTGAATCATTTCTGAGTCTTTCACTTGCAAGCAAAATTTACCATAACCCTTAACTGGTCAACGTCGTTTTGACGTTATGACGTCAAGTGGTCAGGCTAAAATATAACTAACGTGAAATATTTTGTATGCCTATTACAATCGACTACATCATTTTCATCAGAAATATCGTCTTCAGAATCGGCGTAATCAATATAATCCAAGTCAGAATCATATATAGGCATTTCAATGACTTTGAGGGTCTTTAACATTCCCGACATCATTAAATTACGTTTTCTGTCAAAAAATGTTGAACGAAGACATGTTTTTGAAGTTTTCTCAATCTGAGACGCATGCGTGGAGATATCAATTAAATACAAAACTAAATACTCAAATGCGGCTTATAAAAAAGGTTCTTGCTATGGTCGCAAATATGCGACCGTGACCACTTTTGGATGTAACGTTGTGGTGCAAATATGCGACCCTGACCGGTTAAGGGTTAAGCAGTGGACACATTAGCCAAATCAATCGGCGCTAAATTTTATTCGGCCGAATGGGTGGACACACTAGCCGAATGCCCTCACCCGATTCACCAGTCGATCAAACAAACATGTAACTTCTCAATATGTGTGGTGATAGGGTAATGAATTCTTATTTCTGCCGAGGCATTTGCCTAGTTTGTCTACTGTCATTCGGTCGAAGCATTCCGCTGAATGACAGTGGGCACATTAGCTGAATCAATCCTCGCCAAATTTTTTGTTGGCCGAAAGGGTGAACACACTAGCGGAATGCTCTCGCTTGATTCACCAGTTGATTGCATTAAACAAATACGTACGTGACTTCTCGATACATGTGGTAATGTCCAATCTCGTGGGTTTTCTGTCCACTGGTTTCCTCCCACTGCTAAAGACCCCTACACGCTAGCAAATTATTGAAATAAAATTAAACCATATGTTAGTCCTAGTTTGTGTCAAGTGCACGTTAAGCCCCATTTCTCTCTCTCTTGATTGATTTAACCGAACGATTTGGCCAAATCATGTGACTAGCGTGTTCACTGCTTTATGGATGCTCATCTTCATTAGCCATGGCAATGCAGAAAGATTGGACATTAAACAGCATTTAATTTCCAGTCTTTTCTTTCCGTCTTTCAGATAAGTGTATTGGTGTGTGAATTAAGATGACTGACACAGAAATCAATGATGTTCAGGTTAAAAATAAAATGTCGCCAAGTGAAGGTAGTGAAAAATCATATGATCAGCGTGGTGAGGAAATAGTAAAAGATGATGGGTTGTCTGAAGTTACAAATTTAGACATTGCTCAATCAAATAATAGCCAATCACATAAAAAGAAACATGACCAATCAGATGATATAAAAAATGACCAATCAAATGACACAACAAAAAGCCAATTAAGGGAATTAGAAAGTGACCAGTCAAGAGCCTTAGATATTGACCAATTAAATGAATTTGCCGAAGAAACCCAATTAGGCCTACTTGATTCAGAAAAGACCCAATCAAATGAAATAGAAGATGATCAATCAAAAGATAGTGAAAATGACCAATCAAAGTGTAAGGTCAGTGAAAAGGACCTATCAAGTGCTCAATTAGATAACTCATCAAAAAGTGCTGTAAATGAAAACATTACGAATAGTGCTGAACTAAGTGCAGTGGCAGCAGACGATAATGTCGGCCATGTTGAAAGAGTTGAAGAAGATGTTCTTGAAGCAGATTTAGGAGTTTATTTTGATATGGATGATGATTCGAGTGTTACAAGTTATGAAAAATTGTCAAAGCAGACGGAAAAACAAGATGATGGCGATTCAAAATCTCAGTCTACGGTGAAAAGAGAAGAAAAAGAAGTTGGTGTTAAAAGTAGATCCGACTCACGAATACATTTTAAAGATCCCGATAAACCCGGAGAAAATGATGTTGATGAAATTGAGAGTATGAGTGGAGTACACAGAAAGGTCAACACACCAGTTAGTCATATAAACAATGATGTCAATCCTCTTGAACCAAGGTTAGTCAGCCAATTTCTTTAGATGTCATATCGAATGCTGATTTTACTATTAAAATATTCTTAGCATTTTTTTCGAATCAGTGCAGGGGGAATTGATGGTCAAATGGTTAAATGAGTGACATTTGGAGTCAAGTCATGTGACAAGCCGTAGGGTTGTCAGTCAAACCTTGTGGTTTTTCTACGTATCTTCCAGTTTCCTCACCCTGAAAACCAATTTATTGAAATAAGATTGAATCATATGTTAGTCCGAAAATGACTTAGTTTATATTGAGTAGACATAAAACCAGTGAGTAAGACACTTGCCTAAAGGTGTCAGTTCTCTCTAAGTGTTGGTTGGGATACAGTTCCTTGGCATTTTCCAGCATGGTTACCCCTGTCAGTGGTGTAGGATGGACGGCCTTGTAAAGAACAATATAATAGTTGTTTGGATTGGATGAAAAAACGTGGTCCAATGTACACAATAGCGTGCACATGAAATAACCCTCGACAGTTGGAATCGGGCCTAACTAGCACTGCTGCTTGATGCCAAATTTCCTTTATTATAGCACACTGTGTGTATGGCATATGCCTGTCTTCGTTTAATAGCCTAGATCTTCATTATTCCATTCGGTGCATAAACCCTATTTCATTTTATTTCCTCCCTCACATTACACATGTATCCAAAGAAATAATAATTACCATTTGTTTGCTTCACAAAAAACACTGAAGAACTGTGTTGACAAGATGTGAAACCCCATACCATACTTGAACTCAATGAACAGTACATGTTTTTTTTTTCAAATTTACAGAAATGTGAACTCAAGGGAGGCTACTTTCAAACAAGCGATGAATTTAATGTCCACACGATGTTCTAGCGAACAGAAAGACGTTCCATACGGCCCTTACCTGCCAGAATATTTCTATATTAATCAAAAACGACCATGTCCCATGCCACCGTTAAAGGTAGGTCATATTTTTGTTTTTAATTTTAAGTATTAGCCTTTTTGGTGCTAATATTGGATCTCTTAAACTTTTAGATTGGTTAAATGGCTGCTGTTGACCAAACTTTCTGCCGATTGAGAATATTATCTAATCTGTTCAAGTGTGTTGGTTAACATGTTTGCGTTTGCATCATAAGGTCCGCATTGATTCAACTGGTGTGGTTTTGATTTCCTGCTTGTCTTTCTCTGTGTCCTACCATTGCTAAAGACCCCAACACTCAATTGAATTATTGAATCCAAAATTGATCCGTAATTATGTTAGTCCTGAAATGACCTTGTTTGTGTGGAGTGGACGTTAAATCCCATTTCTTTCTCTCTCTCTGATCTAATCTGGATTAACTATTTTGTGTCCAAAGATATATATAAAAATGTATCTCACAGAAATTGTTATGATGTAATTATTTTTTTTCAGGTATGGCGTGGTTACCATGGAAATGTTTATTTTGAGCCAATCACAATCAACAGTTTACAACAAAATCAATCAACCACTGTACCTCTGGACAGATGTAACCATAGAAACCATCAGATGTTACTGGCGCGTAGTCGCATGTCTTCACAAAACAACGTCCAGTCCAAACAATTTGCTCACAGTCGTCCAGTCACACAACAATTAGTCGTTCTCGATAGAAATGTGGTTTTGAACAAGTTTAATGAAAACAGCACTCAAGATCTAGTGTGGCTGGAAGGTCAAGACTCGACAGGAAGTTTGACCATTAGACCACAGTCATTTGGTAGTCGACGTCGACCAGCTTCATCAAGGCATGATCGAATCTGTAAAGGTTCTGTATCACGTAAACTAAATGAAGCAGCGAAGAGAAAGAATCAGCCGGAGATGAAAATCATGGGAGACAAATTTGTACATCCGAGCGCCATGTCCCCGTTATTACGTTCCACAACTCAGTATTCACTGAGTAACCAGAGAAACGTCATGAGCAGTCCTGATCTTTATCATGGTCACCATGGTCACCATGACCTCCTACCTCCTGTTGAACAGATGCGGGTTAGTCTCCGCCACATCGATAATTCCAGAGATATTTACAGCCACATGTCCCCCTACTCTCGTTCAACTCCCTATACGGAAGACCTAAAACCCTTCATTAAATATAGCCCTGAAATAAAGGCCAAGTTTGGTCGACGCTTGACTACCATGTAAAAGTGTGACAACAGGGATTGATTGTGGGTAACAATGAAGTATGAATCACAGATGAAAACTATTATTTCTGTACAATTCTAGGCTCCCCCTGAAAAATGTTTGAGAACTGTTAAAATTTAATTATGAGTCAGAAGTCTTTTAATAAAAAAGACTTGCTTGCACATTATAGCATCCACTTTAAACACCATTAATTTACGATTCCATTTCTGTTTACGAAAGATAAATAATGGGAAAAATATTTGAAATTGATACACCAGCAATAACTTCACCAGCGTGAGTCTGACTTATATTAATTGTATGATATAAGATTTATAAAGGGCACAATGTTGTTAAGAGTGTTCAGTCAGTGTGTTTCAACAGTCAACTAATAAAATTCGACAATCAAGCTGTAGTTAATAATGAATAAACACAGTACACCTTTTTTTTTGTCTCATATTAAATGATACGAAAATAAACCTCACTTTTACTTTGCCTGGAGAAAATTAAAGATACAGAATAAAAAGTTATGAAACCCAGTATTATTGGTTAGTTGTTATATATCTTGCTAACTTATTTGTAATTCTGTTTTAATTCCATATCTTAATGTAGGTTTTAGGATGCAGATATATAAATATAGTTAATATTGGATGAGCTATTGACAGATTTTGTAAAGAAACTAATTATAATTATCTAAATTTTAAAAATATATTTTTATACTTTTTATAATGTCAATTATAAATTTGTATTGTATGATTATTAAACTATTTTTATATTTTGTAACTGGCACTTGTATAATTTAATTGTACCCGTACATGCATAATTTTATATATTGTTACTGGCACTTGTCTAATTTTATATATATTGTTACTTGTATATGTATAATTTTATATACTATTACACATATATTTTCCTTAAGTTATGTGTATATTGTTACTGGTACATAAATATTTCATATGTTGTTAATGGTACATGTTAATTTAAAGATAGGTTCCCTGAAACGTATTAATCGGGTGGTTATTTCCAATAAAAGTATCACAATTTTGGTATGTATGGAAAGTAGAGATAGTTAATCTTACAAGAAAAATACTGGATTCCCTGAATAGCACTCACCCAGCATATACAGGACTTATGTATGTAATAAATTTTTCCTCTGACTTTGCACCCTTTGCTAGTTACAGAGAGAGGTTAGTCCATGACACAAATTTGACCTCTTTTGATTGATTTTTTATAGCATGGGTATTCCTTGGCAATTACAATGTTTTGAGTAGGATTTGATTCAAATTTATGATAAATTAATTAGTTTGAATATGTTTTTAGTCCAAATATACTATTAAATCACCCAGTTTGTATCTTTAATATATTGTTACTGGTACATGTACGTTTAGTATATTATTACATGTATATTGTATATTATTATTGTTACTGGTACATTTATATATTGTTACTTATATTTATATGAGAGGAGATGTACCTAAGTAAATAGTTGTTTTGTCATTGAATTTACAACTGTAAAGAACATGATCATAACACTGTTAATGTTATGAAATTAACCAGTATCCAGAATTGTTATAATAGAAAAATTTATCAGCTTTCTGTCATTTAAATTTTGTTCAATTATTTATATACATATCTCTTATTTAATTTACTGACCTGTGATATTATTTGATAATTTTTTTTTTTTTTTTTTTTTTTAAGATCTTTCGAGTCTTGTAGAATATTTCTAGGCCTATTACTAAACATTAACTATGTATTTGCTACATTTGTTGGTAATGAAATTATTATGATGTCTGCCATCATCTGTTATTTTAAACATGTATATCGGTTTGCAGAACATGTAACTCGTAAAACAAAGCATAAAAGAAGTTCAAAGTCATTTTTGGTGTTCGTTATAGCTCCTACCTTTCTTATTAATAGGGGGTGAGTGGCTTTTAACGCATGCATGGTTTCAATTTACCACTTGTATGTGACAGTGTGTAAAGTATGTCCAATCTTGTGTGTTTTTTGGGGCCTGCTGTTTCCTCCTGCTGCTAAAGACACCTACATGCAAGGGAATTATTGAAATAAAATTGAACCCCATGTTAGTCCTGAAATGAGCTTGTGTCAAGTGGACCTTAAACCCCATTTCTCTCTCTGAAAATGTCTCACCAGCTCTAAACCCTACTTAAAATGATTACAATGTTATTAAAAGATCAAGAGCTGTCCCCTCATTACACTGTACAGTCCAAACACCAGCATAACACCTTAATAGGGATCCTTTAAATCATCTTACTGCATTCCTAAAGACATACTCAGCGTAGAGGCCATGTCAGAGACAACATGTATGTAATGTTTCAGTTAGGTCTGAGTTCTAGCCTAGTTAACTTTTGTAGATATTGGAATAACTCGTCTGGGTGTAACACATGTTTTCGTTTGAAGGTGTTACACAGGATCTTGTCACCAGGACATCCAGAAGAGTTATGCCCCTTTATTTTCGGTAAAATGTCCGACACGAAAAATTTTGAAATCCCAACTCTGTCCAGAACTCTATCACTTTAAGTTGTCGTGACACGGATAAGTGCTACCAACAATTAATTTTTAAAGAAGTAGTATCGATCAAATAACTAGCAAGGTGGAAAACTAAATTAAGTATTTATTATCACAGAATAACTCAGAACTTTATAAATAAATAACATCTTTATACAATTCAATAATCAATCACAAATTTAAACTTCTTTCAAATGTGAATTATTAAAATTCAAGTTTCGGGAATTCAATTTTTAGTTTTAAAAGAATAGAATAATTTAAAATTTGTTTACACACAGCAAAAGAGTATAAATAAATTAAAGTTCATATAGCATGTTAAATACAATTTCCCCTGTCAGAAAATAAATAGCAACCATCTGATAACTTAAATATATTTAAATATCTATTTAAACACAGAAAGTATTGGTACAAAAAATAAGTTTATCAATTTAACATCATTTAAGGATTTTTATAAAAAAAATGTTTTAAAAAAAAAATTTCTGTTCAGATCAAATGTAATTAGGCCTACTAGCTGGACGGAATTATAAAAGTTTTTACTATCACAACAAAAAATATAAATATATGAGAATATGGCAAACAAAATGAAAATCTCATTTCAGCACTTAATATATTTGCAAACAGGGTAATGAAAATGTTTTTTAAAGGATGGACAATTCATATATTTGTAAACAGCAGAATGATTTAGATGTTTTTCAAGGACGGACAATTGATATGTGTTAAGTAGTAAATATATGTCATGAACAAAAATTAAGCTTAATCTCTACAAAAAATGGACTAATAAAAGATGTGTACAATTAATAAGTTATTCTACACAAATAGAAACAGGCATATAGAATAATCTACATAACACTATCTTTTTTTTCTATATATGGGTAGTTTGAATTATTTTGAACAAATGTTTTAATTTCATACAACTTTTTAAAATTTATTATTTTCAATCAGTGAATTTTCAGTGATTTTTAAGGAAAAGAGCAGCTCCACATTGTAACCATGTGTTTTGATTTCCACCACAGGGTAACTCTAACTTTGCTACTATATGATCTCTGGTACTACTGTAATATATTGGCACAGATATTGTATCATCTATACTGTATGGATCCGGGAACTCCTGGAATATATATCATTATAGTATTAAGTCCTGTAGTCAAAATCTTAATCAAATAAAATAAAACCAAGTACGAACAATCCAAACCATTAGACAGAATTCGAAGTCCTAAAAACGTTATTAGGCAAAATAGTGTAATCAGCAAATGGACTGCTCCCCATGAAGAAAATACACGACAAACAGTGGTAACAGGTGTCCGGAAGAGTAAGCTTACCCTGCCTGGCGCCACACCCCCCATACCTGCATCCAAACTATTGGACGAAATCTCAATAAAATAGCATGTTTGGCCAATGAACTATCGGTATGCAAAATGCACGTGATGAACTGTGTTAACGATGTAGTAGACATAATTAGGGAGATAGTAATAGTAAACGTGTCAATTAAATATATCTAGAATAATAGCTGAGAGAGACACATTATATTTACTAATCAAGTCAATGTGACGGCCATAAAAACTTTTTAAAGGTTTTTATAAGTTTAGTGCGCACATATCCTTGTAGTTGAAGTTTAGACGACAAATGCCTCGATCTAATTAAAAAATCAGAATAAAAGGAACAAGCTCTCGCGTAACGAATTAGCTGAGACACAAACACTCCATAAGCTGGTGATATTGGAATGTTACTACTAATAAATGGAAAGTTGACAATCGGAAAGTCAAAGTCATCACGTTTATCATACAAATTAACACTCAGTTTATTGCAATTGTCAAAGTCGAGACGCAGATCCAAGTAGGAAGCGTAATTGTCACTGTCAGTGGTGTTTTTAATTTCGAGCTCATCAGGATATATGAAATCAACATAATCACTAAATTTAGAATTATTCAGTGATAAAACGTCATCGATATATCGATCGATAAGTGAAATTAAAATGTCTGACCAATCGTTTATTTGTTTTTACGAGCGCTTGTATGTAATCGGCTTCGTACGAATAGAGAAATAATTCAGCAAGCAAAGGTGCACAGTTGGTGCCCATGGGGATACCCACCACTTGCTGATATATTTCCCCTCCAAATTCAACAAAGATGTTATCAATTAAAAAATCCAACATCTGAATTATTTTGATGGCGGTGAATTTGTTTTTGGAATCACTGTGATTCTTAACGAAATATGTGGATTTGTAATTAACAACTAAATATTGATATCTAGCTGTTCCCGATTTAGACGAAAAAACACTGTGAATAATGTCTTTCAACCGGGATTTTAATTTACTATGGGGAATTTTAGTGTACAAAGTAGAAAAGTCAAACGTTTGAATAGATGAGACTGAAGCAAGGGATCTAGATTGCAAACCATCAAGTAACTCTTTGGAATTTTTTAATATCCACATCTGATTTATACCACTACGAGAGTATATTTTGTCACAGTATTTTTGAATACCCTCTTTAACAGCCGTAAGTATAGATGTCAATACTTTAGAAAGTGGTTTTGTGGAACAACGGAATGTACCTGCTATAAAACGTTGCTTGTAGGGATTTTTATGTAGTTTAGGTATCCAATATAACAAGAGCAAATCTGTATAGGTATCTCCACAGGGAGTACCAAATGAAGTGAGTACAGATCTGTGATTGGATATAATTTCATCCTTACTAAGAGTAGAACGTTTATAAGTAGCACTGTCAATTGGTTTCCCGAAATTAAGTTCGTTGAACAGACAGTCATAATAATATCATTTACGTATAAAAACTATGTTATTGGACGCTTTGTCAGCCGGAACAATGACATACTTGTCATGCAAGGCATTGAGATTTTCAACAATGCTAACATCATTGAAAATCGACTTAGGCTTAGTGTCAACTGACAAACGTTGCATGTATATTCTACGTTTCAGTAAACGGCTTATAGACTTAGTCCAATCAGAAAGAGTATCAGAAATAACATCTTCCCTCTTGGCCCATGACAATCACTGAAAGCTATGACAACAGGGATTCCTCCATAATCTGGGATGGGGTTTTAGGTACGTATTCAGGAATTTGAGCTGCAGGGAAATTTAAGCTGGAGACAACATCAAAATTGGCATAAGATCTACCAGATTACCCAAGAATATCAAATCAGACAAAATTTCTGCTTGTTGTTCTTGTATACGTGTATTGGATGAGAGGAGTGAAGCCAAAACGGTGGCCATGCTTCTTCCCACTTTGGTTTGTTTGAGGTTATTTGGATAAATGTTGGAGAAAAAAACAATATACTTTGCGCAAGCATGGAAGAGTCCAGATGCCGCAGATACCCTGCACACTCCAGTAAGGTTACTGGGATCCAATATTCATATCTGAAACTGGGTAAGGGTTATTGATTCCATGTTGTTTCTATGGCTGCACACCGATTAACTGTAAATATGAATATTCCAAATTCTCCATTGTTGATTATATTAAACTATTCATTTGAAAGTATGCAGCTTTTTGTTAGAAATATGTTATGTTGCCCTTTACTAAATTAAAATTTTTCAATTGAAAACAATTTTTGACAATCACAAACACAAATTGGATTTGGAAAGCAGTTATCAAATTTTAAGGTGTAGCGGGAGGGGAGAGGTAGGTAATGGTTTTAAGAGTGGAAAAGGGAATTGGTTATGGTGTTTAAGGGTTGAGGGAGGGAATTGGTAATGGTTTTTAAGGTGAAAAGATCTAAAGTTAGTTACACACTGAAATAAAATTTCTTTGTAAAATAAGCATAAGTTATTGAATATTCTTTCAATACTCTTTACATTTCTTCTATTCAATTTATATTGAATTCAGTATTGTCAACAGCAAAAGCAATTCCTATGAACAATGAATTTATGTTGTTAGAAAAATCTGAAACCAAGATGTCACACTTCATTTTTGGGTACACGCCCTATAACTTACCCTGCGTCTATGATCAAGTAATTCATTCTAAATAATACAAACATATCATGTCTTATGGTATAAATATTACTTTTAAAATATCCACCGGTTGTTCAAAAAACTCAGGGGAGTATCAAATACTCTCCTGAAAAAGTTCAGGGGTGTGTCATTATTTGACTCTGAGGATATTTATATATAAAGATACATTATCCAATATCTACATTATTCTGAGCGAAGTTATGAAGTGTATATCGTATATTATTGTGGCAACAGCTAGATCATCTTATGGCTGGGATTTAAATGAATTAAAACACCCAGAAGTTTAAAAAATCTAAAGATCAAATTGATAATTGAGACTTAGCCGTGATTGTCAAGTAATGTTGCTATGATAGTAAACAATCTATGCCACATCTTGTCAAAACATTAAACATCGCTCAGAATAATTTTCAATATATTCTTTTTTCATTATCTATTTTTGACCTATCATATAGCAAGAATGTCCAGTTCTTTATTTAAATCTTAAATAATCTATCTTTATATAATGTAACTTTTAAATGGATGGATTTTTAAAAATATTGTATGTTCTTTGTCGTCATATAATTGCCTATAATTATAATATAGCTGAGGATGTGACCGAACACGATTACAACACCCCCAAACACATTAATTTGTAAGGCCTGAATATTAGCTTGAAAGTTTCTTTAGTTTTGGTTTTAAAATATGTTCACCACTCACTATATATTGTGGAACTCTGGTTGTAAAGAGACTCATAAAATAAAAGCATTCATCAAAATTATTTTTTCTATCTTGTGGTATAAAAATCCACACTAACGACTTGAATCTGTTCCATAAATGCAACTTTGGCAAAGGTAGGAAATTCCATACAAATGTCCATCATCTTTTAAATTCTGTAAATTCTGCCCTTCATATTCTAATATATGAAGAAGTAAAAAAAAAATACTTACTGCTGGTATCCAGGCAACCAGACATGGGGGTATAGCAGAAACGCTGGGTGAATCTCGTTGATTTTCTGACATTCTAGATCCATCAAAGCTACATCCTTCCAGCTGTAGACCTCCGAGTTTAACACAGTATTTAGCTCCCTGTATATTACCCTTCCAGCTACACGCAAACTTTAAACTGTCCATAGAACAACCAACTTCCCTGTATGATAAACAGAGCATTAAATAATTTTGCATGCAGTGGGAGGAAACCGGAGGACCCACAGAAAACCCTGGGGGTTGGACAGGCCAACCTACAAGTGTCCATTAGAACACCGAACTTCCTATTAAACACATTTAAATAAAATGGGATTTAACAGCCTACTTTTCTGCTCCATCTGGGATAATGAGGATGGGCATACACCATACAGTTTGCTATATCAGGGAAATTGTGTCCACACAGTGGCACTAAGGCATACTCGTATATCGAATTCCAAATGCCAAGGGATCTTTTACTTGCACACCAATATGTGCATGGGACCTCGGTTTTTAGTACCATCCAAACCACTAGACAGCTGTCCTTGTCAGGTCCTCCTTGCATCACTGACATGCCGGCAACACCTTCAAAGGGCTTTTATTTGCACTCCAGTGTGTTACCTGTGGTCTCCTTACCCAATATTTTACCTGTGAATTTAAAATTCACAGGAAATGAACATACACCCAATCAGATTGAAGTTGGGTAATCAAATATCCGATATTGGCTAGAGGCTTATTCAAATAAACTCAAATTATTAACATTGGCATTTATTGAAGGTATAAATTAAAGCTTTGGTAATATGAGACTCCACTCATGCTCAGGATACTATTACACAATGAGGCAGGCAAAAAATCTAGGTCCACAAGGAAGGCAGCTCCAAGTAGAACCAAAAAGCCGTTCTAGAAGTAACCAAAGCCATCCCGTGGCTAGCAGACAACTTCTGAAAGTGAGGCCAAATACGAAAGTGAGGCTGTGATAGGTTGGCTGGTATGGAAGCCTGTAACAATATGAACGACTGATAACTTAATGTGGTTATTCAAAATAAAGTTACATACAAACTCTCACTTACAGTCATATATATAGTTTACATTTACAGATGACCGAGAGAAAACACATGAGGTTGGACACGCGACGCACTACTCCTTGTCATGTGCAAATGTGGGCTTAAAACCATGCAACTTGACTTTATGACAGACCTTATGCTTCTCAACCCACAATACCTACCTGGCAGTCTGTTGTCGTAAGGCATTAAGGAATGTATCAGGATGAAATAACTCTGACAGATCTAAAGTGTCTCGTAACAAACTATTTCCTTCAGCTCGCTCTACCCAACTCTGCATGGACTGGGCGCGGTTCACTAAACCTCGTAAATATTGTATCGGATCTTCTGGACCATCCCAGCTTTTCAACCAAACAATTGGAGTCTGAAATACATATTTAAAAAATATCAAAGTTGAAGATGATCACAGGTGTTGTCTCAGAAACAGATTCCAATTTTGTTTGGCATTGGCATTCCAACAACTGTCAGGGTTCTTTCAAGTGCATGCAATGAGTGGCTTCCATCCTACACGAATGACCACGCTTTTGCTTGTCAGTGTCATCATCGGCACCCCTGTCAGGTGAGAAACCAAGTTGAAGAACTTTCTTGATCAACGCCCGGACTGAAACTGTGACCACCTGGTTAGTGAGCTACTGTGAGTCTGTATAAATCCTTTGGATCCTCAGTTTATATATCTTAAGATAAATTATGTACATGTATGAGCTAAATCTGCCTAATGTGGGTGATTTGTTTGGCTTCAAATAAGATACAAATCATTATTTACATGCCAAGCTAAAATCAACTCTCTAGAACGTCGGATGGTTGAGACTTGAATTTGGACCTCTGCGAGACTTAAAAATTTCATGATAAAATAGATAATATGGTTTCAGGTACTGTTACTGCGATAATTAATGATCTACGCTACATCTTCAAACTGCCATAACTTTGCCCATAATATAAAGTAAATTCAATATATTCATTTTTAATAATTTAATTTTAATCTATTAAGCTAAAAGGGCCAATTCTTTATTCTTACATGATGCATCTTTCATATAAAATAATATGATAATTACCTCTTGATTCAGAAGAGCAGCAGCTAGATTTTGTGTATCTGAATTTAAGAGTTGTGTGCCCCTGATAACCTTACTGAGTCCTGAGAGTGAGGCGTGAACAGTGTGAACCAATCGAATAGCATTATATCTCTCTAATAATATAAAGGAAACTATTGGCGATTCCTTTCCAGATTTATCACTAGGGGGCAATATTTTCTGTTGAATCAAATTAGATCCCTGAAACAAAAAGAGTACAATAATTTCAATAGGATTAAATTTTTATCGTTTGAGAATTTGTACTTGATTGCGGCAATTCATTCGAATTGACTAAAAGAATCGGACAAAATATTGAAATCATAGCTAAGTAGTTCTACAGCCAGGGATGGATTAAGGGGGGTGCTGACTGGGCTGCAGTCAGGGGCCCTATATAACAGGGGCCTCAAATCAGTTTTAAATATTTCTTAAAAAGCATACAATTTATGATTTGATTTATTGTGATGTGTGTGCCAAATAAATCTATCAACTATACTGACATATTAATTGTGATGGACAATGCCCAGAATGTCCTCCCTTTTCACTGTTGATGTCAGCGCCCCAGTGCCATTTTCAACCAGTGGCCCCATACAAGGTTAAAAGGTTAATACAGCCCTGACCACAGCTATTTGATAACATTGGTAGATAGTAACCTCGAGTCACATACCCATAAGAAAAATTGGGCAATTCAACAAACCTGATTCAGCTTCTTCCATAAATTAAGAATAGGTCCCAATTCATTGGCCCATACTTCTTTATCAAATTTACTGGCCTTGACGTCTGCTCGTTGTAATATTCGTAGTTGTGATATAACTTGTGAACTAATGATTCTTTGAGCTGATCTCTCAATATTTTCAGGTAAACCGAAATATGACGGTTTATCGAACTCCGGCAACGCTTCAATAGCTTCTATATAATCCTGGTAAAAAAAAAAACTTGTTTAGTTTAAAAACACGACATATAAACATTTTCATCATTACACGTACAGTATATTCAGATACTGTTCATTAAAGATGCATTATGCAAGAGCTAAATCTACACTGCCAGTCTATTTTCTGGCTTCAGATCTAACATAAAGTATTTACATCTATATACATAATAAACTCTCTAGAGCATGTATATCCATCGAATGGATTAGAACAAATGTTACTGAGCTTAATCATGGCCTTCTCAGAGCTAATTACTGTTGTCAGACCCCAAACACATACAAAATTATTTTTTCTAAAACCCTTAGAAAGAAATACACACCGCATAGGTGGTAGAATTTGGTATCTTTAGTTGTCCAACTCGTTTTGTTTTTCCTTGTGAAGATAAAACAGCAGGATCGAAGAATTGTTTTAGATATGAAACCATGACGCTCATATCGAAGGGATTATCAACACGACCACCATATATAGCAAACTCGAATAATCCATGAATAAACTGCCATTGTACGTTCTGACCTGTAAATAAATACCAACCAATATAATAAGATGGGTTGCCAGGCAATGAAACATATGCCCTTAGCGGCTAAATCGTACAATCAGTCGACAAGGGCTGTCCCATATTCATTCTTTTGCAGATAATGGGGGCAATTGCAATCTCCTATAATCTAAATAACGCATATAAATTTCATACAGATTAGATGATGAGTTTATTGTTGACAAGTTTCAACAAAGTAAAAGCAGGGATTTAACACTGGAAGAGATTGATGTCAATAGCTGATATTCAATAAGATTCTTTTTCTAACTAAAGTAAATCATCATAAACAATGAAATTGGGCTTAACAGCCTACTGCTCTGCTCCTCAACTTGGCTAAAGAAGTCTGGATGATAATTGTTTACACAAGAAATTGTGGAAGACCACCAGACTCTGGGGAAACAATATACTGGTAAAAAAAAAAATAAACAGTTGATTACCTGATCCTGAACACAATCTATCAATAATATTAGCACCAGCTCTTAAATCCGATAACGAAAACTCATAAAATTTCGTCCATCCCTGAAAAAAAAATAAAACCATTTACACAAATAATTGAAATTCTAAAAGCGAAATTGAGCAACATCCATGTTGAGAAAATGTTAGGTGAAGGGGGAGAAATAATTAGATTACCTGAGGTATGTACATTCTTCTCTCTTGAACTACGGCATGGAACCAGGTCAAGGCAAACAACGCTTGAGCACGAACAACGCTTCCACCACGACTGATATATTCTGGTGTCCATGTCTCATACGATCGCAACAAATTCTTCTTCACACCAGGAGGAGCCTACAATTGTATCACATGCGCAGATTATTGACCTTGTGCAAATATAAAATATATTGTCTAAAAATAACATGTACAAAAGTACAAGAAAAGCATCAAATGAGAAGTAACATTCAGGTGTTCTGGACAGAATAAGCAGACCCTACAACAGCATCCACTGATCTGATCACATCCTGGGTATCCCCAGTGGTCTCATTCCATTCCTCTCCATTATATCCTGTGCTCATACATGGAGTATTCACGTAATCAAAGTAGTTGCCATTGATCATAGCTTTATACCAGGAACCAATAATAAAAAAACAGTTCATAAACCAGTCTTAGCCTCATTGCTCATGTTCATAATTATATGGCGACTTGTTTGATGTAACAAGATGAGTTACTTCCCTTTACCAACTTCCTTTGTATTTAACAATTTTTTTTATTTGTCGATAAAAACGCAGTCATCAAGGGTTGATAATTTAAAAATCTTGAGTATGTGTCTTCCCAATGGATGAACCCAGGGGTTAGTGGAACGGAATGAGACCACTGGGGATACCAAGGATGATCTGATCCTTGAAATGAGAAATGGGACACTCATAAAATCAGACCTATAAAAAACTTATTAGGATTATTTTTGTAAATTGTTTTATTTATAATTTTGAAGTAAATATTTAAATTCAGTAAACATGTGAAATGAAATGCTAGAACTGCTATGTGTGATGTCTCATCCTATTGTATAACAAAATATCAACCATGCTGGTCTTACCTCATATGTTATTTTTAGACTGGATTGGAGAAGTATTGTAGGAAATTTAGGGTGTACTTCTGTCGTCAACCACAAGCGGAAATCATCATGGGGTTTCAGTGAGTTTAATTCCTGAAAATCACCAACAATAATATATCATTTAATATCTTAATAAACATAAATCATTTGTTCCTCTTTCTCTTGTTTTTGTTTCGTTAGAAACGAGGAGGAGAGAAATAGGGTTTAACAACCATGTAACACAAACTAGGTCATTTCAGGAATAACATATGGTTCAATTTTATTTCAATAATTCATGTGCGCGTAGGAACTTTAGCAGTGGGAGGAAACCGGCGGATCCAGAGAAACCCTATATGGTTGGACAGGAGACTCTATGTCTCAACCTTGCCACTTGACTGATCTTGTGATCTGACGCATGTGCATTAAACGATTCAGGGTTTTCCGTTTTGTAAATCAACTGATCTAGGGAAGTTCTCTAGTCGGTTAATAAAACTACCCGTCAGCTGAGATTGACAAATTTGATTAAAACTAGTTCCAGATCTAAACGTATATTACAGGATGATCTAGTCTACAGAATACATGTTTTATATTATACCTTTTCTAATGATTGTAGCCAGGCTGTCACTAGATGTATATTCTTTAAACACAACCATTCTCCTTTCAGGGCACACTCTGATAATAACTGCATTGCTATCTCACTCTGACCTTGTCCCATAGCAACCTACAATACAATAATATAACATAGCAACATCTGATATACCATATCAACCTATAATATAAAACTGACTTACTTAAAGGTCATAGCCCATTTATAATTAATTATCAAATATGAGAAGCAATAATAATATCATACCGGTAAACACCATTTTCTGATTACACTTAATACATTTAAATATTGACTACTCCGGGTCCTTGAAGAAAAGTGATATATTAATACTGTTAGTGCGGCGCCAGTACCTACATCCCTGAATAATGAATAGATCATAACAGTACTAATGTTCCTTAGAGGCCTCAAACTGCCAGAGACAGAGAGAGAGGGGGGGGAAGGGAGAGAGAGAGCGCGAGGTAATTTTCACTCAACACTGACTTGGTCATTTGGGAACTAGCATATGGTTCAACGCACGAGTCTTTAGCAGTAGGCGGAAACCGTAAAACCACTACGTTGGACAGTCGACCCTACTCCTTGCCATGTACAAGCTTGGGAATCCAAACGATTCCACTCAAACCTAATGATCAAATACGCAAATCATAACCATTCAGACACACAACTCCTTAAACCACCAGAGATCTGTGCATAGATTTCTGCATTGTAAGATAAGCAGGTACTTTTATTTGCCTACCTGATGATATTTATCAAAACCGATTATCTCCGAGGCGAGTTCTTGTAGTTCCTGTGATGGATCAACACCAGGAGAGATGACCACAAGTATAGGTTCCGTAGACAACGTTTCCTGGTATAGTTTCTTCAGATTAACAGTTGGTGGGGATAATTCTTTCATTTCTAAAATTTAAAAAAAGAATCAATTTAATTCTAAAATATCAAACCCTGAAAAGTAATCAATTTAATTCTAAGGTCAAATCTCAAACACAATCAATTCAATTCTAAAATATCAAAACCCCCAAAACTATCAATTTAATTCTAAAATATCAAACGATAAAAAACTATTTTAATATAAGGAAAGATATTTTAATTTGACAAGCCAATGATAAGAGATATACTAAAATGCAAGTAGGGAGAATTCTGCCCATACAGCAACATTTCTGTCTAATTTGCTTAAAATTACAACTATTTAAAATAAATGAAATGAAAGAGAGTTTAACGTCCTGCTGTTTTGCTCCTAAACTGGGCTAATGAAGACGGGCCTACACCATACAGAGTGCTCTGAGGGAAATTTTACTCTTATATCAAATTCTAATTGCCAAGGGATCTTTTACGTGCACGCCAATGTGTACATTGGACCTCTGTTTTTCGTCCCATTTGACTGTCTAGACAGCTGTCCTTGCCAGGCGTCCGTCCTGCCACTGACGAGGGGAAACCACAACGGAAAACTATTTAAAATATCTACCTGAATGTATTTAGTAAAAAAGATTAATACAGACAACCTACCCAGACAATTACAAGCAAAGTGAGCCATGGCACTCTGTAGTCGATCAGGTCTCACTGCTTGTATTAATAACACTTGTTGAAATGCAGAGACACGTTTTTCTACGGATGATGGGAACTCCAGTTCACACTGACTACTACGTGAAAAGTTGGACCATGTTGATCCATCATCTAGATTCATATCGTTGAACAATTTGGGAAAATTGACCTGTAAATACAGAACATTATATATTATATTCTTAACATAACAAAAATCATTAATTATGAAGATAAGTGAATTGATAATGACTTCCAATGGATTATTTCTTGTTGATGTTTTCATTTTTCCATATTGTGTATATATATTGTCACTGTTATATGATTGTCATTCTTTGCTTAATAATTGTGTCATGACATTACTTTCAAGCTCCTTGGGCAACCTGCACCCACATGAATGTAAATATACTTCCTGCTCCTCTTACTGTCATGGGTTTGTTGCATGCACAACCACCATATCTGTTTGTTGTCTGGGAGCAGGAAATTCTACCCACAGACAACTGCCCCGTCCCCCAAAGCTACAATAACTCCTATCCATAAAGATAACAAACATCTGGTTGTTATTCATTTCACAAATCACCAAACATAATCATTATTGGTCTTTTTTATTTACAGTTATCTATTAAACTTTATCATTAGATGATCTTTACCTTAAAAGCAGCAATAGCCTGTCCTCTTTCCTCCTCAACCCAAGATGGTCTTGATCTGCTGCTATCTGTCTTAACATCTGCTACTAACACACCAGTAAAGGCCTCCCATTCCTTCAAATACAATTTACATATCAGAATTAGAAAATGACATGAAATTGTATTTAATGCCTTACTTTTCTGCTCAGACTGGGCTAATGAAGACAGGCATACATCATACAGTGTGCTATGAGGGACACTTTGCCTGGACAGTTGCGCTTTGACCTACTCTCTTTTAGAATTTCAACTGCCACAGATTCTTTTATGTGTAGACAAGACCTAGGTTTTTCGTCCCATCAAAACAGCTATACAATATACAATGTCCTTTGCCAGGCACTCTGTCTTACATAACTGACAATGGAAAATCAGGCCGTAAAATCCTAATGAACGTTCTCAATTAATACAGGGATCAAACATGGGCCAACATCTTACGCATTGGGCGTCAGTGGCTCTGATGTATCGTATACAAACATAATGGTAATCTTCATTTCTATGGTTACATACCTCAAGTACAATTAAAATCACTATTTTAATGCCTGTATTTGCTTAGATGACTTACATTTTCTTGGAAGAGTTTTGGTTTCATTCCGTGAACCATGTGAACAGCGAACATGAGACGATCTTCTTTAAACAATGACTGACAGACGTATTCATACACCATGACTTGTAATCTATACACTAGATTCTTGATGCGTGTTTCTGTTCCACTTCCATCCTATAATATTACACATAAAACTCATGCATTACAAACAATGGTATAGACAATATCCTCAGTCTCACTTAGGTAAAGCAGGCATTTTCAGCACAAATGTTTGTCTTCCATTAAAAGGGGGAGGTGGGTGGCCGAAATGTCAAACATGTGAGCGTCCGATCACAAGGTCTGTCAATGAGTCAAAAGGTTGAATTTCGATTCCCCGCTTGTACGTGACAAGGAATAGGATCACCTGACGAATGCTGTGGCTTTAATCTGGATACTCCAGTTTGCTTCCATTCCATTTTTTGAAGGTATTTTCAGTATATTCCTTTTTCATTACATTTTTTAAAACAATCATAGCTAGAACTTTCAGCTCCTACATAATGCATCTCTAAAATATCATTACAATTAACAAGACTAACATTCACACACCAAACAGATTTCCTGCAACTGAAGATAGAATAAAATAAAACTTACATGTTGGGTATGTAACGCTCGCTGGAATAAACGAAGGAACGCAGCCAGACTGAATCGATACATATTGTTTATTTTAGCCAGATCACTAATAACAAAAAACAGACAACTTCCACTTTCTGCTAATGGTAAATATGTATTCCTCTCCTATTTAAAAAAAGCAACAAATATTACAATATATACAATTTTCATTATCTATTTTGGAACCATTTTAGGAAGAGCGATCAGCTCTTTATATAAATCTTTCATAATACATCTTTTAAAAAAAAGTAACAATCTGCTCACCTGATCAAGTGATGATTGCAATCTGACAGATTCTGTCAAGCTATCTGATATAGTTATACTACTAGCTTTCGTCATATTTAACGAATCTAATAGTTCTTTATTCTCTAAAATATTTCCTTTGGCGTTGGCTAGCTCCTGGAATACAAGTAAAATAAGCAACATAACTTAAATAATAAATTACACATATTTAATAATTTAATATTGTATAAAAGCAAAATATAACAAGCAAGATTAATACAAAAGTTATATGAATACATTATATATTATATTATTAATTAACCTACTGCAAAATTTACATTGCAGCTGAGAGATAGAGAGAAATACACCAAACTAGTTTATTTTAGGACAAATATATGGTACAATTTTGCTTAGTAGTGGGAGGTACCCTGAGGACCCAGATAAAGTACACAAGCTGAGCAAGCGACACTTTCTCTTGCCCTAGTAACAGAACAACCAATTTATGAGTAAGATTATACCCTGTTTTTTGGCAGCCCTAACTAACCTCTAATAATGAATCTTCTAATTTGGCCAGTTGTATTTTCAGGTCTTCTTCTTGTTTCAGTAGATCAGTTTTCTTCACCTCAAGTTCAGGTTTTTCATGTTGAATTGTTATCGCAAGAAGCTAAAAATAATAAAAAAAATAGGTTGCAAGGCAACGAAACATACGCCCACACAGCAGCCAAATCGTCCGGGCAGTCAACAAGAGTTGTTGCATATTAAGGAATTATCAGAAAATCATTAGAATTTGTTTGGTTTTTATAATCAAACAGTTTTTTTTTAAATCAGATAATAATTGTGACCTCCAGAGGCACAACAAGCTAAAAAGGGTGATTTTTCGTACAATCAGGGGACATAATTCAGGAGTAATGACCCGATGGGTGCAAATATCGAAAGGAACCAAGATCTTTGGGTTATAAACATACATGTCAAGTTTCATCAAAATCGATTCAAAATTGTGATCTCTATAGGGTCCACAACCTTGATATAACATATTTTCACACTATTCGTGTACAAATGGCAGCCATTTTGTCCGTCAATTCTAGTCCGATTTTCACGTAATTCAAACTCTCTCTTCATTACCATGTAACGATGATATAGTTAAACGTTTTTTTAAATCGGATAATAATTTTGACCTCCAGAGGGACCAAAAGCGAACAAAAGCGATTTTTCGGACAATCCGGGGACATAATTCAGGAAGTTATGATCCGATGGGCGCAAATATCGAGGGAACCAAGATCTTTGGGTTATAAACATACATGTCAAGTTTCATCAAAATTGGTTCAAAATTGTGACATGTATAAGGTCCACAACCTTGCTATAACATATTTTCACACTATTCGCGTACAAACGGCGGCCATTTTGTCCGTCAATTTTGGTCCGATTTTCACGAAATTCAATATCAACCTTCATAACCATGTAACGGTGATATAATCAAACGTTTTTTTAAATCGGATAACAATTTTGACCTCCAGAGGGACCACAAGCTAAAAAGGGCAATTTTTCGGACGATCAGGGGCCATAATTCAGGAAGTTACGATCCGATGGGCGCAAATATTGAAAGGAACCAAGATCTTTCGGTTATAAACATACATGTCACGCTTCATCCAAATCGGTTCAAAATTGTGACCTCTATAAGGTCCACAACCTTGATATAACATATTTTCACACTATTCGCGTACAAATGGCGGCCATTTTGTCCGTCAATTTTGGTCCGATTTTCACGAAATTCAAATTCAACCTTCATAACCATGGAATGGTGATATAATCAAACGTTTTTTTAAATCGGATAACAATTTTGACCACCAGAGAGACCACAAGCTAAAAAGGGCAATTTTTCGGACAATCAGGGGCCATAATTCAGGAAGTTACGATCCGATTGGCGCAAATATCGAAAGGAACCAAGATCTTTGGGTTATAAACATGCATTTCAAGTTTCATCCAAATCGGTTCAAAATTGTGACCTCTACACTGTTCACAACCTTGATAAAACATATTTTCACACTATTCGCGTACAAATGGCGGCCATTTTGTCCGTCAATTTTGGTCCGATTTTCACGAAATTCGAACTCAACCTTCATAACCATGGAACGGTGATATAATCAAACGTTTTTTTTAAACCAGATAACAATTTTGACCTCCAGAGGGACCACAAGCTAAAAAGGACGATTTTTCGGACAATCAGGGGCCATAATTCAGGAAGTTACGATCCAATTGGCGCAAATATCGAAAGGAACCAAGATCTTTGGTTTATAAACATGCATTTCAAGTTTCATCCAAATCGGTTCAAAATTGTGACCTCTACACTGTTTACAAGCTAAAAAACGTGATTTTTCGTACAATCAGGGGCCATAACCCATGAAGTTACCGTCCGATACATGCCAATATCGAAAGGAACCGAGATCTTAGGGTGATAAACCTATATTTTAAGTTTCATTGAAATCGGATAAAAATTGTGACCTGTAGACTGTTCACAAACAATTGTGTACGGACGGACGGACGGACAGGGGCGACGACAATATAATGTGGGCGTATAAAAACACTATACAACTTATTTAGGACAGGTCTTCTCTGTCCATTCAGACACTATCTGATTAAAACACAGATTTATATTTTGTTTTGTCTTTTTTATACTTTCGATGGCCTACACTAAGAGAAAGATCTGACGAGTTGTATTGGGACGGCCTGTCAGGGGTTGCACGAGTGGCTTTTGACCCTATGACATTAGACAGACATTGATTAATCAATCAGCGTTGACATTTCTTGTGGTTTACCCCCTGCAAGAAGTTGTCGTAACAGATGGTTTCATTGGCTAATTCCTTACGTTATCCAGAACACAGGTCATATAACAACTCTTCCAGATCCTAGTGTAGTAGAGACAAATGAAACACAATTATGAACAATAAAAATGAAATAATTTGAAATAGGGTTTAACATCCTATGGTTCTGCTCTGACTGGGATAATGAAAGGCATACACCATACAGTGTGCTATCAGTGCAATTTAGCTGCTACACTGACTACTGTTATAAATAGACAAATAAATGTGTGGTCATTTAAACAGAACCTACCTGTCCAGTAAGACCAGCACTTGTTAAACTGAATTAGAACCTACCTGTCCAGTAAGACCGGCTCTTGTTGTTGTAAAATTGATCTCAGTGATAACAGATGCAGCATCTGGTGGAATCTCAGGACTTGGATTACGTGTTGTCAAAAATAACCGGAACTCCTCGTTATAATCTATTGTCTTTTCACCAATCTGTACAACATATCTCGGTCCTGTTTTTAGAGTTATATTTATTACAAACTTTCAACCAAAATTGTCATTGATATTTAATTAACCCCAAGAGTCTGACCCCATTTTTATCGATTACAATGATAGTGTTCATCTACTTCAGTTTAAGGTGCCATCGCAAAATTCCAACAAATGTGTCCCAAAAATATTTTTTCAATCTATGTCTGTTTTTGTACTGCTGTTGTGCAGGGATTTTTAAGCAACTATCATAACTATTTTTTACCTTGTGCTGTTAGATCTCCTCTCAGTAACGGGTATAAGACTGGTTCAATACCATCTACTTCCTGTATAATTAAAGTTTTACCAAATCTTACAGCCAACTCTAACGCTGTATTAAAATTGGCATCCTAGAAAAAAACAAGTTTCAAAATTCAAGGTTTATTACATTATCGTGAAAAATAAAATCTTACTATGCAGGAAAACATTTTGTACCGAATGTTTCATAGATCAATATTTGAGCAACTGAGGCCAATAGTCCATAACTGCGAAACGATTAGGCTTCACATTTATTTTAGCAGTGGGAGGAAACCGGAAGAAAATCCATGAGAATGGACAGGCAACCATATTCCTTGTTATTGTAATGTACAAATGGGGAGTCGAAACCATTGACAGATCTTGTAATCTAACACTTTAAACCATTCGGACCCCCCACCCCCACCCCATCCTGGAGATGTGAACTATGTCTGATATCTCCTTGCATCAGAAGTTATCTATCACCATTGCACACACCATAAAAATCAACCAACATGTCTCTTACGCACCTGTTGATTGATAACCTCTAAACGACTTTCCTTTAAATGATTTTTTAACCAATTGGTAGCTCGGGATGATGGATCAACGAGGAATGGACGCAATGAACTCTGAAATAAAAAAGGATTTAAAAATGTTTTATATTTATTCTACTAAATGAAAAGCAGTGAATTAATACTAAAAAACAACATTGAAACATCACAAAAAATATATTTTTTGATAAATTACATATTGCATATATAGGTTGTAAACAAGACTAAAAATAATTGTCACGGTTGTTGTTGAAAGGACATAGTGTGAAAAGGACAAAATGCTTCTTTTTTTTATGTTTACACCAATGTTTACATCTGAGTGACTAAATGCATTTCCCCGTTGCCAGACCCTTAATATCGCACAACTAACAAGGGGAAGCTACAGTCTGATTACAGTCTGAATGATAAACAGATGATGATTACAGTCTGAATGATAAACAGATGATAATTACAGTCTGAATGATAAACAGATGATGATTACAGTCTGAATGATAAATACAGTATGGACAATAATGTATGTGCTATAACAAAGAACATGAAGTTGTGCCACCAAATAACATACTATAAGACATGTCAATAGAGGTGCCCAACATAGTCATTCACTGAACATTTCTAATCAATAGAAATATAATAAAGTAACATGGAACTCCGGTACGTCACAATCCTGAAAGCAGATGTGATGTGAGAAGAAACGTGATGCTTGTTCAAATGAAACTGAGTTTAAATTTCTAGTGGGCTAATGGAGATGGGCATGCAACACACAGTGTGCTATGAGGGACATCTTGCCTATAGCCTACTTTATACTCTTATATCGAATTTCAAGTGTTCTTGTAAGTGAACTTTGAGTTGAACATGAGACCCTATTTTTTAGTCCAATCCAAAACTATAATGGAAAATCTCAAATGCTGTTTAAATCATGTAAGCAAACATTTCACGTGATTGGTCAGTACTGCATCATATTTGATCAGTTGTCGCATGTCTTGTCGCAAGAAATTCGCGAGATTGAGGTAATGATATTTTAGAATGTTGAATGGTACGGATTTACCTGTGGACCTACACATGCAGTATAACAAGATTACAGTGATAGAGAGTGCAAATATCATGATAAAGATTCTACAGACGCCAAAATAAAAAGGTATTTCACTTTAAGGACAACATTTTGTTTGTATGAGAGATTAGATTTTGTTTGTATGCAAAAATTAGATTTTTTAATCTGTGGAAGGAAACCATGGGACCTTGAGAACACCCATGATGTTATGCCATACAGCCCTTCCATGGCATGGGGTAACAAACCATGCCACTTGACTCAATGACAGACCTTGTGACTACGGCGCATGATGAATTAACCCAATCATCCACCTCAATTTAAGGACAACATTTTGAATGAAAGAGTCAAGATATCCTGTCTATAAAGGTTTATGGTTAAATTCAAGTAATATAAATCTTCTGAAAATCGAAAATTGTTGACAAACCCTGTATAATTGTTAACCATTATTCAAAAAGGGCAAAAAAAAAACTGACAAGGGATTTCCACATCACACAAATCTGCCATATTAAATTGACTTCATCAAAATAAAATAAAACCTGCTTTATTAAAATGCCAGCACATTGAAATTGTAGCAATTCTAAAATATTATATTCGTCTGATTTTTGGATGGTTATCAATCTGTTATGGTGGGGGTAGGGTGAAATAAGGGAACATAGCAATTGAAAGGGTTGGGCAAATAAGGGAAGGAATTGCAAAAATTGAGGAAAGGTAGAGGTAAAGGAAGGATTGCACTGAACATGGATCTGAAATAAAACTTTAAAATTGTGTTGGTGTTATGTTGTAATTAAAGGGTGATCAAAATAAAATATTTTAGAAAAAAATAAAATAAAAAGCTGCAAAACATTCATTTTAATGGATATCTTACCCCAACATCTAACGTATTGACCTGACAGTGTTCATAAAACAAATATTATTCATTAAGCGAAAACAAGTTAATAGAATTTATCAAAATGTCAAAGGTCATTCAAACCTTGACCTTCATCTATTTTTGGAGTCTAACTTGTCTGCTTACTAAAAATAGGCTGCCTGTTTACAGTTAGCTCTGCTCGAGAACAGATACTACTAAGCTAGATGACCGACATTTTGAGTCCTAAATCAATGATTTTAGTTATACTCTAATTATATTTTCAGAATTTTGTTCATCATATAGACATTCCTCTCCCATCTGAGAGACAGAATTAAAAAGGTTTATCTAATCATTGTGTTTATGGCAGACGTGAAACTGAATAGAACCACACTACAATGGCAGCCATTTAGTGCAGAGATCTGTTCTCTTAGTTTGTAGTAGCAGGATCTCTGTATGCAGAATGACTGATCCACTGTAAACATCTATCATGGGTATTATTTACGATTCCAGACCCCAATGAACGTTTGATTATGTCTCCCTTGAAGCACTCGATCAGTGCAGTTTGTCTGAGGTCAGCGCTTTCAAAAATGACATTGTTTTGTTCTACCCACTACTCCTTGTATTTGAAGGGGAATAAATCTGACCTGGAACCATCAAGACTAAACAGATAATATTAAATACAAGGGTCACTAAAAAAATCTAAGGTCTTTTTAAAAACTTGTATGATATGTTACTGACCTGTAATATAACGAGAGCATTTTCCATGGACAAATCATCCGATGGAAGGCCTTCACCTTTCCAGATGAGTTGTTCACTTTCCGTACTTAGGAAACGTCGCATATCAAACTTGGTCACACCTAGCGAGTCCATCCAATTTTTAATAGTTTGACGTCGAACGTCTTCCGGGGCTGAAGACAAGTAGGTTATAAAAGCTGCCCCTAATAAAGCCTTTTTAGGTAGTTCATTTAATTCTCCTGATAATTCTCCAACCTGTAAAGAAAAACAATCATTATCATACCAATACCAAACACTAAGACAAGTTTGTTTCCGAAGAGGGGGATAGCAGACGCAGTTGTTAAACAAGTAATATTTTCCAGAGTAGTTCCCCCTTATCAGTGGTACATGTCAGAGGGCCTGACAAGTAGAATAGTAGGACGTGAAACCCATTTCATTCCATTTGTTTCCGAAGAAACACTAAGTACTATAATAGGTTGATGTGCGAACAAAGTTCCATAAAGAGATATCTTGAATGGTTTATGAGATATGCACCAGAAACAAACAACACGTATCACTATAGCTGAGGTATCATATAGTTGTGTTGTTTTAGCAGGAATTTCTGTATTTAATGTTTAGTTTCAAACCATTGTTTAGAATCATACCAGGAAAATTTTGTCAAGGCAGTGGCTTTTCCACCCAGGCTTTATCAAATTCAAACTGCGAAGTATACTTTTACTTTACTTGCACACAAGCAAATACACAGGTTTTATGTTCCACCAGAATGACAAGCGACTTGTCCTTGCCATGAACTCTACCCAGCATCACGGGGAAACCTGGATTGAAAATCCTAATGAAACAGGGTTGAACCGGTTAACTCCTGTTTAATGAGTCAGCACCTTCTTCACGAGTCACATTTGAAAAAAAATTATAATTAAATACAAACCTGAGCATTCCATCTCTGATATTCCACATCTAATTTTGATACAAGTGTTTCCGCAGCTTGAATAGTCTCGTTCTCTTTATCAAGTTTAATCTTTAGTTCCGCGGCTTCCTTTGTAAAGTTTTCAAACCGAGCTCGCAGCTGGGCAACTTTATTATCCACTTCATCTAAAGCTCGTCCTAACTTCGCCATCTTGGATTCTGCCTTCTCTAAATTTCTACAAATATCCATTCAAAAGTGTTAGATCGAGTTTCTGATTTATTTAATAAAGTTTCAACATACACAGCTTTTTATTTTTTAAAACCTTAATTCACAAACTTATCATCATACAATATATCTTAAAATAATCTATTCTTACTTGCGTAAATTATTCTGTTCTGTTTCAAGAGGTTCAATTTTCTCCAGGACATAAGAATATTTGACATTAGCTCTAACCCATGCTGCTAGAGGTTCCGCTACAACTGATGCGCGGCGTGCATTCTACAAAAAAAACCCAAACCAATCTTCAAATAGATCTGAATATTTCAAAAATTTAGAAATATACACATATCAGAAATAAAACCGTCTGATGAAAATTAATCTTTGTTTATTTGAATCTGGATTCATTTCAAAAGGAGATAGTCCATCTCTTACTACATTAAAGGGGATAGTCCAACTTTTTTATTTAATCATGTGTATTTAGTTCAATTTTTTTCATATTCATTCAGTATGAAATCCTGGTTTAAACATTCATAAAAATCATTTAAAATCACCAAAATTCATCTATATAATTTGTACTTAAGTCCTGTTAAAAGCTGGCCATTCAATTTTGAGAATGAGTGTCCAATTTACAAGCTTTTAAGTTCTCGATCATTGTTAAAAAAATAAATAACCAAATTGATTATTGATGTATATATGATTAATTTTTAAACAGTGGTCAGGAAATTAAAAACTTGTAAATTGGACACTCATTATCAATATTAATCAGTCAGCTTTCTAACTGGACACAAGTACAAGTTAAGATAATATTGAGTGATTTTAAATGATTTTTACATATTTTCAAACAAAGATTTGATATCAAACGAAATTAGTGCTCGATACACAAGATTAAATGATACCTGGGTTACAGTGATAATAAACATCATGAATCCAATATTCTTAGCCACACCCACATTTACTACAATCAATATAGATAATTCAAAATATAATTTGCAGTATCATTTTACCTTTGGATCAAAAGAAGCACCATTTTTTCGCAGCAGATCTTCCACACTTTTTCTAATTTCAGGTGAAATTTTTCTGGCATCAAATGTCTGAATTTCATCCTTTACTCCTCGCTTTGCTAAGAAACTGTTGATAAAATAAAACACAGTAATTTCAATACAGAATGATATACCTTTAGGTAATAAAATCAGGTTTCCTGGAGGGACTGACAAAGAACAGTGTCTAGTTGTATGGATGGGACAAACAGGGGTCATGTGTTTCCATCACAGCACACTTTATTGCATTTATGTCAAGGCTTTCACTTCAAAATTTTCAGTGTTTGTCAATATTTGACGACACGTAAATCTTGAAAATAAAATTCATATTTCACATTTATTTTATTTATGGTAGGGTATTTATACAACTTTACTTGAGCATTATTCTGTACAGACCGTAGAATTTTATACTTACACATCGTATCAAAGTTTGAACATTGGATTTTGAAAAAATATGGGAACTTAAACACCATTTCATTAAAGTTTCTCTCTTCAAAGATGACTTCTTACCTCTTCATGCTGACCCAGGATGTATCAAATATTCCCATCAATCGTAACACTCCTTCTAAAATATCTCGAATCACATCTGGTGGGGCTCGTAACGCACGTATCTCACTAAGTGATTCTGTTTTTATATTCCCAACAGCTTTCTTCGTTTCTTGTACTAAAGGTTCAATCTCTGATAATTCCTCATCAATTACAACTTTACGTTTTTCGAGTTTTTTATTTTCCTCGGCTGCTTGTTGTTTTAATATTTCCATCTCATTTTTCTGATCTCCAGCATTCTATAAATAAAACGTAGGGATATCATTTTGAGAGAGATTGTCCGAGAGATGGCGGGGGAGGTCTAGATGGGTTAACATCCACTCCACACAAGCTATGTCCTTCCAGGACTAACGTCTGCTTCAATTTTATTTCTATAATAAATTCACTTGTGTGTAAGGGTCTTTACCAGTGGAAGGAAACGCGAGGATCCAGAGAAAAACTACTAGCTTGGACAGGGGACCCTACACATTGTCACATACAAGGTGGGAATCAAACTCATGCCACTTGACTTGATTTTAAAGACAGACCTTATGATTTCATGCTCATGTGTTAAAACACTATGCGATAAGCGAGGAATCGAAACCATGCCACTTGACTCAATGACATACCTTATGATATTGAATAATGATCTATCGTATCGGGCTTCACTTTATATATAGTATGTAACAAGGTAACTGATTTCAATATAAACTCTAACTGCTTTTGTTGTTAAGCATTTCTTAATGCTAGGTCATTTCGGGAATAACATGGTTCAATTTTATTTCAAGAATTTGGTTGCAAGTTGGATTGTTTAGCTGTGGGAAGAAACCAGATGTATCTTATAGTAATCTCACCAAACATAGTTACATACCTGCATACTGATGGTAATCTCACTAAGTGCAGCATCTGCTTCTTTTTGTTTCTCAGCTAATTGAATACTTTGTTCTGCTGCTTTACTCTTCAATTCATCTACCAGTTTTTTAGCATCATTTAATTTTGATACACCAGCCTAGAAAATACAACATAACAAACTTAGGTACACGCGTATGTTTACATTTTATGGGTTGGGAAACATTAAAATGTAATTTTAAGAAGAAACCTTCCGACGATGACAAACTTCATAGACTCTGTTCTGAATACTGGAGAAAACAAAATCATAATACCCTCCTGACATAGATTCAATAACATTTAAACTTGGCCCATCAGGTTTCTACATTAAAAGCGAGCAGCATAGATCAATGTAATTTCACATCATCCTAATTTTGTTGATACTGAATGGATCATATTAGAGATTAAACTACTTCAATATAGTAATTTGTAAGGGATTGCTACAGGGCTAAATGATGCATAAAGTGTTTAAATCCCCTTGTTCAAATAAATTGTTATTGTGCCAGAATAAAATTATTTATATAAATATATACCTGTAAATGTTGTTGTCGTTTCTCGATGCTGAATTTTTTTGTATTGTAGACTTTCTGGTAGGTGTTTAGGAACACCATGTAACGTCGGGGTGTCGAGTTGACTGGGTCACATGATTCATGAACTTGTAAAAAGCATTTCAACAATTCCTCCCCTCCAGACATTTTTCGTTTACCTTGTTTGGGTTCACCGATGGATCCCCCTTCTATTTTTGGTGGTCTTGTTAATAACATGTATGGTACCTGGAGAATAAACATAATATTTTATTATAGGGACCTGGTGATACAAATATCAATTTTTACAGGGACCCGGATAATAAAATACTATTTCATTAAAGGGACAGCCAAACATACGTTAGTGGTCACATTGAAGGCTGATCTTTTGTGCAATTCAAGATTTCTCGAAAATATCAATCTGTCAAATCAATATATTTGTGTCATTCTCTTTGTTTATTTTTGAATATCAATTGATTTCATAGAATGACTATTATACATTATGCAAAAGCTAAATCTGCTTATCGAAGGTCTTTCTTTAGGCCTTAAAATGCCATCTAAATTATTAATTAGACATTAATGAACTTATCCAGACTGCAATCAAGTCTCAATGTCATCGCAAGCCTGCAATATTTACTAGATTAAGATCCAACTTGCTGCTCAACTTTCATTCATGATTTGATCATGAAATGGATACAAGACTAGGTTTTTTATCGTACTGACTTTAGTAATGATGATCGAGGCTAGGCCCAAAATTCAATCGCTAAATTCTTGATTCAGAGAGGATCAATTTGACTGAAAATTTCAGCAAAAGCCCTTTACTATGAAAACATAAATGCAAACATTGCAGTGTGAATATCGACAATTAGTTTTACCTTAACCATACTCTCTCTACTCCATCCATCCATCCACTGTACCGAACATTGTTTATAAAATGCAGGGTTACTCTCACAGTTTAACGTGAATAATGTGTTTGTATTATCCATTACTAGTACTATATGCAGATTCGATAAGATTTCTGAAAATAAAACAAACTTTAATTCTGATTACTCATTTAAAGGTCAAGTCTAGCAGTTGGAAAATTTTATATACATGTATATTATCCATTAACTAGGTGGTACATTCAAGCCAAAGTTTATAAATTGTCCATGCTGTGTTGTAGCTACAAACACACTTGAAAACTATTACAGCAAGTGAGTTACTTTGTTTTGCAGTGGGAGTAACAGCAACTGAGTGAAGACTGCACTGGACCATTAACAGAGTGGTCCAAGTGCGCACTCCTGCTCTTTGCAGAGAAATTTCCTCATTATTAACAGTCTGATTTCCAGTTGTCAATTTGTTTTGCTAATTAACCAGTCATTTTATATCATTTCTGCATTCATGGGATTGTATTATTGACAGAAAGTCATAGCTTATGCTGCTAACAACAGCAAAATAATCTAGATCTATTCCCGACTTACTAGATGCAAAATAATTGACCATAGTTCCTCTAAATCCAGCTTCAGATGCCAAATCACGAAGTGGAGCCAACAGGGGTTCCAGTTCCTCTGGTGAATATAATCCAGGAACCTCTCCCGCAGACAGTAAACTGTTGATTAATTCAAGGAACTGTGGTTCGACAAATTGATGATCTTCCAGTAACATGACGACCTGGTTTCCCTCTATACCACTCAATTGCATCACCTAGTTAATCATATAAAAACTAAGGATGATGGAACCGGTTAATCGATTAATTCACATTTAATACTCTAACAATTTTTTTATTAAATATCCCCATGACTTGCTGAGGACTAACAATGTATACAATACTCCTGTGACTATTACACAATTCTGCAGAGTCGTGTACATGTATGTATATCAACACCATTGATCGCATCGTTTAGTGAAAGAAAACAATGTTGTGGCTACCATTTCCTGGGATTGAATGTAAGATATTATATGAAAATGAATATCAATTAGTTTTTTTTTTTTAACAACTTCACTTGCGCAATTAAACTGTGACAAGTTAACCTAGACAAAACTATTTACACCTAGGCCACATCAAGTTTATTTTCTGGTCTTCGGTTTGAAATTTAAAAAAAAAACATCTTTATAAACCCCATTTTGACTTTAGCTTTAACTTACTGTTTTTAGGTCGTTTTTAAATTGTTTTAAACCATAGCCACGAGATGTCTTGGGTGAGAAGAAATCCATCTGATGCATATTTGCTACCACAGCAACAGAGCTGCGTCTGCCCACACCACTACGTCCAGCCATCAACAACGATCCACCAGGTTTAGTTAGGACACGATCAACACGAGCCATGTTCTCTAAGACTTCTTTAAATATCAATAAATCTAACTCACGATTTTCACGACCTAAAGCAAAAAAAAATCAAGAAAACTCAGTCATTAATCATAACATTCCTATGCCTTTTTGCATATAAAATACTTAAGTTAACTTTGTTTTTAAGTCTACAAAGTTTCATGAATATGATTTTAATTGAACATGATTACTTGGTACCAATGCTGACTCTGTCGTTTGCCATTTCCACCAATCATGATAATATTGATAAATATGTAAGTTTAGTGAGTGTTTTTATAGAGAACTGCTTTAAAAATCTTAGAAAAATATATGATATAATTATTATGTAATCAAAAATGTAAAATAAAATATCAAGGTATGTTTTTCTTATCGCCGGAAAAAATATATGACATGATTATGAAGTTTAAAATTTATCTCATTTATCTCATTTATCTTTAATGCCTATCTTCATCATTAGTTTGGTTGGTGCATGCAGAACAGTAGGATGACAAAACTTACCATACATTCTAATTCCTTTATCTACAACAGCCATGAGATCTTCACTGGATAATTTACCCAAAGGTTTACCAAATATGGGCAGGGGTGCTCCAGCACCTACAGCAGGGGCTCCTGAATCAGATTTGGCTCCCCAAGTAACGAAGAACGTACTGTCCAAACCGTCAAAAATGTTCGTTGACCAATCTGTACGTATAACATTCATTAAAATATTATCAAATTTATTTCTACCCTCCAATCCCACGATCTTGTCTCGGAACAGTCGACGTGCTTCATATGCCCAGATCTCCAGTAGTGTGTCACTTGAGTTTTCACTTGCTCCAGAACGTAGATCGTATCGGAGAAGATTTAACACCCAGTTGGTGAGATCTCTTGGAGCAAACAAATAATGACTGTAATCATCCACAGTAAACTTACTACGTAACTGGAAAAATAAATATAATTAAAGAATGTCTCACAAATATGTAGATGTAAATCCTGTACCATTTTCTACTCATTGGTTGACTCGTCTTCAGATGATTGAATCAAAAGAAGCTTTTTAACGAACAGGAATGGTTTTATTTTCATTAAAATACTGCAATATAATAGACTTAATCTTCTGCTTTTCTGCAAATGTCAAGTTTACTTAAACTTACAGTTATCAACGGAAGAATAATAAATTTTCAACAATGTTTGGTCGAACATCGGCCAATAATCCCAGAGCAAAAACACTTATGCTCCAGAAGAACAATGTTTTACGAGATTTGTTTAACTTTCCACCTGTCATTGAAAATAATATTTTGACAAAAGATCAAATTAAAGTAACATTCTTGTTATATAGTTTTTATTGAAATTTCTAAGTTTGGTCAGCCAACCACCCTGCACGACCAGTTCCAATGTATTAATTTATTTCTAATTCTTGTTAATTAAGAACCAGATGATAATTACCTGTTCATAAAACTGTACCATAGTTCCTGCTAATGTGTTGACTTTTGATTTATTACTCCAGACCGGATGATCAGATAACTGTCGGTGTAATATAGGTCGTAAATATGCTCCATAGATTGTTTGTAACTGTTCCTGATCAGGGTAACTACAAACAAAAATAATTCATTTCTTAAAGGAAGTGCCAGAAAAATTTGATGGTTGATCTTATCAGAACAATCTAATGATTTATGTATCAGGACAATTTGATAATGGATCTATCAGAACAATTTGATGATGGATTCATTGGAACAATCTGATAATAGATTTATAAGAACAATTTGTTGTTGGGATTTATCAAAATAATTTATCATTTGCTATTATCAGAACAAAATGAATTTATCTGAATATAATATGACGATTTATTTCACATAGTGTATGCTGTTTTGCAAGGACTTACCCGACAACACAGATTCTAACTATAGAAGTGAACCGTGTTGTTAGTTTGTGACGTCCTAGTGTTGTTGTGGCGTTCATACTGGCTACTATCTGTATGTTCTCTAAACCGACCCATTCTAACGTAGAACTATAGAAACCGTTGTAAATGATGACCTATCAAATACCAAATAGTAAAATAAAATCAAAACAACACTGATATGTTTGGTATCATGCTTAACATAAGCCAGTGACCAACAAATGTAATTTTATTACTCACGATGAGGGCCATAAAAGTAGCAGATTAATTACATTTTCATTTTTCATTATATCTCTATACAGCACTAAAAATTTTCCAATAATTTGGAAGTAAATCAAAAGGTCGAAATAATATTTGGAAATTGTTTTATTTCTAAATACATCAATTTTTAAAAATAAATAAGAAAATGTGAATAGAGCCAGGATAATGCAGTGCATTGTGAGGGCAATTTTCCTGGGACATCAGAGCAATCGTCTACTTTAAGTTTGTTGAGTCAAAGGTTCTTTTACATGCATGCAAATGTGCAAATAAAACCTTTAAATCTTTTTTGTCCCATCCAAACTGGTCCATGTCTGACCCTACATCCTGTACCTTTGACAAGGCAAACTACATTCTCAGGATACACCGAGATCAAACCCTGAAGCTCCTGGTTAAAAAATAACAAAACCACCATAGTGTTCAATTTACCTGTTGTAAGAATGATATCATCTGACACGTTCCCCATTTATCAGGTTTCGGTAGATTAATATCTTTAAGATAAAGAACCAATCGCTCGCAATCTTTTGGTCGTAAAACACGTCCTGTGTTAGAACTGATCTCCATACACGTTTGACTGAGTTTCTGTAGAATATGACTCGGGTTTGTCTGAGCACTACAGTGTACCACCGCTATCTGGGTTGATCTCAAATGTTCAAAACTATGACGTAATAATAACCTGAAAATAAATTTAACAGAGAAAATGAACAGCTTTAAAAAAACAAGTAAGCCTCCCAGCGCAACTAGAACCTAAGCTGCAGTGTAGAAATGTTCAATCTCTGACGAAAAACAATCTGAAAATATATTCAATGGAAAGAATGAACATCTTGTAATAAGAAGATAGTATCCCAACGTCACCAGAAGCCTAAGGAGGCTATGTAAATATTAAACTGTCAACTATATAAATATATTAGAGCCTGTTGAGATCAATCCTATTGATATAGTGTGTTTGGAACAATCACTGAAATCCATGTAAAACTAAATCTTGCAAATTTAGCATGCATGTGATATCAAATCTTTGTTCGAAAATTTGTAAAAATCGTCCAAAACCTGCACAATTCATTTATTTGTATTTGTGTCCAGCATTAAGTTGACCGTTTAATTTTGATACTGGGAGTTCAATTTCCAGACCACTGTTCAAAAGTTGATTATCAATTGGCTTTTTTATTTTTAAACAGTGATCCAGAAATTAAACACTTTGTAAAATGGACACTTGTTATCATGAGATATAGAGCCTTTGGGATGTATCTAGAACATGCTGTGTTTTTTTTTACATTTTATCTTATAATTTGTTAAGAGTTATTTGCCTTGACAAGATATACAAAATAGAATAATTTTTTTAAAAAAAGACAGAAGAGGACATGTACCCTTTTCCACAGCCTTCTGGACCAACCAATATAAACGGTTGTTTGTTGTCTGCTTCCAGCCATGGAGTAAAATAATCCAAACTTCGCTGTACATCAGATGTTCTGATAACAGGCAGCGCTGTAGGTGAATTGAAATGGTCTGCTGTAAGATTCTCTGGAATCTAAGAAAAAAAATCAACACAAAATAAATATTATGGACTTACTCTTTTCTGTACATATGTACGTACCATACATTCAAAATTTGACAATTTTTTATCAATCAAATTTTAAATTGAAAAAAATCTATTGATAAATTCCTGATAATTCCTGATTTAATTTATACAGGTCTTAATTATGTTTTATAATTAATTCAATGAAAGAAACATTTATATCATATAATCATATTTTCGAAATCTGTGTCTTTTAAAATTAAAATAGAATTTGAACACTAAAATAGACTTCATAACTCAACATCCAAAACAATATGAACAAAACACACATGTTAACTGTAATAAATGAAACAAAGATTAACATCCTACTTTTTTTTTTGCAGTACCAAAATGAAACGAAATGGGGTTTTACGTGAAAGGGTTCTTTTATGTGAAAGCCAATGCGGACATGGGATGTCACCAAATGTCATGACAGACTGTCATTGACAGTTTTTCGACAGATTCACTAATGGGCAGAATTGAGAAGGGAAAACCAAAGTTTCACATGTAAATAACATATTAGACTATGGTAAAAACATTATAGACAACATAAGAATGTAACACAGCAATGAACACCTATTATCATATAACAATGTAACACATGTAGTAACACACATATAATTATATAATATTATAAAACATTGTACTGCAACAATGTATAATATGACATTATAAAACATTGTGAAATAAAATGAAATGGGGCTTAACGTCCTACTCTTCTCCACCTAACCTGGGCTTGTGGAAGACGGGTAAGCTCCATACAGTGTGCTATGAGGGAAATTATTTTACCCAGGCAGTGGCGCTACGGCCTACTCTTATATCGAATTCCAACTGCCAAGGGATCTTTTATGTGCACGCCAATGTGTACACGGGTCCTCGGTTTTTGTCCCATCCGAACAACTACACAGCTGTCCTTGTCAGGCCCTCAGTTCTGCATCACTGACATGGGGAAACCCCGCCGGAAAATCAAGATGAACTTTCTCAGCCAATGCAGGGATTGGATACCTGACCTCCAGGCTAGCATGCCAGCACCTTACCCACTTAGCCATGTGATCCTCTATAAAAAATTGTAGCGCTAAATATAGTTATATAACATGTAATGTTAACTGTAACACATTATGTAATTATATATATATACACTTACATACTATTACCTATGTATTTTAATATATACAAGCTAATGAAGAATATACACATGATGTAATGTATGGTTAATTACACATGTCGACAGTAAATATGATGTAATATATGGTTAATTACACATGTCAACAGTAAATATATACATGTACATGATGTAATACATGTCAACATAACATACAGTAATTATATACATGCAGTTATTTACCCCGTGAACAAACGCCATTTCCTTAAATAAAAACATTGTGCAAATAACAATAGTTTGGTGGTGACAGGAGATTAAACTATATTCTACTCAAATGGCTATTATATATATAATATTTTATTCTACTGTAATGTGATCAAAACAAAAAAAATGTAGGGAGGAAGGAAGTAAATAAATAGTAATAAGAACAAATCAAGATCATATCTTGTTCCAAATTTTTAAAATGAAACAAAATTAAAGTTCCTATTTTTTCCTGCACCAAGATAGCTATAAAGACGTGCTATGAGTAGTATGAGGTAAACTTTGTCTAGACAGCCACATTTCCTCCTACTTTTCATCAAATTCCAACTGTCAAGGGTTCTTTTACGTGCACCCCAACCCGTTCACAGCATTATGGATCTGAGATATGCTTTGTTATTGTTCGTTTAAAAGGGTAGAGTAAATCTAAGGGAGTCTAACTTGTTATTGTAGGTTTAAAAGGTAATCAACAAACCTTGTTATTGTAAGCTTAAATGGGTTGGGTTGATCTAAGTGAGTCACCAAGTCTTGTTATTTATTGTAGGTTTAAAACGACTGATCTAAGGGATTCCCAAGCCTTGTTGTTAATATAGGTATAAAAGGGTTTGATGAATCTAAGGTGGTCAACAATCTCTGTTACTGTATGTTTAAAGGGGTTGGACTGATCTAAGTTAATCAACAAGTATTGTTATTATAGGTTTAAAAGGGTTGGAGTGATCTAAGGAAATCCACAATCTTTGTGTCATATTTAAAAGGGAAAGATAGATTATCAAAATGGGTAGGAGAGATATAAGAGAAAGAAAAAAATATGATATGATATATTTACCTCAGTATTATAAGTCATCAATCTCCCAACTGAATCATCGTAATACGTGTCTAGTGGACGACGACTCTCTGGTGGAGATTCACCTACCCATGAAAATACCTAAAATAACAGTGAAATAGTCAAGTTAGGTTCTATAGAGGCAGTAATGCCAGAAAATTCTGATCCCCAACACCAAGTTTGAACATAAAATTTTAATAAGGAAGCAGAATTATTGTGTTCCAAAAAAAGAAGCAGACAAATGAACACTTTTTGATAGTCTGTGGACTTAATTTTGCATATCTTTTTAAAAAAAATTACACATCTATCTCTTTCATCTTAATATATAACACAAAACATCCACATTCTAACAAATGAAAGAATGAAATTGAATTAATGTCCTGCAACACTCACCTCCTGGGCAAATTTGAGTCTGACAGCTTCGGACAGATTGGCACCGAGACCATGTATTAAACACACAGAGAAGTGAGCTTTATTCTTGATATTGTGTAGATGAGACAATCCATTTAAAACACAGCCTACTAAACTTGTATCCACTACAAAGTCATTCTACACAAAAGAAAAAAAAAAACTGTTTGGGGAGAATTTTGCCAAGACAAGTGGCATTTCCTGTAATTAATGGTTACATACGATGGACTATATGAACGGCAATATGATCCACACTCTAAAACTTGAAAACAGCTTTATTTATCAAAAATTGTTTTTACATTCTTAACCGGGAGAAAGAGAAATAGACAAAAACTAGATCATTTCAGGACTAACATATGGTTCAATTTTATTTCAATAATTCGATTGTGCTTTGGGGTTTTTAACCTTGTGAGGACACTGGAGAACCCAGAGGAAAACCACGAGGATGGACAGGTGACCCTACTCCTTGTCATGTACAACCGTGGAATCGAAACCACTGCAGTTGACTCAATGACAGACCTTATGATACAACCCACATGCTAACGATTCAGCCATCCAATCCCCACATTAATTTGGACATTCTTAACCAATCCAATATACTGAAACGTCTTTTTAAATACTCCACCCATATGGTAACCAGACTAATGCAGTAATTTTTTATGGAGAAAGTAAACATTTAATTGTGTCACATTTAATTGTGTCTTGAATGTCCAGTCTAAAACAATTGATCTAAGTTGTGGTCAAATTACCTGTTTTAAGACCCAATCCAGAGCACGATAGAAATGATCTTCAATCCACGATGTTATACGATGTTGGTCAGACTCAGGTTGGGTACTTAACCACGATTTTACCAAAGCTTTGACATCAACATCCTCATCACTTGTAAATTAAAGTAAATCAAGCATAATAATAGCATTATAAATAACTCGTAATACAGTTATATTTTTCTATAATTTAAACATTCATTTTATTGTCACATTGTTTCTATAAGTAGAAATGAAATGGGGTTAGTTTCTGCACCAAAGTGTGCTTTGAGGCAAATTTTGCCTGGACAGTGGACTGAAGGTCTACTTTTAGTGGAGGTTGTTCTGTCATGGTTTTTTTTATGCACACTGGAAATTCTGTTCAGTAAAAAATGGCATCGAACTCAGGATAGAATGATTAATGACTGGAAAATCCTGACAAATTTTTTTACCGGGAAAAACAGGATTGAACCCAGGAACTGGTCAATGGTTAAGCATTATGCTCAGTAAGTCATTGCGGCTCCGTTAGTAATGATCTGAAAGTATTACTTGGTGAACTTTATGTTTTACGTTCTACTGTTATGTACCAACTGGTCTAATAAAGACAAGCATACATCATGCAGTGTGCTATGAAAGCAATTTTGCCATGGGGAACCCAGCAGAAAATCCTGATAAACTTCTTTAGCCAACACTTAATGTGAGCAAAACATCTTACTTACTGAGCCACTGTGGCTCCCATAACAATAAGAGATGTGATATTAGAGTAACAAACCTCAAGAATATCATTCCCATTCTAGATATAGTAGCTGGTGATGCACAACTCAGATCATGGGTTTCAAACAGGAAGTTCACATTTGGTCCAAACTGTATTCTCTCCCCTGATGGCATGGTAAGAAGACGATTGTCATCAAGGACAGAGTTTAGAGATTCAATCCATTCTGGATCAATATCACCATCACAAACGATCCAGGACTGTATTTCTGTTAAATCATTTAAAAAAAAATTTCAAAATGGTTTAATTCCAAAATGAATTGTTCAATAGGTCGTGAACACATGGGATTGTTTTAGTGACCTGAGAGAACAAGAATATAGCCACAAATCATGATATAAATAATTTTAAAAGTATTCTGGAAAATGAAGGGGCATTGGCGTCCCAATGGTCTGAGCATGCTCTCTGGATCATCTATATCTATAGGGTCTTTAATTTGTTAAAGTCAAGCAGTTTACGTTCACGACAACAATCTTTGATGCAATAAAATGCAAGTTACTTCCCTTCGCCCAATTGATTGGTCAATAAAAATTGCAGACGTATCAGGGGCAGATAATTTGACTATGTATCTTCTATGTGGATGGAGCCAGAGGTTAGTGAAGAGCGGAACGATACCACTGAGGATACTGAGAATGCCAATGATATTGAGTCGAATATGAGGAATACAAGGAGTATAGATAAGATTGCACTGTACCTTGTGGTTCTTTTATAACCTGTCTAGCACTGTAGGTTAAAACACCATCCGTCCATTCTCTTGTATCCATATCTATCTGACCCAATAACTACAATAAAAAGTATATAAACTATAACTATGGTATATTATATACAACATGACCCAAAAACAACTATACATCATACCTATCTCACCTACAATAAATATATAAAATCCAAGACAGTATCTATCAAATATAATAACTATGATAGTATTTATCAAATATAATAACTATGATAGTATTTATCAAATATAATAACTATGATAGTATTTATCATATATAATAACTATGATAGTATTTATCAAATATGATAACTATGATATATATTATAATTGTTCGGTCAGGTATATACATAATATATTCAATTGATCCAAAAATCATAATATATGACTTTTTATGCTGACACTGTAACCTAAAACTGATTCAATAAAAACACACTTCCATATGATGTTTTGAAACAATTTTATTTAATATTAAAACAGATCAGATCAACCTAGTTCAATACTTTTATTGACTTAAATGAAAGAAGTTTAGCTCTATTACCTGTGTTCTCGGCATAGCTTTAGGATTCATAACGTATTGTTTTACTACTTGACCTCGTTTAGCCATACCCAGTCTCAACATACGCCATAGAGTTGTCTTCCCTGATCCAGATGGTCCTACCACCACTACACCCATTCTCTGTCGTAACTGTTCATACAACTCTAGAGCCTTCTTAATCTATAAAAACAAAGATAGATAAAAAATTATCAACAATATTTTGCTACAAAATATATTACGATAAATATAGACGAAACTATCCACACAACAGAAACACTGTTGTAACTCGACTGTACATCAACTACATCATTTAGGGACTAACATACGGTTCAATTTCATTTTAATAGTAGGCTTGTTTGTAGGGAGTCTTTAGCTGTGGGAGGAAACCAGAGGACCTGGAGAAACACCACTAAGTTAGAGACTAATGAAGAAGAGCATACATGCCAATGCCATGTGGTATGAGGGACAATTTGCTTAGGCAGCGATGTCAGGCCAACAGTCCTACAACACTGACAAGAGGAAACTGGGATAGAAAATCCTAAGGAGCTTTCTTGGTCAACACCAGTAGTGAACCAGTAACGTTCACAAATATAACATGTCAATGTAATACTGAAATGGTTACTATAGTTACCTGTTTCTCGTTAATAGAAAGATTTGTTTCTTTACAGACGAGTCTCATGGCTTCTGCTAGATCTTCATATTCTATATCTTTAAATTCTATACCCGGGAAAACATCACGCAGCAGCGAATCAAAGCGAATACCATCGGAGAATGTCAGTTTCGACAGTGTGTTGATACGTAAGGCCTGTACGACCAGCTTCGCTTCTGTCTTGGCATCAACTTTACCTGTAATCATTACAATAATAATAAAACCTAGAGATGTGTTTCTAATAAGGTCATGCATATACATGTACAACAAATAACATTTGATATTTAAATTGGTATGATCACGTCAGGATTTCTCAGACAAATCTTAGGAAGCCAAAGCCAGTAAACTGCAAATACACTTAATATATCTATTATTAACTCTTTGAAAAAAGCATTCCAGGAACTTGTTTTTCCACATGTTTCTTGCACAAATACTGGCACTGATTTATCTAATGAGGAGCATACACCATGCACTGTACTATGAGAGCAATTTTGCCAGGAACTGTAGAGCTACAACCCATCTATCTACTTCATACTCTGAGAATAGATCCCCATCTTAATTTTCCACCATCACTACATCTGTCATATACACCAAGACCAAATACACTTTTTCAATTTCATTAAATGGAAAACTACTTAACAAAATTCTGAAAGTATGCTTTTAGTGTCCTCGACTAACATCGTCTATCATGGTCTGTTCTCAAGCAGAGCTAACTATAGACAGACAGATTAAGTTTAGTATGAGCTACAACCTACTCATTTTTTTTTATTTCGAACTGTCATGTAATCATTATATACAGGACTAACAACTAGACACTTGTCATACCTCCCCATCCAACACCACTCCTGCGTCACTGGCAAGGGAGAACCAAGTTTTGAAAACCCCATGAAAATGTCTCAACTAAGGTTGAATCTAGGGTTTCCTGGTTAGTCCCTGTATCCCCAGTGGTATTGCTCCATTCTATTCCACTACAAATATTCTTAAAAGTTGGCCACATACCTCCATTTAATCCTTTTTTCAGTATTTGAAGAAGATTTCCACATCCACGTAAAACAGTCTTCAATGCTCGTAAACCCCAATCATAATGTTGCTGTGGGGTTAATAATTCTCTAAAATAGAATTTAGTTAAATGAACAGAAATAGGGTTTATTTCTTACTATTCTGCACCAAATGGCCTGAGAAAATTTATCAGAATTTTCTGGTGTGGTTCAACCTTCTCAGTGATACGGGACGGATGGTACAAACAAATTGAGGTCCTGTGTACATATTGCTGTGCACGTAAAAGAACCCTTGACAATTAGTGCAGAACAGTAGGACATCATATGATATTGCATTTATTTGAGGGTGAAGGTTAATTAGCAATGCTCCAAGTCTAATACAAGGATTGGAAACTTTTGAACCAACTATTTGTTTTTTATTCGCCTATTTCTTTTATATATCCATAATTATTCTTGTAGTTAGGAAACAGGTCATATAAACTATGTAAGTTTCTCATTATATTCAATTTTTGAAAAAAATATTGTTTTAAAAAAATATCTTAAAAACTGATGAACAATCAATCAATTCCGAACACTTACTTGGACAGATTAAAGATGGCCACCAATTTACTGCCAACACTCTTGGCTTGTTTGAAACCTTCCGAGAACAGAATAACTTCTGCAATTTGTTCATTATCAGGTCGAGACATTGCTACTGGACGGAACAGCTGTTTCAAATTATCGGGTAGTTTCTGTCGACCTCCATAACCTTTACCAGCTGGGTTCATGGTGATAAATATTCCTGAATTATGATTTATATCAACCTGAAATTGAACAATGTCCACGAGTTAAATTCTTTAAATGAAATGAAATGAAATGGTGTTTAACATCCTACCTTTCTGCACCAGAAAAGAATATCCGAAGATGCAAAATTTGACACACTAAAAGTGGGCTTATGTCGAAATCCAGTCAAAGTTAAATGAATTTAACGTCCTACTTTTCTGTTCTGCATTTCAGGCTCAAAGTTAAAACATAACCAAAAAGAAGAATTCAAGGATAAATTTATAAATTTTAAGAAAAGTTTACTTACACTTTTACCCAGAAGTTCGATTCTTGAAGCTTTATTTTTAATGGCATCTTGTATAACTTGAATCTGCATTGATACGGCTGACAGAACGGCTTCTTCTAAACGATTGAACTCATCAAAACATCCCCACGCTCCACATTTTACCAGACCAATAAAAATACGACCCATGGATTTTACATCAATACCCTAAATACAGAAGAAATGTAAAATAATATTTATTTTTAGTAGAACTTTAAAATCAATACGAGAGAGAAAGGAGGTTTTAATGTCCACCTGACACAATCTTTGGGAATAATATATGGTACTATTGTAAGGCGTTTTTGCAATGGGAGGAATCTGGAGGATAAACTAAAAACCTGACTTCTTGTCAAGCATAAGTTTGGTATCAATCCCACACCATTTGACTGTATTACCAACCTATTTATCTATAACACATGCATTAGAACACTAGACCAAAAAAACCTCCTACACAAATACAGAAGAAATTTGCATAAAAAATAAAATACAGGTGCCTTTTAAGGTTTATCATAGCGGAGGCTACACTATTTTGAGGGCCCTCTTTCGCGGAGGTCCTTGGAGGGGGGGTGTGTGTGTGTGTGTGTAAAGATTGATGATTTTCATACCAGCGCAATGACTGCATTCTCATCCAGTAACAGTGTAAAGAAAACAATTGACTCAGACTCTGTGGCTCCTTCCCTTGGCCAGAGGGGACCTTTTGTTTTATCTTGTTCAACTTCTTTGATTTTTTTTCGCGAGGAGGCTGGCGCCTCCAGCGCATCAGCTATAAAACGCCTTTGATAAAATATGGCCTTACCTCATCACAATTAAACACGAGAACTTGACGACCAAACAATCCTCCCATAGCTTTAACAGATTCTGTTTTACCCGTACCTGCTGGTCCGTATGGATTACCACCCAATCCCATATGCATACCTGCAATAATTTAATTTATTATAAATGAAATGGGGTTTAACATCCTACTGTTCTGCACACACTTGACTAATATGACGAAAATATGCCATACACTGTAGGGAAATTTTGCCTAGACAGCAGCACTTCTGATTCCCTCAAGTAACGAACTATGTTCTAAGAACAGGTTGGGGAAAATACCTCCAAGGCGCTATATTACGCCCTACACACAGTGAGTGGCAGTTGTCCAGTAAGTTATTCTTTTAGAATATTTTCCACGATACTGGCACCTGCTGTTATATATAGAGAGAAATTGGATTAACATCCTCTCAACACAAACTATTCATTTCGGGACTAACATATAGTTAAATTTGCATAGGTATTTATCAGCTATGGTAGGAAGCCATTGAACCGAGCAAAAAATCTCTATGTTTGGACAGGTGACATACTAGCAGTGAATCCAAATCATGTCATTTGATGCAATGATAGACATTAGGGTCTAATGAGCTTGTGTTAAATCATACACCCCTCCCACCTTGTGTTATATTAATGTTATATATGATACCTTGTGTTAAAGTAAGATAACATTTATCTGTGAGTGGCGTGTGGACAAGTTTCCCAGCATTCCCCTGATATTCGTACGTGTACTCAAATTCTGCATCCACCATTCTTAACACACACATGCCGTCTTTACGCATATTTACTCTGAAATCATAAAGAAACACAGAGCTGAATTAGTGTCTACATGTGAGAACAAGAAACACCCACCTAACCTGATTAATAGTGTCTCTACACATGTGGGAACAAGAAACATCCAACAAAACATATTATTATCAATAATATCTCTAGATATGAAAGCGATAAAATACCAATCTAAACTTATCAATAGTGTCTCTACATGTGAGAACAAGAAATGATTAATTTAAAATCAATCAATACCCACCTCAGTTGTTTTGACCATAACCATTCGGTAGGACTACGAATATTGGCTTTTATCAGCTCATTTACCACATCTATCAAATGAATCGTGTCCAGGATCAACGCTTTTAGTTTTAATTCTAAAACTTTCGCTTCCACATCCTGGCCCTCTGATAGATCAACGTTAGTATACGACTCTAGTTGGTTTTCTAGTTCACGTAAAAATTCATGTAAACTGTTTCGGCTAATGGCTTCTTCACAATTCTCAGTGAATCGAATTGATTCAGCTAAACATAGAATCTAAAGAAAATTAAAAAAATATAAAATAGAAATAAAGTTGCCTTTCTACAGCACAAGTACAATTGTGTTAGCTATATCATCTTCCAAATATGTTTATTAAGATAAAGAGCTGGCCATTCTTGCTATAATAGTTCAAAAATAAATTGAATATATTGAGAACTTCACTCAAATTACTTGATTCTGAGCGAAGTGTTGAATGTTTTGAAAGGAAACGTGTAAATTTTCTTGATTTGGGGTTATTTTAGGTGATTCTTGCAAATTTTTAAATAAACATTTGTTCTTGAACAAATGTGAATGGAATTTGAACAAAATAAACAGGATCAAATGCTACCCAGGTTACAGTGGTCACTGCAGGAATATATTTCAGTTTTTAAATCATTTTTGATACAGGCATATTTAATCGTTAAATCTGAGAAAAAATGCTGATGTTTTAAAGGGACAATAACATTCTTGCTGGCTTGGTAGCCCCAGAAAATAATTAATACCCTTATTCTAAGTACTAGATATTTTAATGTCCTACCTGTTGTGTAAATTATCCATTACAACCTATTTTATTTGTCCAGAGGGTTCGAAAAAATTTCAAAATCCAAGTCACATTTGAAAAGGTTTACGTTAGACTTTTCAAATCAATTGGTTGAATTTTTTAAATTAGGTGTGTTAAGATGAAATTTATATCATCATTTAATTGGAATATTCTAAAATAATACGATTTGTTGACCGGAATGAAGATTGGGACATATTTTTCAGTTACAACAAGAGTGTTATTGGGGCTTTAATCATCTATCTACCTTTTCAACAAACATAATGGTGCAGTTGTATTGAAATCACAGATAGGTCGTTATGATGAGGACACATGTATTCCAGTGTCTACATCGTTCCTTGATAGCCTCTCAGAAACAGATTAAAAGTAACACCGATCATAATACAATCTTATCACTGTTGAGAGATCCCAATGTAAAATAATCCCTGATAATAACTTAGTACTACATTTACCTGTGAAGGATATTTATTAGGATCAAGACCGCCTTTACTAGCTTTGGTATCCTTTAAACAATTAATCAACAATTCTTTTAATGTATCTTTCATCTCATCTGCTAATTTACTCAACCAAATCTACAATAGTTTATATGAATAATAAATATAAGCTAATCTTTTATAGTGGCATAGCAATTTGAGGAACAAATTAAACAGAACACAATTTTTATGGGCAGAGAGAGAGAAAGAGAGAGAGAGAGAGAGAGAGTTTAGCATCCACTTGACACAAACTAGGTCATTTGGCAACTAACACGTGGTTCAATTTTATGTCAATAATTTGCTTGCTTTAGCAGTGGGAGAAAACCAGATGACTCAACACTCATTATCTAATCTAGGCCCATTTTAAACTATGCGACAGTAGAAACCCAATGGTTTTCAAAGATCCTCAACAAATTTTAACAATTTGGCAAAATCAAATACAGAAATTCCTGCTAAAACAACACAAATACATGATACCCTAGTTGTAGTGTTACAAACAAATAATGCGACCATACCTCAACTTCTGGCATTATTTTAACTTTTCTGACCAATGGTACAACTTCACCATCGAGAGATTTCATCGCTAGAATATGTTGACACGAGTCATCAAAATCAACACTATGGATACCGGCAAATAATTTCTTCAAGTGGGTCTGGATAACGTTAGGATTTGTAGATTGTCCAAGAATTTCCAAAAGATCGTCATCACCAATGAAATAGAATCTGGGAAACAGTTCTCTTTTGTCCTGTAAACAATAGTGAAAAAGATAGGTTGCCAGGCAACGAAACATACGCCCATAACAGCTAAGTCGTCCGGGCAGTCAACAAGGGTTGTCGCATATTGTTTCTTTTATCAGTCAGGAGAACATTTACTATTTACAACACATGATAATCTTATTACGAGTAATAGCCCATTAAATAATTATCAGAAATGATTAGAATAGTTTTGATGGTTTGTCTCAAGGCCTTTGTCCACAAGATATTTCAAAGTGATCAAGTGCCAGAAATTATCAGATATCACTGAAAATCAAATAGGATTCTTCGTCTCATGACCTTAAACACTGTGTACAAATTTAAAGTCAATCGGATATTAACTTTAGCCTCTAGAGCGTTTACAAGATTTTTCAAAGTGATAAAGGGTCATAACTCTGGTAGTAATTATCGGATATCACCGAAAATCAATAGGCTTCTTCGTCTCATGACCTTAAACACTGTGTATAAATTTAAAGTCAATCGGATATTAACTATAGCCTCTAGAGCGTTCACAAGATTTTTCAAAGTGATCAAGGGTCATAACTCTGGTAGTAATTATCGGATATCGCTGAAAATCAATAGGCTTCTTTGTATCATGACTTTAAACACCGTGTATAAATTTAAATTCAATCGGATATTAACTTTAGCCTCTAGAGCGTTCACAAGATTTTTCAAAGTCATCAAGGGTCATAACTCGGGCAGGAATTATCGGATATTGCTGAAAATCAACAGGCTTCTTCCTATCATGACCTTACATACTGTGTATAAATTTAAAGTCAATCGGATATTAACTATAGCCTCTAAAGCGTTCACAAGATTTTTCAAAGTGATCAAGGGTCATAACTCTGGCAGTAATTATCAGATATCGCTGAAATTCAATAGGCTTCTTCGTCTCACGACCTTAAACACTGTGTATAAATTTAAAGTCAATCGGATATTAACTTTAGCTTCTAAAGCGTTCACAAGATTTTTCAAAGTGATCAAGGGTCATAACTCTGGCAGTAATTATCAGATATCACCGAAAATCAATAGGCTTCTTCATCTCACGACCTTAAACACTGTGTATAAATTTAAAGTCAATCGGATATTAACTATAGCCTCTAGAGCGTTCACAAGATTTTTCAAAGTGATCAAGGGTCATAACTCTGGTAGTAATTATCGGATATCGCTGAAAATCAATAGGCTTCTTCGTCTCACGACCTTTAACACCGTGTATAAATTTCAAGTCAATCGGAGATTAACTTTAGCCTCTAGAGCGTTCACAAGAAATTGTGGACGATGGACGGACGGACGGACGGACGGACCGACAGACGGACGGACGGACGGGGGCGACGGCAATATACGACCACATTTCCATGTGGGCGTATAAAAATGAAATGGGGTTTAATATCTCCTTTTCTGCCTCAACAGGGCTAATAAATACAGGAATTTATACGGTGTACACCATATAGTGTCATAATGTATTTCATTGTGGTCTGACACCTTATGGTTAAGTGAACACAAGTTGCCTCCCTTATGTTGTAGTTCTTCTGACCTTTTGATTAATAAATAAAAAGATTGGAATTCTAACATGTGACTGTAAAACTCCAGGATCCAAGGATCCATATATAATAACAATAGTTAGCTATTAGAGACATGTTGTCTTGACAGCGGCTACAGCGTATTCTTATTTTGATTTCTAGCTGACTGGGAATTTTTAACATCCTGCAAATGATATCAGGCTCACAAAACATTCTCAGTCATAAGTTCAGAATTGATTCCAATTTCAATCAGTAATTATGAGAAATATCTTTGTTCCAGAAACACAAAACTTTGCACATAGTTTCTTATTGATGTATTTGATATATAAAACAAAAAAAGTTTTATTAAGGGCTATATTCTAGTTAAAATAAGGCAAACAATTTGGAGTAAATTCTTAACTTAAGTCTGAGAAATCTTTGTGAACTCAAAGGCAGACTGGGCTAATTAAGAAAGGCAAAATCCATGAAGTATTATAAAGGGAAAATCTGACCAGGACAGTTGCATTCCCCCATACTTTTCATCATATTCCAGTTGTCAAAGATTCTTTTACTTGTAGGTCAATGTGCACACAAGACCTCACATTTGTTTTGCTCCATCGGAACCAATGGATGATTTTTCCTCACAGTCAGAACTTTCAACCACTTTGCTCCGAATCAATCAATTTGACAGTAAATTTCAATAAATCCATTTCTCATCATCTATTTCATCTAAATCTTACAAAATACATCTTTAACAGAAGGTATATATGAAAGTAACTAACTTCTAGGAATTCTGTCAGAGATTTCTGACATCTCTGTAGTTGATCTAACATGGTGGTCAGTAAATTCCTCAATCCTGATTGGTTCACCATTGATAAAACACGATTGTCACGATGTACATCCTGCATGATTGATCTTGAAATATACATTATAGCATTTTACAACCTAATGGGGTTATACATTATACCAAGTGGGATTTTACCTTATCCCTAAATACATCATTATGGGTCATGAGGTTATAAATTATCCCAATACACATCATAATGGTGTTTTACATTATCCCAATAAATATTGTAATGGGGTTATGCATTATTCCAATACACAATTTATAGGGGTTATACAGACAGGAACTTAACCACATTTAGTAGGTGAAGGAGAACCTACAATAAGAGTGAGAGAGAAATGGGGTTTAACATCCACTCGACACAAACTAGGTCATTTCGGGACTAACACATGGTTTAATTTTATTTCAATAATTCGCTTGCGCGTAGGGGTTTTTAGCTGTGGGAGGAAACCGGACACTACAATAAGAACAAACCGGATAAAACAAACCTGTGGAGAGACATATTACAATTATTTACAATAAAGATTTAATTCTTTCGATCTTGACAATGGTGATAGCAAATATCGTTGTGTTCATTTACCTGAAATCGTCATCAACTCGTTTAAATCGTGCTTGTTCTTTGGGTAACGCACCCCGCCCAAATATAGGTTCTAAATACACCCATTTACGCTGTATCTGATTCAAGTTATGTAGATATTCATCCAGATCAGCTAATCGCTGTTCCCATACCGACGCTTTATCTTCAAAACTCTTATAATACGGTGAATCTTTTAGTGACTGTAATAGACACTGGTTATCTCCAACCTGTTGAACAAAAACAACTTTATAGATTTCAAACTGGCATGAAACAGAAAATAATTGCCACAAAGAAGTCATATAAAGGCAAAGAGGAATCAGGTTCAACATCCACTCAATGTTAATCATTTTGAGACTAACATCTGATACAATTTCATTGAACAATTTGTTTGCACATACAGGTTTTTAGTAGGGAGGGGGGGTTGCTAAACAATGTTTGGCAGGTGATCCTACACCTTGTTGCGTAAAAGCTTGGGATGGAAATCATGACACATTGACGGACTTTGTGATCTGAAGAAGTCATGCTATGCCTGGCCGTCTAGAAATGTCACTGACATAGACTGCTGATAGTGGTTAACGCTAAATTAGCCTGTTTTAAAGTGAAAAGGGTCCTTTTATCTATATGTGCAAAAATAATGGAATGATCTGTCACTGGAAATAAAAAAGTTTCCAGATTTTGTTATTAAGATATAGATGAACTACATTTTCAGTAATTTTTTTAATACCATTTAGTAATTGAACTGGAATGTACATGTCACAATTCTATTGAATACAATTACTGTTTAATACTGTTTAATACTGAGTGACATTTCAATTAGGCATCTCTAGGCTTAATGAATACTACAAAATACAAATAAATTTGTATTATTGTCTGTATTATCATTTTACCAAGCCAAGATACAATGCATGTGACTTTCCCTCTTTTACATTACTTACCTGGTTGACCAAGTCTTTCCAATCTTTGATTAACATGACATTATTTTTGTTGCTGTCTTCATAATCAGTGAGAGCAAACAGAGCATCAGCTCCCCACAATTCTAATTCTCTGATGGCTTCCCTGATTGTTACTTCACCTTGAGCACGTTGATTCAACTCCTATAAATACACAAGATATAGTTTAAAGTAAAGACAAATGGACTACTTGATAATAATACCTTTAAGAGTATTGAAATGTTGCTCGTAATAAATCAAGAAGTAATAAATGTATAAAATTATGTTGTTACGAATATTATACCTCTAGTTCCAAATGTCATTCAAGACAACTCTTGTGTACATCCTGGTGTTTTCAACTCAGTCTGATTAAGATCAGATCTATATTTCGTTTCGTTTTTTATACTTTGGATGACCTACACTACATGAAGATCTGACAAGTTATATTGGGAGTTCATGTAAGGGGTCAAACGAGCAGATTAATCAATCAGTGTTGACTTTTCTAGTGGTTTACCTACAGTTCTGAGCATCAAAAGGCCAAGAACTTGCAGTAACAGACCATTTCACTAACCAATCACTTACTTCATCCGGAACACATCAATTATAATAACTCTTCCAGATTCTAGTGTAGTAAAGACAAGTAACATGATATTTTGAACTATAAAATGTAACGAAATAGGGCCTTTGTTTTAATCAGATTGGTTTTCAACTGTTACATTTGATTTTAATAATTTTATCTTTGTATTCATTCAATTGTTTAATTCTAGTTCAAGCTTATCAAAATTTACGCAACTATTTCACATGACATCATGTGACGATGCAAGGCATTTGTACATAAAACATGACCAATTAACAGTTACATCCTTTTTATCCCTTTCAATGCGGGTGGTCGTGAAATAGTACCCACTTGTGTACTTCTAGACAACAATTGGCAGTACTGCAGGATAGCTTGTATCCACTAAAGGAACGATCAGGGTACTCCAACTGTGACCTTTGATGTCCAAACTTCAGATGTCTTGGTCCCAGGAACCCTGTGTATTGTCCGCAAAAAAACTCCAAATCAACATAATAGGAATTAAATGGATAACTGACAACAGATATTGGATTACAAAAATTGAAACATCAAAACTTACCTTCAAAGCAGTAGCATTATTGATGATTTCATCGCTAGCAGCAATAATCTGACCAAAATTTAATTTCTCTAGAGTTGTTCCCCTTGGCATGTGTAACAGACGGAAAAGTTCTAACCAATGATCTTGTGACAGTGGTTCACCACGAACCCATTTCAGCACAGGTAAAACTGTCTGAAAAATACAAGAGAAAATAACAATTTAATGTTGTTAGTTCTGTTTTTGATTGAAAGATAGCTTTGTCTAAAGATTATTTATTAACATAAATTTTTTGTTTGTTTAGAACTCTATTAATAGCATTTAAAGGTGCACTTTCATAAAATGCTTAATTATATATATGGTATGAATATAATAGAAACGAGAAATCAAGAAGACTCAGGCCAAAAAAAACAAATATTTGGGTTCTCTAACAATCCTTCCAAAAATCTGATGCAGGAGGGAGGTTTTCATTTTTGTTGTTTTGATTTGTCAAAGGGTCACTAATGGGCTGAACAACTTATCATTAATATCTTATTTCAAGGCTCTATATTTATATCAGTATTTTGTTTATAAGGATGTATATCATTATACACTACAGTATCATTTATGATCATCAACATTTATCTGGCTTGTGCACTTGATAAACGAGCCTACATCACATTTCTAGATTCATTTAATTTTTTTTTTTTATTATTTGCCTCCTGTAACCAATGTGAAACATTTATGTATGGTTATTAATATATAATGAGACTGGATTTTTTTTAATATACTTCTTGAAATAAAAACTGGTCATGCAGCCTTTTTTAATTGAATCAAAATTATATATGTGGGCCTAATAAACCAAGAGACATGTAAATCAAGTACCTTATATTTATCAATGTCTTTATGCAGTTTGACTGTCATGGATGTTGTTTCTTCCTTCTTTAACTTCTCATACCAACCACCTAAAAACTCCTCAAATAGATACGCTTTAGATCTACAAAAAAATATAAAAACAAGTTATCTTGTTCACAATCTGGTTGTATTTTGATAGTATTCATTAAGATTATTATAGTGTGCTATGAGGGAAATTTTGCAGACACAACTCTTATATCGTATTCAAACTAGCATGAGATCCTTTTTGTGCATACCAATGTGTACACAGGACCTTGGGTTTTTTTCGTTTCATTCAAACAACTAGACAGCTGTTCTTTTCAGGCTCTTTATCCTGCACCATTGACAAAAAGGAAACCATGCCGGAAATTCTGATAAACTTCCTCGACCAACAATGGGAGCAAACCTGTGACCTCCAAGCTAGTGAGACACTTAGCCAACCCGAAGAATTACAAATAAATGAAATTAATCTACCTGAAGGATATCCAGTCTTCTTTAGCCAGATCCTGCAAACCATTGTTAAAATCTTCATAAAGTGACCACATAGATTCATAGTTCTTGATGTCATTTCTTAAATCTTCTACAGCACTGAAGTCTGGGTCATCCAGGCCAAAATGTTGACAGTCAGACCTGTGGGATGAGAAAGCAAGATGCCAGTAATAGAAAACAGAAATTATACTTGAAAAGTAGTCTTGTCAAGATATAAGCTGTGTTTAAGATGACAAAACAGTTTTTGACAAACAAAATCTGGTCCACTGCACCACAAAAGTCTTTAGTTGCCCTTCTTGTTCTCAAAAGATAAATATCTGGGAAAGAAACCATTTTTTATTACGATAAAGATAAAGAGGGGAATTTCCATCCAATTGTGCAACCAAGTTGTTGGACAAGCGACCCTACTCTTTGTCACGTACAAGCAGAAATCAAAACCACTGAATTTGACTCCATGACAGACCTTGTAACCTGACGGACTTTAATGAGCATGCATCTAACCATTTGGCCACACAACTCCACATTGATTATCAATAAAAGTCCCAATAACTTACACCAATGAAGTTATCATTATACACTTTAAGTCATTCCAGACACCGATCTCAATTAACAAATTAACCATACGGCCACCCACCCCTGTATCATCAACTATAAAGTTCTCAATAACTTACACTAATGAAGTTCTCGTTGATTCCAATTCTGCAAATTCTTCACGTTTCTCTTTTATGATACTCAAAGCTTGTTCACATTTCGCCTTATCTCCATCTAATGCATCATCGCCTGGTTTCAACTGGTGCCATCTAGCGGAGAATTTCTCCACATCCTGGTGGTATGTTTTAACCCTTGAATCTACGTTACTCTTCATCACTTCCACCTACACAATAGAGAAAGAGACAAAAAAGGGGTTTAACGTCCACTCAACACAAACTGAGTCATTTCGGGACTAACATTATAATTTTATTTTCAATAAATCGATCGTCACTTCCACTTACACCATAAATACAGTAAATTAAGTCGTATACACTTGGTCAATAGTTCGAACAGATAAAAATGAAATCAAATCAACAGTTAATTCGACATTAGCATTTTTGCTAAAAAAAAAAAAATCAAATTATTCGCAAAATAATCCTTGCTAAACATGCACTCAGATTGATTATTTAATACCTATTTAAAATCACAATACCAACACTAGATAATTTCCCGGCTTGCAGTCAATTTTATTTCAATAATTCACTTGCGCATTTGGGTCATTTGCAAAGGATTCCAATTGCACTATAATGAGATTTTAATTAAGATTATAAAAAGAGACTAACCTGTTCTTTCACCATCAATTGATGACTTTCCATCATGAGTTCAAATTTATCCCAGCGTCCCTGTAAAGTACTAATGGTCTCCACACCACCCCCTGCTACAGATCTTAATAGTTTATTCTTAGTTTCGGCTTTATTAAATAACGGCTGGATCTATAATTAAAACAAAATAATATACCATTAATAGCTACTAGTAATTCAAATTGGCAAGGTTTCTTTTACGTGCACATTAAACTAACAATTGAGTCCAGTTTTTCATCTGATCTGAACGACTCGGTACTGTCAATAACTAAAATAACAAGACAGTCTCTTAGTTTATTCAACTCCTTATAAAGAATTCTGGAAGTCAGAGAGCTCAATCCTTAGTAATTATCTGACTACGCCACAAAAAGAATTGATATTAAGTGAAAGGTTTATCTACAGGAATCCAACTTACTTCTGTTTTAGTTTTATTAAATTCAGCGTGTTTAGCGTTAGCCTCTCCAATCTCTTCCACTGTCTGTGGTCGTTTAGACAGCGTTTCCATGGCAGTAGTCAGGAATGTGTCGATGGAACCAATTTCTGATGTTATAGAACGTCGTAAGGAGTTAAGTAAGGCATCAAACAATCTCTGTATATGGTCGTCAATCACAGCTTTCACTGGCGTAGTGTTCACAGTTATACAATCAACTTTGATTTGACTGTAGACAAAATAAAATAATATTTTTTAGGGACATTAATCAACTTTTGCACCCAGCATGAAAGTAACGCACATGTCACAGACATTGGCAGACACAAATCCTGGCTTTGTCAAGCACAGTTTCCTTTTTGTCTGGCACAGATTTATTTTATCTCAATTGTTTTTAACGATATTGTACCACCCACCATTCAGGAGACAGCTAAAGTCAACATTTTTCATTTTATTTCAATTACGCCTTTCATTGTTTTGTTTTTTTCACTCTGAGTGAGGCCTGTATCATTCCAGGTCTGGGATAGTATGCTTACAGCTGGCCCCCGTAATCATTCACTTGCTTTGATACTTATTTCTAGTATTGTCTGTGTTGTCTTATTAGTTATGTTAGCATGTAGTGTGGTCATCCTGCACTAATATACATGTCTGACACAAAAATTCAGTAGCACCTGATATATTGTAAATACAACTAAAATTATCTTTTCTGTCAACGAATACTAAAATAGTGGAAGAAATCATCCTGGATTAATCTATAAATTGGTACTAAACATCTAGAGAAAAGGAAAGGCAGTATTGCGAAATATTTTTTCTGTATAATATTTTCTGACAAATCCTTTCAAGCAATCAGGTTTCATAAACACACTTGAAGTAGTGAATATTGTCCATATGTGTAAAATCGAGTTGACTATTATGTAGTCTGTGTATAGGTATGTATTAAATTCTTGTAAAAATAAATCATCTACCTGGGTAGCTTTTCTGCATCTCTACCTCGAATCTTCAAAGCTTTAAAATTTTTCTCCCAATCAGAAAGTTCTGTTAGATGTTCTTCAACAAATCTGTCCAAATCTAATGATCCAAGTATAACCCAATCCTAACAAAAAAACAAAAAAAAATTCACAGTTAATTAAATCATTTGGAATACAGAAGACAAATCTATTTGATTGGTGGATCGTAAAGACATAAACTTACACATGGTTATAAATTATATGCAGTGGGAGGAAGCTATTAGACCCATAGAAAACACATGAGGCTTGGGAATTCGATCTTACTCCTTGTCACGTACATGTGTGGGATCAAAACCATGAGACTTGACTCTCAAGACCATATGATCTAAAGGGCATGCATTAGACCATTCCTCCACCCACGTCCCTACAGGGAAAGAGGGTCAACACCAGCAATTGATCTTGCAGTGAAGGCTACCACCAGCCAGTGATCTCAGTCACTAGCCAATAAGATATTTATCTTACCTTAAATTTACCCATGACAGCCCAGAGACGTTGAAAGAGTATGTTAGCTTTCTTATAACAGGTTATAAAACCGTCTGCATTACGATCTATAATGGCTGTATATATCACACTTCCTGTCGTTTCTGTCACTCCACGGAAATGATTCGGAATTGAAATAAACTTTCTCATCTCTCGATAATATTTGGCCTTGACCTCTTCAAAAGGTGGACGGAATTGTAGTCGTTGTTGCCTGACAAAAATAAATTGTATGGATTAAATATTACAGTCACCTTATTGAGGCCAGGAAATTTCAATAAACGTCTTGAATACATATTATTATTAAACAGTTAGATTACATATTGTTATTAATAAACAGTTGGATTACATATCAATAAACAGCAAGATGACTTTCTGATATCCTAATATTAAGACAAAATAAACATTTTGCGATTATTACACAAATTATGTACCAGAATGGGTTTCAATGCCATTTGTAACAAGGACTCGAAGAAGAAAGCTAGACATATCCCACAAGTCATGTCAAACGATGACACCCAGAGGTCGCAGTCACGCAAAAATCTGCGTATTTCATGCATTTTTTTTAAAATAAACGCAAATATTGACGGACGCTGCGTAATTTACACGCAGAAAATTTCCCTGACGTGAGAATATAACTAGATTATTCTACATCGTAGTTTGTACAATTTATGTGCTTCACGCTTCTTTTACACACCTGTACTGCACATAGTCTCCGTAGATTTTTATATTTCCGCTTATTTCATTTATAAGGTCATGGCAGTCGAAGCCTTCTATACGTAGCTTTCCTGGGACACCCCTATTTTGCGGCATTGGAAGCAATAAAGCGCATGTCATACAAGACTTTGGATTGGCTAGGACACAGTATCCTGTTTACATTTAGCCAATCAAATGTTTGCTTTCATAGCGAAAGTCTTCTCTTTACTTCCTGTCGAAGTGAAAGATGGAAATCGTTGCATCGTCAACCATAGATCTAATGCCGATGCCGTTAACCTCCAGTCGTCATTAGATTAAATGCAGTAGGCCTATCAATGAAATAAGGACGCTTTATAATAGGTTTGTTCACAAAACGACTTGACTCGATTCTATTGAGTATTTTGAGATGCTCGAAGTCACGCAGATGTAGACAGCAAAATCGCGAAATTTTGGAATGTCTGCATATTTTTACGCAACTTGAAATTGATCCACTGCGACCTCTGATGACACCATATTCTTATCTGGAGAGCATGCACAATAAATAATACCAGGGAAGACTGAGAATAACTAGAGGCTAGAGATTGCCATTTGATTGAGACTTCTTGCATATTTCGGTGAACATAACTGATTTTAAAATTAGCGTAAAACTGAAACGATTGAATGTAAATCCGTTTATATACATTCATATTACATATTACATGCATTCCTACCCATTTGTGTCAATTTCTAGGTCCCTAATAATACTAGCGATTCAGCTCCTTTAATAATCCACAAGATTACATATTAAGACTAGATACAAAACATATCAATACACTGCATATCATGCAATAAACAGCATGTTAAACAGTTGGATTGCATGTCACAAAACTGTTGGATTATATATCAATAAACAGCAATAACTTACCTATATTTGATAAAAAGCAAGATAAGGAATATAAGATACTAAAATGACAACTAACCTGTAAGTTAATTCAACAGTTATTTCAGGTAAGTTTTCGTTTAAAGCCTCTAGTCCCATCTGATACTGATGTTCTAAAGCTTTATATAACTGATGGTCCCAGTGTAACTTCCACGGTCTCATATTATCGGCCGTAAAACCCTAAAATATATACACAAATATAAATTATCAGTGTATGAAATGGGGCTTGGCATACTACCTTTCTCCAAAACCCCCTAAAATCTGTATCACCAAAGCTTGAAAATTCAGGCCAATGGTTATTTCATTCCATTTTACACATCACCTAGACCTGTGGAAGTGTATCTTGGGTAGACAGCAACATTTGCACCAATTTCCTGCAAGTCATTCTAGGCATCAGATTTTCATGTTCGAATGTAATGTAAAATGAAAGAAATAATGCTATTTCAGGGAATGTTATATACAAGAATTAGACTTAACACTCATTGAGTATATAACTTTATTCCTCATCAACCTTTTGGCATCAATTTTCTTAATAAGATTGCAGGTAGCAAATTTTCATTCTCAAGTGCCAATGTAAAATATAAGAAATAACACTTATTTTACCGTATGCTACCATGATTAAGACTTTCTACTCTCTCATAGAAGCTTTTGGCACTCTACAAGTGTACTAACCTGTTGAACAAGATTAGCCATTAATTGTCGTATTTCCATCAACCCATCTTTCCATTTGACCTGATGACGTAATAAATCTATACTCATTAACAGTTGAACCTATAATTATAAATGTATATTCATTAACAGTTGAACCAACAATAATAAATCTAAACTCATTATACCAGTTGAACCTGTAATAATAAATAGTACTTATTAACCTGCAATAATAAATCTATACTCATTTACAGTTAAACCTGTAATAACAAATCTTTACTCATTAACACTTGAATCTGAAATTATAAATCTATACTCATTATTTTGTACTGACTTTTTACTTATTATACCAAGCATCCAATTTACAAGGTCTAATTTCTTGACCACTGTTCACAAATAATCGACTCAATTGATTTTTAATATATAGTTATATACAATCATTATTGAGATTTTTTAAGATAAAAAGTTTCAAAAAAAAAATTAGTTATTGAAAGAATGTGAATGAAATTAGGGCAAAATATGCATGATTAAACAGAGAGAGAGAAATGGGGTTTAATGTGCACTCAACACAAAATAGGTCATTTCGGGACTAACATATGGTTTAATTTTATTTCAATAATTCGCTTGCGTGTATGGGTATTTAGCAGTGGGAGGAAACCAGAGTGCCCGGAGGAAACCCACAAGGTTGAGAAGGCGCCCCTATCTCCATGCCACATACGCTCACACCAGGGATCGAAACCACAGCCGCAAACCAGAGCTGACTGGCCAGCTAGAGGTCGAAATGTGGCACTCTAGACCACTAGGCCATCCCAATCCCCCGCAAGTTTAAACAATACCGGTTATTAAGATATCTACAAATTCAAATACAGTCACCAACATTAAAGGAAGCTGTCACAGATGTATCTTTACATAATCATACCACACAGAGAAATAAATAGAACCTGTTATATAACTTGAGTATATACCTTGTCAGAAACTACGAAATGTGATTTTCTTAAGCGTCTATTTTCTGTGGTCAATCTATCAGCTGCAGCCTGTAGTTTTTTAATATAATGTTCTAATTCTTCTGGATTGTCCCAGGTTACCTGTCCACCTTCACCTTTAGATTTACTTCCTATAATCAAAATACAAAAACAAATAAAAGAATTACCTCTACAAGACTGGCACCTGACACAGATTTTGTCAGGCACAATGTCTCTAGCAACCTTCATTTTGTCTGGCACAGATTTCTCTCTTTTTCTGTGTTTTTCTCAAACTTTAAATACATCTCCGGCACAAAGTTCAAAATGTCCAGTAGTGCCTGACAACCTAAAACCATAATTTTTAGGTCTGCGTCTGTTCAATCCGCAGACATTCAGATTAAATAACTTGTCAAGGATCACAAGTCAAATCAATATGTCCAGTTTTAACCCATTTTTTACGGTAGCGAAACAACTCGCGGCACGTGGCTGACGGTAGCGAATCAACTCGCGGACCCTTCATTATACTTGGCAACGGCATTAGCGAACCCAAGCGAGAAATCAATTAACTTACTTCTATTGTTTCTATTTCATTAATTAATGGTGATTGGGTAATAAAAGTAAAACCCGCGATGAAAAGGAATGTTTAATTCGCTAATCATCCAATAAAAAATATATGTTTCAACACCGGATCTTTCAGTATTTACGTAACAGGTCAGAGGTGAAAATTCACACCGTGTCATTCAATTTGGCACTATTCCAATATTTTCACGCTGTCACTTACGGCAAATAATTATACGATATTGAGAGTGAAATAGAATCGGATTTTATGATTTACTGCTAGGTATATTGTGGAATATGATAATGTCGAAGAAATCAACTATTTATCATTTTTTTTGACGTTATGATGCGAAGAATGCGTATACTCGAGCCGAGATCAAGCGAGTTGCCGCCATCTTGGATTCGCTCGATCGAACAGATGACAACACAAAACTTACGGTTAATAATTCTAGACTTTGGAAAGCTAAATTGAATCAAAACTTTTAGTGTTTAACACAAGCTAAATAGGGGAATATTACACTGTCGAAGATTTCAAATGTATATTTTTATTTTCGACGCAGTTAAGCAAAGAAAACGACAATTTCCATCATATATCCAAAGAAAGGCAGAAATGTTAAATGCTGTAGGCGATGAAGTGACCGTTATTTGGGGTGATATTTCTTTTTATAAGTTATATTTATATTTACTTAGAACACTGCTGCCAACAAGAGGGATTATATTTTTGTTTTATTTTTTTTTAAAAATCGTAAGGGATACTTTTTCACATTATTTTGCCAATATGATAGAGAAAAGTCATAATTTTAGTGGAAAGGCTTTTCAATATTATTTATAGTAATATACATGCTACTTTGTAAAATTGAATTTTATATCATTGGAAAGAACACGGCAATGTGAACATTTTTGTAACAGAGTATTTTTATGTATAAAAAATATTTTTTAAATTATTTGCAATTTTGTAGAGGGTATTAGGATTAACAATAATCCTCTAATTGGCTTAGGGAGATGGGCCCTGCTGGTTCAATGAGCTTAGGGTTAGGGCAGCTAATCTTTTAATTGGCTCAGGGTTAAATGGGTTAATATATCATTAAAAAATACTTTAGAATTCACCATTTTGTTTTGTCATATTGATAAATAATTGTAACGTTATAAATTCAAATGTTAAATAAAATCAAATATTACCACCTTTAGGATTTTTGACAAGTTTTTCAAATGCCATGGCTGAATCTAACATCATAGCTTGTTGACTGGCTATCATCTGTTGATCTATAGTATTATAAAAATGGGCAACCTGTAAAATACAACAAAAAATTACTATCTTACAAATTAATTATTTACATCTTACAAAACTAATATCTTACAAATTACTTACAAATATATATCTTACAAATTACTTTATTACAAATTACTTACAATTACTATCTTAAATCTTACAAATTACTTACAATTAATATCTTAAAACTACTTAGAAATTACTATCTTACAAATTACTTACAAATATATATCTTACAAACTACTAACAAATTAATATCTTACAAATCACTAACAATTACCTTACAAATCACTTAGAAATTAGCATCTTACAAATTACTCAGAAATTAGTATCTTACAAATTACTCAGAAATTAATATCTTACAAATTACTCAGAAATTAATATCTTACAAATTACTCAGAAATTAATATCTTACAAATGAATTGAGATGGGGTTTAAGATTTTACTTTTTGGCACCAAACAGGCCAATATGAGAAAACTGTGCCTGTACAGTGGAGTTTCTGTTTCCTCTTCTTCAAATTCTGTTTGCCAAATTTTTTTTTACATGCATGCCAATAATGAGTACAAGTTTGGACCTCAGTTTGCCATCTAAGATGCTTTATCCTTGCCAAGCTCTCTGTCCTAGACACCTTGCACAGGGAAATAGGCCGGAAAGTTAATGTCTAGGAATATTACATACAGACGCACTCACAAAATGTACATCATTTTCATAGAGAATGGCATCATTTGTTAACATTTTAAAACAGTTCTGTTTATCATTGATTAGTTACCTACTTCAGAAGGTTTATATTTAGGACCTTTATTATAATGTAGAAAAGCAGGTGTTTAACCCGATTTCATTCATATAGGCCTATTCATTGTGACTTAGACTTACAAGTATATTAAGATGGCTGGAAACTTTTCTGTCAACTATCATTAATTACTTTGAAACACTGAATATTACCTGTTTTAGAACTACACCGTGCCTGTAAAACTTCTGACCGACATTAGCTACATGTTGAATCTTGGCTGGAACAGCAAAACCAATTGCTGAGAGTTGTCTAACTTCTCGTAATAATGTCACCAGACGTTCACTATAATTAACTCGTAGTTTACCGTCAACTGTATTCAATTCCATCAATCTACCATTTGTCTCCAAGCTGAATAACATACAGTAAAAAACCCATCTTTCTTTATAATCTCCAAGGTAAACATAATTTTACAATCTCTAAATATATAACATTTGTTATTAGTCTCTAAGACAAAATACATGTGTATAACACCTTCCATTAGTCTCTAAGCTAAATATAACATCTTTCATTAGTCTCCAAGCTAAATATATCATCTTTCATTAATCTCTAAGCAATATGTAACATCTCTTAGCTAAATATAACATCTTACAGAATCATGAAGAAATCTTTATTCCTGAACAGATCAGAAATGGGGCCATTATGACAAACTGATCAAACACTACATAAACTTTATGTAAGCCCCAGACCAAATTTCACTAGGCTAAACTCATGGAGTCCATCCTGTCATGAAACGGACAACCAGTTATGATAAAAACCATACTTTATTGACTGTACAGGGCCCTATTTCTCGAAATCTTAACTAAACATAAAATCCAAATTTTAGTAGATATTTCAATTTTGAATGGCTAAGCACTAAAATCAATGCAATATTGTCGAATCAGGTTTACTTTTGTGCAAGGGGCAGGATGCATGCATAGTGACTAATTAATATTCATAAGATATAAATATTCATAACTAGTCTTTGTCTTACCTGATTGGTTGTCTTGTGTCTTCAATCAATGACTGCATTTCTCGTGACCACTCATCAAATTGTTCTCGTCTCCAGTTCTGAAGTTCGTCTCGTAAATCTTGTGCATTTTTCTGAAATTTCTGAAATCCTGTCAGGTCACCAAGCAAGGCCTCTGCAACAACTGAAGTTTCTTCAATCTATGGACATGAATTTATAAAAAATACTCAAATCATAGGCATCAAAACTAATAAGGTTTGAAATATACACCACAATTTTTTTTTCTATAATGATAAATACAAAGGTCTCAAAGAAATAAGATAGGCTGGCACTGCCAGGCAGGATACGCCCACATTTTCGAGAGATGGACAGAGAACAAGCAATGCCGAAAGTGATTTTTCCTACATCTTTAAGTCCTATATTTCATACTGTATTGGGAGCAGCCATTTAGTTGGTCAGTTCCAGTCTGATATTAATGAAATTCGAAACCGACAATGATTATGGTGTGACGGTACACAACCTAGAAATGTGACTTTTCATCAAAATCGGATAAGAATTGTGACCTGTAGAGAGTTCACAACCATGATATACCATATTTTTACACTATTCGCGTACAAACGGCGACCATTTCGTCCGGCAATTTTGGTACGATTTTCACGAAATTAGAACTCAACCTTCCTCATCAAAATTGAATTAAAATTGTGACCTATACAGGGTCCACAACCATGATATATCATTTTTTTAACAGTATTCGCGTACAAACGGCGGCCATTTTGTCTGTCAATTTTGGTCTGATTTTCCTGAAATTCAAACTCAACCTTCCTTACAGTGTAAGGGTGATATAATCAAAAGTTTTTTTAAATTGGATAATAATTGTGACCTCCAGAGGGACCACAAGCTAAAGAAAGGGGGATTTTGCGTATAACCAAGGGCCATAATTCAGGAAGTTACGATCCGATATGCGCAAATATCGAAAAGAACCAAGATCTTTGGGTTATAACCATGAATTTCAAGTTTCATCAAAATTGAATTAAAATTGTGACCTTTACAGGGTCCACAACCTTGATATACCATTTTTTAACAGTATTCGCGTACAAACGGCGGCCATTTTGTACGGCAATTTTGGTCTGATTTTCCTGAAATTCGAACTCAACCTTCCTTACGGTGTAACGGTAATATAATCAAACGTCTTTTTAAATCGGATAATAATTGTGACCTCCAAGCTAAAAAAAAAAGGCGATTTTGCGTATAATCAGGGGCCATAATTCAGGAAGTTATGATCCGATATGTGCAAATATCGAAAGGAAGCAAGATCTTTGGGTTATAACCATGAATTTCCAGTTTCATCAAAATCGAATCAAAATTGTGACCTCCACAGGGTCCACAACCTTGATATACCATTTTTTAACAGTATTCGCGTACAAACGGCGGCCATTTTGTATGGCAATTTTCGTCCGATTTTCCCGAAATTTGAACTCAACCTTCCTTAGGGTGCAACGGTGATATAATCAAACGTTTTTTTAAATCGAATTATAATTGTGACCTCCAAGCTAAAAAAAAAGGCGATTTTGCGGATAATCAGGGGCCATAATTCAGGAAGTTACGATCCGATATGCGCAAATATCGAAAGGAAGCAAGATCTTTGGGTTATAACCATGAATTTCAAGTTTCATCAAAATCGAATCAAAATTGTGACCTCCACAGGGTCCACAACCTTGATATACCATTTTTTAACAGTATTCGCGTACAAACGGCGGCCATTTTGTATGGCAATTTTCGTCCGATTTTCCCGAAATTTGAACTCAACCTTCCTTAGGGTGTAACGGTGATATAATCAAACGGTTTTTTAAATCGAATAATAATTGTGACCTCCAGAGGGACCACAAGCTAAAAAGGGTGATTTTTCGGACAATCAGGGGCCATAATAAATATTGTTAACTCAGTTAAGGATCTTGGTGTCCACCTTGATTCTGAGCTTAGTATGGAGAACCACGTTAATCATTTGTGTAAAGTCTGCTACTTCCATCTCCGATCTATTCGACAAATTCGTCATCTTATTACAAAAGATGCTGCGCATACTTTAGTCAGATCATTAGTTTCCTCACGACTCGACTACTGTAACAGTTTACTCTATGGTATAAATCAGAACCTACTAAACAAACTTCAAACAGTGCAAAACACTGCAGCCAGGATCGTCTGCAGATCTGACAGAAACTGTCACATCACACCTATTTTAAAAGAACTTCACTGGCTACCAATCACCCACAGAATCAATTTCAAACTCTTGTGTATGGCCCATAAATGTATAAATGGAGCAGCCCCGGAATATCTTAGTTCACTGCTATCTGAATATATACCCAAACGCACCCTAAGGTCACAAAATGAACACCTTCTAACAGTACCAAGTTATAGACTCAAATCCTTTGGGTTTCGACGATTTTCCCACAGTGTGCCAACTCTATGGAACTCTTTACCCGTTAATCTCAAAACTCCGCAATGTTTGGAAACTTTCAAATCAAAACTTAAATCTCATATGTTCGAATCCTATTATAAACTGAAGAGCTAAACAAATCTGCGCCATGAGCATACTGTTTGGATGGAATGCGCGCAATATAAATATTCATTATTATTATTATTATTATTATAATTCAGGAAATTACATTCCGATAGCCGCAAATATCGAAAGGAACCAAGATCTTTGGGTTACAAACATGCATGTCAAGTTTCATCAAAATCGGTTCAAAATTGTGACCTCTATAGGGTCCACAAGCTAAAAACGTGATTTTTCGTACAATCAGGGGCCATAATCCATGAAGTTTTGATCCGATACATGCCAATATCGAAAGCAGCCGAGATCTTTTGGGGATAAACCTATATTTCAAGTTTCGTCAAAATCGGATAAGAATTGTGACCTGTAGAGAGTCCACAAACAAATTGTGGACGGACGGACGTCCGGACGGACGTCCGCACGGACGTCCGGACGGACAGGGGCGACGACATAATACGTCCACATGAAAATGTGGGCGTATAAAAATTGGGTTTGACGTCTTACTTTCCAGTACTAACCAGCCTAATGAAGCCTGCTATGAGGGTAGTTTTGCCATCTGTGCTACACCAGATCAACAAAGGGAAAACAAGTTGGAAAAAATCATGAATAACTTTGTAGGCCAACACTGGGATCGAATTTTGGACCTCCTGGCCTTAGTTACAAAGTCAGCACCATTCTGACCATACCACAGTGGATTCCAAAAAACACATGACAATGATTGTTAATCCCACTAAAGGGCAAGATTTGTATACGTAAAAACACAATCTTCCAACTTACCTTAGCTTCAAGCTGTCTTACGAAGATAATGTTATTAACGACATCTGGTAGATTCTTTCCTTTCGGAACAGATTTTCCACCACGTCCCCCAGTACGAGAATTAAAATCTTCACCAACCTGTCGAACATGAACTGTTAGCTGACCTAATAACGTCTCTCTAAAATCAACAACAAAACGTTTCTTTATTCTAAATATTGTGTAACCATTTAGCATTTTGGTCGTCTGAAGCTACTAGTCCCTCTAGCACCATAAATGGCATGATTCACATGTATAGTTTTGAACTATTCAAGAACTGTTTACTAGTTCTGAGACTCAGTCAGTTAAAAGGAGGACTAGGAAACAGTAGTTTCAGGAAGTTTCGAAAATGGTCTACAAAATTCTATGTAAAGATCACTTTTATAAAATTACTTAGGTGAATAAAACTGGTTAATTCCAAAGCTCTGTGATTTCTTTCTTTCTGGCATTCTAAGACTATTGTGGCCAGTTTTGAACAAGACTATTTAGACCATTTTTAGTTGAGGACTTTTCAGGCATTTATATCTTGTGCCAAACTGCGTAATACGAATTCTACGTAATTCTGTAAATAATGACATTATACAGAGTGAAGCATGACTGTACCTTTCCGAGGCCATTTCTTTTCTGATAGTTGGTCTTTTTATTAAAGCTTTGTATCTCTGGAACTCCCGTAATAACTACAAATAAAGTTTAAAAATAGATGGATTATCATCATTATCCTATACAGTATAGCATATAATATCATGGAGTAATGTATGGTACAAGTTTATTTTATTAATTCACCAGAGGGATGTTTAGCAGCAGAAGGAAAAGGAAGACCAAGAGAAAATCTACAAGTGACATTACTCCTTTTACCAGCTTGGGATCAAAACCTAACTACTTGACACAATAACAGACACGAGACACGCATATAAGACCAATCAGCCTCGTTGTCTTCTGGATCTGACAATAAAATATCAGAAAAAAATCAAAAGGGTTAATATACCTGTTGAGGATATCCTTCTAGCCCACGGAATTGACCCCTTAATTTGGCGGATATTTTCTGTTCCGCGGGTCCCATGGCTCGTTCATACTGCGCAACCGCAGCATTCCACAGGGGCATGGTGTAAGGGTTGTATTGTAAGGGGTTGAGACCAAGGAATGGGGTAAAGGCATCAGTTGTCTGTAACTCTTTCTGTTCAGACGACGACAGCAGACGTAGTATGTGTTCATGAACAGTTCTCAGTGACAAAATCTGAAATATATAAATAAAATAATCTAGTTCAGGGTTCATATAAAAGATAGAGAGAGAGAAATGGGACACAAACTAGGTCATTTTGGGACTAACATATGGTTTCATTTTATTTCAATAATTCGCTTGTGCGTAGGGGTCTTTAGCAGTGGGAGGAAACCGGAGTGCCAGGAGGAAACCCACGAGGTTGGGAAGGCGCCCCTATCTCCATGCCACATACGCTAACACCAGGGCTCGAAACCACAGCCGCAAGCCAGAGGTGACCGGCCAGCTAGAGATCGAAGCGCTGCAGTCTAGACCACTAGGCCATCCCAACCTCCCTTCATATAAAAGGATAATGAATCTATCCAGAAAGCAATAATAGACAAATAACATGACTATGTATCTTTCTCCGACAAACAATATTTCGAGGTATCTGAAAACGATCACTGAAAATTGTAGTTATTACAGAAAATTCATATTTGAAACTCTGAAACATCCAAATTAATATCTTCTTTTCCATTCTAATATTAAATTTTTTAAAAAAAACCATGAAATTAAAATTTAATGAAGTTTTGTTTATGTCGTCTGCAGATTAAGGCTAAATTTTACAGTTTATCATTACTTTCTAAATAATGAATGGAATTGATTGGTATTCCTTCTAAAGATTCAATTTTCACAACACACAAAACCTTTTCAGGGTATTCAAAGTCCCTTAAATTACTATCAAAACTTGAACCCCTTAGCACTTAGACCCCCCTCCTCAGACCATCGCAGATCACGCTGTGACATGCACACCTGTGATGCAGGTAAAATGATCTGACTATTCACATTACCCAGGTGATTTGCAGCATTCTAAGGAACAGCAGCTGCAAACTCTGTGTCTGTTCAGGGATATACTGTGCCATAAGTAATACATCTTTTCTCTAAATTTTTTAAGGAACTGGCCATGGGTTAGTCAATATTTAAATCTGAAGTGCAGATAAGGGTTAATAAAGCATATTATAAAAGGAATTATATACTGTATATAGTAGGGCTGTACGATATTGCAAAAAGGGACGATATCGATATTGCAATTTTTTCCAACGATATAGTTAAATATCGCGATATTTAATAATAATGTCACTTTGCTATTAATTAAATTAAATATAAATGCATTAAAGCTGCCTACAGTGTGGGTAAGAATGGCTTTAAACTTTGCTTTTTTTAAAATATAGATTTATTAAAATGAACAAAACACATCCTTTTTGGATAAATACTTTTCACCAAACATGACTTGTGCATTTTCGTTTGGGTACTAATTTCTCTTTTTCAACTAGGGCCTAGGCCCTTCACTTCCTGTGTGGGTCTACTAGTACTGCTAGTACTAGCTAAGTTTTCCATAATTAAATTAAAGACAACCGCTGATGTTTCTAAAAAGCGTAAATGCGTCTGCTTGTGATCCTGTGTAAGAAAATTCTCAAATATCACATGCATACACGATGCAGTGAAAAACGGCTGCGGAGAGTGCGCTATAAGTGTTTTCAACATTTAACGATTCTCAAAACATTAGTTTTATTATAGTTTATTGCCGTTGGCTAATTTCCACTGCTGTATGGTGCATTTATTATCTATTTTTATGATATTTTTTTTCGATATTTGAAGTTTTTGGCGATATTCGATAAACCACTATATCGACGATATTTGGCCACATGATATCGTAGTTGGGTCTGAAAATACCATATCGCGATAAATGACTATATCGAGAATATCGTACAGCCCTAGTATATAGATGTTGTTGGGAGCCATATTGACATGAGAGAGAGAGAGAGAGAAATGGGGTTTAACGTCCACTCAACACAAACTGGGTCATTTCGGGACTAACATATGGTTTTTAATTTTATTTCAATAATTCGCTTGTGCGTAGGGGTCTTTAGCAGTGGGAGGAAACCGGAGTGCCCGGAGGAAACCCACGAAGTTGAGAAGGCGCCCCTATCTCCATGCCACATACGCTCACACCAGGGCTCGAAACCACAGCCGCAAGACAGAGGTGACCGGCCAGCTAGAGGTCGAAGCGCGGCACTCTAGACCACTAGGCCATCCCAACCCCCCATATTGACATGAACTTACCTCCTCCAATCTATCACCAAGTTGTTTTATACTCTCTGGGACAGCCTTCTCCCCCTTCCAGGAATGGGCAGCATATCTTCTCCAGAACTGCATGGTCAGTGTTTGACAGACGGCTACCCAGCGTTCGCAGATAGTCAAACCTGAGCGTAGAGATTCTCTAACTGGAGTAAATGGTCCAAACCACAAATCTTCTTCAGATAATTTCTTCTGAACATAACGTGCTAAACTTCCCCCTAAAGTAAATGATATGTCGTGTCTAAACCATTTTAACAATAATACAGTTCGATTAAAAACAAAACGTCATGGTCATGAACATGTATTATGTAGGAGCTTAATCTGCCTTCTATTGCAGGTCTTTCTTTAGGCCTGAAATGTTATAAACTATTAATTAACATAACAAGACCATAATCAAATCTCGATGACATCGGATGAGTCCAACTTTCAATCTGCTGTCAAATGGCAGTTATCATGATTTACCATAAAAATGAATATTTTTCAGCTCAGAGTGAAGTAATTTGACTGGAAATTTTCAGCATATTTCCACTATATTATCTATTTTTTAACTATTATAGCGAGCAATGAACCATAACACATACTGATGGAAGAACAATTACTTATTCATTTAGGTGACCATATACTAAATGACCATACAAGCGGGAAATCGAAACCACGCCCCTTGACTCAATGACAGACCTTTGAATCCAGTGCGCACGCATTAACCAATCGGCCACCCAACCCTCCAGAAATGGCAGGAAATAGAGGACCTGTAGAAATGTAGCCCTGTTTGACATGCCATAAAACCCCATTTCATTCGTTCTTAATCCTGTTAAGTACAAATGAGGGATGACTAAATAACTAAATGAGAGACCTGATGATCTAAAGCGCACAGCCATACATGTTAAAGTATTCAGCTAAAGATATAAAACAGTTAGAATATACAGTCTAAAATCATACCAATAATATCCATGAGATGCTTCATTCTATTTTCAGGATACGGTGGATTGTGATCTCCTTGTTTCCACACATCATCCAAGGTATCCTGGGTAATCTCCACTAACTCCATCACATCTTGAAACGGCATTGAATCCAAACCTCCATAATCTTTACAGATAGGTTTAAATAAATCCAAAAAGTTCTGAGCTCTTTCTTTGTCGTCTTGTCGTGATCCGCTTCGAGCTTGATCTGACCAATAATTAAACTCATCCATAGGTGAGAGGATATCTGAAAAATATACGTATTTGTGGTTTGGATGTTTGTTAAAACAACATAAGAATAATTAGTTTTAGGGAACTACAATGACTCAGTGGTAAAGGGGTTGACTTAGTGACCAGGTTTGGATCCCTGTTGGCCGACAAAGTTCCTAAGGATTTTTCAGCACAGTTCTGCGTCAGTGGTGCAGGAAATTTTGCCCGGCGGCAGCACTTACAGCCTATTGTTATTACGATTCCCCAGTCAAGGGATCTTTCATCCAATTTGTCCTGATCCAGAAACAAAGGATTCCCAACAGTCAAGGGATCTCTCATCCAATTTGTTCTGCACCACTAACAATGGGATTTCCAACTGTCAGGGGATCTTTCATCCAATCTGTCCTGCACCGCTAACAAGAGGAAACCAGATTGACTAATTTCAAGGAACTTTGTTACGGTCAAAACTCGGACATCCTGATTAGTGAAGCCAGCGACAATCACATCGAAATTGAACTTTTTTTCTAGGATTAAATTGGAAGTCTTTTATTTGTAAATAAGACACTCAGAGCATGTCAACTAAAGAATGTTCTTTCTCTTGCAGATTTTTCATACTTACTTCCAAGATTATCTTCATCTCCAGCTTTACCACGGAAGGAGGGATCCTTACGACGTATAGTGCTACCCAATCCAGCTTCCAACTCACTCAATAAACTCTGTAGTTTAGGATCGAGACCACGACTCCACCTGGCATCTTCTAACAGTAAGGGAGAGTATAATTTCTGAACGGCGTGATACAGGGTGTTTAGAGGACTTTCTATCATGGATGATACGATAACATTCTGATGAATATTATCAGGATTCAATACATCTGGCTTAGTTTTAAAGAAGACGATGGCATTCTCTTTCTCATCACCAGATTCAACCTTAAATAAAATACAATAAAATAATTCTAAAAGTGTTAGTCGATTAACGTATAACTGAAACAGATATGGTCGTTTTAACTTTGAACATAATGACAGTCCGGCATGAAATCTGCAGCATGTCAATGCACGACAGTTCTCAACCAGTCATACATATATCATTTCACATCATCATAGATCAATTAATCCAACTGAATGAAGAGCGTTTTTAACAATTATTTGTAGGGATTTATTTTCAGCGATATTTAATATCTGGGAAAACCAAGACATCAAAACTGCCAATCTCATATGTGTCCATTCAGCATTTCAAAGAGCAGTTCTAAACTTAACTCTATGTGTGTTATGTTTGGTACATGTTGTGGCAAATATCTGTGAGAGGAATGAACTGAACCTCTGCTTAATACAAACAACACAAACTTCTAAAAAAACGAGGCTTAGACCATCTGATCACCGAACCAAGCAAAAATCTGTGGAAGGTACAGATTAACCATCTTCTGGATGAAATAACAAGCTTATGGCGCAGTTATGGCATACATTGGCAAGTGGCAAGGAGTCTTTTAAGTGCACATCAATTAATGTGCACATGTGACATTGGTTTGTCATCCAATATGAATGATTATATTATGTTGTACCCTTGCCATGCCTTCTATCCTGACACGGGGGGATCACAATAGTTATCTCTTTGTACCTTATTTGATAAACTGATACTCTGACCACCTTTCGCATCTTTCTTCACAGATAAAACAGAAACATTGCCATCATCAAGAAAACTATTGAGAGCTGAGGAATTTTGTAAATTTGCTAGAGATGAGTCATTTAACGGAACAGTGAAATAATTGGCTGCTGTCGTTAAAACAAACTGTTTTCTCGAGTCTCCCGGCATTTTCGTAGCCTTCAAATTATAATAAAGTCATAATTATCTGAAAAAGAAAAAAAATCAATGTCATTTTTATAATAGGGAAGAAAAGGAATGGAATGCAGTAAAATGTTGATGGCTCAAATAAAGCAAACTTCAGTCATTCAATGTTAGAATACAGTTGGTTGCTTTATGGGATGAAAATTAAATGTCGTAAGTGCACTATTTTTGCCAACGCCCATCACATTCCAACAGGCATGGGCTGATGCATACTGAATAGCTGAGCCTCAGTTTGGAAGTTTCCATAGTCCATAATAGTCCGAGCAATACAAACAAGGCAATAGTATAGTACGTCAGTGCAAATCAGCGAGTTCACAACACAATTACCACGTAAATGGCCTGGGCAAGTTACAGAAGAATCTCTCTTCACACTCGTTTGCATATTCCTGAAGCAATGGCCCGAGAAATCCCTCTCTGACCATTGCTGGAATAGCGTCTATTTCTTGAACTTATGCGGGAGTGTGTCTATTCTTTCCGTTCAATGAAAGCTATCACTTAAGTACAGCAACATGACAGTCCTTCGTTTAATCTGGGTCTTCCCTAAAACTTTGGACAGTGATTTAAGGTATTCAAAACGATGAAAGTAAGTATGTTCGTTTCCAAACAGTATTGTTTACATTTCATTCGACTTGATAGCCTCGTTTGTCACGCAATTAGTTTTACTGCAGTATTCTGCTATGCACGGGTTAATTAGGCATAGTAAAATCGTGAGCCATGACATAACGTTATGTAAACATATTTGGTCCAATATTGGCAGCTAGTGATTGGTTGGTAGACGAACTACTGACAAATCAAAATTTAAAACAACAATATCCACTCAAAATAGCAGTGTATAGTTGGATTACCTCTAATCAAACGCAACACTGCGCGGAGTATGACTCGGTTGAGATGTAATTATAGAAAAAATAATTATTGCCAATACTTAATTACATCTCAACCGGGTGGGAAGAGAACTTAATCAAGGCCCACGCCATTTACATGATAATGATTTGGACAGACAACAGCCACAAACAATCATGTCACCTTGGCCTTACTCTCACTTTCACCATAGAACTATTTTAGTATTTAGTTCTATGCTTTCACTCACTACCGGTACTCGTAGCCAGAGCCTAAGCCTAAGTAAAGTACTGCTGTCGTCCTTCACAACAAGTTTATTGGAATAAAAGCTCAATACGTTGAGCTCTTAATATTGAAGATATGTTCTCTGATTAGAATAAAGCAAACATACACCTATGACATTTAAATAATTGGGATTTACACAATAATTTTCAATGTTAATAAAAGAAACACCTTCTTCAAGACAGTCAATATCAGGAATGCTTGCAACTACAACAACTTTCTTACGTCTTTACCGATTGGTCTGTGATCACCCAATCACGTATGGAACAGTGTAGAAGGGGTTAACTAGTCGTTAGTAAATAGCCAATGGATAAAAGATTAACAAAAAACTTTCATATCCGGTTCTTGCCTAGAAGACTACTTTCGTTTTGTTTCTCAAATATTTCTTACGTACTGTAAGTGAATGATTGGTGTAATAATATGATTTATTTTAGAATTTTTGTCGTTTAATGCCAACTTTTAACCGAATGTTAATACAAATGACTAAATATTTGTAATACTTTTACATAGATTTCCTTCCTTCTTTGTTTACAAATTTGACAAGAAGACTTGCGCTGTCAGAACTTCCGGTTCAGCACGTTTCTAAGGTCGGATTTTAATGGAAATTCCGTCCTTATTTTATTTTGACTAAATAAGTAAATATTTGTTTAATATGGAAATTTATTGCAACATTAATTTGCCGAGGGCGTAGTGGTGGTTTAGCACTTATTATTTTTACAGCAATCCTGGCAAATATTCACTTTCGTGGGGAACAAAGTTAGAAACTTGTTCAACGACAATAAAACTTTCTCCTGAGATCTCGGGTCAGGACGGCTCTGCGTGTCCGGTTCAGCCGGAATCTAAATAATCGTTGAATAGGCTTGTTCTAGACAATTGTCATTTTTCTTCTCGCAGACTTAGAATGCATTGTTGAAAATAGCACAGAAGGGAAATGTCAACTCAGTGTTATCAAGACCCTTCTCGACTCAAATGAAATTTGCATTTTTGTTGGCAAGGGCAAAGCCTGACTTTCTTTATGAAATGTCATTATCAGAAATAATAGTTTAGTTGGAAAGCTTTGCCTGGCACAGTATATTTGTGCCCACATTTAATGAACATATTTTGTCATTCCTAATATTAAGCGTTGAGTGGTGCTACATTATTACTATTAATTAGCTTTTACTCCATTAATGAATCATTATCCGCGTTCTGGTTAATTTTCCACTACAAATTACAACAAAGCACACTATTCTTTGCTGCGTACGACAATACATGAGCTCACAAACTAAATGAAGAATGGTATTAGGTATTCTAGAAATAGGATGCATTCCTACATAATAGTTTGGCCTATAATTATAGTTAATGTCTGTGGAGTTTACAGAGTATTTAATGCATTTTCAGGTATTTGAACATAAAATAAATTCTACAGACCTATTATTAAAAATGAAATGAGGATATTTGTCTCTGATTGGTCAGACTGGATCAAGAGCAAGCAACAGGTTTTCTGCATGACCGGTTTAATACATTGGTAAGTAGAATGATCAGAATAAATGAATTATGGAATCATATTGTCAGGCCTGGAAATAACGGTTTTAGATGTACCTGACAAAATGTTAGGCACTAATGAAATGGTACCTGACATTTTCAACATAGTGCCGGACATGTGTTGATAATATCAGTAAAAAAGACAAATCAGTGCCGGACAAAACGACACGCACCAGAGGTTTTGTGCCTGACAAAGCCTGAATCTATGTCTGACATTGTCAGTGACAGGTGCCTTATTTCCAGGCTTGTATTGTTGGATTTGACAGAATCTGTCTGTTGGTGTCATTTCTTCTGTCCTTATGGGGTTATTCCATCAAGTGGACCAGTGGTGGAAAATTGACCCCCTCAAAAAAGTCTAGAAAAAAATATATGTTAAAGTACATGATCTGAAAACAAACAATTTTCAGCTTTCTACATGTAAGTGATCATATATTTACAGAGATATGACCATTTGAAAAAAGTGTCTCCAATTGGTATTGGAGTACACATAGATTGGAAAATTTGACTACATTACATCACCCAGTGTTCTCATTATTTTTCCTCCATTGAATCTGTAATAACAAAAAGTTGCAATTTAAAGATTGAAATTAAAGTTCACTGCTACACCCAACATCTGAACTGATGTTATATTTGTGATCTGTATGTACAAAATTCATCTAGAATAGTGGATTTGGTAGGTTTAACCTATTTAGAACCCTTTTTTACAGTGATTGTAACAGTCGAAATTGGCAAAAGTATATTTAAAAACTTTGGATTAAGATTTGAAATATAAACGTGAACACCGGCCAACTTGGGAGTTTTTGATATGCTGTAGAAAAATAACAGAAGTTCCATTACCGTGTTTGTCCCAGAAGAGATTGTTGACAAGATATTTACATATCATCTTTTGCTAACTTTTATTTTAGACCTTGGGTGAAGGTCATATTGATCAAGATTCTGGAGTTTATGTTCCTGATAGTGATCTGAACTGTGTAACCATGCCGACTAGAAGACGACCAAGATCACCATCATCTGACGATACACGCGCCAAAAGAGCTCGAGTCACAAACTGGTAAGTCTCTTTGATATTAGGGCCACGTTTCTCAACCTTTTCTCACCGCTCACCCCTAAATGAATTCTCAGCCAACCCATTTACCCTCAGAGTTTTGAGGAGGTTACTGATCGCGAAGCCGTGGCCGGCAAAGCTGGTCACCGCGAGCACCGTGGGCGCGAAGCCCGTCGAGGAGGGTCAAGGGGCTCCCCCCTAGAAAATTTTTAAGAAGTTGGAGCCCGGAAATGTGATTTCCAGCCATTTCAGGCACTCTTCAGTCGTTTCATAGGAACTTGAAAATGGCCTTTTTCTATAGAAGCCATCCAACATGAACCGCGGATCCTTGCACGGGCCTGCACCCCATGACCACATTGACATTGAATATGGAATGAACACGGATCGAAGGTGAGATTCAATAATCACCAAATTTATATTTATAATGAAAATATGTTGTTTCCAGTTCAGTGCGAAATTATATATATGATCATTTTTGTAGTTACCGGTAGTGTGGTCATTCACCCCCTGGACGCGAGCCATTCCCCCTTTGGGGTGAATTCACCCCAGGTTGAGAAACGCGGTATTAGATGGTTGGGTGGCCTAATTGTATAGCGAGAGAGAGAAATGAGGTTTAGCGTCCACTAGACACAAACTAGGTCATTTCGGGACTAACGTATGGTTTTATTTTATTTCATTAATTCGCTTGCGCATAGGGGTCTTTTAGCAGTAGGAGGAAACCGGAGTGCCCGGAGGAAACCCACAAGATTGAGAAGGCGCCCCTATCTCCATGCCACATACGCTCACACCAGGGATCGAAACCACAGCTGCAAGCCAGAGGTGACCGGTCAGCTAGAGGTCGAAGCGCTGCACTCTAGACCACTAAGCCATCCCCTCCCCCCTAATGATATAGCACATGTGGGTTAGGTCATAAGGTCTGTCATTTAGTCAAGAGGTTTGAGTTTTCTCTGGGGCCTCCAGTCCCCTCTCACAGCCATAGACCCCTATGTGCAAGTACATAGAAATAAAATTGAAACACATGATTGTCCCGAAATGACCTAGTTTGTGTCAGTGGACATTAAGCCTGATTTCTCCCTCTGACTTTCTTTTTGATATTTTTTTCTGGTAGAATAGTACATGTAGGTCCTTTAGGAACTGTCTTTAAGCAGACAATGTCCACTGACAGTTCCTATCCGGCTTTATATAGCTGCAATATGAAAATAACGCTGTTCCCCACTTTTCAACTTGATTCTACTTTATTCGCCAAAAGAAGCATTTCTTGCCACAGCTGACACACATTTATGATGATTCAACACTATATTCAATGATAATTCTGCAACGGAAACCATACACAAAATACGTTTTAACTGAACAACCATTACGAAAACCGAACATGCGCAGATCGCATGTTTATTTAATCGCTAAATTCTATCTGTACATGTTGAATTATTATAAATTTGTGTCAAATATAGTGAAAAATTATTCTTTTTGGAGGAAAATAAAGAATGGTGGTGAAAAATAGACGGTTAGGGTTCTAAAACAGCCTGAGAACAGAGGTGGTGAAGAGCGGTATTTTATCATATTTTCATACTGCAGCTATATAAAGCCGGATAGGAACTGTCAGTCGACATTGTCCCCTTAAAGACAGTTCCAAAAGGAACCAGTAGAATAGGTGTCTTGGATGTGCTGTGAATCTGAAGGTGTGATTGGGTGTCAAGGAGTATGGTTGCTTGCCAGGTCTCACAGATTTTCTCTGTTTACCGTGCCAGAGAAATTTCAATATGTTCCATACATTTATCTGGCAGTCATGACATTGTTTATAGTGCTGGGTATTGCGACTGCCGACACGATACGATACGTATTGCGATTCATGTGCCACGATACAATACGTATCGCGATTCATAACTAGGTCATAGATTTATCAATATAACAACAAATTAAATAATGTGATTGTGTTTTTAATGAAGTCATTAAAACCAGGAAATAAATAAACTTGATTAGGCCTACTATTTAGTAGTAAACTCTAATCCTAGCCAACGAACTTAGACAGTCGCCACTATGGTGTCTTGTTATAAAAGTGCTAAGATTGGTTGTATTACCACAATATTTTAGAATAGTTTTGCTTATTCTACAAACAACTTTCGTTGTGTCAGGATTGGTTATTGCGACTGTTTTCCGCCATTTTGACAACTTTTTGATTTTTACAAGAGCTATTATCTATTATTTACGTTCTAAATTAATAAAATTCGAGAGTAAAATGTCGTTTTATGTATTCAAATATGTATGTTTTATTAACTACGCCTTATAACAAACTTTAAAATTCGGAAATAAAACGAAAAGACGTTAAAATGTTGTTAATCTTAACCTACGAAACTAACGGTAATTACGGTCGTGCACTATTTATAGTAACACACATGTCAAGACTACTGGACATCGTTTTAGGGTTGAGAATATAATTTAAAGTTTTTAAAGTTCATAATATATTTGATAAAAAGCAAAAAAAATCGTGAAAAATCGATTCGGTATCCCACGATTCAATACAGGTATCGTGAGACGGTAAATCGTGATACATCGATTCAACGATTTATCGTGCCAGCACTAATTGTTTATATATACATTTCCAATATTTTATCATTTGGATCAAACTTATAACCAAGTTGCATTTCCGCATTGGTTCAATGAAGTTCTGGTTTTGCGATAAGCATTGCAAAGACAACAGGCACCATTTTCAGAAAGATGCTTGATTTGAAATAAAATGAAAATCTACTGGATCTCTGCAGTAATGATTGTGATTGAAACTCAATGTAATGGTCAATCAAGGAGAAATATGATTAGAATTTTAAGTTATTTTCTTTAAAAAGAATCACAAGTGCCCCAACTTTTAATCATAAGTTCCACAAATTGCAACTTTGGCGACCAACAACAATAGTGTGAGCCTCTCTCTCTCTCTCCCCCCCCCCCCATTCTTTAAAGGATGTCATAATAAACATTTCATCCCAAATATGTATATTTATGACTCAAAAGGTGTTGTGTTGTGGAGAAATCAGCTTTATAGTGTTTATATCTATGACAAATTTTAAGGATGCATAATGCAAGTAATCTGTTTATTATACTGTAAGGGTCTTCTTGTTTTACTTCAAATGTAATTATTACGCATTTATTCACATGACTTTCCCCGTTTAGCGACCCAGTGTCTTCTCTCAACAATATTGCTTGAATTAAAATTAAACTGTATTGAATTCTAATTTGTATTTTTAATTTCATCGATTATGGAAAATGTTGAGTTAGGGGTTTAATTAGCTCCTTTAAGTTAAATACCATGGACTCCACTCACCCTAACCCCGGTATCATTTAATTATAATCCTGCACAATTTTCTTTCACATTAATTCAATATCAAATCTTTTTTTAAAAATTCATAAAAATTGTTTAAAATCACCAACAATTAGCTAATTTGTACATGTGTCCAGTTTAAAGCTGATCATTCCATTTTGCTAATGAGTGTCCAATTTACAACCGTTTAATTTCTTGATCACTGTTAATATAAATAAATAACCTGATTGATTATTGATGTATAAATTTTGAACAGTGGTCAGGAAATTAAATACTTGTAAACTGGACACTCATTTGAATTAGTAAAACAAAGAAAGCTATTAAATTTCAGAAATTTCCGTTATGACTTTTTTTCACTTAGTTGAATCTTGTGAGCTCTCAAACGGCAAAAGTTATCATTCAATCTGTATGAAATTTTTAGGCATCATTTAAATAAGTGAAGCAAAGAATCCTATTGAATGTCAGCAATTTCTGTAAATGCCTTTGAGAGGTGTGAATGGCCCTTGTCAAACAACATAAGTTATCATCCGATTTGTATGAAATCTATGCATTATTTAAATTTGTAAAACCAAAAAGTCTTGATTTCAATAATTGCTGTGTATGGCTTCCAGAGTTAAGGGCCTTCTTGCAGTTGCAGTTAGTAGGTCCTTGTTAATAATTGTCATGTAAATGCCCCACATTACCTGCAAAGAATAAATATGCGACAACTTTGTCGACTGATCTGCCCCACAACCTAACTTTATACAAAGTGTGAGCATGAAAACAAAAGCACTTGATGTAAACTTTGGGAGAGCGCTTTTAAGCACAGTCGCAAACATTTTACGAGAGCGTTCGATTCTCCTGATGAAGATATCTACTATTAATTTACTAAACCTGATAACTGAATTACACTCCGGTTATTGAATTAAATACGGTTACTGCTTTGGGCTAGGATAATAATCACAGGACTAAATAATCACTTCATTACTGTGGACGTTCTCGAGGCTAAAGTTTATACACAGTGTTTAAAGTCATGAGACAAAGAAGGCTATTCATTGCCAATGATTTTCGATAATTACTGTCAGTGTTATGGCCCTTTATCACTTTGAAATATCTTGTGGGCGCTCTAGAGGTTAAAGTTAAAATGTGATTGACTTTATATTTATACACAGTGTTGAAGGTCGTGAGACGAAGAAGCTTGTTAATTTTCAGTGATTTCAATAACTAATGTCAGAGTTATGGCCCTTGATCACTTTTAAAAAATCTTATTTTTGTAAAGGTCATAAGAGAAATAATTGAAAATCTAATGTGTTTTGATTATTACTTATGGGCTATTATTGTTAATCAGAAGAATTTCTTGTGTTGTAAATGTCTTCGTTACTGACAAGATAAATTCAAAGATTTGCGATTACCCTTGTTGACAGCCCAAACAACTTATGCTGTTGTAGCTGTATGTTTAGTTGCCTGGCAACTTTTTTTTAATGAATTTTTGCAACAACATATGTAAATAGATGAGACTCTGCTTCTGCTATAATTATAAACAGTCACCATGGATTGGGTGTGTATATAAGTTATAACAAGATTTTTGCCTTGAAAAATGATACATTTTTTTATCATATTTTAGTGAAAGCTCTATGCTCTCTTAAAAATGAAGCCCTTTTATGTAATACTCCTGCTTTGGCAAAATTCTGTGTTTGTGGAGATTAATCAATTGTCCCCAAACAACACCATTATAGTGAAGCACATTATAATGAAAAAAATCAATGCAGAGTAATTTAGTGCTGCTCTCGCAAAATTGTTCCATTTTTTGTAATTCTGATTTTGTAATGGCAAATATTCAAATGATCTGTACCATTCAGAAAAGTCATGAAAGTAAGAGAATACACTTAAGTTTCGATCAACCAGTCTTACGTGTTGCATAACCTTTTACAAATAACATCTGTACGATAAACTTGGCTTTGTTTTAATATCATCACCTGTACTATATTATGTTATCTTACTTACCTACATTTACTCAGTCTATTTATAGAATACCTACTCATGACTTATATAAGTGGGCTAAGGCCTAAGATTTAAGATCCCAGCTGTTTTTCTTGTTATTGTTGTTATATTTGTGTACCAGCACTGTTTGGATAGATTACAACTGCTTATTATTAAGTGGTCCTCAAAATACCTGTTCAAGTGTACTTGGTGGATTAAAAGAATTAGGATTGTTCTTTTTCTTGATTGACCTTTAACTGATCTAATGTGGTTTACAGTATTATGTGTGTGTGTTACAGTCTACCTACATAGCTGTAACTGTACTCTAAAGTTTATATAAGTGACTAATTTTCATGTATATTGCTTTGGATTAAGTTGTATACTGGTACTTTTTAGTGTATGATTTTTAGTGGATTTACATAATTAAGTGGCTATATTGTGTATAATGTACATGTACATGGATTGTACGCTGGTTTTTAATGAGAAGATAATGATTGATTATAACCACGAGTAGTTTAATATGTGAATTAGTAAGAAATATTGTGAATTTTTATTGCCAAACAAGACATTAGGTTGAAGCCAAAGCAATTTCATCTGTAGTTTCTCAAGGTCTTGATAATAAATAGCCTCTTGAGAAAAGCAACCCAATTTTTTTTTTGTTTTTTAATATTTTACTCAAGAAATAGAAAGTAACATTTTAATTGTACCTAATGAACAAAAAATCACTGTGTTTGCGGAAATTGTAAATTACAGTACTGTAGGCCTACTAGATATACATGTAAAACAGAAATTATAAGCTTATGAGAGATGTTATCAGGTGTTACAGACTTTTTTTTTTTTTTTGGTTGAGTGACTTTTAATTATACATGTATGACTAATATGAGGATATAAACGGATTACTACAGCATATTGGTTACATATTGGAATCAGACCACTGTTGTAACGTGTTGATTTTAGTCCAGGACGAATGACAGTATATGATATGGATGGTTATTATCAATCTTGAATGCAGACATTACCAACAATTGAATATTTTATTTGATTTATGAATTTAAAAATGTAAGTCAAAGTAGTAACCCTTTATCATTTCTTTATCCAAAAATTATATTATGCAATGTGTTGTCTTCATCTACAGACTCTACTAACAAGTTAGACCTGAAATTATTATTAATGGAGTTTGGAATTTTTAAAAAACTTTATTTCTCAGTTAATTTCAGTATTAAGATCAAATCCTTTTTAAAAAAAACCTGTTCATGATTTTTTCTATATAATTTTGTACTCTTTTCCTGCTTTATGAGTGATAATTAACATTCATAAACAGGTCAAATATAAGTAGAAAACTGTTTGTCATTGTTTATATAGGTTAAAGGTTGTGAGATATAGGTTAAATGAGTGTAAGTGTGTTTTAATAGAGTGGTATAATTTCAATGTATATCGTGGGACTGTATCACATCTGTTTGTTAAGAATTGAAACATAGGTACAAAATATCCGTGGAATTTATTCACAAACTTCAATGGATTGTTAGTTAAGATACTGTATATGAAATCTGTAATTATAAAGAGAAATAATATTAAATAGAGTTTTGAAGACATCCACTTGCCGTATGATGCAGTGTGCTACATGTATGTGGGAAATTTTAGCTGTACAGTGATGCAAAGGCCTACATGTTAATTTGAAATCTGACAGTCAAGTACGCATGACTTCGGTTTTCCATACCAAGGAATGACTAGACGCTGTACGTACATCATGGCCAGACTCTCTGTCCTGCATTACTAACGAGAGTAAACCACGCTGGAAAATTATAAAACACAATCTTGGCCGACAACAATATTCAACCTTGACCCTGCTAATCCTATATCCCCTTACACAAGTCACAAACGTTGTACTCTACACTAATATTTTAAACCATTCGTGTGTTGTCTTTTTGAAAAGTTATAAGTAATATTCAAAGTGTCATGTTTAGGAGTTGATATAAAATATGAAAAACTTGCATCAATAATAAAGCTAAAATATTAGGAAATAAAAACATCTCCAAAATGAAATCCAATCAGTCAAGGATTAATTTTAGTTTTGCCAGCTCTTTGTGATGTCATCCTAATCCTAGTGTTTATGATGTCACAGTAATAATAGAGCAGGGGGAATATTATGTAAAGTCAGCTGTTTGTATTAATATTATGTAATGTGTGCGGTTGATGTTAATCATTATTGTATTGCAATGCCTAATTAATATTTTCATTAATTTAAGATTTTTTTTTTGTTAAATCTTAAATATTCTTTTTAATCATGTTTTTTAGGTCCAAGAGAGAGCCAGTCAGTTCATCTTCGTTCAGTTCTAAAAGATGTGAAGCTTGGTTTCATGAATATACAAGTAAGTCCTTTTGTAAAGTTGTAAGGACTGTATTGGTTTTGTTAATGAAGATGTAAATGAAATGTTGTGCTCTGGCTGGGCTAATGAAGACGAACAAACTAGATACTTTTCCTTGGCTGGAAAAACAGAAGGAACTTTCACAGCCAATGCCATTATCAAACTCCAGACCCTCTTGTTATTAGGCAAGCATACACCACTAGCATCATACACATTTGGCCACATTGGTCCCTTGTGTGACAACATATAGTTTCTTTCAATCTCTGATCCTTGGTCCTGATGAAGGGACAGCTGACATTCTTTGGAAGATTCAGATAGAGTAGATATAATGTGCAGAGGGTATATTGTACCTTATTCTCTATTTTCAAAAACACTAATGAAGTGGACTGAAAAAAATAGTAATCAGTCATCTGACTCATTGAGATAAATGTAAATTTTACCAAATAAATTAGTGGGATTGGGTGGTTTAATGGTCTTGTGTATGCACTTTAGATCGTAAGATCCATCATTGATTATGATTAAGTGGCATGGTTTGGTTTCCCTGCTTATGACAAGGGGTAAGTTTACCCGTCCAACCTTGTGTGTTTTCTCCGGTTTCCTCCAACTTCTAAAGACCCACAAGTGAGTTACTGAAATACAAATATTAATCATGATTATGTTAGTCCCAACATAATCTAGTTAATTACCATTTCTCTCTCTCAAAAAGTTATTTTTGCACCCACGCTTGTCTTCAGGTCCAGATGAAGATGAAATTAGTCCAGAAGGAATGGAGAAATTTTGTGAAGATATTGGAGTTGAACCAGAAAATGTAAATATCAATACATTTTTATTTGAATTATTAAATTTTTACAAGTTTATTGCAGTGAAATGGGTTAAATGTCCTACTGTCATGTTCTTTCCTGTACATGTCAATCAGACTTCAATTTTTGTCCCGTCTAAATGAAGCTGTTCCTTGTAGATATTCCTTTCTGCATTACAATCATAAAACAAGTCAATTACCTGATTGAAATGTAGCAAACTACACATAACCTGGAACTGGATAAATCAAACACATGGATCAAAAAATCAAAACACAGCTGGACATGTATTTAACAGGAGCCACAGTGACTCAGTAAGATGTGTTTGTCCCCTGTGTTTATCAAGAAAGATAATCAAAATTTTGGGGCCTTGTTCACTCTTGTCAGTGGTGCAGTGCGAAGGACAAATATTAAATCAAGTGAATGGATTCTAAAGCTTGAAGCTCTTATGCACAAATGAAATCTAAAATAAAATGAAATGAAATGGGGTTGAACATGCTACTGTTTTCTTTTGACTGGGCTAATCAAATTTTTCCCAAGACAGTGGCACTATGGCAACTCTATTCCAAGGGATCTTTTACATGCAAACCAATGTGTACACAGGATCTCAGTTTTCTGTCCCATCCAAAAGACTAGACAGAGCTGCCCTTGTTGGGTCCATTGGTCTGCACCACTGACGGGGGGAAACCCTACCTAAAAATCACGACGAATATTCATGGCAAACATTGGGAACGAATCCAAAATTTCCGGCCTACCAAGCCAGCATCTAGCTCACAGAACCAGTAAAAATGTATCATAAAAGACTACTATTTTACTATGATTGTGTTACAGATTGTTATGTTGTCATTAGCATGGAAATTAAAAGCCAATAGAATGGGATATTTTACTGCTGAAGAATGGGCCAAGGGAATGAAAGATATTCAGTAAGATTTTATTGTCTATACACCTCCTTCATGTATTAGTTTCTATATTTAAACATACATTATGCGAGAGCTAAATCTGCCTGTTGCAGGTCTTTTTCTTTAGTCCTGAAATGTTTTCTAAGTTATTAATTAGACAATAATTATTGATTAACTTATCAAGACCATAATCAACTCTCGATGTCATCGCTAGCCTGTGATATTGACTAGATTAGAACCCAGTCGGCTGAAGCTGATTAAATCAGAAAATGGATAATCGAGACTGTGTTTTGTATCGTACCGACTTTAGTAATGATCATCGAGGCTCGGCCCAAAATTCAATCACTAAATTCTCTGTTCAATTTGAGTCAATTTGACTGATATTTTCAGCAATTTCCCTTTTCATTATCTAGTTTTTAACTATTGTATATAGAACTGCCAGCTGAGCTGTTTATCCAATCTCCCGTAATGTATCTTTAACCGAAATAAAGAATTATCTCATTGGCTGACAGTTTTGTTGAAGTGCACCTTAATAGTATGATTATTCTCTCTGATAAAGTGAAAAGGTTGATTGAAATCGACTAATGCATGTTGTCGAAATATATATAAGAAATCAGGGAACAATAATAATGTTGGTGTCTATATTTATTATTATAGATGTGATAGTACAGAAAAACTACAACAGAAACTCGACTACCTCAAAACACTTCTTGATCATCCCGTTCATTTTAAAAATATTTACAGATATGCGTTTGATTTCGCAAGAGTAAGTACTGGCATCATTTGATATTCTCATTAACTTCCAGAGTTCCTATAATACTTAGTATGGATACAATGACTGTGTTTATTACAACATTATTTCACAATTCATTTTAGAGCTAAACCTCCTTGATCAATTCCTTGGTGTTTATAAATTTTTGAGTGTTTATAAAACTTAATAGTGTCTCAAGTTGCCCAAAAAACAACCTTAATTGTGTTTATACAATATACATGTACAGTAAATTAATGTGTAGAGCTGCAATGATATACCTTGAGGCAATATACTGTGATATACATACATGTCACAGTTCGGTTCACAGTACTTTAGATTTTTTAAACCGTCCAATATTCAGCCATCATCCGGAGTTATGTCCTCCTGTAGTCCATGTGGCTACAAATCACCAATATTCAGCCATCATCCGGAGTTATGTCCTCCTGTAGTCCATGTGGCTACAAATCACCAATAATTTCCCCATTGACTTTAATGTTAATTCTTGTCCCTTAGACCGGCTCTAACTTTTTCCTAAATTTTCGTTGGGTAGAATGCTTTTAACGACTGATGGAGCAACACGTGGCAACCTCTTGCACAAAAGCAGGTATGACGTTCATCATGAAAAATCTTGATGCTGGAAGTAAAGACAAGTAAACATGCAATTTTCTGCCCTACATTTCAACCTAACTGACCTCTTAACTCTTGTATCCTTTTGCCTCAAAATCATGAATATTCACCAAAAACCCAACAGAAAATGTATATTCAAACCCTTTTCTTCAAGTCTACATTAAAAAGTCAACAAAGATCAGCTTGGAAAAGGGGGGAAAAGGACTTAATAAATCTTTGGCCCTTGTTTAGTGGGTGACGTCATAGAAATGATTGGTGATCTGTGAGTGTGACAGGAAGTAAAGATCTCTTGTGGTGATAAAGCATTTGCTTCCAGCAAAGCACAGATATGGGGACATTTTGGACATTTGATTATCATGCATTTGTTTTTATTTTTGGAAGTAAAATTACTGTGATGTGTATCGTATTGTGATGTGTATGACGTGATATATTTTTGCATCGTGAGGTTAATGTATCGTTGCAGTATTAATGTGTATTATTTAAGTTTTTAGATCAAGGTCTGTATGGGTAAAATAGCTCAAATTGTTGGTATTGTTTTGTAAACAAAATGTTTGTTGTATTGACAAGTTTGTTGTATTTTGAAGGAGAAAGATCAGAGAAGTATGGATATAGACACAGCTAAAGCTATGTTATCTCTAGCTCTCGGTAAACATTGGTCCTTGTATGGTTCCTTCCATCAGTTCTTAGAGGTAAGACTTACATGTACATTAATATTGGTACTGGTCTAACAAGGAAAGTTTCATTTTGAAAGGAGAAAATTCGGAGAAAGAATCTGCTGCTGTCTGTGCAAAATTCTCATGTTCCATTGGATTGTTAGACCCAATTTAAGGTTTCTTTCCATTGATCTGAACAGAAAATTACATGTAAATCAGTTTATATACTACAAGAAATGACACCCGAGTTACAGTGTATCTGGACTCGGGGTATGTTGATATGATAAATTACTAAAATATATTTTCTATATTCCAGCAATCGAAGTATAAAGTAATAAATAAAGACCAGTGGTGTAATATTTTAGAATTTAGTCGATCTGTGGCGGCAGATTTATCTAATTATGATGAAGATGGGGCCTGTAAGTATATCTTTATTATCTCTAGTCATTCTCAAACTATGATGCCATGTCTTCTTTGATTGGTATTTAGCATTTGAACATATTAACGCACGGTAAGAGTTGGTTTATTGTAAATAGCCCCCTAATTAAAGGCATTCAGTTTTTATGTACTTAATTTAATTGTTATTTTTGTTGCAGATTCTGTATATTATATTTGTCTACCACATATCGGTACCATTTGCTTGACAAAGACAAGAGTATCCTCTTCAAAACGTCGCTTAGTATTAAATTGTGTGTCCATAGAATTGTACCTTGTGTCCTGATGTCAGGATTGTCATTTGTATTGTTCATACTTTTCACAGCCTCATTTATGCTAAAATGTACTCAAATTAATTTTGAAAAATAAAACACAAATGTCAACGGATTTGATTGGATTAAAATAAAGTTCATCAAAAGATAGAACTTATTGACAAGTGTGAGAATCTTTGTGATTTTTGTTGTAGAAGTTGGGTGACCGAATGGTTAGCACATGGAAGCAGTATCAAAAGGTGTGTCATTGAGTCAACTGGCGTGGTTGCCTGCCCATGCTTGTGGATTTTCTCCGGGTCCTCGCTCTGCTAAAGACCCCTATGCAAAACTAAATTATTGAAATAGAATTGAACCTTGTGTTAGTCTCAAAATGACCTAGTGTGGGTCGAGTGGATGCTAAACCCTTATCTCTCTCTCTCTCTCTCTCTACTAAAAATCTTTGAATTTATATTTTCAGGGCCAGTGTTATTGGATGAGTTTGTCGATTGGTTTAAAGAACAAAAGAAAAATAGTTGAATGAATGATGTAACTTCCTGTCTGTCCGTGCTATAAATAATGGTGGTAAAAGAGAAAGTAGACTTATGACCTTCCTATTGGCTAGCTCATTTCATACACTAAATCTTTCAAAGATTGATATAAAAACCCATCTGCCATTCAGTATTTGTCCATATTCGTGAAGCAATGGTTTCAAGTAGTTCCTGTTTAATCATCTTCCTGTGAGTGCGACTCCTTATTCAACTTTCAAGAGAAACGCAAAATTATTTTTTTGTGTAAATTGGACGTTTCATTATAATACAGTTGCCAATTTGTTTAAGTTTGTAATATTTCTGTAATGCAGCTCTAAATGAAATGAACTAGACATTTCCGAAAAACTCATAGAACTGTCAATTATTTGGATTGGTCAGCAAGCTAACTTGGTAGACCAATCAATGAAAGAGAATCATCTTTACGTGTTAACAATAGTGGTGGCAGTGAATGCTTGTTATTATAGCTTTAGGAATATGGAATCCATATGACTAGAGAATTCTGGGTAAGATGGCTTTTTAAATCATTCAAATGGCAGTGAGCATGGCCATTGTTAGGTTGTTTGAATGTTGTTCATTTTAAATACTGGTATAAAATATATAAATAGTCTATAGAGTATGTTATAGGGCAAATTACGCTTTACCTTTAAGATTATTATCACACCCACACCTTTAGCCATGTTTCTTTCTCCACAATCCTATTATGAATATAGAAATTGCTCATCTTGAACTTTGAACTTAGTATGATCTAGGATTTCCAATGAATGAAATAAGAGTAAATTCATTTAGATTTTCTGAAATCAAACATAACTTTATATGTAGTCAAAATTTTAGTTATCATGCTTTGATGATAGAGATATATATATATATGTGGTCCTCCAATGCCTCCATGATCATTTTGTCTTTAATGTAACTCATAAATCAGTCACCAATTTACTAAATTGTTGACGTGTATATATGTATTGTGTAGTTTAACTAACAATTTTATCGGATGTAGATTTCAAATACTTAATATCAGTTAATCTTTAAGTATATTATATAATGAATGAAATGTACATTGTAGATGTGATTAAAATATAGACTTAATAATTCTTTCCTTGTGGGCAAGGGAAAACAAAAACATTTGATAATTGCTCCAATTAACTGATGTAGATGAGGGTGGGGGATTACTCTTCTAAAAACACCTGATACCACTTCTCATTTATTTGGAAAGTTCTCACAGCCAAAAATTAATTGTACTTTTGTATAAAGATCTAAAACGTAATTGTACTTTTGTGTAAAGATACAAAAACAAATAGTGGACCTTTGTATAAAGATCTAAAACAAAACTGTATAAAGATCTAAATTGTACTTTTGTATAAAGATACAAAAAAATATTGTACTTTTTGTTTTAAGGTCCAAAACAAAGTTGTCATTTTGTATAATTTATGATATAAAACTCTTAAACAAAATTGTACTTTTGTATAAAGATCTAAAACAAACTGTTAGGTTTTTTGTATAAAGATACAAAATGAAGTTGTGTATTTTAATTGGACCAATGGAAATGATTAACTTATTGAGATATTTTACTCTCGGATTTAAAATGAAAAGTCATGTGTTTTCTACTATTATATAAATGAATAAGTTTATTATTTTTATAGAATATGTCCGAATCTGTGGGAAAATGTTGTTGAAATGCTTTTTGAATATTTGCTAAGAATAACTGGAGAGCCTTAAAAAGAAAGCATTTTTTTTGTTTATAAAAAAAAGAAGAAACAAATGCATGGTTTTTATTAGATTTTAGTTTATTCACAGGGTTCTTTTTTTTTTTTTTTTGATGTCAGTCCAATGCTGTATGTTCGAAATTTGATGTCAGTCCAATGCTGTATGTTCGAAATTTGATATAGCAGGGGACGGAGTCACCAAAATGTAAACTAAAATGTTTTAAGAATCTTTTCACTGTGTGAGGGGCTAGGATTTTATCTCTTCACCCATTAAAAAAACTTCATTATAATATTTGAGTTTAAGTCTTTATAAAAAAAAAAAGTCCCTGTACAGTAATCAAATAGTCTTATAGTTAAAGGCTATGGTTAAAATGAAAAAAATGAAATACTATCAATGATGGCTATAAAGGTCTGCTCACACATCAATGGTAACTATAAATGTCTGTTCACACAATTAAAGACTGACTTCTTCTATTAAAACTAAACAAATGAAATTGACTTGCCTTCTTTTTTTATGTTAAAGAAATTTACTTTAAAGGTGCTTTATGTAAGATTTTGATGGAAGAGTTGGATATATCGTTACATATTCAATATCTTTGCAACTGTACAGCTCGGGGATGGTTAAATTCATTTAAATCTCAGACATTCAATGTTCTAGAGAGTTGATGAGTAAAACATTCAAGTCTTAAAGAAAGACCTGCAGTAGTCAGATTTAGCTCCTTCATAATGCATTTTTAAATGTTAAATAAAAACATTTTTTAGCATGAATTAATCTGTGAAAAATTTGGTGTCCAAATAATGGATGGAAATGACGATTAGCTGCTGTATGCATGTATTGATGAATTAAATATTTTGTTTTATATTTCTTGGTTCTGTGTGTTCCAATTCGATAAAAATTTTGTATTATATTTTATGTTGCATTTATTCTCTGCTATCTTACTGTGAATGAAAAATGTTTTTTCTCATTTGGAAACCAAGAGCTGGTAGTGTGTAAAGTCGTCAAGATGTAGGGCCAATCTTATTCTGTAATAAGTTTAGGTCTTAAAGACTTTTCAGTGGTTGCAATGTCATTGAATAAAGTTAACAGGAATTATCTGTGTAGGAATTTACAGGAATGACTGGATGTGCAGAGTTTCACATCAGCCAAACGTTTTTGTGACTCCCTGAACAGCATTTTATGTTAGCTATCTCTGTCCGTCAGACACAGTTATGCGCTGTGCAGGGTTTTCATATTGGCCAACCTTTTCCTTGAAGTTCCACATCAGCCAAGCCTTTTGGATAACCCCATTTACTCGCTGTACAGTATTTCACACTGTGCACAATTACACATTGATCAGACCATATTGTTAACTTGTTTCACACAGGACAACTTTTTACATAACTCCACTAACTAGATGTGCAGGGATTCACATACGCTATCCCTGTCCGTTAAACCCAGTGCCTAGCCATGCAGTGTTTATCATTGACCATGACTTAATGAGAAATTGAAAACACAAAATTATTGAAATGCTGGTTAATTTGAAGTAGTCTTTTATAAGAACATGTGTTTTGGGGTTTTTTTTCTTGTATTTATGACATTTATGTATTGTTTTTAAGTTTTGTTGTTTTATTGTTTAAATACTCCAGAAGGAACCTTAATAATATTATATGGACGACATTTCAGCTAAGACTTTAGTGTTTGACTCTTAACACCTGCCACTTGGATTGAATTACTGTGCTATGCGATGATTATTAACGTTATTATTTGTATATCAGAAGTGACATTTTTGCACCAAAGGCTATAAATAATAATATTTGTACACCAAAATTTGAATAATGGTCAGAAATGTCTTACATATTGTTACACCTGATTATAAATAAAAGTTCTTCCATTTCATTCTTTTTTATATGGTGAAATAAACGAATCCAAATAAGAAGAGTTCCTTTAACGACAGGGTGTTTGGGTGCCTGATTGGTCTAATAAAGTCTGTCATTGAATCGAGTTTATATCTCAAATTTGTATGTGTCTAGGAGTAGGATTGCCTGCCTAACCTCTTAGCGTCTTGGGTTATCTCCGGTTCATCCTACATCCCCCCCCCCCCAAGTCATAAAGACACATGCGCCCAAACAAATTATTGCATAAAAATCTCCATGTGTAAGTCCTGATAGACCTAATTTGGGTCAAGCTGACGTTCAACCCCATTTTCCTTCTCTTCATCAACTGCATCTTTTGTAGAATATTAAATTCTGTTTCGAGATAAAAAAAAAACTCTGTAGGTAACTAGATCCCTGCACATGCTCAAAGTAAAATTTTGTAAATTTAAAATAGCATAAATATTGAGTGAAACCAGTTAAAACACTGAGTATTTTAGGAGGCTATTTATGTATGTATAGGAATTATTACATATTTCCAACCTTCATTAAAACTTTGCTCCGGGAGAATATGTAGATTGTAATGTATTCATTTGTTCTGTGAGCTTGTTTTATCAAGGGTCACCATTTGACTCGTTTCTCAAATATATCATTGATTAAAGATGCATTATGTAACATTTAGATAAAGAGCTGGTCAAAAGAGAATAATGAAAAATGAATATATTCAAAATTTCGTTCAAATTGCTTTATTCTGACTCGGAATCTGAATGAAATTATGAATATCTGAACTTTTGACAAGATGTAGCATATAGTAGCAACTGTATTTGACAATAAAGACTCTCAATTTTATCTTCAAATTTTTAAATCTTGAGGTGTTCAAATAGTCTAGAAAGTTGATTATAGGCTTGTCATGTGAATATATATGTCTAAATAACAGTTTATATCACATTGATGTCAAACTTATTAAAACCTGCAATAAGCAGATTTAACTCTTGTGCTAGGTTTCCACTACGACGATTCATGCTATGATTGAAATTGTGGAATAATTGTGGTGATCCTTTCAGGTCTTATCATTGAGGTCAGTCGTAATCATGTTGATCGTATCTGAACAGATCTACATGTAACATATATTGTGGACTCAACAGAGACATTCCTATTGCAATACATCACATGACAAAGGGAACCTAGCATTACATACTGCATCTTTAAATATTTAGCTTTATACCAAATGACTGTTTAATTCATTATTTCATTTAGATAAGGGTCCTGGAAGTGACAATTTTAGTTGTAAAAACTGAACACCAAGAAACACACAGAAAAAAGACAAATTTATTCCTGGCAAATTTTTGTCTTGAAATGTCTGTAACAGATTCTTTATTTCCAGGCTTGATTAGGCCAAATGCTTCTTAGAGAACAAGTAACTTGTGTTAAAATTTCAATAATAGCTATGTTAAAATTCATTACGTTAATTTGACTGAATGCTATGTTTAAAATCATATGTTAATTTCACTAATAACTATGTTAAAATTCACCATGTTAATTTGTCTGCGATGTTTAACATTGTTATGGTTAACATTTATTATGTTAATATGACAGATTGCTATGTTTAAAATCAGTATGTTAATTTGACTTATTAGCAATGTTAAATTTCATTATGTTAATTTGACTTAATAGCAATGTTTAAATTCATTGTGTTAATTTGAATAATAGCTATGTTATATTCATTATGTTAATTCATTGTAACATGATATTATACACATAATACGCTTGAAACTTTTGTTGGTTTATCATTCTGTGGAAAATAAGTTGAAATAAAAATAATTGTAAATAGGAAATGACTTTGTTTTTCTGTGCATACTTTATCTTTCTCTGACTAGTCTCCTATTTCAAGAAGAATGCAATTTAGTTATTACTGTCATAAAACAAAATTTGAACTACAAATAAAAACACCAACCTGTTTCAAACACAGATCCGGGGCCGATCTGATGATAACGGGTGAAGTTAAACAAGGGGAGGCACCCCCTTCTGAATCTGCCCCTAGGTAAGCAAGTCAGCACCCTACTCAGAGTCTTAGTGATACCTGGATTGATGGATATTAGTATTGGCATTAATAATTCTACAATAACCTTGCTGGGACTTAAAAGATTACCATGCAATATTGTGAAAGAGGAATCTCGAATGGGAATATCAGTCCAAAGGTGTTTCAATTCCATTCAGTATTAACAAAAAGACATTTTGAATTGAAATTTCATCGATCTATGCTGCTCTACCTGTAATAAAACCATCTGCCATTTTGTTGTTAGCCCACATACCCAGTAATAGTGCTGTCGCCTGTTTCAAATCTGATTGAATCAAAGCTTGGAGATTATCTAGCATTTGTATTTTGATATTGTGTTCTTGACTAAAATAAAATAATCAGAGTTTGTCATGTGGCTTAAGCTGTGAGAAATTGGATATTTTAGCGACAAATGCAAATAACGCATCAAGCCTTTAATGTAGCAATGATCAACAAGAAAAACGACCATCTAAACATAATGGCACATTTAATATATAACTCATATATAAAACAATTTATACAAAATACCCAATATCTAAATTTCTATTTAAAAACGATAAACAATATTTAATAATATCTGGAGAACAAAGGGGTAAGCAGCACCAATGTTTATTCCATCATACATCCTTTTAAAACACTGTTCACATGTTCACAAAATCATATTCTCTTCTCATAGTTAAAGTTACTTTTAATGTTTCTTTAGTTTTATCCCACTCGGCTTTTCCATTTTTATCATCAACCGGATGTGGCAGATGTAATCCTAATTTACTGAAATTATAACAAATTATTAAAGTAATTTATAATAAGCTAGATTGCATATTAAAAGTCATAGATTAGAAGCAAATTGAAAATAAATAAACAACAGATATATTTAATTATAACATATTTTTATTTACAAACGACCATAAGGTGTTAAAACTGAGTTTTCTAAAACATGATGAACATGTAGGAAATAAATCACATCATTGTCAACTGTAAGTATGTAGCAAAATAAATTGAGAATTTAAGAACTGGTTAATGGTGTGAAAATGAAAGGGGGTTTAGCATTTTACTTTTCTGCACCAACTACATATGCCATACAGTGTTCTATGTGCGACATTTTGCCCGGAAAGCAACGCACAACTCTACACTTATTTTGAATTTTAACTGTCAAGGGTACTCTTACATACACACCAATTTGTACACTCAACCCTCGGTTTTCATCTCATCCAATTACTTAGACATTGGGAGCAAACTCGAGACCTTACAAGTTAGCAAGCCAATGTCATCTTCACTGAACAAATTGTGTGCTTCATTGACTGACGTTTTCCTGGTGCAGTGGAACAGGTGGACAGAACTTGTGCTCATTAATGGTACTTACTATTTTGGCGATCTACAGTCTAAAAATTTTGGCTTAACATCCAAATCAACATCGACCATTTTAGTATCGGGTAATTTAATTATTACCTGTTCAAATATTAAATAAAAAACATCATTAAGCCTAAAAAGGAGGCAAAACAAAATGGCCACTATACAACATCACTTAAAAACTTCAGGAGATTCTATTCCAAGCAACATCACTTTGGTTGCCTGAAGCATTGAGAACAAATAATGTGACAAACTTACAGCACAAAACTAATGAAATACACAAATTTTAAGTAATGTCTTCAGGAGCATTTAGAAACTGAATAAGAATAACACATGAAACAAGTATATGGAATAAAACATATTGAATACAGGTTATTTACTAGTTTATGTCTGGCGACGTTTGACGAGGATTCTCGTCTTTAATAAGCACAGAACGATAAAGACGAAACGTCGCCCGAAACAAACTTTTAAGTAACTTGTGTCATTGGGTTAAATCTTAAATACTTCAGAATTTGCTAAACAAGATTTTGAGCTCAGGGTCCCGATACAAACTAGGTCATTTTAGTTCAATTTTATTCCAAAGGTTCTTTAGCAGTGGGAGGAAATCAGAGGACCTAGAGAACACCCATAAGTTGGACAGGTGACCCTATTTTTGTCAGCTACAAACAAGGAATAGAAACCATGACACTTGACTCAATGACAGACCTTATAATTTAGCGTGCACATGTTATACAATAAGTAAAATATAAATAGAAACTTACGACCATGTCTTCACATGAGGATGTAGCATTGGTTTTATTTCCCATCTGTAGAAACATATCTTCTGGTGTGACAGCTTGTTTATATAGTATCTCATACCTGGTCATAAAAATACCAAACATCATTGCTATTATTTAGTCAGAAGCCATGTAGGTGCATTGAGTAAAAAATTGACTTCCAAACAATGAGATCCTGTGTTCGATCCCGGTGTTGGACAAGAAAGTTCACCAGGATTTTTTGGCATGGTACCCCCATTGTCAGCCTGCAACGGGATAATGTATAGCCATTCAGATGGTCGAAAAAAATCGAGATAATGTGTACACATTGGGGTGCTTGTATAAGAACCCTTGACATTTGGAATTTGATATAACTGTAGGTCGCAGTGTTGCTGTTTGGTCAAAATTTATCTCATAGTGAGTCATAGCACACTGATTGTATTTAAATCAAAATGGTTGCATTTTAATTAATATGGTTGTATTTAATAAGATTGTGTATAATATGGTTGTATTTATTAATATGGTTGCATTTAAATTGTTTTTAATATGATTGTATCTAAATTGTATTTAATATCATTGTATCTAGATTGTACTAAATATGGTTGTATCTAAATAAATAATGTTGGTCTTACTCTGGTTGAGGTCGAGGGTCATAAGTTGATTCATATTCTGCACCATCAGGTATTTCATCCTCATCCCAAATATCTTTACTGTTTGTTGATTTATTATCTGAATCAAATATACAGTTATATAATTCAATGTAATGAGGCATTCAAACAAACTTATAAAAGTAACAAATTGTCAACTTATTAAAGTAACAAAACAGTCAAGCATATTAAAGTAACAAATAGACAAGCTTAATACACCGAGAAATAAACAAGTTTGTTAAAATAACAAATAGATAATTTTAATACAGTAACAAATAGACATGCTTAAAGGATTAAGGGTGATGATTCCATGGGAAACTGACCACCTCAAAAATACAGATACAGTAATCACAAGTTTATTACAGACTAACAAATAGAGAAGCTTACAAAAGTAACAAATTCACAAACACAAATCACCAAAATTTATTTCAATATAAATGATCAAGATAGAGGTGAATTATAAACTGACCACAGATGTACAATTCTGTTATAACAAACTACCGGTATTTAAGTTCATAATTCTAGGTAACTACAGATTGTACTTACTGTGGTGTGCTGATTTGGTTGTGGTGTTCGATGTGGTGTTTCCAATATTACCAGGCCCTAGTCTACCCATTGAAGATGTTGGCTACAACAAAAACAGTAATATTATTAAAGCATTTGTATATTTTCTAAGATAGTCAAAACCTATTTATTTCTAGATCTATTGCTTAATGATAATATGTTGACAAAGCACATGATCATACAATCATAGGAATCATTTTAGCACTTAAAATAATAATACTGGAATGACAGCAAAATTACCTCCCTTACATGTATATTGTATAGTCTATGGAATTGGCAAAGCTCAACACTGATGTTTTCATGACAAGCTATATATTTGTCAATTTCTCAACTAACTGACAATTTAGTGAATTATAGGATTTTTCTTTAACAAGGTAGGATTGGTATAGATTCCATGTGTTTCAAGGATTTATTTTAATAACCATACAAATCATATAAACTTTATAAAGGCTAATATACTGTGGAGTTGATCTCCTCGGATGAATAGGGAATACCAAAAATTGTCCTAGCTTGTTACCTAGGTGCTAAGCTAAGGCCACACAAATCTAAATTTATGTTCTGGTTTGTGTCGAGTGAATGTTAAACCCCATTAATTACAATGACTGTAATGTGATACTCTTAAAAACCTTCGTAAAACCAGAGAAGATAAGATTTTTATTGATGCATCATCAACAGATAAAAACAACATCAAAATGCATTGCACCTAAACTTAATAATTAAATAAATAAATAAACTCTACACTACACATGACGAATCAAGCCTTCAGTATGACATCAAAAGCACACATTCATTATGTGTTAAATTTCCGTGATGGTCCTGGGAAATGTCATGACCACATGATAAGCTGTAGTTCCTTTTGGAACTGTCCTTGAGCGAAGGATATTCGCTAACAGTTCCTATCCGACCTTCTATAACTGCAGTATGAAAATACCGTTCTTCACCACCTCTGTTCTAAGGCTATTTTGGAATCCTTACCTACTATTTTTCACCTTGATTCTACTTTATTCGCCAAAGGAATCATTTCTTGCCACAGATGACACACGTTTATAAAGATTAAACACTATTTTCAAGTAGAATTCTGCGATTAAAAACATACACTAAATACGTTTAAACTGAAGAGCCATTACGAGACCCGGACATGCGCAAACCGCATGTTTATTTCATTGCTAAATTCTACTTGAAAAGGGAGTTGAATTATTATAAATTTGTGTGCAAATATAGCGAGAAAGGATTCCTTTTGGTGGAAAATAAAGAATTGAGGTGACAAATAGAAGGTAAGGTTTCTAAAACAGCCTGAGAACAGGGGTGGGGAATAGCTGTATTTCACTATATTTTCATACTGCCGTTATAGAAGTTGGATAGGAACTGTCAGCGAATATCGTTCGCTCAAAAAAGACAGTTCCAAAAGGAACTAGACAAGGCGCAGACACAATTACACATATAATTATATGTGCCGGTTAGTTAAAGGGACAATCCCGATAAGAACAGAGTCTCAAAATTAAAGCCTGAGTATTTGTGAAATTTATGGACCAAAATATAGTGGCATGGTGTATTTACCTTGTCTCAAAATTTCAGCTCAAAATATTGAGTCGTTTGGACGTGAAAGTCAACACTGCGTATCCGGACACGTAACCCTTTTAAGATTTCGGGTCAATTTTTTCATTGGGTGACCTGATAATCGATTAATGTTTCTTGAGAGGTCTATACAGTGAATGACCCATGCCCTGTACCTGTACTTGATAACAAAAGGTAATTTTCACCTACATGTTATTTATAGAAAAAAGTCTGGTTTTATCCAGATACTGTATAATAAAACATTCTCCATTTCCAGATGAAGACTGTCAGGTTTAAGTTATTTACAAGCGTATCACAAATATCGAGTTAGTAGGTGGGCCTTAGGTTATGAATTTTAAAGGATTTTAACACAAAATTAAGCAGTTTTATTCCCCACAAAGTTATCGGGATTGGAACTTTAAAGAAACGTACCATGCCGATCCAGACATTATTAAGCCTATGGGAACATGTTCGATACAACATTATGATTTTTCATTTCATTATTTAAAAATATCTGTTTTCATTTTTTTAAAAAATATCTAACCTGATCTTCATCACTGTCAGAATCTTGATCTTCTGGTTTTAACAGATCGCATAAAGCTCCTATAGTTGACAATGATGACATATCCATCTTTATTACTGTTAGTCGGTGTCAAATTAACAATATGAAATCTTCGCAAGTCTTAAAATAAAATTGGATCGATTCTCTGACTCTTTTCTCACTCAGTCTCTGAGTCTCGGCTATGTTTATGTAACTCTCTGGCCGAGCCTAAAAATCTGCACCAGTCACCTGCAGCTATCTAATCCAGAACATATTCCCGGTAAAGAAGAAATTAAATATTTCTCAGGTAAAGATTTGTACGGGAGAAAACAACAAATTTCTGTTAAAACTTACTACTTTGTTGACATACACGTGCGTTTGTTTACATCCGGTGACGCTGTTTGGTTGCGCGAGCGATATTTTGAGGGACTATTTATTGCTGATATTAATTTTTGTATTATAATTTGATTCTGTAGATGTAAATCCTTGTTGCATGCAGTCGTCCTTCCTTCTACACTATTACTAAATAATGAATTTATTCAAATACAATGTGACGAGTAAAATATTTTCTTTCAATATTATGTTTCAAAATATATTTTCTTTGATTACCCCCTGGGTTCGTCTCTATGACAACTATAGCCTCGGCCCACAGGACGTTAATTCAAGTCAATGTTAGATTATCTCCCTCTGAACAAGTGCTTTTTTTTCCTCGTGTCCGTGTTATTATTTAGACGTAGAACTGAACTGTTTGCGAAACTTACCCACGGCTTTTTAGATACTCAACTCCAAGTCCCAACTCCAAGCCAAGCCCCAACGCCAAGCCCCAAAGAGGCGCGCGTAATAAGCTACCACTTTTTAGTTTACTCCGATATTGTTCAGCAGTAAATATTCGCTAGGCCGCTCAATCACTTATAGTTATAGATAGGCCCACCGAGATCGACGCGGCTTAAATTAAGTTTAATGAATAAATGAGCTCGCAATATTAAGTAATTATTCTATAATTATTTACTTTTTTTCTTCTGCAAGTGGTAGTGGCGTGCGGGGATTAGGTTCTTATCTTGGTTAAGATTACAGTAGGGGAACCGCACCTTTTGTGTTATCTCTAAGACTCTATGTACTTTTAATTTTATAAAATGTAATTTATAAAGTTGATTTTATTTATTAATGTTATAGGAGTATAATGTATGTATGTTTATGCCAAATAAATTTATCTACCATAAATATTAACTTTTTTCCTTGTGTAAATTAAATTCTATTGCTGTTTTGGGCCAATGATCGGGCATGACTGTCTCAAAATTTCAGCTCAAAATATTGAGTCGTTTGGACGTGAAAGTCAACACTGCTTATCCGGACACGTAACCCTTTTAAGATTTCGGGTCAATTTTTTCATTGGGTGACCTGATAATCGATTAATGTTTCTTGAGAGGTCTATACAGTGAATGACCCATGCCCTGTACCTGTACTTGATAACAAAAGGTAATTTTCACCTACATGTTATTTATAGAAAAAAGTCTGGTTTTATCCAGATACTGTATAATAAAACATTCTCCATTTCCAGATGAAGACTGTCAGGTTTAAGTTATTTACAAGCGTATCACAAATATCGAGTTAGTAGGTGGGCCTTAGGTTATGAATTTTAAAGGATTTTAACACAAAATTAAGCAGTTTTATTCCCCACAAAGTTATCGGGATTGGAACTTTAAAGAAACGTACCATGCCGATCCAGACATTATTAAGCCTATGGGAACATGTTCGATACAACATTATGATTTTTCATTTCATTATTTAAAAATATCTGTTTTCATTTTTTTAAAAAATATCTAACCTGATCTTCATCACTGTCAGAATCTTGATCTTCTGGTTTTAACAGATCGCATAAAGCTCCTATAGTTGACAATGATGACATATCCATCTTTATTACTGTTAGTCGGTGTCAAATTAACAATATGAAATCTTCGCAAGTCTTAAAATAAAATTGGATCGATTCTCTGACTCTTTTCTCACTCAGTCTCTGAGTCTCGGCTATGTTTATGTAACTCTCTGGCCGAGCCTAAAAATCTGCACCAGTCACCTGCAGCTATCTAATCCAGAACATATTCCCGGTAAAGAAGAAATTAAATATTTCTCAGGTAAAGATTTGTACGGGAGAAAACAACAAATTTCTGTTAAAACTTACTACTTTGTTGACATACACGTGCGTTTGTTTACATCCGGTGACGCTGTTTGGTTGCGCGAGCGATATTTTGAGGGACTATTTATTGCTGATATTAATTTTTGTATTATAATTTGATTCTGTAGATGTAAATCCTTGTTGCATGCAGTCGTCCTTCCTTCTACACTATTACTAAATAATGAATTTATTCAAATACAATGTGACGAGTAAAATATTTTCTTTCAATATTATGTTTCAAAATATATTTTCTTTGATTACCCCCTGGGTTCGTCTCTATGACAACTATAGCCTCGGCCCACAGGACGTTAATTCAAGTCAATGTTAGATTATCTCCCTCTGAACAAGTGCTTTTTTTTCCTCGTGTCCGTGTTATTATTTAGACGTAGAACTGAACTGTTTGCGAAACTTACCCACGGCTTTTTAGATACTCAACTCCAAGTCCCAACTCCAAGCCAAGCCCCAACGCCAAGCCCCAAAGAGGCGCGCGTAATAAGCTACCACTTTTTAGTTTACTCCGATATTGTTCAGCAGTAAATATTCGCTAGGCCGCTCAATCACTTATAGTTATAGATAGGCCCACCGAGATCGACGCGGCTTAAATTAAGTTTAATGAATAAATGAGCTCGCAATATTAAGTAATTATTCTATAATTATTTACTTTTTTTCTTCTGCAAGTGGTAGTGGCGTGCGGGGATTAGGTTCTTATCTTGGTTAAGATTACAGTAGGGGAACCGCACCTTTTGTGTTATCTCTAAGACTCTATGTACTTTTAATTTTATAAAATGTAATTTATAAAGTTGATTTTATTTATTAATGTTATAGGAGTATAATGTATGTATGTTTATGCCAAATAAATTTATCTACCATAAATATTAACTTTTTTCCTTGTGTAAATTAAATTCTATTGCTGTTTTGGGCCAATGATCGGGCATGACTGGGCAAGATATCGGGCTTCGCTGCCTATGCAGAAACCGGCAGAGAGAAAAAAACAACAGAACAGGGCACACTCCCTAGCCTTCACTCAACCGCTGTGTAGGCACCGAGCAAGAGGAGACAGCACCAACGTTCCACCTGCTATAGCTCGTCTCAAGAAACTTGTGTGTGTGTGTGTGTGTGTTGGGGGGGGGGGGGGGGGGGGGCGAATGGTTAGCGCAAGTGCACTGTATCATAAGGTTAATCTCTCTCACTCTTTCCCCCCTCCGCCACAAAACTAGCCAGACCAATTCTCTGCCATGAAGACTGGACTAGCATAAGCCAAACAGGGAAATTTTGCACTACAGCCTACTCTTTTATCAAAAAAAACTGCAAAGGGATCTTTTACAAGCACGCCAATGTCCACATGAGACCTTGGTTTTCCGCCAATCCGAACAACTAGACAGCTGCCCTTGTCAGACCCCCAGTCCTGCACCACTGACAAGGGGAAACCATACACGTGGTGCAGGACAGAGGGAGGGCCTGACAATGTTTATGATAATAAATAATGTCTTGATTATCCATTTTGCAAAATTCTGAATTGATGATGGGCGTGTCATGTGAATAAATGTCTAAATAATAATTTACATTATTTGAGGCCAAAAGAAAGATTTGCAATTTAGCTTTTACTTAATGCATCCTTAATAAAAAAAAAGTGACTACATAGTGTTTTTCTATATAAAAGATGTTTTTATTTATTTGATAAACTTATGTACATGATAAAATTAGAGATGAGGAACTGTGTACTATTTACAATATCTGTCCGCTTTCATTTTCTCTCGTCTGAAATAAAACAAAAAATCAAATAAACAGGCATTGTGACATGACAAAACAACAAAAATTAAATAAACAGGCATTCTGGCTATTTCTGACATGACAATATAACAAAAAAATCAAATAAACAGGTATCCTGACATGACAATATCAAAAAAAAAATCAAATAAACAGGTTTTCTGGCATAACAACAAATTTGTTTTTTGTCTCATCTCAACAGCTAGATACATTTTCATTGCCAGGCCTTTTTTTGCTGTACGACTGAAAAGATTAAATCGGGCTTAACAATTCTGTGGAACTTTCTCGAACTAAACTGGGAGCATAATATATATATTGGTGTATTTTACCATGAAGCTCATGTGAAAAGACAAAACTTCCGTCCTTATTTCTTTGTAAAAAGAGAGAGTGAGAAATGGTTTTAACATCCAATGAACACAAATTAGATCTTTTGGGAGTAAAATATTGTTCAATTTTATTTCAAGAATTAGCTATAGCATGTGTGTAGGTTTGTTTAGCAGTGGGAGGAAATCGGAGGAAATCAGAGAACCTGGAGAAAACCCACGCGGTTGGAATGCGAACCCACTCCTTGTCACATACAAGTTGAAAATCAAAACCGATTGACTCCAATGACATACCTTGTGATCTAAAGTGCACACATTAGACCATTCAGCCACCCAACCCCCTTTTTCTTGAAATGGATTTTGTGTCACAAAACACAACATATGCCCACATCTTGCAAGAGATGGACCGAGAACAAGTTAAAAATGTGACGTTTCAAACAATAGTTCAGGATGTTACGATGTGTCAATATCGAAAGCAACTTTATTTCAGGTTTCGTCAATATCAGATAAAAATTGTGACCTCTAGATTGTCCACAAACAAAATGTGAAAGGACAGACAGGGGCGATAATGATAATATTTGTAACACATATGGGAGATCTTCCTTTGTTTTTTTCGTTGAATAAGCAGATTGTTTTACCTCTGCTAAACTCACTGGAGCGTAACTGTGCAATAACTAGATATTTTCAATGTTAATGCACACTTTTGCTGACTTATGCTAATTTTTGTAGAAATCATATAGAGAGGAGGGGTGGGTTTTCCGTGCAATAACAACAAGCATGCTGAGCAGGTGTCAGTGTTACATGTCATTTATAGCATGCTTCATTTGTTAACAGGTTAAACATCTCGGCTTACGCCTCGATGTTTAACCCTGTAAACTCATGATAGCCATGTTATAAATATAACATGTCTATAATAAAATGTGGGTGTTTAAATACTAACCTGTCCAATAAAGATTCGTGAAGTTTTCCTTCTTTTCTCGCCTGCATTAACTGTCCGATTGCCTGATCACTAATCTTTAATCTGTTGTTACGGTAACTCTGGAATTTTTTCCTGCAAAAATCAAATTCAACATAAGTTTGTGATAAATGCTTGTTGACAATAAATAACTATAATCCATTCTCCATGATTGGTCTCCAGTCCAAATACTCAGGGGAGTTGTGTGATTCCCATTTCAGTGTTGAAAGATGGAGGGCCTAATGCAGAACATTGTCTTGTTGCTCGGATGGGCATAAAACTGAGGTCCTGTGTACACATTGGGATTCACATAAAAGAACCCTTGACAGTTGGTTTTTGAAATATGAGTAGGTCGTAATGCTGCTTTTCTGGCACAGTTTACCTCATTGCACACTGTATGGAGTATGTCCATCTTTTACCTGCATGCCAATGTGTACAGGGGACCTCAGTTTTTCGTCCCATCCAAATGACTAGAAAGCTGTTTTGTCAGACCCTCTGTCCTGCATCACTGACAAAGTTGAACCATGCCGAAAAATCAAGGTGAACTTTCGCAGCCAATGCAGGGATCTTAACCGCTTAGCTACGGTGAGCTTCCTCTAAAGAAAGAAGATTTCTACTGATTTCTACCAGGAGCAACCAAATCCCCTGATGAATATTAAAATAAGTATATTTTTTTTACACTAACATATCAGTTTTACAGGTAATGTGAATTTTACAAACTTGTTGTTAAATTTTCAAATACATTTACAAATACATTTTCTAAAACATTTTCAAATAAATTTTCAAATACGTTTTAAAATATGTTTTCAATTTTATAAATTTCCAAATACATTTTAAATTTTTTTTTAGATATGTTTTCAATTTTACTCATTTTCAAATACATTTTCAATTTTGTAAATTTTCAAATATGTGTTGAAACTTACACATATTTTATTTCTGATTCTTTTAGAGTTCCTCTTTCTTCCATTGGTATACCAGCTAGAGGGTCAATATCTGTATCAATACTGGATCTTATCTATAAAATATGTAATTATGAAAATACCTCTATATTATTATAATAAGACGAAATGAGATAACTGCACACAAAATACTGAGATACAAACAATAACATATCAAATAATATAATGCTATTGTCAATTAACTCTGTTTAATGTTTTCATTGGTACAGAACAGAAGTGATATCAGTTAAAGGGTAATGTGGCACGAGTGAAAGCCATCATCACTGCAACTGTATTTGAATTTGGACATATATTTGTTATCAGTGACTGTAAATGTAATTTGAAATGTCAATTCCTTAATAGAGATTGACATTACAGCACATTAAGTTCTTGTGTCAGATTATTATCGACATTTTCAATGTTTTGGGTTTTGTTTTTTTTACCTTAATCATTTCTTTTTCTCCAGCTGTTTTAGAACTACACATTATATCACCATCTTTTGTTACTGATATAAATCTTCCATTACAACCGTTAATAGCCAGTTTACCCTGTATTATATAGTCAAATATTTACATTACAACCTTTATTTCAATCCAGGTGGGTTTTGTGGGAGGGGGAGGGGTATTGGGGAATTTGTGTGATCGAGTGGTTTAATACATTTGCTTTAGATGATAAAATCTGTCACTGAGTCAAGTGGTGGGTATAACATCCACTTTACACAAACTAGGTCATTTCAGGACTAACATAAGGTTCAATTTTATTTCATTAATTTGCTTGAGCTAAGGGGATTTTAACAGTGGGAGGAAACCAGAGGACAAATAGGAAATCCAAACCACGCCAATTGATTTAATGACAGACCTTATGATGCAACATGCATTTGTAAACCATTCGGCCACTTACCCCACTAATACTTGTTTATTATCACAGGGATGCAATGCACTAATTCTTATCATCCAATGCACCACGTTTGGCACAGGCGCTGGAGGTTGGGCATCCCTACTCTAGCCCCTATTGTAACATCTCAAGACTAACTGTGTAACTTACATCTTGAAAGACAGGTTCAAACTGTTCTCTGCTGCCAACCGCTTCTGATTTACCAATTAATTTACCATCCGTATCAACACTCAGATATTTACCATATCCTGATTTCAACGCCAACTTTGTGTCATTTATTTTTATAGCCGTTAAAATTTCAACTGGGTCAGGAGCCTCACCTACAAAATAACATAAAAATTTGGATTAATTAGAAATTCCTAAAAATAAAGGAGTTTAATTTTTGTTGGCATCACCTCAGTCTGTTATCCCAAATATCTGAACACATGACTTTTAGTAATAAACAGATCAAAATCATCATTTCATATGCAAGTGTACTATTCAATTAAAATGATTAGTAATCAGACAGTGTTCATAGTGACATCACAGACAAGTCTTACTTTTTTTTCATTTTTATTATCTTTCCTGTGGGGGGAAACCGGAGTAAACCCTATCTCCAAGTCACATATGCTCACACTAGGGATCAAAGCCCCGGACAGCTAGAGGTTAAAGCGAAGCACTTTAGACCACTTGGCCATACCGCCCCCCCCCCCCCACACACAAAGACAGGAGCCATTAAGTAATTGTTATACATGTAACTTTCTCTGCCAACATCAGGAACAAACCACAGACCTCCTGATTAGCGAGCTAGCATCTTACTTCCTGAACCATGGTAGTTCTCCTATGTAAATATGGATTTGTTCTAATGTCTTCTTAATCTTTGACATTATTTTATGATAAATGGCCAAAACCATAAATGAATCGGTTTAATCAAACTTTGTGTCTTATTCAAAGATATGTTGATAAATTACCTTCAGATCGATGATCACCCAATGTAAACAAACCGTTATCCATGGCACTGATATATGTCATATCGCCCATCTCAATGGCAACATTACCAATAATCTGATCAAATTCCTTTACTTCCCACCAGCCACCTGAAATACAAGTACACAACAAACATTTTAATTTCATCAACTGATTGTCAATTTGCGACAAATTTGCCAGGGAGCACATGCAAGAGTAACAGCTTACTATGTGTTTGTACATATGACACATTTCAATAATTCACTGTTCACATGTGGTCTTTACATGTAGCTGTGCAAGGAAACCAAAGAAAACCCAAGAGTTTCCTGGAATCAAAACCATGCCACTTGACTAAATGACAGACCTTATGATCCAAAGAGCATGCGTTGAACCATTCAACCACCCAGTCCCTCTCAGGGAACTGTGGGTAAACCGCTAGAAACAGGGTCAAGCTGATGCAATCTCCCACTACAATGGGTCAGATCTTCATGTCATGTAAGAGGCCATCGAAAGTATTTTAATCAGACTGATAAAAAAATAATATAATTAATATAGCTGATTTAATACTACCAGTACCAGTACTTACCATGTTTTGCTGTATCTTCATTATCAGCAGAGTTACTTCCTCCTGGTTTTTCTTCATCTCGTTTACTTTTTTTATGTTTTTTATGTCTACAAATAATAGATCTATATACAGATAACAATAACCAGACGCGTCACGCTATAGATTGCCATTCGATTGAGACTTCTGAACATAACTGATTAGTCTCTGTCACCCAGAACCCCCTAGTCTTCAACGCACGGAGGGTCTGGGTCGGTTTTCAATTTTTGACGAAAATTACTGGATAATCTACCACATAAAAAAACAAACATTTGGTTACGCATGGGCAATGGAACCTTTTGGCTAAAGTATCCAATGAAAGTATCGGTAAGTGCTAGATCTTACGAAGCCGGGCCGATTTTGCTAGATTCTAAAAAGCGTGGTTGAAATATATCCCACAATTCACTTGGCACATCTATTATTAGAAACAAAATAGAGACGAGGAATTTAAGCATGCATCGCGATGAAGAATTAAGAAGATTGTGAGAAGCCATACGTCTGATTCATGACGAGAGAAAATTACCATTTCAATTGAAACCTTTACACAACAAATTTTAAAGAGTGTCATCGTTGCCAAGCGAGCTGTTTTGATAGATTCAGTACGTGGTAACTTAAAAGACTGGATAATCCAGACAATGACCTATTTTCCGTCAAATTTTGAGGACCCATCCAGACTAATATTCGTAGAATATTTGTGTGGATGATAGAGACTAATAACTGATTTGAAATTGGAGTAAAAACGTACCTGTAAACGATTGAATGTAAATCAATGTATTTACATGTAAATGTTTAGAGGCTAGTTTGATTATTGTTACAGTTTGGCCAGTTATTTTTCCGAATTCTGATCTGAATATTTTAGTAAAAAGTCTTACTTCTTTTCTTTTTTGCGCCCTTTTATCTTCAATTTACCACCCTTCACCAGAGCATAAGAATCAGCCATTCTAGACTAAAATTCAGTGTGATAACTGGAACAATATCGTGTGTAAAACGTTCAAAATTTTAGTTCTATATGGGCGCAGCCATTTTCTTTGAGTCTCGTTTTTTTAGTCTTTAGACTTTGAAGGACAAAAGGCAACTGGAAAACCAAAGCATGTTTATATCTCGTGCTCGTTATTCTGCGAGATGTAAACAAAGTAGTCACGTGGCTAGAGGGCATATGGTGTTAAAAGTCTGTCATGTGGTCCCTAATATCTAACAAAGAGTCCAAAATGCGCAAATTAATACAAAAGATTCGCGAGTTTATCATCGCAAGTGATACAGCTTCAATGGTACAAAGAAAGAGAGAGGAGAAGAGTCATGTAAGTTGATGAAAATGGTTGATTTTTTCGAAGAGAAACAAAATTTTCTGTGACTTTCATTTTTTGGTCAGTGAATGAGATCAACTCAAGATCAATGAGCAAGGAAAATTGATAAAAGCTGTCTGCTAATTTTTATTGTGCCATAAAAAAAAAACAGTGCCATTAATTTATTGTTGATTTTTTTTTTTCCTTTCCCTTATGTCATTTGATATTTTGCTTTCATTGTTCCGGTGATTAATAATTATTATGTTTATCATAGTTTATGATTTTTAGAAATAGAATTAATTAATCGGTAATATTTTAATTCAATTTATTTTTAAAATTGATTTCTCTAAATGGTGATACATATTAGTTACTTGTGTATATTTTTTAAAAATTTGTTTTTATTTGGTTTTGAAATTGATTACTTTAATTGTGATAAGAATATCAATGTATTGATCATATTTTATAAATTCTAAAAATTATGTAGCCTATATTTTTTTTTAAAGCATAAAACATATCTTAAGAATATCTTATTGAAAAAGCAAGTCATAATTAGATAAATATTAAAACATTTGTCTGATAGGTATTCCACTGATATTATTATAATGATATATGCCTAGGATAAATGGTTACACTTGACCAATTTTACCACGGTATATTTATTGGTCTGACCTCATCAGCTAATGGTATCTTATTAAATAAGATATGTACTATAATTATCTTATTTATTGCCATGCTTCAGCGAATTCTCATCATAGTATACTACATGAATTAATTTTTTAAAATTTCAAATTATTTTTAATTGTATATTAATTAAAGTAAAGGGGGCAAGTTTCTAACTCATCTCGTCCACAGTCTTCGACATAGCAAACATAACTTATTGGTCAATTTCAATCAACATTGATGTTATCCTACCATTGAAAAAGATGGGCTTATGATATCCAATATTTAAAGTTACATTATGGGAGATAAGATAGAGAGATGGCAGTTCTCACTATAATAGTTAAAAACTAGATAGTGTAAAGGTAATTTGCTGAAAATTTCAGTCAAGTTGATCCACTATTAGCCGAGAAAAAAGTGTTTGAAATATTCACATAGCCTCGGTCTTCATTACTCAAATCATTAATATAAACAGCATAGTCTCGATTATCCACTTGATTGATTTAATTATCAACGGCCATTAAGTGGCATATAGGATTTTAATCCGCCAACATCGAAGGCTAGCCTTGACATCAAGAGTTTATTATGGTCTGGATATGTTAATTAATGTCTAATTGATTATTTAGATAACATTTCAGGCCTAAAGAAAGACCTGTAATAAGCAGATTTTGCTCTTGCATAATGCTATTTTAAGACAAAATGAAAATTTAAAAATTAGCACATGAATCTGGTAGCAGAATGTTTTCGAGCACCATTTGTCATATGACAACTCGATAGTCGAGGCTAAACATGCCCCACATGAGAATACTACTGGTGTAGATTGGAAGAACCATTATCAATTTGGATTTTTTGTGTATTTCACGAAACATAACTGATTAGAAATGACAGTAAAAACAGAATGATCGAATGTCAATCAGTTTATATACATTCATATTACATTATTATATGTGTCAATTTCAAGGTGCCAAAGAATAGAGATTTTGCTTCTTTAATTTGAGCGCCATAGAATATATATATATTGTTAACTCATTTCCATGATGAAAGTGTATAAATACAGACTGAAGCGTCAGAAATCAAGTATTTATTCATTCATTATATATAGAATTACATTTTTAATGAGCTCCCCAGATGAGCGAAAAAGTCCTTTAATATGTTAAAATGTTATTAAACCAGTGTTAAAATCAGCTTGTGTTGGAATACCTTTTGTCTTTTCATTGTTGACGTGAAACGAAGTATTGCAGCTTAATGGTTTGTGCTAATATATTCAGATATAATAGATGTATTATAATTAAATGAGACAATAAATAGTCTGTTTTCTTAAAAATGTGATAATAACAGTAAAGAAAATTTTTAAAAAGAGTAATTATGCGTTTTTAATTTAACTTTCACTGTATTCTGTAGATTTATAATTCACAAGGAAGGAAATATGCAGTAGCCAAGCTGGACTCTTAAAAATGACAAAAATGTAACAAAACCAAAATTTGTAAGAATGTCTTTTCAGATATCTTGTAAAAGATCGTGTTAACAGTTCAGACATAACGGAAAAGTCAAAAATTCAAAGTCATTAATTTGACTCCAGTTTTCTGAATAAATGTTTGAATACCATTAGAAACCATAAACAAGTTTTTACGCAATAGAATTTTAACAAAAGACCATTTGTTTTGTCTATTCAGATACAAAAAGTCTTTTCCGTTATAATTATTTGATCGTGAACATTTTGTATCAAATATTAAGTATTCCATTTGTCCTTTCTGTTATTGTTATGGGTTTTTTTTTAAAATAGCCCAAATAGAGTCTTATTCATATATTAAATAAAATATTTTAAGACTTCATCAATTTCATTTTTACTGAGAATTAAAATTTTAGTTCAGATTTTAGCTTTATATAGCCAATGAAAAGGCAGCAATTTTCAAATATTTTAGTTTAAAATTTTGTGAAAGAAATTAACACTCTGTCCTATTAATATGTGCATTTTTAGATCCATTTTTCAAAGATACATGTACACGGTAAGCTATGCAGAAATCATCATGAAAAAACACCAACTTTAATATGGTTCAATTTTATTTCAATAATTGCACATTGAGGTCTTAAGGTATGGGGGGAAGCTAGAGCTAGGGGCCGGAGAAACATTTTATTACGATTACATTATGTGAACATGGGTTTAAGTGTGTTACATCATATATGGATTATATTTTATATTACAGTATGTACTATATACAACATTATCGACCTTACAGTTATCACAATAATTACTATACACAGGTAAGATATATATTTACTCTCAGGATCAGCTTATATATACTATACTCAGGTAATGCATATATCTACTCTCAATATCAACCCTTTATTCTCTAGAATTGGAAGAAATAGACTCTTTTGCGCAGGTCAGGACAGAAGGCATACATGTATGTCAGAAACTTTGTCAAGTATGGTACAAATAATAGCTTATAATATACGTTCTGTGATAATTTGTACTGGACAAAGTCTGTTACAGGTGCCTTATGTTCAGGTTTGCTTATATATGGAGACTGCATGTGTTCCTAAAGTGCAAGTATTACATTCCCTAGACATAATATCTTCTATTAGACGGCTTGATCTCGCCTTAACTCTGTACATCTTATCAAGCCCATCATGTAATACCGTCACTGATTTCGATTGGCTACTGATCCAGCTAAGGGCCTCTCAGATTTCTCGGTTGAAAACATCATCGTGAATAGCAGGTTTCATGCTTTCTAGCTAAAATGTATACCTGTGATAATCGAGTTGCAAAGTTTGATTTGAGTGTGTTTGTGTCTGATTGGTCAACGCTATTGTTCACTTGTCTGAAGTAAAGGGAGATATAAGGTACCTACATGTATTAGTTTTGGAATTTCAGACTAATGTAGCAAGGGCTAGAAGTTGTAAATCTTGTGAACGTTGTTACAGGAACATGTAGACATAACAGATTTTGCTGAAACTGAAAAATTGTCAGACACTTCAGAACAAGTATCTGACATTTTGAACTTTGTGCCAGACATGGATTAATAAAAACAGATTAGAAGTCTAAGACAGTTATCTGTAGGGCCAAAAGATGTAGGAGACCTCTGACCAAGTTGTTTTATATTTTTGACACTGTCATAAGCCATTCTTAAACACTCTAGTCTTAAATATCAGTCATCATCGCTGACTTGGCTCAGTTGCTATTGAAACACACTTTCATCTTCCATATAGTTGTTGAGATGTGTTGAAAATCTAAGGTCCTATGTACACATTGGCATGCACATTGTAACCCTTGACAGGTGGATTTTTCAAAATTTCCCTCTTGGCACACAGTATGGTGTATGCTGGTCTTTATTACCACACTTGGTGCAGAAAAGTAGAAGTTAAACCCCATTTCATGTCAAATCATTGAATTAATCCCGCTTTAAAGTTCCAATTTCACATTTTCTAAGAAAGTCAAAGCATAATTATTTCTATGTCTTTTGCTCAAAAGGTTGTCAACTCACTATTATACGGTCCTGGACAAAATTTTTTGGGCATTATAAAGGGTGACACAGGGTGATTGAGGAAATAGTTACTCAATTACCTCCCTTGTTTTCCCATTCCTCTCCATGGACGGCCATCTTCAAACGTTTGAATTTGAAGTTGAAAATGATATTTTTGCCAATTTCTCAACTGGCAGTACTGAATTATAGGATTAATAGGATTATTCTTTAACAAGGTAGGACTGTTTATAGGTTCAATCTATTTTTGGGCTTTATTTTAATACATTTTAAAAATATAACTTAAAAAAATGCTATTGGAGCTTTAAGCTTTAATTTAACTTGAGTGACAGGTAAATTCTTCATTTGTTCAATTTCACTGCCAGTCAAGTACCATTTAATCCTGAAGATTATACATGCTGTTTTTAGTCATAAGACCTCAAGAATCTTGAATTTAATTCTTATTCTTATATAAATGCTTTGTACTATTTTTATTCAACAGCCATGGATCATTAATTTAATCCATAAATTTTTCCCATTTATTTTTTTGTATAGAATTAAGCTTCCATTTTCCTTATCTAGGTCACTTATTTTATTTTCCATTTTATTTCGAGTATTAAAAAAGAGTTCTGTTGAGAAACAGCTGCCATGACTCGTGATGATTAGATAAGTTGGATAAAGAATTGGACAACAGCTTTCATAAAATTGCGTCATTTTCCCCCATTATTTATTATATGATATGGTAATAGAGGGTAATTTATGAAAATTTATTGCCTTTTTTTAAAAAAAAAAATCTATGCTGTTAATTTTGTGAAATAATTGGGGATAATTTAGAATATTTTTAAGGTTTTGTATCACTTTGCAGACAAAGGAACTGAAAAATATTTTTAAAGTTTTAATTGTGTATAATCTGAATTTCTAAGCTGTATATGTGTTTGTCAATTACCGGTAAAAAAAAAAAAAAAAAAATTATTTTCATTTGGCGCTACTTGGATAATCGAGTTATATGAGGGAGTTCATATTAGATTTTTTGCCAAATTTGATGCAGATCCTAAAAGCCATTGGAAATTATAATTATATATACATGTAGATTCATTAGGGGGCTGCCTTTATTTGCCAATAGGAGTAGTGGGCTTTGGGTCCACACACTACAGGTGTCAGGGAGTCTACTGATAGTAATTTGTGCCAGTGTATATATATAGCTTTGTTGCCAGTGTACTACACATCACATATTTCATTATGTAATATATTCCAAACCAAGGGGCCCCTTTACAATAAATTTTTCTGTAACAGAAAGCATGATAATAAACACATATGCACATGAAAAACCGGAATATTGATTTTGATATTAAATTAATATTATCTTGGCCTGGATGAATAAAGTGTGTTAAAGTCAGACTTGGAAATATGACGCAATCCAGTGTTTGAGATAAATAGTATCTGCTGTATTACCATAGTGACAAATGTTGTGTTAAGACAGGGTATGCTTTTATTTCTCTTCTTTCTATAACACCTGATACCATTTCTCATTTATTTGGAGAGTGGCAAGGCTGAAATAGGTTCGGGATTAAAGACTGAAATTGGGTTAAGGTAGAAATATTAGATTTGAATTATAGATAAAACTGAAACCAATCGTATTTAGTAATCAAATATTCCTTGTCTCGGTATAGATAGATAACTAAAATTCTCACCAGTAGTGACGAGTTGAACCTCATCCTCTTGTGACCTTTGACCAGGTGAGACTGCTATTAAGTTGGGATGAAAGGGTGAAGTTGATGTAATTACGACAAGACTAATATTGGGTTTGGATGAAAGGGTGGGCTGGTATTGGGTAGAGATTAATAGGTGTGGCTGATATTGGGTTGGGATTAAAGGCTGATATTGGTTTTGGATTAAAAACGGGTGAGGCTGGTATTGAGTTGGGATTGAAGGGTGAGACTGATCAAAGGGTGAGGCTGGTATTGGGTTGAGATTAATGGGTGGGGCTGATATGGGGTTGGGATTAAAGGGTTGGGCGGATATTGGTTTGAAAGGGTGGGTCTGATATTCGGTTGGGATTAAAAAAGGGTGAGACCTGTATTCAGTTGGGATTGAAGGGTCAGACTGATGAAAGGGTGAGGCTGGTATTGGGTTGAGATTGATGGGTGGAACTGATGTTGGGTTGGGCTGATATTGGTTCGAGATTAAAAGCAGGACATTAAACACTTTCCTTTATTCATTGTTGAAGATTTATTTCATTATACATTCATTTTACTGTAATTTTCTGGTAGATATTTGTAGGTTAATATTGTATTTACCGTGGTATATTATTTTATAATGACCAGCTTACAGGAGGTGGTTTCACAACTGTGGTATATTACATTATAAAAACCAGACATGTGGTTTTATTATTATATTTGCTGTATCACCTTAATGACCTGACTGGTGGTTTTATTATATTATTTAATGTGGAATATTACATTATAATGACCAGCTTACAACAGGTGGATTACTCTATGTCATTCGACCAACATACCTGTACATTACTGAAGACTGACAGGTGACAGGTGAATAGATGGTTGTCACTGACGCCAAAGGTCGGTCTTATTTTAACAATATAAAATTAACTGTGAGTAGTGTTGTTCACCTGGCAGGGTATGCTTACATGTACCCAGTTCCAATTGTGTGATTAGTTAGTTGAACAGGAACAGTGTTATATTATTGTACCTGTTTTTCCAATACTTACTTGCTATTTCTTATTTAACCTGGATTAAGCCATGAGAAGTTACATATATTTAGCAAAAATGCAAATGAGACGTCAAGTCTTTAAGTTTGATGGACATTAAATGAAAAGTTAGGTTCACAAACACTTTTTACGTTCTCATTTAACTTCAATCATCAAAAAAATATTTAAGTGTGATCAAAGATATCACTTGCTTAATTTACGTGATCTTAATTAAGTTTTAACCTGTTAGCAAAGTTTGTATTATTATAAAGTCAGGTGTTTTACATTTTATAATGACACCTGAGGAACTTACCTGTAATCAAGTTTGTTTTTAAATACAGGAGAGAGAGACATATGGTTTAATGTCCACTCTACACCCAAAAAGTCATTTGGGGAATTTATTTCAATAATACACTTGCACATTGCACATAGTCGTAGGGGTCTATAGCAGTGGGAGGAAACTGACATCCACAAGGTTGTCAAGTACAAGTGGGAAAATGAAACGAGACCACTTGACTTAGGGAATTAGTTATCATTGTTGCAAAATAACTAAAATCTTTTGATGGGCCTCTTTCTATTCTGATAGAATCTAGGCAGTCGGCCAGAAGATAACATGTATCTAATATTGATGTTTTATTGTCTTTTCTTAAACTACAAAAACTTACACAAGATACAATTTTATGGATACACAATTACTGAGTTTAATACTAAGCAATGTTTCGATGAGGATACTCTCTTCTTTATCATTTGCTTGAGAAAGACGAGAGTATCCCCATCGAAACGACACTTAGTATTAAAATCAATAATTGTATATCCATAAAATTGTATATGTTCAATTACTAAATGCCAATTAAAAGAAGATATGAAAACTTAGTTTTTGTCTGTAAAGTGCTAATGACGATCAGTAATTTTAACTTGGCTAATTAAGTGTCTAATTTCCTTATTATTATATACCTGTTTATGTTTTAAAAGTAGGTGACCAACTGACCTGAATAACATTTATTCATGTCAAATTTTTTATATTTATTTTATACCAATTCATGTTTACATGCGTTGAAAATGTAAATGTCTATGTAGCGACATGACAAACAGACTTTGTAATGATATATTTTAAAAGTAATATCAAATCAAGCAGAGATAGATGGGGTTTAACATACACTTGAAATAAACTTGGTTATATCAATAATTTGTATGCTTGTAGGGGTCTTTAGCACTGGGGTTGGGGGGACCGGAGAACACAGAGAAAATCCTGAGAATGGACAATTTAAGTGACCTTAATACTCACATACAAGCTGGGAAATGAAACCACTACTAACATAACGAATATGTGACGGGACAGATCATGCATTTTTCAGAGAAGGTCTAAATAATCATGACTCGGTTTATGGATCAGACAAAAAAAACAAACCTGTTGTACATGTTGACATGCATGTAAAAGAACCGTTAGTTCTTAGAAATCAATGAAACCCCCTCTGTCCAGGCAAAGTTTTGTTATAGCAAATGCCCATCTTTATTTCATTTAATTCTGTTTGATTTCTGTAAAACCATGGAATAAAGATAACTGGACTTTGATTGTTTAGTGAAAGTATTTATTAGACACAATCCTGATTAATATGGTGTAAGCAGTAGTTTAATGATACATATAAATAGATGAACTTTGATTGATAAAGGATGTTTATAAAAAGGATAAACGGCTCTAAAGTGGTCTGACTCCTGTAATCTTCTACTTTCTGTTAATTCTATAATTTTAAGAGTTTAAATCTTTGCATACTCCGCGCAGTGTTGCGTTTGATTAGAGGTAATCCAACTACACACTGCTATTATGAGTGGATATTGTTTTTTTAAATTTTGATTTGTCAGTAGTCCGTCTACCAACTAATCACTAGCTGCCAATATTGGAACAAATATGTTTACATAACGTTACGTCATGACTCACGATTTTATTATGCTTAATTAACCCGTGCAAAGCAGAATACTGCAGTAAAACTAATTGCGTGACAAACGAGGCTATCAAGTCGAATGAAATGTAAACAATACTGTTTGGAAACAAACATACTTTCACCGTTTTGAATACCTTAAATCACTGTCCAAAGTTTTAGGGAAGACCCAGATTAAACGAAGGACTGTCATGTTGCTGTACTTAAGTGATAGCTTTCATTGAACGGAAAGAATAGACACACTCCCGCATAAGTTCAAGAAACAGACGCTATTCCAGCAATGGTCAGAGAGGGATTTCTCAGGCCATTGCTTCAGGAATATGAAATCTTTGTGACTTGAGATACAAATCATGATTTGCAACAAAATTAAATAAGAAAATTATTCTATACTACAAATTTGATAGTTAGGACATCTTTTTTGTTATAGCATCTGCATACGCTGGTACTTCAAATGGATATAATAAGATTGTTTTGAATAATTAAAATTAGGACACTTCTGATAGTCTATGTCTTAAATTCTTTACCAGCATTTGCCTAGACATGGAGTGCTGTCTTCATGGTAAGTTTTGACTGTACGACCGCAGATGCACACCATGTCACCTACTGGTGTGCTGTCCCAAAATTACCTAGTGTGTGTCAAGTGGATGTTAAACCCCAATGTACCTTTAACGGAATTAAACGCATTAGATTTACACAAAACAAAACAAAACAACTTAATTAATTAAACAAATTTTGAATAAAACAACACATTTTTATTTTTTTTTCTTTCTTTTTGTATGTATAGATGATTAATATTCCCTAAACTTTACTCTCTTTTGTTGAATAATTCTGAAAAAAAGGGAAATAAATGGAAGATCAAGGCAAACAAAAAAGTACGTAAAATGATAAACATTGTATTGTTTTATTCCAAATACAGGTTGGTATGGACAATTAAAGGTTTGGATTTATTTGGACACTTTAAATTTTAACTATGCTGTGGTATACATTATATAGCCAACTAGATTGATGTCATTTTATTCATGTACACCAGTAGAATGTCAAATAAGCCTATTATAGTCACACTCCACACAACCTTAATATTATACAACTTTCATTACAGTTCATTGTATTTATCTCACTGGAAAAACTAGACTATGGTAAATCAGGCCAGAAATATGATTTTTAACCTGCTATCAATTACAGGTGTTGAAGATTTCATAAAAGATTATTGAAGATAAGTTTAGGATATTTGTTGACAAATCTGTTATGTCATTTCTAGAATTTTAATGGACGACTGACGAAAGGCGTATAGGTGGTTTTCTGAGGACCGGTATAGATATATATATAATAATTTACGCTCGTTGTTAGAAAATAAGGGAGAAAAGGGGCTTTTCATAAGTTAAGAAGTATTTATCTTGTGTTAACAGATTTATGATAAAGTAAGCTTTGAGCTTTAAGATATTGGATAAGTGAGTGATATAGGGTACAGTATATATAGTATATAGATATCAATGGCAGCTTTTAGGGGACAAAAGGGTATTTGATAACATAAAGTATGGGGTGTAGGTACGGACAGACATCAATTTCGAGATCACTAGATAAAAATTAAAACTTGTTCAAACTTATTTATGACAGATCAAAACATGTTAGATGAATTATTAGATAAAAGAAGTTATTAAAATTAATATCATATTTTAACTTGTTTTAGGATAACAGTAGATTGCTTATCACTTGTAGGTCTATAATATTAGTTCATGATCAAATTAAACTCGTTGAAATGGCCAAGTTATAATTGATAAGGAAGTTACAAACAGTTTTAAACATGTTTCGATATAAACCAAGGTCATGTTGATCTAGGAAGCTTCACCAAGCACCCATGCAGTTAAACAGGTTGAACTAAAACCTAAAAACTTCACCATGTCAGCGTTTGATAGTCAAAATCTCGAAAGTGAAATTAAATTTGTTTCTACTGGACTTGGAATCTGTGAGCATCAGTTGCATTTTTTTTGAAAATACCTAATTTTCCAAGATTTGTTTTACAAAATAAATTTAATATATCGATGGTTGATAATCTTCATGCTTGGATTCAAGCAGCATGTTGACAAATTTTCAATTCATCGTATCTTTAAATTTGTATATAAATACTGAATTCGAATTGAAACATTTTTGGACTGATATTTCTTTTAGTGATTTAACTTTCACAAAATATTGTAGTTTACAAGGAATTTACAGTCTTTCACATTTAGGGTGAGCTTTCGCTCTTACTCCTCTCGACGCGCACGTCGCTTTTCCTTCGCTGGAGTCATTAAAGACTCCTGCAAATTAGCTTAATCCTTCGCGGGAGTCATTAAAGACTCCTGCAAATTAGCTAAATCGTTCTCCTAAATATTGAGATTGATAAGCTACTTTCAGTTTTTGTTTACTTCTAAACTGATACGTCCTAGGTATCAGGAGATTTTTATGGCTCCTGCACAATTTTATAAACATGAAGGACTGGATTAACAATTCACCAAATGCCGATCAGAGACTTGAATAATGAATTTGTATGCGTAATCTCCCGTTATAAAATCCGCACCTCCAGAGAACACCTGCCTCAAATTAGTTATAGCCTTAGCTCATGCTATACCTGTATGAAACATCTGTACATTACAAAGTCTAAATTTGTACTGAATCTGTACCACCTCTTGTACTGGAAACAATGTCTATTCATGGTCTTTGGATGAAATATAGACAGATGTAAATACTTCATAATACTCCACTTGTCACTAAAAATATATTTATTTGAAAATGAATTTAAAGATGTAGTTATATGTTGGTCTCAAAATGGCTTTACTTTGTCTATTGACTCATTTTTACTTTCGGGAAAACCCTTAGCAGCCAGGATGGCATAAAAAAACAATGATAATTACACAACTGTCTTTCATTTGTATTATTCATAACATTATTTTAGCCGCAATTAGTTTCGCCACGCGTGCTCTCTATGATCAAAATTTCTCTCGCAAATTTAACAAGTTTTATGCACTTAGTTGTGTACTATAATCAGCCAATGAAGACATATATTTCAGTCAGACTCACTAAAGTGTTAAGATTGACAGCCATATCACCCTAGGTGGAAGTGGATGATAAGCCCCAAGGAGGAAGAAGAATAGCTTGGCAGAGGCCAAGTAGGCCATCTGTACAGCAGTCGCTCTGAAAAGATGTTAAATGTTGATATTTGTCGAAAATGACGAAGGACGATATAAAAAAATCAAATCAATTTAATTGAATTTGTTCAAAGTTACTAATGGTAAACAGACCCCAATTTTGACCTTTTGTCATTTCACTCGATTTTATACAGCAAATATAACCCAATAAAAAGATAATTTAAACTTAAGCATTTAACTAAAAGTATTAAACTAAAAGTATTAAATAAAAGCATTAAACTACAATAAAAGCATTAAACTACAATAAAAGCATCAAGCTAAAAGTATTACACCAAAAGCATTGAATTAAAAGTATTAAGGTCATATTTGTTTACATGTATAAGATAGAAAGGTAAAAGTAGAATTTAGCAGATCTTGTAAAACAGGTTACATGACTTCATCAATATGAATTTTCAAAGTAAAAGTAATAATTATCCAGCCCACTTGTACCCTATACTTTTTATTAGGATTTATAAATTAAAACAAATTTCCTTTAAATATAAATATTTTTTCCTTAGCCTACTTATAATCTCTTTTGGCACCCCTTTTGTCTAGGTTCGCAAATTATTATAATTAGCTCATAATTGATTTATAGTAATTTTATAATTATAGAGAAAAATTTATTTTACGTTTTTAACAGAGAAAAAACTTTCAAAATGTTATAATTAGTTCATAATAAGTTTATGATTACCGAGTAAATTTATTTTACATTTTAACAGAGAAAAAATCGAAAAACCAGGAAGATTAAAACATTTTTTTCTTGTGTTGGCCTAATTTCTTAATTATAAGAAATATGTCGTCGAGTGAGTTTGATAGTATACATGTGCCTCTTGAACCGTGGGACATTGATGACATCGGCGACGATCTATTACTTAGAGATACAATTCACCAGGTATGTTTTAAAATACACTTAAATTTATTTCATATGCTTATAACATTTTAATCCCTATTTTTGACTACTACATTTCACAAAAATTGTTACTTCTATGTACCTACAGTTAGACTTAATGTAGCACATTGCCGATCATCATTCATAACAGTATGATACAATATCACCTACAGTCTTCGACATGCAAACACGACTTATTGGTCAGTTTAAATCAACATTGATGTTGTTATCTTACCATAAAAAGATGAACCTCTGATATCCAATATTTAAAACAAAATGAACATTTTAAAATTAACAGTAACACTCGAATTGCATGCCTGAATGTAACGAAGCAACTCAATGAATGAGGCTGAACATGCCCCACAGGAGAAAACTATCCGTTCACTCTGGAATAACCAAAGACTGTCATTCAATTTGGATCCTTGGCTATTTCGCCAAATACAGTTGTTTAGAAATTACAGTAAAACAGAAACGATTCAATGTAAATCTGTTTATATACATTCATATTTCATTATTACCCGGTATATGTGTTGCTAACATTTTTTGTCTATTTCTAGGTGCTAAAGAATAGATATTTAGCACCTTTCAATTGTAAATGTTATATTATACTAGACTAATTACAAATAAGGAAGGATATTAATCTAAACCTCCTTAGCTTGTTGGTGTATCCTATTCCTAGTTACATAACCTATAGTAAGTAAAATGAATAGATATATAAACGTGAAACAGAGAAAGAGAGAAATGGAATTTAACACCACTGACACAAACTACGTCATTTTGAGACTAACATTTGCTTATATACATAGAAGTCTTTAATAGTGGGAGGAAAATACCCCCTTGATCATGTGGTATAACATATGTGCTTTAGATCATAAGATCTGTCACAGAGTTAAGTGACCGAGTTTTGATCCTAAGCTTGCACTATGTGTTAGTCCCGAAATTTTGTTAAGTGGACCTAAATTCTCTCTGTGCTACCCTGTGTCTCAATCTCTTTCTCTCTCATGCACAACACAGTAAAATAAATAGTATTGAGTTGATTATGGTTGAGTTGATTAAGAGACCAGTATGTAATTTAAAGTGGCCTATATCCGTTTGCATCCCATATATATATACATGTATATATATATAGAACAGTGATCAGCTGATCGGATGAGTCAGTGGTGAAGTTGATCACGAACATAAATAGAAACTATTGTAATTATGTAAAAGGTGGAGACTTGACAAAATGTTTTATTTATATAATTAGTTGTGGTACAATAGGATGGCATCTCTACCTAAAGACCTAGTTTTACATACCAGTATATTATATATGTCAGTGTCGTGGATTAAAGACATTCTTATGCTCCATTGAAGTGAAAAACGAACCTCAGTAAATCAATATTCAAATTTGACATAGGTTAGACTTTGTTAAGTGTTACTTATTTAATAGATTGCTGACATCATGTTTGATGTATTATTTATGAAATAATAGGTATATGATAATAATTCATTAGAATTGGGTGTGTGAATATTATTTTTCTATGACCTGTTTTTAGATGTATTCATTTTTATACGCCCACATTAAATTGTGGTTGTATATTGCCATCGCCACCGCCTGTCTGTCCGTCAGACATCCACAATTAATTTATACTTTTAAAAAATCTTGTGGATGCTCTGGAGGCTTAACATCATTTGTTCTATATAAAACAGGTGTTCTAGAAAGTTGTAAATCAGGTGCTTTAAAAAATAGTATCAGATCAGGTGTTTTTGAAAGTTACATATAATATGTTCTATAAGTGGTATCAGTGTTCTTGTATGAAGTGTGGGCAAAAGTTCCCTCATGGACATAGCACATCGTATTCAATAGCCGTGTTGGTGCAGAAAAGTTCATTCATATCAATTTATATCTGGCTTTATAAATATGTGTATTAAAAAAGGGATGTAACTATAATAAGAAATTATTTAAGGGTTGGGTTTTTTTCATTTCATAATGGTTGACTGACTCCATATTTTGTTTCTTTTTATCACTTGATAATTAACATGTCGATCTATTGTTATATTTATATCCAAGGTGTGTACTGTGTTCATATTAATTTGAAATATTTGAAGGCTTACATGTACATATGGTGGCTGTTAGCGGCCATTCTACATCGTCGACTTGTCGGGTTGTGAAATAATTGCATTTCGTCGGGTTGTGAAGGCGACAAAGCGACAAGTCGACAAAATCAACGCGACAAACTAACCCGACAATCGTCGCCCTCATTTTGTCGACTTGTCGGGTCAATTTTCTCGACTTATTCACAACCCAAAGCGACAAGTCGACGAAATGCAATTATTTCGCTTTGTCGACTTGTCGCCTTGGAAGTCAATCATTGCGCATTGGCGAGCATTCTTCGGTTAAGTATGGAAGCCCAATCTCGACGAGGCGAGGGTGCGTTTATTCAACATTTGATTTAGTTTTGCTACACCTGACCATTACACAGATAGGATTGAAAAATTCATGTGGTTAAATTTGCATTTAACGATTGCATTTAACGACCCATAAAATTACATGTTGATATGTTTTTTATGCTTTCAAAATACCTATCGTAATTGAGAATAGAATAAGCTAGCTTTGCTACATTAAAAAATATTTAAAATTTAAATCCTTTCTTCTTAGGGTGTTTATAGGCAAGTTTCCTTTACAGAATGCACTAAAGCTTTTTCTTGGCCACATTCCAATTTCAAATCTCCTTGACAGTAACTGTATGTCTGGCTCACTAACCAGAAGGTCTGCGTCTAGCATCGCTTCCCCAATGTCTAATGTACGGCGACGTGCAGGTAATGGAACCTTTGTCCGTTGGAATTGTTTCAAATAAGCGTAGGCCGTGGAGTTGCTGTACGGGCAAACTTTCCTTAATAGCACACTGCATTGGTGTCGAAAAATAGTTTAAATTAATATGTTGGCAGAAAAAAGTACCCCGGCCGTATCGCCGCTGTCTTGACAGAATTTACCCCGTAATAAGGCCTACACGGCATAACATATGCCTATCTTCATTGATGCAGAAAAGTACATTGGTTGATAAACTAAGTCATAGTTTAAATAAACGTGGTCTGTCCCCAAAATGTTTGTTTTTGTTTATTAAAAGTATATAAGTTTTAACTATAAACAATATGGTTTGTAATTAACAAAATAGTATATTAAGTAGGTAAGTAATTCTTTATTACTGAAAGTTACTTCAGGGGCGTTTTAAGGTTTATCATGGCGGAGGCTATACTATTTTAGAGGCCCTCTTTTGGAGGGTGGGGTGGGTCTTGATTGATGATTTTTATGCCAATGTAATGGCTGCATTCACATTCAGTAATGGATTCGACAGTAACAGTGTATAGAAAACGATTGACTCAGGGGCCCCTTTCCCTTGGCCAGAGGGGCCCTTTTGTCAGAAGTGGGGCCCTTTTGTCTTTTTTAGGGCCCCCTAAACTAGGGTACATTTTATTTTTTCTCATCGGTTTTAGCATTTTTCTCTCGTTTTATTTTTCCAATTTCTTTGATTTTTTTTGCGAGGAGGCTGGCGCCTCCAGTGCCTCAGCTATAAAACGCCTTTGAGTTACTTATAGCAAATACAATGAATAAATTTGTAAATATGTAAAGGTGTTAATGATACAAAAAGTACAAAATAAGTTAGAAAAGAATGAAAGTTCTAGGGAAGAATAGCTTCAAGAAAGGAATGACGTTTAATGAATTATAAATGTATATATTTTGCTAAAGAGTTTAAAATAACTGGTGATGTGGAAGACATAATGTCTATAAATTTTTGGAGTGAAGGGTGATTTCTATAATAAAAAGGAATAAGCTGTTCTCTATATAATGGACAGCAAAGTAAAAAATGATATTCGTCTTCAACGTTATTTAAATTGCATAATTTACAAATTCTATCATTTCTGTTAATTGTATCGTATGTGATAAGCTATGTGATACACATCTAAATTTGGATAGAGATACACGGTAATTATGATTTGAGATATTTGATAAATATTCTTTTTGTGATAAGGCAATGTTGAAAAGGTTATAATAATTTAGTTTTGAATATTTCAACCGATCTTCATTCCATTCCTGTGAATACTGATCGCTTATTCTATATTTAAGTTCATCAAGGCAAAACAAAATATTGATCATCAAAAGCGTACACGGGACGTCGGTTTTCGTCCCATCCGAACGACTAAAAACTGGCCTTATCAGGTCCACCTTCGTGCACCTTTAGGTCAATTGGTTGATCCGGATCGCATGTCTTGGATACTCACCATAAACAATATATTCACTTGAAATGAAATGGGGTTAAACGTCTTACTCTTCTGCACCTAACCTGGGCTAATGGAAGACAGGCATTATGCCATACAGTGTGCTATAAGAGCGAATTTTTGTCTGGAAAGGGCATTACGACCTACTTTAATATCGAATTTCAACTGCTAATAGATCTTTTATGTGCACGCAAATGTGTACACGGGACGTCAGTTTTCGTCCCATCACTGACAAAGGGAAAACACGACGAAAAACATATATGATTTGAGTTGGGATATTAGTAGATTGATTATTATTATGTATTTGGGTAAACTGTGCTGTTGATGGTAATCAGTGAAGATGCGAAGGAATTCTAAATTACGATAGATATATTGAAAGCATACATTAACATACATATCAACATATAAAACTGACACTCCTCTGAAATATAGATTCTTAATTTTATGGGTCCTTAAATGCAAATCTAACCAAATGAATTTTTCAATCCTATCTATGTAATGGTCAGGTGTAGCAAAACAAAACCAAATGCTGAAAAAGCACGCTCGCCTCGTCGAGATTAGGCTTCCATACTTAACCGAAGACAGCTCGATCATGCACAGTGATTGACTTCCAAGGCGACAAGTCGACAAAGCGAAATAATTGCATTTCGGCGGCTTGTCAACTTGTCGGGTTGTGAAAGCGACAAGTCGACAAAGCGAAATAATTGCATTTCGGCGACTTGTCGCTTTGTCGGGTTGTGAATAAGTTGAAGGCGACAAAGCGACAAGTCGACAAAATTGACCCGACAAGTCGACAAAATGAGGGCGACGATTGTCGGGTTAGTTTGTCGCGTTGTCGGGTTGATTTTGCCGACTTGTCGCTTTGTCGCCTTCACAAATGCAATTATTTCACTTTGTCGTGCCGCGACTTGTCGCCTTCACAACCCGACAAGTCGACGATGTAGAATGGCCGCTAACAGCCACCATATGTACACTATGTATTGTTCTATATATCTATGTTTGTCATATCATTGCCAGTTTTATTCTATTATAAATCCACTATAGAGACGGAAATGTTTGACCATGTCAAAACAGTAGCATACCACTGTCAGATCATCAACTAAGAACATCTAATCATATTGATTGTTGATTGTCGATCATAGCTTTGTCCGTTTTGGATGTATGGACTTGATTATGTAATGACTTCGACTATGTTATAACATTTTGTCTCACACTTATATGTGACAAGGAGAAGAGGTTCGTCTGTTCAACGTCGTGGGTTTTCTCAGTGTCCCCCGGTTTCCTCCCACTGCTAAAGACCCCCATGCGCATGTAAATTATTGAAATAAAATTGAACTACCTAACCCCATTTCGGTATCTTATTCTGGCTCATTGAGAAAAGTCACAGACTCACTTACCAGGATTCAATTACAGTGGTGGCCGAGATACATGTAGTTCCAGAGTAAAAACAGAGTATAGTTATTCAGATGGGATGAATGTGTGACATGCATGTAAAAGAACCCTTGACAGTTGGAATTTGATATAAGAGTAGATCATAGGTGTCAAATGTTAGGAAAATTTGCGCACACAATTGTAATAATATGTAAAACTTGTATAAAAAGATTGTGTTCTTGAATGTGTTCAATTTAACAGTGAATTTAAATTCAGAGTGTCTATAGTTAGGCAATTAAATAGAAATCTTAAGACTCGAACCCTCTGTTGTTTGGAGTACGGTAAGCCACGACTAACATACTAAGAACCTAACTACATTTTTTGGACACCAACCACCACCCCGCCCCCCCCCCCCCCCGAGTCAAAAATTTCCCCGTACGCCTATGAAGTAGACTGTAGTGTCACTATCTTGGCAAAATTTCCCACATACAATAGCATACTGTATGGTTTATGCTTGTCATCATTAGTCTATAAGACGGTGCAGATAGAAGGGATGTTAATAAACTGCCATTTTATTTCATTCGGTAAAAAAATCACTGTACACAGAAAATGTCTATATTGTGTTGGCATTCTTCCCAGTGACCAACAAACATGGTAATGATGATCACTATGTGTTAGTTATTTAACCAGGCTTGTTGCTACCATAACAAAACACAGGTGATATGATATGCTATGAATTTATTAGCGTTGGATATTTCATAACCAACATTTCATCATATCTTTTTTACACATTTTATTTACTTGGTTAAATCATGGAATATGTTACACTGTGTGAATATGACACAGATGTGGTCTCTGTCATAGATGTACCGGTAAGTATTCAAAGCCTCTAATGCAAAATTATCTGTAAGTTACTGATCGACTAGACTATCTATTGTCAACTAAAAGAGAAATTTTGGAATTTCCAATCAAAGTGATAATCAACAATCTACAGGTCACTTTTATCATCCAAAATATATGCACAAAGTTACAAGACAGAGAGAGATTCAGGACTAACTTATGGTTCAATTTTATTCAATAAATTGGTTGTTTGTAGGAGTCATGGCAGTTGGAGAAAACAGAATAAAACCCAGACCACTCTATTGAGTGACAGGTCTTATGGTCTAAAGTGCATGTGTTAGACCACTTGACAACCCAACCCATCTTCCTACCATTATTAGGGTAGAAATGAATGCACCATTTTTAGGGTAGAAGAGTTTTCTTCTGGGACATGTACTTTGGCCAAAGAAAATATGAAGCCCTCCAAAAATACCCATGTTTATTGATACCCAGACCTATCCGATTTTATTTTAGCATTGTATCGTTGTTTCCTCACATCTCTATAAATCGATCTTGGTGTGGTTTTCCAAGACAGAAGTTTGAGTATTTACAGATTTACCCAAAGAATATTTTTATTTGGCCTAACCTATTACTGAACTCGAGCAGGGAAAAGTTCATGCATTGATACCCGTTAATCCTGTTATAGCTGTATTTTCTATTTTTAAAAACAGTACACTGAAAGATTACTCTGAGAAAACTTTTTATAGATTTTTCTTGATTCGATTGTTTGATCAGCTTATTTTGTTTCTAATCCCCTTGATATATATGGTACATGTATGGTCAAACTTGGACATAAAGCACTGGTCACAGACATTTTTAAACACAAATCATCACGCAAAGTATATAATATGGGAGGATAATACATGTAAGACATGTTCGAGCCTATCACAGACTTTGTCAGACAAAAATTATCACAAAACTTATATATTATTATAAAAAGGCTGTGTCACAATTTGTGTCTGACATAGTTTGTGATAGGAACCTTCTGTCCAGGCTTGGGTATGGTAGAACCTGTAGAACCAGAAGTTCCTGAAAGATTTGATGTGGAAAGCATTGGGATCATTAGAGAATGAACCTATAAGTGTGTGGCTACTTTGTTCCAGAGTTAACCCCACTTTGGTGAAAAGCCTTGTGAACGTGATGTAGATTTTAACAAATCTTTGTCAAATTTGGGAGACTGCATTGGACGAACCCACTAATTATTCAGTGTGCCGAAATCTTAATATCTGTAGTAACCGTCTCTTTCCTGAAAACCTTGTCAAAGGGATAGAGGCTATAAATTTTTTGTTTTTTTCTTAAATTTAAAACCTTGCCAACACAATAAACATTTCTTGAAGGCACCAACATTTAAATATTTCCATACTTTATGTGGCTATCTGTCAAGTCCATTTTCAGAATCGGAGGATATGACAGCGAACATTTAATGATAATTGTTTGACTGGGCCTAGTTAATTCAATTGACGTTTTCATGATATTTAACACATAATCTTGTTGTTTTGATTAAAAAAAAACATTTTGTTTTATTTCAGAGAATGGAAGCACAAGAGACTGTTCCCCAGCCTGCACCAGCTCCGACTACAGACATGGAAGGCGACAATGTTCTGCGCGACGAGGATAATTTTATTCAAAATGTGTCCCAGTTTTACAATCAGGAATCCCTGAGTGATATTCTATTGGTAGTGGGAGACCAGAAATATTATGGACATAAATTTGTCTTGGCGAAATCAAGTGAAGTTTTTCGTACAATGCTATATGATCAGAGATACATTCAGGCCGGCCTGCCAGAAGTCGAACTTAGTGAAAGTTTCGAGTGTCAGCAGTATTTTGATCGATTTTTGAGGTTTCTGTACACGGCAGAAATCAACATTAACATAGACTCGGCTGTGGGTATACTGTGTCTGGCAGATAAATACAATGTTTCCTCCCTAAAATCACTATGTACTAAATATATGGTGATAAATACACGTTCACCGAAAGTAAAAAATGCCCTTCAGTGGTATTCATGGGCAAAGGCTTTGAATCTTGAAGATTTGATTGACCAGTGTTCTAAAACTATTGCCTGGAATACAGACCTTATACTGGGGATGCCCGAATGGTTTGATATGGAGTTTGATTTTGTAAGTGATTTGTTGTGCAATTCGCAACTCGTTGTTCAAGAAGAATACTCGTTGTTTAAGGCTCTGATGTCATGGTTACTGCATGACCAGCGTCAAGAAAAGCTCGTCGAAAACAGCAAAGAATTGCTTCCTATGATTCGGTACTCACAAATGCTAGTCAAACAGTTATATGATATAGAAACGACTGCCAGAGAGGAAGAATATGCTCTGTGTCGAGAGGTCCTTTTAGACTTGGTCAGCAAGGCTTACAGGTTTCGATCTTTGTGCCCCAGCCAATCAGATTTAGAGGTTTCCTTCAAGGATATGTGTTATCTTCCTCGAAACTATATAACTCTGACTGTGGATACTGTTCGCATGCAGAACACCCTAAGATTTGGGATTCAGGTTGACGTGAAAACATATGTGGGACCAGTTCCTTCCGAAAAACGTGAAGGAGAATGGAAGATTACGTATCGCAAAAATCAAGAATTGTGGACACTACAAATATATTGTCACGAATCAGCCATGATTAACGGCGAGGCCCAGATACAAGCAAGCGTAGTAATCTACAACGAACAGGATCACGTGATCCATGTTGACGCGGCTCCCTCACACATCTGCACTCGTGCTAATAATCTTTCCATGAATTTTCAGGTTCCTAAACCTGAGGAAGCCAAGACAATGGCTGTACTCATTAAACCAATACCAAAATAGATCAATTCTCAGACAAAGACATACTTTCCTGGCTATATTTTTGTATAAAAAAGAAACAAATTCTAATATTTCTTTTGTTAAACTTTGATAATTCAGATGATCAAATTACATTGGTTGGTCTTATCCATTTTGTAGATGATCTGCCTACATAGCAGGTTGTAGATCTAGGAATTACCGAGACAAGGTTGTCTTAATGCATGGGCACACGCGACAGTTTCCCTTTGGGGTCTCCATGCTCATAGGGGCTTATTGCTAATGTACAGCATGTTTTTTTATACTGATTTTTTTGCAAGTGCTAATACATAAATATATGTTGATTTTATAGACCATTTGCATTTTTATTCCTGTTAGTGGTTATTTAATTAGGTGCCCCAGTGCTGATCTTTGACTGGGAACCTATAGATAATGCTGTTAAAGAAAACCCTGTAAATCAGCATGTGATTTCTTTCAAATATTTTCAATTGAGAGAAATACTAAGAGTGACAGGAAATAAAAATATGTCAATTCCAATCGCATGATGTGATAAAACACAAAGGAAATGTTTTAGTGTGAAGTTAATTTTTTCCTGGATGATGGATTGATCTTGTGATTACTTAAGTTAAAGGCATAAAGTTCAGTTCATATATTGAAAGAGTTTGAAACTTGTTTAAACAACAATGTAAATCTGTTATTTACAAAATAGATGGGTTTCATGTCCTACATGTCTTCACCAACCGTACTAATGAAGAGGGGAATACGCCATGCATTGTGCTATGAAGATTACAATCTGTTTCACAGAGAATTAATTACGAATTATCTCTGTAACAGACGACTGTCCACAACAGATGCATTGACTGCACGCGCCATTAGTCATTGGCTCAACGGCTCGTGCAATGTTTACTTAACACCTAACTGCTTCGGGCAAAATGATGCATTTTACTCATTTTAATACCCATTTACACTAAATAGGAAATATTTTTTAACTACAAATAATTGAGACCTTATTTATTATTGTAACAACAGTGACAGTGTTTATGAAATTAGGATTTCTCAGTTCAGAATGAAGTAATTTAACTGTAATTTTCAACATATTCACTTTAAATTATCTATTTTTATACGCCAATTACAGTTAGAGTTATGGTCCTTGATCACTTTGAAATATCTTGTTGACACTGTAGATGCTAAAAGTAATATTTAAATGTTTAAGGTCACAAGACGAAGAAGCCTGTCAAGTTTCATTGATTTCCAATTATTATGGAAATTGATATTAAATGTTTTGTATGCTTAATGTAAGAATAGAGCAAAACTAGAAGCCAAATGGTTTGTTTCTGACCAAAGAAGAAAATATTCAACAACCCTTGATGACTGCCCGGATGACTTATTTGCTAGTGCTGTCCGGCAACCTATTTTTTGATAACTTGAACAGCTAAATCCATGATATTAAATCTTTTGTATACTAAATGATAGCATGGACCAAACAACTTCTAATGATTTTCTGATAATTATTTAGTGAGTTGTTACTCGTAATCAGATTTTAGTGTATTATAAATGTTTTATTACCGACAAAAGTAAAAATATGTGACTGCCCAGAAGTCAGCTCTTTATCTTACCTTACATAATGCCACTTTAATTTAATATTCAATCATTTTAATTGGTTAATTTTTAATGTGGATGAAACTGTCTTAAAATACAGATGTGAAATCTTCCTTTAATGTTGGCGTATCATTATTCCAAATAATGGTACAGGTAACGTGTCAAGCATACATTATTTATACTAGTTGCAATATTGGACCTGTGTGACTTTTCATTGAAATGCATGTGCTGAACAGTGTCTGTATGTTAAGTTGTCTAATGGTCTTGTGCAAGAAATTGCATAATACATTGTAATATAGACATTGCCCTTGCGCTATCGCACTCGTGCAATATCATTATCAATCAATATGTTACTTAATGTCTTGCACTGCACCATTAAACAACACATGAATTGGATATTGTCGGGAAAATACAAATATCAATCGGGAATCAGGAGTTTATAATACCCTTTATTTCCAAGTTTTATATAAAGTGCTATGTATAGTATTTGATAATATTGTGTTGGGTTTTTTTTTTTTTGTTTTTGTCGTTCATTCAGTGTTGTCTGGAGCTGTGTGTTGAAGTTACTTTCCCACAAAAGTATTTATGGGGTGGTTATTTCCAAAAAAAGTTTGGCAATTCTGGTACATATGGAGAGTAGAAACATCCAATCTTACTAGAAAAATATTGGATTCCCTCCTGTATGGAGAGCATACAGGACAAAAATGTACTTTTAAGGGTTTCTGTATTTGGCAATTGACAATTAGGGATGTCTGCTCGAGTGACGTCAATGGTTGCACGCAAAGGTTGTCTGATCTCTCAGAAAAAGATACATGTATTGCCAGTGGATAATCTATGAATTTAATTAGGCTTTGATATTTATGATAAAAATGGACAGCAATCAAACAACATCTTGTATATGCAACGAATTCTCAGCCAAGTCATGTGACACAAACATGGCTCCTTTAATTAGTTTTTTTTTATAGCTGATTGCCTTACAAATACAATGAAAATGTATTCAGTAGAATTTGAAGCAAAATTTTGAAGGAATAGTTTGAATAAGTTTTTAGTCCAAATATATTATAAGTTTGCAGATGGGGAGGTATCTTAAATGATTTTAGCTTTCTGGTTTAATATTTTAATTTGGAACATTTACTTGAAAAGCATGTGGTTGGTATTGATGCTATTAATAAAGCTTATTTATTACATTAATAAATGTTAATTACATAAAGTATGTGTCATATTTATTTACCCTGGAATAGACAAATGGGGTTCAACCTCCATTCGACATGAACTAGGTCATTTCAGGACTGAAATAAAATGGGGTTTAACGTCCTACTCTTCTGCACCTAACCTGTCGTGTATGAGACTTTATATAGCATCTGATACTTTGTTACCATAATGTGCTACCATAGACTATTCTACCAATCTACGTGTACATTGGTAGATATCTTTTGGATCATGCATTTCAAACCTGCCTATCAATTTCAATGATGTAAATGGTTTTGGGTTTGGTTTATGTCATTGTTGTGGGCCTGACAATGCGAGTGTCTAGTTGTTGGGATTTTTCGAAAACCGAGGTCCTTTGTGTAAATTGGCATGCAATTTGGAACTTGATATAAGAGTATTGACTACTGCGACAGGCTGGGCAAAATTCCACTCATAACACACAGTGCATATGTCCGTTTTCATTAGCCAATTTAGAACAGTAAACTGGCACGTTATATACACCTCATTTCATGTGATTTGGGTGGGTCATCTATCCTCAGTTTCTATTTACAAAGGCTATGTTCTATAAGGCTATTATCGAGTATTCAATCTTTCACTACAATTCAACGGGCAGCACTTCGTCCGCTAGAGACCTTCCAGACAAGAACCAAAGACTTGAACTATATTGCTACAATAATCATCGACATTACCTATAAATTGTACCCTCGCACCCATGCTAAATTCAATTTGCGCGCCGAATGTGGCTTGGTGTTATCTTGTTCAGCTCTGTATGTATATAGGTCTCATTAAGCTGGTACCGTACATTCCTTTGGAATCCTTAGGGCGAGTGTAATGAGACCTAAAATCAGAACCAAAATTGGTTTTACCGGCCTCAGATTGCAACATCTTAAAAAATAGCCGATAGCAAACTTTAATTCCGTGTATAAGCACAATTTTATTTACATAAATATCGTATATAAGCCCTTATGGTCGACTTTTTTGCTCGTCTGTGTTTAATTCGGGGTTTTTCGGTGCCACGTGTCTCTTCGGCTTTACACAACGGTACATTTTTCGATTGAACAGAAATATATGATTTAAAGTTTTTACACTCAAAGCCATTAACAAATCAATGGCTAATTCGTGAAATATTTCTGGAAATACGTTTTCTTGGGCTTTCCTATCTTACGGCACATACGTAAAACTTGTGATGGGGCTGTTTTTATATGGTATTGGACCGGCCATGGAGCAATGATGATCATGTTTTATGTGGCCGGTGGCTTTAACGAGCCGCCACGCCATCAATGGAGTCTGGTATGAACTGCTATAATAGACTTTCTGGGTCGGGTGTGCAATGGGGATTCTGAATTTAAAAGTGGGGGTGCAGCAGAGTGGTGGGGCACGAGTTACTGAGCGCGAAGCGGCGACACCCAGACACCCCCCCACCCCCCCAACCACCGAAAACTTTGGAGCCGCAATCCCTTGTCACAATTTCGGTGGCGTAATTTCTCATTTTGATGTTAAACACACCAAAATAACAAACTTCTGGTCCTCTAAACTAGAACTAGTCAGAAACACCAATAAGGCCATGTGGATAGAGCGACCAGAACGACAATCTCTAATAATGTCATTTGATGCCTCACTATAAGCTATATAATATTATCTGGGGCACATTTTTCAATGTATTTGTCCTCCAAAGATCTATCGCGAAAATCGTCATCTTGTTTGTCCTTTAATTAATTCAAGACATTGAATTACAGGATGGTCCTTAAAGTTACATTCCCGCGTACAAACTGGGTGATTTGATGATATATAAGAACTAAAAACATATTCAAACTAATTTATCATAATTTTGCTTCAAATGCTATAAAAATCTATCAAAAGAGGTCAGGTTGTCTGTAATCGCCGACTATTTACTGCAAATATATAGAATGCTATAAAAATCTATCAAAAGAGGTCATGTTGCCTGTAATCGCCGACTATTTACTGCAAATATAGAATCCTAATTAAATTCTCGGATTATCCACTGCCTGCGTCTTTTTTCTGTGATTCTTTTTTATCCCAGAAAGTGTTGTTTGTTTAACTCTTCATAAAGTTTATCAACATGTACACAAAGCGCTCAAGTTCGTGTGCAGTTTTTGAAGCCACGCTTGTAGGTATTCTTAATGGTCGGGCTGACTATTAAGGGAACCCCTTACATTTTTGTCATGTATACGCACCATGAGTGTTTTTCAGGGAATCCAGTATTTTTCTAGTAAGATTGGATATCATTAAACCATTTCATAATTAACGGGGGACATGTACGGTGGTGGCTCGCTATTCCGGAAGTCTAGTGTTCGATTCGTATTGACTGACCAAGTCATCGGGATTATCCGGAAATTAATTAATGTACATTACGGTGTACGATTGTATTCAGGCCCGTAGCTAGCGGGTGGGGGGGGGCAAGGAGAAAATTTTGGCATTCTTTGCTCTTTGGACGCGAGACGAAGCCAATCGGCTTTAATTTATGTGGCGCCCTTCCACCAACCACCATGAGGCCAACCACCAACCTATCCATATCAGTATAGGCGCCACATAAAGCCGATTGACACTGGGTGGGTGCTCACGACGAGATTGGTGCCCAACCAATGTTACTTCATTTTATGGGCGTCTCGCAAAACATGCGTTTTATATGAGGCGCTCGGAAATGGTGAGTCGCCTTATAATGGCCCACGCGATTAACACCACAACTGATGGGGCGCACAAAACGGCTAGATCTATGGGGTGAGAGGCGTCCATAATGACATGATTGACAATATATCATAGTCAGGCCACGCATACTGCCGAGTAAGATTGGCAGGGCACCAATGACTTAACCAATAGGTGCCTCATTCCGAAGGGGCACTCATAATGCAGCGATCATGGGCACCCATAATGCTGAGATCATGGGCGGCCCTAATATAATGCATGTGAGATTGGTTAGGCGCCCAAACGGCGCCAAAAACGGCATCATTCCGAAGGGGCGCCCATAATATAATGCTAGTGAGGCAAGTTAAGCGCCTTCTTTTGCAGGTGCAAACTCTATTTTCAAAAGTTTTCTGGGAGCAGGGGGGGGGGGGGGCACCATTGGCAATCTGACTTTTCTGGCAGATGGTTTAAGAGAAAACAACTAAATGGTAATTTATCTAGTTGACAAAATAAGGAGTCCGAAATCTAATAAAACACTGATACTTTTATTTTATTTGAATACCAGGGTTCTGAATTGACTATTTGTGACATATTTTTCGAGCATCGATTATAATTTGTGAATGCATCTGCAGCAATCCGATTGGATGGTTGGAATTCAGGTCGGTATAGAGTTAAAAAAAAAACGATTGAAAACTTGGAAGTTTCTTTACTCATAGGTTAGTATAGCAGAAAAAACGCATATGCGGCGGTGGTTTCGAATTCAAATAAGTGGGATTTATAGCTCTAATCAAACGAAACATTGAAAGGAGTATGGTAAGCCACCTAAGGTAGGCTATATTGAACCGCATTTAACTTGCTGTATTCACGGACTAGAATAGCAAGAAAACACGTTTGAGGCTGTCAAGTTTTCAAAATTTGCCCCCGACGGCCCCGTTTCCGTGGACTATTAACAATTGATTGGTTGATTGGAATTCGACTCAGCCACGTTAGGGTAGGCCTATATCAGACCACCACCTACTGTATTCAGGGAATGCCATGGAATAGCAAGAAGGTCGTCAATTTTTTTGGGAGAGGGGATTCCGTACGCCTAGACCCTTCCACGGTACCGTTCACCGTCAAGTGTAGGTATATCGGCGCTCCAGAAACCCCATCGGCGCCCCAGTTAAGCCTCCCCCCCCCAAACAATTTCGGGTTAGCTACGGGCCTGCTATTGCGTTTACATCGGGGGTGGGGGTGGATGGCCGAATGGCGTAGTTTCGAATTCCCAGGTGTACGTGACGAGGAGAAGGGTCGCCCGTCCAACCCCCCGGGTTTTCTCCGTGTCCTCCCACTGCTAAAGATCCATACGCGCATGTTAGTCCCGAAATGACCAGTTTGTGTCGAGTGAATTTTAAACAACATTTGTCTCTTCGTTTACATCGTCGCTAGTTCCTTTTGGAACTGTCCTTGAGCGAACGATATATTCGCTTAACCCTGTCAGCGAAAGTTCGCTCAAAGACAGTTCTGAAAAGAACAACATCGATATCGTCGCCTGAATTTATCATGGAATGTTTATTCCAAGGGAAATAACTCCCAAATGTAGATGGGTTCAGACTACCAATTATATTGACCATTGACTTCATGGTCCGTCTCGACAAATGTGATCCAAAAATGTCCCAGTGGGAAAATCGTGCCCAAATGTCTGAAATTGGCAAAAGTTTGCAATGGCCACCAATTTTGACTGAAAAATGCCAACGGCGTCAATATTACATTTTTTACGGGAATATTCTAATTTTACAAACCGACCATATTTGGTGTCATAATATACGTTTTGGAGGAAGCCGATTCCATTTTCGACAAATGGTTTCATTGTGTCAATTAATTGGTTCCCCCTTAGTCAAAATATGTGGAAATCCCATCGTAGATTTGGGGATTAAGAGAGAAATGAGATTTAACGTCCACTGGACACAAACTAGGTCATTTTAGAACTAACATCTGTTTTTTTAAGAATTCGCTTGCGCGTAGGGGTCTTTAGCAGTAGGAGGAAACCCACGAGGCTGGACAGGCGACGCTTCTCCTTGCCACGTACAATCGGGGATTCGGAACCACGCCGGTTGACTCAATGGCAGGCCGTATGATAACAGCACGCGCTTGCTAACCATTCGGCCAAGGGATTATTGTTAACTCCTAAGGTTCTGGACATGTACATAGCTAGCTGCAAACTGATCCCGCAGTGAATATTCGCTTGGCCGCTACAATCACTGATAAGCATGACATCGGCGAGGCTTAATTAGTACGGTATATTAACTTTTTTACTCCGACAAATTAAATTCTCAAACATTTTTTTGAGGTAACAGAAAAATAAATAAAGACGTTTGAAGTAATTGAAGTTAAAAAATATTTCCTATTAAGTGTAAATGGGTATTAAAATGAGTAAAATGCGTCATTTTGCCCGAAGCAGTTAGGTGTTAAGTAAACATTGCACGAGCCGTTGAGCCAATGACTGCAGTCAACGCACGTGCTATGGACACTCATCTGTTACAGAGTTAATTCCTAAGTAATTCTCTGTGAAACAGATTGAGCTAGCTGTAGTCAACTAAACGACCTGTGAGTAAAGAAAAACAAGCATCAAAAGGGACCAGTGGTATTCCTTACAAAGTAGAGTAGAATTGAAAGTAGACCGACAACCCCAAGAACGAGAAGACGATCGAGATATATTTTAAGCCAAGGAAGTTACTGCTTACCGTCTAAATGTCGGTAAGAGTTCGTGGAGACATTGTGCGCATTGGCCTTGAGAATGCTAATCGACACAAACATTGCCAGTGTTGCAATGCTCCCAAATTCATTAAGATGAAGATAAATTAGTCGATGCTGAATCTTATTGTAATATTAATCCGTCCGAAATCTATTCTTGAAGTCATCCGTGGAAAACCGGGTCCGAGCTTGTATAAGGCCCTTACTGTAAACCATCGTTAGCGATTCTGATTTTGTTTGAACAAGGGAAGGGCAACAGAGGGGGCACAATGTTTGCATTTGTGTGGACATTTCGAATTTAAGGTAACCCTGTCGAAAATAGAGGGCACATTTTCGAAAGTGGGCACATCCAGTTAGCCACCCCTCTCGCGCCCCTATACTGTTTTAGGAAATCTCATCGGATTCGGGCGTTATCAACCATTTCTAGTTTTTGCATTTATGACGGCAGGTGTTAGCACCTGCCAACAAGCCGCAGAGGGGTCAAAACAAAAAGTACCGGACAGACGTCAGTAGCGCGCGTGTCCTCCACTGGCTCTTATGTAGCATGGAGATAACCATCCGTGTCGTACTTTTGGTTTTGACCCCTCTGACTTTGTACCGTTGATTACAGATTAAACATCCATAAGTGTACAAATATGTCGTTATTGATGCGTTCCCATTTGAATATTGTTCACAATAAGCAAAGACGTTTACAGGATCATTTTGATATACGAAAAACAAAGTGATGCTTTTTCTATTGCGTTCAGTATATTATAGTGGTCAAATAAGTTAATGTAGTCAGTCATGTGCTTATGGCGAGATAATCTTCGGTTTTGGATAGAAAAGAGACTGGTTGTCCATATGAGCCGCAAAATTCCAGGAGGGTATTCTGCAATAGAAGCGGGCGCGATATGGAGAGCAAGTAACTGTCTACATTACGATAGTTTGCAGTTTATCTAGAGAAATTGGTTTAACGCCCAATCGACACAAACCAGGTCATTTCGGGACTAACATGGTTTAATTTCATTTCAATAATTCGCTTGCGCGTAGGGGTCTTTAGCATAGGAGGAAACCGGAGGATCCGGGGAAAACCCACGAGGTTGAACAGGCGACCCTACTTCTTGCCATGTACAACAGGGGATTTGAACCTACGCCAGTTGACGTAATTCCAGGCCGTAGATACAGCGCGCGCATACTAACCATTCGGCCACCCAACCCCCATATAGGAAACGAGATGAAACCAGTTTTCTTAGTATATTCTCTGGTACACTAAGTCACATCCAGTCCGATAACAGTATTCGAGGTATTAAGTAGATGGATCGACGCGAGTAGTACGATTTGCTGAAAGCACATTACACCCCTATCCCTCTGCTCTAATATCGTTATTAAAAACTATGAAATTGCAAGTTTGATGCCTTCTCCCAATTGTAAAGAAAATAACGTGGAATTATATATTTTGTAAATGTATTTATTCCTTGGAACCTTATACATTCAACGAACGATCCAAATGATCATCTGCAGACTGGTTCCGTGGCTTTTAATTTGGCAACTGCAATATAAAATATTTTAAGTTATACAATAGCTATAAAAATAGGCAGGGCATTCGAGTCAGATAATTCGCTTTTCATTAAGAAAAATTGCACTATTTTGTATATGTACAAATCGATTTGAAACCATTCGGATGTCTCAAGTCATGTGGGATGCATTTGAGAGGATTCAGACGCCGATTTTAAGGCTGGATAACCACCCGTTCATAAAAAAGGCGACACATTTGATGTACAATACTATATCCACCGAGGCCACATAACCAGAAGGGCATTTTCGATGCACTCTTCGTATCGTTTAATTTATTCAAAAATAAATATTTGATGTCTAACATACCCGTCTTTAAATCTGCTGCCAGAGTAAGGCCCTTGGCTGGATAGCAACCACCACAGTATCCATCGCCTTTACCTTCAAATATATGGCTTGTTCGTCTAATTGTATTACATTTTGGCTTGTAATAAGAAGCAGTCCACTTTTGCTATAATATTTTAAAAAAGGTAATTTGCTTGATTATAATCTACAAACATAACTAAAATAAATGTTTTGTTCTGGAAGTCGTTAGAGAGTTAGTCCCGATAGTGTCGTACTATGTATGCTGTGGTTTCGGGCGCCATATTGTAATGACAGTATACAAACATTCTACATGACAATGTGGAAGTAATTATTAAACGGGCGCAAACGACCGCCGTTCAATTCGAACCGTTTTACGCATTTCATATGTATTCAAAACTGCAATATTTCTCCAACTGAATTCACTTTATATAGTAGTCTATGCAAAGTTCCAAGAAATGTGGTCCATTCAACGTTCAGATGAACAATATCCAATTTAATTCGATCTTATACATACATCTTGTGTGATCTATTAATACTAACCTTGGGATCCAACATGAAACCCGTGTCTCGAAGATCAACCACGGCATGACCACGGGTAGGACATTTCACGGAGTTACTCCTATACGAACAACCAGTAGCTGAACCATACTCTCGCCTGGACCCACTGACTTGTTTGGTAAAACGATAATCGTATCTCGAAATCTGTGCAGTCTACAATGCATGAAAGTTGAGGTCACATAACTGTTCAAAATTTCTAATAAAAAATCAGACCCCCAACTCTTCCTATTGTCGAGGGCAAAGTCTACAACTAATCAATTTATACACAACCCAGCCTTAAGTCAGCCTCACATTTATAGTTACGAAATGAGCTATGTAATTAATAAGCTATGGCCATTTAACCATCTACATTCTATAGATACGAGTGACCGCCATGATATCCGGGATAGGTTACGTGTCCGTCTTCAATCCGTTTCACAGAGAATTACTTACGAATTATCTCTGTAACGGATACCTGTCAAAAACACGTGCGTTGACTGCACGCCTCGTAGTCATTGGCTCAACGGCTCGTGCAATGTTTACTTAACACCTAACTGCTTCGGGCAAAATGATGCATTTTACTCATTTTAATACCCATTTACACTAAATAGGAAATATTTTTAAACTACAATTACTTCAAACGTCTTTATTTTTCTTTTACCTCTAAAAAATGTTTGAGAATTTAATTTGTCGGAGTAAAAAAGTTAATATGCCGTACTCATTAAGCCTCGTCGATGTCATGCTTATCAGTGATTGTAGCGGCCAAGCGAATATTCACTGCGGGATCAGTTTGGTCTGTCTTATGAAATAAGCCTCACTTCACCAGCCTAACGACCATTTAACGTTCGATTGACGGTCCAGGATAATATAAGACTTTCGTTTTTTTAATAGCGAACGACGGGAGAATTTTAATTGCAGTCCGATTTAATTTATTGAGCGCCTATAAATGTATAGAATAGAACTGATAACGGCAATCTTGTGTAAATGCTAGAGTACCACACGAGAGCGTGGTCCCGATTTTGAATTATTTGGTAAAATAGCACTCTGTATTGCTCCTCACTACATATATATACCTACTTCGAAATCAAATCTTCACCCAATCTACCCAAAGTGCGACCGTTATATTGGGCGAAGACAATATTTATCCACAAAATATGCTGCGATAATTTTCTATATGAAACTAAAAGTTTAAAAAATGCTACTTGGCCCAACCAGGTTAACGGACATCGCCGCATTAACCCTTTAATACCCAGCGTATCAGATATGCACACCTATATGATATACATATTATTATAATCCCTTTGGAATATTTTTATTATTTACTCTTATAATATGAATTATCACTTATTCCCCGTCAAATAAAAATCGGTCACCGGGTTGAGTTAAACACCTTCAAGGACTGTGGCCTCAAGTGCCTGGGACCAACTCTACACTTTCTTAAATGTCAATAAAAGCTCTGGAATGATTTCAATTTCAAAAAATAAACATTAAGTAAATCTATTTTTATTTATATGCTATTTGTTGTCGGAAAACACAAATTTTTATTAGTTCAATTCAAATTTAAAAATAAACAATATTTTTTCTGAAATTCAATGTCAAAATTCAGTGTATCATATATGATACAATGGGTCTGAGCAATATTGTTATTGATATATAGCATTTAATGCAGTGTTCATATTATGTGTTAAGAGAGGGCCAGAAAAGTCTTGAAATTCGGTCATTTGTGTATTTTGTATTACATCAATTAATTATATGTGTGTATTATACTGAAAACGGATTCTTGTAAAAATTTGACTTTTTTGGGTGTTTTTTTGATATTGGGATTTTCCTTTTTTTGATACGCATTTTGTTTCAAAATGATCAAATATTGAAATGGAATGAAATACAATTTAACATATTCATTATTAATGCAAATTAACATTGTTTTGATACGATTTTGAATATGGGTTTAGAATTTGTTTTGTTGTGATTAGCCTATTGTATCATATATGATACACATTGAAAATCAAGGTCAAGGTCGTCCGATCCTAAATGTTTCACTGGGATATTTTTTACTGCATGTAAACCTTCAACAATCCAAACTATCATAATTTTCCTAAACTCGGTTCATGGTGTGGGCATTAAAGGGTTAAAGTTGCAATTTCATATTTTTAAGTTATAATAAAAATACCGCCCTAAAATAGATTGTATCTATAAACAGCCCTACTTTGTTTAGGAAAACCCCTATAATTCACTATTGCCAGTTGAGAAATTGGCAAATATATCATTTACAACAACTTCTAACGTTTGAGGATAACCAGTCCAATGGAAAAACAAGGGAGGTAAATTGTGCTACTTCCTGTGTCGCCGATTTTAATGCCTGGAAAATAATGCCCATGAACATATAGCGAGTTGTGAACCTTTACAGCAAAAAGACAAATTATGTTTCGACTTAATAGAAAATATGAAATTCCCGCTTTAAAGAGTAGTTGAGAACATTGCCATAATATGATTAGTAAGGTGTGGGAGATTTTAGTACGAGTTTTTACGTTGTCGTAACACCTACCAATTACAAGACACACCACCCTTAGACGAAATCAAGGATTACAGCCTCGCGTAGAAAAGACGATATGTCTCCGAAATGATCGCAACTTTCTACGCTACTGAGCTGGAAATGCACTAGGACTACTTACCACACGATTCAATGCAATTTTATACCAGATGGTATGCCCACTCGATGGAACGTTACCAGGTCCCAGATCACATTTACTCGAGCGGTATTGTAAAGTAGGCCTGGTGGCAGTGTTATTATGGCGAAGAGTTATATATTCTTGTTGCTTCTTTCCCTTTAAACCATAACAATACACCTTCATGCGGTTCAGTTTAGGGGTATGTATCCAATATTCCCCATCACGATAAGCAGAGTTACACAACTTCAATTGTGCACACGATGTAACTGTAATATAAAATTATATAATATCCACATATTTAAGTTTTACAGCATAACCGAACAACATGTGGCTTTATAGCTGAATAAAGTCAGACTGGCAGTTTAGGTCGATCTGTCGATAAGACATCTATGCAAGCAATAGAACAGTACCCACAATCGAAATTCATTAGGGGCATTTCCTTCAAAAGCCAAATCCTCGTACAAGCTTGTTTATAATAATAGTTACTGAATCGTGGATGGAGAGATGGGCCCAAATGGTTCCAAATCAGTATATGAGGGCATGTGAAAGTAAATGGGCTCCCACTTCTACGTCTCCTGGATTATAAAGGGCATCCGATATGTGCCACGAGTATCCAGCAGCCTTTTATTATGACTTATGTAGCCCAGAGATACCCTCTTCACGATCTTGCCTACCCAAATGTCTTTATTTCATATCGAATATACCAGTCAAGTTAGGCCAAGCTGAGCGGATCTTCAACGGGGAAAAAGTCGATTTGAGAAGCACGGGGGTGAAGATGGACATGGTTTATTTTTTAACGGGTATGGGCTCAATTCACTTCGATAGGTTTGTCAAAAACACGCAAATTGGATGTTTCGAAACAAAATGAGAATTTTCTAGTTTAATATTTTCAATGCAATTCAGATGCCCCCCGAAAGGGACGACATTGCTCCACCCGACCCAGAACGCCATTTACGCTACTCCTAATACTCACCTACACATTTCGGTCTGGCCGCCCATTTTCCATTCGTCATACATTTCACAGTTTTAGATCCCTTCATAGTGGTTCCCTTTTTACATGTGTATGTTGCCGCATTTGGGAAATACGTACTTCTAGTCGTTCCAGCTCCGTTTGCAATTTTTGGTACGCTTCCACAATTCCTGGCTGCAAAACAAATTATTTAAACATCGATTGTTTTATTTACAATATAATTTGGGATGTCAATTTTCCTTGATGGGTGCACACATCCTCGCGATGTGCGCGCGGGTGGGATGGGGAGATTTAGTCCCACAGCTGAACAAAAAGGTGTAAATCTGATTGACGGCCCTTTACAGTATTGATTACAACACATTACAAAATCGTTAAAAGATATCTAAAGTGGTGGAATAAAGATGGTGGAACCATTTATAGTTCACGACGAGATTTAACTTCGATACCAGCCCGTGAATACAGCAACTTCAACGTGGTCCAATATAGCCTGGCGGACCCGATTTCCAAACAACCAATCGTTGGGTGGGGGGGGGGTATGTGAACTAGCCATCCCGGAGAAAAGTTCACCACAAATGCGTTTCGGCTATTCTAACCCGCACGTTAACCGCTGTTGTAACCGAAATCCCACTCTACGTTGGCCTGAATTCCCACAATCCAATCAGAATGTTGGAGCTGCATTCACAATGAGCCCGAAAATGTCGCAAAAAGAGTGGCTCAAGACACGTTTTAATCCATGGTCATCACAAATTCGTGGCATCAAAAAAATTAGTGTTATTAGATTTCGGGCAATTTTCTCAAGCAGATGACAAATGCTTTCTACTTTACCCGTTAGCTATGAGAACGTAACTAAAAATTTTGATGTACTGATGTTTGTTTTTCGCTACGATTGCCAGCCTTCAGTTTGACTTGGCAAACGGTCATTTTTTTTCAAATACAGGAGCCAATGTAGTGACAACTAGCACGTTATTCCAAACCAATTGAAGTCCATCCTACACACTTTTCATTCGGAAAACCGACATCTGGTACACTACATCCATCAGTGGCTGTGCGATGGTAATATGGAAAGCAAGTACAGTCAATATGTAGCTGCACCCATACAATAATTGGTAGGCGGCTATCGGTTTACTTATTAAAAGTGGCTGCTTTTAGATAAAAACCATATCTTGCAAGGCTACTGTTCTTAACCGGAGCTAATGAAGACGGTGTGCTACGAGGGAAATTGTCCCGACAGCCAAGGAACTTTTTAGATCCACACCACTGTATACGGGACCTCGGATTTTTGTTCCATCGCCACTACAGTCTACCTTGTCAGGCCCTCGCCATATTCCTGAAGCAATGGTGCGAGAAATCCCTCTTACCATTGCTGGATAGAAGTCATATTCTTGAAATTGGGCGGGGCGTGTCTCTTTTTAACGTCCAATCAAATCCCTCCTCTCTTCTCGCATTCGGCATAATTTTCAAAATGGCCGACAAAGAAAACATGTTGGCATTGGATAATCGAGCATAATAAATTTCGCGGGTTATGACGTAAACAAGTCGCGATTGTCACTAGATACATTGCGGTAACATATTTTGAGGTCTGGTTAACCCCGATATTGTTTGTTACAATGTAGGTCATTGGTTGGTAATGGCACTACTGACCAATAATAATTTAGCACAACAATGTTCACTCAAGATAGCAGTGTGAAGTGGATTAGTTCTAATCAAACGAAACACTGCGCAGGAGTATGGGCCCTCGCTGGAAAATCAGAACTCTCGTTCTTACCCACCGTGATCCCGATTAAGCCCCACCCACTGATATTTGAGAATCACAGGTGTGATGGCTATTTATGAATTCACCGAGTGTTAAGTTCCGCTGCATGGGACACCATATTAGTGGACCGATGATTAACCGAATCCATTATAGCTGCTATAGGATATATTGCGTTTCTTGTGGTCGTCACTCGTCTTTTAAACTTTCGTAGCAATGATTTGTGTTAGAATTAGTTTAAACTATTTTACCAGCTGTGATAATGGCAGACACGAAATACTGGAATACAAGAGACCCATGTTCAGAGGAAACGGGTCAATATTGAAATTACTAACCTCTACAGTATGGTCTTTTTGACCATTTTCCAGTTGTTAAACATCTAACGGTTCTAGATCCAACCATATAATATCCAGATTTACACGAGTAGGTTGCGGCATTGGGGTAATAAGTGCGTGTATATACTCTTGATCCATATGCAATGCCTGGTGGGGTTCCACAATTTTTAGCTGAAAAATCGGAATGTCTAGTATTAATTTCCCTAGTGTTTTTTTAATGTTCCCGAATCAACCATCTCATGGACCACCGAACCTGGAGGAAATGGGGGAGGGGGGCAACGGAACAATTCGGATGTATTTTCGTAATATTTTAAATATAGGGCTATGACAGCTAATGTCTGATGTAATACAGCTGCAATTTAGTCCATATTTGGACGATGGTCCTCATTTATCAAGATTATAAGTGCATTTCGTCATGGATTAATAATTAAAACCCATAATACGTACGTGAACAGTATGGTCTTTTTGATGCCCATAATCCACTGGATAAACAAGAAACCCTGGCAGATCCAATCAAATTATATCCACTATAACATCTGTAGGTGGCGTAGTAACCGGGATCAGTTCGGCTATATGTCCTAGCTCCGTATCTTATGGTTGGTGGCACTCCACATTCTTAAATTAGACATTGATATCGTCATTCACAACATTCTATTAAAACCACGTGACCGTGTTACAGCCATTTTATATTATAAACCGCTGGATAATTGACAAGTTTTAAAGAACCTTCAAGTTCATGCCAATCGACAGGATTGTACATATGAATATTCATAGTTTTGAAATTCTCTGGGAAATTCTATCCGTACAACTATGGACAACTTCAAAATGGAAAGTTTTTAAATGAAGACAATGACATTAGTATAATGGGGCCAAGTAAAATAACCTCGCGAGTTTAGGTGTAAATGAATTGAAAGTCCTGTGCAACTTACTCGAACATACAGGTCTGGTCGACCATTTTCCATTTGTCAAACATCGAACGGTTGAAGATCCAGTCATCCTGTATCCTTTCGTACACCGGTAGATGGCGATCGCTGGGTAGTAGGTGCTTTTGGTCGTTCCTTTTCCGTATCGAATATCTGGTAGTTTTCCACAATTTTTAGCTGAAAAAGCATATTATCAAAATTAGAAATATGTTTGGGTTTTTATGTTATATCATTTAGACACAGAACAAGCAGTAAACTACCAAACAAAGAAACCTGGGTAATCGCATCTCAGATTAAAACTATAGTCATTTTCACTTTGGGTTATTTCAACTGGATCCTAGATATTACGGGCCGATTTTAAGCTTTGGCAACGCATGACCAATTCTTGACATTTAAGCAGTGCAGCATGTGCCTTCAATGCATTTCCAGTCAACGGAATAGTAAATAACACGTGCAACCATCACCTCCAAATACGCACGATTTTCAGAAAGACTTACCGCTACATGATGGTCTAGTTCCCCACTTTCCAGTAGATAAACAGTAAACTCTTGAAGATCGAACCATATTGTATCCAGCGTTACATCTGTAGGTTGCGTAGTACGGGTAATATGTTCGTGAATATGACCTTGCTCCGTTTGAAATGCTTGGTGGTAGACCACATCTTTTGGCTGTAAAATTTAATATACAATTCATTGTAAATGGATATTTACACATTCAATAGCACCTTGTTAACGCATCTCAATTTAACGCTCGACACGCCATTTTCAATTGGGACCAGCGTTTGCCATGCAAGATGCGCCCATGTTATACCATGTGCGTACATTGACCATTTTCACGAAATTTTAACTCGCCGCCATCATGGCGTAACGGACATTTTTTATCCGATAAAAATGGATACCTCTGGAAGGGCCAGAAGCTAAAAACGCGATTTTCGTACAGTCATGTTCCATAAACTGAGTTTATGATCAGATGCATGTTCAAATCCCAAACTATTGCAAACTTCTTCAAAATCGGATAATGTCAACAAATTGTACTGCCAGCACTACGAACGGTAGTTACTATACCTGCAACCTTAATCTGTGTTAAGGTTACAATTGATACAGTCCAAGAACGATTACGCAAGTTCAAATAGGTTCAAACGCACAATTGTCAAGACAATACAGTTTGTAATTGGAATAAGTAATTCCGTCAGAAATAGTGACGACTGGACCATTAAAATAGTTACCGAACAGTTTCTTTGCATAGCGATGTTTATCTTGTAGGCCTAATGACGTATTACGCAACAGGCCGCCCTAACACCGGCCAGTTGGAATTTCGCATAGCAGTTGGGTTTCAAATCATGTGATAAGACTTCACCTTTATTTCAATGGGAATTGATTTATCATATGTTAATCTATGTGCAGTACAGTTTTGGGTTAGTTTGTGTCAATTAAGGGAGCCATCGCCCAGTAAACTTTTTGTAGTCATTTGACTAAAAAAAACTTGCGCAAAGGAACTCTGTAGGAAAAGCCACTACTGTGCTTGAAGTAAGACATTAGTGGAACCATTTCTATACTAACGGGAGCGACTACATATACGTCCACCTGAAAATTTCAGTATAAAAGTCACCGAATAATTGCATCGGCCCTAGTGTGGGAGCGCAGTGTTTTATAGTTTAAATCTTTCACTTTGTCGAATAAGACAACTAAAAACAGTAAATACGACGATTAAACAGATGAGGTCAATTTGTAAACCGTAAGATATAAATTACAATTAATTGACCCCAAGGGAGGGGTGGGGCTTAAAATCATACATGCAAGTAATTAAATTCCATGTTATGGCCGATAAGAACCACCTAATCGTGATGAATGTATATATTCAAGACTATAATTTTATATCACTAGGTTTTGTAGAGGATTCCATTAAGCGCAAACATTGCCCACTTGCTTATTAACCCTTAATTCAAATTCTTACCTCTACAGTATGGTCTTGGTCCCCATTTTCCAATTGTTAAACATCTAACGGTTCTAGATCCGATCACATCATACCCTCTTCCACACGAGTAGGTTGCGGCATTGGGGTAAGAAGTGCTTTTATATACTCTTGTTCCATATGTAATGCTTGGTGGGGTTCCACAATTTTTAGCTGTAAAAGCATATATTACAATCTGAATATTCAGTTAATTAAAGCAGGATGGGTATGGAATAAAAACACACCATCATAATACAAAAGAAAATGTCCTATAGTTTTAGTATCACCAATCACGATGTATTGAAACACCTACTATGCCCAAAAGATTGGACTTCTCGAGTGTAACTGGTTAAGAACTTTACAAGGCAATTATGTGCTTACCTCTGCAGTATGGTCTTAGTCCCCATTTTCCAGTTGTTAAACATCTAACGGTTCTAGATCCTATCAAATCGTACCCACTTCCACACGAATAGGTTGCGGCATTGGGGTAATAAGTGCTTCTAGCGGATCGTGATCCATATGCAATGCCTGGTGGGGTTCCACAATTTTTAGCTGTAAAAGCACACATTACAATCTGAATATTCAATTTAAAGCAGGGTGTGCATTTTCGAGGAGTATGGAATAAAAATACGCCATCATAAAACAAAAAGACCCTATAGTTTTAGTAATATTGGAAAAGTCGGTCATGGTTCAGCTAAGAATAAGACCAGCACCTAATGGGGCCAATTTATTAAAATAAGTGCAACTGATGGTTAAGAACTTACGTCTACAGGATGGTCTTGTTGCCCATTTTCCAGTGGATAAACACTGGACTTTTGAAGATCGGACCAAATAATATCCAGGATTACATCTATAGGTTGCAATATTTCGGTAAGTAGTAAAACGATATGATCTAGCTCCGTTTGAAATACCTGGTGGAGTTCCGCAGTTCTTGACTTAAATATATAATGTAAAGTTATTAGGTAATTTCATAATCTAAAACTAGGAAATGCAATATATTGCAACATCTTTAATAATCTTCATCTTTACACGGCGAGCCATTTCTGGTAACCTTAATCTCTTATACTAAGTTCTGTCTGTGCTACTTTTGATACACAAGGTATTTGGTTGATCCCAACCAAGAAAAAAAACCCACATTATCTAAAGTTGGTTTCATATGCTCAGTTCAAACTGAAAAAGTGAATACGTTATATGTTAGTGTATTGTTGGTCGCTAAAGTGCGACCAATGCATTTGCGACGTCACGTGTTCCGTTTTAAGGTTCAATGGCGATCTGGTGCAAGCTTGAAAGAATATTAACCGACAATAAGCCCGATTAAACCATGGTCAACAATTAACACTAAAAAGTCCACTACTGGATACATTTAGCCGACCCGAACTTGTACATCATTTTCAAGAGTGAAAACCTAGTATCCATTAACCGCCCCCACCTCAATTCATACGATCGGCCAATGTACGTTGCCATGTCCAATAACCTCGAAGCGAAGGACGTCGATTATTGGATTGAACCGTCTATTTGGAGTTTAGTCACACATACTTACCTCTACAGAATGGTCTCGCTGCCCATTTTCCATTTATTAAACATCTAACTATTGCAGATCCAATTAGATTATATCCAGTACCACATCTGTAGGTTGCATAATTGGGGTAATAAGTGCTTCTAAATGTTCTACTTCCATATGTTATACCTGGTGGGGTTCCACATCCTTGAGCTTAGAAAGATAATACATCCATAAGTCATTTATACACTTGGTATATTGCATAGTTTCAAATATTATGATCCGCTTATATCCTTGACCAAAATAACCTTAGCTTTAAATTTAAAATATTCTTCCTCTAGACGCTAATCGTGGGCCACTTTCCGGAAAGTCACCGGAATTCTTAGAATTCAAACGAGGTTGACAAATGTTATTGTGCGAGAAGTTAAGTACTGTATTTAAAAAAAAACTTAAACCATAAGCGATTACATTATACGATACGTGGTCTCATCCCGACTTTGATGCCCGAAAAACGGAAATGCATTGCCCGACTATACGGTTTACCGAATCTTGGCGGCGGATGAGACACTTTCGCAAATACATTTTTTTGCTTGAAGCAAGAAGAAAAAAAAAAATTTATATCACCAGTGTTAAGGATTAATAGTCAATTACGACAACAAAGTCTGTCGGAATTCCGAAAACGCCCTTAGGGGTATGGTGTAATACCAACTTACCGATACAAGTGATTTGTGGAACGGTCCAAATTCCATCTGGTCCACAAGTAGAAATACCAGAGAATTTTTTACCAAAGCCAGGGTTACAGACATAAGTACAGGTAGACTTATAATTATATCCTCCTACACAGCTACCTCGTTTACCGTTAGTTACCCGATATGTTGGTGGTCCATTACACACGGTAGCACACGACGACTGAAAACAGTACAATACTAAATTATCAAACACACTGTATACTACTTAATATAAAATGAGGTTTAATGTCCTCTTGTTCGACTCCTTGCCTAATGGAAACCGACTTCCAATTATGAATACACAAGGTGAATTTGTCGCAATGCAAATTGCAAGTCCATACTTCCAACAGTACATATTATCGGCAGGATAATATTTAAAATTAGTAAAGTTATCAATGGCAGTAGTCATGATACGATGTGTGCATTGATCTTAGCCACCATGCCGATTATTCGAATAAATACGAATTCAGACACTAAAAAAAACCCCAAAGATAAAACACTTACCCCAGCACAATTGCTACACAAGGTTACATTACATTCAACCGATAAACTTTTGCTGTCATCTAAATGATATCCTTCAAAATAAGGACTACGAAATGTTTTACCAGTAGTCGTAAAGCCGTCGGATTTTCTAAACACCAATCCATCGCCACATCTAAAAATGTTAAATTAAGCTATTTAGTATACCGTCATTTCCTTACAACTGAACTGAAGTTTCCTCTTAATTCCTTGGTGTACAGGGCATCTCAGACGTGGGGTCCACACCACTGAAAGATTGGTAACTTTCGTCGATATAGACCATTTGAGACACGAATAGAGACACAGTTTAAAAACTGACAAGATTACACTTACCCAGCTCGCAAAATAGCATAACGTTTTCCAGAAGGAGATACTGCATCACAATGAACCGGCTTTAATCCAACACCTTTACCTAAAATACAATGATATTAGTAAAAACTACATGAACATCGCGCTCCTCTTTAAACGGAAAAGAGGTGTGCGAAAGTTTTTAAAAAAGGGGCACGATTTCATTAATGCAAGTTCGGTTTTGGTCTTTATTTGAAGTTGTATGATCTTTAATCGGCGTTTCAATACAATTTCGTTCTGACGTCTTCGTTTAGTATCAAAACCTTTGTTACGCTCGACATAAAACCAACAATTACCACCATAAAATCTCACATTCATAGTCCCTAAATAAACGGTTGCTGTATTCAAGTTACAAAATAGGGGGTGCCATTACATTCGGTCATTTTTGAGTGTAAAGTTCTGACGGTGGTCGGAAATGAGGCTTGGATATCAAGATCCTCTTCTGCGAAACATTACCGAAAGCTAGAATAATAAATCTGTAACTAGCTTATTCAGAATCGAAAAAAAATCGCTTTTAATAGTTGGCAAGATCATTTAATGTTCTTTGGCCTTTTATAACTTCATGAATAAAATATTGAAGAGTATTCTCGTGCTCCGTGTAAAGCTACTGAAACGCAAATTTTATTTTAATACCTTCAGAACGATTCTAGTCATTTGTCACTTAACTGACTATTTACAAGCTTACTTACTGGGTCCGCTGTATTGTCCATATACGGTATATTTTCTATCCATATTCATATTGCCTTTAACATCTGTATTATGAACATCTTGAATACTCAGTTTTAATTGGTTGCTAGGTACAATAGATCCAACAATAGTACCAAGTTCACGTGGTGCAATAAAGCTGAAATTCAATTAGAAGAGATTAAAACCCGATAGTTAGAGCAAGTCCTACTATCAAAAGTAAACTATTTACAGGTTTTAAGACATCGGGCGATAGTCAAAATGGCCTGAACATGACCAATCCAATCCGTTTTTGAAAAATTGTGCATTTTGCTACCCCATTATCTGGAAAATCCTAGCAAGTCAAATTTTGGTGAAAATTGAGTTAGACCCTAATTATCTTCATCTAATAAAAGAAAATTGGCTATATATATATATATATATACACAGTAGCTTACGACTGTTTTCCTTTGTTTACTCAAAACTACATTCAGTGTTAGGTTTTTCCAGATTACGGGAGCATTGTTAGCTATTTGTGTGTTGGGATGACAAAATAAAACGTACTTGGGAAGAACATTATGTTGAGGCGAGGCATCTTTACCATATTGATCATATGTACAAACGACGGTTCTTATTTTATCTTTGGTTAAAATTAGACTACCAACTTCACCATATCTTACCAATACATCTACAGCGTAAGTATAAGATCCTGTACGTTTCTGTAAAAAAAAAAAAAAACATTAGTAAGCTCAAACTTACTGTGCAAAAGGCATTTCAACGGGCACTGATGTTCTTAAAATTACGGCCAGTTTCTACAAAGCGTAAAAAATGTAAAAACGCAGAACCCTTTAAAACAAATGACACCACAAACACGCCATGTTTAAGCTCATACCGCCGACTAGGCCTTTTAGTAAAAACGAAAACGATTTGTATTAAATCGTTTAAGTCAGTGGCATACGTCGACTATTTTAAAATCATGCGTTTGTACGGCCTCGAGCAAATTGTATAGAGTCAATAAATACTCCCACGACACCATTATCTGCACATACACGGTATCCCCAGGAAGTACCAATCCACGATTTCAAAGTATCAGCCCTGTCGGCGATTGTAGCCAATGTTTACGGACCAATCAAAAACAGCTTATTTTTAAAAAAAATAAAATTAGTCCAATGAAACGACCTTCGTTTATATGGTGACCATATAACCATATACTGAATTTGTATATATCTATTTGATATAAATCTGTAATACGTGGCGTCGATATCAAATATGTAAAACATCTATACGTCAGAATTATTCGTTCTCTGTACCGTTTCATTCTGAATGAATATTAAACTTGGCAATTTTATTCCCAAGAACGTGTTTATGATATCACCTTTAAAAATGGAAGGTGGCCTAAAACTCTGAAAACAAACGATTCCTAATATAACTCTTGAACCCCATGTAAAAACACTTTCCGGTTTTAATACATTGTAATTTGTTAACACACATTTAGTGTAATTTGGACCCATTTAGGTTACGATTTTAGAATGTAATTTGAAATATAGTGTAGCTTATTTTTGGCAAAACTAGATCACGGATTGTAAAATCAAAATTTTATGAATACTTACATGCCATCTACACGTTTTCTTGGCTGATGTTAATGTACCAGGGAGGGTGTGATGAACTTTATCGGTCGTTGTAAAAGTCTTATCGCCACCATAACACCTTGCTCGAGCAGAAATAGCCACATCCGTTAATATATTCACAACAGGATTGTTGCCCTTTGCTGTACCACAATTGACAGTAACTAAAGGACAAGATAAAACATACAAAAGCAGCGGAATAAGCAATACAAATCCTACCATATCCCCAGACGACCTAGCTCCTAACGCAACACTTAAGGAGCTAAATCGCCAATATTTGGGACTTAGAAATTGACACAAATAGGTCGCAACTCCTAATGTAATATATATATATTCCGATTTACATTCAATCGTTTATGTTTTTACTCTAATTTCAAATCGGTTGTGTTCGGCGAAATACACCAGAAGTGTCAATCGAATAGAAATCTCGAAAGTCTGGTTATTCCAGTCTATTGCACATCCCCATCTTCCCTCGTTTTTCGGGTCCCTTGTTAAAAGTGGTGCTGAAACGCATTATGGTACACGATTCGTGTACCAATGGCAAAAATGTTGATTTCGTCTTAAATATTGGATATCAAAAGCCCACTTTTCCCCTGTAAGATCCCAACATCAACGTTGATTTAAATTGACAAATAATTCGTGTTTAAGCTTCTTCAATTAACGTCCCTTTCCAGCCCCCCCCCCCCGATAAATGGGGCACCCCGTTAAACAAGGTATAGAAACACCTATAGATATATACTTACTATCCAAGATATAATTCTTGGCATCTCCACCAATTAATGTCAACTGAAATAGAATTTACCTCAATTAAGGCGATATTTTATAACTGGTATGCATCTAAGAATTTCACCGACAGGCTCAAATAATGGTTGAAACAGAATTTAATTAGCATATAAAGCGCATTAGAAGAATCATACTTACCAATAGAAGACCACACCTCAAGACAATACTGGCCATCATCATGTCTGGAATATAAAGATTTACACACGGGGTCAACATTTCGGTTATGTTGGGTATCCCTTTTCATTAAACGGGGATATGTTATAATAATGCCTATTTCAGATCTTCCTTTTAGCCTTTAAACATTACCATGGATGGGCAATTTAATTTAAATGTGGAGCGAAAATTCGTGCTGTACATGAGTCACTAAAGTTATTTATTCAAAAATACCTGAACAATTACATTAAATCTAATAGACCACCACATCGTATCGACATTTTATGCGTTTCTCATGTACAGCAAGAATTCTCTTGTAATATTCCATCCCTAACTTTGGAATATTCGCCGAGCATTAATTTGAAAAGGCGGCCAAATTCAAATGGAAGTTGTTTGTAATCGCACAATTCTACATGAAACAAAGTTAGATTTTTATAATTTTGTGTCGGATGTGGCAAGAATTAATATTCCTTTGGCGACCAAAGAACGAGGTGAAAAATGACGGCAAGGATTCCAAAATATACTTAGAACCGAGTCGTGGAAAGGCCTTATGTTCCTATTTGTTGTACAGAGCACGCGACAGTAACGTAGTTGAGCAGAACCAATGCAATAATATACGTTACAAAATTTACTAAGCGTTTCCCTTCATTTGACAATATTAAATATATACGTTACCAAACTTGAAAGAATATTGTATTCATTTTCGTTATGTGCGATGTTCTAGACAGTAGTGATATTAATTTGACGAGATGCCACCTCGCTGTGATCTGTACAGCATTAGAAATACCGCTTCAGAAATTTACAACGCATTTACTACAAACCTAATTTGTTAACCATTTTAGTGATCTACTACACGATACAATTACAGGGGCGGATCCAGGAATTTTTGGAGGGGGGGGGGGGTGCCAGGTGAGGCATACTCACAAATTGAGCTTTTTAAACAGAAATCATTTTTATACTGATGTAGGATCACTTTGTAATGTAATTTCATTGATGCAAGGCTTTATTTTTTATATATAGCTGAGCAGGGGGGTGGGGGTGGACCCCCCCTCTGGATCCGCCCCTGAATTACATATTCCAATAAACCCACGATGACGAGCAAACCCTAAAAGAGTATATCAATTGTAACCGCGAACAATACAAGTTAAAGTAATGCGGTGCAATATTGTAGCTAGGAGATGCAAGGAACTGGTGTCAATAGTGACGTCTTGTCTAAATACATGTTACAAGCTAAAATTTGTTCAGATATTAACATCAACTGCATTGCACGCAGAGTTTGAAACGGGGGGGGGGGGGTGTTAATATTTGGGGTAGAAGTGTACGGCTAAACTGTCAAATCACTGGGGATAATCATGTAATCGACAGGTTTCCTTTGAAAATGATGTGTTAAGACAGCCGGATGTTGTTACAATGCATTTTGAAGTACCTCGTGGCAGTTACCACATTCGGAAATACGAACCTACAAATAGTTGCGTTTTCCAATATTGAAAGCCAATCATCTATTTAACCGAACATTCGAAATAGTAAACGCACGACGAATGACAAACTAACCCCACCCTCTTAGAAATTGCAGTGTAGTGCAATATCTACTACAAACCAATACAGGATTTTGTTCAAGGAAAGATATTCAAATTGTAAATCCAATGACCAATTAAACTCTTGAAATACATGTACAACAAACAATAAGTTACACTAAAATATACTTACTTCCAACATGCAAGGCCGTAGTCTGTACTCGAGTCCGCGCTGATAATCGACAACGAGCTCTACTTATACAGTTTCATGCATGTGCATTTAGTTTCAGTGAGCCTGTTCGATGTCACAGCCCTTGTCAAAACATGATTTGCGTTTTATCGAACCTTAAAAGAAAGCAGTGGCGGCGCTAGTGGAAGGGGGCGGTGGGGGCGGGGGCCTCCCCCTTCTAAATTTGATCTGCCCCCAATAATTTTAATATTTACTTCTTCCATTTGAGGTTATTGCTCAGGCCCGGATCTAGGATTTTGTCGAGGGGGGGAGGGCATACATTGGAGCAAAGGGTAATACGTTGCATCCTCGGATTACTTGGGCGGAGACAATGCGAAAATCATGTTTATATCATCTATTAAAGAACAGATGTGAACTACAACTACAATGAAAATGAAAATCAACTTTGTTACTGGGGCTGACGGGGGGGGGGGGGGGGGGCACGCCCTCTGTTTGCGCCCCCAATAATTTTTTTAAAAAAAATAATAAAAGAAAATATTTGTGATATGTTTCAGTAATCAATACCTTATACGGTGATAAAATCCCACATTACAACTCTACGGTGGCTGATATAGGGACATGAAAAATAATATAATTTGATTTTTTTAATATTCACCCAAGTCAATTTTAATATAATTTGTTGTTTATAATTTTCACCCAAGATAATTTTAATTTCCACCCAAGTCAATTTTAATATAATTTGTTTTTTTATAATTTCCAACCAAGTCAATTTTAATTTAATTTGTTTTTTTTTATAATTTCCACCCAAGACAATTTTAATATAATTTGTTTTTTTATAATTTTCAACCAAGTCAATTTTAATTTCAACCCAAGTCATTTGTAATATAATTTGTTTTTTTATAATTTTCACCCAAGTAAATTTTAATTTTCTCCCAAGTCAATTATAATATAATTTCGATTCTGCTGAATTTCTACCCAGCGCGTGATGTCATCGGAGAACGCTAGATCGGATATTATGACGTCGATTGTGGGATAGGGTAAGGGGTTTTTGTCTCTCGAGATAGTGTTTGCTAGCGTTGCTGGTTCATTTTTCTCTAGGTCAACGTAAGCGGGAGCATAGTCTACAGATAACCCACCACATCTCATTAAAAAATGGTTTGTTAGCCTAAACGAGACTCCCGATCACTTCAAATTGGAGTTTTGTCCCCTTGGGACCCGGGGATGGTAAGGGCAAATTTTGAGGGATATGGGGGTTGTATTCCCGGGTGTGTGTGGGGGGGGGGGGAGAGGGTCGGGGAGGGTATTCTCATTTTTTTCTAATTTTAGGTCACCTACTCGCATTGTACTCTCTGAGGGTATTCCGAAAAAAAAATTTCCGGGAGGGGGGTGGGTGGGTACATGTGCCCCATTTGTGTTTTATTTTTTTATCAAAATATTCTCGGGTCATGTGTCTCCCAAAAATCGAGGGTTCAAACCCCATAGGAACCGATATAATATGGCCTTTGAAGTAATCCTGATGATTTGGAAAGTCATGTTTGGGACGTCCCTCCGCCCCGGTGGTAGTGCTCAGTGACTTGGAATTTTAATAAATGGAAGATAATACGCCTGGTTACTGATCAATCTAATTAAAATATAGATCTATATTTCGTTTCGTTTTTTATACTTTCGATGGCCTACACTCATGTAGATCTAACAACTTATGGTGGGAGCTCACGTTCTATGACGTTAGGTATCAAGCACCGGACATTTGACCCGATAACGTCAGTCATTCGATTAACCAATTAGCGACCGCCATGCCTTTAAAAATCTACTTTTGTTTTGTTTTGATTTCTATCCGCTGGTAATATCTATCCACAGTTCCACGCATGAAAAGGTCAAACGGTCGATTCGACAGACCATTTGATTGGCTCACCCCTCATTTCAGACAGAACACGAGTTAAATAACACGTCCTCCAGATCCAAGAATAGTAAAGACAAGTAAAAACGAAATTTTGAACTATAAAAAACGAAACGAATTTGGATCTGTGTTTTAATCAGATTGGGTTACTGATCCGAAAGAAAAGAATGGATTCTGATTTATAGAGGCCGAGATATAGGGCTGCAAACATGGCCACTCATTTCAGGCAATCACTCAAACTTCGCCAATTTGGACCAAAAACACCCGATTTTGTTCTGTTGGCAATTCTTGAAGTATATCGACCCATCGGATTCGCTCGGGGCCCTCACATTTCAGCCTCGGCGACCGGAAGTGGGGGAAATCGTATTTTTTTTTGCATCAAAATGTCTGAAAGGCCCCCTTTGCCCGGCCACAGCTTAATACATTGTTATGTCGGAATATTTTTAAAAAATGGTCCTATCTCTTCGAAACTTCGGCTACCCCCCCCCCCCTCGGGACATCCAAAAATGGTCTCAAAACTAAAATCGAACGTCTAGTTCCATCTCTATTTTTTTTAAAAAAATGGCCACCGCTCACTTCCCATGGGGAATTGTGTTTGGCCGAAAGATCGGCGCTTGGTTGGAATACCTGCCCTGAAAATTTGGTGTCAATTGACCCTTTTGATGGGTCGGGCGTAGCAATAATCCTCATGAAAAATGCGTGAAAACTGAAAAAAAAATCGATTTTGTCATTTCGGCGCCCCCTAGAAAAAGACCTTAACTCAGTTCCTAAGGGCAGTAGGTCCATGAAATATGGAGGGCGCCCACCAAAAATGAGCAGGATCGACCAAGGGGTTCCGATTTTATTCAAGTTCTCACGTAAAAGTTGAATTAAGGGTAGGAAGGTGTTGGATCAGAACTCCTCTACACGACCTGATTCCATACAAAAAACACATTATATTAAAATTGATTTGGGTGGAAATTATAAAAAAAAACAAATTAAATTAAAATTGACTTGGTTAGAAATTATAAAAAAAACAAATTATATTAAAATTGATTTGGGTGTAAATTATAAAAAAACAAATTAAATTAAAATTGACTTGGTTGGAAATTATAAAAAAACAAATTATATTAAAATTGACTTGGGTTGAAATTAAAATTGACTTGGTTGAAAATTATAAAAAAACAAATTATATTAAAATTGACTTGGGTGGAAATTATAAAAAAAACAAATTAAATTAAAATTGACTTGGTTGGAAATTATAAAAAAACAAATTATATTAAAATTGACTTGGGTGGAAATTAAAATTGTCTTGGGAGAAAATTATAAACAACAAATTATATTAAAATTGACTTGGGTGAATATTAAAAAAATCATATTATATTATTTTTCATGTCCCTATATCAGCCACCGTAGAGTTGGAATGTGGGATTTTATCACCGTATAAGGTATTGATTACTGAAACATATCACAAATATTTTCTTTTATTATTGTTTTTTAAAAATTATTGGGGGCGCGAACAGAGGGCGTAGCCCCCCCCCCCCCCGTCGTCAGCCCCAGTAACATAGTTGATTTTCATTTTCGTTGTAGTTGTAGTACCCTTTGCACCAATGTATGCCCCGCCCCCCCCCCCCCCCCCCCCCCCTCGACAAAATCCTAGATCCGGGCCTGAGCAATGACCTCAAATGGAAGAAGTAAATTATTGGGGGCAGATCAAATTTAGAAGGGGGAGGCCCCCGCACCCACCGCCCCCTCCCACTGGCGCCGCCACTGCTTTCTTTTAAGGTTCGATAAAACGCAAATCATGTTTTGACAAGGGCTGTGACATCGAACAGGCTCACTGAAACTAAATGCACATGCATGAAACTGTATAAGTAGAGCTCGTTGTCGATTATCAGCGCGGACTCGAGTACAGACTACGGCCTTGCATGTTGGAAGTAAGTATATTTTAGTGTAACTTATTGTTTGTTGTACATGTATTTCAAGAGTTTAATTGGTCATTGGATTTACAATTTGAATATCTTTCCTTGAACAAAATCCTGTATTGGTTTGTAGTAGATATTGCACTACACTGCAATTTCTAAGAGGGTGGGGTTAGTTTGTCATTCGTCGTGCGTTTACTATTTCGAATGTTCGGTTAAATAGAGACTTTCAATATTGGAAAACGCAACTATTTGTAGGTTCGTATTTCCGAATGTGGTAACTGCCACGAGGTACTTCAAAATGCATTGTAACAACATCCGGCTGTCTTAACACATCATTTTCAAAGGAAACCTGTCGATTACATGATTATCCCCAGTGATTTGACAGTTTAGCCGTACACTTCTACCCCAAATATTAACAACCCCCCCCCCCCGTTTCAAACTCTGCGTGCAATGCAGTTGATGTTAATATCTGAACAAATTTTAGCTTGTAACATGTATTTAGACAAGACGTCACTATTGACACCAGTTCCTTGCATCTCCTAGCTACAATATTGCACCGCATTACTTTAACTTGTATTGTTCGCGGTTACAATTGATATACTCTTTTAGGGTTTGCTCGTCATCGTGGGTTTATTGGAATATGTAATTCAGGGGCGGATCCAGAGGGGGGGGGGGGGATCCACCCCCACCCCCCTGCTCAGCTATATATATATAAAATAAAGCCTTGCATCAATGAAATTACATTACAAGTTGATCCTACATCAGTATAAAAATGATTTGTTTAAAAAGCTCAATTTGTGAGTATGCCGATGTAATTTAGAGACGATGATGGTAGGCACACCTGGCACACCCCCCCCTCCAAAAATTACTGGATCCGCCCCTGTAATTGTATCGTGTAGTAGATCACTAAAATGGTTAACAAATTAGGTTTGTAGTAATGCGTTGTAAATTTCTGAAGCGGTATTTCTAATGCTGTACAGATCACAGCGAGGTGGCATCTCGTCAAATTAATATCGCAACTGTCTAGAACATCGCACAAAACGAAAATGAATACAATATTCTTGGTAACGTATATATTTAATATTGTCAAATGAAGGGCCAACGCTTCGCTTAGTAAATTTAGTAACGTATATTATTGCATTGGTTCTGCTCAACTACGTTACTGTGTGCTCTGTACAACAAATAGGAACATAAGGCCTTTCCCCGACTCGGTTCTAAGTATATTTTGGAATCCTTGCCGTCATTTTTCACCTCGTTCTTTGGTCGCCAAAGGAATATTTATTCTTGCCACATCCGACACAAAATTATAAAAATCTAACTTTGTTTCATGTAGAATTGTGCGATTACAAACCACTTCCATTTGAATTTGGCCGCCTTTTCAAATTAATGCTCGGCGAATATTCCAAAGTTAGGGATGGAATATTACAAGAGAATTCTTGCTGTACATGAGAAACGCATAAAATGTCGATACGATGTGGTGGTCTATTAGATTTAATGTAATTGTTCAGGTATTTTTGAATAAATAACTTTAGTGACCATGTACAGCACGAATTTTCGCTCCACATTTAAATTAAATTGCCCATCCATGGTAATGTTTAAAGGCTAAAAGGAAGATCTGAAATAGGCATTATTATAACATATCCCTGTTTAATGAAAAGGGATACCCAACATAACCGAAATGTTGACCCCGTGTGTAAATCTTTATATTCCAGACATGATGATGGCCAGTATTGTCTTGAGGTGTGGTCTTCTATTGGTAAGTTTGATTCTTCTAATGCGCTTTATATGCTAATTAAATTCTGATTCAACCATTATTTGAGCCTATCGGCGAAATTCTTAGATGCATACGAGTTATAAAATATCGCCTTAATTGGGAAATTCAATTTCAGTTGACAGTAATTGGTGGAGATGCCACGAATTATATCTTGGATAGTGAGTATATATCTATAGGTGTTTCTATACCTTGTTTAACGGGGTGCCCCATTTATCGGGGGGGGGGGGGCTGGAAAGGGACGTTAATTGAAGAAGCTTAAACACGAATTATTTGTCAATTTAAATCAACGTTGATGTTGGGATCTTACAGGGGAAAAGTGGGCTTTTGATATCCAATATTTAAGACGATATCAACATTTTTGCCATTGGTACACGAATCGTGTACCATAATGCGTTTCAGCACCACTTTTAACAAGGGACCCGAAAAACAGGGAAGATGGGGATGTGCAATAGACTGGAATAACCAGACTTTCGAGATTTCTATTCAATTGGCACTTCTGGCGTATTTCGCCGAACACAACCGATTGAATGTAAATCGGAATATATATTACATTAGGAGTTGCGACCTATTTGTGTCAATTTCTAAGTCCCAAATATTGGCGATTTAGCTCCTTAAGTGTTGCGTTATGAGCTAGGTCGTCTGGGGATATGGTAGGATTTGTGTTGCTTATTCCGCTGCTTTTGTATGTTTTATCTTGTCCTTTAGTTACTGTCAATTGTGGTACAGCAAAGGGCAACAATCCTGTTGTGAATATATTAACGGATGTGGCTATTTCTGCTCGAGCACGTTGTTATGGTGGTGATCAAACTTTTACAACGATCGATAAAGTTCATTACACCCTCCCTGGTACATTAACATCGGCTAAGAAAACGTGTAGATGGCATGTAAGTATTCATAATATTTTGATTTTACAATCCGTGATCTAGTTTTGCCAAAAATAAGCTACACTATATTTCAAATTACATTCTAAAATCGTAACCTAAATGGGTCCAAATTACACTAAATGTGTGTTAACAAATTACAATGTATTAAAACCGGAAAGGTGTTTTTACATAGGGTTCAGAGTTTTAGGCCACCTTCCATTTTTTAAAGGTGATATCATAAACACGTTCTTGGGAATAAAATTGCCAAGTTTAATATTCATTCAGAATGAAACGGTACAGAGAACGAATAATTCTGATGTATAGATGTTTTACATATTTGATATCGACGCCACGTATTACAGATTTATATCAAATAGATATATACAAATTCAGTATATGGTTATATGGTCACCCTATAAACGAAGGTCGTTTCATTGGACTAATTTTTAAAAAAAAATAAGCTGTTTTTGATTGGTCCGTAAACATTGGCTACAATCGCCGACAGGGCTGATAATTTGAAATCGTGGAATGGTACTTCCTGGGGATACCGTGTATGTGCAGATAATGGTGTCGTGGGAGTATTTATTGACAAACGCATGATTTTAAAATAGTCGACGTATGCCACTGACTTAAACGATTTAATACAAATCGTTTTCGTTTTTACTAAAAGGCCTAGTCGGCGGTATGAGCTTAAACATGGCGTGTTTGTGGTGTCATTTGTTTTAAAGGGTTCTGCGTTTTTACATTTTTTACGCTTTGTAGAAACTGGCCGTAATTTTAAGAACATCGGTGCCTGTTGAAATGCCTTTTGCACAGTAAGTTTGAGCTTACTAAATTTTTTTTTTTTGTTTTTTTTTACAGAAACGTACAGGATCTTATACTTACGCCGTAGACGTATTGGTAAGATATGGTGAAGTTGGTAGTCTAATTTTAACCAAAGACAAAATAAGAACCGTCGTTTGTACATATGATCAATATGGTAAAGATGCCTCGCCTCAACATAATGTTCTTCCCAAGTACGTTTTATTTTGTCATCCCAACACACAAATAGCTAACGATGCTCCCGTAATCTGGAAAAACCTAACACTGAATGTAGTTTTGAGTAAACGAAGGAAAACAGTCTTAAGCTACTGTATATATATATAGCCAATTTTCTTTATTAGATGAAGATAATTAGGGTCTAACTCAATTTTCACCAAAATTTGACTTGCTAGGATTTTCCAGATAATGGGGTAGCAAAATGCACAATTTTTCAAAAACGGATTGGATTGGTCATGTTCGGGCCATTTTGACTATCGCCCGATGTCTTAAAACCTGTAAATAGTTTACTTTTGATAGTAGGACTTGCTCTAACTATCGGGTTTTAATCTCTTCTAATTTTGAATTTCAGCTTTATTGCACCACGTGAACTTGGTACTATCGTTGGATCTATTGTACCTAGCAACCAATTAAAACTGAGTATTCAAGATGTTCATAATACAGATGTTAAAGGCAATATGAATATGGATAGAAAATATACCATATATGGACAATACAGCGGACCCAGTAAGTAAGCTTGTAAATAGTCAGTTAAGTGACAAATGACTAGAATCGTTCTGAAGGTATTAAAAAAAAAAAAAGAAATTTGCGTTTCTGTAGCTTTACACGGAGCACGAGAATACTCTTCAATATTTTATTCATGAAGTTATAAAAGGCCAAAGAACATTAAATGATCTTGACAACTATTAAAACCGATTTTTTTTTTCGATTCTGAATAAGCTAGTTACAGATTTATTAATCTAGCTTTCGGTAATGTTTCGCAGAAGAGGATCTTGATATCCAAGCCTCATTTCCGACCACCGTCAGAACTTTACACTCAAAAATGACCGAATGTAATGGCACCCCCTATTTTGTAACTTGAATACAGCAACCGTTTATTTAGGGACTATGAATGCGAGATTTTAAAAACTTTACGCCGATATCAAAGATGACTTCGCATCTTTGTCCACACGCCCTTTTCCGTTTAAACAAGGAGCGCGATGGTCCGCTACTGTTCATGTAGTTTTTACTAATATTGTATTTTAGGTAAAGGTGTTGGATTAAAGCCGGTTCATTGTGATGCAGTATCTCCTTCTGGAAAACGTTATGCTATCTTGCGAGCTGGGTAAGTGTAATCTTGTCAGTTTTTAATTCGTGTCTCTATTCGTGTCTCAAATGGTCTATATCGACGAAAGTTACCACTCTTTCAGTGGTGTGGACCCCACGTCTGAGATGCCCTGTACACCAAGGAATTAAGAGGAAACTTCAGTTCAGTTGTAAGGAAATGACGGTATATTGAATAGCTTAATTTAACATTTTTAGATGTGGCGATGGATTGGTGTTTAGAAAATCCGACGGCTTTACGACTACTGGTAAAACATTTCGTAGTCCTTATTTTGAAGGATATCATTTAGATGACAGCAAAAGTTTATCGGTTGAATGTAATGTAACCTTGTGTAGCAATTGTGCTGGGGTAAGTGTTTTATCTTTGGGGTTTTTTTTAGTGTCTGAATTCGTATTTATTCGAATAATCGGCATGGTGGCTAAGATCAATGCACACATCGTATCATGACTACTGCCATTGATAACTTTACTAATTTTAAATATTATCCTGCCGATAATATGTACTGTTGGAAGTATGGACTTGCAATTTGCATTGCGACAAATTCACCTTGTGTATTCATAATTCATAATTAGGCCAAGAGTCGAATATGAGGACGTTAAGCCTCATTTTATATTTAGTAGTACATGTTGGATAATTTAGTATTGTACTGTTTTCAGTCGTCGTGTGCTACCGTGTGTAATGGACCACCAACATATCGGGTAACTAACGGTAAACGAGGTAGCTGTGTAGGAGGATATAATTATAAGTCTACCTGTACTTATGTCTGTAACCCTGGCTTTGGTAAAAAATTCTCTGGTATTTCTACTTGTGGACCAGATGGAATTTGGACCGTTCCACAAATCACTTGTATCGGTAAGTTGGTATTACACCATACCCCTAAGGGCGTTTTCGGAATTCCGACAGACTTTGTTGTCGTAATTGACTATTAATCCTTAACACTGGTGATATAAATTTTTTTTTTTCTTCTTGCTTCAAGCAAAAAAATGTATTTGCGAAAGTGTCTCATCCGCCGCCAAGATTCGGTAAACCGTATAGTCGGGCAATGCATTTCCGTTTTTCGGGCATCAAAGTCGGGATGAGACCACGTATCGTATAATGTAATCGCTTATGGTTTAAGTTTTTTTTTAAATACAGTACTTAACTTCTCGCACAATAACATTTGTCAACCTCGTTTGAATTCTAAGAATTCCGGTGACTTTCCGGAAAGTGGCCCACGATTAGCGTCTAGAGGAGGAATATTTTAAATTTAAAGCTAAGGTTATTTTGGTCAAGGATATAAGCGGATCATAATATTTGAAACTATGCAATATACCAAGTGTAAAAAATGACTTATGGATGTATTATCTTTCTAAGCTCAAGGATGTGGAACCCCACCAGGTATAACATATGGAAGTAGAACATTTAGAAGCACTTATTACCCCAATTATGCAACCTACAGATGTGGTACTGGATATAATCTAATTGGATCTGCAATAGTTAGATGTTTAATAAATGGAAAATGGGCAGCGAGACCATTCTGTAGAGGTAAGTATGTGTGACTAAACTCCAAATAGACGGTTCAATCCAATAATCGACGTCCTTCGCTTCGAGGTTATTGGACATGGCAACGTACATTGACCGATCGTATGAATTGAGGTGGGGGCGGTTAATGGATACTAGGTTTTCACTCTTGAAAATGATGTACAAGTTCGGGTCGACTAAATGTATCCAGTAGTTGACTTTTTAGTGTTAATTGTTGACCATGGTTTAATCGGGCTTATTGTCGGTTAATATTCTTTCAAGCTTGCACCAGATCGCCATTGAACCTTAAAACGGAACACGTGACGTCGCAAATGCATTGGTCGCACTTTAGCGACCAACAATACACTAACATATAACGTATTCACTTTTTCATTTTGAACTGAGCATATGAAACCAACTTTAGATAATGTGGGTTTTTTTTCTTGGTTGGGATCAACCAAATACCTTGTGTATCAAAAGTAGCACAGACAGAACTTAGTATAAGAGATTAAGGTTACCAGAAATGGCTCGCCGTGTAAAGATGAAGATTATTAAAGATGTTGCAATATATTGCATTTCCTAGTTTTAGATTATGAAATTACCTAATAACTTTACATTATATATTTAAGTCAAGAACTGCGGAACTCCACCAGGTATTTCAAACGGAGCTAGATCATATCGTTTTACTACTTACCGAAATATTGCAACCTATAGATGTAATCCTGGATATTATTTGGTCCGATCTTCAAAAGTCCAGTGTTTATCCACTGGAAAATGGGCAACAAGACCATCCTGTAGACGTAAGTTCTTAACCATCAGTTGCACTTATTTTAATAAATTGGCCCCATTAGGTGCTGGTCTTATTCTTAGCTGAACCATGGCCGACTTTTCCAATATTACTAAAACTATAGGGTCTTTTTGTTTTATGATGGCGTATTTTTATTCCATACTCCTCGAAAATGCACACCCTGCTTTAAATTGAATATTCAGATTGTAATGTGTGCTTTTACAGCTAAAAATTGTGGAACCCCACCAGGCATTGCATATGGATCACGATCCGCTAGAAGCACTTATTACCCCAATGCCGCAACCTACTCGTGTGGAAGTGGGTACGATTTGATCGGATCTAGAACCGTTAGATGTTTAACAACTGGAAAATGGGGACGAAGACCATACTGCAGGGGTAAGCACATAATTGCCTTGTAAAGTTCTTAACCATCAGTTACACTCGAGAAGTCCAATCTTTTGGGCATAGTAGGTGTTTCAATACATCGTGATTGGTGATACTAAAACTATAGGACATTTTCTTTTGTATTATGATGGTGTGTTTTTATTCCATACCCATCCTGCTTCAATTAACTGAATATTCAGATTGTAATATATGCTTTTACAGCTAAAAATTGTGGAACCCCACCAGGCATTACATATGGAACAAGAGTATATAAAAGCACTTCTTACCCCAATGCCGCAACCTACTCGTGTGGAAGAGGGTATGATGTGATCGGATCTAGAACCGTTAGATGTTTAACAATTGGAAAATGGGGACCAAGACCATACTGTAGAGGTAAGAATTTGAATTAAGGGTTAATAAGCAAGTGGGCAATGTCTGCGCTTAATGGAATCCGCTACAAAACCTAGTGATATAAAATTATAGTCTTGAATATATACATTCATCACGATTAGGTGGTTCTTATCGGCCATGACATGGAATTTTGTTACTTGCATGTATGATTTTAAGCCCCACCCCTCCCTTGGGATCAATTAATTGTAATTTATTTCTTACGGTTTACAAATTGACCTCATCTGTTTAATCGTCGTATTTACTGTTTTTAGTTGTCTTATTCGACAAAGTGAAAGATTTAAACTATAAAACACTGCGCTCCCACACTAGGGCCGATGCAATTATTCGGTGACTTTTATACTGAAATTTTCAGGTAGACGTATATGTAGTCGCTCCCGTTCGTATAGAAATGGTTCCACTAATGTCTTCAAGCACAGTAGTGGCTTTTCCTACAGAGTTCCTTTGCGCAAGTTTTTTTAGTCAAATGACTACAAAAAGTTTACTGGGCGATGGCTCCCTTAATTGACACAAACTAACCCAAAACTGTACTGCACATAGCTTAACATATGATAAATCAATTCCCATTGAACTAAAGGTGAAGTCTTATCACATGATTTGAAACCCAACTGCTATGCGAAATTCCAACTGGCCGGTGTTGGGGCGGCCTGTTGCGTAATACGTCATTAGGCCTACAAGATAAACATCGCTATGCAAAGAAACTGTTCGGTAACTATTTTAATGGTCCAGTCGTCACTTTTTCTGACGGAATTACTTATTCCAATTACAAACTGTATTGTCTTGACAATTGTGCGTTTGAACCTATTTGAACTTGCGTAATCGTTCTTGGACTGTATCAATTGTAACCTTAACACAGTTTAAGGTTGCAGGTATAGTAACTACCGTTCGTAGTGCTGGCAGTACAATTTGTTGACATTATCCGATTTTGAAGAAGTTTGCAATAGTTTGGGATTTGAACATGCATCTGATCATAAACTCAGTTTATGGAACATGACTGTACGAAAATCGCGTTTTTAGCTTCTGGCCCTTCCAGAGGTATCCATTTTTATCGGATAAAAAATGTCCGTTACGCCATGATGGCGGCGAGTTAAAATTTCGTGAAAATGGTCAATGTACGCACATGGTATAACATGGGCGCATCTTGCATGGCAAACGCTGGTCCCAATTGAAAATGGCGTGTCGAGCGTTAAATTGAGATGCGTTAACAAGGTGCTATTGAATGTGTAAATATCCATTTACAATGAATTGTATATTAAATTTTACAGCCAAAAGATGTGGTCTACCACCAAGCATTTCAAACGGAGCAAGGTCATATTCACGAACATATTACCCGTACTACGCAACCTACAGATGTAACGCTGGATACAATATGGTTCGATCTTCAAGAGTTTACTGTTTATCTACTGGAAAGTGGGGAACTAGACCATCATGTAGCCGTAAGTCTTTCTGAAAATCGTGCGTATTTGGAGGTGATGGTTGCACGTTGTGTTATTTACTATTCCGTTGACTGGAAATGCATTGAAGGCACATGCTGCACTGCTTAAATGTCAAGAATTGGTCATGCGTTGCCAAAGCTTAAAATCGGCCCGTAAGCACTTTCAAATATCTAGGATCCAGTTGAAATAACCCAAAGTGAAAATGACTATAGTTTTAATCTGGGATGCGATTACCCAGGTTTCTCTTTGTTTGGTAGTTTACTGCTTGTTCTGTGTCTAAATGATATAACATAAAAACCCAAACATATTTCTAATTTTGATAATATGCTTCAGCTAAAAATTGTGGAAAACTACCAGATATTCGATACGGAAAAGGAACGACTAAAAGCACCTACTACCCAGCGATCGCCATCTACCGGTGTACGAAAGGATACAAGATGACTGGATCTTCAACCGTTCGATGTTTGACAAATGGAAAATGGTCGACCAGACCTGTATGTTCGAGTAAGTTGCACAGGACTTTCAATTCATTTACACCTAAACTCGCGAGGTTATTTTACTTGGCCCCATTATACTATTGTCATTGTCTTCATTTAAAAACTTTCCATTTTGAAGTTGTCCATAGTTGTACGGATAAAATTTCCCAGAGAATTTCAAAACTATGAATATTCATATGTACAATCCTGTCGATTGGCATTAACTTGAAGGTTCTTTAAAACTTGTCAATTATCCAGCGGTTTATAATATAAAATGGCTGTAACCACGGTCACGTGGTTTTAATAGAATGTTGTGAATGACGATATCAATGTCTAATTTAAGAATGTGGAGTGCCACCAACCATGAGATACGGAGCTAGGACATATAGCCGAACTGATCCCGGTTACTACGCCACCTACAAATGTAATAGTGGATATAATTTGCTTCGATCTGCAAGGGTTTATTGTTTAACAAGTGGATTATGGGCATCAAACAGACCATACTGTTCACGTACGTATTATAGGTTTTAATTAGTCCATAGGAATGCAGCAATAAGCTGTATCGATGACTATCGTACGGCAGGCTTAAGCAGCAATTAATGTGCAAGAATTTCTTAGAATGGCATTTAGTACGCCCCCACCCAAAAAAATGTATCCCAATAAACTTTAGCCAACAACGATGTCTATCCCAAAATGGCAAGTGCCCATCCTAAATGAGAAATCGTGTCTGCATATGGCCGAACAACCTTTTACAAAATGTGGAATTGGATATTCTAGCTTAATTTAAAATACGAACCAAATTAGAAATTGTATCCGCCTTAAATTTCATGAAATTAGGAATACAATATCCAGATCCTTATTAAAATAGCAAATTTCTGTCTTGCTCGCTTAGCACCGGCAATTTTTAATTGTAAAACTTGCTGTTACGTTACGAATTGGGGATGGAAGTTTGAAAATCAGTTAATAAGGTAGAATTTAAATATGAAATTGAAAATTATCCTCTTTTTCAATTTGGGAACGTTATTGCCCGTGAATCTCGTACAAAAATCTTCAGGGAACTGGCCCATGTAGGTTGTATACATGGCAATTATGTGATTAGTGATAAGAAAGCTGTTTTTTTGGATTTTTGCTTAACCATGGCTGACTTTGGAAATATTGCCAAAACCAATATAGGATAATTTTTGTATTATGATGGCGTGTGTTTAACCCATACCTATCGAAAATTCGCACCCTGCTTTAAATAACTGAGTATTCAGATTTAAATATAATATCATTACAGCTAAAAATTGTGGATTCCCACCAGGCATTACATATGGATCACGATACGCCGCAAGAACTTATTTCCCCTATGCCGCAACCTATTTGTGCAGAAGTGGCTATGATTTGATCGGATCTAGAACCGTTAAATGTTTAGCAACTGGAAAATGGGCAAAAAGGCCATACTGTAGAGGTAAGAATTTGAATTAAGGGTTAATAAGCAAGTGGGCAATGTCGGCGCTTGATGGAATCCGCAACAAAACGTGTTGGTCAGTTGTCATTTTGTTGCCTAGTAATATATACATTCATCACGATTAGGTGGTTCTTATCGGCCATGACATGGAATTTTGTTACTTGAAGGTGTGATTTTAAGCCCCACCCATCCATCCCTTTGGATCAATTAATTGTGATTTATTTCTTACGGTTTACAAATTGACCTCATCTGTTTAATCGTCGTATTTACCGTTTTTAGTTATTGTCTTATTCGACAAAGTGAAAGATTTAAACTATAAAACACTGCGCTCCCACACTAGAGCTGATGCAATTATTCGGGGACTTATGCAGAAATTTTCAGGTGGACGTATATGTAGTCGCCCCCGTTCGTATAGAAATGGTTCCACTAATTTCTGACTTCAAGCACAGTAGTGGCTTTTCCTACAGAGTTCCTTTGTGCAAGTTTTTTAGTCAAATAGCTACAAAAATAGCTCCCGTAATTGACACAAACTAACCCAAAACTATACTGCACATAGCTTAACATATAATAAATCAATTCCCATTGAAATAAAGGTGAAGCCTTATTTCATGATTTAATGAAACCCAACTGCTATGCGAAATTTCAACTGGCCGGTGTTATGGTGGCAAGTTGCGTAATACGTCATTAGGCCTTCAAGGATAAATATCGCTATGCAAAGAAACTGTTAGGTAACTATTTTAATCGTCCAGTCTTCACTATTTGTGACGGAATTACTTATTCCAATTACAAACTGTATTGTCTTGACAATTGTGCGTTTGAACCTATTTGAACTTGCGTAATCGTTCTTGGACTGTATCAATTGTAACCTTAACACAGTTTAAGGTTGCAGGTATAGTAACTACCGTTCGTAGTGCTGGCAGTACAATTTGTTGACATTATCCGATTTTGAAGAAGTTTGCAATAGTTTGGGATTTGAACATGCATCTGATCATAAACTCAGTTTATGGAACATGACTGTACGAAAATCGCGTTTTTAGCTTCTGGCCCTTCCAGAGGTATCCATTTTTATCGGATAAAAAATGTCCGTTACGCCATGATGGCGGCGAGTTAATTTTTCGTGAAAATGGTCAATGTACGCACATGGTATAACATGGGCGCATCTTGCATGGCAAACGCTGGTCCCAATTGAAAATGGCGTGTCGAGCGTTAAATTGAGATGCGTTAACAAGGTGCTATTGAATGTGTAAATATCCATTTACAATGAATTGTATATTAAATTTTACAGCCAAAAGATGTGGTCTACCACCAAACATTTCAAACGGAGCAAGGTCATATTCACGAACATATTACCCGTACTACGCAACCTACAGATGTAACGCTGGATACAATATGGTTCGATCTTCAAGAGTTTACTGTTTATCTACTGGAAAGTGGGGAACTAGACCATCATGTAGCCGTAAGTCTTTCTGAAAATCGTTCGTATTTGGAGGTGATGGTTGCACGTTGTGTTATTTACTATTCCGTTGACTGGAAATGCATTGAAGGCACATGCTGCACTGCTTAAATGTCAAGAATTGATCATGCGTTGCCAAAGCTTAAAATCGGCCCGTAAGCACTTTCAAATATCTAGGATCCAGTTGAAATAACCCAAAGTGAAAATGACTATAGTTTTAATCTGGGATGCGATTACCCAGGTTTCTTTGTTTGGTAGTTTACTGCTTGTTCTGTGTCTAAATGATATAACATAAAAACCCAAACATATTTCTAATTTTGATAATATGCTTTTTCAGCTAAAAATTGTGGAAAACTACCAGATATTCGATACGGAAAAGGAACGACTAAAAGCACCTACTACCCAGCGATCGCCATCTACCGGTGTACGAAAGGATACAAGATGACTGGATCTTCAACCGTTCGATGTTTGACAAATGGAAAATGGTCGACCAGACCTGTATGTTCGAGTAAGTTGCACAGGACTTTCAATTCATTTACACCTAAACTCGCGAGGTTATTTTACTTGGCCCCATTATACTAATGTCATTGTCTTCATTTAAAAACTTTCCATTTTGAAGTTGTCCATAGTTGTACGGATAGAATTTCCCAGAGAATTTCAAAACTATGAATATTCATATGTACAATCCTGTCGATTGGCATTAACTTGAAGGTTCTTTAAAACTTGTCAATTATCCAGCGGTTTATAATATAAAATGGCTGTAACACGGTCACGTGGTTTTAATAGAATGTTGTGAATGACGATATCAATGTCTAATTTAAGAATGTGGAGTGCCACCAACCATAAGATACGGAGCTAGGACATATAGCCGAACTGATCCCGGTTACTACGCCACCTACAGATGTTATAGTGGATATAATTTGATTGGATCTGCCAGGGTTTCTTGTTTATCCAGTGGATTATGGGCATCAAAAAGACCATACTGTTCACGTACGTATTATGGGTTTTAATTATTAATCCATGACGAAATGCACTTATAATCTTGATAAATGAGGACCATCGTCCAAATATGGACTAAATTGCAGCTGTATTACATCAGACATTAGCTGTCATAGCCCTATATTTAAAATATTACGAAAATACATCCGAATTGTTCCGTTGCCCCCCCCCCCCCCATTTCCTCCAGGTTCGGTGGTCCATGAGATGGTTGATTCAGGAACATTAAAAAAACACTAGGGAAATTAATACTAGACATTCCGAATTTTCAGCTAAAAATTGTGGAACCCCACCAGGCATTGCATATGGATCAAGAGTATATACACGTACTTATTACCCCAATGCCGCAACCTATTCGTGTAAATCTGGATATTATATGGTTGGATCTAGAACTGTTAGATGTTTAACAACTGGAAAATGGTCAAAAAGACCATACTGTAGAGGTTAGTAATTTCAATATTGACCCGTTTCCTCTGAACATGGGTCTCTTGTATTCCAGTATTTCGTGTCTGCCATTATCACAGCTGGTAAAATAGTTTAAACTAATTCTAACACAGATCATTGCTACGAAAGTTTAAAAGACGATTGACGACCACAAGAAACGCAATATATCCTATAGCAGCTATAATGGATTCGGTTAATCATCGGTCCACTAATATGGTGTCCCATGCAGCGGAACTTTACACTCGGTGAATTCATAAATAGCCATCACACCTGTGATTCTCAAATATCAGTGGGTGGGGCTTAATCGGGATCACGGTGGGTAAGAACGAGAGTTCAGATTTTCCAGCGAGGGCCTGACAAGGAAGACTGTAGTGGCGATGGAACAAAAATCCGAGGTCCCGTATACAGTGGTGTGGATCTAAAAGTTCCTTGGCTGTCGGGACAATTTCCCTCGTAGCACACTGTCTTCATTAGCTCCGGTTAAGAACGGTAACCTTTCAAGATATGGTTTTTATCTAAAAGCAGCCACTTTTAATAAGTAAACCGATAGCCGCCTACCATTTGTATGGGTGCAGCTACATATTGGCTGTACTTGCTTTCCATATTACCATCGCACAGCCACTGATGGATGTAGTGTACCAGATGTCGGTTTTCCGAATGAAAAGTGTGTAGGATGGACTTCAATTGGTTTGGAATAACGTGCTAGTTGTCACTACATTGGCTCCTGTATTTGAAAAAAAAAAATGACCGTTTGCCAGGTCAAACTGAAGGCTGGCAATCGTAGCGAAAAACAAACATCAGTACATCAACATTTTTAGTTACGTTCTCATAGCTAACGGGTAAAGTAGAAAGCATTTGTCATCTGCTTGAGAAAATTGCCCGAAATCTAATAACACTAATTTTTTTGATGCCACGAATTTGTGATGACCATGGATTAAAACGTGTCTTGAGCCACTCTTTTTGCGACATTTTCGGGCTCATTGTGAATGCAGCTCCAACATTCTGATTTGATTGTGGGAATTCAGGCCAACGTAGAGTGGGATTTCGGTTACAAAAGCGGTTAACGTGCGGGTTAGAATAGCCGAAACGCATTTGTGGTGAACTTTTCTCCGGGATGGCTAGTTCACATACCCCCCCCCCTACCCAACGATTGGTTGTTTGGAAATCGGGTCCGCCAGGCTATATTGGACCACGTTGAAGTTGCTGTATTCACGGGCTGGTATCGAAGTTAAATCTCGTCGTGAACTATAAATGGTTCCACCATCTTTATTCCACCACTTTAGATATCTTTTAACGATTTTGTAATGTGTTGTAATCAATACTGTAAAGGGCCGTCAATCAGATTTACACCTTTTTGTTCAGCTGTGGGACTAAATCTCCCCATCCCACCCGCGCGCACATCGCGAGGATGTGTGCACCCATCAAGGAAAATTGACATCCCAAATTATATTGTAAATAAAACAATCGATGTTTAAATAATTTGTTTTGCAGCCAGGAATTGTGGAAGCGTACCAAAAATTGCAAACGGAGCTGGAACGACTAGAAGTACGTATTTCCCAAATGCGGCAACATACACATGTAAAAAGGGAACCACTATGAAGGGATCTAAAACTGTGAAATGTATGACGAATGGAAAATGGGCGGCCAGACCGAAATGTGTAGGTGAGTATTAGGAGTAGCGTAAATGGCGTTCTGGGTCGGGTGGAGCAATGTCGTCCCTTTCGGGGGGCATCTGAATTGCATTGAAAATATTAAACTAGAAAATTCTCATTTTGTTTCGAAACATCCAATTTGCGTGTTTTTGACAAACCTATCGAAGTGAATTGAGCCCATACCCGTTAAAAAATAAACCATGTCCATATTCAGGCGTTCTTCACCCCCGTGCTTCTCAAATCGACTTTTTCCCCGTTGAAGATCCGCTCAGCTTGGCCTAACTTGACTGGTATATTCGATATGAAATAAAGACATTTGGGTAGGCAAGATCGTGAAGAGGGTATCTCTGGGCTACATAAGTCATAATGAAAGGCTATGCTGGATACTCGTGGCACATATCGGATGCCCTTTATAATCCAGGAGACGTAGAAGTGGGAGCCCATTTACTTTCACATGTCATCGACGAACGAGCCCTCATATACTGATTTGGAACCTTTTGGGCCCATCTCTCCATCCACGATTCAGTAACTATTATTATAAACAAGCTTGTACGAGGATTTGGCTTTTGAAGGAAATGCCCCTAATGAATTTCGATTGTGGGTACTGTTCTATTGCTTGCATAGATGTCTTATCGACAGATCGACCTAAACTACCAGTCTGACTTTATTCAGCTATAAAGCCACATGTTGTTCGGTTATGCTGTAAAACTTAAATATGTGGATATTATATAATTTTATATTACAGTTACATCGTGTGCACAATTGAAGTTGTGTAACTCTGCTTATCGTGATGGGGAATATTGGATACATACCCCTAAACTGAACCGCATGAAGGTGTATTGTTATGGTTTAAAGGGAAAGAAGCAACAAGAATATATAACTCTTCGCCATAATAACACTGCCACCAGACCTACTTTACAATACCGCTCGAGTAAATGTGATCTGGGACCTGGTAACGTTCCATCGAGTGGGCATACCATCTGGTATAAAATTGCATTGAATCGTGTGGTAAGTAGTCCTAGTGCATTTCCAGCTCAGTAGCGTAGAAAGTTGCGATCTTTTCGGAGACATATCGTCTTTTCTACGCGAGGCTGTAATCCTTGATTTCGTCTAAGGGTGGTGTGTCTTGTAATTGGTAGGTGTTACGACAACGTAAAAACTCGTACTAAAATCTCCCACACCTTACTAATCATATTATGGCAATGTTCTCAACTAGTCTTTAAAGCGGGAATTTCATATTTTCTATTAAGTCGAAACATAATTTGTCTTTTTGCTGTAAAGGTTCTCAACTCGCTATATGTTCATGGGCATTATTTTCCAGGCATTAAAATCGGTGACACGGGAAATAGCACAATTTACCTCCCTTGTTTTTCCATTGGACTGGTTATCCTCAAACGTTAGAAGTTGTTGTAAATGATATTTTTGCCAATTTCTCAACTGGCAATAGTGAATTATAGGGTTTTTCCTAAACAAAGTAGGGCTGTTTATAGATACAATCTATTTTCGGGCGGTATTTTTATTATAACTTAAAAATATGAAATTGCAACTTTAATGCGGCCGATGTCCGTTAACCTGGTTGGGCCAAGTAGCATTTTTTAAACTTTTAGTTTCATATAGAAAATTATCGCAGCATATTTTGTGGATAAATATTGTCTTCGCCCAATATAACGGTCGCATTTTGGGTAGATTGGGTGAAGATTTGATTTCGAAGTAGGTATATATATGTAGTGAGGAGCAATACATAGTGCTATTTTACCAAATAATTCAAAATCGGGACCACGCTCTTGTGTGGTACTCTAGCATTTAAACAAGATTGCCGTTATCAGTTCTATTCTATGCATGTATAGGCGCTCAATAAATTAAATCCGACTGCAATTAAAATTCTCCCGTCGTTCGCTATTAAAAACACGAAAGTCGAAGCGCGTAATGAGTATTTTCTTGTTCCAGCTTGATTTGGTTAAAAAAAAAGGCAGTCTTATATTATCCTGGACCGTCAATCGAACGTTAAATGGTCGTTAGGCTGGTGAAGTGAGGCTTATTTCATACGACGGACCAAACTGATCCCGCAATGAATATTCGCTTGGCCGCTACAATCACTGATAAGCATGACATCGACGAGGCTTAATGAGTACGGCATATTAACTTTTTTTACTCCGACAAATTAAATTCTCAAACATTTTTTTAGAGGTAAAAGACGTTTGAAGTATTTCCTATTTAGTGTAAATGGATATTAAAATGCATCATTTTGCCCGAAGCAGTTGGGTGTTAAGTAAACATTGCACGAGCCGTTGAGCCAATGACTACGAGGCGTGCAGTCAACGCACGTGTTTTGGACAGGTATCCGTTACAGAGATAATTCGAAAGTAATTCTCTGTGAAACGGATTGAAGACGGACACGTAACCTATCCCGGATATCATGGCGGTCACTTGTATCTATAGAATGTAGATGGTTAAATGGCCATAGCTTATTAATTACATAGCTCATTTCGTAACTATAGATGTGAGGCTGGGTTGTGTATAAATTGATTAGTTGTAGACTTTGCCCTCGACAATAGGAAGAGTTGGGGGTCTGATTTTTTATTAGAAATTTTGAACAGTTATGTGACCTCAACTTTCATGCATTGTAGACTGCACAGATTTCGAGATACGATTACCGTTTTACCAAACAAGTCAGTGGGTCCAGGCGAGAGTATGGTTCAGCTACTGGTTGTTCGTATAGGAGTAACTTGGTGAAATGTCCTACCCGTGGTCATGCCGTGGTTGATCTTCGAGACACGGGTTTCATGTTGGATCCCAAGGTTAGTATTAATAGATCATACAAGATGTATGTATAAGATCGAATTAAATTGGATATTGTTCATCTGAACGTTGAATGGACCACATTTCTTGGAACTTTGAATAGACTACTATATAAAGTGAATTCAGTTGGAGAAATATTGCAGTTTTGAATACATATGAAATGCGTAAAACGGTTCGAATTGAACGGCGGTCGTTTGCGCCCGTTTAATAATTACTTCCACATTGTCATGTAGAATGTTTGTATACTGTCATTACAATATGGCGCCCGAAACCACAGCATACATAGTACGACACTATCGGGACTAACTCTCTAACGACTTCCAGAACAAAACATTTATTTTAGTTATGTTTGTAGATTATAATCAAGCAAATTACCTTTTTTAAAATATTATAGCAAAAGTGGACTGCTTCTTATTACAAGCCAAAATGTAATACAATTAGACGAACAAGCCATATATTTGAAGGTAAAGGCGATGGATACTGTGGTGGTTGCTATCCAGCCAAGGGCCTTACTCTGGCAGCAGATTTAAAGACGGGTATGTTTTTGAATAAATTAAACGATACGAAGAGTGCATCGAAAATGCCCTTCTGATTATGTGGCCTCGGTGGATATAGTATTGTACATCAAATGTGTCGCCTTTTTTTTTGAACGGGTGGTTATCCAGCCTCAAAATCGGGCGTCTGAATCCTCTCAAATGCATCCCACATGACTTGAGACATCCGAATGGTTTCAAATCGATTTGTACATATACAAAATAGTGCAATTATTCTTACTGAAAAGCGAATTATCTGACTCGAATGCCCTGCCTATTTTTATAGCTATTGTATAACTTAAAATATTTTATATTGCAGTTGCCAAATTAAAAGCCACAGAACCAGTCTGCAGATGATCATTTGGATCGTTCGTTGAATGTATAGGGTTTCAAGGAATAAATACATTTACAAAATAATTCCACGTTATTTTTTTTGTTTACAATTGGGAGAAGGCATCAAACTTGCAATTTCATAGTTTTTGATAATAACGATATTAGAGCAGAGGGATAGGGGTGTAATGTGCTTTCAGCAAATCATACTACTCGCGTCGATCCATCTACTTAATACCTCGAATACTGTTCTCGGGCTGGATGTGACTTAGTGTACCAAAGAATATACCAAGAACTGGTTAGTTTCATCTCCTTTCCTGGTAGGTTTGGGTGGCCGATTGGTTAGCGTTCGCGCACTGTATCTACGGCCTGCAATTACGTCAACTGGCGTAGGTTCAAATCCTCGATTGTACGTGGCAAGGAGTAGGGTCGCCTGTCCAACCTCGTGGGTTTTCTTCGGTTTCCTCCTATTGCTAAAGACCCCTACGCGCAAGCGAATTATTGAAATAAAATTAAACCATGTTAGTCCCGAAATGACCTGGTTTGTGTCGATTCTCTTAGATAAACTGCAAATTATCGTAGTGTTGACATAATTACTAGCTCTCCATGCCCCACCCGCTTCTATCGTAGTATACCCCCTGCAACTCTAAGCTAGAAACAACGGGTAACATCTGGAGCTAAGTCCAGGCAAGAGTAAGTGCGGGTAGTTGATGCAATAGAAATGCCACCACGATTTATGGTCTGACTAGACCTGTATTATCGCCCCAAAAAGTCGCAGTTTGAAATCCGTGCCCAGATCCAAAATGGCGGCCAGTTTTGGCCCGTACATACAGATTGCCAATTATCATTATGATCAATATGGGGGGGGGGGGTATTCAAAATGGCGGGAAAATTCGAATTTTAAATGAATGTGTAATGTCGACATAGTTGTCGAGGTAGCTGATTTTAGTATAAGTGATTCCTTGTGTAAATAAAGGAAAAAAAAATAGATTTCCGATTGTAAACTTAGTGTAACTAAGCCAAAAAACTCATTCCAGAGGCTTGCTGGCAGGTGCTAACCACCTGCCCTCATAAATGCAAAATCTGGAAATGGTCGATAACGCTCGAATCCGATGAGAATTCTTAACGTAGTCTAGAGGCGGTGGCTAACTGACTGTACCCACTTTCGAAAATGTGCCCTAGATTTTAGACAGGGTTATCTCAAATTTGAAATGTTCACCCATATGCGAACATTGTGCCCCCTTTTCTGCTGCCCGTCCCAAATCGGAATCGGTAATGATGGTTTAGTTAAGGCCCCATACAAACTCGGTAAAAAACGAAACCTTTGTATTTTAATCCGATTGGGTTTTATTCGTCTAACTTATATCACGAAGGGTGCGTGTGAACACGGCTAACAAGTTTAGGAAGACATTTAATTTGTAAAAGTCGTCTATTTGTTCGTAGCAATTACAACACCCATACCCGAACTCGGTATTTGTAATTGAAAAATAGTTATATCATTTACGTAAATCCAGATATTATGTGCAGTGAAATGCGATATTGAACCCTTTGGTCATATTTCTCTACAGATGGAGAAAAATAAAAACTGAAACGCAAAGTAGAAACTAGTCCAGTAAATTTGCTACATTGGGAAACAAACATTTGATGAGTGACAATGACATTCGTTCAACAAGAAACTGACTGGAACATGCCACTGAATTCATTGTAAAATACGATTTTTTTTGTAAACAATATTTTATTTCACAAATTTATGAAAAAGGATCAGGGAACAGGCAAAGCCTATATCACCCCTCTCCTCATACAAGGAATATAGAACATATAATAAATATATACAGATCCTCTATGTACATATTATACAATAGTGGCGAGAATCATATGCAGTTAAATAATAATATAAGTGCTATCTACAACAAATAAAAATAAAACGGGGAAAGTACTGTTTTATTATGATAGAAGGTTTCTGTAGATTTGGTCAGATATTGAAGCGTCTGGTAACATCGAAGTATTCATGTACTATTTTAAAGATGTTGTTCGATGTATCCTGATTTTCTGTGCCAAAAGGAAGTGGTTTAATTGATTGCTGGTGTGATGGTAAAAGATGTATTGTAATTTTTCGTGCATCTGAGTACAGCGGGCACCAGCGGAGGAAATGTTCGGAATCTTCAAAGCAATGACCACAGCTGCAGGATGGATCCTCGGAGATATGTCGTAAAACTTATGCCCGTTTAGGTCGCTACAAGAAAGACGCAGTCTGCTGTGTATTATCTGGTTCTTTCTTTTGCCCTGTAGGAATGAATTTGGAATTATTGGATCATTTAATTTTAGATTTTGTTTAAAAGTTGAGAGAGATGGAGAAATTCTTGTACTGATCTGAAGTTTATTCCATTCTTTTGTTGATGAGGGTCCGAAAGAGTTCGAAAAAATTTGTTTTACATTGGTATTCTGAAAGGTTGTCATTGTTACGAAGATTATATTTATTTGGTCCGTATAATATTAAGTTTTTGAGGTAAGCAGGTGTCGGGTCATTAATGATTTTATAAATAAGAGTCAGTTTATGTCGTTTGCGTCTTTCTTGTAGCGTAATAAACCCGGTTTCGTTATATAAGAGTTTATGACTGGTACCCCTTACAGCCCCACATATTGTTCGTAGTGCATCTAGTTGTAGGTTTTCTAGTTTATTAGTATGGTCATTTGTGCACCCATCCCAGATAACATCACAGTAATCGAAATGGGGTAAAATAAAGGAAGTAGATAGAGTGTGAAGGGATTTTCTAGTAAGCCTATATTTAAGTGGCCTTAAAGAGTTAATTAGTTTGCTTGTTTTATTGATAATTGAATCTACGTGTGCGTGCCATTTGGAGTTTGACTGAAAGATTAAACCGAGGTGTTTGTGTTCTTTGACTTCTTTTATGGGAATTTGATTAAATCTAAGGACTGGAAGTGGGGGATTTTTCTTGTTAGTTAGTGCCAGTGTTTCGGTTTTGAGGGGGTTGAAGGATACCAGCCATGTTTTAGCCCACCTGTTTAGTTTTTCTAGGTCACTATTGATTTTATCGACGTTTGCAGCTGGATCATCGATTGTTAGGTATAGTGTGGTGTCATCTGCAAATAAACGAATGTTGGAATTTATATTTTCTATGATATCGTTAATGTAGATGAGAAATAGAAGGGGTCCGAGAACAGCGGTAATGTTTGCGAATTTCCAAATATCAGGTACGATTTTACTTTTGAGGGATAAGTTAAGTATATTACATAGAGGTTTAGATATTTCCTCAGATATTGATTTTAATAGTTTTCCGCTTATTTCGTCTGGGCCGTTGGATTTTGATGGATCAATTGTTAGGAGCATGTCCTTAACTTACTGGGGAATTAGTTCAATAGTACAAAGTGAATTTTCGTTGCGGCATAATGTGGGGAGAAATGCATTTGTGCTGTCAAGTGATGATTGGGTTATAAAGTGGTCGTTTAAGCAGTCAGCTTTATCAGTTGGGGGAAAAGAATGTTTTGTCGTCTTGTGTAAGGGGAGGTAATTCGTTACATGCCTGTCGTGTCTTTTTCATAAATGAATTAACAAGCTGCCACCAGTTCTTGTTACCAAAATTTTCCTTATCGTTGATCTTATCATCAAGTTTTGTAAAATATTCGTTTTTGCATTTTCTTATAAAATCAATATAATTGTTTCTAATAGTTCTGAAATTTTGCCAGGCTATATCTGAGTTTTCCTTTACTGCTTTTTTGTGGAGTTTATTTTTCTTTTTACTCACTTTTCTCATCCATGGTTGGTCCCTCGGTCTAATGGTTACTAATTTGTTTGGAATGTGTTTTTTGGCAAGACTTGTCAATGCATTTGTGAAATTATGACAAGATATATTTATGCAGTTAATGTCGATAAAACTGTCCCAGTTGGCGGATAGTGCGCCTTGTCTTAATCCTTCATAGTTGGTATTTTTAAAGTCCCAGATAGTTCTTTTATAGCATCTTACTTTCGGTTTTTGGAAGCTTAATCGACAGTACACAGGGCAGTGGTCGCTACAGAAATTATCGAGACATCCTGAATCAGTCGTGAAACCTGAACAATTGGTTATAATTAGGTCAATTAGAGAATTACTTCCTTTACTGTCGTATCTTGTAGGCTTGTTTATGAGTTGGTTTAAATCAAAAAGATTCATGGCGTTATGTATAAAAGTATTTTGTTTAACATTCATATCGATATTAAAATCACCTAATATAAAACATTTATTTATAGCATCATATATTGACCTAGTAATTGATTCAACAATCTTATTATTAACATCAGTGGTGGAGTTTGGGGGTCTATAAAACGTTCCTATAAGAAATTTGGTATTATTTGAATTGATTTCTAACCATATGCGATTTCTAGATCTAATCTTCGTTTAAAACTTAAATTTCTTCGAATATATACTAATACTCCACCCCCCTGTCTGTCTGTCCTGTCTTTTCTGATTGGTTCGTGAAATGACGGAATAGTTAGCGTATTAGTATTTATCGTTTCGTCAAGCCATGTCTCACTTAACGATATTATATCAAAATTATTTGAGAGTTCTGCTATGATTATGTCAACTTTATTTCGAAGGCTTCTTACATTCAGATGCACGAGAGATAATGTATCAGATGGCCCGGGGTTTACTTCGATGTCACCAGAAAGGCGTAATGCCAACTGTGAAACATTCGGTTGATTAACAGTTTGTTTTTTGTCGGCGCTACAATAGTTTTTTAAATTCGGTGTAAATGTCAAGTGCAATGGATAATGTGATACAGCATAATCAAAAAATGTTATATAGCACAAAAAAGGGTAATAAAAATATTTACATGTAATTTTTCAAGTAATTTCCATAAATAAAATCACGAAATTTGAGTGATTTTTTTAAATTAAGAATATTATCGTATACGTCCTAAAAATAGAGAAAATCATCGCATTATACGACACATAGAATTATAACCCATCGGTTTCGCTTTATATATTGAGTCTTTTTCTTATATTTGAAAGAAATTTGGAGTATTTCTTTCTATTAATTTACATAAAATAAAGATATTAGAGTGATTTTATTATATAGTCATAGATTAAAAATATTATCCTGTATAGGCTATCCTATGACCACATATACAACCCAAACGGTATCTCTTTATAGTGAGGCTTTTTCTTATGTTTAAAAGATTTTGATATGTCTTTCAATTAATCTCCATAAAATAATTATATTAGAGTAATTCTTTTTATTATAAATTAAGAACATTATCCTAGAAATAGAGAGAGAGAGAGAGAGGGAGAGAGAGAGAAATGGGGTTTAACATCCACTCAACACAAACTAGGTCATTTCGGGACTACCATATGGTTCAATTTTTAATTCGCTTGCTCGTAGTGCCCGGAGGAAACCCACGAGGTTGAGAAGGCGCCCCTATTTCCATGCCACATACGCTCACACCTGGGTTCGAAACCACAGCCGCAAGCCAGAGGTGACCGGCCAGCTAGAGGTCGAAGCGCGGCACTTTAGACCACTAGGCACCCCCCCCCCTTTAGAAATAGAGAAAATCACCACACTATTACATCGGATCCAATCGACCTCGATTCTTACTGATATTTGAAAGATTTGGGGGTATTTTTTTTCAATTAACTTCCATAGAATAATGGCATTAGCGTGATTTTATTACATAAATTAAGAATATTATCCTGCATATCTTAGAAACGGAGAAAATCATTGATTAACAGTTCATTAGAGGCTAAATCAGATATTGCATCTTCCTGTAAATTTCTTCGGCCCCGCTGTATAGTGTGTCTGTTTAAAGGATTTTGGAGTAATTTCCATAAAAAAAACGATGTTACCCTGATTTTATTTTATAAATTAAGAATATCATCCTATATATCGTAGATATAGGAAAAATCGTTGCCTTATACCACACATTGAACCCAATCGTGCTCGCTTTATAGTGAGTCTTTTTCTGGTGTTTAAAAGATATTGCAGCATTTTTTTTTTTCGATTAATTTCCATAAAAAACGATATTAGGGTGATTTTATTATATAAATTAAGAATAGTATCCTATATATCCTAGATAAAGAGGAAATCGTTGCCTTATATGACACATTGAACCCAATCGTCCTCGCTTTATAGTGAGTCTTTTTCTTATGTTTAAAAGATGGAGTATTTTTTTTCAATTAATATCCATTCAAAAAACGATATTAGGGTGATTTTATTATATAAATGAGGAATATTACCCTATAAATCCTCGAAAAAGAGGATTTTATCTTATGTATATAGGATCGTGGAGTATTTTTTCAATTAATTTCCAAGCCCCCCCCCCCCCCCGATATTAGGGCGATATGAGTATATAAATTAAGAATATTATCCTATGTATCCTAGATATAGAGAAAATGGTTGCCATTTACCACATAATATTGAACCCAATCGGCCTCGCTTTATAGTGAATCTTTTTCTAATGTTTTTCAATTAATTTCCTTTAGAAAAAAAAACGATATTACGGTGGTTTTATAACATAAATTAAGAATACCATCCTATATATCCCAGATGTTGGAGTATTTTTTTCAATTAATATCCATTCAAAAAACGATATTAGGGTGATTTTATTATATAAATGAGGAATATTACCCTATAAATCCTCGAAATAGAGAAAATCGTTGCCTTATACCATACATTGAACCCAATCGTCCTCGCTTTATAGCGAGTTTTTATCTTATGTATAAAGGATCGTGGAGTATTTTTTCAATTAATTTCCATAAAAAAAAACGATATTAGGGCGATATGAGTATATAAATTAAGAATATTATCCTATGTATCCTAGATATAGAGAAAATGGTTGCCTTTTACCACATAATATAGAACCAAATCGGCCTCGCTTTATAGTGAGTCTTTTTCTAATGTTTCTCAATTAATTTCCATTAAAAAAAAAAACGATATTACGATGGTCTTATAACATAAATTAAGAATATCATCCTACGTGTATATATCCCAGATATAAAGACAATTGTTGCCTTATACCTTACATTGAACCCTGTCGGCCTCGCCCTTATAGTGAGGTTTTTTTTATGTTTAAAGGATCGTGGAGTATTTTTTGTCAATTAATTTTCATAAAAAAACCCTGTTATTAGGGCGATTTTATTATATGAATTAAAGATATCATCCTATATATCCTAGATATAGAGAAGATGATTGCCTTATACCACATATTACGGTGATGTTTATGAATTAAGAGTATTATCCTATACATCCTAGAGAAAGTCGTTGCCTTATATCACACATTGAACCCGATCGTCCTCGCTTTATAGTGAGTGTTTTTCTTATATTTGAAAGATGTTGCAGTATTTTTTTCAATTAATTTCCAGTCAAAAAACAAAAACGATATTAAGGTGATTTGAATATATAAATTAACAATATTATCCTATATATCCTAAATATAGAGAAAATCGTTGCCTTATATCACCCATTGAACCCAATCGTCCTCGCTTTATAGTGGGTCTTTTTTCTTATGTTTAAAAGATGTTGCAGTATTTTTTTCAATTAATTTCCATTAAAAAGCGATATTACGATGATTTTATAACATAATTTAAGAATATCAACCTATATATTCTAGATATAGAGAAAATCGTTGCCTTATACCACACATTGAACCCAATCGTCCTCGCTTTACTGTGAGCCTTTTTTTGATGTTTAAAAGATGTTGGAGGAATTTTTTTCAATTAATTTCCATTTAAAAACGATATTATGGTGATTTGATTATATAAATTAAGAATATTATCCTATATATCCTAGATATAGACAAAATGGTTGCCTTTTACCATATATAGAACCCAATCGTCCTCACTTTATAGTGAGTCTTTTCTTGATGTTGAAAAGATGTTGGAGCATTTTTTTGTTCAATTAATTTCCATTCAAAAAACGATATTACGGTGATTTGAATATATAAATTAAGAATATTATCCTTTTACCATATATAGAACCCAATCGTCCTCGCTTTATAGTGAGTCTTTTCTTGATGTTGAAAAGATGTTGGAGCATTTTTTTTTTCAATTAATTTCCATTCAAAAAACGATATTACGGTGATTTGAATATATAAATTAAGAATATTATCCTTTATATCCTAGATATAGAGAAAATGGTTGTCTTTTACCACAAATTATAGAACCCAATCGTCCTCGCTTTATAGTGAGTATTTTTCTGATGTTCAAAAGATGTTGGAGTATTTTTTTTCAATTAATTTCCATTAAAAAAAACCGATATGACGGTGATGTTATAACATATATTAAGAATATCATAATATATATCCTAGATATAGAGAAAATCGTTGCCTTATACCACTCATTGATCCCAATCGTCCTAGCTTTATAGTGAGTCTTTCTCTGATGTTTAAATAATGTTGGAGCATTTGTTTTCAATTAATTTTCATAAAAAAACGATATTAGGGTGATTTTATTATATAAATGAGGAATATTACCCTATAAATCCTCGATATAGAGCAAATAGTTGCCTTTTACCACATACAGAACCCAATCGTCCTCGCTTTATAGTGAGACCTTTTCTGGTGTTTAAAAGGTGTTGGAGCATAGATTTTTTCAATTAACTTCCATCAAATAAACCCAAACGATATTAGGGTGATATGATTATATAAATCAAGAATATTATCCTAGATATCCTAGTTATAGAGAAAAAAAGGGTTGCCTTTTACCACATATAGAACCCAACCGGTCTGGCTTTATAGTGAGTCTTTTTCTTATGTTTTTTTGACCTAATTTCCATAAAAAATATATTTGAATGATTTCATTATATAAACTAAGAATATTATGCTAGAAATATGGGAATTATCATCCTATACCACATATCTAACCGGGGTTGCATGGAATGTTGCTAGTCTTTTTATAAGAGACACATTTTTATTATAAATTTTAATTGTATATAATGTAACTTGTATTTTTCATTTTAACTATTTATATACATAGAGGGGTTATTTATTTTTATATTTTACTATCTGTGATTTTTGTTTTTATTTATGTATGTTAAATGTAGTAGTAGTATTGTGATTATATTTAGTTTGCCGTCACCGTATGTTGACGTCACCATATGTTTCGTGCAATATATCCCGGTTGGTGCTAATGTGCCATTAAACACCACGTCATTTCATTTATACCACATTATTAGGTTAAATGCTCGTTTCCAATTTAATAAAAAAATTCTCATGAAAAATGCTGTTTTGAACTTACTAGAGCATTGACACAGAATATTGAGTCTTGATATTAGTGTGAGGGACCTCTGCAGAGGAAAATGATCAAGGCAGTCTCCAGACTTAACTATTGGAGATGCAGTCACATATATACAATACATTAAAACGGTAGAGATATTTGCCTACATACCAATTTTCTCCCTAGACCTTCATTTCAAGTTTGTATTTGAGCTATTTATAGGTCTCCAGTGATTGTAGAGACATGACCCTGATAGAGTGGTAATTAAAACTAGATCTTGCATAATTAGATTTTTGGTCATTACCAACCATTCCAGTCTAACAGAAGATATTTTAACAAATTTGGGCACCATGCTTATTCATGATGTTATATGGTTCATTTCTCCTATGTTTATGTCTCAGAATTACACTATAGTATAAAAGCATACAGTCAGTGCACATTTCAACTAAAGATCAGCGCTATATTAATCATATCTGATAGGGCATAGTACCACCTTTTTACCCTGATTGATTAAGAGGGCGGATATCAATTTTTATTATCAGGTTTTAATATTATAGCAGCTGTATATATATCTATATTATCTATATATATATCTATACAGGTAATTTGACAGGTAAAGCAGACTTGACTGATATTAAAACATATCATTTGCAATCAATATTGTTATAATACACACATTACGATAATATATGATTCAAAGAATACAGGAGTCAAAGCATTATGATATAAATGTTACATTAATACAATCATAAACTACAACATAAGAGATCTAAAGAAGGAGAGAGAGAAAGAGAACGGGGGTTTAACTTCACTAGACTAGTTCGTTTCAGTACTAACATATGGTTTTGTTTATTTTTATTTTTTTCACTAATTCGCTTGAGAGTAGTGTTCTTTGGCAGTGCGAGGAAAGCCAGAGGACCCGGAGAAAGCCCATAGGGTTGGACAGAGATATTTAGAAATACATGTATTGTAATTTTTCGTGCATCTGAGTAAAGCGGGCACCAGCGGAGAAAATGTTCGGAATCTTCAAAGCGATGACCACAGCTGCAGGATGGATCCTCGGAGATACGTAGGAATGAATTTGGAATTATTGGATCATTTAATTTTAGATTTTGTTTAAAAGTTGAGAGAGATGGAGAAATTCTTGTACTGATATGAAGTTTATTCCATTCTTTTGTTGATGAGGGTCCGAAAGAGTTCGACAAAATTTGTTTTACATTGGTATTCTGAAAGGTTGTCATTGTTACGAAGATTATATTTATTTGGTCCGTATAATATTAAGTTTTTGAGGTAAGCAGGTGTCGGGTCATTAATGATTTTATAAATAAGAGTCAGTTTATGTAGTTTGCGTCTTTCTTGTAGCGTAATAAACCCGGTTTCGTTATATAAGAGTTTATGACTGGTACCCCTTACAGCCCCACATATTGTTCGTAGTGCATCTAGTTGTAGGTTTTCTAGTTTATTAGTATGGTCATTTGTGCACCCATCCCAGATAACATCACAGTAATCGAAATGGGGTAAAATAAAGGAAGTAGACAGAGTGTGAAGGGATTTTCTAGTAAGCCTATATTTAAGTGACCTTAAAGAGTTAATTAGTTTGCTTGTTTTATTGATAATTGAATCTACGTGTGCGTGCCATTTGGAGTTTGACTGAAAGATTAAACCGAGGTGTTTGTGTTCTTTGACTTCTTTTATGGGAATTTGATTAAATCTAAGGACTGGAAGTGGGGGATTTTTCTTGTTAGTGCCAGTGTTTCGGTTTTGAGGGGGTTGAAGGATACCAGCCATGTTTTAGCCCACCTGTTTAGTTTTTCTAGGTCACTATTGATTGTATCGACGTTTGCAGCTGGATCATCGATTGTTAGGTATAGTGTGGTGTCATCTGCAAATAAACGAATGTTGGAATTTATATTTTCTATGATATCGTTAATGTAGATGAGAAATAGAAGGGGTCCGAGAACAGCGGTAATGTTTGCGAATTTCCAAATATCAGGTACGATTTTACTTTTGAGGGATAAGTTAAATATATTACATAGAGGTTTAGATATTTCCTCAGATATTGATTTTAATAGAAGGGGTCCGAGAACAGCGGTAATGTTTGCGAATTTCCAAATATCAGGTACGATTTTACTTTTGAGGGATAAGTTAAATATATTACATAGAGGTTTAGATATTTCCTCAGATATTGATTTTAATAGTTTTCCGCTTATTTCGTCTGGGCCGTTGGATTTTGATGGATCAATTGTTAGGAGCATGTCCTTAACTTACTGGGGAATTAGTTCAATAGTACAAAGTGAATTTTCGTTGCGGCATAATGTGGGGAGAAATGCATTTGTGCTGTCAAGTGATGATTGGGTTATAAAGTGGTCGTTTAAGCAGTCAGCTTTATCAGTTGGGGGAAAAGAATGTTTTGTCGTCTTGTGTAAGGGGAGGTAATTCGTTACATGCCTGTCGTGTCTTTTTCATAAATGAATTAACAAGCTGCCACCAGTTCTTGTTACCAAAATTTTCCTTATCGTTGATCTTATCATCAAGTTTTGTAAAATATTCGTTTTTGCATTTTCTTATAAAATCAATATAATTGTTTCTAATAGTTCTGAAATTTTGCCAGGCTATATCTGAGTTTTCCTTTACTGCTTTTTTGTGGAGTTTATTTTTCTTTTTACTCACTTTTCTTATACTGTTATTCATCCATGGTTGGTCCCTCGGTCTAATGGTTACTAATTTGTTTGGAATGTGTTTTTTGGCAAGACTTGTCAATGCATTTGTGAAATTATTACAAGATATATTTATGCAATCGATAAAACTGTCCTAGTTGGCGGATAGTGCGCCTTGTCTTAGTCCTTCATAGTTGGTATTTTTAAAGTCCCAGATAGTTCTTTTATAGCATCTTACTTTCGGTTTTTGGAAGCTTAATCGACAGTACACAGGGCAGTGGTCGCTACAGAAATTATCGAGATATCCTGAATCAGTCGTGAAACCTGAACAATTGGTTATAATTAGGTCAATTAGAGAATTACTTCCTTTACTGTCGTATCTTGTAGGCTTGTTAATGAGTTGATTTAAATCAAAAAGATTCATGGCGTTATGTATAAAAGTATTTTGTTTAACATTCATATCGATATTAAAATCACCTAATATAAAACATTTATTTATAGCATCATATATTGACCTAGTAATTGATTCAACAATCTTATTATTAACATCAGTGGTGGAGTTTGGGGGTCTATAAAACGTTCCTATAAGAAATTTGGTATTATTTGAATTGATTTCTAACCATATGCGATTTCTAGATCTAATCTTCGTTTAAAACTTGAATTTCTTCGAATATATACTAATACTCCACCCCCTTTCTGTCTGTCCTGTCTTTTCTGATTGGTTCGTGAAATGACGGAATAGTTAGCGTATTAGTATTTATCGTTTCGTCAAGCCATGTCTCACTTAGCAATATTATATCAAAATTATTTGAGAGTTCTGCTATGATTATGTCAACTTTATTTCGAAGGCTTCTTACATTCAGATGCACGAGAGATAATCTATCAGATGGCCCGGGGTTTACTTCGATGTCACCAGAAAGGAGTAATGCCAACTGTGAAACATTCGGTTGATTAACAGTTTGTTTTTTGTCGGCGCTACAATAGTTTTTTAAATTCGGTGTAAATGTCAAGTGCAATGGATAATGTGATACAGCATAATCAAAACATGTTATCTAGCACAAAAAAGGGTAATAAAAATATTTACATGTAATTTTTCAAGTAATTTCCATAAATAAAATCACGAAATTTGAGTGATTTTTTTAAATTAAGAATATTATCGTATATGTCCTAGAAATAGAGAAAATCATCGCATTATACGACACATAGAATTATAACCCATCGGTTTCGCTTTATATATTGAGTCTTTTTCTTATATTCGAAAGAAATTTGGAGTATTTCTTTCTATTAATTTACATAAAATAAAGATATTAGAGTGATTTTATTATATAGTCATAGATTAAAAATATTATCCTGTATAGGCTATCCTATGACCACATATACAACCCAAACGGTCTTTCTTTATAGTGAGGCTTTTTCTTATGTTTAAAAGATTTTGATATGTCTTTCAATTAATCTCCATAAAATAATTATATTAGAGTAATTCTGTTTATCATTAATTAAGAATATTATCCTAGAAATAGAGAGAGAGAGAGGGAGAGAGAGAGAAATGGGGTTTAACGTCCACTCAACACAAACTAGGTCATTTCGGGACTATCATATGGTTCAATTTTATTTCAATAATTCGCTTGCTCGTAGTGCCGGGATCAAACCACGAGGTTGAGAAGGCGCCCCTATCTCCATGCCACATACGCTCACACCTGGGTTCGAAACCACAGCCGCAAGCCAGAGGTGACCGACCAGCTAGAGGTCGAAGCGCGGCACTTTAGACCACTAGGCACCCCCCCTTTAGAAATAGAGAAAATCACCACACTATTACATCGGATCCAATCGAACTCGATTCTTACTGATATTTGAAAGATTTGGGGGTATTTTTTTTCAATTAACTTCCATAGAATAATGGCATTAGCGTGATTTTATTACATAAATTAAGAATATTATCCTGCATATCTTAGAAACGGAGAAAATCATTGATTAACAGTTCATTAGAGGCTAAATCAGATATTGCATCTACCTGTAAATTTCTTCGGCCCCGCTGTATAGTGTGTCTGTTTAAAGGATTTTGGAGTAATTTCCATAAAAAAAACGATGTTACCCTGATTTTATTTTATAAATTAAGAATATCATCCTATATATCGTAGATATAGGGAAAATCGTTGCCTTATACCACACATTGAACCCAATCGTGCTCGCTTTATAGTGAGTCTTTTTCTGGTGTTTAAAAGATATTGCAGCATTTTTTTTTTCGATTAATTTCCATAAAAAACGATATTAGGGTGATTTTATTATATAAATTAAGAATAGTATCCTATATATCCTAGATAAAGAGGAAATCGTTGCCTTATATTATGACACATTGAACCCAATCGTCCTCGCTTTATAGTGAGTCTTTTTCTTATGTTTAAAAGATGTTGGAGTATTTTTTTTCAATTAATATCCATTCAAAAAATGATATTAGGGTGATTTTATTATATAAATGAGGAATATTACCCAATAAATCCTCGAAAAAGAGGATTTTATCTTATGTATAAAGGATCGTGGAGTATTTTTTCAATTAATTTCCAAGCCCCCCCCCCCCCGATATTAGGGCGATATGAGTATATAAATTAAGAATATTATCCTATGTATCCTAGATATAGAGAAAATGGTTGCCATTTACCACATAATATAGAACCCAGTCGGCCTCGCTTTATAGTGAATCTTTTTCTAATGTTTTTCAATTAATTTCCTTTAGAAAAAAAAACGATATTACGGTGGTTTTATAACATGAATTAAGAATACCATCCTATATATCCCAGATGTTGGAGTATTTTTTTCAATAATATCCATTCAAAAAACGATATTAGGGTGATTTTATTATATAAATGAGGAATATTACCCTATAAATCCTCGAAATAGAGAAAATCGTTGCCTTATACCATACATTGAACCCAATCGCCCTCGCTTTATAGCGAGTTTTTATCTTATGTATAAAGGATCGTGGAGTATTTTTTCAATTAATTTCCATAAAAAAAAAACGATATTAGGGCGATATGAGTATATAAATTAAGAATATTATCCTATGTATCCTAGATATAGAGAAAATGGTTGCCATTTACCACATAATATAGAACCCAATCGGCCTCGCTTTATAGTGAGTCTTTTACTAATGTTTCTCAATTAATTTCCATTAAAAAAACGATATTACGATGGTCTTATAACATAAATTAAGAATATCATCCTACGTGTATATATCCCAGATATAAAGACAATTGTTGCCTTATACCTTACATTGAACCCAGTCGGCCTCGCCCTTATAGTGAGTTTTTTTTATGTTTAAAGGATCGTGGAGTATTTTTTGTCAATTAATTTTCATAAAAAAAACCCCTGATATTAGGGCGATTTTATTATATGAATTAAAGATATCATCCTATATATCCTAGATATAGAGAAGATGATTGCCTTATACCACATATTACGGTGATGTTTATGAATTAAGAGTATTATCCTATACATCCTAGAGAAAGTCGTTGCCTTATATCACACATTGAACCCGATCGTCCTCGCTTTATAGTGAGTGTTTTTCTTATATTTGAAAGCTGCTGCAGTATTTTTTTCAATTAATTTCCAGTCAAAAAACAAAAACGATATTAAGGTGATTTGAATATATAAATTAACAATATTATCCTATATATCCTAAATATAGAGAAAATCGTTGCCTTATATCACCCATTGAACCCAATCGTCCTCACTTTATAGTGGGTCTTTTTTCTTATGTTTAAAAGATGTTGCAGTATTTTTTTCAATTAATTTCCATTAAAAAGCGATATTACGATGATTTTATAACATAATTTAAGAATATCAACCTATATATTCTAGATATAGAGAAAATCGTTGCCTTATACCACACATTGAACCCAATCGTCCTCGCTTTAGTGTGAGCCTTTTTTTGATGTTTAAAAGATGTTGGAGGAATTTTTTTCAATTAATTTGCATTTCAAAACGATATTATGGTGATTTGATTATATAAATTAAGAATATTATCCTATATATCCTAGATATAGACAAAATGGTTGCCTTTTACCATATATAGAACCCAATCGTCCTCGCTTTATAGTGAGTCTTTTCTTGATGTTGAAAAGATGTTGGAGCATTTTTTTTTTCAATTAATTTCCATTCAAAAAACGATATTACGGTGATTTGAATATATAAATTAAGAATATTATCCTTTATATCCTAGATATAGAGAAAATGGTTGTCTTTTACCACATATTATAGTACCCAATCGTCCTCGCTTTATAGTGAGTATTTTTCTGATGTTTAAAAGATGTTGGAGTATTTTTTTCAATTAATTTCCATTAAAAAAAAAACGATATGACGGTGATGTTATAACATATATTAAGAATATCATAATATATATCCTAGATATAGAGAAAATCGTTGCCTTATACCACTCATTGATCCCAATCGTCCTAGCTTTATAGTGAGTCTTTCTCTGATGTTTAAATAATGTTGGAGCATTTGTTTTCAATTAATTTTCATAAAAAACGATATTAGGGTGATTTTATTATATAAATGAGGAATATTACCCTATAAATCCTCGATATAGAGCAAATAGTTGCCTTTTACCACATACAGAACCCAATCGTCCTCGCTTTATAGTGAGACCTTTTCTGATGTTTAAAAGGTGTTGGAGCATAGATTTTTTCAATTAACTTCCATCAAAAAAACCCAAACGATATTAGGGTGATATGATTATATAAATCAAGAATATTATCCTAGATATCCTAGATATAGAGAAAAAAAGGGTTGCCTTTTACCACATATAGAACCCAACCGGTCTGGCTTTATAGTGAGTCTTTTTCTTATGTTTTTTTGACCTAATTTCCATAAAAAATATATTTGAATGATTTCATTATATAAACTAAGAATATTATGCTAGAAATATGGGAATTATCATCCTATACCACATATCTAACCGGGGTTGTATGGAATGTTGCTAGTCTTTTTATAAGAGACACATTTTTATTATAAATTTTAATTGTATATAATGTAACTTGTATTTTTCATTTTAACTATTTATATACATAGAGGGGTTATTTATTTTTATATTTTACTATCTGTGATTTTTGTTTTTATTTATGTATGTTAAATGTAGTAGTAGTATTGTGATTATATTTAGTTTGCCGTCACCGTATGTTGACGTCACCATATGTTTCGTGCAATATATCCCGGTTGGTGCTAACGTGCCATTAAACACCACGTCATTTCATTTATACCACATTATTAGGTTAAATGCTCGTTTCCAATTTAATAAAAAATTCTCATGAAAAATGCTGTTTTGAACTTACTAGAGCATTGACACAGAATATTGAGTCTTGATATTAGTGTGAGGGACCTCTGCAGAGGAAAATGATCAAGGCAATCTCCAGACTTAACTATTGGAGATGCAGTCACATATATACAATACATTTAAACGGTAGAGATATTTGCCTACATACCAATTTTCTCCCTAGACCTTCATTTCAAGTTTGTATTTGAGCTATTTATAGGTCTCCAGTGATTGTAGAGACATGACCCTGATAGAGTGGTAATTAAAACTAGATCTTGCATAATTAGATTTTTGGTCATTACCAACCATTCCAGTCTAACAGAAGATATTTTAACAAATTTGGGCACCATGCTTATTCATGATGTTATATGGTTCATTTCTCCTATGTTTATGTCTCAGAATTACACTATAGTATAAAAGCATACAGTCAGTGCACATTTCAACTAAAGATCAGCGCTATATTAATCATATCTGATAGGGCATAGTACCACCTTTTTACCCTGATTGATTAAGAGGGCGGATATCAATTTTTATTATCAGGTTTTAATATTATAGCAGTTGTATATATATCTATATTATCTATATATATATCTATACAGGTAATTTGACAGGTAAAGCAGTCTTAACCGATATTAATACATATCATTTGCAATCAATATTGTTATAATACACACATTACGATAATATATGATTCAAAGAATACAGGAGTCAAAGCATTATGATATAAATGTTACATTAATATAATCATAAACTACAACATAAGAGATCTAAAGAAGGAGAGAGAGAAAGAGAACGGGGGTTTAACTTCACTAGACTAGTTTGTTTCAGTACTAACATATGGTTTTGTTTATTTTTATTTTTTTCACTAATTCGCTTGAGAGTAGTGTTCTTTGGCAGTGCGAGGAAAGCCAGAGGACCCGGAGAAAGCCCATAGGGTTGGACAGAGATATTTAGAAATAGTGCCTATTTGTTTCTGACCCATCAAAGCCAGTTTATATGTCCAGTCTCCAAAAACATGACAAGCTAGATTTTGCAATAGTTGTTTAGTGATTTAGCAAGATGCCTGTGATAGTGTCAGTAGGGTTTGTTTATGAGCTACAGTATTTTAATACTGGATAAAAGGTTTTACAGTACCTGCTCACGCTATTATAGATCTTATATAAATGCTACAGTGAGTTATTTGCATCATTGGTCATATTTTTATTTATAATATTTATAATGTATTTTATTAAAGGATACAATGGTTACTGGTGAAATAATTAGCTGGTAATGCCAAGTTCATACTCTCGAAGTTCGCTTGCTGATGGTACATATCCAGGTAAGTCTATTAATCTTCTTATGAGTATTATCTTGTCTTTCTCTTTTTCATTTTCATTGGCTGGGAATAGACAGATGAAAAGCTTACCATCAATAGTCCAACATCCTTTAATAATATGTTTATCTTTGAAGGATTTCCTGGCTTGCTTAAACATATATGCTCTGTGTTTGGTTAGGTCTTCATTTATGTAAATGTTTCCTGGAGCTTGGTTTACCACCTTTTTGTTGATCATGATTCTTTTTTTTGGTTTTGTAGGAGCCAAGCCTTACTATAATCTGCCGGGGAAGAATTGATGACTTGGGACCTACCCTGTGACAGTTTTCAATATTAGCAGATGTTATATCTGGAATGACATTTTCGAAGACTTGTAAGGTAAGTTGCTCGACATTTCCACCATGTTTTTCTATTATCCCCCAATCCTTATGCAATTTCTTCTTCCATATTGTTCCAAATCATCACATTTTTATACGCCCACATTTTCATGTGGACGTATATTGTCGTCGCCCCTGTTCGTCCGTCCACAATTGTTTGTGAACAGTCTACAGTTCACAATTTTTATCCGATTTCTATGAAACTTAACACATAGGTTTATCACCCTAAGATCTCGGTTCCTTTCGATATTGGCATGTATCGGACTGTAACTTCATGCGTTATGGCCCCTGATTGTACGAAAAATCACGTTTTTTAGCTTGTGAACAGTGTAGAGGTCACAATTTGAACTGATTTGGATGAAACTTGAAATGCATGTTTATAACCCAAAGATCTTGGTTCCTTTCGATATTTGCGCCAATCGGATCGTAACTTCCTGAATTATGGCCCCTGATTGTCCGAAAAATCGCCCTTTTTAGCTTGTGGTCCCGCTGGAGGTCAAAATTGTTATCCGATTTAAAAAACCGTTTGATTATATCACCGTTCCATGGTTATGAAGGTTGAGTTCGAATTTCGTGAAAATCGGACCAAAATTGACGGACAAAATGGCCGCCATTTGTGAGCGAAAAGTGTGAAAATATGTTATATCAAGGTTGTGAACAGTGTAGAGGACACAATTTTGAACCGATTTGGATGAAACTTGAAATGCATACTTATAACCCAAAGATCTTGGTTCCTTTCGATATTTGCCCTTTTTAGCTTGTGGTCCCTCTGGAGGTCAAAATTGTTATCCGATTTAAAAAACCGTTTGACTATATCACCGTTCCATGGTTATGACGGTTGAGTTCGAATTTCGTGAAAATCGGACCAACATTGACGGACAAAATGGCCGTCGTTTGTACGCGAATAGTGTGAAAATATGTTATATCAAGGTTGTGGACCTTATTGAGGTCACAATTTTGAACCAATTTTGATGAAACTTTACATGTATGTTTATAACCCAAAGATCTTGGTTTCTTTCGATGTTTGCGCCCATTGGATCATAACTTCCTGAATTATGTCCCCGGATTGTCCGAAAAATCGCTTGTGTTCGCTTTTGGTTCCTTCTGGACGATTTGGCTGCTGTGTGGGCGTATGTTTCGTTGCCTGGCAACCTATTTTTCTTTTATTTCATAATGGAGTTGGAGTGTTGTGGCTGCAAGATCATCCTTTAGTTTGTTGATTTCATCTTTCAGGAGATCAATTATTATTCTCAGCTGTTGGCACAGGATGTCCTGTATAATAGCAGACAACATATTTTGAATTTTGGGAAGAGTAAAAGCCTGTGCAATTTTGTCTGACAGCCAGATATTGATTTTTCAAAACAATCGCTGATGATACTTTCATTTAAGGTTGAGGTTGATTCCTCTGATTGTGTCGTGTCAGTATTGAAGGGCTGTGGAGGAGGGGGAGTACAGGGAAGGCTATCTATACTCTCTTGGTTACTGTCTTCGCCTGATGATTGTTGGCTGAAGTATGAGGTAAGGTCAACTTGTTTTGTCTTTTTTAGTAGTTATCCCGTAGATGTTTCAGATGACATATATTCCTTTTGGAGGTCTAATGGGGACTGGCTATTCATTCTCTTGTTTCTGGCTTTCTGTACAGCAGCCTGGGGTGATGGTGGGTCTGTGTTAGTGATGTGGTCAGCCATTGTTGTTTACAGAATTATAAAACGTGTTTGTAAAAATATTCTTTTGTTTCTTACCAGAATACTTGGAGAAATCAGACTACAATATAAGCAGTATGGCCACTGGTCTCGTCGGCAGTATTTCCGTTAACGGGTGAAAGCTAGCCCAGCTCAGAATAAAATGACGTCACAGCAGTGCAAATTTATGTTTTGTTTTTATTCACACAGTTCGTTATTACATTACCAGAAATCAAATTTCCTCGTTGGATCAACGAAATATACACGACTCCTTTCAGCAGATATGTTTGATATTACAAGGGATTGTACATTTATGTAGATATACTTATTAAACAAAGAGCTCCTATATCGTGTCTACCTGCCTGTCGCCATCTTGACAATACGATGGCTTATACACGTACATGTATAGTTCATGAGCAGTATTGGGATCATAGCGACCCGATTGATGGGGTGCCTCATCCCGGACTGGCGCACATAATGCCGAGCTTGGAAAGCCGCCCACGAATGAATTCGTTTTCCTTCCCACAATTTTTTTTATGGTGTTCATATCAAAATATCATAATACGCCAATATCACAAACTCGGCCTCAAAATTCAAATTTTCCGTCATTTTCATAGTTTTTCTCCTCGTGTGCCCTTCGCCGTGTAGGTACATCGCCGTCCCTAAAAGCCCTTGCCCCCCCCCCCCCCCCCAACACACACACATTTATGTGCTAGCAGTTTTCTTCTATATAATCTTACTTCCAATAAGTTCATTTTTCTCCAGAAAATTCCTAATAAAGTAGCCCGTATTATTATTACCCGAACTAAAGCTACAGAATGAGTTGACACGTTGAATGTACACGCTTCAGTTGGTTAACTTGAACTGATTTCTGACAGTCTCGCACTCTCGTTGAGTCTATAAATAGCCATAGCACGTGAAATTCTCAACACACTATCAACTATTTCAGCCGTAAAAAATCTATTGTTGACGATTCTGAATAGCAGTAATATTTAGCTTTTGGGTTATTACGGCAGCTTTAGAAATTACGCTCGTTTTATTTTTTAAATTACTTTATCATTAACTAGACCGTAGGAGCGGCATCTTTTGGTTTAGTACAAATAATATCTCTGAATAACGCGAATTAAGCAGGAACATGATACCAGCAGTAGTTTAATTTTACTTTTTCAAGTTTGAGTCGCCCACCGTGCGTTATTTCTAAATTCAATTTCTTGTTCCAGCTTTCTATCATGCATGTTTCGTAAAAAAGTAGTCTTGATTATCCCGGCCTGTCAATGGTCGGTTAAGTGACACTAATTTCAAAACAAGGACACGTGACCTATTTTTTACTCAAAAGTGTCTAGATGTTATGGACGACACTCCGAACCCTTTTTCAGCGTATTATTTATGGATGGGTAAATGATCATAGCTGATTAAGTACAGCATGGCCGTTTATTTAGTGACTATAAATGCGTGAAACAGATTGAATGATTGGTATATATATAAATATTGTGGTGTAATTGTTGACCTATATGAAGATATTTATTTATAATGGGGCACCCAAGTAAACTGGAATAACCAGACACCAAAGATGGCCATTCAATTTGGACTATTCGCGTATTTCGCCGAAATTACGTTAGAAATTACAGCAAAACAGAAACGATTGAATGTAAATCAGTTTATATACATTCATAATACACCATTATATGCGTTGCGACCCCTTTGTGTCCATTTGTATAGATGTTAAGGTAAGGTGACACAAAGGGGTCGCAATGCATATGATAATGTAATATGAATGTATAGAAGCTGATTTACATTCAATCTTTTCCGTTTTTATTCTCCGCTACTGTACTTTTAGGCAGAGGATATTCGCCCTCCGGTATGTTTAAACTGACGCTCATAATTATTTTTAATGAGCTTTCTTATAACAAAATGTATTCAGAGCCGCAGAGCAGTAATCATATCACTGTAATAGGCGCTTTATAAATAAATTTAATATATTATCATTTTGTTATAACTATACTTGCGCCCTTTGTCGTTACATAAAATATACACCAAACATTTATATTATAAGACTAGAAAAAATAGTGAAATATCCATTCAGACATCGGCCAATGATTACTAATTCAACAGGGATTAAACAATAATAAAATATATATACATAAACATACTCTATATAGCAGTACTAACAAAGACCGAGGATTTGTCAAGAGGCTACTCTCGTTAAGCAGTCAGTTGTGAAGGGGTTGCTGAATACATATCGGTCAAAAACATAAGTTTTCCGTCTCAATTCACCAATGGTAGGAATATAATATCTCACACGTTCCCAAGTCGTTATATCGGTTTGCGTTTTCTCAGGACTAAAAGTTAAATAAATTCTACCGTTATTCTTAAGAAATACCATAATAAAAAAAATAAAATAACCACAATGAAGATGAATAAAATTATTCTACTTTCACTAAATATTAAAGTCTATCTTATGTACTCCATAAGTGGGAATTCCTCCTTTATTTATTGTTTCTTTAAAACTGTGTCAATTGGTGTTGCATCTTGATACATTTCTGTTGTTTCTTAAGTGGTTTCTGGTCACCGGGGTACTGGGTCCTACTGATTCCATAAATATTTTGTTCGTTTATTTCCCAACAATATCAGTAAATGTCATGCGAACATGATTTAGATTAAACATAGTTACAGGTTGTAAACAATCTTTACCACGCCCCCAAAACTAAACATAATTCTTCAAAAGTCCGGTGTAAATCGGCGAATAAATTGTTGGTCACGGTCTAGTGGAACGCCCTTTCATAACATGGGTCGCGGAGTGACCATTCACCCTATCAAGCTAGAAAAGTTAGTAATAAGATCATTCTTCCATTCTGTATACTGTATTTATCAGACAGGCTATTCTCGATACGAAAAGTACCAAAACCTGTGCTCGAAGAACGGAAAAAATACGGAAGGAGTGGACTGTGAACAAGCATAAGAGTCAAGATTATCTTTGTTCAAATGAGTGGCGATTTTTTCTCAAAACGGCCGGACACGGTTGTAATAAGATAAGATGGCTTTGTTATCGTTTCGCTCTGTATATACTGTATTGTACAGGCTATTCTCGTCCTTCAGGAACGTAACAAATGACGAGAGGTAGTGGAGTGTAAGCAAGCATAAGAAGAATAAAGATTATCTTTGTTCAAAGTAAGTTATGATTATTTAATTTCACCACTCCCAGACATTATTGACATCACAAGGCTTATTAACGTCTTACTTTTTCTATTTGTAGTAATTTATGTAGGAAAGTTTCGAATTTCTGGATATATACATAAGTGTATAAATGGGTTGAAATTATCTTTTATTTTGAATTCTCGCCATTTTGTCCTCGAGAGATCAATGTTTTATGTTCTCTCAACGGATCATATGCATATTTATTTACATTATTTATTGACATTGGTGGTTGGGATGGCCTAGTGGTCAGAGTGCCGCGCTTCGACCTCTAGCTGGCCAGTCACCTCTGGCTTGCGGCTGTGATTTCGATCCCTGGTGTGAGCGTATGTGGCATGGAGATACGGGCGCCTTCTCAACCTCGTGGGTTTCCTCCGGGCACTCCGGTTTCCTCCCACTGCTAAAGACCCCCTACGCGCAAGCGAATTATTGAAATAAAATTAAACCATACGTTTGTCTCGAAATGACCTAGTTTGTGTCGAGTGGACGTCAAACCCCATCTCTCTCTCTGTCTCAATCTTTATTGACATTATTTTATCGAATGTTGTTGTTTTACCGTTTTATTGTTTTATATACAATATGGTTTTTTGATACAACACATTAAACCGTGATATGTAAGAACATTGGCGTTAATATTATACCGTTTTCAAAACGCATCGAAATTTTAAAATTTTCATTATCATCCAATAGATCTTATAATCTGTGTATTTCTAGAAAGACATTTTTTTTTATCTTAGAATTATACCATATAACAGAGTTTTATGGCATAAGGGAGTGAAATTAATATATGCCCAATTATATAAGATGTAAAAATATCGCGTATGAATTTATTGTTAATTTTTTTATACAGGCAACATCTTTCGGGTTTAAATTGAATTCAAAGCGGTTGATTATGTTTGATTGTTCAAATGTATCCACGATCGAGTTCTTCTAGATGTGCTTATTATTATTTTGTATGACTCTTTTCACCCAATTATTATTTTTTGATTTAACGAAAGTAAAAATATCTGCAGCATTTGAACCACCCTGATCGAAGGGGCTGCACATTTGTTCTTTCTTAATTTCGGCTGCCTTTTCGTCACATATAAAGTTAAAAAAAAATTTATCAATTACACAATAATTAGATACGATACTATGATTATGGAAATAGATAACACCAAGTTACCGAAAAGTGCCTAGAAAAAAAAGGCTACAAATAAAAACTTTGTGTCGGTTATTTTCCGGTCTCAAATAGTTTTGCGTATTTAGATCTAGCAAATATTTATTTCCTAACATAAAGAGAGCGCCATGTAAACTACAAATTAAAAAAATTTCCGGTCTCAAATAGTTTTGCGTATTTAGAGCTAGAAAATATTTATTTCCTAACATAAAGAGAGCGCCACATAAACGAAGTTTGTAACCACTAAATAAAAGTACATGTAAATCCCAAAATGTTGTAATGAATTTATCTTGCTACACTCATGGTTTTGAAAGTTAGAAATGAAACGAAGCTATTGCAGCTAGTTCTGTACCGATATCGCCCAAATCAAGAATTAAATGAAAGAGTGCAATCGAAACATTTGCTCATGTTTGCTATTAAATAAACACGCAAGTCGAAGTGCGTATTGAGCGTATTATATATTTTCTACTCGGTTTTGTATACCAATACAGGTTTGTGAAATACCTCGTGTGATGTATATTTGCTGTGACCCTCGACAGGGGCGTAAATGTGGGGGGTGTGGGGGGTGGTACACCCCCCCCCCAGCCCAAAAAATAGTCGGTCGCAAAATCAGTGCAGTCGGTCGCAAATTAGGAGCAGTCGGTTGCAAAGTAAGGGTAGTCGGTATCAAAATAAGTACTCACTGTATACGTCACGCTACTCACGCAAAAAAATAGTCGATCGCAAAATCAGTGCAGTCGGTCGCAAAGTAGAGGTAGTTGGTATCAAAATAAGTACTCACTGTATACGTCACGCTACTCACGCAAAACTTGTTAGTATAAAAATAGTCGGCTACAAAATCAGTGCAGTCGGTCGCAAAATAGGAGCAGTCTTAGTATAAAATAACCTTGTTAACATTTTTGAAAAGATGTTGCGTTTCACTCTCATTCTGTTGTGAGTATAATGTTAGTCTTACAACAAAATGTAACCCAGGGAGAAAAATAGTCGGTCTCAAAATAAGTGCAGTCACTGCAGTCGGTCTCAAACGCAATGCAAGAATAGATCCCAAATACTATATATTTGCGTGAATCCGTGAGCCTAAATTGCATACGTCACTCTTATTCTGTTGTGAGTATGTTGGTCTAACAACAAAATTTCACCAAGGGAGAAAAATAGTCGGTCTCAAAAACAATGCCAGAATATAGATCCCAAATGCTATGTATTTGCGTGAATCCGTGTGCCTAAATTGAATACGTCATTCAAAACTATATAGTATAGAATAACCATGTCTGCTTGTCACTCTTATTCTGTTGTGAGTATGTTGTTCTATGAAATGTTTTCTACCACGTCAAAAAATAGTCGGTCACAAAAAAAGTACTCACCGCAGTCGGTCTCCGACTAAATGAATTAATGAGATAAACATACAATCATAAAACAAGCGAAATTGACAGATAAGCCTCAAGATTCTGTCCCTTTTCTTATCAACCCCAGTCCCCAAAATTTAAAAGCTGTGTTACATATCCATTATAACATCATTCTTCTACTCGTTTACATATCTGAAATTTTTTCGCGCCTGCGGCGCTCGATTCCATTTCAATATCATTCTTCTACTCCTCAGTTGTCTTATACTGTCTCGACACTATCATATTCACGATTATAGTGAACTGCCCAGTTTGTAGTACCATTGGTGTGTGGGGCGGGGGTATGTGCATCAGTCGGTCGCATTTTGGCTAAACACCCCCCCAAACGAAATCGTTATGTACGCCCCTGACCCTCGAATCTACATGTACGTATAAGCCGGTATTGATAAAAATGCACCTGAAACAAACTGCAAAAGAAATCATTTCTTTGTGAACTGTTCAGGTACTCCCATAACAAAAGCGGAGATTATCGGTCTTGGGGAAATCGAATGTGGATAGGGCGACCAAAACGAACCCTCTAATGTCATGTGGATGGACAGGGCTGATCCAGAAAGGGCAAATAGGAAGGGCATTTCGCCTGAAAAATAATGCTGCTGGTAGGGTGCCCCACCATAAATAAATATCTCCAAATAGCTAAACAATTACACCACCGTATTTATATATATAACATGTCTTAAATCTGTTTCACACATTTATAGTCACTTAATAAACGGACATGTTGTACTTAATAAGCTATGACCATTTAACAATCGAGTAAAAAATAGGTCGCGTGCCCTTGTTTTGAAATTAGTCACACTTCACCGGTCTACCGACCATTCTCCGTCCGATTGACAGGCCAGGATAAGAAACATGACAGAAAGCCGGAACAAGAAATCGAATTTAGAAATAACGCACGGTGGGCGACTCAACAAGTTTTGCGAACCTTGTAAAAGTAAAATGAAACTACTGCTGGTATCATGTTCCTGTCCAACCCGTGTTATTCAGAGATAGTATTTGTACCAAACCAAAATATGTCGCTTCCAACGGTCTTGTTAAGAATAAAGCAATTTAAAAAATAAAAACGAGCGTAATTTCTAAAGATGCCGTAATAACCAAGACGCTTAATATTACTGCTATTCAGAATCGTCAACAATACATTTTTTACGACTGTAATAGTTGATAGTATGTTGAGAATTTCCCAGTGCTGTTGCTATTTATAGGCTCAACGAGTGTGCGAGAGTGTCAGAAAATTAGTGGTAGTTAACCAACTGAAGCGTGCACATTCAACGTGTTTAGTACAACTTTTCAGTAGGCACGTGGGGCACCCTACTGCTGGAAACTCCTTTTTCAGCCACACTGGTGATAACAAAAAGTCGATTTTGTATTTTATACGGCCCTCGTCTGTGGTTGCACCCATATCCACCATATAGGTTAAGGGCTCCCTAAAAACCGACCGATTGATCAGTGCCTTAAGAGCATCACTGTGTGATGATAATCACGCGTGTTATTTTATAATTTAGAGGTTGTCAAAGTTTTTGAGGGGGCGCCAATTCTCGGGGCGCCTTATTTTCCGCTAGATACGGCCCTGGTTCCCCCTATTATATTATTATTTCGATCCACCTGCAGGACTAAACTTTGCTCACTTCAGAAAATGTCTGGAATGTAAACCACGCTATCATAAGATGTAAACCTGCTATTTATAATATTGTATCATGTCTTTTTCGATTTGTATCGTTGCAGCCTCCACTGCCACCCTAACTGCGTTATGAATCATACTTTGTAAATATTCTACATCCAAAATAGCTTCATCTGTCTTACCTTCATCTTCTGTATCTTTTAATAATTCATCCATTTTTAACAATTTCAGCAGTGAGTCGTCTGTACTAAAAACAACTTGAATCACTGTATCTATTGTTTTTACCAAACTCGTTTCGCCTTGTTGAACTCGTTATTTTCAAACACTCGCTTCTATTACAAATGTTCTTATAAAACACGGGAGTTACGGTGGCTAAATTGGTAAGACACTGGCTCGCTAGCCTGGAGGACGGGTGTTCGATCCTTGCATTGGTCGAGAAAGTTCATCCAGATTCTCCTGAGTGGCCCCCTTGTTAGTGATACAGGATGGAAGGCCTGGCAAGGACAGCTGTCTAGTCGCGCGAAAAAACGAGGACCCTTGTAGACATTTACGTGCACATTAAAGACCCATTGACAGTTGGAATTCGATATAAGAGCAGACCGTAGTGCCGCTGTCCGGGCAAAATTTTCCTCATAGCGCACTGTATGGAGCAGAAAAGTAGGACGTTAAACCCCATATTATTTCATTTGTTATAAAACACAAGTTTTCATTAATATTTTTAATCTGCCAATGCAGTATCCATTTACATATTCATGTAGTATTGTAATTAGTTCTTTCCGATTGCTTATTTAGGGAGTTTTAACTGCAATACCGAGAGCTCCTTTGGGTGTGACGCCATCTTGTAAACCTAGACATGCACGGTTATATCTTGTACATGTATTCCGTTTCTACTTCTTTGTTAGATTTTTGTTATCTCTTTTTTATTTTTAATTTCAGATTTCACGAAAAGGGCACAATGGTAGCCAATCAAAAATATAAAATGGTCATCCTCCTGATCATGGTTTTGACAGTGATACTTTACCTAACAAATATGAAAGCCACCAATGGGGTGCCCCCTAATTCATCCAAGGATGATACTAAAGCCACCAAGGAGGTGTTCGTAACATTTTTGAAAGAAGCGATGTCTCTTAATACATCTAAGGACGACACGAACTCAACGAAAGCCAACAATGTGAAATCAGAACAATCCAACAATCTCAAGTCAGAATACTTCAGAAACCCGAAGTCAGAACACATACAGTCAGAACATCCCAGCAACCCGTATATTTTAACAAATGTAGCATCGCATATCAACACTAGAAGTTATAATAAATCTGGGTCTGACAAAAAAGGGAAAATTACAATACACTGGTATAATAGGCAATCTGAAATATCTTCACAGTTACTAAGAAAATGGTTTTCTCGATGTAATGATTCTTGTATATACACTGAGGATATGAACAGTGATATTCTAATATTTGATGGCGACACATTAGCTGGAAACCCACCAGTCAGGAGAGATTCAAATCAAGTTTGGGTCTTTCGCGAGATGGAATCACCGGATATTACCTTTTCTCGCCAATGGACCAAGCCGTCATGGCAGAATAAATTTAACCGAACGTTTACGTATCGCGTAGATTCGGATCAATTTACTCCATATGGTCGTTATAGACTAAGAAAAGAGCCCTTAAAGAAAAATATCACGGCCATCATGAAACTGAAGTCAAAGCTTGTATCCATATTTTCCAGTAACTGTGGTGTACCGAGTGAACGTGAAAAATATATTAACTTGTTACGAAAGTACATACCTGTTGATTTCTATGGACGATGTGGCAATCTAACGTGTAAAAAATCACACGACTGCTTTATATCAAACGCGAAAATTTACAAATTCTATCTGTCTTTTGAGAACAGTCTGTGTAGAGATTACGTATCTGAAAAGTTTTTTCGCCCTGAATCATTAGACATTGTCGCCGTAACTCGGGGTGGGGCAAATTATTCAAAAATTGCTCCATCAAAAACGTACATTGATACAAGAGATTTTAAATCGGTAAAAGATTTGGCTAATTTTCTTCTATACTTGGACCGAAATGATACAGCCTATAGACAATACATTGAAAATAAACAGAGTTACGAATCTATATATTGGTTTTATGGAACTGGAGATAATTCAATGTTTATGCACAGACTAGATCATTGTGGCTTATGTTACAAGGCCAGATCGTGGCTTAATGAAAAAAAAGTATACGAAAATATTGGTGATTGGTACGAGAAAAATATATGTCATACGCCTGCGGATATTCATTAAAATAAGAAACGTCTGTTTTAAGATACGATGGGGGGGGGGGGCTATTCATTTAACCTTAAAAACTTGTGTTTTTCTCATTCATGCGCGTGGCTTTTAGAAAATAAAATGTATAGTGCAATAATATAATGACCATTCGCTAAGCCAAACAGAGATTTGTCGGATCATGAACAGCCGTGACACTCAGCTCATTTTAAGTTACATATTGGGTTTTAGCATTTGGGATATTTTTTATAAAGAAATATGTATATATGATTGGGTAAAAGCTGCAACATTTACAGTCGTCGTGATTCATAACGGTGGTTCCAAGGCCAATATTTGTAACACCACGCCCACGCAACGGCAATAGGGCGTTGTTATCATCTCCCCAGTGTTATCGTGATAATCGAACATTTATATTGTTAATACATTACATTTTTGGCGATCCTCTTTGGGTTCATTTCCTTGTGCTAAATTAAAATGTTTGGCTTACTGTTTCACACCGTTCATCACCTCTTCTCTCATTTTGCTATTCCCTTTGTATGTCGCGTTGAGAACCCGTACACATACAGGTGTTGAATTCCTATGGAGTAGCCATATAATGTTGTTTTATTCATGGTTGTTTCACATACATAGATGATTATTTGATAAAATGATAAGCATAGCAGTTAGGCCTTACCCGGGTAGGCGTAATCTCTCCTATCCAGATATTATGGGAGCATATATTGCGAGGCGCTCAGTATACATGTATATAAATATTGTCGAGATATTTGGAGATATTTATTTATGATGGGTCACCCTATCATTGCGTTAATATAGCCTTGGATTCCGATTGGGATGATAAAGAATATATTTTCCTCAATTGTTCTGAATAATTATTTCGTTCCGGTGTTGAGGTGGAACAGGAAAGGGGATAGTAGTAATAAACTAATTTATGTTACTGTCTTTACAGATTTTTAACCGTAAAGGCAGTGTTTCAGATACAATTATGGATAATAGCTTCGGAAATAATCACTGACAATTGTCAGCCCCACACCGACACAGGGGTAGAGGGCATATGATTCCGCTTGCGGTTGGGAATGGGGATTTTTCCTATGTACCCCCGACCTTGGAGAACTCTTTGGTAAATTTGCCTCTTTAATCTTCTGTGGTAACCAGACCAGTTCCTCTTATTAATTCTGTTATTTCGAGCCCCGCTTTTCAGACCAGAAGACGCCGTTTACAGGGAAGGAATCAATCTTGCCCCGTAATAGGTTGCCCAGTTATAAATAGAAAGAGTGCATAGGGTCCACCGATTGCTCAGAGGGGTAACTGATCCAAGGATCCGTAGAGGTGTGCTAAGGCAAGGTGTTTACCACGTTGCGGTTGGAGTGGGGATTTTTCCAATGTGCCCCCAACCTTGGAGAACTCTTTGGTAAATTTGCCTACTACATCTTCCGCGGTAACCAGACCAGTTCCTGTTATTAATTCTGTCCCTTCGGGTCCCTATTTTCAGATCACAAGTCGCCGTTTACAGAGAAGGAATCAATCTTGCCCCTTAATAGGTTGCCCGGTTATAAATAGAAATAGAGCATAGGATTCCGCCTAGGGTCCAACCAGTGCTCAGCGGGGTAGCTGATTCCAGGATCACAAAAAAATATATAGCCATACAATTAGTATTAGGTAAATCTGTTGCTTGATTTTCTGCTTTCTGTCATCCAGATAGCTGTGAATCCATTTAAGAAGACTATCGCATATCCCATTTCCTTTCAATTTGCACAACAAACCTTGGTGCCATACGCGGTCAAAAACACGGGGCACGTCACAAAATACTACACAGAACATTTCATGATTGCCTAGTGCATTAGGAATCCCGTGGTATATCCCTAGATGTTGGAGCACTGTTGAATGTCCAGGTAAGAATCCAGACTGATACTTATACAGGAGGGCGTTGTCTGAGAAATAATTGTGCAATCGTTTAAACACAAGTCTTTCAAAAATTTTACCAATACAGAATAAAAGGGAAATGGGGCTGTAGTTATTTGTCAATGAGGGATTGCCTTTTTTATACAGTGGTTTCATGAAGAGATAATTGGAACAATAAGCACAAAGGAAAACAGATTGACTCTACTATGCGTTTCAAATGTCTATGACTAATTTGATCATCACCACTAGCTTTCGGATTTCATATTGATATAGGCTAGCATCAGATAGAACACTATCTGTCATTTTGTCAAATTTAGGAATCAAGTTACTTGGTTTAACAGTTTGTTACTCAGATACGAAATATGTATTGGGTAGCTGTGTCACATGTTAAAGGAGGCAAGGGACGAGTGGGGTGGCGGATTCCTCGGTTAAGTGCTTAGAAGCTTCCAGTAACTTGGGCCATTAGATTGCGAAGAAGTCGTTAAAAGTTCGTCCACATTTGAATGAAACTGTTCCTTTGCTTTCTTTTTCAAGTTGTTAACTCTATTCGGCTGTGTCTTAAACTTTGCCACATCGCTGGTCTTCTGTGTGCGTATATGAATCCGTCGTAGCCTGTCTCTTTTCCTAAGTTAACGTCTTAGTTCAGAATCAAACCATGGTTTATCATTGTTTGGTATGGTAACAGTTTTGGTCGGAACACAGTTGCAAATATATTGGTAGAACATTGTATAGGATTTATCCAATGCCGGATTAAACATGGTGGGGGCCCTGGAACATGTGGGGGCCCCTGATCACTGACCCCCGCATAGGGGGTCTGGGGGTTTTCTCCCCCCCCCCTCCGAAATTTTCAGAAATTGGAGGCCAGAAACGTGATTTCCTGGCATTTCAGGCACTTGTGTTGGAGCCATTTAGAAGTACCTACCCAGAAAAAAATAAAATTCTGCCACCAAATTAGCGCATTCTGGCGTTATTTCAGTGGACCAATCCATGCGAGTGCTATGAAATGATGACATTCTAGAGGAGGAGACTGTAAGTGGGCAGAGCGAAATCAGACCTAATTTTGAAGTCGCTCAGTGATAAATAACGGGGTTACTTGATTTGGGATCGTATTATACCCCCACGATGATTTGATGAATGGAGGCCGTAACGTTACGACCAAGCCGGACTCGATGTTTGACAAACAAAATGGTAATACGAGATTTAATCAGGAAATATGAATATTTCGTGTGATCATGGTGTGCATCTCATCAAATTCAGCTTATACCCACAACAAATAGCAACAACAACAACTACAGCTTATAATATACAATCGTACGTCAATCTGAAGCAAAATTCGCACTACTCGAAATGATGGGAACGTGTAATGTGTTCGAGTTACACGATAATTCGTGTTAGACGATGGTCGGTCCGATAGAAGATCTCACGACAATAAAAAAACATGTGTTACACCCATCACCAGATTACACCGAATTCTCGGATGTCGATCGCAACACAACATGGATTGAGGGGGCCCAAGGGACTTCCGATGGAGGGCCCTCGAAGCATCGGAGGGGCCCCGTCACTAGGTCACCGGCCGTTGGAATCCTCGGTCCGACTATGCTCGAGGCGCGCAATTGAGATTTTTGTGGGGGGCCCCCTAATGTGGTGGGCCCTGGGGCCTGTGCCCCATGGTGCCCCATGGTTAATCCGGCGTTGGATTTATCACATGCTTCATCGATATTTTGAAATATTATATCTAACCAAGGTACCACTTTAATACGTTGGTTAAGTTTGTCATAATAATCACCAAGTTTGTAAAGCCCAATAAGAAGAGTGTAGGATCTGATAAATATATCGTTTTTACAATTTAGTCACATAAACTCCTTTATGATCAATAAGATTTTGATTAAAATTTAGTGTTCCTTAATCAGAATATGAGCAATCCGGGCTTTAAATGACGACATCGATAAGCGTGCTACTCGTATTGGTTATTCAAGTGGGTTCATGAATAACATTGGCTAGTGACTTTGTTTCCTATGATCAAGTAGATCGTCATTTAGGTCACCTACCAAAACTACTTGTGTTATGTCAAACGCTGCTTCAATAGAGTACCCAAACTCATTCCAGAAAGAGATAGGTGTATTTGGTGGTCGACATACTACACACAAAAGAAGATTCGTCTTTTGGGAGAGATTAATTTCAACCCAGAGATAGGTGTATTTGGTGGTCGACATACTACACACAAAAGAAGATTCGTCTTTTGGGAGAGATTAATTTCAACCCAGGGGGTTTCGTGGGATTCGATTCTAGATCGCTACGATAACTCGCTGCTAATGCAGGTGACACATATACATATACCGCAGTCTCTATCTCTGCGGAAAGGCGTTTTGAAATCAGTCAACAGAATACACGAGTTAAGGTGTGTTTCTATAAAGCAGACGGTAACGTACTCACTGACATCATATAATTTGTTTCTATGACTTCTTATGTTGAGATGTAATATTGACAACCCAGTAGACTCCTTTAGTGGTCCGGGATTTGTTGCAACGTCACCGGATAACATAAGCAGCTGAAAAAGAACATAGGACAAACACAAACGTGTAAGCCAATATGACAAAATATTGATATACATTCTAGAACAACGATGTCCCCGACTTGCTTTACAATTTATGTACATTATCCATAATCGGTTGACTTTGCGTATATTATAACTGACATGTACAAATAGTACTCAGACACAAAGTACAAACTAACTCTCCCGTAATCTGGAAAAACCTAGCAAGTCAAATTGTGGTGAAAATTGAGTTAGACCCATATTTGATCTTCATCTATAAAGACAAAATAACAAAACAGGTTCCTTTGTTTATTCAAAACTACATTCAACAGTGTTGCTAGGTTTTTCCAGATTACGGGAGAACTGGGTCTTGTTCAGTTGACATTAATGTATCGGAAATTAGCCACTGAGTAGATTATCGATATCTGACCGGGCCCGTAGCCGGCTCATTTTTTGGGGGGGTGGGGGGGTGGGGGTGGGGCTTTGGAATTTTTTGGAGGGGCTTAGGATGTGGCTAAGAATACTCCTAAGAAATCATTTCGTAATAATGTTTTTGAAGAAATGTTTTTGGAGAAATATTTTGTAAGATTTCGAGATTTGTTTTTCGTTGTATGTCTATGATTAAATGTAAATGCAGATTAATTTATTGAATTACTAAACTTAATTTTATCTCTATATTTAAATACAATTGAATCAAACAAAAATACATTTTACAAATCTGATATTACAAATGTCTGATTTGTGAAACAAATATTGATTTTAAGATACAAATGTGAATTTTACTGTACCAATGTCGCAATACGACAACAAATAAGGAAATAAGAGTCAAGGACTATGAATGAAGAACTTAGCATGAAGAACAGTGAATGCTTGCTATTGCCAATAATGATTTAATTCAAAAGTGGAGAAGCGAGGATGAATCTCGATTATTCGGTAATTAACAATATTTTGCCACATCTTGTCAAAACTTCAAACAGTGTTAACTTGGCCCAGACTAAAGTAATTTGAATGAAATTTTCATTTTGAATTATCTATTTTGGAACTATTATGTATGTTTAACACATCAGTTAAATATAAACTTTACTCTAAATTATGCTTTCCGGGTTTAAAGGGGTGCATTGGTAAACCGTAGAAGGTCTTTTAAAGACATATCCATATGACTATGCTTAGAAAAGTTCGCTTCATTTTTCCGAAAATACGAAACCGAAAGTCCTGATGTGACCCTTGCATTTTCGCCAAAAAGTCAGTTTCAGAATAGATATTATCAAATGCCAATGCTGTAATGAAATGTGTCCACTCAGTAACATAATTAGCCGTTACAGAAAGGTCCGTTACAGGGATGACATTACATACAGACACTATTTTTTTTTATGTAAGCAATATTTTTATTCAGATTAAACATTAAATAATTAATTCTCCCACAAAGCGGTTAATTTCTTTCATCTAGGCACGATCACTCAAATTTATATTGGCTGAGAACAATAAAACGTGTACCCTGAATATATAAAGTTGTCGAAAGGTTTGCACTGGAAAGATGCTTTTAAAAAAATACTCATTGATTTTAGTTACCAAATCTTGTTTAGTTTCTTTGTAAAATAGTGGATCCAGGCAGATAAACTACATCCAGAAATTACATCATTCGTCAACAAAGGGGTCCTTTATTATTTTATTATTTAATACTCTAGGGTCAGAAACTCTTTTAAAAAAAAATGAATAAAACTTATTTCTAACCATTACAAATATACATACTCGTATTAAAACAAGGATTTATTTTTATATTAAACATTATACAAGTCTTTATTTACGTCGAAAATGTTTTTAAATTTTCAATGTGACAATAATTAACTTATCCGGGTCATAATCAACTCTCAATGGCATCAGATATCTCCGATATTAAATAGATTAGAACAGTTCAGCCATAATTTGATTTAAGCTAAAAATGGAGGAGCGAGACTTAGCTTCGAACAACCAGCACGGTGGTTGAAATTATTGCATACGCCTAGTCAAGGCTGATATCTTCGCTTGCAATAGAGTAATTTGAATGAGATTCGCAAATTATTCATGTTACATTATCTTTTTCGAACTATACAAGAATGGCTATCTAAATCTTACATAATGTATCTTTAATTAATGTAAATTTTTCAAAATTAATGGAGACTTGTTTATATATTGTGTATGTTCGTTTTTATATAGTTTGTATTTGATTATTGTAAATACAGCTGGTTGCTAGTGTCGCCACTATGCCATCATTGTGTTATGTTATTTGTTGGTCCTACTAGATAACTAGGAAGTACGGGGGTTATAATGAGAATATGACGTCATATGTGCAGGACCTTCTCCGATCTAGCGATCTTCTATTACCGTAGAGAGATTATGTTATGAGAACATTACACTTCAAATCTCTGTTTCTTATGACGCTATTTCTTGTGTAATAACGCGATCGAGGATCGAACGGGGCTAGAGCTGCTACCTTGCTTACAGATCGACCCACAGAAACTTGATGTTTAGTAAATAGGCTATAGGACATCAGATATAACAGTTGATATAAGTTTGGTATCACCGTACCCAAGTATATTATAGCACAAACATATATGCTATACATACAGGAAGTAAATTGTACACTATTGGCTATAGGACAACAGGTGTAACAGTGGATATAATACATAATGAAAGGGAAAGGTGTTTCATTACTTGTACTGATTTATATTGCTGTGAATCAAGGTAAGATCACCTACATAGGATTCTTAGTTAATTAGTTCAATGAAGTGAAATGACGTTTAACGCCCTATCTTTCTTAATCGAACGGCCTGTGAAGACGGTCATATCAAATTCAAACTGCCAAGGGTTCTTTTCGGTGCACGCAAATGTGTAGATGTCTTGCTCCACGAAGAAAAGGGAAACACGCCTAATTAGTTCAACTATGATAACTCATCAATTTAAGGTTATTGAGACTGCAATGTTATAATATGCATTTATTGTAAGCTTTGGTAGCATTTGTGTAGATCTTTTCACAACAAGAGTTCCACAAGATATTGAACCTGTGAAAATAAGCAAATTCCACAATATTTTGGGCTGCGGTGTTTTTTTTTTACCACTGGTGTTCCACAAGATATGGTACCATATTACACAAGATTTTGATCGAGTGTTTTAGATCGGGTGTTTTTTACCACAAGAGTTCCACTAGATTTTTTTTCTTAAAAGAAAACGATTCTTCTTAGACCTCACCGTATATACCACCTTCCACAAGATTGTCGATAGACTGTTTTGATCTGTGGTGTTTTCTTCCTCAAGAATGTGATAGAATGTTTTGGGTCTGTTGTTTTAATAGTTTGTCACCACCAGAGTTCCACACGATTTTTGTTAAATTTCTCCTTAAACCCCTATATGTGTGTGTGGTTCCACATAACACAAATATTCGACTGGGAAAAGTAAAATCAATTTCTAAACTTTATACTGAACTTGTGTAGATTTTAATAGTGTCCATAATGTATACTTGACTCACAAATACCGTATTTACAAACAAACCCATACAACCTAGTGTAATTGGATAATTGTCAGTATTGTTTTCACAATCTTATCAGATTTCACTGACTCACAAATAACGTTTAAAAAAACCTATACCACCCATTGCACACACTATACTGTAGTTGATATAATAGTATATTTTCAGATGTTGAAGCTGCTAGGCTGACAATAACACCATCCCAGAGTCTACCAGCAGGTTCTGCATCTTTAACATTACGGTGTTCACCTGTTTCTAATGCTGTTTATACTATACTATACAGTATAACAATAAACAAACGTACCCTGGTACAGAATTCACAAACAACGCTCATGGCAGTAATAGATGGGGCAGAGACTCAGCCTAAGCCTGGAACAGGAATAACAACACCCAAATATACAGTGACTGGTAATTATGATATAACCGAACAACCAACCCAATCTTTCCTACAAGTTGTTATAAATAATCCTGATTGTAATGATGCTGTTGAATATCAGTGTATAACAAATGGACAACCTACTGTAGTTTCTAATCCTGCAGCGTTACAAGAAGATAAAAATGTCACAGTTCAAAGTAAGTATTTTATGTATGTAATGTATATCATGATTATGTGACATTTTACAGTTCGAAGTAAGTATTTTATATATCTCATGAATTGGTGACATGTGGCAGTACGGGTAAGTCAAGGCTACAATAATTTAGTATCCCATGAATTGGTGACAGATTAAGAGTAAATATGTGTATAATGTTATTGTCCAGGACAGCACAGAAGTAGTATTCCATGTGTATGCAAACTTGGAATGTGATTTAATATATCTTTATCACCCAATAACATACTGACACTAGATATCGCTTGTGTTATCAATTACATAATCTACTGCTCTTGTTAGGAGATATCGCTTTACGTAAATTTGATTCGTCAATCAAAAGGGAAATATTTTCTTTTTTTTCAAAGAAACCACTTATTTTAAATACAAAGTAACTTCTTTTTTGTTAAAAAGAAAGCGTTTTTATTTAATTGACCTTGACGGAAATACTTGGTCAATATATAGGGCTTTGCAATAGAATAGGTAAACTGCTGTCAGAAAATCATTTATCACTACGCTGTAATGTAATCAGATTCAGTAGTGAAATCTATACTGAAGAATTATATTTATTTATTTGTGCGTGTAAGCAAGGATTTGGTGATAAATAAAATCTCCAACTTGTCTTTTTTATATCAAAAAAAACTCCTTAGGAGATTATCTATTTAGCATAATACGTTAGTGATTCTAGTTATATGGGTGTTTCTCAAATTCAAGGCATGAGCAATTTGCTTGAACAAAGTCTTCTGCGACTACTCTTATTGAACAATAAACTATTGGGGTTTCGTCCCAACTGAACAACTTTGTACCCTTTTCACCGTCTAATTAAGATAATGAGTGAAGACATGTACAAGAAAATGGTTTAAAGCTAATTTTATGTAAAGTGACTCTAATCTGTCCCTTTATATTAGATATAATATATAGAGAAGTGTTAGTGATTATATTGGATATAATGTGTAGAGAAGGGATTGTGATTTTCAGATATATTATGTACAACCCTCGTGATTTCAGGCGAAATAAAAATAACATAATACTTTATAATCTTGATGGGATCGTTCTAACATTTAATTTGATATATTATAGGTAATCCCGGTACGGTAGAAATGATCAAATTTCAGAATAAGATACGGTATGATGTTGGTGAAAAGATTGAGATTATTTGCCAAGGAGATGTTGGAAATCCTGAAAAACTTTGGTCCTGGGAATCCAAGTCAGTGGGTGACTCATTTTTTAACCGAATAACAGAAAATATAACAAAAGGCCAGGTTGATCCACCGTCATCAACTCGATGTGGATATTATTCTAGAAGTATATTGAACTATTACGTTGGTCAAGGTGATAATGGTCTGGCAATTAGATGCAAGGTTGATAACTCAGATCAGTACAGTGCCAATAAAACTATCTACGTTGTAACATGTAAGTGACTGTACAAGCTATTATTATAATATTTATCGGGGGCGGATCTAGGAATTTTGAAAAGGGGGGGGGGGGGCGCTGCAAAATAAGGGCACTGAACGCGGAGACGGAGTACGCCGCTGAGAGGGGGGGTTGGGGACCCCAAGAAAATTATCCGTCATTCCAAGAGCTATTTGGCTGATATTTTCGTCTAAACGTTCGGAAATCGTTGAAAAAGAGCCTCAAAATCGAAAGGCACTTTCAGTATTAAAAAAGGGCACTGTTGAAAATTGGGGATTTGCGCGCCCCCTTGAATCCGCCTCTGTTTCTTCCTTCACGAACACCTGATATCACTTGTTTTGAAGAAACCTGGTATTCCTTGTTTTGCTCATGCTGCATATTTACACGCAATCGTCTGTTGATTTGGATGACGCGGAGTTTTTCATTTCAGCCGTTATTTGAATAGACTTTGTATTTTTTCAACCGTTTGTTTTGGTTCGATCAAGTTTGATTGGTGTTTTATCTGATAAATCGGAAGTGTTATTAAGAGAATTCATACTCTACCTGCAACTAACTAACAATTTCCCTTTCAATAACAACTGTCATTAAATAAATCGTTTAGAAAGCAACCCCCAGTGGAGTACATATATTTTCAATTATTTGAAGGGACGGATTGTGGATTTTGCCATCGGGCGATGGCCCGAAGGGCCAGGCGGACAAAAAATGAAAAAAATAATTTTGTCCAATTCGTCTAAAAAAAACCCTGCTAAATATTATATGGGGGAGGGGGTATTGGACCGACCATGGAGCGATGATGATCATGTTGTATGTGGCTGGTGGTTTTAACTGGCCACCACGCCATCACTGGAGTCTGAAATGTGCTGGTATAATAGACGTTCTGGGCCGGTTGTGCTGGGTGTGGGCCAGAATTCGGAATCCTGCAATGGGTATTCCGAATTTCATTCGAAAATTTCATCGGATTTACCCGACACTGTCGCCTGCAAATTTACTAATTATTAAGTCACCTGCACCCTGTTTGTGGGGATACGCCAGAATCCAAAATTCAAAAATCAGCTTTTATTAATTACACTTTCATCATTCTGTACCAATGGGGGCCGTGGCCTTTCATCACAGGAGGAATCAGCAAGCTCCCGGTAGCAAAAATGGGACATTTTTCAATGAAAATATTAATAGTTATTCAATATTAATCAAATGGTCAAAATTTTCTCAACTAATCCCATTTTTTAACCAGTTAAATTCTCTTGACTCTTGACGATACAATGATAATACGTTAATTAATAACATGACGATATGATAATTCCACAGGTTGATGGTTGTAAACTGCTTGCAGGTAGGGGTTTTGGCCTAAGTTAATCGATTTATGAAATATATTATTTGAAAGAGATTATAATCAGATATGCCACTAAATCGCATATTTGGGGTTCATTTTGCAAAAATGTCAAAGTCTTTTGCGACAACTCTTATTGAACAATAAACTATTGGGGTTTCGTCCCAACTCAACAACTTGGCACCCTTTTCACCGTCTAATTAAGATAATGAGTGAAGACATGTACAAGCAAATCGTTTAAAGCTAATTTTATGTAAAGTGACTCTCATCTGTCTCTTCATGTTAGATATAATATATAGAGAAGGGTTTATGATTTATATTAGATATAATATAAAGAGAAGTGTTAGTGATTATATTGGATATTATATAGAGAGAAGGGATTGTGATTTATATTAGATAATATAGAGAAGTGTTAGTGATTATAATTATTAGATATAATATATAGAGAAGGGATTGTGATTTTCAGATATATCATGTACAACCCTTATGATTTCAGGAGAAATAAGAATAACATAATACTTTATAATCTTGATGAGATCGTTCTAACATTCTATTTAATACTTTATAGGTAATCCTGGTATAGTAGAAATGATCAGATTTCAGGATAAGATACGGTATGATATTGGTGAAAAAATTGAGATGACTTGCCAAGGAGATGTTGGAAATCCTGAAAAGTTCTGGTCTTGGGAATCCAAGTCACTGGGTAATTCATTTTTTAACCGAATAACAGAGAATATAACAAAAGGCCAGGTTGATCCACCAACACCAACTCGATGTGGATATTATTCTAGAAGTATATTGAATTATTACGTTGGTCAAGGTGATAATGGTCTAGAAATTAGATGCAAGGTTGATAACTCAGATCAGTACAGTGCCAATAAAACTATCTACGTAACATGTAAGTGAATATCACAGTACAAGCAATTATTATATTTATTCCTTGATATGACTTGTTTTGAAGAGACCTGGTATTCCTTGTTTTGTTCATGCTGCATGTTTACACGCAATCGTCTGTTGATTTGGATGACGCAAAGTTTTTCATTTCTGCCGTTATTTGATGAGACTTTGTATTTTTTCAACAGTTTGTTTCGTTTCGATCAAGTTTGATTGGTGTTTTATCAAAGAATTCACACTCTACCTGCAACAATTTCCCTTTCAATAACAATCGGAAGTGTTATTAAGAGAATTCACACTCTAATTGCAACTAACTAACAATTTCCCTTTCAATAATAACTGGGATTAAATACATCGTTTAGAAAGCAACCCCTATTGGAGTACCTATACTTTCCATTAGGGCCGGTCGGACAAAAAATGAAAAAAATAATTTTGTCCAATTCGTCTTAAAAAAAACCTATTCTGCTGAACTTTATATTTGGGAGGGGTTTTTGGACCGGCCATGGAGCGATGATGATCATGTTATATGTGGCCGATGGTTTTAATCAGATATGCCACCAAATCGCATATTTGGGGTTCATTTTGTAAAAATTTCCAGGGGGAAAGACACCGCCAACGCCCCCCCCCCACTACCTCCCCCCCCATTGTCCGAGCTCCATGGTCAGTAAAAGTGGCCGCTCCGACCCGGTTGATTATTTGCCTTATCGAATTGTATGCGATAAAAAATAAATCAACTTTGTATATTATGACCGAATTCTATAATAATTATACACAGGAACGGTAATTCATTACACATTATGTTTATATTATATTCAAGATATACAATTACATATTAATACCGAAACGGTAATTAATTACACGCTATTATTTCTTAAAATCTAGAGCCAAGCAGAAAATTGATTTAGATGTTTATTTTTATTTTAGATGTTGATTCTTGTAATGACGAAAATCAGGGCCCAACTACTGACGCAGGTAAGGGGTTTTATTTCAAATATTTAAATTTATTTGGAACCAAAACACGTGAATTCCTTTATTTATGTTTGGTTGGGAATAACTGTCATAATCATTTATGTATTTAGAATGCACGTTATCATTAGCAACTTCATTGTCATAAACATTTCATGGCTAGACCTCTTAGATCAGGGTCAGACATGAAATTGTAGATTTCATTTTTAACTCGTTACGAAGGTACACTCCATACTGCTCGTGATATTTAAAAACAGACTGGCTTGCCTTTAATCTTCAAATAGCTGCTGTCCACCACCGTGTAGCAATGTCGTCGTTGCCAAATTGTTTTTAAATTTATAGACATTGAATAGAGATATATGATGGCATTATATTGTATTAATTAATAGCTCTGGCAAGTTTGTAGAATCACATAGTTGTACTTAAAACCAAGTTAGCAAAAGAGTGACAGATGTTTTCAGAAAAAAACAGTCATAATTTGATAAAAGAAAATTAGCTGGTTCTGTGGGAATAAAAATATCATGTATTACACGCCATAGGAAATTTTCATTGCGTCACTTGGCTTGTTTAACCAATCTCTCTAATTAATTACATTATATTTGACCAATTAGATAATTCAAGGCTCAAAGCGACAAAACTATCATACTTGTGAGAATTCGTCAGACAGTAGACAGATTCTGAAAGGGAAAGGATGTAACACTTTGAATCAGTAGGCGCGCCCAGTGAGTCTGGCTGGCTGGCTAGGGTTTGAAATTGAATTTAGTACTCTAATCTAACCTATGCTTGTATCTATGTATCCGGCTATCATTATATGAAATGAAAACACGAACCGTTACATTGTTATTCCTGGTAAGACAAATGTCTTAAGAAAACAATAAGAAGTCAATACACAACGTGCAGGAGAAGCCAAAGACAGTCAGAAATAAATTCTAGACAATCACAAGGCTACTAAGATATGTAGTAAGAATGGATGCATGGGTCATGACCTAAGACATAATTTACTAATTTAAATTCCTGACTTAACAAATTCTTGACTACTGCAATGAAAACAAACTAAAAATATACTATAATATTTGTCTTGATCTATGGACGTCAATATTTTAATGTCGTTAAATTCCTAATAATTATAGTAAAACTCCACTAAACCAGTACGGCGTATGCCCGTATTCATTAAATCATTAAGACGTTAACATCAATTTTTCATTTCACGTTCAATATTACCAGGCGCGGATCCAGAGGGGGGGGGGGGGGGGGGTCCAGGGGGTCCGCCCCCCCCCCCCCGCTCAGGCTTGAAAATTTTTTATGCGATTTTATTGGCGATTTTTAGACCTGTTATTTTGGAATTTACCTTCCGGAAATACGTCAGAATGCACCAAATTGAATCTAATTTAATTAGTTGAGCGCCTTAGTTAAGCAATTATCAAACCTAGACCCCTCCCCCCTGCAAAAAATCCTGGATCCGCGCCTGATTACTTCAGTAGAAATACGCCTCTCTCTCTCTCTCTCTCTCTCTCTCTCTCTCTCTCTCTCTCTCTCTCTCTCTCTCTCTCTCTCATATTCAAGATATACAATTACATATTAATACCGAAACGGTAATTAATAACACACTATACTTTATATAATCTAGAGCCACGCAGAACATTGATGTAGATGTTTATTTTTATTTTAGATGTCGATTCTATAAGCCCTATTGTAAGTGGTGTTATTGGCTTTATATGTGGTATAATGGTCATGGTAATTGTTGGTGTGGTATATTATTTCTACAAGAAAAGGTAACCAGTGTTAGTCATATTATGGACTCAGGCTAGTAATTATGTGTCCATTGACTTCAATGTTAAATGGCTGTAACATCACAGGCTGTAGCTTTTTGCTCAACATTCCGTTGATTCCAATCTTTATAGGCACAATGGGGACCACATTTGACAATCTCCTCATCATAAATTTGTAGGGGGTTGACCGTTTAGATATTTTGCTACGAGGATTTGAAGTTGACTGGGTGAAAATCTCACTTCCGACACAATGATTGTTCTGCAGAAAGACACTTTACACCCCTTATCCCTCCGCTGTAATATCAACAATATTACCCAAAACTGCTATGAAATGGCAAATTTGATCCCTTTTCTCCAATTCTAGACCAAAACGTCAACCTAAAATTGCAGGAAAAGGGGAGAAAAAAATTAAGGGAAGAAATGTCTATTAATAACTCGCACTACATTCGTTCATCATGAAATAAGGGGAAATAATTACTAGTCTTAGTCCTTATGTTCATAATCGGCTCAAAAGGGTCGGATATGGCATTAAGAGACCTATCAAACTACTTGTATTTCTCTTGTCCCATCACGACAAGTAAGTATGGGCGGCTCTATCAGGATATGGACTTGTCTTCCATATGACTATTTGCTTTCACGGGTAACAGTTACAGGTAATCTCTAAGGCCAGCGATACCAAATAGTGGACAGAGTTGAAGTGCCCACTTTGATAATCATCATCTTCTCACAAGCCCCTTCTGTTTGGGGGTTGGGGTTGGGGGTGGGGGTAGGGGTGGGGTGGGGGTAGGGGTGGTCTAGAGTGCCGCGCTTCGACCTCTAGCTGGCCGGCCACCTCTGTCTTGCGGCTGTGGTTTCGATCCCTGGTGTGAGCATATGTGGCGTGGGTTTCCTCCGGGCACCCCGGTTTCCTCCCACTGCTAAAGACCCCTACGCGCAAGCGTATGACCTAGTTTGTGTCGAGTGGACGTTAAACCCCATTTCTCTCTCGCTCTCTCTCCCTCTCTCTATTTCTCTCTCTTCTGTTTGAACGACAACGCTAGACCATATCGTGCGCGTGCTGTTGTGAGACGCCCTGACCTGAATCCAATTGAGCACATATGGGCAATTCTTGAGCGTAAAATTCGTCAAAGGACCTCAACAGAATCACATTATATCGCCAGCTATCTGCCTTTGCTACTTCAGTGTTTCACCATGGCAGCACAGAGCGTAATAGAGCTAAGATATCTGATGAAACATTAGCACCATATTTAAATAGGGGTGTGACAATACTTTTATCTCAGTCTTACACCAAGGATCATTAAAAATTTGTGTATTTCAGACGTCAGCTGAGTAAGCCAAAGGAAGATAATATTCCTGATTATGTTTATAGTAATACATCTTTAACACCAACTTCACAGCAACCTACAAGTACAACATATTATACGGATATATCTAGTAATACAAATTACCAGGAGGATGAAAATCAATCATCGGCCACAAACCAACCCACAACTACGATGGTGTCAAATAGTAATGTACAGAACGACCAATATGTAAACCAGCCATATGTAAACCAGCCGTTTAATCAACAAAATATAAGAAATGAATATGAAACATTGAATCACACCACCGATAATATAGGCAATACATACTCAGTATTACAATCACGTTAAAACTTACAGTAGAATTGGTAATACGTACCATTAATAAAACTTTTAAGAATGAAAAATCAGAAAATGACCCCATTCCATGTGACAATCTTGAAATGACCACATTCCATGTGACAATCTTGAAATGACCGCATTCCATATGACAATCTTAAAGTAGCTATGTTTCTAACTCATTATCATCCAAAATCTCCGACAATGAAAACACAAATGATTTGTCAATTTAATTCAACATTGATGTTGTGATTTTACCGGGAAAATTCTGGGCTTCTGATATCCAATATTTAAGACAAAATAGAAAAAATATCATTGGTACACGAATCCGTTTCATGCCCATTTTTAACAAGGGACCTGGAGAACGAGGCTAGGCGGTGACGCATGGGGAGCATACGCAGTAATGTAGAATGTAATAACCAGACGCTAGAAATTGGCATGCTATTGAGTCTTCAGGCGTATTTCGCTGTGCATAACTGATTTGAAATTAGAGTAAAGATGGATTGAATGAATGTAAATCAGTTTATATACATGTGTTGCGACCCATTTGGGTAAATTTCCAAGTCCCAAATATTAGCGATTTAGCTCCTTTAAATTGATCCTTTCCTATGTACAATGTCTAAAATAACGCCATGCCTTGTGACTATCTTAAAATTATCCCATCTCAGGAAAATCTTAATATGACCCCTTTCTATTTGACAATCTTAAAGGATCTAAATTTCAAATATTTGGGGCCTAGAAATTGACCCGAATCGGTCGCAACGCGTATAATAATGTAATCTGATTGTATATGAACTTATTTTACAGTCAATTGTTTCCATTTTGACTCTAATTTCAAATCAGTTATGGCCAGCGAAATACGACATAAGTCTTAACCGAATATAGATTTCTAATGTCTGGTTATTCCAGTCTATTGCGCATGCTCTCCAGATAAATTAAGGCGTCGCCGTTTGACATGAGTTGTGGAATATGTCTAGCTTCGTTCTTTCTTGTCACTTGTTACATACGACGCTGAAACGCTCGAATTATTTTGTCTTAAATATTGGATATCAGAATCCCACCTTTTCAAAAGTAAGTTAACAACATCAAATAATTCGTGTTTTCAACGTGTAAGACTTTTGATGATATCGAGTTAAAGACTTGGTAACTTTAAATTGACCCTTTTCTATATGACAGTCTTTAAAATACTCTTCCCGTGTGACAATCTTTAATTAATGACCAAGTATGCTTTCTTTTGTTTTATACCTCTTACGATGCACTTTGCCAATGCTGCGGGTGGTTCGGTTATTTAAGATAATTTTTCAGAAAGACTGTTATAGGTTTCAGCCTTAGTAGCTTGCCCCTGGAACATCTAAACATGCTATATATTATTATGTTATATCTTATGTAATTTTTTTACAAATGTATGTATGAACTGTATAACATTTTAATTTGATAATTTAGTCTAACTATCAATTTACTTTGTTTATATTAAAATTTATTTACTTTTATTAATCCACTATAATTCGTTTCTTTCATTACCACAGTTTAATGGTATATCCTAAAAATAGAATGATGACATGCGCAGTTAGAATTTAAGGCCTCTCCTCAAGAAAATTTGGAACATTTAACGACCGCAAACGCGTTTTCATGTCGTGAGTCGTGGAAACCTAACATTAAGACGGTTGTATAAACATCTATTTCTATGTAACACTTCACTGATTTACACGAAGTAAATGAATAGTCAGACCTTTAACGCCGCCACATGTGTAAAAATGAAATAGCTATTTGAGTAACTTCCTTGTTGAATAAGTATGTCAATAATGATAATATAATATAAAGAAGACGATGTGTGAAATTGTATATTTATCAACGATAAATATATGAATTGTTTCAATGGCATTTAGTAATTGAACTAGAGTATACAGGTCACAATTCCATGGAATACAATTACTGCTTATTACTGGGCGACGTTTCGACTAGGCTTCTCTAGTCGTTATCAAGCAATGATAAAATCTAAAAACAATACATTCTTAATGCTGACAAACCACGTGTACCCCCTAACCCACTACCCGCCAAAGTATATTCCAGCCTATTAATACGTTAACTCCATTTCATTTCGTTTTCATTTCAAAATGGTCTAATGTAGTCTACATTATGTTGGCTGACTCAAATTACAATCAACCAATCAATCGTTTACAGTCAATGGAGCTGGAATCTCGTTTTCCTGCAAATATAAACCGCGAATACAGCAACTCCAATGAGGTCCAATATAGCCTACCCTAAGTGACCTTTGAATCCCTAATCCGAAACAAGAAAACAATCGTCGTGGAGCATGGTATTTCGCACTCCCCAAAACTTGTGTCCATTTTACCGCGCAGTGCGAAACTTCGAAAGTGCGGAGTGCCCTTTCGCACGGCGCGGAAAAAGCGGCCTCGCATCCATTTTTACCTGCAGGGTGAGTGGCCGCTTGTACTGTACGTAATGAGGAGTAGGGTAACCTGTCCAACCTCGTGTGTTTTATTTGGGTTCTCTGGTTTTCTCTCACTGCTAAAGACCTCAACTCGCAAGCGAATTATTGAAATAAAATTGAACCATATGTTAGTTTGTGTCTAGAGAACGTTAATCCCCATTTCTCTCAGTCTTCCCTGCTCATCTTCTCTTGTGGAAGTGCATTTGAAGCCTTACTTCTCGGTAGTTTGTGGGCACAGTTGGATGACACTTAGCACCAACGGTCATCAGTGAATATTCGCTATGCCTCTACAATTACTGATAAGGATGACTTCCATGCGACTTAATAGAGACTTTTGGCAAGCGGAATTATTCCCATCCGCATCACATATACGATACGGATGAGAATAATCCGTATCGTATACGTGATACGTTGCGTCAATGGAGTTTTAGAGTTTTGGCAGAGTCCGTATGTCGCTGAGTTGAGGTTTGTTCTATTACAGCATGTAAGCAGAATATATCTAGCAAGATCACTATCAGTACTAGTCAAGTACCTAGTCTACTATTTCCCCGGGGAGTGAAGTCACTCGACAGTCGCTGAGCTATTAAAACAATATCATGTCGAATCTTATTAAAATTTTCGGCTTCGACTCCACAGCAATTTTTGGTGTCACCAATGTGTCATTTCAGAAAGTTTATACCCCTTTACCATAGAATCATTTACAAATTTGAAGGGTCCCAACCCCATAAAATTAGCAAGTAGTCGATCAACCATCATTCAAACAGACAGACAGGAAAAGTTTGAAAATTCCGAGAAAAAACATCAAAAATAATGGTTAAATTCCAGTCTTATCATTGTTAAAGCCACGTGTAATATACACCTTCGTGTTATACCCCCATCAGACCGGTGTTGCGTCCTTACTGCGCTTCTACAGCGACCGAAATGGTCTCAGAGCGAGTCAAGATCGCCAAAAGCGTGGTAAAAACGTGATGAAAACGCTAGATATCGTGCTGTGGTCTCCATGGTCGCCAATGATCGCCGAGCCACGACGTTTGTTTTGAACATGCCCATATGATCTGGAAAGCTGCGATAATGTGATGGGGTCGCAAAGGTCCTTACTGCGCTGCTACGGCGACAAAAACATGGTTTCAAAGAATGCCAAGATCATCATAAGCGTGGTGGAAACGCGAGATATCGTGCTGTAGTCTCTATGGTCGCCAGTGATCGCTGAATATGATCAAAGCAAACGCCAAGGTTCTGCCCTATAACCTGGAAGGCTGAGAGAACGTGGTTGGTCGCGCAGTACACGCGTGACAAAGACGCTGCAAAAATTGTAACATTTGTAACGGTGCCTTCATGGCGTCTTCACTACAACCCTCACGTGTCGGCCGCGACCCCACCAAGCGTCCTGGGTCCTTATGGCGTTGTCGTGGCGATTTTACGACATTTTTCCCGCGTTGTGTTCACGCTTGCCGGCGACCTTGTGTATTTCCAGGTCTCAGAGCACAGTAGGGTCACCACTCCAGTCTGACGGGGGCATTAGAGGACACAGATAGAGTCATAAAAAAGCTATGATGTAACATTTCAGCGTCTACAAGTAGCAAAATAGACGGTAAAACAACAATGTTATATCGAGCTTTTCCGTATGAAAGCTGTTCGATACGTCCTGTCGTGTCCGTGTACCTTACCACGTATGAGAAACACACACACATTGATGACGTCACATGCAAAATTCATTCGGTCACGCGATACGGACCAGGAATTTACGCTTGCCAAAAGTCTCTAATGAGACATAAATATTACCTTTTTTTCCACCGACATTTTGAATTCTAAAACAATTTTGTATTAGAAAAATAATAAAAATGTTTGAAGTATTTGTATGTAAAAGTCATTTCCTTTTTAGTTTAAATGGGTATTAAACGAGTACAGGGTACCATAGTAACGTCCTTTGTAAAAAGTGCAAGCTCCATTGAACCAATGATTGACGCCGCGTACTGTGACGTCGCGTGTTGAAGACTCACCTTTTACAGAGATATTAGAACAATTTCTTAATCCTCTGTGCAACAGATTGAGGTTAAATCTGATTCAGGAAATGACAGGAGAAGACCCAAACCGCTAGATGCATGTAAATGAAGTGTCAATAGTTTATATTGCCCTCTAACCTGTACAATCGTAATTTAATTCAACAAGATGACAGTGTACAGTGTTTTACACACCAGAATTTATATATTATGACCTAGTAACCATTAAAATAAATGTACTTCGTGCACCGCACTTAGAAGGTTTTATCATCATCATCACTTGGTGGGTGTTCAATTCCTTTCTGAATCTTTTAAAGATCAGTATCTACAAAGTTAATTATGATGGACGACTAAAATATCCGATGGAGATCATTTTAATCTAGCTGAAGCCAAGCCAGGATAATATTATCTATCGCTGAAAGTTTCCACAAAATTCAGATAGAACGTTACTGACAAAAACCCTGCTTCGTTAATCAAACACATCATCAAACGTTCTAGATCATATTAGAATTTACCATTCTACCCGATAGGAGTTGCCTTTCCTTGAGGTTCACACTAACCAATGATAATGGCTCTTTTGACTGCCCACCAACATTCGTGATTTTGATAGACAATAATAAACAAATCAATGAAAATCAAATGAAAGATAAAAACTTTATTTTTGTTATACTAGTTTCTCACTATCACGATTCTCGCTACGATTGATCCTAGTGACCCTACCAGGACTTGTCATACAGGTGTTCATGGTGGCTAAGAAAGAGAGAGAGAGAGAGAGGGAGAGAGAGAGAGAGAGAGAGAAATGGGATGTAACGTCCATTCAACACAAACTATATCATTTCGGGACTAACATAATATGGTTAATTTTATTTCAAATGGGAAGAAACCGGAGTACCCGGAGAAAACCCACGAGTTTGGACAGACGACCTCATGGTGGGAAAGACAATACTCGCTAGTCTGGAGGTCCGGTGCAGGGCGGAGGGCTTGATAAGGACAACTGTCTACTCGTTCGAATGGTACGAAAAATCGCGTTCCTGTGCACGTAAAAGATCCCTTGACAGCTGGAATTAGATAAGAGTAGGTCGTTAACTTAATTTCATTTCTTATCATACAGTGAAGTCAGTCGTGGCAATCGTGTTGATTGTATTGAAACGTTACCGAAAGTATCTTCACGTACCAGATCGTGGAGGCACTAAAAATGATCCTTGCTTAACAAAGGCGTTTTATAGCTGAGGCGCTGGAGTTGAACATATAAAACGGGAGAAAAATGCTAAAACCGATGAGAAAAATGAAAAGTACCCTAGTTAGGGAAGGCCCTCGTCTGACAAATAGGGCCCCTCTGGCCAAGGGAAAGGGCCCCGAGTCCGGCTCGATCGTTTTCTTTATACTGTTACTGTCGAATCAACTACTGAATGAGAATGTAGTCATTGTACTGGTATGAAAATCATCAATCAAGACACCACCCACACCCCGGACCTCCGCCAAATAGGGCCCTTAAAATAGTATAGCCTCCACCAGCTTAACGCCAACTGTACACCCCGTCATTTTATTTTATGATACACAACTGTTATTAAACAGCGAGGTTATCAAACAGTGAGGTTCGTTTTTTTCATTATCATGACATCGACTTATCTTTACAATCCGGTATTAACATGAACAAACCCTACCTTCGCCACAATACTTATATGTCAGTTCGACAATCTCTAGTGTATAACAACATTATTCACACGATATGCCAAGTAGCAGAATTAGTCGAGAGAATGCCCTAGACCATTCCACTCAATTGTTTACCCTATCCCCACATCATGCACATCAGATGGGCCTCAGTCGACGAATTATTTGGACATAAATCACTGAGAATTAGCCTCATTACATCTTTTGAAAGTATTACTACAAAATAAACTTATCAACAGTAAACACAATAACGATATAGTATAGTTATATTATTCTTTAATTACTATAACATTATAATTATTTTAATATTATTATTATTATTATTAAGATTTGCTAAATAGAACCATTTTGATATAGCCCCCACCCCCTCCCCTCCTCTAAAAAGCAACACGAATGCATGACGCAAATAAAATAAGGAATGTTAAAAGTAAAAGTAAAATTAACACATATTAAACAAACGAATTAATCTAATTAAGTTGATCAATTAGTTAATAAAACAAAATGTATTTTAAAATAATAAAGTCAATATATTTTATTATAAAAAGTCAATATATTTTAAGATAAAAAAAAAGTTAATATAAAGAAAATAGATGTATTTTAATATAAAAAAGTCAATTTATTTTATTATAAAAAAGTCATTGTATTTCAATATAGAGGAAATAAATGTATCTTAATATTAAAAAAGTATATTAACAATTATTATGTGAATCTAAACTAAATTACTTATTTAAATGTTTACTATAAAGAATTTAAATATTTAAGACAACTGGATCGTCTACCAGCAATTTTAGTCAGGTTACCAATAATTTCAAAATAAGCCTGGTTATATAAATTATACATACATCTTTAGAAAGCATTACATAAGGTATTACATAATAATATATAATGCGTAAGTTTCCCCACGACAAGCTAGTTAAGACTAAAACCCAAACCCGTCTTCTGAAAAATTGTCTGTAGGAAATATTGCGGGCTTCTACATTAATTTGAATAAGCGAATAATCCAAAGAATTTGCCAAATGCATTGTAAGTTATGACTGTTTCATAAGTATTATTAAAAAAACAAGCACACTAGGGGATTTTAAGACTGTCCCTTGACGTTAAAGATGTATTACCATGAAAAATAATCAGGAATTTTATCATCCTTTGTCTTACTCCTCTGGCGTCTGAAATACATAAATGTTCTTTGATATAAAATTATTCATATGTGTACTCCCCAACTCAAACAAGGGAGACAACACAACTAAACGGGGGGAAAATTGAAGACCAAACTTATGAAAAGATCATATTGCAGTAACTTAACTTAAAAAGGTTTTTACTTCTCAAGAGAAGGATACAAGTATACTTTAAAAAGAATATTCTTATATGGTAAAACGCTTTATTTTATTGCTGTAAATTGATGTAAATGTTTTGTATAGCATGTTTTGTATAGTATGAGAAATCGTTTTGACGCCACACATATAAATATAACCACCTTATTTTATGATGATAGTGAAAATTGTATACAACATGTCACATTTAAAAATAAAACTGTTTTTGAAAAAAATAAAATAAATAAAATCATTCACCGAGAAAAAAAAATATCGAAACGACTTATTTGAATATATTGCTAATGTTAGCTCTATTACTGTCTAAAACGTATTCAATCTTCTTGTACTGCCCCGAGTAAACACTGAACCAGAAAGAAGGACAAAAGCTGAAGCTTAAGTAGATGCAATAGTGGGATTCTGTCGAGTTCATAAATAGATGTGGAAATGGGTGAAACCAAGTACAAACACACGTGGATGGTAAACGTCAATATGAATTTCTTAGCTAGTCACAGATATATTTTACATACTCTATATGGATACAATAACATCAAGTATTGCTGCTTATGTAAAATCGCTACCATAAACAATGATCATTGAGAAGATAGAGGACTGGATGTATTTGATTTACATATTTTACAGGGTGTAGAAGGTGAAGGTAGAGATCCCTATACATGTAGCTCAGATCATTTCATTTTCATATTGTCAATAGAGCTGCCAAAACTTCGAAAGAAGGCAATATCCGTTGTTGCCTGTTGACCTCTCCTACTCATTGACTTCATGAGACGTCAGATCTGACCCTGCATTATTCATTGGATTCCTGGTGTAGTGTCCGATCAGAATCGTCACGATTCGACACTAGTGGATCCCGCTGAGAAAAGATGATTGCTAAAGTTTGACATTACGACCCTGTTCAAATGCTCTGAGTCTTAGAGATTACTTCTGACTGTTACCAGTGCAAGCTTACAGTCATGTGGAAGGCAATCCCATATCACGATAGAGGGACCACAGTTGTGTGGTCACATGACTCGAGAAGTAGCCTGAGCCGTTTATGAAAATGATTTAACATCTCTAACACTGGTTACCTTTCCTTGCAGCACTAATATACCACACCGACCATTACCATGACCATTATACCACTTACATAACTAACAGCACCACTTACAATATGGCTACCAGAGTCTCCTATAGTTGTTCCTACAATTATTACAAACAGTATGGCTTGTGGTGTATAGTTCGATGTTGTAAAAAGAAAGTTAACCACAATGAAACTGTGTTGTGTTGCTAGAGATCAAATCAATTGGAATGGGATCATCGGGTGTGTCATTTCGTCATTTCAACCAAGTATTGTCCTAACAATTACCGACACCCACAACACTGTGTGACAAATGAAATAACTTTGCATAACGTCTGTTTCCACCAAAGTGATATCACCGACGGACCAGTAACATCACTTAAATTTGGAATGATAGTTTACTGGAGTTCCACTATCTACAATTATTAGGTAATAAACTACATATGCCCATAACAGCTAAATCGTCCGTGCAGTCAATAATATACCGTGTAAATGCATTATCATTTCTGTAGTTCCTTCAGGAACTGTCTCTGAGCGGACCATGTCCACTGACACTTCCTGTAAGGAGTTATGTAGCTGCAATATGAAAATACGGTAAAATACCGCTCTACCCCACCTCTGTTCTCAGGCTGTTTTAGAATCCTTACCTTCTATTTTTCACCACGATTCTTTATTTTCCGCCAAAAGGAATCATTTCTCACTATACTTGACACAAATTTTTAATAATACAACACCATTTTCAAGTAGAATTTACCGATGAAATATACATGCGGTTTGCGCATGTTCGGATCTCGAAATGGTTGTTTAGTTCAAACGTATTTTCGGTAAGATTTTAATCGCAGAATTCTACTTGAAAATAGTGTTGAATCATTATAAATATATGTCAGCTGTGGCAAGAAATAATGCCTTTGGCAAATAAAGTAGAATCAAGGTGAAAAATAGAAGGTAAGGATTCCAAAATAGCCTTACAACAGAGGTGGGAAAGAGCAGTATTTTCATACTGCAGCTATATAAGGCCCGACTTGAACTGTCAGTGGACATAATCCACTCAGAGACAGTTCCGAAAGGAGCTACCATTTATGCAGAGCTATTTAAATCTCATACATTTCAGATGGGCAAATAATGGAAAATATAGTTCCACAAATAATGGTTTTTCTAATTCTAATTGTGCTGGAAAGTGTTAAATTTTGACCGTCCGACAATGTGTGTAATCATTTTTTCACTTTAACTTCACTTTGTCTCAGTGTAAATGTTGAAAGATTTAGCTATCGACTGGGTATGAGTTCTCGTAACAACTCGTCTGGTAGATCTAAGATCTATAAGAATCGATAAAAACGCCAATTGATCGGTTGTCAACACATATTACACAATATCATGTTTATGTACCATATAGAATGATATAAATGACATTCAATGTTTCTTACATATTTAATAGGATAATTTATATTACAAATTCCGGTAATCAGCAAGTGGAATAACCATGCATGTTTATTTTTACTGTTAAATTTTTAGTTTCTTTTGATAACTTTAATCTCCGGTTAAAATATAGAAATGTTAGGGTACATAAAATTACGAATTTTAACAATGTAACATTATATATATATGACAAACATGTATTTACTTTAAACAGTAAAATGTCACCAAATCATGATATACATTACATACATAAAATACTTACTTTGAACTGTGACATTTTTATCTTCTTGTAACGTTGACGGATTAGAAGCTACAGTAGGTTGTCCAGTTGTTATACACTGATATTCAGCAGCATCATTACTATCAGGATTATTTATAACAACTTGTAGGAAAGCTTGGGTTGGTTGTTCCTTTATATCATAATTACCAGTCACTGTATATTTAGGTGTTGTTATTCCTGTTCCAGGCTTAGTCCCTTTGCCATCTATTACTGCCATGACCGTTGTTTGTGAATTCTGTACCAGGGTACGTTTGTTTATCTTTATACTGTATAGTACAGTATAAACAGCATTAGAAACAGGTGAACACCGTAATGTTAAAGATGCAGAACCTGCTGGTAGACTCTGGGATGGTGTTATTGTCAGTCTAGCGGCTTCAACATCTGAAAATATATTATATTAATTACAGTATAGTGTGTGCAATGGGTGGTATAGGCCTGTTTTTAAAACGTCATTTGTGAGTCAATCAAATCTGATAAGATTGTATAATCAATATTAACAATTAGCCAATTACACGCTTTCGCAGTCTACACAAAATAATTTAGTGAAATTATTACAACTTTCTGTGAAGGTGTTATTTATAAAGGAGTTTATTTTGTATACAGTATACAAAATTTATGTAACTTTAACCAGAAATTTTTATAAAGCCCCTTTAAACATAAAGAATATCTCACTACGCGCTTACTACGATCAAATTATATAGAGCGGGATGAGGTCGCGGTGAATTATGATAAATGAACTCAACACTGTTAGAAAAAATCTGGTAAATTTACATGAAAAACACTGGCAGCTACAGTTGCCAGTAAAATTACTGTAAATAAACATTCAGCTGTAAAATTACAGAGTTTTTGTAATTTGACTTTGTGTGTAACTTTACCTGAAAACGGTAAATGGAAAATAACTATGAGTTTGTTTTTTAACTTTGAACTGTAAATTCACCACAACACTGTAAATGAACGGATACAGTAAGTTTGTTTCTTTAACTTTGAACTGTAAATTCACCACAACGCTGTAAATGGATGGTTACAGTAAGTTTGTTTTTTAACTTCCAAATGTAAATTCACGGCAACACAGTAAATGAACAGTTACAGTAAGTTGTTTTTTAACTTCCAAATGTAAATTTACCTGAAAGCAATAACTGAAGAATTACAGACAAATGTTAAAAAATAGGTTGCCAGGCAACGAAACATACGCCCACACAGCAGCTAAATCGTCCGGGCAGTCAACAAGAGTTGTCGCATATTATGTAATTATCAGAAAATCATTAGAATTTGTTTGGTTTTTATAAAATTCTGCCCCATGCTATCTTTTAGTATACGAAACATTTAATATTATTTCTAAAATTGGATAATAATTGAGACCTCTAGATGGACCACAAACTAAAAAAGTCAATTTTGCGTACAATCAGGGGCTATAATTCAGGAAGTTACAATCCGATATTATCCGTTGAATATCAAAAGGATCCAAGATCTTTGGGTTATAAACATGCATTTCAAGTTTCATCAACATCAGATTAAAATTGTGACCTCTACAGGGTCCACAACTTTGATATACCATATTTTTATAGTATTCGATTTTGGTCCGATTTTCACAAAATTTGAACTCAACCTTCATTACCTTGTAACTGTGGTATAATCAAACGGTTTTTTAAATCGGATAATGATTTTGACCCCCAGAGGGATCACAAGCTAAAAAGGGCGATTTTTCGGACAATCAGAGGCCATAATACAGGAAGTTACGATCCGATGGGTGCAAATATCGAAAGGAACCAAGATATTTGGGTTATAAACATGCATGTCAAGTTTCATTAAAATCGGTTTAAAATTGTGACCTCTATAGGGTCCACAACCTTGATATAACATATTTTCACACTATTCGCGTACAAACGGCTTCCCTTTTTCTTCTGTCAATTTTGGTCCGATTTTCACAAAATTTGAACTCAATCTTCATTACCATCTAACGGTGATATAATCAAACGTTTTTTTTTAAATCGGATAATAATTTTGACCTCCAGATGGACCACAAGCTAAAAAGGGCGATTTTTCGGACAATCAAGGGCCATAATTCAGGAAGTTACCATCCGATTTGTGCAAATATCGAAAGGAACCAAGATCTTTGGGATATAAACATACACGGCAAGTTTCATCAAAATCGGTTCAAAATTGTTACCTCTATACGGTCCACAAGCTAAAAACATGATTTTTCGTACAATCAGGGGCCATAATCCATGAAGTTTCAATCCGATACATGCCAATATCGAAAGTAGCCGAGATCTTATGGGGATAAACCTATATTTGAAGTTTCGTCAAAATCGGATAAGAATTGTGACCTGTAGAGAGTCCACAAACAAATTATGGACGGACGGACGTCCGTCCGGACAGGGGCGACGACAATATACGTGCACATGAAAATGTGGGCGTTTAAAAACACAATGCCCCCTCCCCCCTTCTTTTAGGCTATTAACAATTTCCCCCGTAAGAAAAAAAATCTCAACTGAATAAAAAGCATTTAAAACTTCGCTTGTTGTTGCGTAACGAGGTCATACGACCAATCCTGCAACCTAACATAGGTTGAAACCGCCGATCGTCAGTGATTACAGCGGTTCCAGGCCTTCAGATGTAAGCTTGCAACACTGTCTATTGCAGGCATTGGAACTGCCTTAGAGACAGTCCAGCTTACACTGGACAGTCGGTTTAATTAACCGTCTTCAAGTGAGCTTGATTAAGAAATAACACAACCTATGGCCAGGATGATAAAATATTTTTTTTATACTTTTATGAACATACTTACAATCTGATTATTTTACGATGAAAAATAATACACGTTATAGATCGTATAAATAAAGGAAATTAGATATACATAACATGCAGTATACCAAATTTAGCAAAGTGTGATTATCCATATTATGGTTAATAAATTAGAATGAATACTATTAGAAGATAGTTATCAGGAATGGTTCGTTGGTATGGAATACTAAAAGAAAATAAGAGACATTAAATTTACCAATAAGTAAATTTACAAAAAAACAAATGTGAATAAATTTGTGTAAAATTACCTTCTCGCTTTGCTATTTTCAGTTCAATATTGAAATACTACATATGTAAGCATGTATTTTTACCGGGTTTTAATGTGCTTTGATTTCATAAACGTTTATTAGAAGGAAGAATGAAACTTGGTAAATATACATCATTTTGGTAAATATTCCGAACATTTTATGGTAAAAACAAATACTTTAATTGCTGTAATTTTATTAATGTTTCTAACGTGTCAGTTTACAAAATATTGTGCGTAAACGTAAAATCTGTAAGATGCTAATAAGAGACAATAAATTTACCGAATACGATAACTAACAATAAGTTAAACATACATTATGCAAGAGGCAAATCTGCCCATTGCAGGTCTTTCTTCAGACCTGATATGTTACATAAACTATGAATTAGAGATTTATTAACACGCAAAGACCATAATCAACTCTAGATGCCATCTTTTGTGTCGGATTTTCACTGGATTTGATTCGGATCTGGGAGTCAACGCTCATTGGTGATTAAATTCAAAAATGGAACAATCAAGACATATGTTTTTTTAATTTTTTTATTGTACAGACTTTAATATTTCTAACCTGAAAGTAAATTTACAAAAAAAAATGTGAATAAACGTAAGATCTGTAAAATTACATGCTTGCCTATTTATTTCCGGTTCAGTTTGTAAATATTACATATGTGTAAGAATGTAATTTTACCGATTCTGAATGTGTTTTTGATTTCATCACCGTTTATTATAAAAAAAAGACACGAAACTCGGTTAACATACACGAAACTCGGTACACTTACACGAACTTGGTAAACATACACGAAACTCGGTAAATATACACGAAAATCGGTAAACATACACGAAATCGATAAACATACACGAAACTCGGTAACCATACACGAAACTCCGTAAAAATACGCCACACTTGGTAAAACTAACATATTGTGGAGAATATACCGACAATTATGGTATAAAAACCACTTGTACTTCTGTAATTTTACATAAATTTCTAACAGTGAAGTGTAAAGGCAACTGCGGTGTCAGTACGCGCAGATAGGAGAGTTACCAACTTTCATCCATCAAGAGGCATGGAGAATGTGGTGAGATGTTCGTTCGTTTCTCTAACACTATGGATTTTATCTTACCTTGCATCACAGCAGACAAAAACAGTAGAAATAATAAAACACTATTCCCGTCCATTCTGTTCTGTATCAACTGCTACACTTGTTGTCCTATAGTCTATGGTACAATCTACTTCCTGCATGTACGGCTTATATGCGTTTGTATTATTTTGTAATAACTGGGGCTATGGTGACACTTTTGCACCTGTTGTCCTCTAGCCTATATGTTGCAATTTACTAAACTATGGAAGCCTATAACTACCATTCATAATTTCTACTTTTCGCCCCTTCAAAACACGATAGTCGAAAAGTAGAAGCTACGTCAAAATGTAAGGCGACAGCACGGTATACAAGCCAAAATGCAAGTCGAAAATAGGAAATTAAGAAAAAACGAGGTCGTTAATAGCGCCCCACGTTATTTCCTAATTTCTTATTTTCGACTTGCATTTTGGCTTGTATACCGTCTTGGCGACTTTCGACATAGTCATATTTTTGTTTTTATTGATGTCAGTAAGAAGGCGACAGTACGGTATACAAGCCAAAACGCAAGTCGAAAATAGGAAATTAAGAAATAAAAGGGATCGCTAATAGCGACTTGCATTGTGGCTTGTATACCGTCTTGGCGACTTGGCGACTCGCTATTAGCGACCTTGTTATTTCTTAATTTCTTATTTTCGACTTTCCTGCCTAGATGATAAAAGGTTAACTGGATGATGTTGCTGACCTTCTCTAGTAAGGCAGTGTATTATATGGTACGACGACAGCAAGCCTGGCAGCGAAGTCAACGATGTACAGCGTGTTGTCCATGTCACAGTAACATTACCACGCGTAACGCGAATAGAAATAATAATTACTTACTTTGATTGTTATGATGTCCATTCCTATTTATGAATTAGCATATTTCCTATTCAATGTAACAGTTTAAGTCATGTAAAATGTATGTCCATATTATTAGTAGGACACAGGTTAAACGAAGTAGAACTGTATCTAACTCATGACTCCGTCGTACTCGTAGAAATGTAAACATACCGTATTCATGAACCATTATTAATTGATGTGGTTTGGATGCTTATTTTGTTAATTGCTGTGTTAGGAATAACTTGATAAATCGTTGTACATCGTAGTTTTGTAACACGTAATTTTATATAACTAGAGATATGGATTGGCATAGGGACTATATTGCACCACGTCATTTAGCGACTGTTCCGCATGACGCGTTGTTGTGCATTTTTGTTGATGTTTTTATTTGTTTCATAATTTATTTATTACTTGTTCGAATTTCATATGCATGTGTCGCAAAATGTACACAGTTAATAATGTAAAAGGGCAAGTTAATAGTGGGGGAATAATGTTTTATGTACGAATTAAAATATTGCGCCGAACAGGCCTAAAAAGGGGCAAGTAATTATTGGTCACGACGTCCACGTGACACCATAGCGAAGGTTATAAATAGAGTCCCGTTACGTCTGAGCGTCTCACATGAAAGACTCTTTTAAGCAGTCGGAAACAGCTTTTTACAATTTATTCAGTAATTCACCGTTGAAATGGCGGTTTATTATAAACCTGAAGGTGAGATAGCAGGTTCCCAACAAGTTAATGATGACATATATAAATACGAAATAGTAATTTCATACACATGTAATGTATGACGATCTTGGGCTTTCGTACATTCTAAACTGGGTACCGTTTGTTTGTCACTGCGCGGTACGCTAGTATGGAGAACCCTTAGAGACATTGTTGTAAGACATGATCTCCAACCACGCCGGATGCCATTTCACTGTTTTTATAGATTTTCACTTATTTTAAACTGCGTTGTTGTATATGATGATATTTTAATGAATCCAGCTTAATCAAAAGCCATTCCATTACTGGAGCAGAAACCTACAAACTTGTACTGTTGTAATATGTTCATACGAGGATGAGCCCTAACGAGTTCGAAGTGTAGCTCCCTGTGGCACAAAGAGGTTAGAGCTGAATTGTAATGAGAGGGAAAACGAGATTTGAATGTGATACGACTTTATTATACCGGCCTGACAAAATGAGGAATCCCGTAAACCAACCGGCTTTGACAGTGTGCTTGGGGTGGCTTACAATACGTAGCGCTGTCGATTGATTTCACCAAATTAAGTTCTTTGAACAGACAGTCAAAATAATATCGTTTACATATGAACACAATGTTATTGGACGCTTTGTCAGCCGTAATCAAACAGTGTTTTTGGAGACATATTCATCAAACTCGGTAGTTTGTGGTTGATGATCATCGAAACTTTGAGATAATCTGTTTATAATGTCGGTGATGATGTGTGAATTGCCCTTAACATCCTCCCAATGACCCAGATAGTATATACTTGGAGTGTATCTCACAATCAATGATATGTATAACGGTCTGATGTAACGCTGCTTTCAGGATAAACTGATCATGTATCTTGGGTTATTCAGTGTATGTATTATCCTGTGTATCGTTAAAGGTAAGAACGATTAAGTTCAGGCGATATAAGCATCGTCTCACTCTTTAGACTATATTAAGCAATAAACATTAATATTTATTCTCTAACACTGAGTTTAACTCGGGAGAAGTAGATGACGACTCAGTTGTATTTAGTACTAATCGGCATTCTGGAACATGGCTCCAAACATCACTTTATTTTATACGAGAGAACAAAAACAATCGAAGGAGGCTCATGCAACTTTCATTAGACATATTATTTCCGTATCTAAGTTTATTTGTTGTACTTTCAGATACGGGGGCCGCCGTTTTTGATATAACACCATCGGAAATTATACAATCAGGATCTACATCTTTAACTATACGATGTTCCCCAGCCTCGGGTTATTCTTCGATTTATACTATACAGATGAAGATGCGTTCTCATAGGGACAAAATTACTGGGATGATTGATATATTAAGGCTCTCACCTGGCTCGAAAATAATTCAACCAAAATATGATATTACTGGGAATCATCAACTAATGTCACCAGATGAGTCATATTTACAAATCATCATCCGGGATCCTGATTGTAACGATGCTGGGGAATATCAATGTATTACAAATGGAGTCAGTGGTTCAATTACAAAACTCTTACAGCAACACAAAAATGTTACAATTCAAAGTAAGTTAACTAAGTTTTATTGTCGCCCAACTGGAGAAGCAAGCAGAACACTTTTAAAATGGATGAATGTCCGTCTAGTCTATATGCCCGTCTGTCTGATTGAGGTAGAATGTTCAAACTTGATGTAGATGTGTAACACTACAGGAAGGATAATGTCGCGACTACTATCCTGGTCACGGACTCCAAAAGGAGACCTGTGACACTACCCTGTGTCACGGGCCCAAAAAGCAGCTGTGACACTATGAGGCCACAGAGGTGACAATGGTCGTCTAGGGCTTTCTTCTAGGGTTTTCTTCTAGGACTTCTAGGGCCTTCTTCGGACTTCACGTTGTTTAAAATATGATCAATTATTCCGATCTTCAATTAACTGACACTGGAACACTTTTTACGTTAAATATGTTTTTATATCTATCTAACATCCATAATACAGGTAACTACAATATTATTGAATATAAGTTCAATATCCTTGGCTTGTGTTCTGAGGTGGCATTTCCTCGCCTCTCAGTCGGGAAGGCTGTGGGGTTCTCCCAACGGTATCTATTCCCTACCGCCGGCCTGTGAGCCAGGGTAGCTCATGGTATGAACTTCCCCTTGGATCTCTCGAATGATATCTAAAGAAACTTAAATCGCGCACGTTCTTTTAAAGAGGTTACCACGTGCATGAGTCAGGATTGAGCCCCGGGAAATTGACCAGGTGCTTCCTTTATCGGATTGGTCAGCTGCACAGACACCACCCTGGATTTCAAGACAGTGTACTTATATGGGCACATAGGAGAGCGACTAACCACGTTTTTAACTCATGGGATTACCTTTTTTGGATTATCAGATATATGATGTCATTGCCCGATTTTAAACTTCCAGACATATTCTTATTAGCCTAGTTCTTGTTGTCACTAGTACTAGCTAATACCTTCAATATATTAAACAGACCCTTACAGAACTTTATAACATCTACAGTATATAGGGTCTATAGTGTAACAGATGTTCATTAAAATTTTATTGGTTAGGGTCGCTGACGTACGCTCTATACGTAGTCGAAGCAGCTTCCAATTCACAATATTTGAAACAAAATAACTCTGCGCCCAACTGGGATGAAATTTAGATATTATGGCTCTTTGATATGTAAATTTCTTCCGTATGTATGATTGTGAACATTTTCTGATACTCCGACGCTAATCTATCTAACTGCTGTGTGTAGGTTTGGGTGGGGGGTTTATGTATAGTATCGTTACACCAATACTTTGATTAGTTGGATAAATTATGCTGTCCGTGTTTAAAGGGGTACATATTGGTAAATACTAGAAGGGCTCTAAATGTCTTTTAAAGACATATCCATATGACTATTCTTAGAAAAGTTCGCTTCATTTCTCCGATAGTTATGTGAAAAATACGAAACCGAAAGTCCTGATGTGACCCTTGCATTTTTGCCAAAAAGTCAGTTTAAGAATATATATTATCAAATGCCAATGCTGTAATGAAATGTGTCGCTTCAGTAACATAATTAGCCGTTACAGAAAGTTCCGTTACGGGACGGACATTACATACAGACACTATTTTTTTTGTATAAGCAGTTTTTTTATTCAGATTAAACATTAAATAATTAATTTTTCCCACAAAGCGGTTAATTTCTTTCATCAAGGCAAGATCACTCAAATTTATATTGGCTGAGAACTATAAAACTTGTACCCTGAATATATAAAGTTGTCGAAAGGTTTTCACTGGAAAGATGCTTTTAAAAAAATACTCATTGATTTTAGTTACCAAATCTGGTTTAGTTTTTTTGTAAAATATTGGATCCAGGCAGATAAACTACATCCAGAAATTACATCATTCGTCAACAAAGGGGTCATTTATTATTTTATTATTTAATACCCTGTTACAGGATGGAAATAATTTCTAGGGTCAGAAACTCTTTTGAAAAAAAAATTAATAAAACTTATTTCTAACCATTACAAATATACGTAATCGTCTAAAAAAAAGGATTTATTTTTATATTAAACATTATACAGGTCTTTCTTTACGCCCAAAATGTTTTTTTTAAATTATCAATTTGACAATAATCAACTCTCAATGGGATCAGATTTCTCCGATATTAAATAGATTAGAACAGTTCAGCCATAATTTGATTTAAGCTAAAAATGGAGGAGCAAGACTTAGCTTAGAACAACCAGTACGGTTGTTGAAATTACTGCACACTCCTCGTCAAGACTGATATCTTCGCTTGCAATGGAGTAATTTGAATGAGATTCTCAGATTATTCATGTTACATTATCTTTTTCTAACTATTAAAGCAAGAATGGCTTGCACTTTATCTAAATCTTACATAATTTATCTTTAATTAATGTAAATTGTTCAAAATATATGGAGACTTGTTTGTATATTGTGTATGGTCGTTTTGATATAGTTTGTATTTGATTATTGTAAATACAGCTGGTTGCTAGTGTCGCCACTATGCCATCATTGTGTTATGTTATTTGTTGGTCCTACTAGATAACTAGGAAGTACGGGGGTTATAATGAGAATATGACGTCATATGTGCAGGACCTTCTGCGATCTAGCGCTCTCCTATTACGTTAGGGAGATTTGATATGTTATGAGAACATTACACTTCAAATCTCTGTTTCTTATGACGCTATTTCTTGTGTAATAACGCGATCGAGGATCGAACGGGGCTAGAGCTGCTACCTTGCTTACAGATCGACCCACAGAAACTTGATGTTTAGTAAATAGGCTATAGGACATCAGATATAACAGTTGATATAAGTTTGGTATCACCACACCCAAGTATATTATAGCACAAACATATATGCTATACATGCAGGAAGTAAATTGTACACTATTGGCTATAGGACAACAGGTGTAACAGTGGATATAATACATAATGAAAGGGAAAGGTGTTTCATTACTTGTACTGATTTATATTGCTCTGAATCAAGGTAAGATCACCTCCATAGGATTCTTAGTTATACCCCGTCAGACTAGGGCTGCGTCCTTTCTGCGCATCTACAGCGACCGAATTGGTCTCAGAGCGAGTCAAGATCGCCATAAGCGTGGTAAAAGCGTGGTGGAAACGCCAGATATCGTGCAGTGGTCTCCATGGTCGCCAATGATCGCCGAGCCACGACGTTTGTTTTGAACATGCTCATATGATCTGGAAAGCTGCGAGAACGTGATGGGGTCGCAAAGGTCCTTACTGCGCTGCTACGGAGACAAAAAAAAATGGTTTCTGAGCGTGCCAAGATCACCTAAGCGTGGTGGAAACGCGAGATATCGTGCTGTGGTCTCCATGGTCGCCAGTGATCGCTGAGTCACGGCGATTGTTTTGAGTATGTTCAAAGCAAACACCAAGTTTCTGCCATATAAACTGGAAAGCTGAGAGAACGTGGTGGGTCGCGAAGGTCGCGAGATAAGCGTGGTAACATCTCTATGAACGTAGTACACGTGCAGTACACGCGTGGCAAAGCGCTGCAAAAATTGTAACATTTACAACGGTGACTTCATGGCGCTCACGTGTCGGCCGCGACCCCACCAAGCGTTCTGGGTCCTTATGGCGTTGTCAGGGCGATGTTACGATGATTCCACCACTGTTGCGCGATTGCATCACGACCTCATGGAGCTACCAATAATGGCGATGTTATGAGGTTCCCACTACGTGTATGGAGTTCTTAATACGACCTTGGCGCGGTTACCAAGCTTGCATTACTCGACTATGGCGACCACGCTTTTCAGGTACGACTTGCTTTGAAAACGGGCGATTCAATTAGGGTCATCATGAAATTTCGAAACAAAATATAACCAGCTTATATAGTCGCCGTGATCACGTTGTGGAAACGCACGTGTAGTCCAGATAAGACGTGTGGTTGAGCGACGCGAGTTCGCGATGACCGCCGTACAAAGCTTATAGATCTCAATTATATAGAAACGCCATAAGCGCGGAGAAATCGTGACGAGCCCGCCGCGAGAATGATATATATTCGCACCGGACGCAGTAAGAACGCGACTTTTTTAAATTTGTAATTTTGGGACATTTTTCCGCGTTGTGTTCACGCTTGCCGACGACCTTGTGTATTTCCAGGTCTCAGAGCGCAGTAGGGGGCATTAATTAGTTCAACAAAATGAAACAGGGGCGTGGTGAGAATGAGTTCATGAGTAGCCATACTCATGCGCCAAAAAGTTTTTGCGCCAAAATCACAATCAAATTACTCAAAAAATGAAAAACATTTGTAAGTGGAAAAATTGTTTCATCTGACCCAATTAAAAAAATTTTGAAAGAGTCAAGTTGGAAAATTTAATCATATTTTATTACCGTATTTCTTGTCTCGGATTGCTGGAGATTGCGTTTCTGGGCTTCTAATTTTCGAAATTTTCCCGGGGGAGGGCCCCCCGGACCCCCCGCCGCGGGCTCGCGCGTTCGGCGCTCGCGGTGGCCGGCTTCGCCGGCCACAGCTCCGCGGTCACTAATAGGGTTTTTGTGCCAAAATCTTTTTTGTTACTCATAATTTCTTCTCAATAATTGCCCTCACCACGCCCCTGAAATGAAATGACGTTAAACGCCCTATATTTCTTAATCGAACGGCCTGTGAAGACGGTCATATCAAATTCAAACTGCCAAGGGTTCTTTTAGGTGCAAATGTGTAGATGTCTTGCTCCACTGAAGAAAAGGGAAACACGCCTAATTAGTTCAACTATGATAACTCATCAATTTAAGATTATTGAGATTGCAATGTTATTATATGCATTTATTGCAAGCTTTGGTGGCATTTGTGTAGATCTTTTCACAACAAGAGTTCCACAAGATATTGAACCTGTGAAAATAAACAAATTCCACAATATTTTTGGCTGCGGTGTTTTTTTACCACTGGTGTTCCACAAGATATGGTACCATATTTCACAAGATTTTGATCGAGTGTTTTAGATCTGGCCCCGAGTTCACAAAGCATTCTCAGACTTAAGTTGAGAATTTGCTCAACTTTCAGTCATTGTTTATGAGAAATATCTTCAATACAGAAACACAAAACTTTGCACATAGTTTCTTATTGATGTATTTCATACATTAAAACAACAAAAGTTTTATACGGGGATAAATTTTAGTTAAAATAAGGTGAACAAGTTTGAGTAAATTCTCAACTTAAGTCTAAGAATGCTTTGTGAACTCGGGGCCTGGTGTTTTTTTTACCACAAGAATTCCACTAGATTTTTTTTTTCTTAAAAAAAAGCGATTCTTCTCGGACCTCCCCGTATATACCACCTTCCACAAGATTGTCGATAGACTGTTTTGATCTGTGGTGTTTTTTATCTCAATAATGTGATATAATGTTTGGGTCTGTTGTTTTAATAGTTTGTCACCACCAGAGTTCCACACGATTTTTGTTAAATTTCTCCTTAGACCCCTATATGTGTGTGTGGTTCCACATTACACAAGATATTCGACTGGGAAAAGTAAAATCAATTTCTAAACTTTATTCTGAACTTGTGTAGATTTTAATAGTGTCCATAATGTATACTTGACTCACAAATACCGTATTTACAAACAAACCCATACAACCTAGTGTAATTGGATAATTGTCAGTATTGTTTTCACAATCTTATCAGATTTCACTGACTCACAAATAACGTTTAAACAAACCTATACCACCCATTGCACACACTATACTGTAGTTGATATAATAGTATATTTTCAGATGTTGAAGCTGCTAGGCTGACAATAACACCATCCCAGAGTCTACCAGCAGGTTCTGCATCTTTAACATTACGGTGTTCACCTATTTCTAATGCTGTTTATAAAGTACTATACAGTATAGCGATAAACAAACGTACTCTGGTACAGAATTCACAAACAACGATCATGGCAGTAATAGATGGGACAGGGACTAAGCCTGGAACAGGAATAACAACACCTAAATATACAGTGACTGGTAATTATGATATAACCCAACAACCAACCCAATCTTTCCTACAAGTTGTTATAAATAATCCTGATTGTAGTGATGCTGTTGAATATCAGTGTATAACATCTGGACAACCTACTGTAGCTTCTGATCCTGCATCGTTACAAGAAGATAAAAATGTCACATTTCAAAGTAAGTATTTTATGTATGTAATATATATCATGATTAGGTGACATTTTACAGTTCGAAGTAAGTATTTTATATATCTCATGAATTGGTGACATGTGACAGTACGAGTAAGTCAAGGGTACAATAATTTAGTATCCCATGAATTGGTGACAGATTAAGAGTAAATATGTGTATAATGCTATTGTTTAGGACAACACAGAAGTAGTATTTCATGTGTATGCAAACTTGGAATGTGATTTAATATATCTTTATCACCCAATAACATATTGACACTAGATCTCGCTTGTGTTATCAATTACATAATCTACTGCTCTTCTTAGGAGATATCGCTTTACGTGAATTTGATTCGTCAATCAAAAGGGAACTATTTTTTTTTCAAAGAAACCACTTATTTTAAATAAAAAGTAACTTCTTTTTTGTTAAAAAGAAAGCGTTTTTGTTTTAATTGACCTTGGCGGAAATACTGGGTCAATATATAGGGCTTTGCAATAGAATAGGTAAACTGCTGTCACAAAATCATTTATCACTACGCTGTAATGTAATCAGATTCAGTAAAAGTGAAATCTATACCGAAGAATCATATTTATTTACTTGTGCGTGTAAGCAAGTATTTGTTGATAAATAAAATCTCCAACTCGTCTTTTTATAGGAGATTATCTATTTAGCACAATAATACGTTAATGATTCTAGTTATATGGGTGCTTCTCAAATTCAAGGCATGAGCAATTTGCTTGAACAAAGTCTTCTGCGACTACTCTTAATGGACAATAAACTGTTGGGGTTTCGTCCCAACTCAACAACTTGACACCCTTTTCACCGTCTAATTAAGATAATGAGTGAAGACTTGTACAAGAAAATGGTTTAAAGCTAATTTTATGTAAAGTGACTCTAATCTGTCTCTTTATATTAGATATAATATATAGAGAAGTGTTATTGATTATATTGGATATAGAGAAGGGATTGTGATTTTCAGATATATCATGTGCAACATAATACTTTATAATGTTGATGAGATCGTTCTAACATTTAATTTCATATATTATAGGTAATCCCGGTACGGTAGAAATGATCAGATCTCCAGCTAAGATGAAGTATGATGTTGGTGAAAAGATTGAGATTGCTTGTCAAGGAGATGTTGGACATCCTGAAAAACTTTGGTCCTGGGAATCCAAATCAGTGGGTGATTTATTTTTTAACCGAATAACAGAGAATATAACAAAAGGCCAGGTTGATCCACCAACACCAACTCGATGTGGGTATTATTCTAGAAGTATATTGAATTATTACGTTGGTCAAGGTGATAATGGTCTAGAAATTAGATGCAAGGTTGATAACTCAGATCAGTACAGTGTCAATAAAACTATCTACGTAACATGTAAGTGACTGTACAAGCTATTAGTATATTTATCAGGGGCGGATCTAGGAATTTTGAAAAGGGGAGGGGGCGCTGCAAAATAAGGGCACTGAACGCGGAGACGGGGCACGACGCTGAGAGGGGGGTTGGGGACCCCCAGAAAATTATCCGTCATTTCCTTGCATCTGTAGCCATTCCAAGAGCTATTTGGAAATCGTTGAAAAAGAGCCTCAAAATCGAAAGGCACTTTCAGTAGTAAAAAAGGGCACTGTCGAAAATTAGAGGGCTTGCGCGCCCCCTTGAATCCGTCTCTGCTTATTCCTTCACGAACACCTGATATCACTTGTTTTGAAGAAACCTCGTATTACTTGTTTTGAAGAAACCTCGTATTACTTGTTTTGAAGAAACCTCGTATTACTTGTTTTGCTTATGCTGCATATTTACACGCAATCCTTTGTTGATTTAGACGACGCGGAGTTTTTCAATTCAGCCGTTATTTGATTAGAATTTGTATTTTTTCAAACGTTTGTTTTTGGTTCGATCAAGTTTGATTGGTGTTTTATCTGATAAGATAAATCGGAAGTGTTATTAAGAGAATTCACCTGCAACTAACTAACAATTTCCCCTTTCAATAAGAACTGTCATTAAATAATATTAATCAAATGGTCATATTTTCTCAACAAGTCCCATTTTTTAAGCAGTTAAATTCTCTTGACTCTTGACGATACAATGATAATACGTTAATTGATAATATGACGATATGATAATTCCACAGGTTGATGGTTGTAAATTGCTTGCAGGTCGGGTTTTAGCCTAAGTTAATCGATTTATGAAATATATTATTTGAAAGAGATGATAATCAGATATGCCACCAAATCGCATATTTGGGGTTCATTTTGCAAAAATGTCAAAGTCTTCTGCTACTACTCTTATTGAACAATAAACTATTGGTGTTTCGTCCCAACTCAACAACTTTGCACCCTTTTCACCGTCTAATTAAGATAATGAGTGAAGACATGTACAAGAAAATGGTTTAAAGCTAATTTTATGTAAAGTGACTCTAATCTGTCCCTTTATATTAGATATAATATAGAGAGAAGTGTATAGTGATTATATTGGGTATAATATGTAGAGAAGTGTTCGTGATTATGACATTGGATATAATATATAGAGAAGGGATTGTGATTTTCAGATTTATCATGTGCAACCCTCCCTCATGATTTCAGGAGAAACAAGAATAACACAATACGTATTAATGTTGATGAGATCGTTCTAACATTTAATTTGATATATTATAGGTAATCCTGGTATGGTAGAAATGATCAGATTTCAGGAAAAGATACGGTACGATATTGGTGAAAAGATTGAGATTACTTGTCAAGGAGATGTTGGAAACCCTGAAAAGTTCTGGTCCTGGGAATCCAAATCAGTGGGTGATTTATTTTTTAAACGAATAACAGAGAATATAACAAAAGGTCAGGTTGATCAACCATCATCAACTCGGTGCGGATATTATTCTGAAAGTAAATTGGACTATTATGTTGGTAAAGATGATAATTGTCTAGAAATTAGATGCAAGGTTGATAACTCAGATCAGTACAGTGTCAATAAAACTATCTACTTAACAAGTAAGTGAATATTACAGTACAATTAATTATTATATTTATTCCTTCACGAACACCTGATATCACTTGTTTTGAAGAAACCTGATATTCCCTGTTTTGTTCATGCTGCATGTTTACACTCGATCGTTTGTTGATTTGGATGACGCGGAGTTTTTCATTTCTGTCGTGATTTGATTGGACTTTATATTTTTTCAACCGTTTGTTTTGGTTCGATCAAGTTTGATTAGTGTTTTATCTGATAAATGGGAAGTGTTATTTAAAGAATTCATACTCTACCTGCAACTAACTAACAATTTCCCCTTTCAATAACAACTGCCATTAAATAATATTAATCAAATGGTCATATTTTCTCAACAAGTCCCATTTTTTAACCAGTTAAATTCTCTTGACTCTTGACGATACAATGATAATACGTTAATTAATAATATGACGACATGATAATTTCACAGGTTGGTGGTTGTAAACTGTTTGCAGGTCGGGGTTTTGGCCTAAGTTAATCGATTTATAAAATATAATATTTGACAGAGATTATAAGCATATTTGGGGTTCATTTTGCAAAAATTTCAAGGGGGAGAGACACCACCAACGCCTCCAACCCCCTGTCCGGGCTCCGTGGTCAGTAAAAGGGGCCGCTCCGACACGGCTCATTATTTGTCACATTGAATTGTGTGCGATTATTTGTCACATTGAATTGCCTGCGATTAAAAATATATCAACTTTGTATATTATGACCGAATTCTATAATAATTATACACAGGAACGGTAATTCATTTTAAAATCTAGAGCCAAGCGGAAAAATGATTTAGATGTTTATTTTTATTTTAGGTTTTGCTTCTTGTAATGACGAAAATCAGGGCTCAACTACTGACGCAGGTAAGAGCCAAGCAGAAAATTGATTTAGATGTTTATTTTTATTTTAGATGTTGATTCTGGTAATGGCGAAAATCAGGGCCCAACTACTGACGCAGGTAAGAGGTTTTATTTTAAATATTTAAATTTATTTTGAACCAAAACACGTGATTTCTTTTATTTATGGTTGGTTGGGAATAACTGTCATAATCATTTATGTATTCAGGATGCACGTTATCATTAGCAACATCATTGCCATAAACATTTCATGGCTAGACCTCTTAGATCAGGGTCAGACATGAAATTGTAGATTTCATTTTTAACTCCTTACGAAGCTACACTCGATTCTGCTCATGACGTTTAAAAACAGACTGACTTGCCTTTAATCTTCAAATAAAAGATTAAACGCATAGCCGCTCCCCACCACCCTGTAGCAATGTCGTCGTTGCCAAATTGTTTTTAAATTTATAGACATTGAATAGAGATATATGATGGCATTATATTTCATTAATTAATATCTCTGGCAAGTTAGTAGATTCACATAGTTGTACTTAAAACCAAGTTAGCAAATGAGTGAAAAATGGTTTCATAAAAAAGTCATAATTTGGTAAACATTAGCTGGTTATCTGGGAATAAACATATCATGTATTACACGCCATAGGAAATATCCGTTGCGTCATTTGGCTTGTTTAACCAATCTCTCTAATTAATTACATCATATGTGACCAATTAGATAATTCAGGGCCCACAACACAAAGCTACAAAACTATCATACTTGTGAGAATTCGTCAGACAGCAGACAGATTCTGGAATGGAAAGGATGTAACACTTTGAATCAGTAGTGTAATACCATGGGTCTTTTTGTCTGACGTGGAGAGCGGGCAGGGGTTGCGGTGGTCAAATCGGTCGCCACATCCTACGTACGACCCATGATCGTTTCTTACTACATATTTTCGTAGCCTTGTGATCGTCTAGAATTTGTCTCTTGCTGTCTTTGCTTCTTCTTCACGTTATGTTTACTTCTTACTGTTTTCTTAAGACGTTTGTCTTCTTCAGTTATAACAAAGCAACAGTTCGTTTTTACCTTTTATGTAGCATAGGTATACATACAAGCATAGTACATATTACAATTACAGTCAATACTAACTAAACTCTTCTCAACCTAGACACCTCGCGGTGTCTAGGATTCTTAGATGGTAACCCTCTGGAATCTAATCGAAGTCTCAGAATTCTCACGAGTATCCTAATTTTGTATCAACTGGTTTTGGACATCCAATTATCTAATTGGTCAAACATGATGTAAATAATTAGAGAGATTGGTTAATTGAGCCCAATGACGTCAAAACACACCCTTATATGATTATGGAAATTTACTCTAGAAATTGCGCATGAGATATCTGTTATCATGTTGTTGACATATAGAAACAGCTATGTTTTGTTTCTATAACCTTTTTTTATATAACAATATGTCAATCAAATGTTAGTTGATTTCAGTACACACCTGCATACATGTGAATATGTTAGAAACATAAAACTATATCTTATCTCCTCATTCCTTGTCTATAATCTTTAAAAACAATGTCACCACGACTATATTGCTACAGTAGGCGCGACCAGTGAGTCTGGCTGGTTAGGGTTTGAGATTGAATTTAGTACCCTTATCTAAACTATGCTTGTATATCTACAATGTATGTATCCGGCTATCATTATATGAAAAGTAAACACGAACTGTTACATTGTTATTCCTGGTAAGAAGTCAATACACAACGTGCGCGAGAAGCCAAAGACAATCAGAGGTAAATTCTAGACAATTACAAGGCTACTAAGTAAGATATGTAGTTAGAAAGGATGCATGGGTCATACGTTGGGTGTGGCGACAGGTTTTGACAAAAGTCCGCTTTCCACGTCTGACATAAATTCCATAGGTACCGTGCTACATCCTTCATAGAAATAACATATAACATCAAGCCAAAATCAAAGAAATTTACCTCCTTTTTAACAACTTTTGACCTAAGACATACTTTACTTATTTAAATTCCTGACTTAACAAATTCTTGACTTCTGCAATGGAAACAAACTAAAAATATACTATAACATTTGTCTTGATCTATGGACGTCAATATTTTGATGTGGTTGAATTCTTAATAATTATAGTAAAACTCTACTAGACCAGTACCTAGACCAGTACCCGTATTCATTAAATCATTAGGACGTTGAAATCAATTTTTCATTTCATGTTCAGTACCACTTCAGTAGAAATACGCCTCTCTCTCTCTCTCTCTCCCTGTCTCTCTCTCTCTCTTTCTCTCTCCCTCTCTCTCTCTCTTATATACAAGATATACAATTACATATTAATACCGAAACGGTAATTAATTACACACTATATTTTATAAAATCTAGAGCCACGCAGAACATTGATATATATGTATATTTTTATTTTAGATGTTGATTGTATAAGCCCTATTGTAAGTGGCGTTATTGGTTTTATATGTGGTATAATGGTCATGGTAATTGTTGGTGTGGTACATTATTTCTACAAGAAAAGGTAACCAGTGTTAGTCATATTAAATCTACATTATGTTCATAATCGACTCAAAAGGGTTGGATATGGCACTAAGAGACCTATCAAACTACTTGTATTTCTCTTGTCCCGTCATAACAAGTATGGGCGGCTTTATCATGATATGGGATTGTCTTCCATATGACTATTTGCTTTCACTGGTAACAGTTAGAGGTAATCTATAAGGCCAGTGGTCTAGAGTGCCGCGCTTCGACCTCTAGCTGGCCGGCCACCTCTGCCTTGCGGCTGTGGTTTCGATCCCTGGTGTGAGCATATGTTGCGTGGGTTTACTCCGGGCACTCCGGTTTCCTCCCACTGCTAAAGACTACTACGCGCAAGCGTATGTCCTTGTTTGTGTCGAGTGGACGTTAAACCCCATTTCTCTCTCGCTCTCTCTTCCTCTCTCCCTCTCTCTCTCTTCTGTTTGAGCGACAACGCTAGACCACATCGTGCGCGTGCTTTTGTTAGTCAGACGCCTTGATCTGAATCCAATTGAGCACATATGGGCAATTCTTGAGCGTAAAATTCGTCAAAGGAACTATCGTCAGTCTTTCGCCGTGGCAGCACAGATCGTAATAGAGCTAAGATATCTGATAAAACATTAGCACTATATTTAGGAGTGTGACAATACTTTTATCTCAGTCTTACACCAAGAACCATTAAAAATTTGTGTATTTCAGACGTCAGCTGAGTAAGCCAAGGGAAGTTAATATCCCTGATTATGTTTATAGTAATATATTTTTAACACCAACTTCACAGCAACCTACAAGTACAACATATACGGATATATCTAGTAATACAAATTACCAGGAGGATGAAAATCAATCATCGGCCACAAAGCAACCCACAACTACAATGGTGTCAAATATTAATGTACAGAACGACCAATATGTAAACCAACCGTTTAATCAACAAAATATAAGAAATGAATATGAAACATTGAATCACACCACCGATAATATAGGCAATACGTACTCAGCATTACAATCACGTTAAAACTTACAGTAGAATTGGTAATACGTACCATTAATAAAACTTTTAAGAATGAAAAATCAGAAAATGACCCCATTCCATGTGACAATCTTGAAATGACCGCAGCCATATGACAATCTTGAAATGACCACATTCCATGTGACAATCTTGAAATGATCGCATTCCATATGACAATCTTAAAGTAGCTAAGTTTCTAAGTCAATATCATCCAAAACACAAATGATTTGTCAATTTAATTCAACATTGATGTTGTGATTTTACCGGGAAAATACGGGCTTCTGATATCTAATATTTAAGACAAAATAGAAAAAATATCATTGGTACACGAATCTGTTTCATGCCTATTTTTAACAAGGGACCTGGAGAATGAGGCTAGGCGGTGACGCATGGAGAGCATACGCTATAATGTAGAATGTAATAACCAGACGCTAGAAATTGGCATGCTATTGAGACTTCAGGCGTATTTCGCCGTGCATAACTGATTTGAAATTAGAGTAAAGATGGATTGAATGAATGTAAATCAGTTTATATACATGTGTTGCGACCCATTTGGGTAAACTTCCAAGTCCCAAATATTAGCGATTTAGCTCCTTTAAATTGATCCTTTCCTATGTACAATGTCTAAAATAACCCCATGCCTTGTGACTATCATACAATTATCCCATCTCATGAAAATCTTAATATGACCCCTTTCTATTTGACAATCTTAAAGGATCTAAATTTCAAATATTTGGGGCCTAGAAATTGACCCGAATCGGTCGCAACGCATATAATAATGTAATCTGATTGTATATGAACTTATTTTACAGTCAATTGTTTCCATTTTGACTCTAATTTCAAATCAGTTATGGCCAGCGAAATACGACATAAGTCTTAAGCGAATATAGATTTCTAGTGTCTGGTTATTCCAGTCTATTGCACATGCTCTCCAGATAAATATAGGCGTCGCCCTTTGATATGAGTTGTGGAATATGTCTAGCTTCGTTCTTTCGTGTTTTCAACGTGTAAGACTTTTGATGATATTGAGTAAAGACTTGGTAACTTTAAATTGACCCTTTTCTATATGACAATCTTTAAAATCTTTAATTAATGACCAAGTATGCTTCCTTTTGTTTTATACCACTTACGATGCACTTTGCCAATGCTGCGGGTGGTTCGGTTATTTAAGATATTTTTTCAGAAAGACTGTTATAGGTTTCAGCCTTACTAGCTGGCCCCTGGAACATCTAAACATGATATATATTATTATGTTATATCTTATGTAATTTGTTTACAAATGTATGTATGAACTATATAACATTTTAATTTGATAATTTAGTCTAACTATCAATTTACTTTGTTTATATTAAAATTTATTTACTTTTATTAATCCACTATAATTCGTTTCTTTCATTACCACAGTTTAATGGTATATCCTAAAAATAGAATGATGACATGCGCAGTTAGAATTTAAGGCCTCTCCTCAAGACAATTTGGAACATTTAACGACCGCAAACGCGTTTTCATGTCGTGAGTCGTGATAGTGGAAACCTAACATTAAGACGGTTGTATAAACATCTATTTCTATGTAACACTTCACTGATTTACACGAAGTAAATGAATAGTCAGACCTTTAACGCCGCCACAAGTGTAAAATTGAAATAGCTATTTGAGTAACTTCTTTGTTGAATAAGTATGTCAATAATAATAATATAATATAAAGAAGACGATGTGTGAAATTGTATATTTATCAACGATAAATATATGAACTGTTTCAATGGCATTTAGTGATTGAACTAGAGTATACAGGTCACAATTCTATGGAATACAATTACTGCTTATTACTGGGCGACGTTTCGACTAGGCTTCTCTAGTCGTTATCAAGCAATGATAAAATCTAAAAACAATACATTCTTAATGCTGACAAACCACGTGTACCCCCTAACCCACTACCCGCCAAAGTATATTCCAGCCTATTAATACGTTAACTCCATTTCGTTTTCATTTCAAAATGGTCTAATGTAGTCTACATTATGTTGGCTGACTCAAATTACAATCAACCAATCAATCGTTTATAGTCAATGGAGCTGGAACAGTCATAAATACAATCTCGTTTTCCTGCTAATATATATTATAAACCGCGAATACAGCAACTCCAATGAGGTCCAATATAGCCTACCCTAAGTGATCTTTGAATCCCTAATCCGAAACAAGAAAACAATCGTCGTGGAGCATGGTATTTCGCACTCCCTAAGACTTGAGTCCATTTTTTCCGCGCAGTGCGAAACTTCGAAAGTGCGGAGTGCCCTTTCGCACGGCGCGGAAAAAAGCGGCCTCGCATCCATTTTTACCTGCAGGGTGAGTAGCCGCTTGTACTGTACGTAATGAGGAGTAGGGTAACCTGTCCAACCTCGTGTGTTTTATTTGGGTTCTCTGGTTTTCTCTCACTGCTAAAGACCTCAACTCGCAAGCGAATTATTGAAATAAAATTGAACCATATGTTAGTTTGTGTCGAGAGAACGTTAAACCCCATTTCTCCCAGTTTTCCCTGCTCATCTTCTCTCGTGGAAGTGCATTTCAAGTCTTACTTCTCGGTAGTTTGTGGGCACAGTTGGATGACACTTAGCACCAACGGTCATCAGTGAATATTCGCTATGCCTCTACAATTACTGATAAGGATGACTTCCATGCGACTTAATAGAGACTTTTGGCAAGCCGAATTATTCCCATCCGCATCACGTATACGATACGGATACGTGATACGGATGAGAATAATCCGTATCGTATACGTAATACGTTGCGTCAATGTAGTTTTAGAGTTTTGGCAGATTTACGCGTCGCCTCCGTATGTCGCTGAGTTGAGGTTTGTTCTATTGCAGCATGTAAGCAGAATATATCTAGCAAGATCACTATCAGTACTAGTCAAGTACCTAGTCTACTATTTCCCCGGGGAGTGAAGTCACTCGACAGTCGTTGAGCTATTTCGGCTTCGACTCCACAGCAATTTTTGGTGTCACTAATGTGTCATTTCAGAAAGTTTATACCCCTTTACCATAGAATCATTTACAAATTTGAAGGGTCCAAACCCCATAAAATTAGCAAGTAGTCGATCAACCATCATTCAAATTAACAGACAGACAGGAAAAGTATGAAAATTCCGAGAAAAAACATCAAAAATAATGGTTAAATTCCAGTCTTATCATTGTTAAAGCCACGTGTAATATACACTTTCGTGTTATACCCCCATCAGACCGGTGTTGTGTCCTTACTGCGCTTCTACAGCGACCGAAATGGTCTCAGAGCGAGTCAAGATCGCCAAAAGCGTGGTTAAAACGTGATGAAAACGCTAGATATCGTGCTGTGGTCTCCATGGTCGCCAATGTTCGCCGAGCCACGACGTTTGTTTTGAACATGCTCGTATGATCTGGAAAGCTGCGATAATGTGATGGGGTCGCAAAGGTCCTTACTGCGTTGCTACGGCGACAAAAACATGGTTTCAGAGAGTGCCAAGATCATCATAAGCGTGGTGGAAACGCGAGATATCGTGCTGTAGTCTCTATGGTCGCCAGTGATCGCTGAATCACGGCGTTTGAGTATGTTCAAAGCAAACGCCAAGGTTCTGCCATATAACCTGGAAGGCTAAGAGAACGTGGTGGGTCGCGAAGGTCGCGAGATAAGCGTGGTAACATCACTATGAACGTAGTACACGCGCAGTACACGCGTGACAAAGACTCTGCAAAAATTGTAACATTTGTAACGGTGCCTTCATGGCGTCTTCACTACAACCCTCACGTGTCGGCCGCGACCCCACCAAGCGTCCTGGGTCCTTATGGCGTTGTCATGGCGATTTTACGACATTTTTCCCGCGTTGTGTTCACGCTTGCCGGCGACCTTGTGTATTTCCAGGTCTCAGAGCACAGTAGGGTCACCACTCCAGTCTGACGGGGGCATTAGAGGATACAGACAGAGTCATAAAAAAGCTATGATGTAACATTTCAGCGTCTACAAGTACCAAAATAGACGGTAAAACAACAATGTTATATGGAGCTTTTCCGTATGAAAGCTGTTCGATACGTCCTGTCGTGTCCGTGTACCGTACCACGTATGAGAAACACACACACACACATGACGTCACATGCAAAATTCATACGGACACGCGATACAGACCAGGAATTTACGCTTGCCAATAGTCTCTAATGAGACACAAAGACTCATCTTTTACAGAGATATTAGAACACTTTCTTAATCCTCTGTGAAATAGATTGAGGTTAAATCTAATTTAGGAAATGACAGGAGAAGACACAAACCGCTAGATGCATGTAAATGAATTGTCAATAGTTTATATTGCCCTCTAACCTGTACAATCGTAATTTAATTCAACAAGATGACAATGGTACAGTGTTTTACACACTTGAATTGATATATTATGACCCAGTAGCCATTAAAATAAATGTATTTCGTGCATCGCACTTAGAAGGTTTTATCATCATCGTCACTTGGTGGGTGTTCAATTCCTTTCTGAATCTTTTAAAGATCAGTATCTACAAAGTTAATTATGATGGACGACTAAAATATCCGATGGAGTTCATTTTAATCTAGCTGAAGCCAAGCCAGGATAATATTATCTACCGCTGAAAGTTTCCACAAAATTCAAATAGAACGTTACTGTAAAACCCCGCATCGTTAATCAAACGCACCATCAAACGTTCTAGATCATATTAGAATTTACCATTCTACCCAATAGAAGTTGCCTTTCCTTGAGGTTCATACTAACTATGATAATGGCTCTTTTGGCTGCCCACCAACATTCGTGATTTTGATAGACAATAATAAACAAATCAATGAAAATCAAATGAAAGATAAAATCTATATTTATGTTATACTAGTTTCTCACTATCACGATTCTCGCTACGATTGATCGTACTGACCCTACCAAGACTTGTCAAACAGGTGTTCATGATGGCTAAGAGAGAGAGAGAGAGAGAGAATGGGGTTTAACGTCCACTCAACACAAACTATATCATTTCGGTACTAACATATGGTTAATTTTATTTCAAATGGGAGGAAACCCACGAGTTTGGACATACGCCCCCCATATTTGATTAAACTAAATAATTGTGTGGGCCTATATTTTAAGGTTGATAAAAAGAAAACGTAGACGATCTTGGTGGGTAAGAATTAGCCAAATATGGAAAGAAGGAATTACGATATCGTTTTAAAAACATGAACAGCAATATTTGTTAACCTACTGGTCATTTTAAAATATCAAAATATCATCTATATAAATCATACCACATCGTAAGATTTGAGAATGACAAGTGGTACAACATGTTCACGAACAAGTAAATATATTATAATAGTTTGTACTGTGATATTCACTTACTTAATAAGCATATAGTTTTATTGGCTCTGTACATATGGTTAATTTTATTTCAAGTGGGAGGAAACCCACGAGTTTGGACAGACGACCTCATGGTAGGGAAGACAATGGCTCGCTAGTCTGGAAGTCCGGTGCAGGGCAGATGGCTTGATAAGGACAACTGTCTAGTCGTCCGAATGGTACGAAGAATCGAGGTCCTGTGCACGTAAAAGATCCCTTGACAGTTGGAATTCCATATAAGAGTAGACCGTTAACACCATTTCATTTAATTTCTTCATTTCTTATCATACAGTGAAGTCAGTCGTGGCAATTGTGTTGATTGTATGGAAACGTTACCGAACGTATCTTCACGTACTAGATCGTGGAGGCACTAAGAATGATCCTTGCTTAACAAAGGCGTTTTATAGCTGAGGCGCTGGAGTTGAACATATAAAACGGGAGAAAAATGCTAAAACCGATGAGAAAAATGAAATGTACCCTAGTTATGGAGGGCCCTCGTCTGACAAAAAGGGGCCCCCTGGCCAAGGGAAAGGGCCCAGAGTCCGGCTCAATCGTTTTCTTTATACTATTACTGTCGAATCCACTACTGAATGAGAATGTAGTCATTGTACTGGTATGAAAATCATCAATCAAGACACCACCCACAACCCGGACCACCGCCAAATAGGGCCCTTAAAATAGTATAGCCTCCACAAGCCTAACGTCAACTGTGCACGCCATCATTTTATCTTATGATACACAACTGTTATTAAACAGCGAGGTTATCAAACAGTGAGGTTCGTTTTTTTCATTATCATGACATCGACTTATCTTTACAATCCGGTATTAAAATGAACAAATCCTACCTTCGCCACAATACTTATATGTCAGTTCGACAATCTCTAGTGTATAACAACATTATTCACACGATATGCCAAGTAGCAGAATTAGTCGAGAGAATGCCCTAGACCATTCCACTCAATTGTTTACCCTATCCCCACATCATGCACATCAGATGGGCCTCAGTCGACGAATTATTTGGACATAAATCACTGAGAATTAGCCTCATTACATCTTTTGAAAGTATTACTACAAAATAAACTTATCAACAGTAAACACAATAACGATATAGTATAGTTATATTATTCTTTAATTACTATAATATTATAATTATTTTATTATTATTATTATTAAGATTTGCTAAATAGAACCATTTTCATATAGCCCCCACCCCCTCTCCTCTCCTCTAAAAAGCAACACGAATGCATGACGCAAATAAAATAAGGAATGTTAAAAGTAAAAGTTAAATTAACACATATTAAACAAACGAATTAATCTATTTAAGTTGATCAATTAGTTAATAAAACAAAATGTATTTTAAAATAATAAAGTCAATATATTTTATTATAAAAAGTCAATATATTTTAAGATAAAAAAAAAGTTAATATATTTTAATATAAAGAAAATAAATGTATTTTAATATAAAAAAGTCAATTTATTTTATTATAAAAAAGTCATTCTATTTTAATATAGAGGAAATAAATGTATCTTAATATTAAAAAAGTATATAAACAATTATTATGTGAATCTAAACTAAATTACTTATTTAAATGTTTACTATAAAGATTTTAAATATTTAAGACAACTGGATCGTCTTTGAGATATAGAACCAGCAATTTTAGTCATGTTACCAATAATTTCAAAACAAGCCTGGTTATATAAATTATCCATACATCTTTAGAAAGCATTGCATAAGGTATAACATAATAATATATAATGCTTAAGTCTCCCCACGACAAGCTAGCTCAGACTAACACCCAAACCCGTCTTCTGAAAAATTGTCTGTAGGAAATATTGCGGGCTTCTACATTTGAATAAACGAATCATCCAAAGAATTTGCTAAATGCATTGTAAGTTATAACTGTTTCATAAGTATTATGAAAAAAAAACAAGCACACTAGGGGATTTTAAGACTGTCCCTTGGCGTTAAAGATGTATTACTATGAAAAATAATCAGGAATTTAATCTTCCTTTGTCTTACTCCTCTGGCATCTGAAATACATAAATGTTCTTTGGTATAAAATTATTCACCGAGAAAAAAATATCGCAACGACTTATTTGAATATATTGCTAATGTTAGCTCTATTACAGTCTAAAACGTATTCAATCTTCTTGTACTGCCCCGAGTAAACACTGGACCAGAAAAAAGGACAAAAGCTGAAGCTTAAGTAGATGAAATGATGGGATTCTGTCGAGTTCTTAAATAGATGTGGAAATGGGTAAAGCCAAGTACAAACACATGTGGATGGTAAACGTCAATATGAATTCACAGATATATTTAACATACTATATATGGATACAATAACATCAAGCATTGCTGCTTATGTAAAATCGCTACCATAAACAATGATCATTGAGAAGTGGACGACTGGATGTATTTGATTTACATATTTTACAGGGTGTAGAAGGTGAAGGTGAGATCCCTATAGCTCAGATCATTTCATTTTCATATTGTCCATAGAGCTGCCAAAACTTCGAAAGAAGGCAATATCATTGTTGCCTGATGAACTCTCCTACCCATTGACTTCATTATTCATTCAATCTCTGATGAAGTGTCCGATCACAATCGTCACGATTCGGCACTGGTGGATCCCGCTGAGGAAAGAAAAATGATTGCTAAAGTTTGACATTACGACCCCGTACAAATGCTTAGAGATTACTTCTGACTGTTACCAGTGTAAGCTTACAGTCATGTGGAAGGCAATCCCATATCACGATAGAGGTACCACAGTTGTGTGGTCACATGACTCGAGAAGTAGCCTGAGCCGTTTATGAAAAGGATTTAACATCTCTAAGGCTGGTTACCTTTCCTTGCAGCACTAATATACCACACTGACCATTACCATGACCATTATACCACTTACATAACTAACAGCACCACTTACAATATGGCTACCAGAGTCTCCTATAGTTGTTCCTACAATTATTAAAAGAGTATGGCTTGTGGTGTATAGTTCGATGTTGTAAAAAGAAAGTTAACCACAATGAAACTGTGTTGTGTTGCTAGAGATCAAATCAATTGGAATGGGATCATCGGGTGTGTCATTTCGTCATTTCAACCAAGTATTGTCCTAACAATTACCGACACCCACAACACTGTGTGACAAATGAAATAACTTTGCATAACGTCTGTTTCCACCAAAGTGATATCACCGACGGACCAGTAACATCACTTAAATTTGGAATGATAGTTTACTGGAGTTCCACTATCTACAATTATTAGGTAATAAACTACATATGCCCATAACAGCTAAATCGTCCGTGCAGTCAATAATATACCGTGTAAATGCATTATCATTTCTGTAGTTCCTTCAGGAACTGTCTCTGAGCGGACCATGTCCACTGACACTTCTTGTAAGGAGTTATGTAGCTGCAATATGAACATACGGTAAAATACCGCTCTACCCCACCTCTGTTCTCAGGCTGTTTTAGAATCCTTACCTTCTATTTTTCACCACGATTCTTTATTTTCCGCCAAAAGGAATCATTTCTCACTATACTTGACACAAATTTTTAATAATACAACACCATTTTCAAGTAGAATTTACCGATGAAATATACATGCGGTTTGCGCATGTTCGGATCTCGAAATGGTTGTTTAGTTCAAACGTATTTTCGGTAAGATTTTAATCGCAGAATTCTACTTGAAAATAGTGTTGAATCATTATAAATATATGTCAGCTGTGGCAAGAAATAATGCCTTTGGCAAATAAAGTAGAATCAAGGTGAAAAATAGAAGGTAAGGATTCCAAAATAGCCTTACAACAGAGGTGGGAAAGAGCAGTATTTTCATACTGCAGCTATATAAGGCCCGACTTGAACTGTCAGTGGACATAATCCACTCAGAGACAGTTCCGAAAGGAGCTACCATTTATGCAGAGCTATTTAAATCTCATACATTTCAGATGGGCAAATAATGGAAAATATAGTTCCACAAATAATGGTTTTTCTAATTCTAATTGTGCTGGAAAGTGGTAAATTTTGACCGTCCGACAATGTGTGTAATCATTTTTTCACTTTAACTTCACTTTGTCTCAGTGTAAATGTTGAAAGATTTAGCTATCGACTGGGTATTAGTTCTCGTAACAACTCGTCTGGTAGATCTAAGATCTATAAGAATCGATAAAAACGCCAATCAAGCTTGATCGATCGGTTGTCAACCAACATCATGTAATCTAACTGACTGCAGAAAGAATACACATGACGTCATCAGAATAAATCAAGTAATGACAGCCAGTAAACACACCACGTCATCAACATTGATACGTGATTCCAGGTGTTCATGAAACAGTACCTATACTAATTTCTTCACATACCTGTTAAGTAGATAGTTTCATTGGCACTGTACTGATCTGAGTTATCAACCTTACATCTGATTTCTAGACCATTATCACCTGGACCAACGTAATAATTCAATATACTTATAGAATAATATCCACATCGAGTTGTCGATGGTGGATCAACCTGACCTTTTGTTATATTCACCGTTATTCGTTTAAATAATGAATCACCCACTGATTTGGATTCCCATGACCAGAACTTTTCAGGGTTTTCAACATCTGCTTGGCAAGCAATCTCAATCTTTTCACCAATATCATACTTCATCTTTGCTGGAGATCTGATCATTTCTACCGTACCGGGATTACCTATAAAATATTAAATAAAATGTTAGAACGATCACATCAAGATTAAAACGTATTATGCAATTTAGTTTCTCTTAAAAATTCTGGGGGTTTTACATGCTGCCATTAATATAAAATGAGGATGTTTACGCTTGTGGGAAAGTAAATTATGGATATCGTGACCCACGGCAACATACCTAGTCTTTATCATCTAGAATTTTTTTTTCTATTATCATAAGTCTGGATGCTTTGTTCACATTTGAGAATAATAGTTCATTGACTAGATTATCCGGTCTTTTATATTATCATAAATAAAGTCTAAGGAAGGTAACTAGTCCTAAAACAAGATGTTCACACGACGTAATTATTTCAAGAATGCTATTTCCAAAAAATCGATTTGATTGCATGCCAGTTCAACATAAAAACTAAACTCCCGGTTACGCATGGGCAATGGGCTTTTCGTCAAAATTGACACCCGTCCCAGACCCCCGCCCCACCCACTTTGAAGACTAGGGTGTTTTGGATGACCGAGACTACAACACACCTATTAAATATACATCATGTAAGATTGAGATAAAAGAACTAGCCATTCGTGCTATAATAGTTCGAAAGTAGATAATGTAAAATGAATAATTTGAAAATTTCATTCAAATTACTCTATTACAAGAGAAGATATTAGCCTTAAAACGTTTGACAGACGTGTGTAATAATTTCAACCATCGTACTCGTTGATCGAAGCTAAGTCTCAGCCCCCCCCCCCCCATATTTGATTAAATCAAAGTATCGCTGAACCTATCGGAGAAATCTGATTAAGGCCTGGATCAGTTAATAAATGTCTAATTAATACTTTAGAAAACATTTCAGGCCTAAAGAAAGACCTACGATAGGCAGATTTAGCTCTTGCATAATGCATGTTTTATCTTAGGCTTTAAAACTAAATAATTGTGTGGGCCTATATTGTAAGGTTGATAAAAAGAAAACGTAGACGATGTTGATGGGTAAGAATTAGCCAAATATGGAAAGAAGGAATTACGATATCGTTTTAAAAACATGAACAGATCTATCTGTTAACCTATTGGTCATTTTAAAATATCATCTATATAAACCATACCACATCATCAAATTTGAGAATGACAAGTGGTACAACATGTTCACGAACAAGTAAATATATTATAATAGTGTGCACTGTGATATTCACTTACTTGGTAATAAGCATATAGTTTCATTGGCACTGTATATGTCTGAGTTATCAACCTTGCATCTAATTTCTAGACCATTATCATCTTTACTAAGGTAATAGTTCAATATACTTCTAGAATAATATCCACATCGAGTTGGTGTTGGTGGATCAACCTGGCCTTTTGTTATATTCTCTGTTATTCGGTTAAAAAATAAATCACCCATTGATCTGGATTCCCAGGACCAGAACTTTTCAGGATTTCCAACATCTCCTTGACAAGTAATCTCAATATTTTCACCAACACTATACTTCATCTTTTCTGGGGATCTGATCATTTCTATCGTATTTGGATTACCTATAAAATATCAAATAACATAGCATTAAAATGTATTATACAATTTAGTTTCTCCTAAAAGTTCGGGGGGTTTTACATACTGCCATTAATATATAATGTGGAAACTGTAAGTTTATGATTGTGGGAAGGTAAACTACGGATATAGGCCTCGTGTTTTATCTTTATATTAATATGACAAAGCGAGGGGTGGGGGTACCCGCCCTCACTTGTCTCGGCAGCGGATTTCTACACCGTGTTTTGACATTTTGATATACATAAAACCAAATGCAATATCTCCCTAAAAGAATCAATGTGAAAAATAGAAGGTAAGGATTCCAAAATAGCCTTAGAACAGAGGTGGGAAAGAGCAGTATTTTCATACTGCAGCTATATAAGGCTCGACTTGAACTTTCAGTGGACAGATGTTCATGAAACATTACCTATACTAATTTCTTCACATACCTGTTAAGTAGATAGTTTCATTGGCACTGTACTGGTCTGAGTTATCAACCTTACATCTGATTTCAAGACCATTATCGCCTTGACCAACGCAATAGTTCAATATACTTCTAGAATAATATCCACATCGAGTTGATGACGGTGGATCAACCTGGTCTTTTGTTATATTCTCTGTTATTCGGTTATAAAATGAATCACCCACTGATTTGGATTCCCAGGACCAGAGTTTTTCAGGATTTCCAACATCTCCTTGACAAGTAATCTCAATCTTTTCACCAATATCGTACCGTATCTTTTCCTGAAATCTGATCATTTCTACCATACCAGGATTACCTATAACATATCAAATTAAATGTTAGAACGACCTCATCAATATTAATACTTATTGTATTATTTTTGTTTCTAGTGAAGTTTATCGGGTTGTAGATGATGTCATTAATATATAGCGTGGATGCTGTTAGTTTATGGTAGTAGAGGAAAAATAACGAACAGCGTCGTACCAAGGTAACATTGTGTGTGCCTCCATTTTGTACATACCTAGACGATATTGATGTGCTTCTCTATTTTATACAAAAATAGATGATAAAAAAAATATTTATATTTTTTCCCGCGAACTAAATAAGTGTGATAAAAAAAGATAGCATGCAACAATTCTATTTCTCAGATAGGTCTATTTTAAAACAGTTACCGGTATAATATACACCATAATTTATTTTTGGTGTCTTCAGTCTATTTCCACACATATTACACAATATCATATTCATGTACCATATAGAATGATATAAATGACATTCCATGTTTCTTACATATTTGATAGGGTAATTTATATTACAAATTCCGGTAATCAGCAAGTGGAATAACCATACATGTGAAATAATTTATTTTTACTGTTAAATTTTTAATTTCTTTTGATAACTTTAATCTCCGGTTAATATATAGAAATGTTAAGGTACATAAAATAAAGAATTTTAACAATGTAACATTATACATATGACAGGCATGTATTTACTTTAAACAGTAAAATGTCACCTAATCATGATATACATTACATACATAAAATACTTACTTTGAACTGTGACATTTTTATCTTCTTTTAACTCTGCTGGATTAGAAGCTACAGTAGGTTTTCCAGTTGTTATACACTGATATTCAACTGCATCATTACAATCAGGATTATTTATAACAACTTGAAGGAAAGCTTGGGTTGGTTGTTGGTTTATATCATAATTACCATCCACTGTATATTTAGGTGTTGTTATTCCTGTTCCAGGAACAATCCCGTCCCCATCTATTACTGCCATCTCCATTGTTTGTGAATTCTGTACCAGGGTACGTTTGTTTATTGATACACTGTATAGTCTAGTATAAACAGCATTAGAAACAGGTGAACACCGTAACGTTAAAGATGCAGAACCTGCTGGTAGACTCTGGGATGGTGTTATTGTCAGCCTAGCGGCTTCACCATCTGAAAATATAATATTATATCAACTGCAGTATAGTGTGGGTGGTATAGGCTTGTTTTTAAAACGGCATTTGTGAGTCAATCAAATCTGATAAGATTGTGTAATCAATATTAACAATTAGCCAATTACACGCTTTTGCAGTCTACACAAAATAATTTTGTGAAATTATTACAACTTTCTGTGAAGGTATTATTTATAAAGGAGTTTATTTTGTATACAGTATACAAAATTTATGTAACTTTAACCAGATCTTTTTATAAAGCCCCTTTAAACATAAAGAATATCTCACCACGCGCTCACTATGATCAAATTATATAGAGCGGGATGAGGTCGCGGTGAATTATGGTAAATGAACTCAAGTGTAAAGGCAACAGCGGTCTCAGTACGCGCAAAATCGCAGAATTTTCCAACCTTTTTCACGTTCTCATTACGCGTACACAAAGCCACCTACGTTACCTCCGCGCTAAACCACGTTGGCACAACACTCTAAAGATTTGGCCACGCAAGCACGATGCTCTTATCACGTGATTGGTAAGCTGTCACAACGACTTCACGCAGGGACATAGCCGTGAAATATATATTGGGGGGGGGGGTACCCCCATAAATTTTGTTTAAAGTCTCAGTCTTCTGTTAACATTGTTTGGCATATTTTACGGGGTTAAACTAAAACATCACACCAATACAACGTTTATCATGTTTACAGACAGCGGCACCGGTTTTCCACGAGAGGCGAAGAAGCGTGGCTTACTTACCCCCACCTAAGAAAATTTTGGAATATTTGACGGCTGCAAACACTTTTTCCTGCTATTTCAGCCCATGAACAAAGCAAGTTCAAAGTGGCCTAATATAGCCTAATTAAGGAATCTTGCTGACTCGAATTCCAATCACTCGTTTACACCCACGAAGACAGGACCGTTGGGAGAAAATTTTGAAAATTGACCTGACACATACGCGTTTTCCTGCTATTCCAGCCTGTAGTCTGTGAATACAACAACTTCAATTTGGTCCAATATAGTTTACCTGGCTGCCAAGAATTCCAAACATCCAATCAATCGTCGCGGGCTATGGGAGACTCAACCTCTCGGAGAAAATTTTGAAAATTTAACAACCGCAAATGCGTTTTCTGCTATTCTAGCCCGTGTGAGAAAGTCCAAAAGTATCCAATGGTTCTGTAACCGAAATCCCACTCTGAATTCCAACCATCCAATCACACTGTTGCAGTTGCATTCACAAAGTAGAGTGGCCCCAGACAAAATGTTTTAATCAATAGTCAACTCAGTACAAATTCGTGGTATTCAATTAAAAGAAAAGTGAAATAAGTGTTTTATTGGGACTCGATGACAGTTAGGGAAGAAAAACTAGAAATGCCCGAAGCAGGCTTACGGGCTGCGGCCAGTTTTCTTCGATTCTTCAAGAAAATTTTGGAATATTTGATGGCCGCAAACGCGTTTTACTGCTATTCCAGTCCTAAAATTACTGTTTTATTAGATTTCGGGCACTTTACTTTGCCAAATTTTGGGGGTCCAAGTATATTCAGACCCCCCCCCCCCCCGGACCCCACCATGTGTGACGCCCATAACTTCACGGAATTCTAGTAGATAGGAGAGTTACCAGTTTTCATCCATCAAGAGGCATGGAGAATGTGTTGAGATGTTCGTTCGTTTCTCTAACACTATGGATTTTATCTTACCTTGAATCACAGCAGACAAAATCAGTAGAAATAATAAAACACTATTCCCGTCCATTACGTTCTGTATCAACTGTTACACCTGTCGCCTATAGCCTATAGTACAATCTACTTCCTGCATGCACGGCTTATATACGTTTGTATAACTTTGTATTATATAATATAATCCTAACTGGGGCTATAGTGATACTTTTACACCTGTTGTCCTCTCTAGCCTATATGTTACAATTTACTAAACTATAATTTCTACCTTTAGCCCCTTCAAAACACGAAAGTCGAAATGTAGAAAAGTAGAAGTTACGACAAAATGTATGGCGACAGCACGGTATACAAGCCAAAGTCGGAAATAGGAAATTAAGAAAAAACGAGGTCACTAATTATTTATTTCCTAATTTCTTATTTTCGACTTGCATTTTGGCTTGTATACCGTCTTGGCGACTTTCGACTTAGTCATATTTTTGTTTTTATTGATGTCAGTAAGAAGGCGACAGTACGGTATACAAGCCAAAACGCAAGTCGAAAATAGGAAATTAAGAAATAAAAGGGGTTGCATTTTGGCTTCTATACTGTCTTGGCGACTCGCTATTAGCGACCTTGTTATTTCTTAATTTCTTATTTTCGACTTTCGCCTCGGAAGTTGTAGTAGTCACTACTTTCCAGATCACACTTGAATACGTACAATCAGGGCCCACACTGGCTTTCTTGTCTTCGCCAAAATGGATAAAACATTTTATTCCAAATAATTATTCATATTATAGCGACCTATAATTTTGGCTTGCTGTCCTATTGTCGACTTTTCGCCTGGGAAGTTGATGTAGGCCTAGCCTCTACTTTCAAGGTCACATTTGAATACGCGCATTTGCAATTGAATTTCATTTACTGTGACTTCATACTTCATACGGCATATAGAATATACAGGTTTTCCCGATTAGATGTCATTATTTTATTTCAAATTATATCATTACCATCATTAGGAAACGTAACTAAATACCGTACCTGCAATGAACAAATAGGCCTATTTTACATGTAAAACGTAAATTTAAGAGAGAGAGAGGGAGAGTGGAGGTGTTTCACCCGACGCCCACTAAATCATTTCGCGACTAACATGTGATTCAATGACTATTTCAATAATTCGCTTGCAAGTGTGTGTCTGTATTAGTGTGGGGATGGGGGTGGATGGCCGAATGGTTTAACGTCACAAGGAGTAGAGTTGCCTGTCCAACCTCTTATATAATTTTTTCGTACATGATTCCACTCTTATAAAATTAAAACATATTTTCGTTTAAACGAAATATAATTCGTTGTAACGAAATATAAATCGTTATAACGAAATATTTATTCGTTTAAACGAAAATATTAATTCGTTATAAGACGTCGACTATTGGCCCCAAAGCTCTAAGCACCGAAGTTGAAAAAATAAATATGTTAAAAAAGCAATGTGATCTCTATCGTTATCCATATACAGTCGGGATTGAGGCGGTAACCTTGCGACACAAACTAGGTCAGTCCATTTCGATATTCGCGGATTTCAGATTATAATTCGCTTTGTGTTTTTAACTTGTCTATCAATCTTTTGCAAAATATGGGTGTATCTTGCCTGGTAACCGCTGGTATATTTGTATACGTGCTTACTACGCCCATAATTATATAGAGAGTGGTGAGTTCACGCTATGCGCACATAAAGTCCAACTTCCATCCACATTACAATAAAGTCCAACGTTCCATCCACATCTATAAGACGCTTCGCGCTAAACCACGTTGACACACTCTAGAAGTAAGCGTCGCGCTTACATGATAGGTACCAGTTTTCATCCATCAGGACAACAAAGTAGTGAGGTCGTATCCTACCACGCTCTCAACGTTCCTACCCAACCACAGCCATGACGGGGTCGTAGTGAGTGTGTGAAGGGGCTATATGTAGACCTAACCAAACTTTGACATAGATGTGATCTTACCTTGAATCACAGCAGAAAAAATCAGTACAAATAATAACACCATTCCGGTCCATTACGTATTGTCCTATAGACCATTTGGTAAGTCTACTTCTTGCGTGCACAGTATATATGTTTGTATTATAAAATAAAAACAAGTACGAACAATCCAAACCATTAGAAAAAATTCAAAGTCCTAAAAAAACGCCATAGGCAAAATAGTGTAATCAGCAAATTAACGACAAACATTGGTAACAGGTGTCCGGAAGAGTAAGCTTACCCTGCCTGGCGCCAAACCCGCCATAGCGGCATCCAAACTATCAGTCGAAATCCCGGTAAAATAGCGTGATTGGCCAATGGACTATCGAAATCTCGGTAAAATAGCGTGAGTGGCCAATGGGCTATCGGTATGCAAAATGCACGTGATGAACAGTGTTAACGATGTAGTAGACATAATTAAATATATCTATAAGAATAGCTGAGAGAGACATGTTATATTTACCAATCAAGTCAATATGACGGCCATAAAACTTTTTAAAGGTTTTTATAAGACTAGTGCGCAAGTATTCCTGCAGTTGAAGCCTAGATGACAAATGTCTCGATCTACTTAAAAAACAGAATAAAAAGAAAAAGCTCTCGCTCAACGAGTTAGCTGAGACACAGACACTCCATAAGCTGGTGATATTGGAATGTTACTACTAATATATGGAAAGTTGACAATCGGAAAGTCACAGTCATCACGTTTATCATACAATTGAACACTTAGTCTATGGCAATTGTCAAAATCGAGACGCAGATCCAAGTAGGAAGCGTAATTGTCACTGTCAGTAGTATTTTTAATTTCGAGCTCATCAGGATAGATGAATTCTACATAATCACTAATTTTAAGATTATTCAGTGATAGAACATCATCGATATACCGATAAGTAAAATTAAAATGTCTGACTAATCGTTTATTTGTTTTAACTAGCGCCTGTATGTACTCGGCTTCAAGGGAATAGATAAATAAACCAGCAAGCAAAGGTGCACTGTTGATATTATTTTCCCTCCAAATTCAATAAGGATGTTATCAATTAAAAAATCCAACATCTGAATTATCTTGATTGCAGTCATGAATTTATTTTTGAAATCACTTTAGTACTTGAAATATGAGGAATTGTAATTAACAACTAAATATTAATATCTAGCAGTTCCCGATTTAGATGAAAAGGCGCTGTGAATAATGTCTTTCAACCGAGCTTTTAATTTGCGATGGGGAATTTTAGTGTACAAAGTAGAAAAGTCAAAAATAGATGAGACCGCAGCAAGGTATCTAGATTGCAAACCATCAAGTAATTCTTTGGAATTTTTAAATATCCACATTTGATTTATACCACTACGAGAGTATATTTTGTCACAGTATTTTTGAATAGCCTCTTTAACTGCAGTTAGTATAGATGTCAATACTTTTGAAAGTGGTTTTGTGGAACATCGGGATGAATCTGCTATAAAACGTTGTTGTATGGATTTTTTATATAGTTTAGGTATCTAATATAACAAGGGCAAATCTGTATAGGTATCTCTGCATGGAGTACTAAATGAAGTGAGTACAGATTTGTGATTGGATATAATTTCATCCTTACTAAAAGTAGATCATTTATACTGTAATAGTTACCAGATCCAATCGGCCAACGTATATGTGAGCCGTGTGAAGACTTGACCCATGAATGACATTATAATAGGCCTTTATTCGAGGTCTGTCTTTAAGCCTTATAGTGTATTTTCTAAATTGGTGAATGTTGTAATATTATTAGCCTTTTGGCAAAGGTTAACTGGATGATGTTACTGACCTTCTCTAGTAAGGCAGTGTATTGGAACTATGGTACGACGACAGCAAGTCTGGCAGCGAAGTCAACGATGTACAGCGTGATGTCCATGTCACAGTAACATTACCACGCGTATCGGGAATAGAAATAATAATTACTTATTTTGATTGTTATGATGTCCATTCCTATTTATGAATTAGCATATTTCCTATTCAATGTTACATTTTAAGTCATGTAAAATGTATGTCCATATTATTAGTAGGACACAGGTTAAACGAAGTAGAACTGTATCTAACTCACTACTCCTCTTCACCCGCCATCGTACTCGTAGAAATGCAAACATACCGTATTCATGAACCATAATTAATTTATGTGGTTAAGATGCTTATTTTACTAATTGTTGTGTTGGTTTTGTATAACACGTAATTTTATATAACTAGAGATACGGATTGACAGAGGGACTATATTGCACCACGTCACTTATCTACTGTTCCGCGTGAAGCGTTGTTGTGCATTTTTGTTGCTGTTTTTATTTGTTTCATAATTTATTTATTACTTGTTCGATTTTCATGGGTCGCAAAATATATATAATAGTTAATAATGTAAAAGGGCAAGTTAATAGTGGGGGAATAATGTTTTAAGTACGAATTAAAAAAGGCAAGTAATTATTGGTCACGACGTCCACGTGACACCCTAACGAAGGTTATAAATAGAGTCCCGCTACGGCTTCATGGCAGATAACGTCTCATCGTCTTAAGTGAAAGACTTGTCCTCTTTTAAGCAGTCGGAAACAGCTTTTTACAATTTATTCAGTAATCCACCGTTGAAATAGCGGTTTATTGTAAACCTGAAGGTGAGATAGCAGGTTCCCAACAAGTTAATGGTGATATATATAAATACGAAATAGTAATTTCTTACACATGTAATGTATGACGATCTTGGGCTTTCGTATATTTTATACTGGGGCGCGGTACGCTAGTATGGAGAACCCTTAGAGACATTCTTGTAAGACGTGATGTCCAACCACGCTGGATACCATTTCACTATTTTTATAGATTTTTACTTATTTTAAACTGCGTTGATGTATTGGTGATATTTCAATGAATCCAGCGTAATCAAAAGCCATTCCATTACTGGAGCAGAAACCGTTTGTTTGTCACTGCGCGGTCGCTAGTATGGAGAACCCTTAGAGACATTGTTGTAAGACGTGATCTCCAACCACGCTGGATACCTTTTCACTTATTTTAAACTGCGTTGTTGTATTGATGATATTTTAATGAATCCAGCTTAATCAAAAGCCATTCCATTACTGGAGCAGAAACCTACAAACTTGTACTGTTGTAATATGTTCATACGAGGATGAGCCCTAACGAGTTCGAAGTGTAGCTCCCTGGGGCACACATAGGTTATAGAGCTGAATTGTAATGGGAGGGAAAACGAGATTTGAATGTGATACGACTTTATTATACCGGCCTGACAAAATGAGGAATCCCGTAAACCAACCGGCTTTGACAGTGTGCTTGGGGTAGCTTCCCCCAAATTAAGTTCTTTGAACAGACAGTCATAATAATATCGTTTACATATAAACACAATGTTATTGGACGCTTTGTCAGCCGGAGCAATGACATACTTGTCATGCAAGGCTTTGAAATTTTCAACAATGCTAACATCATTGAAAATAGACTTAGGCCTTATGTCAACTGACAAACGTTGCATGTATGTTCTTCGTTTTAGTAAACGACTAATAGACTTACTCCAATCAGAGAGAGTATCAGAGATAACATCCTCCCTCTTAGCCCATGATCTGGCATAGTCCTCTACGGCAACCATAATTTTGATCCCATGAAAATGGTTGCGGTTCCCGGTATTTGGGCCCTTTGGACAAAATTCCACGTAGCCTACTATTCTGGACTATATTCAAATCACCAGTGATCACATGTCCAGCTGGCTGGTAAGGTAAAGGAAGGACGACGTAGAGCAAGAACAGGGTAGAGGGTTATCATATAAGTCTTTAGCATTGATGTCAGATAATGCATTTCTGTAATTAGATATTTTGGATGTTATGTATGGGTTTAGTAGAAGTATAGGAAATCCTAGGAACAGTAACAGTTTTGAAGTAAGGAGGGATGTGTGCTGTGAATTGCTTATGATGTAATATTTGGCTTAACCCGATAGCATCAATGCCTTTATTAGCAAATTTCAGTTTCAGAAATGAACTGTTGGTGGTGTTAGACACATCAGGCTCAGTCACATTGTCCAGACGACAGTGGGCAATGGCAAGAACAATGGATACAACCATGTATTCAGTAGATGCAGTATCAGTACAATTTGATTCCAAACATTCAGATTTAAGTAATTTCAAAATAGTAAGTGGAATAGAATATGACTGCGTTTTCGACGCCAAAACTTTGGGAATAATATCATGACATTAACATCACTAAACAATACACACAGGGCTAGACAAATTTCCAATACTAGCTACATTGTCATGGCATCCATATCGGGTGGCCGTGCCTTATGTCCGTTTCCAATATTACTCGGTTTCTGCGAAAGGGAGTACTCAAAGTAGGGCTGTTGGTATGGTGGTAAATTTTCTCTACTATGGACACTCTCATAGATAGTATAGAGTGGTCTAGTTGGTTAAAATGTTTATAAATAATAAGGTTACTACCCTTATTAATGTTGTGACGATGCCCGTTAATATACTAGGGTGATACCACACTTAAATCTACGCCAAAAGAAACAGGGATTTGAAGTGCAATGTTCGCATAACAGATCAAATTTTCTGGGTTATATAAAGCGCACAATAGTGGTGTATCCGGTAACGCTACTCAATCTTTATGTATTTGATGAACAAACATTCAGATGACCCGATACAAACTGAGTGCATATATTGAACAACGGGCACACCTAGCTTAGACTTTAAATATTATGACGGTCACATGCAAAATCGGCGTGTCGGGAATAACTTGTCAAACCGGATAATAAAAATCATTTTTTGTCAATCACGTACATATTGATTTGTCTGATGTGTCGAAAAGTTAACCGAAAATTAAAGCGTAATTCAACCTTTATATTAATTTTCTGGGTTATGTCTCTCATTATATACCGGTGGAAGATAGCTATAATGTGGTATTAAATAGAAGATATATGTCTTTATTCATTATACTTGCTGTTTGGATGTTGAATAAACCATAGGACACGGGTTACAATCGCGTCAATATTGTTTCAATGCCTAATCCAATAGTTCAATTAGGTCGTTATTTCATTCTGGAAGCTATTGAAAAACGGAAATAAAACGATTTATCTAAAATAATGTGCGCTGTGATGTTATTTCTCAGCAAATAAACCATCAGTACTATTATCTTTGTTTACTTTAAACATACATTATGCAAGAGCTAAATCTGCCTATTGTAATTCTTTCTTAAAGCCATAAATGTTATATAATCTACTAATGAGACATTTATCAACATGACAAGACCATAATTCCGATATTAAATAGATTAGAACGGGTCGGCCATATATCAATTCAATTCAAAATGGAGAAACGAGGCTTATCTTCGAACAACCAGTGCGTTGGTTTTAATCAATACACACGTCTTGTCAATATAACATATTCTTTTTTTGCATTATCTATTTTTGACATATTACATCACGAATTACTAGCTCTTTATCTAAATCTAAAGTAATGCCCGAACAGCGGCTCTACGACCTACTGTTACATCGAATTCCAAACTGCCAAGGAATATGTTATGTGCACGTGAATGTGTTCACGGGACCTCGATGTTTCGCCAGTGCACCACTGTCTCGGGGAAACTACGTCAGTAAATCTCGATGATGTTTCTAGGCCAACACCCTGAGCGAACTTGCGACCTCCAGCCTAGCGAGCCAATGTCTAACCCACTTAGCAACTGTAACCAAACAAAGTTTTTAAAGACATATTCATCAAACCCGGTAGTTTGTGGTTGATGATCATCGAAACTATGAGATAATCTGTTTATAATGTCGGTGATGATGTGTGAATTGTCCTTAACATCCTCCTAATGACCCAGATAGTATATACTTGGAGTGTATCTCACAATCAATGATATGTATAACGGTCTGAAGTAACGTTGCTTTCAGGATAAACTGATCATGTATCTTGGGTTATTCAGTGTATGTATTATCCTGTGTACCGTTAAAGGTAAGAAAGATTAAGTTTAGGCGATATAAGCTTCGTCTGACTCCTAGTTTCGACTAGGACTCTTTAGACTAGGCCTATATTAAGCAATAAACATTAATATTTATTCTCTAACACTGAGTTTAACTCGGGAGAAGTAGATGACGATTCAGTTGTATTTAGTACTAATTGTCAACATGACATTATTTTATACGGGAGAACAAAAACAATCGAAGGAGGCTGGTGCCACTTTCATTAGACATATTATTTCCGTATCTAAGTTTATTTGTTGTACTTTCAGATACGGGGGCCGCCGTTTTTGATATAACACCATCGGAAACTATACAATCAGGATCTACATCTTTAACTATACGATGTTCCCCAGCCTCGGGTTATTCTTCGATTTATACTATACAGATGAAGATGCGTTCTCAGGGACAAAATCCCCAAACAAAATTACTGGGGATGATTGATATATTAGGGCTCTCACCTGGATAGAAAATAATTCAACCAAAATATGATATTACTGGGAATCATCAACTAATGTCACCAGATGAGTCATATTTACAAATCATCATCCGGGATCCTGATTGTAACGATGCTGGGGAATATCAATGTATTACAAATGGAGTCAGTGGTTCAATTACAAAACTCTTACAGCAACACAAAAATGTTACAATTCAAAGTAAGTTAACTAAGTTTTATTGTCGCCCAACTGGAGAAGCAAGCGGAACACTTTTAAAATGGATGAATGTCCGTCTAGTCTATATGCCCGTCTGTCTGCATGTTGTACTTTGGGATACAGTGGTGCTGCTTTTACATGTAACCTGCTAGAATTTTGAACTTTGGTATAGTTTCTGGGAGACAAAAACTTTGCTTCTACCTGTGAGCTAGAATTTTCAACACTGATATAATTGTTCTTTAGGTTCTATTATGGGATTTTCTGATGAGGCTAAGCAAAGGTAAGTAGGTCCATTTATCGAGGATTTGGGATACAGTTAGGATACAAAAATTCCTTCTAATTGAGGTAGAATGTTCAAACTTGATGTAGATGTTCATTAAAATTTTATTGGTTAAGGTCGCTGACGTACGCTCTATACGTAGTCGAAGCAGCTTCCCATGTTTCATTCACAATATTTGAAACAAAATAACTCTGCGCCCAACTGGGATGAAATTTATATGGTTGTTTGCTATGTAAATTTCTTCCGTATGTGCGATTGTGAACATTTTCTGATACTCCGACGCTAATCTATCTAACTGGTGTGTGTAGGTTGGGGGGGGGGGGGTTAATGTATAGTATCGTTACACCAATACTTTGATTAGTTGGATAGCGAGTATTTACTACTTAGGTGAAGCATAGTGATTTGGGTGTTAACTGGTTTAGTGTTTAATAGTCAGTAAAAGCAATCAAATTCAAATTATACGTAACCTAACCCATTTCTCTATGTAAGACACCTCGAAGTTACATACTGACCCTAATCTTGACATTTCATTCATACGAAAATCTCATTATATCAAAGGTAACCAAAGAGCGTGTCAATATGAATACATATTACATTGTCATTTAGAACGCTCTCACATTCAGGATGTTATTGTAATTTATAATATGTTTGTACCATCCACTCAAGACACACAGAAGCATTTCTCTTTAGAGAATAAAAAGCAATCGTATGAAAGATATCAGTGAATGGAATATGCAAATTTACTTCAATGAGGATGTTTAAGATATTCATATCTCGAATGTATTTGGTCATAAATCGTATCCTCTTTATATTATCCATTATTTACATTTGAATGTGCCCATATTTCTGAGTGGGTGTATTGTGTCGTTTATCATGACAAATGCATTTTTAACGCGATAACACCTACAGTTTTGAGGTAACCGAGGTCCTGAGAATGGGGCCCCTATCGGTTTTCAACATTATGCAACCTTCCCTTCCACAGTTATACTCCCTAACCAGAACACTATAGTTTTCATTGCATTGTATTTTAGTTTTTCAAATTTGAGTTGAAACGTTCCTTTCAGTATTTACAAAGATATATTTATTTTATATATGAAGGCGAACCTAATTGATAGCTATATTCTACATCCGATTGAACTCAAGCCGATAGGTTATCTAACGTTGGTATTTTGATTTTGGTTTCTTAATTAGATATCAAATAATCAACCGTGGTACATATTACCATGGATTAAGCCGTGAGAAATTTCAGATTTTAGCCAAAACTGTCAATGATAAATCGTTACTTGTGCGTGAAACTTACGCGTCACATGCGTGTGTTCGGCAAAGTAGAAAATCACAGACGTTTGCTCCTGCACATACACAATTTTCACACGGTTTCTTGCAGCTGGTATACAGGCTACCAAACCTCACGATCCGTGCTTGATAAAACACATGCGGCAGGTTGTGGACTAGGCCTAACACGACTGTCGGGTTTTCTCCGACTGGCCAACAATACATACGCTTACTATTAAAAACTTATTCAATATAAGTGTCTCGGAATGACATAGATGTGTTGATGGGACGTTACATCTCTCTCTCTCTCTCTCTCTCTCTCTCTCTCTCTCTCTCTCAATATTAAACATATTTATTAGTATGTTGTTCTATTTCTCAGGTAATCCAGGTACCATAGAGCTGACCAGAGTTCCATATAAATCAATTTATGACGTTGGTGACATGTTATCAATAATATGTAGTGGCGAAGTTGGTAATCCCCATCAGTCCTGGACATGGGAATCAAAACTACCCCAATCTACTATGTTTAAAACAATAACAGAAAATCTAACAGAAGGTCAGGTAGTTCCATCCTCAACTAGTGGATGTGGTTATAATTCTACGAGTGTGTTGACGTACTCTGTAACTGATATTAATAATGGTACGGAAATAAGATGTCGTGTTGGCACGTCACAGCTGTACGCTGTTAGCACGATCATCCATGTGAAACGTAAGTAGTCTTAAAAAGGAATACCGTTGACATTCGATGACAAACTATTTTCCTACACCGACCCCACACTCTCAAAATTAATAATGAATGTTATGCTAGCAACCAACTGTAGTGAAGGTCAAGTTATTACCGGAAGTTGAAGATATCACTTAATTGGTCACTTTTCCTACGAATCTACAAGGTACGCTTTCTAGTTGTCGATCCTTGCTAAAGGATCTGTACCCCAAAGTGATATACAGTTAAAAAGTTAATGTAAACTTATTTCTTTTCAAGAATCCTACATAATAATGCTTATTGAATGGTGTTGTGTTTGAAATGGTTGAACCTTCCGATTGTGATAACTTTAGTTTAAATATACAACTTGGCAGAGACACATCCTGATTTAGGTTCATGATCAATGAAGCGATAAAGCTACAAGAATGAAATAGGGATTTAATGTCCTACATTTCTGTACCGACTAGGTTACCGACGGCAGACATATTCCGCACGGTGTGTTTGGGTGCTATTTTGAATGGATAATGGCCTACTCTTGCTTTGAATTCCAATTGTCAAGAGTCCATACTAATATTTATACTGAACTTTGATCTTATATAGTTTATAGTTTGTTGAAAATGATCAATTGGCTTGAACAGGGACGTTGTGTTGAAATTAAACTAAGTTAAATAAATCGCCTTAAAAAAAATGTTAATTATTGCGTTATTATTATTTTTTAGCTGAAACAACTGATGATGTTCAGAAGAGATGGCTACTTGCAGACATTGAACGGATCAAGTTAGAACAACAAAAACTGAAACTACAAATATCTTGTTTAACCAAAAATACAACAAACTGTAACTGTGGTTGTAATTAGTTACACATGTCAGGACGTACACGACCGAACTGTAACTGTGGTTGTAATTAGTTACATAATATATTTTCCTGGCAGATACACGACCGAACTACAACTATGGTTTCAATTAATTACACATTCCTACTACCGAAATATCTACTCCCTGGTGCGACAATCGTTTTTAATACTTTGTTTTGCACGTGACTTGATCGGGGGTCAATGAATTGTGAGCTATTTTTGTTGTTAGTCGATATCCGTTTACAATAAATATCGCAGTAAATTCCTGGATAACCCTCTGTTAACTACTTTTCCCTGGTTTTAATCACAGGGTCTGTTGAACTTTTAATTATCTCAATGTTCCCATAAGCGTTATACAATTAGATTGACACATACCAATCTGATTAAAATACAGATCCTATTTCGTTTCGTTTTTATACTTCAAAATTTCGTTTTACTTGTCTTTACTACATAAGGATCTGAAAGGCTTGTTATTTAACTCGTGTTCTGCTTGAAATGAGGGGTCAGCCGATCAAATTGTCTGTCGGGTCGAGGGTTTGACCTTTTTTGCGCGGAATTGTGGGTAGGCATTATCAGCGATAGAAATCAAAACAAAGCAATAACAATTCTGATTGGTAAATCGAATGACTGAGGTTATAGGGTCAAAAATGTCGCGTACTTGATATTTGAACTGGCTGAACGTGACCTCCCGCTGTTACTTGTTAGATCTACATGTAGTGTAAGCCATCAAGATTATAAAAACCGAAACGAAATATAGATCTGAATTTCAATTAGATTGGACACATACGATTCGCCTTTTAGTGACACCGTTACCTTTTAGTCCTTTGTTTTTCAGAGATTCCAGTATTTGCTAGTGTCATAGTGTATCTTTGTATATATTTTATTATATGATTTTAGTTAAAATAGTAAAGGACCAATGTCCGTATTGATATCTCACTAATCTTTCAAGTCTTTTAACTGAGTTTATACTTTAAATGTAACGATATATATTACGCAATTAGTTAACCCGCGTTCTTGATATGTCCATATCTTCTTCTGTATTTAACCATTGTTTCCTATGTGCAATTTAACATCTTATCAAATATCATTATATAATTATTTTAATCCTAAGCTTGTATATATGTTTCTATATTCTACTGTAACTTGAGTCTGGTGACCGGCTCGCCCTAGCGATACCTATCTCGTTATTGTGACCGTTAACCAGTTTTGTACACTAGTTTATTAAAAGTACAATTTTAACTATTTATCTGAGTTTTCGTCGTTAGTGTTGGAATAAGCTACAACCCCCAGAAAACAACACTTCGGCACTAGTAATATCTACTTCTCGACCGGTGCAGATCACTAGGAAGTTTTCTTATTATACCAACATTGCCATAGATTTATTTGCTATAACTACTAGATAAATACTTTACGGCCTAATATGAATAACAAAAACTCAAATATTGAACTGCCTGGTAATTAAGACAATCCGTAGTACAACAAACACTAAAACCACAAAAAATATTTAAATATTATAACCACATACCAATTTAGTCTACCAACTCGAACTCCAAATATCCCCTGGTCAAGATCGCAATATCTGTTATTTACATAATATGATTTTAGGAATATCGCTTCCATCTAATTTATTACTCTTGGTCGATATGATTAATAATATTGCACTTGTTTCCCAATTAGTATGTTTTTTTTTATTGTCATGGTACACTGTGCGATGTGAAACTTATAAACAATGTATGCATCCTAATTTTTGCTAATAAAAATGTCCAGATAAAGTGTCTTTATTTATTGATTTAATGAATTTATTTTTGTTAAAGTTTCATTGTGCTACTTTAGCGTCATATAAATTTCTTGCATACAACAAGAGTACGAAAGATAGCCCGCACACAATGGTTCATTTCCGTTTTTATACGCCCACATTTTCATGTGGACGTATATTGTCGTCGCCCCTGTTCGTCCGTCCGTCCGTCCGTCCGTCCGTCCACAATTGTTTGTGAACAGTCTACAGGTCACAATTTTTATCCGATTTCAATGAAACTTAAAACATAGGTTTATCACCCTAAGATCTCGGTTCCTTTCGATATTGGCATGTATCGGACTGTAACTTCATGGGTTATGGCCCCTGATTGTACGAAAAATCACGTTTTTATACGCCCACATTTTTATGTGGACGTATATTGTCGTCGCCCCTGTCCGTCCGTCCGTCCGTCCGTCCGTCCGTCCGTCCGTCCGTCCGTCCGTCCGTCCGTCCACATTTTTTTGTGAACAGTCTACAGGTCACAATTTTTATCCGATTTCAATGAAACTTAAAATATAGGTTTATCACCATAAGATCTCGGTTCCTTTCGATATTGGCATGTATCGGACTGTAACTTCATGGGTTATGGCCCCTGATTGTACGAAAAATCACGTTTTTTAGCTTGTGAACAGCGTAGAGGTCACAGTTTTGAACCAATTTTGATGAAACTTGACATGTATGTTTATAACCGAAAGATCTTGGTTCCTTTCGATATTTGCGCCCATCGGATCGTAACTTCCTGAATTATGGCCCCTGATTGTCCGATAAATTGCCCTTTTTAGCTTGTGGTCCCTCTGGAGGTCAAAATTGTTATCGGATTTAAAAAAAACGTTTGATTATATCACCGTTCCATGGTTATGAAGGTTGAGTTCGAATTTCATGAAAATCGGACCAAAATTGACGGACAAAATGGCCGCCATTTGTACGCGAATAGTGTGAAAATATGTTATATCACGGTTGTGGACCTTATAGAGGTCACAATTTTGAACCAATTTTGATGAAACTTGACATGTATGTTTATAACCCAAAGATCTTGGTTCCTTTCGATATTTGCGCCCATCGGATCGCAACTTCCTCAATTATGGCCCCTGATTGTCCAAAAAATCGCCCTTTTTAGCTTGTGGTCCCTCTGGAGGTCAAAATTGTTATCGGATTTAAAAAACCGTTTGATTATATCACGATTCCATGGTTATGAAGGTTGAGTTTGAATTTGGGAAAATCGGACCAAAATTGACGGACAAAATGGCCGCCGTTTGTATAGTGTGAAAATATGTTATATAAAGGTTGTGGACCTTATAGATGTCAAAATTTTGAACCGATTTTGATGAAACTTGACATGTATGTTTATAACCCAAAGATCTTGGTTCCTTTCGATATTTGCACCCATTGGATCATAACTTCCTGAATTATGTCCCCGGATTGTCCAAAAAATCGCTTTTGTTAGCTTTTGGTCCCTCTGGAGGTCAAAATTATAATCCGATTTAAAAAAACGTTTGACTATATCACCGTTACATGGTAATGAAGAGAGAGTTTGAATTACGTGAAAATCGGACTAGAATTGACGGACAAAATGGCCGTCGTTTGTACACGAATAGTGTGAAAACATGTTATATCAAGGTTGTGGACCCTATAGAGGTCACAATTTTGAACCGATTTTGATGAAACTTGACATATATGTTTATAACCCAAAGATCTTGGTTCCTTTCGATATTTGTGCCCATCGGGTCATTACTTCCTGAATTATGTCCCCTGATTGTACGAAAAATCACCCTTTTTAGCTTGTGGTCCCTCTGGAGGTCACAATTATTATCTGATTTAAAAAAAAAACGTTTGATTATAAAAACCAAACAAATTCTAATGATTTTCTGATAATTCCTTAATATGCGACAACTCTTGTTAACTGCCCGGACGATTTGGCTGCTGTGTGGGCGTATGTTTCGTTGCCTGGCAACCTATTTTTTAGCTTGTGAACAGTGTAGAGGTCACAATTTTGAATCGATTTGGATGAAACTTAAAATGCATGTTTATAACCCAAAGATCTTGGTTCCTTTCGATATTTGCGCCAATCGGATCGTAACTTCCTGAATTATGGCCCCTGATTGTCCGAAAAATCGCCCTTTTTAGCTTGTGGTCCCTCTGGAGGTCAAAATTGTTATCCGATTTAAAAAACCGTTTGATTATATCACCGTTCCATGGTTATGAAGGTTGAGTTCGAATTTCGTGAAAATCGCACCAAAATTGACGGACAAAATGGCCGCCATTTGTACGCGAATAGTGTGAAAATATGTTATATCAAGGTTGTGAACAGTGTAGAGGACACAATTTTGAACCGTTTTGGATGAGACTTGAAATGCATATTTATAACCCAAAGATCTTGGTTCCTTTCGATATTTGCACCCATTGGATCATAACTTCCTGAATTATGTCCCCGGATTGTCCGAAAAATCGCTTTTGTTCGCTTTTGGTCCCTCTGGAGGTCAAAATTATTATCCGATTTACAAAAACGTTTGACTATATCACCGTTACATGGTAATGAAGAGAGAGTTTGAATTTCGTGAAAATTGGACTAGAATTGACGGACAAAATGGCCGCCGTGAAAATATGTTATATCAAGGTTGTGGACCCTATAGAGGTCACAATTTTGAATCGATTTTGATGAAACTTGACAGGTATGTTTATAACCCAAAGATCTTGGTTCTTTTCGATATTTGCGCCCATCGGGTCATTATTTCCTGAATTATGTCCCCTGATTGTGGTGCCTCTGGAGGTCACAATTATTATGTGATTTAAAAAAAAACGTTTGATTATAAAAACCAAACAAATTCTAATGATTTTCTGATAATTCCTTAATATGCGACAACTCTTGTTGACTGCCCGGACGATTTGGCTGCTGTGTGGGCGTATGTTTCGTTGCCTGGCAACCTATTTTTTTTTTTTACAAAAATATGTTGAAGTGAAATTTATGCTGTTCGCTGTGTAATAATGTAACATTTGGAAAGGAAACTGAGTCTAAGCAGGAATAAGCACTTTGATTGTACCTTATTTGAGGGAACCTCCGGTTTTCTAAATGTAATAAAAGCTATTTTTAAAATAAATTGAAACATATTATAGTTTCGAAATTAACCTAGTTTGTGCCAAGTAAACGTTAGCCCCCCCCCCCCCCATCTCCCCCATCCCCTCTAGCTCCCTCCTGTTCTCGGGATTTACCGGCGGGGTTCCCCAATGTTAGTTATGCAAGACGAACAGCCATCAGCAACGTCTGTTCCTAGATGTTCGGTTGGTTCCGGGTCGCCGTTGGCTTGCACGTAATACTTTCTTAATTATTCCACTTTAAGTTGTGTACTTTTATTTCCTGAGCAACCCGATATTAGATAAGATATACTACCCGTTCCGCAAACATATAATCTTCGATGTCCTTCATTGATTGTTTCATTTTACGAAACCAATGGATCATAAATGCAAAGAAGTTATAGATTTTTTTGAAAGCATCGTGTGCGTCGATTATTTACCGATATTTATAATAAATACTTGGCATCGATCTGTGTCTAGTATCCGCATTTGAAGTTTCTTTTCGTCTTGTCCTTTTTTGAGGGCACCGTGACCTTCATCATTCAGGCCAAAGCCCATATTTTTATGTGAAAGAACTGTACAAAAACATGGATAAAATTTTCTTCCGCCACTCTAAAAGATAGGCTGGTACTGCCAGGATACGCCTACATTTTCGAGAGTTGGATAGAGAACACGCAATACCGAAAGTGATTTTTCCTACATCATTAAGTCCTGTATTTCATACTGTATTGGGAGTAGCCATTTTGTTGGTCAGTTCCAGTCTGATATTCAAGAAATTTTCGAAGCCGACAATGGTTATGGTGTGATGGTACACAACCTAGAAATGTGACTTTTCGTCAAAATCGGATAAGAATTGTGACCTGTAGAGTCCACAACCATGATATACCATATTTTTACACTATTCGCGTACAAACGGCGACCATTTCGTCCGGCAATTTTGGTACGATTTTCAGGAAACTAGAACTCAACCTTCCTCATCAAAATCGAATTAAAATTGTGACCTATACAGGATCCACAACCATGATATACCATTTTTTTTTAACAGTATTCGCGTACAAACGGCGGCCATTTTGTCTGTCAACTTTGGTCCAATTTTCCTTAAATTCGAACTCAATCTTCCTTACGGTGTAACGGTAATAAAATCAAACGTTTTTTTTTAAATCGGATAATAATTGTGACCTCCAGAGGGACCACAAGCTAAAAAAAGGCGAGAATGCGTATAACCAGGGGCCATAATTCAGGAAGTTACGATCTGATATGTGCAAATAACGAAAGGAACCAAGATCTTTGGGTTATAACCATGGATTTCAAGTTTCATCAAAATCGAATTAAAATGGTGACCTTTACAGGATCCACAACCATGATATACCATTTTTAACAGTATTCGCGTACAAACGGCGGCCATTTTGTATGGCAATTTTGGTCTGATTTTCCCGAAATTCGAACTCAACCTTCCTTAGGGTGTAACGGTGATATAATCAAACGTTTTTTTTTTCAAATCGGATAATAATTGTGAACTCAAGAGGGACCACAAGCCAAAAAAGGTGATTTTTCGGACAATCAGGGGCCACAATTCAGGAAATTACGTTCTGATAGGTGCAAATATCGAAAGGAACCAAGATCTTTGGGTTATAAACATGCATGTCAAGTTTCATCAAAATCGGTTCAAAATTGTGACCTCTATAGGGTCCACAAGCTAAAACGTGATTTTTCGTACAATCAGGGGCCATAATCCATGAAGATTTGATCCAATACATGCCAATATCGAAAGCAGCCGAGATCTTATGGGGATAAACCTATATTTCAAGTTTCGTCAAAATCAGATAAGAATTGTGACCTGTAGAGAGTCCACAAGCAAATTGTGGACGGACGGACGGACAGGGGCGACGACATAATACGTCCACATGAAAATGTGGGCGTATAAAAAGTCTTTAACAGCTGACATGACAGTCTGGCACCTTTTTCATGGAAACAGGTCTCATTCATAGTTACAAATCTGGCCAAATTGTTGTCAGGATAAACTTCTAAAAGGTGCAGAATGTCACGGGACGTCAGAAAATACTGTGGAACAAGAAGGGCAACATTCCTTAAAATGGAGAACATGTTGGTATGTATCTGTTTTGGGGCTAATCCTTTCAGTTGCCAGTACTTTATGACTGTCATTTGGCCAGGTTTTCCATTTCTGGGCGATTTCAATTGGCAGTACGGTACGAATACAATCATAACACTACAGTTGAAGTACTTCATCTAATGATTGTACTTGGTATGAGCAAAATTTTGTTTCATTCCAATTGAGCTATCCTTTTCAGAAACGCTCGTAAATAATACCTACCATAAAATAGTATATATATATATAAATGAATTAACAGTTGTGTACTTCACTTTGGTTACCCTTACAAACAGGAAGCGCGTAAATTTCACCGCAAGGACACATCTTTAATAATAATAATGAATATTGATGCATTTATAATCATTATATTTAATCAATGTTAAGATCAATTATTTGATGATTATCGATATTTATAGAATGTATTCAGTCGATATTTAAGCAATGATATAGTAATTCTTGTCATTTTTAATTCATTAATTATTCAAATATCGTTATTTACATCTCGAGCGTCCCAGAAAAAATACCTCGGACATAAATTAACTGATTAAAACAAACTCATATAAAACTATCAGTTCTAATTCGGGTTCAGTCGCTGTTGAATATGTCCGTTGTGTTTGTGTTGGTTCTTGCTATACATGTGCAGGGTAAGTATGTAATTGATGGATAATCATTTATATACAGGGTAAGTATTATTTGATTGTAAATTTAGGATTAAAGATATAATTTATACGCGGGGTAAGAACATAAATTATATGGTAATAGCCTGAATAAGATACAATTTATACGCTGGGTAAATTACATGGTAATAGCCGGATTAAGATACAATTTATACGCTGGGTAAATATATAAATTACATGGTAATAGCCGGATTAAATATATGATCTATACATAGGGCAAGATTACACTGTAATTCTAGGATTAAAGACATTATGTAAATACAAGGTAAGTATGTATTATATTGTAACAGCGGGATTAAAGATAGGATATGTATAATAAATTATATTTTATTGTTTTAGATGGAAAAATATTAATTTATACAAGGGTAAGTATATATCATTTTGAAGTAGCAGGATTAAGGAAATGAGGTAAGTATATATTATATTATTATTGTAATCGCAGGATTCAAGATATAATATATTATATGGGCGGTATGTATGCATTTTTGTTGTAATAGAAGGATTCAAGATATAATTTATAATGCAGGGGCCTATTTCACGAAATTTTAACTAAGATAAGATCCCAATTTTAGTAATTTGATTGGATAATATTAGATTGATTTTAGTGCTTAGCCAATCAAAATTGAAGTATCTACTAAAATTGGATTTTATCTTAAGTTAAAATTTCGTGAAACAGGGCCCTGTATAATAAGCATCTATTTTATTGTTTATTATTTCAGTCGCATTTAGCAATTTTGTTATGTAATTGTAGTCAACGAAATGATGTGTATGTGGGGTAAGTATTATTATATTGTAATAGGAGTATGTATTATATCATAATAGAAAGATTAAAATCAAGACTCGGTCTGTATAGATTATATTGTAATCGCAGGATTAAAATAATTTACCTGCTATTAAGAATTATTTTATTGTAATAGAAGTATTAAAGATATAATTGTATACGGGGAAGTATGTATGATATCGTAATAGAAGGATTAAAGATATAATTCATATGCGGGGTAAGCACATCTTCGGGGTAAGTATGTATTATATTGTAATAGAAGGATTAAAGATATAATTGTAAGTATGTATAATATTGTAATAGAAGGATTAATTGAACAATTTGTATGCGGTAAGTGTGTATTATATCGTAATAGAAGGATCGATTTCAATGCGGGGGGGGGGGGGGGCGTCCTTTATCTTCAAAGTACCAGTTCAGTCCTTCTTGCCTTAGATTTAAATAAGTGTGAAGTTGAAGCTAAGACTTGTAAAAATAGATTTAAATATTAAAACGTAAATATTATGTCGTCGCCCTGTCCGTCGGTCCACCGGTCCATCCATCAACAATTGGCTCGATGGAGGCTACCGTTTTTGACCGATTCTTTGCTGATTTAGTCTAAAACATAGGGAATATCCATACTCGAGGAGACGGGTGACCATTTAGCGAAATCCTCTCATCTGTGTTCTATGTGCGTTTTCCCGAGATTGAAGTATTTTTCTGTCGGCTTTCCATATATACCAGCTTTGGAACATTTTTATTTGCGTATGACTGCCCTATAAATAATTTAGTGGGAATGTATATCTAATACAAGCCACTTTCTTTACTGCAATAGTTATCTTAACTAATTCAATTAATTATCAGAATTCTGTGGCGTTATGGAACATATTTTCTATTTTGTTTCTGAACAGGTTTGTGGGCGTTAAACCTCACACCGTGTTTACAAGGCTCAATTCACGATGCGGCCAATGGTAAATGCTACATCATTAGAAGTAAAAATGTTGAAAGAGATGAAGCCGAGAGAAACTGTGAAAACATGGGGTCTATTCTAGCCATTGTAAACAGTACCTCAGAACAATCTTTCTTGAATTCAAACACAAAGTAAGTTCATTTAACAAATATATGAAAGAGAAGAGGTATAAGTCAAGCTCTTTTTTTACGGCAATCTCCATTTAAGATTAAAGATGCGTTTAATATTATAGAAAGAGCTGACTATTCTTGCTGTAATTTATTGAACATTTCCGTCAAATCATGTAGTTCCGAGTTTCAAATACAATTGTTACGATAATAAACAAAGTTTCGATTATCAATTTTTAATTTAAATTATTAAATGGCAATCATGTTTTAATCCATGAAATATCGCGACCATCTGATGTTCTAGAGAGAGTTGACTATGGACCCTTTTGAGCTGATTTTTTAAACGAATCGTGCACTTGAGGGTCACCCGTTGAAGCCTGTATATGTACAGTCCAAGGAATATACAGCACAGTGGACGCGTACGACTTGCCGGTGGATTCATTCATTTGATTGGATATTTGTTGTTTATTTCTGGCCATGTCTTTAATAGTTAGCCCTGCTCACACATTTGTTCTATCGGTTTTCTCTGGGTGCAGTGTAGTGCGGGGATTTAGGTACCCCCTTATAAGCCACCTATGATCTTCTTTGCATAGAAGGGGGGTTGGGATGGCCCAGTGGTCTACAGTGCCGCGCTTCGACCTCTAGCTGGCCGGTCAGCTCTGGCTCGAGGCTGTGGTTTCGAGCCGTGGCATGGAGATAAGGGCGCCTTCTCAACCTCGTGGGTTTCCTCCGGGCACTCCGGTTTTCTCCCACTGCTAAAGACCCCTACGCGCAAGCGAATTATTGGAATAAAATTAAACCATATGTTAGTCCCAAAATGACCTGGTTTGTGTCGAGTGGACGTTAAACCCCATTTTTTTTCTCTCTCTCTCTTTGCATAGAAACCTTTTTAAACCAGTTAAGTTGGAGCTGGGATAATTTTAGCATGGATAATTTTCGTATATTAATAGTTGGTGATATACTAATGTACTACTGTCAATATTTTGTTTTAAAGATACATTATGGAAGACTAGATAAAGAGCTGGCAGTTCGCACTATAATAGTCAAAGACTAGATACTATAAATGGAATTTGTTGACTGCAATTTCAGTCAAATGAATCAAAGTTGGCCTAGCCTCGTTCATTAGTCGATACGATAAATCATTTAATAAGAAATTAGTCTCGATTATCCATTTCATGATTAAATCATGAATTAAAGTTGAGCAGGAAATCGGATCCTAATCCAGTAAATATCGCAGGCCAGTGATTATGGTAAATTAATGTCTAATTATAAATTTAGGTAACATTTCAGGCCTAAAGAAAGACCTGCAATAGGACGATTTAGCTCTTGCATAATGTATGTTTAATAGTTGGTGAAAATAATACCAATAAACTGACTGCTATAGTCAATATTGTATATAATAGTTTGGTGAAATACTAATAAACTACTCTAAACAAGATTGTATATTATTAGCTTGGAGAAATACTAATAATATACTGTCGAAAATGTGTATAAGAGGTTGGGAAATAATAATGAGCTATACTACATTTAATATTGTATATTATTAGGTCAGTGAAATACTGGATTGGTATTAACGATCAGGAAACCTCACGTGTGTTTATGAATCCCGATGGTAGTGCTGCTACATATTTTTATTGGTACTCACGTCAAGGACAACCAAATGATGATATAATTTTAAACAATCAACCGTGTGTCCATATGACAGAAAATAAATTATGGCACGATGATGAGTGTTACAACAGAGAGAACTATATCTGCCAGCTCCATCAAACACGTCAGTATGCTTTTCACTACCGTACATGGGACGAAGTGATGTTTATCGTCCTACTATTCTGCATCGCCTGAACTAATGAAAAAGGGCATACGCAATGATATGTGCCATGCGGGTAACTTTGCCCAGACAGCGGCGTTACGGTTACTCTTATATCGACTTTTAACTATCGACTGGATAAATGTCCTTGTCAGAACTCGGTCCTGCACAACAGACAGGAGGGAACGTTCATTTCTGCTATACACCTTGACCGGAGATCTCCTAGATCTTGAGTCCCAAGGCTTCATACTGCCAAGTTTATAGCTAAATCCTGCACTATTAATAGACCTATTTTACCACAGAACAAAATTAACATTTGAACAAACTTTTGGAATATAATCCCAGTTTAGTCTGATAACATTGCTTTGAAATTTTCTTTATTTGGGACTGAATTAACTTCTGATTCACTTAAAATCGAAGAGTTCATACAGTCAATATACATTGTTTTGAAAGAGGGTTAGATTAAAATTTCTTTGGGGGCTAAACAAACACCCGATGAATTAAGAACTAAGGATTAAGAACACTGAATAAAGAGCCGTTTGGTCTTCCATAACTTCCCAATCCATCAGATCATTTAGTAAATATACTTGTCTTGCACATACACATATATAAATTCATCTTATTCTTTGTATATATTTATATATATATTTAGTAAAAGGTTACAGTTAAAGCTACTTTCATGTGTTAGATATTCGAAAAAAAGAAATTTTAAGAAAGAAAACTAGATTATTTTCCGTATTTATTAAGCCTCTTTAGGCAAACTTGACCAATTCCAACAATTTTATGTTTATGTTTCTCTTCCAGTTCCAGAAGTGCAAGTAACTTTTGCTCGTCGATCCAATCAACTGTTCAACGATGGTGAACTTTACGAAGTGTATACGGTTCGAAGTCGACTAACCTGTCAAATTGAATGTGTAATGTATCAAACATGTGTTGGTTACGTGTATAATATCTTACAGAAATATGACAATTGCCAGTTAATTACACCCTTATTGGACGCAGATCTCTCATTTGTGGATCCTTACAACCAGGTTTATGAAGCTGTTGAAAGATGATCAGAAATATATATCGTTTAGTAAACAATTATACCGGATGACGAATGACTCATGGAATATGTAAAATGAGAAATAGTAAAACACAAATAACCGTGATTACTGTTACCCAACCGACCGAACTTAAAGATGCCTTATGGGATATTAGATAGCGAGCTAACAGAAATCACTTTAATCGTTGTAAACTACATAGGATAATTTCAGTCAAATTGATGAACTATGAACCGAGATTTTAGCGACTGAATTTTCGACATAACAGATGTACACGAATCTGACAGGAAGAACATTTTAAGGAAGCAAACAAATTTAAAACCAAAGAAAATGTTCGATAAAAACAGCTTACCTGGAGAGCTCGAGTATAACCGCGCTCATAACAATTGACGGAAGAGCGCGACACTGTTGTACTCACCGTGGATATACCGTTCTACAGGCTCGGACAGCCAGCCCCCACCCGGTTACTTGCCGGGATCTGGATACCCGAATACCCGGATACCTGCATTCAGAAAAAGTCACCAGTTTTCATCAATTTTGCGATCAAGTAACATGTATTTGTTTTATTAATTTATATCAATTTATCACAATGCTTGTGTAGCACCATGGGTCTTTCTGTCTGACATGGAGAGCGTCTATGGGTAACCGGTCGCCACATCTTACATACGACTCATGCATATTGTTTTTGCTACATATTACTGTTAGCCTTGTGATCGTCTAGATTGTCTCTAGCTGTCTTTGCTTCTCCTTCACGTTGTGTTTACTTCTTACTGGTTTCTTAAGACGTTTGTCTTCTTCAGTTATAACAATGCAACAGTTCGTTTTTACCTTTTTATATAGCATAGGTATACATACAAGCATAGTACATATTACAATATTATAGTCAATACTAACTAAACTTTTCTCAACCTAGACACCTCGCGGTGTCGAGGACTCTTAGATGGTAACCCTCTGGAATCTAATCGAAGTCTGCTGAATTCTCACGAGTATCCTAATTTTGTATCAACTGGTTTTGGACATCCAATTATCTAACTGATCAAACATGATGTAAATAATTAGAGAGATTGATTAATTGAGCCCAATGACGTCAAAACACACCCTTATATGGTTATGGAAATTTACTCTAGAAATTGCGCATGAGATATCTGTTATCATGTTGTTGACATATAGAAACAGCTATGTTTTGTTTCTATAACCCTTTTTTATATAACAATACGTCAATCAAATGTTAGTTGATTTCAGTACACACCTGCATATATGTGAATATGTTAGAAACAAAACTATATCTTATCTCCTCATTCCTTGTCTATAATCTTTAAAAACAATGTCACCACGACTATATTGCTACACTTGACACAAGCTGTACCCTCTCTCGACAATTAAACAATAAAAATCTTTAAAAACTTTATGGGCATATTAAAAGTTGTGTATATACAGTAGAACCAGTTACAAATTTGATTAAAGAAATGTGTTTTAAGTTGTTTTTTTTATAAAGAATATATTTTAAAAAGTATGGACATATTCAAAAAAAAACATCGAAGCAGACGACATACATCTCACGTGTAAGCTGTCAATCAAACCACGTGGTGTAAATAATTAGCCATGCAGTGTGAATTAGGCCACAGCGTACTGTTTTGTATGAGTGATTTTACGCGACGGCTTTGTGTACTAAACGTTAAAACACCATTAATTCGTGTTTATAATATCCTAACAAACAGCCCATTCGATAAGAGTTTTGGCCCAAGGATGAGGCGTCAACGCAATACAACAGTAAACTTATACCAAATCTGTATGCTTTCTATAGAGTCCAGTGAGCGTGTTGAACCAACTATGTCACTTCCGGTTTTAATAAAAATTAATTTCTCTTTTACAAAAACTTTTTTACTTGTGTTACAGAGGGGATTATTTCTGAATATATATTTAAGATTTATGGAAACCTTGTTGAAAATCGTTGGTCTTCCCCTTTAACTCGTCATTGTATGTTCTGCTGTCGTATTTAAAATCATTCTGTCCATTCTTAGTCATTTGTTGTTGACTATCGAGAAAAATATAATGCGTATATAACACATCCACACTTGGTGACCATATTGCTCTAAGTTCTAACACTTAAAACGAAAACTGTAAGAACTACACTTATGTTGCAGATCAAGTTACAGATTTTCTGAAAAACGTCGTGTTTGTATCCTGTTTGTTTAATAAAATATTGAATTTAAAAATACAAATACAATATGTTACACATAAGTTCTTACATACAAATTGCCTACAGACAAGAAATCTGTAGTTGTTCATTTTAAAATTAAAACAGTAATTATTTAGCAAGTTATGATCTATATAAGACCATCCAAAAATCATCCATTGTATATCATTTACATTATCGTAGAGGGAAGAAAGAAGACATCCACAGGGTGAGCCAATATTAATATTTTGTATTCAGATTTATTAAATTATAGGAATTTTTGTTTTATTACATATTATATTGCCGTGTATTTGAATGTGCGTGGCAGAGAGTAGGGTAGTATGCATAAAATTGTGGGTTATCCCCGGGTCTACCAGTTTTTCCCTAGTGCTAAAGGCCGATATGCCCAATCGTATTATTAAAATAAACTTGAACTTAAAGTTAGTCACGAAATAACCTAGTTTGTATTGCGTGGATGTTGATCTCTCTGTCAAACTAAAACATGTTAATACGCGGAAAACGACTTGGAACTCAAATGGTGTGTGCCGAATGGTAATCGTGTACTTCACTAATTCACTCGGGAATGCTTTTTACTTGTCAGCCGTGCGTAAAAAAAAGATAGATCGTTCTACGGTAGCAAAATTAGGGTAACCCGCTGTCCGGGCAAATTATCACTCATAACTCACAGTATGGCGTATGCCTGTCTTCATTAGCCCAGTCGGAGCAGAAGGGTAGGAAGTTAAACATCGTTTTATTGCTTCATTAGCCCTTGCAAAACGAGATATTGTTTAATGCACTATTGGTAGTCTGGGTTGCTCATGGCAAATACCATCTTTTGAAATACTGTAGTTCTGGTTCCTTTGTTTCATTTTCCAGATGAAGTTAGGATTTACCTTATTAATAGTTGTTGTTCTGGTAGCACTGATGTCACTACCTACTGAGAGCTGGCGTAGAAGACGGAGCTGGCGAGGAAGACGAGCATGGGAACGTGTTAAACCAGTTGTCGTCCCTGCCGCTATAAAATATGGAGTAGGCTTGGCCGGACGATCTACTGAAATAGATCTGATTAGTTTGGCCAAATCACTAGACTTGGATCCCAAGTCTCCCGAATTTGCGCTAATAGTTGCATCACTGGACGCAGATGGTAAGCTATTAATACTACTAATAATCCTTTATTTATATAGTGCGATAATAAGTTTCGATTGTGTATGTTCAAATTTTCTCTATTGGACTATGGAAAACGCCTCTGTAAACAGGGTTTTTAGCCTAGATTTAAATGCATTCAATAGTATAATATTGTAAGGTACTGAGATGAGCAGAGAATGAGAACGATCTTTTTTGTGATTTCAAGATTCGTTGATGCAGATATTGCTTATCTGTGGGGATCTTAGAATTATTATAGATTTGTTTTGCTCATTGTAATGCTCAGAACATTAAAAGTAATATATTGAACTTAATGTGAAGATTTGCATCAGTTCTTCACAGAATCTGATTATTGTTCCAGGACTTATTGATATACTAATAAGGTGATCTTCGAAGTAATAAACTTGAGATAGTTTATAGATGCATAATATACGAGTTAAACATTGCTATTAAAGATCTTTATTTGGACTCAAAACGCGCTAAATGAATAAATTTGAATGACATTTTCAATATATTCATTTAAACGATGTTTATACACCCATCTTGCATTAATAATATATTTATACAATTTTTTTAGGGAGACGGGTTTTAGATAGGCTAAGCTTGTTCCCTAATCCCATTCAGACTAACTGATTAAAAATATTGTTTATAAAAATAAAAATATATTCATTTAACATTATCTATTTTTGAACGCGGAGATGCGGACCAAATGGTTAACACGTGAACGTTGCACCATAAGGTCTATCATTATGTCAAAGGGCGTTGTTTCGATTAGATCTGGCCTGTAGGGTGCCTGTTCAACCTCTAGGCGACAATACTATCGGAATAAGTTGCCAGTTGCTTTATACTCCAATATCCTGTAACAGATGCCGTTGGAAACCATGCCAATATATCCTAGAGTATACACTGGGCTGGATTAGTTTGTATGAGAGGTGGAAGTACTGTAGATAAAGGCGGATGTACTGTAGATAAAGTGTTTAAAAACACAAAACAAAAGAGTCAAAGGATGATATAAAAGCATAAAGTAGGTTTAGGGTTTTTAAGTTTTGAACCTAATTCTAATCTGTATTATTTCTTTCAGGGGACGGAATAATCACACCGGAAGAACTGAAACTATCAAAGACTTTGAAATAACTAGCAAGTATTATTATCGTAAGTACAGTCCAATCATCATTATGTTTCTTGGGATAACTGAATTTTTGTTACCAACAACGATAAACTTGTCGCATTGTTTCGGGTCAGACCTTCAAAACTTACGAACTAATACCATCAGTTTATTCCCCATTACAATTTGAACCAGGCGATGACTAACCTATACTATCATATCTTGTTTGGATGTTATTTGCTTTTAATGTTTATATGATTTATGTCAATGTATATATATATATATATATATACTAGGGGGATGGCCTAGTGGTCTATGGCCTGTCGCCTCTGGCTTGCGGCTGTGGTTTCGATCCCTGGTGTGAGCGTATGTGGCATGGAGATTGGGGCGCCTTCTCAACCTCGTGGGTTTCCTCCTGGCACTCCGGTTTCCTCCCACTGCTAATTAAAGACCCCTACGAGCATGCGAGTTATTGAAATAAAATCAAACCATATGTTAGTCCCGAAATGACCTAGTTTATGTCGAGTGGACGTTAAACCCCATTTCTCTCTCTATATATATATATACTGATTTCAACTCAGGTCTAATAACATTTTAACATTTTAAAGTACTTTTCATATATATATATATATTACAGATACACGCATCAAGATCAACAGTAAATAAAACATTTTAACGCCAACCCATGGATCCATGATATAGCTAGCTATACGTACATGTTTTATGATAAATAATCTAGCATTCTCATAAAGTGTTATTATTTTGTTCGGCACACTGATCCAGCAACTATTCCAGTGAGGTGATCAAGGGGAGTAGAATGCCCTTCCCACGCCCTCTCTGTCCTTCTTAAGCCTTGGATAGACGTAAATGCTTCAGCGGATAAGGTGCGCTAAATTTGACATTCAGAGTTCGAATCCGCTATTGGCCGTGGTTTTCTGGTGTGGTTTCATCGTGTTTGTGGCCTGGCAAGGAACAGCGTCAAATCATTCGGATGTGATGACAATCCGAGGTTCCATGTACGTATTGGTGTGAATGTAAAAGAACCCTTGATAGATGGAATTCGAACTAAATGTAGGCCGTAGTGCAGCTAATCCTGCAAAATGTGCGTCATGGCACACGGTCGGTTATAGAGAATACCCGTCTTCATTAGCCTTGAGGAAGCGGAACAGTAGGACGTTAAACCCGATTCCATTTCATCATATGGAGCAAACATTTAGTGCCCATAGAGTAAATCTACCACGCCCTTGCAAGAGCGATTCGTGAGAAGGATCGGATCTAAAATTTTCAGCAAGGGATGGGTTTGGGCAAAACTTTCAGATCTCATTTAAGGTGGTGTGATGATTAATACTCGATCGCCAAAGCTGTGAATAACACGAACCTCCCCCTTCACTCATTTTGGTTAAAGGAACGCTGTAAGTTGCATTTCGGATCCTACTCCGAAATAATGTTCAGTACTTCACTCATAGTAGTACGCAATTCTTTTCCCTCTGGTTTGCAATGCTACAACACAAAAACCTAAAAGAGCACATCTGCTAACACAAAAGGAGTCAAGGTCTGACTTACAGAAATGGATTTCTCAGTGATTTTACCCTTCGGAATTCTTTGGAAGATTTGAAGGCGGGATATTCAAGACATTACGATGATGAATGTACGAGAACGGACACCACACATATGAGTCTGGGCAGGGCGTCTGGGGAAGGGGTTGGTGTGAGTGGTCTGCGCCTATCCGCGTAAATCCATCACACCCCTGCCGTAGCTAAAGCTAGTGAACGATTTTTAAACATTTTCAGTTTTCGGGTCCAAATGTTTCAGATTAACTAAAATATCTTTTTGTATATTCACTCAAATATTTTGAATGGCTAACGCGTCCGCTTGTACGTGACAAGGAGAAGGGTCGCCTGTCCAACCTCTTGAGTTTTTCTCCGGGTCCTCTGCCCCCCACCCACCTAATGCTTCAAACCCCTACGCGATTAAAATACTGGAGCATGTAGAGTACATTTACACGGGCACATTTGCTGAAATCTCGAGTCGATTGCATCAGGTCGTAATAAGAGAAATTAATAATAATAATTATAGTTTATTGTTTAAAGCAGACTACATACAAATTTATCTCAGCTCGCTCTACAGTATAACAATAAAAATAATAATAATAAAAACGACATAGAATAAAACAGATAATCTTTAAAGATAGGCTGGCACTGCCAGGCAGGATACGCCCACATTTTCGAGAGATGGACAGAGAACAAGCAATACCGAAAGTGATTTTTCCTACATCATTAAGTCCTGTATTTCATACTGTATTGGGAGCAGCCATTTAGTTGGTCAGTTCCAGTCTGATATTCATGAAATTCGAAGCCGACAATGATTATGGTGTGACGGTACACAACCTAGAAATGTGACTTTTCATCAAAATCGGTTAAGAATTGTGACCTGTAGAGAGTCCACAACCATGATATACCATATTTTTACACTATTCATGTACAAACGGCGACCATTTCGTCCAGCAATTTTGGTACGATTTTCACGAAATTAGAACTCAACCTTCCTCATCAAAATCAATTAAAATTGTGACCTATACAGGGTCCACAACCATGATACATGTATATCATTTTTTAACAGTATTCGCGTACAAACGGCGGCCATTTTGTCTGTCAATTTTGGTCCGATTTTCCCGAAATTCAAACTCAACCTTCCTCACGGTGTAACGGTGGTATAATCAAACGTTTTTTTAAATCGGATAATAATTGTGACCTCCAGAGGGACCACAAGCTAATGAAAGGGGGATTTTGCGTATAACCAGGGGCCATAATTCAGGAAGTTACGATCCTATATGCGCAAATATCGAAAAAAACCAAGATCTTTGGGATATAACCATGAATTTCAAGTTTCATCAAAATCGAATTAAAATTGTGACCTTTACAGGGTCCACAACCTTGTTATAGCATTTTTTAACAGTATTCGCGTACAAACGGCGGCCATTTTGTATGGCAATTTTGGTCTGATTTTCCCGAAATTCTAACTCAACCTTCCTTACGGTGTAACGGTAATATAATCAAACGTTTTTTTAAATCGGATAATAATTGTGACCTCCAAGCTAAAAAAAAAAGGCGATTTTGCATATAATCAGGGGCCATAATTCAGGAAGTTACGATCCGATATGCGCAAATATTGAAAGGAACCAAGATCTTTGGGTTATAACCATGAATTTCAAGTTTCATCAAAATCGAATTAAAATTGTGACCTCCACAGGGTCCACAACCTTGATATACCATTTTTTAACAGTATTCGCGTACAAACGGCGGCCATTTTGTATGTCAATTTTGGTCCGATTTTCACGAAATTCGAACTCGACCTTCCTTAGGGTGTAACGGTGATATAATCAAACGGTTTTTCAAATCGGATAATAATTGTGACCTCCAGAGGTACCACAAGCTAAAAAGGGTGATTTTTCGGACAATCAGGGGCCATAATTCAGGAAATTATATTCCGATAGCCTCAAATATCGAAAGGAACCAAGATCTTTGGGTTACAAACATGCATGTCAAGTTTCATCAAAATCGGTTCAAAATTGTGACCTCTATAGGGTCCACAAGCTAAAAACGTGATTTTTCGTACAATCAGGGGCCATAATCCATGAAGTTTTGATCCGATACATGCCAATATCGAAAGCAGCCGAGATCTTTTGGGGATAAACCTATATTTCAAGTTTCGTCAAAATCGGATAAGAATTGTGACCTGTAGAGAGTCCACAAACAAATTGTGGACGGACGGACGTCCGGACGGACAGGGGCGACGACATAATATGTCCACATGAATATGTGGGCGTATAAAAAGGCGATTTTGCGTATAATCAGGGGCCATAATTCAGGAAGTTACGATCCGATATGCGCAAATATCGAAAGGAAGCAAGGTCTTTGGGTTATAACCATGAATTTCAAGTTTCATCAAAATCGAATCAAAATTGTGACCTCCACAGGGTCCACAACCTTGATATACCATTTTTTAACAGTATTCGCGTACAAACGGCGGCCATTTTGTATGGCAATTTTCGTCCGATTTTCCCGAAATTCGAACTCATCCTGCCTTAGGGTGCAACGGTGATATAATCAAACGTTTTTTTTTAAATCGAATAATAATTGTGACTTCCAAGCTAAAAAAAGGCGATTTTGCGTATAATCAGGGGCCATAATTCAGGAAGTTACGATCCGATATGCGCAAATATCGAACGGAAGCAAGATCTTTGGGCTATTACCATGAATTTTAAGTTTCATCAAAATCGAATCAAAATTGTGACCTCCACAGGGTCCACAACCTTGATATACCATTTTTTAACAGTATTCGCGTACAAATGGCGGCCATTTTGTATGGCAATTTTCGTCCGATTTTCCCGAAATTCGAACTTAACCCTCCTTAGGGTGTAACGGCGATATAATCAAACGGTTTTTTAAATCGAATAATAATTGTGACCTCCAGTGAGACCACAAGCTTTTCCCGAAATTCGAACTCAACCCTCCTTAGGGTGTAACGGTGATATAATCAAACGTTTTTTTAAATCGAATAATAATTGTGACCTCCAGAGAGACCACAAGCTAAAAAGGGTGATTTTTCGGACAATCAGGGGCCATAATTCAGGAAATTACATTCCGATAGCCGCAAATATCGAAAGGAACCAAGATCTTTGGGTTACAAACATGCATGTCAAGTTTCATCAAAATCGGTTCAAAATTGTGACCTCTATAGGGTCCACAAGCTAAAAACGTGATTTTTCGTACAATCAGGGGCCATAATCCATGAAGTTTTGATCCGATACATGCCAATATCGAAAGCAGCCGAGATCTTTTGGGGATAAACCTATATTTCAAGTTTCGTCAAAATCGGATAAGAATTGTGACCTGTAGAGAGTCCACAAACAAATTGTGGATGGACGGATGTCCGGACGGACGGATGGACGTCCGGACGGACAGGGGCGACGACATAATACGTCCACATGAAAATGTGGGCGTATAAAAATTGCACACACTAGTAGTATAATTTATTGAACATTTCCGTCAAATCATGTAGTTCCGAGTTTCAAATACAATTGTTACAATAATAAACAAAGTTAAATGGCAATCGTGTTTTAATCCATGAATTATCGCGACCATCTGATGGTCTAGAGAGAGATGACTATGGACCCTTTTGAACTGATTTTTTAAACGAATCGTGCACTTGAGGGTCACCCGTTGAAGCCTGTATATGTACAGACCGAGGAATATACAGCGCAGTGGACGTGTACGACTTGCCGATTGATTCATTCATTTGATTTGATATTTGGTGTTTATTTCTGGCCATGTCTTTAATAGTTAGCCCTGCTCACACATTTGGTCTATCGGTTTTCTCTGGGTGCAGTGTAGTGCGGGGATTTAGGTACCCCCTTATAAGCCACCTATGATCTTCTTTGCATAGAAACCTTTTTAAACCAGTTAAGTTGGAGCTGGGATAATTTTAGCATGGATAATTTTCGTATATTAATAGTTGGTGATATACTAATGTACTACTGTCAATATTTTGTTTTAAAGATACATTATGGAAGACTAGATAAAGAGCTGGCAGTTCGCACTATAATAGTCAAAGACTAGATACTATAAATGGAATTTGTTGACTGCAATTTCAGTCAAATGAATCAAAGTTGGCCTAGCCTCGTTCATTAGTCGATACGATAAATCATTTAATAAGAAAGTAGTCTCGATTATCAATTTCATGATTAAATCATGAATTAAAGTTGAGCAGGAAATCGGATCCTAATCCAGTAAATATCGCAGGCCAGTGATTATGGTAAATTAATGTCTAATTATAAATTTAGGTAACATTTCAGGCCTAAAGAAAGACCTGCAATAGGACGATTTAGCGCTTGCATAATGTATGTTTAATAGTTGGTGAAAATAATACCAATAGACCGATATAGTCAATATTGTATATAATAGGTTGGTGAAATACTAATAAACTACTCTAAACAAGATTGTATATTATTAGCTTGGAGAAATACTAATAATATACTGTCGAAAATGTGTATAAGAGGTTGGGAAATAATAATGAGCTATACTACATTTAATATTGTATATTATTAGGTCAGTGAAATACTGGATTGGTATTAACGATCAGGAAACCTCACGTGTGTTTATGAATCCCGATGGTAGTGCTGCTACATATTTTTATTGGTACTCACGTCAAGGACAACCAAATGATGATATAATTTTAAACAATCAACCGTGTGTCCATATGACAGAAAATAAATTATGGCACGATGATGAGTGTTACAACAGAGAGAACTATATCTGCCAGCTCCATCAAACACGTCAGTATGCTTTTCACTACTGTACATGGGACGAAGTGATGTTTATCGTCCTACCTTTCTGCATCGCCTGAACTAATGAAAAAGGGCATACGCAATGATATGTGCCATGTGGGTAACTTTGCCCAGACAGCGGCGTTACGGTTACTCTTATATCGACTTTTAACTATCGACTAGATAAATGTCCTTGTCAGAACTCGGTCCTGCACCACAGACAGGAGGGAACGTTCATTTCTGCTATACACCTTGACCGGAGATCTCCTAGATCTTGAGTCCCAAGGCTTCATACTGCCAAGTTTATAGCTAAATCACGCACTATTAATAGACCTATTTTACCACAGAACAAAATTAACATTTGAACAAACTTTTGGAATATAATCCCAGTTTAGTCTGATAACATTGCTTTGAAATTTTCTTCTTTTGGGACTGAATTAACTTCTGATTCACTTTTAAATCGAAGAGTTCATACAGTCAATATACATTGTTTTGAAAGAGGGTTAGATTAAAATTTCTTTGGGGGCTAAACAAACACCCGATGAATTAAGAACTAAGGATTAAGAACACTGAATAAAGAGCCGTTTGGTCTTCCATAACTTCCCAATCCATCAGATCATTTAGTAAATATACTTGTCTTGCACATACACATATATGAATTCATCTTATTCTTTGTATATATTTATATATATATTTAGTAAAAGGTTACAGTTAAAGCTACTTTCATGTGTTAGATATTCGAAAAAAAGAAATTTTAAGAAAGAAAACTAGATTTTCCAGAGTATTTTCCGATTTATTAAGCCTCTTTATAATTAGGCAAACTTGACCAATTCCAACAATTTTATGTTTATGTTTCTCTTCCAGTTCCAGTAGTGCAAGTAACTTTTGCTCGTCGATCCAATCAACTGTTCAACGATGGTGAACTTTACGAAGTGTATACGGTTCGAAGTCGACTAACCTGTCAAATTGAATGTGTAATGTATCAAACATGTGTTGGTTACGTGTATAATATCTTACAGAAATATGACAATTGCCAGTTAATTACACCCTTATTGGACGCAGATCTCTCATTTGTGGATCCTTACAACCAGGTTTATGAAGCTGTTGAAAGATGATCAGAAATATATATCGTTTAGTAAACAATTATACCGGATGACGAATGACTCATGGAATATGTAAAATGAGAAATAGTAAAACACAAATAACCGTGATTACTGTTACCCAACCGACCGAACTTAAAGATGCCTTATGGGATATTAGATAGCGAGCTAACAGAAATCACTTTAATCGTTGTAAACTACATAGGATAATTTCAGTCAAATTGATGAACTATGAACCGAGATTTTAGCGACTGAATTTTCGACATAACAGATGTACACGAATCTGACAGGAAGAACATTTTAAGGAAGCAAACAAATTTAAAACCAAAGAAAATGTTCGATAAAAACAGCTTACCTGGAGAGCTCGAGTATAACCGCGCTCATAACAATTGACGGAAGAGCGCGACACTGTTGTACTCACCGTGGATATACCTTTCTACAGGCTCGGACAGCCAGCCCCCACCCGGTTACTTGCCGGGATCTGGATACCCGAATACCCGGATACCTGCATTCAGAAAAAGTCACCAGTTTTCATCAATTTTGCGATCAAGTAACATGTATTTGTTTTATTAATTTATATCAATTTATCACAATGCTTGTGTAGCACCATGGGTCTTTCTGTCTGACATGGAGAGCGTCTATGGGTAACCGGTCGCCACATCTTACATACGACTCATGCATATTGTTTTTGCTACATATTACTGTTAGCCTTGTGATCGTCTAGATTGTCTCTAGCTGTCTTTGCTTCTCCTTCACGTTGTGTTTACTTCTTACTGGTTTCTTAAGACGTTTGTCTTCTTCAGTTATAACAATGCAACAGTTCGTTTTTACCTTTTTATATAGCATAGGTATACATACAAGCATAGTACATATTACAATATTATAGTCAATACTAACTAAACTTTTCTCAACCTAGACACCTCGCGGTGTCGAGGACTCTTAGATGGTAACCCTCTGGAATCTAATCGAAGTCTGCTGAATTCTCACGAGTATCCTAATTTTGTATCAACTGGTTTTGGACATCCAATTATCTAACTGATCAAACATGATGTAAATAATTAGAGAGATTGATTAATTGAGCCCAATGACGTCAAAACACACCCTTATATGGTTATGGAAATTTACTCTAGAAATTGCGCATGAGATATCTGTTATCATGTTGTTGACATATAGAAACAGCTATGTTTTGTTTCTATAACCCTTTTTTATATAACAATACGTCAATCAAATGTTAGTTGATTTCAGTACACACCTGCATATATGTGAATATGTTAGAAACAAAACTATATCTTATCTCCTCATTCCTTGTCTATAATCTTTAAAAACAATGTCACCACGACTATATTGCTACACTTGACACAAGCTGTACCCTCTCTCGACAATTAAACAATAAAAAATCTTTAAAAACTTTATGGGCATATTAAAAGTTGTGTATATACAGTAGAACCAGTTACAAATTTGATTAAAGAAATGTGTTTTAAGTTGTTTTTTTTATAAAGAATATATTTTAAAAAGTATGGACATATTCAAAAAAAAACATCGAAGCAGACGACATACATCTCACGTGTAAGCTGTCAATCAAACCACGTGGTGTAAATAATTAGCCATGCAGTGTGAATTAGGCCACAGCGTACTGTTTTGTATGAGTGATTTTACGCGACGGCTTTGTGTACTAAACGTTAAAACACCATTAATTCGTGTTTATAATATCCTAACAAACAGCCCATTCGATAAGAGTTTTGGCCCAAGGATGAGGCGTCAACGCAATACAACAGTAAACTTATACCAAATCTGTATGCTTTCTATAGAGTCCAGTGAGCGTGTTGAACCAACTATGTCACTTCCGGTTTTAATAAAAATTAATTTCTCTTTTACAAAAACTTTTTTACTTGTGTTACAGAGGGGATTATTTCTGAATATATATTTAAGATTTATGGAAACCTTGTTGAAAATCGTTGGTCTTCCCCTTTAACTCGTCATTGTATGTTCTGCTGTCGTATTTAAAATCATTCTGTCCATTCTTAGTCATTTGTTGTTGACTATCGAGAAAAATATAATGCGTATATAACACATCCACACTTGGTGACCATATTGCTCTAAGTTCTAACACTTAAAACGAAAACTGTAAGAACTACACTTATGTTGCAGATCAAGTTACAGATTTTCTGAAAAACGTCGTGTTTGTATCCTGTTTGTTTAATAAAATATTGAATTTAAAAATACAAATACAATATGTTACACATAAGTTCTTACATACAAATTGCCTACAGACAAGAAATCTGTAGTTGTTCATTTTAAAATTAAAACAGTAATTATTTAGCAAGTTATGATCTATATAAGACCATCCAAAAATCATCCATTGTATATCATTTACATTATCGTAGAGGGAAGAAAGAAGACATCCACAGGGTGAGCCAATATTAATATTTTGTATTCAGATTTATTAAATTATAGGAATTTTTGTTTTATTACATATTATATTGCCGTGTATTTGAATGTGCGTGGCAGAGAGTAGGGTAGTATGCATAAAATTGTGGGTTATCCCCGGGTCTACCAGTTTTTCCCTAGTGCTAAAGGCCGATATGCCCAATCGTATTATTAAAATAAACTTGAACTTAAAGTTAGTCACGAAATAACCTAGTTTGTATAGCGTGGATGTTGATCTCTCTGTCAAACTAAAACATGTTAATACGCGGAAAACGACTTGGAACTCAAATGGTGTGTGCCGAATGGTAATCGTGTACTTCACTAATTCACTCGGGAATGCTTTTTACTTGTCAGCCGTGCGTAAAAAAAAGATAGATCGTTCTACGGTAGCAAAATTAGGGTAACCCGCTGTCCGGGCAAATTATCACTCATAACTCACAGTATGGCGTATGCCTGTCTTCATTAGCCCAGTCGGAGCAGAAGGGTAGGAAGTTAAACATCGTTTTATTGCTTCATTAGCCCTTGCAAAACGAGATATTGTTTAATGCACTATTGGTAGTCTGGGTTGCTCATGGCAAATACCATCTTTTGAAATACTGTAGTTCTGGTTCCTTTGTTTCATTTTCCAGATGAAGTTAGGATTTACCTTATTAATAGTTGTTGTTCTGGTAGCACTGATGTCAATGCCTACTGAGAGCTGGCGTAGAAGACGGAGCTGGCGAGGAAGACGAGCATGGGAACGTGTTAAACCAGTTGTCGCCCCTGTCGCTATAAAATATGGAGTAGGCTTGGTCGGACGATCTACTGAAATAGATCTGATTAGTTTGGCCAAATCACTAGACTTGGATCCCCAGTCTCCCGAATTTGCGCTAATAGTTGCATCACTGGACGCAGATGGTAAGCTATTAATACTACTAATAATCCTTTATTTATATAGTGCGATAATAAGTTTCGATTGTGTATGTTCAAATTTTCTCTATTGGACTATGGAAAACGCCTCTGTAAACAGGGTTTTTAGCCTAGATTTAAATGCATTCAATAGTATAATATTGTAAGGTACTGAGATGAGCAGAGAATGAGAACGATCTTTTTTGTGATTTCAAGATTCGTTGATGCAGATATTGCTTATCTGTGGGGATCTTAGAATTATTATAGATTTGTTTTGCTCATTGTAATGCTCAGAACATTAAAAGTAATATATTGAACTTAATGTGAAGATTTGCATCAGTTCTTCACAGAATCTGATTATTGTTCCAGGACTTATTGATATACTAATAAGGTGATCTTCGAAGTAATAAACTTGAGATAGTTTATAGATGCATAATATACGAGTTAAACATTGCTATTAAAGATCTTTATTTGGACTCAAAACGCGCTAAATGAATAAATTTGAATGACATTTTCAATATATTCATTTAAACTATGTTTATACACCCATCTTGCATTAATAATATATTTATACAATTTTTTTAGGGAGACGGGTTTTAGATATTCATAATAAAAACACAACACAAGGTATATATGGATATAACTACTTCTCTAATATTTAATAACGACGTTTCGTAACACATACAGGTCATTTAAAGAATTGGGTTTTAGATAGGCTAAGCTTGTTCCCTAATCCCATTCAGACTAACTGATTAAAAATATTGTTTATAAGAATAAAAATATATTCATTTAACATTATCTATTTTTGAACGCGGAGATGCGGACCGAATGGTTAACACGTGAACGTTGCACCATAAGGTCTATCATTATGTCAAAGGGCGTTGTTTCGATTAGATCTGGCCTGTAGGGTGCCTGTTCAAACTCTAGGCGACAATACTATCGGAATAAGTTGCCAGTTGCTTTATACTCCAATATCCTGTAACAGATGCCGTTGGAAACCATGCCAATATATCCTAGAGTATACACTGGGCTGGATTAGTTTGTATGAGAGGTGGAAGTACTGTAGATAAAGACGGATGTACTGTAGATAAAGTGTTTAAAAACACAAAACAAAAGAGTCAAAGGATGATATAAATAAAAGCATAAAGTAATTTTAGGGTTTTTAAGTTTTGAACCTAACTCTAATCTGTATTATTTCTTTCAGGGGACGGAATAATCACACCGGAAGAACTGAAACTATCAAAGACTTTGAAATAACTAGCAAGTATTATTATCGTAAGTACAGTCCAATCATCATTATGTTTCTTGGGATAACTGAATTTTTGTTACCAACAACGATAAACTTGTCGCATTGTTTCGGGTCAGACCTTCAAAACCTACGAACTAATACCATCAGTTTATTCCCCATTACAATTTGAACCAGGCGATGACTAACCTATACTATCATATCTTGTTTGGATGTTATTTGCTTTTAATGTTTATATGATTTATGTCAATGTATATATATATATATATATATACTAGGGGGGTGGCCTAGTGGTCTAGAGTGCCGCACTTGGACCTCTAACATGGCCTGTCGCCTCTGGCTTGCGGCTGTGGTTTCGATCCCTGGTGTGAGCGTATGTGGCATGGAGATTGGGGCGCCTTCTCAACCTCGTGGGTTTCCTCCTGGCACTCCGGTTTCCTCCCACTGCTAATTAAAGACCCCTACGAGCATGCGAGTTATTGAAATAAAATCAAACCATATGTTAGTCCCGAAATGACCTAGTTTATGTCGAGTGGACGTTAAACCCCATTTCTCTCTATATATATATATATACTGATTTCAACTCAGGTCTAATAACATTTTAACATTTTAAAGTACTTTTCATATATATATATATATTACAGATACACGCATCAAGATCAACAGTAAATAAAACATTTTAACGCCAACCCATGGATCCATGATATAGCTAGCTATACGTACATGTTTTATGATAAATAATCTAGCATTCTCATAAAGTGTTATTATTTTGTTCGGCACACTGATCCAGCAACTATTCCAGTGAGGTGATCAAGGGGAGTAGAATGCCCTTCCCACGCCCTCTCTGTCCTTCTTAAGCCTTGGATAGACGTAAATGCTTCAGCGGATAAGGTGCGCTAAATTTGACATTCAGAGTTCGAATCCGCTATTGGCCGTGGTTTTCTGGTGTGGTTTCATCATGTTTGTGGCCTGGCAAGGAACAGCGTCAAATCATTCGGATGTGATGACAATCCGAGGTTCCATGTACGTATTGGTGTGAATGTAAAAGAACCCTTGATAGATGGAATTCGAACTAAATGTAGGCCGTAGTGCAGCTAATCCTGCAAAATGTGCGTCATGGCACACGGTCGGTTATAGAGAATACCCGTCTTCATTAGCCTTGAGGAAGCGGAACAGTAGGACGTTAAACCCGATTCCATTTCATCATATGGAACAAACATGAACTAAAATAGTGCCCATAGAGTAAATCTACCACGCCCTTGCAAGAGCGATTCGTGAGAAGGATCGGGTCTAAAATTTTCAGCAAGGGATGGGTTTGGGCAAAACTTTCAGATCTCATTTAAGGTGGTGTGATGATTAATACTCGATCGCCAAAGCTGTGAATAACACGAACCTCCCCCTTCACTCATTTTGGTTAAAGGAACGCTGTAAGTTGCATTTCGGATCCTACTCCGAAATAATGTTCAGTACTTCACTCATAGTAGTACGCAATTCTTTTCCCTCTGGTTTGCAATGCTACAACACAAAAACCTAAAAGAGCACATCTGCTAACACAAAAGGAGTCAAGGTCTGACTTACAGAAATGGATTTCTCAGTGATTTTACCCTTCGGAATTCTTTGGAAGATTTGAAGGCGGGATATTCAAGACGTTACGATGGTGAATGTATGAGAACGAACACCACACATATGAGTCTGGGCAGGGCGTCTGTGGAAGGGGTTGGTGTGAGTGGTCTGCGCCTATCCGCGTAAATCCATCACACCCCTGTCGTAGCTAAAGCTAGTGAACGATTTTTAAACATTTTCAGTTTTCGGTCCAAATGTTTCAGATTAACTAAAATATCTTTTTGTATATTCACTCAAATATTTTGAATGGCTAACGCGTCCGCTTGTACGTGACAAGGAAAAGGGGCGCCTGTCCAGCCTCTTGAGTTTTTCTCCGGGTCCTCTGCGCCCCCCCCCCCCCCAAGGCTTCAAACCCCTACGCGATTAAAATACTGGAACATGCAGAGTACATTTACACGAGCACATTTGCTGAAATCTAGAGTCGACTGCATCAAGTCGTAACAAGAGAAATTAATAATAATAATTATAGTTTATTGATTAAAGCAGACTACATACAAATTTATCTCAGACCGCTGTACAGTATAACAATAAAAATAATAATAATAACGACATAGAATAAAACAGATAATCTTTAAAAATTGCACACACTAGTAGTATAAAATAACTTTAAAATGGTATAAAAGAATTTAGAAAAATAGTATAAAATAATTTAAAAAATTGAAAGGAGACTAGGAATAAGTGGAGCTAAATAAATGAGTTTTCAATTTACATTTAAAAGTGTTAAAGATTTTAATAGCCCGAATAGAATCTGGTAGGCTGTTCCACAGCCGTGGTGCACAGACTGTAAAAGATATGTCACCGTACGTTTTCAGTGTCCTGGCTACTGGATGATTAAGTTGAATTTCTTTATTATCTCGTAAAGATTTTGTGGGCACACGGAAACTCACGAGCTTGGTCAGGTAGGCCGGTACACCTCCATGTATTGCTTTGAATGTGATGCACAGAATTTTTTATATGATGTGGGCATCAACTTTGAGCCAATGAAGACTGTACAGAACAGGAGTTTTATGTTCACGCATCTTGGTTCTGGTCACGAGACAAGCCGTCGAATTTTTAATATTTTGAAGTTTCTTGATCTGCTTAGAAGGAAGGCCAAAAAGCAGACTATTGCAATAATCTAAACGAGCTGTCACAAAAGCATGGATCAGTTGTTCAGTCGTCTGCAAGTCCAAAATCTTACGAAGTTTTCCTATTCGCCTCGGAGCATGGGATGCCGACCTCCACAGACTGACAACATAAGTCCACAAGGTACCTCATGAATCAATCATTACACCCAAATCACGAACAGTTTCGGGAGGATGAACTGTGATGTCACCCACCAGGACACCATCCGAGGCCCCAACAGCCCTCTTGTACTTAGATGAGAACCAAACAAGTTCGGTTTTGACGAATCTCATCCACACAGGCCTCGACACGGACAGTACAAGAAGTGTCAATGCGCGAGTCGCAGACGATGTACAGTTGTGTGTCATCAGCATACATTACACAGTTTAGTCCGTGACGACTAATGGGTGCCAAATATAATGAAAAAGAACACAGGACCTAAAACAGATCCCTGTGGTACACCGAAATGTAAAGGTTTCGACTCCGACACGATTGAACCGATCACTACTCTCTGCGTACATCCCTTGAGATACGAATTCAGCAACTCTAGGGCTGTCCCGTCAATTCCATCACGACAACGCAGTCTGTCAATGAAGGTAGCTGATAGATCTAGAAGTAACAAAATTACATCCTCTTGCTTATCAAGAGCGAGCATAACATCGTTATGGACTCTAAGGAGTGCGGTTTCAGTGATATGCCCCTCTAAATAAGCAGACTGGAATTTACCAAACAGTGAGTTTCGAGTAAGATAATCCATTATTTGAGATAAAATGATCTTTTCAAGCAATTTTGCTAAAAATGAAATATTTGACACTGGTCTATAACTTTTGAGTTTATTACGGCCAAGACTTGGCTTTTTAATCAGAGGTCTTACAATGGCCTCCTTACAATCATCCGGGAAAATACCAGAGGAGAGCGCATCATTTATAATAATTGTCAAAGCTGGTGCTATTTCATCCAGACACTCTTTTAGTAGTTTTGAAGGAATTGTGTCCAGAGCACATGACTTACACTCCATTCGACACACCACTGATATTACATCATCAACATTCAATGGCTCAAAAGCAGAGAAATTACACTGTGGTGGGACATTAATACCAGTGTAACGGGGGCAGTCAACAAACTTTTCACGAATTTTACTAAATTTGTCGGTAAAAAAAGTCAATAAATGTCTGTGGTAAAATATAGCTATCAAGATTAGGCAGAATTTGACTAGAAGACATATTTGTACCAGAAATTTCATCAATTATGTTAAAAATTGCTTTTTGATTTGGTGCCCCGTCAATTCGTGCTCTGTGAAACGAAGTGGGGGATATGCTCGACGGTCAGTCCGAACCGTCCCTAATTGACATAATTACACGCGGAGGTGGTGCGAGTATTGTGACGTAATTAAAAACAATGAATATGTTTCAGGTGGCTGAAAAATTTTCTGATGCTCTCAATGTATGCGTTGCATCCCGAAATCCACGTTTTCACTAATTTTTGAATTGAGATACCCCAAGTCCGGAATCTGAAAATAGAGTATCGTTACTGTATCGATGTATGGTGATTCGATATAGTCCGTTGGCTCAAGTTGGCCATTATCACCATGAACCAGACAGTATGCAGGATTGAAGCATGCTTTTTAAGCGCGGAACATCCACTTGCCAGAATGTTGGAAATGTCCCATACGTAGCCCCCCCCCCCCCCACACACACACACAGACACACACACAAACAGGTTGTGGGCCACGGAATTGCATGTAAAATAATTTATATCCGATTATCTCCCTTGCATTTATATTGATATACTCGATTGCACGTCCCGGAATTGAATTCTTTAAATCATGAACATAGTGATAATCGACTGAAAAACGGTATTTCGAGCAACATAGCATGACCGCTGAAACATATTTGTTTTTCTTAATTACGTAATCGATTTTACTCTCACCACCTTCGCTGTCTGACAGACATATGGCCGGACTGAATTCCGGGTCACTCGATTGGAATTCTGAGGTTCTTGACTGACAATCTAGTATTCCCTATCATTATATTTGATTAAAAGCCCTTGCATGTATATAAAAAACTTGATATGTGTACAGCCAGCATCTCTGATGTATAACTGTTATCGATTAATGAAAAGAATAACCGATTAAGATGGTGGGAAATCTTGAATCGAATGCATCAAGTCGTAACAAGACCTCTGGCTTGCGGCTGTGGTTTCGCTGCCTGGTGTGAGCGTATGTGGCACGGAGATAGGGACGCCTTCTCTACCTAGTGGGTTTCCTGCGGGTACTCCGGTTTCCTCCAACTGTTAAAGACCCCTACGCGCAAGCAAATTATTGAAATAAAATTGAAACCATATATTAGTCCTAAAATGACCTAGTTTGTGTCGGGTGGACGTTAAACCAATTTCTCTCTCTCTCTCTCTCTCTCTCTCTCTCTCGACATTGGAGGTGGCGGAGGTAGAATCTTGGCGTATTAAAAACAACGGATAAGTTTCAGTATTTTCTTTTGCTCGCGTTGTAGTTCGAAATCCCCGTTTTCACTCAACTGTCACTATTGCCGCTCCTGTCTGTAGTTTATGAAAAAAAGTTTGATATCGTTGTCAAACAAAACAAAGAAAACGAATAGGGCCATTTTTCGCTATTGGTAGCTGTCAAAAAGACTGGTAATTTAATAAGGAAGGAATTCCCCCTTAGTCTAGTTCGTGTGTACCAGAAATGACCAAAACCAGGCTACAGAAACATAATTCAGTTCAGAAACAAAAAAATACGCGCAACAATACTTTACCATTACGTTCAAAACAAATTCAGGAATTCGCTCCCTTTGAGCGACTATCCTGACCTATCCACGAAGTGAACGTCTTTTTCTGTTGAGGATTTATGTTTTTAGGGGAAAAGGAGACAGGTACTAAAGTATCACCACGAACTAGTTTGAAAAGTCAGTGCGAATCTTAGACACGACAACGCCGTTCACTAACTATTTATATAAGAAGATGAGAATACACAACGTAAAAATGACATTTGGAAAGTCAATGAACAATTACAAATTCTAGACGAGCAAGGGCTCTTGTAAAAGATGTAGCAGAAGAGAGTATGTATCGCATAGCAGTGCGTTCCCATGGAGGGAGTGCACTGAAGGCCAATCATATTATTATTTGCACGATATATTATTTGGAGACAATACATAAGGTAGGAAATCTAGTGGATGTGATCATTCTCCAGTAATAAATATCAAGAGCCATGATGGCCCTGTAAGTAAGATGTTAGTTTGCTAACCTGGAGGTATTGTGTTCGATCCCTGTGTGGCCGAGAAAGTTCATCAGGAATTTCCGCCGTGGTTCAGTGATGCAAGACAATGGGACTGGCAAGCAATAACGGGCCTGGCACGTAAAAGATCCCGTGATAGTTGGAATTCGATATAAGAGTAGGTTGCTGTCCGGGCAAAATTTCCCTCACAACACACTGTTTCACTTCATTTCATTTGTAATGAATTGCAAGACATTTCCTGATTTAGATTCCAGTAATTAATTTTGTATTATTATTATTATTTCGACGAAGAGACTGTAGGTATATTTGATTTGGCTAATTTTCTATTACTTGGTCTCGGTAGATATAAAGTGCCATCTGCAGCGGTTTACTGTCCTTGTCACTATAGATATGAAGAAGGCAATACGCAATGCGGTGTGAGGTTTTTTTTGGTTGGGGGGGGGGGGGCATTCTTCCTAAGATCAGTGTTTCCGCGTACTTTTCATCGAATTTCAACTGTCAACTTATAATCAGGATCTTGGGTTTCCGACTCATTCGAGCTACTAGACGTGATTCCTTGCCCTTCGTGGTGCATAGCTGATAAGCGGAGACCGGGGTTGAATGTTTCGAGAAGCTTCTGTGCCAACATAGTTTTAGTTAGCCAGCTTATTAGTCATTGAGCCATCCCGGAATGTGAGATTTTATCGGAACACAACGATGACTCTATGATATCAAGTCCTGGTAGAGAGGGTTTGAGGTGGGAGTGGCACATTATGCAAATTCATCCTTGAAAAATACGTTGCTGGATCAGCAAAATAGTATAACACTTTCAGAGAATGCTCAACTATTTATTAAAATACGTATAGCTAGCTATACCGTGGATCCATTGGTTGGTGTTAAAATGTTTTGGTCAGTGATGATCTTGGTGAGTTTGTCTGTAATAAAATATATACCATGATATAAACACGCCTAAAGTCTATTAAAGAAGTAACCTATTAAAGATGCATTTTGTAAGATTTAGATACAGAACCGACAGTTCTTTCTATAACAGTTTGAAAATATTGAAAATAGATAGTGAAAACAGGAATATTATCCAAGTCTCGATTATCCAATTATTAAATGCAGATAGTGTTTCAATCCATTCAAAATTACAACCACCCGATAGTCTAGAGATTTGATTATGGGAGAGAGAGGGAGAGATATGGGGTTTAACGTTCACTCGACACAAACTAGCTCATTTCGGGACTAACATATGGTTTAATTTTATTTCAATAATTCGCTTGCGCGTAGGGGTCTTTAGCAGTGGGTGGAAACCAAGAGTGCCCGGAGGAAACTCACGAGGTTGGATTTGATTATGGGTTTGTAATGTGAATGAATGTCTAATTAATAATTTGTATAACATTAATAATTTGTACAACATTTAAGGCCAACAGCGAGATCTGCAATAGACAGGGTTTGCTCTTACATATTGTATCTTTAATTAAGATTAAAAGCAAACACATTAAAGACGCATTATCAATATTATTGGCTTTGAGGATAACTTCGAGTCATGCCATCAGTATATAGTCATCACCTCGTCAATGTGCCGATCCAATCTGTTTTATTGGTGGAGTTATTAATTCGAAACCCTAGCAACGACAAACGTTGTAGCTTTAGATTCGGCCAAGATTGGCAGTGAGCTATGAGGGAAATTTAATTCGAAATTCCGGATAACCCGACTTATTTAAAAATACAGCTATACTTTTGTTTTACTGTTGTATTTCTAGATAACTTGAATAATATCAACTTCCAGCACCACCCCTTCTTCATTAATCTAACCCGACTTTATTTATAATAATGTATTCAGCTGCCTGTTTGATCCCGTCTTCATTTACCCAGCCCGACTTTATTTATAGTTATATATTCAGCTTCCTGGTGCTGAAACGTGGGTCATTAAACCCAATTTCATTCATTCCTGCGTGATGTCATGAGGCCTACCACAGTGCTAGCAACAATAATATGTATTTTTCTGTCTTTCACATTACGTTAAGACAACAATCAGGGGACAATATCCAAGTCTACTTAGTCGTATACTTGCCCTAAAACTACCGTAATGTCGTGTTGTCTGGTTTTGAATATCTGCATTAGAAAATCTTGAGTAGAAATTCGAAATTGAATAGTTAACATTAGAAAGTCAAAAGTTGATAGTAAAATGAAAGTAGAATTCTGACGAGTTAAAGTTGAAAAGCTTGATGTTTTTACAGATTAGATCCTTAAAGTTTTATGTGTCCACTGCTCACCACCAAAATACACTTTTAGATAAGAAATTAATGTTTTACTTTTCTTCGGTTTACTCCAGATCGCATTTTGAAACATTGTATCACGTCATAAAATGGGTTTGATTGCGTTTAGGGCATACAAACGATATCATTTTATTCTGGCAGCTAAATAAATCAAACTATTTCACACAATCAAACAAAGGTTATTCCTAAAGCACATTATACTCCACTTACCATATTTGTTAGTTAATCCAGAGTCTGTAATAATATGTCTAATTTTGATAGCTCGTCCTGGCTGATTTTTCCGTCCCCTGTAAGAAAATAGTTTAGATTAGAGATACCCTAGAAACATAATAGCAGGATATCAGAAATATGTTTTATTTTCTAGCTCACATTTAAAAATACCAAACTTGTGTCATGCCTCTACATCATCCTTTGACTCTTTTATTTTATGTTTTTAACCATAATAATATGTATATTTATATCGCGCACAGTTCCATGATAGTAAACATACAGTATCCCCCCCCCCCCCCACATACAAACTAATTCAGATCAGTGTCTACTCCTCTAGGATATATTGGCCTGGTTTCCATGGACATCTATTATTGAAATATTAAGCGATATTTACTGGATTGAGATCTGATTTGATGCTCAACTTTCATTCATGGTTGAATCATGAAAAGGACTATCTACACTATGGTTATGTTTATGGTCCCGACTTTAGTAACGATAATCGATGCTAGGCCGAAGATTCGATCTCTAAATTCTCGGTTCAAAGTGGATCAATTTGAGAGAAATTTTCAGCAAATTTCATTTACATTAGTTTTTTAACCATTATAGTGAGACTTGTCAGTCCTTTAACTAATCTTCCATAATGTATCGTTAATTGATATTTCCAGAAATTACACTGAACTTGCCTTCCCAATAAATCTACAGTCAGTATATTCCGATAGTTCATTTCATTAAAACCACTGCTTAAGTTAATTATTTCGAAGATCAACTAGATGCTCTTATATTCTTACGAGGTAGAAACAAAAAACCGACCTCAAACACCTTCGCACCAACAAGCCTCGGGCCAATGGGTAGACACCAAACATCGTTACTTAATTATTTAATCTTAATTAAAAGTATTAAATTAAAAGTTTTCATTTACAGGATTTATATCACCGTCATAATAAATAACATATTTAATACTGTTAAAATAAAAATATTAAATTAAAGATCTTTCTTCACCGTCGGACCAACGGGCAGACCACGAACGTGATTTATGAAAAATATTTAATATATAAAGTAAAAGTATTCAATTAAAAATCACTTTAAAGGATTTTTCTACTGGAAGGTATGGACGTGCACGAAACAGGAGTGTGATTGCTCTATACAGAAGGACAGATAACAGTTTCTACGGGTGATCAATGGCTTACCATCTGTGTCCAGTTTATTAACTATATCTTTAAATTCTTGAGACTGAGGATCTAATCCCAATGAAACGGCCAAGTCATCCAGATCAACATCGGCCTGTCGACCAACAACCTTGATTATAGCGGTTTTGATAACAGCTGGCTTAACGTATCGTCTCCACAATCGCCGCCCACGCCAGCTCTCAGTAGGTACTGTCAGTGCTGCCAAAACAACTATCAGTAACGTAAATACTAACTTCATCTGGGGAAATGAAACAAAAGAAGAGATATGAACGTATATTGAGTTTCAAACGTAAGCATTGGCCCAGATGTATTTATATTAATAAGGGAACTGAAAGCACTTAGCTGTGATAAGGCATTCCACATAATCGAGTGGGTTAATTTCTCTACCAATCCTGTATCACTCGGCTAATCTCGACAGATTCCGTAAACTATATCTAGTCTCGGATGTATGACAGTAAGTGATATGTACCTACGCCCATACATTTGCGATGCGGCTATTGGTTTACTTTAACAGGAAAACTTGACGCTATTACACAAATTGGGAACCTATTCGGCTAGCGACCTATTCGACCGATCGAGCTGCAACCTGTTCGTTTGAAACCTATTTAGAATAAAGACAACAGTCTCTATTTATCAACCAATAAAATCCAACGTTATGTCTATCAAATGAAAGTAGAATATATTATTTTTTATCCAAATAGGTCGCCAACTTGTGTTTGGAATGAGCGCAGCCATGTTTCATCCGGGACCTTTAAAGTAGTTCCAATATGGCGGAATGCATCATACAGCCGAGTTTAGATTGTCCGAAATCTTCCGAGGTTTGCCGAGTGAATCCTGTATGTGAAACGATTTTAAGTCATTTGCCCAACATTGTGTCCCCCGTCCCTGCTAAAGACACCTTTGTTCAAGCGAATTATTGATATAACAAATATGTACCATGTATTAGTTCAGAAATGCGCTAGTTTTTACCGTGTGGAAGTTAACCCCCATTTATCCCTTTCTGTTTTCACAACCTTGTTGCCCGAAAGGCGTAGGGTCGTCCGTCTAATCTCGTGCGTTTTATCCGGGTCCGCAATCTAAAGATTCATAAATTGAAATTGAAATGATCAATTTTGTGTCGAGTGGGCGTTAAACACCATTTCTCTCCTTCTCTCGCAACCAGAAGTACCCGGGTCAACAATTTTTGTGACCAATACTTTATCATATTATACATGTACACTATAAATTAAATCAAAACCAATATCAGCATTCCGGTCAATTTTTAAAATAGCAAACATAACAAGATTTAGAGCCATATTCAAAGAGCATCAGTTCTGATGCATAAGGCCAGAAAAGGAACATAATGGCGGTTATCGAAATAAATTAATACAACTACCAGACCCAACGTTGTGATTGACTGGCCGTTAATTTAGGACTTTGAATTTTGACAAAAGGTTTGGACTGTTCGTATTTGGTTTTATTTTATTTGCTAATTAAATTGATATTCACAACGACAATATATCGAAGAAACTAAGTTCATGTAAATGATGTAATTATTATCACTTTCATAAGTTGTCGCTGATTTACAGTACATTGTACGTTCTTGTAAAATTCTTATTAAATAACATGAATTCCTATGTAGAGAACTCAAGTTTACTCATGTTATACCTGTTTTCTGACAATTAGAATTCTGCAGGAAATGTCATGTCAGGGTCTCTAGATTCACAATTTTCTGCGGAGGCGCATGCCTCGGACCCTCCAGAAAGCTCGCACCTTTATAATTCTTATTAGGAACCCGTCCTTGCTTTATCCTCATGTCTGGGGTTTATTAGACATAAGGGGGTTGGGTTGCCGAATGGTGTTATGCATACGCATTAGATCATGTCTGTCATTGAGTCAAGTGGCGTGGTTTCGATTTTCTGCTACTACGCTAATATATTTCACGGGGAGCAAGCCCCCCCCCCCCCCGACACACAAAAACATACATGTACATACATTAGAATGCTCGCATGCTGCGTATTAGGTGCCAGTACATCTGTTGGTCTCATTTGCTAAGCGGCTCCCCACACACCAAACAATATTGATATGTACGCCCCTACGTACATCCATCTTGAGCCACCGCGGCTCACCAAAATGGAGAATATGTAATATTGGCCTACCGTAATATGTAGAAAGTTTCTTCCCTCTTTGTACGATAAGGTATCTGTTGTAAAATGGACGATTTCGGGCGGTCTTATATAGATCACAACTTGCTAAATAATGACTGTTTTAATTTTAAAATGAACAACACGTCACAGGTTTCATGTCTGTAGGCAATTTTATGGCGGAATATTTGCGTAACAGATTGTATTTTTATTTTTTTTAAATTCACCATTTTTTAATAGAATCCGGGTAAGAACGAGAAATTTGACAGAAAATCCGATATTTGATCTGTATTGGATGGCCATGACTAACAGTTTCAATGTAAGTGCTACATCCGATAGCAATATTATAATTATGTACAACACCCATCATGGATTATATGCGCAATTTATTTTTTTCAAAATGGGTTTGCTGATGGCAAGAAACAAATCCACTTTCTGAATGTTATTTATTACTTATGAGCCCATCCAGGCAAACAAACAAAAATGACCCGAACAACAGAGCGATAATTGATCTGTATTGGATGGCCATGACTAACAGTTTCAATGTAAGTGTTACAACCGATAACAATATTATAAATATGTACAACACCCAACATGGATTATATGCGCAGTTTATTTTTTCAAAATAGGTTTGCTGATGGCAAGAAACTAATTCGCTTTCTGAATGTCATTTATTACTCATGAGCCCATCCAGACAAACAAACAAAAATGACCCGAACAACAGAGCGAATGGTGATATTTGTTCTGTTGCGTGATGAAATAAATAAGATAAATCATTTCAGATCAAATAACTACAGGATGCCATCCACTTTTTAAATCGGACTCGAAACCACACCACACCGCTCAATAGTAAGTGCGGGGGGGGGGTCGCAAAACAAAAATCTACTAGATAAACTAGCGGACGAGACAGAAAACAGACATTGCAATAATCCGGATAGAATCTCGGAAAACGCTAAAATAATAGTATGAAATGGCGCGCGTTAAACTTTTTGCCCCCTCGCCTCCCACGCCCCATTTTTCCTCCCAGGATACGCTATCCCCGCGGCAGCGACGGACACTCAGACAGCGTAAACATGTGGTACTAAACATGGGGTCCTGGGATCGAAACCCGTGTTTGATCAATGTTGACCGAGAAAATTCCATGGGATTTCCCAGCTTGTTTCTGTTTCTCCTGGTCAGTGGTAGACGACGGAAACTAACGTCTCGCGCACACTTTTACATGCGCGTAAAACAAAAATCGTGAACAGCTGGATCTATCACAGCGCCGCAGACCCCGACATAATGGAGTTTATCGTCCACTCGACATAAAGTAGGCCAATTCAGGACTAACATAATAATGGTTCTTTTTCTTTCTCTCCCTCTGTCTATTATAATTCATTCATGCTATGGCCGATTTAATGACATATAGAAATATAAAAACGCGGCGCGTGAATACCAACCAGATGTCACGTGACAAATAATTGAATGCGTTAGTATAAAGAAGAAAAGAAGACTATAATATTTGTAGAAGATTTGGTTAACTGAAATGCGTATAAACATTGTATCAATCAGTATGGATAAAGCCAACATAATTTTACCGTTTCTCTTCTTCAGTTTGTTCTTCACATCAGGTTAGTAAATGGGCGGGTTGGGGTTAGTGCCAGTGGATGATGATATCTTTAAACCAGAGACAGAGGGAGGGAGAGATAGATAGATAGATAGATAGATAGATAGATAGAAAGATAGACAGCCAGACGGGATAACATAAATTTTGCAATAATTCGCTTGCCTTAGGGTCTTTAGCAAGGGGGTTTCCCCAGAGAACCCTCGAGTTAATGCCAGGGACCATACATCTTGAGACGATAGCCACCAAGAGTTGGATCGAAACCACGTTATTTGATTAAAACGGAGATCCAATGATCATTTGGGGACCGAAACTCTGGTCGAGGTGTTAAGGATAGTACCGTGGGTAATTGTAAAATTTACATCTAATATGATTGATGATCTAGACAGTAACCCTAGTGTGGTGTGGTGTGTATGTGTGTGTGTGTGTGTGTGTGTGTGTGTGTGTGTGTGGGGGGGGGGGGGGGGGTTATATTCGCTTAGAACTTTACTAGTCGTGATCTTAAATGTCAGTCATGTTGTGAAGTTAAACAAAATTTGTATCAATTATATAAAATTATAATTTTGTCCGTGATCAGTTTAAATCGATGTGTTAAGAAGTGTCCAAAATTCATTGGGTGGGTTCGGCGGTCTGTGCTCGATAACAACTAAAATGATGTAATCCTTTGAACTGATTTCCATCCAAAAGGTATCGTTATCGATGTTTGACATTTTCGCCCCCTAAAGGTTAGAATTAAGTTTAAGAATTTGGAGCAGAGCTTGAGTCTTCACATAAGCAGTGACCTGGGTGGTGAAAAATTTAGTTCGTTATATTTCTTAGTTTTACACAAATACTTACACAAAGGATTTATACAAAGTTGATTTTGCTGGGGGGTTTTGGTGGCGGCGATGATAGCCTTCTTTGGGTGGCTATTGCAGTATTCTGGTATTTTTGTTTCTGAAAATTAAGGTGTAACTTATTTTGTAATTTAAGATAGTTTCCATAAGATGGGTTATACTTATAATTATTGTGCACATTAAAGAACCGTTGACATTTGGAATTCGATATAAAAGTAGACTCTGTTATTATAGGACAATGCAGTGGGCGGACACTGGCGAACCCAGAGAAAACTCACGAGGGTTGTACAAGCGAACCACAAGTTGGGAATCGAAGCCACTTCACTTGATCAGACAGACCTGGTGTTACAAAGAACCCTTTGTTCGCCCATTCATAAAAATGGAAATATACGGTAAACAAAACACGTCAGCGCCACCCATAATCTTGGCGAAGATCATTTGATGGGCGTCTTTTAAATCCGATTTTAATCGATATTAGTCATGGTTAAATATTAAATAATATATCTGGATACAATTTAGAATATAGGTAAGTCTAAAATGAGGATCAGAATGTTTTATACAAAGTTAACTTCATAAACTAATTTATAATAAACAATTGCCGACAAAACAGAAACATTAAAATTTTATAAATAACTATAGTCAAAATGTTGAAAAAGCTTTAAACAAATAGCAAGAACAATAATTATGTAGCCCTATATTATATAAATGTGTAGGCCTATATTATATAATTATTTTGTATCTAAAAGTGTAATAAAAAAACGTAAAAATATATCGTGGGTAATTTAAATGAAAATCTGTCTGGAAAAATGGAATCCGGTGTGAGCATTGGGCAGATGGATTAGTTCGCTCCCGGTGTTGCCCGAGAAAGTTTAGTGGGGTGAAACAGTGGTAAATATTGGTGTGCAGATAAAAGAACTTATAACAGAGGGATTATTTAACTTTAAACTATGTCAAACATTAACATAACCTAAAAATAGAGCATTTTATAGTAAAGAGAAAGATACAGGATTATATTAGGCACCCAATAGACCCAATGGCCATAAAAACGACACAATGGACTGTACAGAAACAAAATATATAGGTTAAAGAAAGTTATTATAAACTGTAAAAGGTGTGGTATGTTAAACATACTGGCTTATTGAATTTACAGTAGACATTCCTGCTATCATATTGTCGTTAACTATTGTACATTATTACAATTTACACGGGTCATGTCAGCCCGTAGAAACATTAACCTTGATAAAAGCGACCCTTGCAACACCAAGAGAAAGAGTTAGATCCCACTGTCTGTCATTGAGTCGAGTGGTGTGCACGTTACGAGGAGTAGGCTCACCTGCCCAATCTCGCTGGTTTTCTTCGCACCCCCCTTACCTCCTACTGCTAAAGACCCCGAAATGACTTTGGGTCGAGTGGACGTTAACCCACCCCTCACTCTCGTACTACTAAAGACACTAGCGTTGCCTGAGGAAGTTCATCCAGATTTTCCGGCGTGGTTGCCCTGGTCAGTCATGCAGGACGGCTGGTCTGACAAGACAGCTGTCTAGTCGTTCGGGTGGGACGAAAAACCGAGGTCCTGTGTACACATTGGCGTGCACGTAAGAGATCCATGGCAGTTTGAATTGGACACTGTATGGTGTAGCTCTCTCTCTCTCTCTCTCTCTCTCTCTCTTTGATTAAACTTTGAATAGCCATAAATCAAGATAGAATTCATTAAACCACTGACAATATAAATACCTTGCTTATTAACTATTTCATGGCATAATGTAATGAACTAAGGGGTTTTGTCTTCCTTTCTTAAATTACAAAATCAAATTCACTAACAGCGCTCTAAACCATTTTAGAGGAAGCACTAGCTCATATGTCACCGATGAACCATACAAATAAACAATATTGGCTGTAATGAAAATTATTAAGTAGACTTTCCTCAGTGAATTATATATAGAGCTATGTAGGACAAAGAAGAATAATAGAGACAGTGGTGTATAGAAAGCTGAAATCACTTTTCTTGATATACTGCTCACTCTTATGATATTGGTTATAAATAAACCATACATTGCTCACATATATGATAAATAACCAATAGTGATCCGTTCATTGACCTATTGATAGTTACCGGGTCGTGGCTGTATTACATTGCTTTATTGGAGAGTTATTGGGGAGGGTGGGTGTTATTGTGTGCTTATGGATTTGTTTGTTTTTTTTAATTAGAGTATGATCTGTACTCATTTGCAATATTTTACTGTGTGCCTTTGTTTGTTTTCCTTGTTGCATGTAGTATTGTTTATTGTTTGTTTGGGAACTTTAAATTGTTGGGGTGGGGTGATTGGTTAGCACGTGCGCGCTGTATCATATGGTCTGTTATTGCGTCAATGGCGTGGTTTCTATTGCCTGATTGCACGTGGTAAGTAGTAGGGTCGCCTGTCCAACATCGTGGGTTATTTCCGGATCCTCGGTTTCCACCCACTGCTAAAGACACCTACGCCCAAGCGAATTGTTGAAATTAAATTGAACAGTGTGTTAGTCCCGAAATGACCCTGTGTGTGTCGAGTGAACGTAACACACACACACACACACTCTCTCCCTCTCTCTCTCTCTCGTTGGTGGTATTATTTGTTTCATTAGAGTATTATCATGTGTTTATTATGGCATGGTCGTTTTGGAGTTTTAATTATGGTATGACCTAACACAAGGTACAATTTTATGGATACACAATTACTGAGTTTGATACTAAGCGACGTTTCGACGAGGATGCTCTCGTCTTTATCAAGCAATGATACAAATTTGTGAATAGTGTAGGCAAATATATACAGAATATGCAACAAAGATAATTAAAGTTTAAAAATGTCAAATTGTTGCATAATCTAATATACTTGCCCTCTGATTTCACAATCTGGTTCAATTACTAAATGCCAAACAAAGAAGATATGGTATGACCTGTACAATTCTATCTATCTGCATATCCCTCACATGGCCTTTTCTTTATTTATAGTGTGTTATTTTTGTGTGTACAATACAATTGTTTTCTGTAGCCGTTTTTCATATGTGGTGGGAGTGGGGATATATCTGTTTTATTGGAATATGGTAGAATATTAGTCGAAAAGTGGCGTCGAATGAGTTCAACAGTCCTCTAAATATCCCTGGCGACTCACTGCGAATAAATATTTCCTGGGTAAGTAGAAATTTCTACACCCGAGAAATCTTTTTGTATGCCATTAACAGTGAAATTCAACTGTCGACTTACGGAAACAATTCAATGTTGGTCTGATAATAATGGTTGCTACGAGATGGTAATTATGTTAAATTCGAAAATTTTCAACAAGTTTATAAAATAATCCAACTCATTGAACTTCCGCATGACCGGTAAAAACTGATATATTCTTTAAAAATACAAGACAGACTAATATTGATATGACCGAGGAGTGAGGACAGAGATTATTTTTTTAACAAGACACAATATCACAAATATCACAACCGTTCAAATGGCATCAATCAAGCAAAATATACAATTTCTAAGCTAGTCACTGATGGAGTTGGAAATCATTTAGAAAGTAGGCGTTCATAAAAAAGGACACCTTGACTTACCAACTATGTTCGTATGTTCTAAAATTAGCCCAGACTGACCACCCTTTATAACAAAATGTCAAAACCGTACGTAACTAACGTACGAAAATTAAATGGTAGCTGGCTTTTTTTTTCGCACGTATACAGTGAATGGCCATTTTTCTCAGTAATCCCAGACAGAATTTGGCTTTTTTTTCTTAAATTACGTTAAAAATTTAAATGTTTGCTTAAAACTGAAATAAATTAACTATTAGTCAATTCCCACACTAAGAACATTAACAGAATTGATTGTGTATATCTGAAATAGACACGACCGAAGCACAAAATAGTGCCAATATGCCGACGTCAAATCTAGAGTTGTAGATGTTAAGTTTTGTGAAAAATCATTGGAAGAAACGATAAGACGAATTAAACGGTCCTAAAGGCTGCAGGAAGGCTATCGTTTACAGTGTAACATTGTGTCTAGTAATGATCACAATGATGGTGTTGGCATTTGTTTGTTGATGTGACCTCATGACCTGTGACGTTTAGATAACGTCATATGGATCTTGTGACTATTCACTATGTCAGAGTCACTTCTCTGCAGGTAGGGTGAGTCTGTCGTTCAGATTGTGCCAAACCCTGTCGATAAGGACACAGATCACTAAATATTCTACGCCGTCACCCACGAATGTAGGACGAAAGTTATTTTTAGTATTTCTCCACCTTTCCACCCTTTTGCATGGCGAGTTTTTGGTGTGGAATGTAGGGCGAAAGTTATATTTAGTCTTTCTGTCCCTTTCCCTTTTGCATGGCGATTTTTGTAGAGTTTTTGGTGAAGAAAAGGGTTTGAAAATACATTTTCAGCCAGGTTTTGGTGAATATTAATGATTTTACGGCGGAAGGATAAAAGAGTTGTGAGGTCGGTTACATTGAAATGGAGGGCCGAAAATTGCATGTTTAGCTGTCTCTACTTCCAGCTTGTGTATCTCAAGTGTTTCATGAAGAACCTCATACATGCTTTTGGGCCAGAGTTTGCCACATGTTGCTCCATCTGTGGCAGAAAGCGTTCTACCCAACGAATATTTGGGGAAAAGTTACAACCAATCTAAGAGACGAGAATTAACATTAAAGTCAATGGGGAAATAATTAGTTATCTGTAGCCATAAGCGAGCCACACGGAACGAGAGCAGTCTGGAAATTCATTAAATCCAAACTGCTTTCTTCAGTGGATCATTAAAACGCAAAAATTATCGTCAAAAGTCGGGAAAGAGAGAATTCCCATAAAAAAAGGTCAAATATTTTAGGATACAATATCGATAAACACTTTTATATTTTTAATTTATATGACTGATATTGCTCATTTGATACTGCTAAAATGGTTATTTTATAGGGTATTATCTGTATTTTTATGTCTCCCCCCCCCCCCACACACACACTTTTTGCGACATGGCAACTCGGCTTCTAATTGAGGTGGGCTGTTCAAACTTGGTGTAGGTGTTTTTCTTGAGTGTGTTTGGGTGTATATATTTGTTTTGTTTGTTTCTGCATTCTATATGTATAAATCCCCCCGCCTCTACCTTTATATTTCAGGTTCTGACGGAGCAAAGCTTGATATTTATCCATCGAAAACTTTAACGACTGGAATCCCAAAACTGATTTTTAATTGCACAGTTGATCCAATGGCTAATTTGCTGTTTTTAACAACACTGGCAATTAGAAAAAAAATAACTAATCCGTCTGCAGATTTAACATACGCAGAACTCTCTTACACTACTTCGACTCCAACTTATGGTTCGGGAATAACAGGATCTAGATATCAAGCATTTGGACAAGTTATTAGAGACGACGTGCCATCATCCTATTTACAAATAGAGGTTACAGATCCAAACTGCAGTGATGAAGGAACGTATGAATGTTATAATTCTGGATCTACCAATCAAGGGGGTATCACAACTCACAAAAATGAAGACAATGTCATAATCAGAGGTAAATATATATTTAGCACAAATTATGTAGTTTCATTTCACCAACATAAATGTTACTTATATGCTGTATATATTTTCCGGAAATATTATCTTCAGTATTTATTAGACGTTAATTAACTTATCCAGGCCATAATCAACTCCCAATTCTATCGCAAGTCTGTGATATTTAGTGGATTTGAATCCGATCTGCTGATCGACGCTCATTGATGATTAAATCAAAAAATGGATAACTGAGACTGTTTAGTAATGATAATCGAGGCTAGGCCTAAAATTCAATGGCTAAATTCTTGGTTCAGAGGGGATCAATTTGACTGAAAATTTCAGCAAAGTTCCTGTCCTGTACATTGTCTAGTTTTTAACTATTACAGTGGGAACTGCCAGTTCTTTATCTAACCTCCCATAGTGTACCTTTAATCAAACATATCGGAGCGTCCTTAAATTTCAGTTAAATTCATAACAAGTTTGAGCCTTCAAAAATATCAGTTTATTAATATCAATTAATAGATATCAATTATAATAACATGTTGAGCCTCCAAAACTTCAGCTAAATAAAATTTTAAAAAATATTAGTTAATTTATTTTTGAAGAATCAGAGCGTCCATAAATTTCAGTTAAATAAATAACAAATTGGAGGGCCCATAAATTAATAACAAGTTTGAGCCTCCAAAGATATCAGTTTATTTGATTTGGGGTTGTTTTTTTTTTAAAAAAGAGCGTCCATTAGTATCAGTTAAATTGTTTCAAAGTTCACCAATTTCAGTTAAATCAATTGACAAATTTGAGCGTCAATAAATTATCAGTAGACTTGGCTTTATATTAAATCGATAACAAATTGGACGGAGCGCCTATAACTTTCAGTGGCTTTATGATAAATTAATAGCAAACCATAGCATCCATAAATATCAGTAGACCTAGCTCTAAATCGATTTAAATCGGTTTTGTATCGAGAATTCAGAATGGATTGTGGTTATTATTACAATTATCTTTATTATGAAGATGCACCTGTGAATTTGAAGATGTCTGTCTTACCAGAACAAAAAACTTACTCAGTAGACTCTGTGATGAATATTGTTTGTAGCGGAAATGTTGGCTATAAACAACAAGACTGGACTTGGCAATGGAGAAATAATACTGACGAAACATGGTTTCCGTACCCTGATGCTTATAACGTAACTTATGAAGACATAACACCTCCAGATAGTCGGTGTGGCTATGTTTCAAGAAGTATGTTAAAATATGTAGTGGAAGACAGAGAAAATGGTACACAATTCAGGTGTATGGTGGGAGATCTAGAACAGTTTAGCTTCAATCTGACCGTTTACTCTACAGCGGCAGGTAAAGTCATTAGTAAAACCATAGGTGTTTACATAGAACCACGTTTCTCAACCTTTTCTCACCACTCACCCCTAAATGAATTCTCAACCAACCCATTTACCCCCAGAGTTTTGAGGAGGTTACTGACCGCGGAGCCGTGGCCGGCGAAGCTGGTCACCGCGAGCGCCGTAGGCGCGAGGCCCGTCGAGGAGGGTCAAGGGGGGCGGGTCAAGGTCTCCCCCATAGGAAATTTTTAGAAATTGGAGCCCAGAAATGTGATTTCCAGCCATTTCAGGCACTCTTCAGGCGTTTCATAGGAACTTCAAAATGGCCTTTTTCTATAGAATCCACCCGACATGAACCGCAGATCCTTGCACGGGGCTGCACCCCCTGACCACATTGACATTGAATATGGAATGAATACGGATCGAAGGTGAGATTCAATAATCACCAAATTTATATTTTAATGAAAATATGTTGTTTCCACTTCAGTGCGAAATTTGCTCCTGGTGATTGTCACAAACGATTTTTTTTTCATTCTCGGAACAGTGTTTGAGAGTGCTAATCTCAACTGCACAACCTTTATATGATCATTTTTGAAGTTACTGGGAGTGTGGTCATTCATCCCCTGGACGCTAGCCATTCCCCCCTTGGGGGTGAATTCACCCCAGGTTGAGAAACGCGGACATAGAACCATAGGTGTTAAGTCGTTGCGAGTAGGGTCGCAAATAGAACCACGGGCGGTCAGTTGTCGCAAGTTCTTTATAAGTATGAGGAAGCCTACGGGACAATCCTACACTTGGTCACATACAAGCCTGGGATCGAAACTACACCACTCGACTCGGTGGCAACCTACAACCCCACATCACCAAGTACAGTATGTGAATTATTATGGAAGGCATATGTAGGCGAAAAAGAAATATAATTTATTCGTCACGAAATCTCTCCGGCGAGAGAAAAACAGAAGGCTTATTTTAATCATACAAATGGACCAAGGTGGCGACATTCGTTTAAAGGGCATATGGCTCTATTCCCTGGAATCTTACAATAGACGAAGATAGGTTTTAAGGCTCATATTAATGTAATTGAATGCGTATAAAGTGATTTATATTCATTTTTTATTTTAAATTTTTTAATTTGTAATTACATATGATCGATAGAACGGCAGTCGTTGACCCCTGCTTTGTCCATTCTGCACGTTGCACGCTGTTTTATTATTATTTTGTCGTTTGTGAATCAGCAATTACTAATCACTCCCGCATTATCTCGCTAAAAATGCTTTTCTTTGTTTATTAAAATACACGAATCTTGTACTGATGATAACGTGTTCATTGCGTCTTGAATATTAGATAGTGACACCAATATTTATTGAACCAATATCGAATTCTAATTTGTGTTTTTAATTTCAAATATCATGGAAAATATTGAGTTTAGGGGTTTAGATCCTTTAATTCTTTGTCAATATCCACATAATAATATTTGTAGTTTTATATAGTATATATTTATTAACAGCAAGTGACATCTTACATATTCATGGGGCCTATATCCTCGTGGAACCCCGGGCTCTTGCCCAGCGTGCCCATATGTTACGACGGCCATCACTTTTTTCCATAGTATGATAACATTAAGATTTTATTTACAGTAGTGAATCCGACGCTTGGTCCTACAACGGTTCAGCAACCAGGTGGTAAGTCATTTTATAACAGTAGGCGAGATGCGTTCATTCATTGAGCAAGACTTTGGCACGTTCACCTGCAAGTCCCGTGTTCTATCTCACTCCAATCTAATTGAAATTCAGATCTATATTTCGTTTCGGTTTTTATAATTTCGATGGCCTACACTACATGTAGATCTAACAAGTTATAGCGGGAGGTCCCGTTCAGCCAGTTCAGATTTCAAGCATGTGACATTTGACCCTATAACCTCAGTCATTCGATTAACCAATCAGAATCGCTGTTGCTTTGTTTTGATTTCTATCGCCGATAATGCCTACCCATAATTCCACGCAAAAAAGGTCAAACCCTCGATTCGACAGACAATTTGATTGGCTGACCCCCCCCCCCCCATTTCAAGCAAAACACGAGATAAATAACAAGTCTTTCCGATCCTAGTGTAGTAAAGACAAGTAATGTGAAATTTTGAACTATAAAAACGAAACGAAATAGGATCTGCATTTTAATCAGATTGTATCTCACACTGCAAAACGTTAATCCCATTTCATTTCAATCCATTCCATCTATTACAGTAGTAGCTTTGTTACTGATTATCAATTATAAAAATTGTAACTATTGTAGTAGTAGCTTTGTTACTGATTTTCAATTATAACAATTTTAACTATTATAGTAGTAGCTTTGTTGCTAATTTTCAATTATAAACATTTTAACTCATAACGTAAGTACACGTATCGGGTATACATATCACTTGAGTGGACTTAATTGAAGGGCATTTGTAATTCAGATAGTGGTGGTGGTGTCGGTGGAGGTGGTGGTGGTGGTGATGATGATTCTGGTATAGAAGTAGTTGGAATAGCTGTCGGCCTGGTATTGGTAGCCATAGTGATCATAGTAATAGGCGTTCTGCTGTATGTCATCATTTGGAAGAAACGTAAACTTAAAGGTAATTTGGAAATATTGTTCAGAAAAAAATAAAGTTTCGCTTCGTCTCATCGAGTGAGGGGGTGGAGTTGTGTCTAATGGTTAACGCGTGCACTTTGAATCATAAGGTCAGGTAGCTTGGTTTCGAGTTCCAACTTGTACATCACATAGAGTGGGGTGGCCTGCACAACCTAGTGGGTTAGTCTCGAAATGGAATAGTTTCTATCGTGAAAACGTTAAATTCCTCGCCCCCCCCCCCCCAATGCACACCCAATCTCTCTTGCTTCACGATGAAATAAAATATGTTATTCACTCCAAAACGACAAATATCCGCTATTTATTTCCATTAAATAGAAACAGAATAGATACTTCTCAAAATCTTCGCAGTATACTTAGTGTTTTCGATTAAAATCTTCGATTTAGGACTTAAAATGTCGGTGAACTCTTAGTCTCTGTTCCCAAACGGGGTTAACTGTAGACAGGCAGCCTAAGTTTAGTATGTGAGCAGACGTTTGGTCCTGGAAAGTCTATACAGGAGAATCACGGTTTTTTGTTCCACCCGAATGACTATGCTTCCTTTTTTCGGAACCCCGCAGTCGAATGTTTAAACGAAGTTACGATTCATTTGATTTTTTTTTATGTAATTCAGTGACAGACCAAGAATATGATATGTAAGTATTTCGAATACCAAATAAAATAAAACCAAGCACGAGCAATCCAAATCGTTAGACAAAATTTAAAGTCATAAAAAACGGTTTAGGCAAAATAGTGAAATAAGGCAAAATAGTGTAATCAGCATACCAAAGTTATTTCCGATACAAATACGTACAACTGCAATACTGTAAAAGTTGCAATTCAAAAATGATTCAATTCGTTCTAGTATTTATAAAGATGCCATGACGCTTATTTCCATCGATCTTTGATTCCCCCTGTGTATCAATACGGTCGGTCACCATCTTTATTTGTCATGGACCAAATCAATGGAACTTTTTTCAAATCCGAATGACACCAAGACAGGGGATTTTCTATCGTTGATATTTTGAGTTTGTTTCACAGATGATAAATAATCAATCTAGTATATATTACAGTGGATTATGCAATGAAAATGTTTCCGATCAATGCAAGTCGTTACTTTAACATATTATATTGTTTCAGTGGAACAAGTAAAATACCAGTTGTCTCTAATGGTGGTAAGTACTTAACAATTATGAAATAATGAAATAAAATGAAATGGGCTTTAATGTCTTACTCATGATCTGCTCCTAAACTGGGCTAATGAAGATGGGCAGCTATGGCACCGGGCAGGGGCGCTACGGCCTACTCTTATATCGAATTCCAACTGCCAAGCGATCTTTTACGTGTATACGGGACCTCGTTTTGTCCCATCCGAACGACTAGGTTGCTGTCCTTGCCAGGCACCCCGTCCTACATCACTGACAAGGTGAAACCACGCCGGAAAATCTGGATGAACTTTCTCGGCCAGTGGATCGAAAACCCGACCTCCAGGCTAGCGAATCACTTAGCCACGTGACCCCACCCCCTCCATTGTGAAATAGGATTTAAACGTCCTACAGTGCCATATAGTTCTGTAATGTGCACACCAATACGTACACGGGACCCTGGTTTTGCGTACCATCCAAATGCCTCTGCGTTTTCCCCTGTCAGACTCTACGTGCTGAACCACTCCGGTAATTCCATATGAACTTCCTCTGCAAAAATGAGGGTCGACCCCCCCCCCCCCAAGTTAGCTAGCCAATGTATAACTCATCGAGCCCCGATGGCTCCGTAAAAAGTTAAAGTAACTAATTTCTTGATGACTTATGGTTGTTGACTAACTCGTGTATCCGGACACACACTCTACTATCCTATTTGTGGGTGTGGTGTGTGATGCTACTTTGAGTAAATTTTAGTGTAAATTATGCCGTGAACAAATCGATATTGACCGACAAAATGCAGATGAAGATCTGCGGCATTTGTTGTTTAACTTTCCTATATTTTGTTTTATTAATTGTATTTTCAGTGCCACCCTCATCGACAAAAATGTGATCAATGCATTCTGGCATTGATCGCAATACATATAACACAGATAATGTCCTGACCAAATCATCTTCAAAATTGTCCTCAATTGTACAGTGAAGACCAGTGCTGATAAACTGACATTGGTTGCGTCCCTTTCTCTTCAAGTCTCGATTGTAAATCCGTTCTCTCGTGACATTTAATTACAATATCATGCATGGATGAATGCAATATGTTTACCCACCCTAAAAGATTTATTTTAGTCTTTCGAATGATACGGCCGGGTGTGATTGATGCAATAAGAACAAGACTGACTGTATGGGCACATTTTAAATTCCTATTGTTTCTTTTGCGAACTACAATATTGTGAAAGTTCAATCTCTAAAGGGAGTATTTCACAAAAATGTTTCAATTCCGTTACGTCGTACTTAAACATATTTGTTGAATTGAAATTTGCCATCATGTTGTTGTGGCAATACATTGGATGTTATCGGGTTTCAAGACTCAGGGGGTTTGGGGGGGGGATAGTGGTCTAGAGTGCCGCGCTTCGACCTCTAGCTGGTCGGTCACCTCTGGCATGCGCCTGTGGTTTCGAGCCCTGGTGTGAGCGTATGTGGCATGGAGATAGAGGCGCCTTCTCAACCTCGTGGGTTTCCCCCGGCACTCCGGTTTTCCCCCACTGCTAAAGACCCCTACGCGCAAGCGAATTATTGAAATAAATGAAAGCATATGTTAGTCCCAAAATCTCTCTCTCTCTCTCAAGACACAGAAAACTACAAACAATACAAACAAGGTTATACAGTATTTGGTCACGTTGATGATAATCCGGTCTGCTTCTGCGTTGACAATTTCGAACATATCGAACAATATCCGTCCGCATTCTCGTTTGATATACATGTAAAAAATCAGACAACCACCAACCTGAATTATGATTGTGAAATCACAAGATGTCTAGTGTTCTGGGAATATAAGATAAATACAGTCATCTTCCAAGAAGTTCCACAATGTATTCACCTGTCATTCGAATCTAAATATACTACTGAGAATTCATGGATTGTGTTCACTCGGCAAACCTCGACAGATTCCAGAACCTACCCCTAGTCTCGTCTGTATGATAGTAAGTAATATGTTCCTACGTCCATACATTTGCTATGCGGCTACCGGTTTACTTTAACAGGAAAACTTGACGCTATTACAAACAAACAAGACACCATGGGCGCAGTCATGTTTCATCCGGGACCTTTAAAGTAGTTCCAATATGGCGGAATTCGTCATACAGCCGAGACTAGACGTAGGTTTCGGAATCTGTCGATGTTTGTCGAGTGGGATTGTGATCAGATCTGTGTGCAGTCATCGTGTACCCTCACCTTTCCCAGCTGAGTTTAGAGAGGTGGTGATGGTTGTGCGTTGCTTACGGCTGAGGCGTTTAGTATTCTCTTTTATGAAGATTGTTTTCAGATCTGTGTGTTATCATAGTATGTATTGACCTTGTCCACCTTATTTTAGAGAGTTGGCGATGATCTATGTCTGCACGTTGTTCGGGGCTGAGGCGTCTAGGATTCTCTTTTTTTAAAGATTGTTTTAGATCAGTGTGAAGTCATAGTGTATCTTCGCCTTTCCCAACTGATCTGGGGGAGTCTGCGATTATCGGTGGCAGTGTGGTTCTTAGAGTTGAGCGTTTTGGATTTTCTTGAATGAAGATTTGAACTACATCAAACAACAATGGGACATCGGTCCACGCCCGCATCCATAACCATTCCCGCCCTTTCCGATATTAATAAACAACGTTTCTTTATTATGTATTGTATGTTCTATATTATGTAAAAATGTATTTATGTGTAAATATGCTGTATATAAATCGACTAATCCTCTGAAACACTGGTAATATTATTATTAGAGTTATTGTCCTTGGCATTGGAAATACTGGAAACGCACACGCACCAACTTGGCTAAATGTTAAAGAATAACTTGGATTTGATTTCCAGACTTCCATATGAAACACGTCCACCACGAGAACTTGATCGAACTGTCGTATTCTTAAAACACTTTTTGCAGGGTTGGGGTATGAAATGAAATGAAATGAAATGGGGGGGGGGGGGGTAACGTCCTACTGAGGAATATTTGCTGTTTCAATAGAATGGAGTCTACCTTGAAATTAATTAATTTTCCGAAACAATGGACAGTTTTCGTAAAAAAAAACAAAACAAAGAAAAATGATTCCATAAACTGAAAGCCATCGCTCAGGCAAATAAACATAATATTTGGAAAAAGAAAGATGCATAGTCCATAACTGGTGATTTTCCGGCTTCAATAACAGATTTAGACACCAACTATGGCGTTATGCGGGGAACTATCGGTTAGGGTTTGTGAGCAAAGTAAAGGACTCGTTTCAAATATACACAAGTGTAACATTATTCGGCTTTAATTAGCAAAAGCAGATGTAATATATGACGTTATAAGGGGGACTGTCGATCACGGTTTATAAAAAGGATTGACATGTAACAATTGAGGCAGACAGTGCTCATAAAGACTTCACAACCGGTCTATTTATTTGCCCAGTTAAATAACGCATGTAACACAAATATTCAAGTGCATAACACGACCACGTGTCTGTCACAGCTTGTGGAACGGGTTTTGTTTGTAAAAAGTGACTGACATAATGACGCCACAAACGCCCAATTTAATTGCCAGGTTAAAATAAAACAATTAATACAGAAAATCAAAATGACCGATTTTTTTTTTAAAGTACGTTATTCCCATGGACCCCAAACACCGTTGTGTAAGTCTGGATTAGATTGAGGGTCAGGATCAGGATAACGGACAGGAACGGTGGTATTACTGTAATAATCGAGTCTATCTAACATGGATTTAACTATATCAGGATATACAGCTGATAATTCTATTCTTTCATTTGGGTCATCTTTAATATTAAATAACCAGAGATTCTGATCCTGACTGTTGGTACTTGGTATTGTCAGGTTCTTGTCTACTTGCAAATGTGGTGGTGGAACCCAGTGACTATCACCTATGATAAAATTATGTACAATAACTATAAATCCCCGTCCTTTGTAAGATTATTACAGATGTGACGTAGAACGTTGTGGTTATCACCTAAAACAACATTATGTACAAAAACTATAGACCCCGTGCTGGCATTATCTCAGATGTGGTGCTGGAATCCAGAGGCTTTCATCTTAAACAACATTATGTATAAAAACTATAAATCCTCGTCCTTGCGATCTCTCGGGTGTGGTGCTGAAATCCAGACGATGTCACCTAAAGCAACATTATGTACAAAAACTACAAACCCCCGCCCCGGCGATCCATCTGATGTGGTGCTGATAACCAGTGGCTGTCACTTAAAACAACGTAATGTACAGAAACTGTAAATCCCCATCCTGACGACATCACGCCAGTTTAACACATACAGAATTGGGCAAGACAAGACAATCTAAAGCTCACTCCGTATGTCCTGTTTCCCAGTGTTCCACGCTAAACTGACGCAATGACAGGTTAAAAGGTTAAAAAATAACTGCAGGGTTATAATAATATTCTTTGAATGGCTTTGAATGACGTTTAATAGTCAGGCCATAATCAAATGAAATAAAATGGGGTTAACATCTGACTGGCCTAACAGTGTGCTATGAGGGGTATTGCCTGCTTAACATACCATACATAACACAACGTAGTGTATATTTGAATTAAGAAAAAAGCACCGTAGACATTGCTAGTAAAAGTCTACACATCCTATCTAGTACATTATACGTACAATAATAGAATAATGTGCTTACCTGGATTACCGGTGAGTATTTTCCAATCACCAACTCTAAGAGCAGCTCTAATTCTATTATCAAATGTGTCAGGATACATTCTTTTACCAGCCAGACTCGTCATCGGATCAATGTTGTGTAACAGTTCTTTTCTTACTGCAGGGGCATTTTCACTATAGGGGGTGCAATGGTAATACACAATTAACAAAATTTAACAGTCCCTTATTACAAAATTTATGATAATCTAGCCTGGGTTTATGTTCGTTCGTTTCTGGAGTTTAACGTCCACTTCCGTCTGGGTTTATATCGTAGACAATCTGTGTTTACTGAATGGAATTCCCCTAATAACAGACAGCATAGCGAAAACTCACCCTAGTAACGGACAAGCCCCACTTATAACATACAGCATTGTGGGAAAATCCGCCTATTAACATACAGCATAGTGGAAAATCCCCTATAGTTGATGGTGGAAAATCACACTAATAGCACACCTCATAGCGGAAATCCCTAATAACAAGCAGCATAGCAGAAAAAAACCTAGTAACAGACAGTGTAGCGGAGATCCTTCCTTATAACAAATAGAATAGCGGGAAACCCTCCTAATAACAGACAGCATAGCTGAAAATCCCTCTAAGAACAGACAGCATAGTGGAAAATCATCGGATGTTAAAGATACATACCTGATAGTTGCCCATTGATCAAAGCCATCTAATGGTAATGTACCATTCAGATTACCACCTCCTAATTTCACTAAGGTAGGATACCAATCAGAAACATGGATCAATGCATAATTCACATATCCTTTATTCTTTAACGCTTGACCATGTACAAACCCTACTCCATGCATTCCACCTTCCCACAATGATCCTTTCCATCCTCGTAATGGCCAGTTATTACCACCTGCATGTACTTGACCGCCATTATCTATTAATATAGAATAATACAGTAATGAATCTCAAAAACGTTACCAGCCTTATCGCTGTCACTATCAATGGGAGGTAATCGCCTATTTAGGGGTATAAATATTTCTCGAACATTATTGTTTTAAGAAATTTACAAATTACCCCCATATATAAATATGCATGACCATTTGTTACAAACTGACCTGTTGTAAATATCATAATTGTATTATTCCATAAACCGGCTTCCATAAAAGCATCAGTAACATTCTTTACACCCTCGTCCATACAGGTTACCATACCTGTCATTGATTGAAATATACATTATATACTAGCAGGACAGGAAATAGTACACAAATATATTCTAAATAATAAACAAGAAACGTATATCAGATAAAGTGGACCCATGGGGCTAGTCCTACGGGTCCACTGGGCTACACTAACTGTCCCCGGACTGTAATGATAACCAAGGTTAAATGTCACGTCGATATTTCTGCCGAACTGTGGTTAGACAGCACGTTTATCCTTACTCTTGTCTGTATTCCGACTATCACATCTGTCGGCATGAACCAGCTCAGACCACATACATGTAGCTTCTCGTGGACGAGACATAACATACCAATTAGTTCTGAGGCAACAGATAGCACTGTTAAAATATCTATCTTTATAACTTTATCAATCACTTACCAGCGTATATTCGTCTATTTTTGTCTTGAATAAAATCATATTGTTTTACATAACTATCAGGAACTTGAAGTGGGGCGTGGACGGCTTGGTATGGTAAATACAGGAACAATGGCTGCGAGTAAAACAAAATAAAAACAAATTATGGATTATTGACATTTTATGACTTGTGCAAAGGAATGGTACGTTAAACCCCATTTCGGTGGCTTTTAAGTATACCAACCTGGCAAATGTACATGTAATCAACTATTTAATAAGTACATGTATTGTACTTTATTATACCAGTAATCATGCCGTTGTAACTTTATCAAATCAAACAAATAGAAAGAGTTTAAAACTGAAATGTTGCTGATAAACAAACATATACCACATGGTACCAGATCAGATTACATTATCCACGGTATATCTGTAGCGTCTCTGTTCTGGTCATGTTGTTTAATACTACCAGTAATGTACCATATTTTGGTCATATTGTTTAACTATATCAGTAACAAACATTATTCTGGTCATGTTGTTTAACCATCCTAGTTACATACGTTATTATGACCATCCTGCTTAACTATTTTTAACTATATTATCAGCAACATACCTTGCTCTGGCCATGTTGTTTAACTATATCAGTAACGTACTTTTTGCTGGTCATGTTGTTTAACTATATTAATACCTTATTCTGATCATGATGTTTAACTATATCAGTAATGAACCTTACTTTGGCCATGATGTTTAACTATATCAGTAACGTACCTTATTCTGATCATGTTGTTTAACTATATCAACAGCTCGTTCTGTAAATAAATGTGTTGAATATCGACCAGTTTGATTGGTTACCGCCAGATTATCTCGCAAGTCGTAACCACAGTATTTGGGTAGAGTTGAATTCGAATATTCGTGGTTGTCGCATGCAGTATGCAAATAGTACTGCTCACTGCCACCGAGGTAACCTACACAAATGATGACAATAATATAAAATAATGATTGCCAGTGGAAATGGTGGTTCATGGGTATGGGGTTTTATGTCCACTCGACACAAACTACGTAATTTGGGGAGTAACAATAGGTTCAATTTTATTTCAATAATTCGTTGGCGGAGAGAACCCACGACGTTGGACAGGCGATCCTACCCCTAGACACGCTAATTAACCCAAATGACAGTCCATCTAGAACAAACCGTGGTTTCTAGCGGAGAAACGAAAAGAACCCGGGGGGGGGGGGGCATTTAAGGCCCGTATGGTGCTTGAACCACGGGATAAAATACAAGATTGAATATCAGTGATTGTTAACTTACCGAAAAATGAATCAAAACCCCTACTTGTTGGTAAATATTCCTTTTTATAGAATCCAAGATGCCATTTACCCACAGCATGGGTTGAATAACCTACTTCCTTTAGTTTATCAGCAATAGTTGGACTGTTTAATGGTAGACCATTGGGTTGAGACCACCATATTATACTATGCTGTAAACCTGTGTGTATCTAGAAATATTATTATATTTAAGTTGAAATTATCATATAGCCTGATGTGCGTATCTAGAAATATTATTATATTTAGGTTGAAGTCACCATATTAGTATACCATGCTGCAAACCTGTGTGTATCTAGAAATATCATTATATTTCGGTTGAAGCCACCATATTAGTATACCATGCTGCAAACCTATGTGTATCTAGAAATATTATATTTCGGTTGAAGCCACCATATTATACTATGCTGTAAACCTGTGTGCATCTAGAAATATTATTATATTAGGTTGAAACCACCATATTATACTATATTATCCCTTGTCGGTGCACGTGGGGTCTCTGTGGACCCCATGCACTTGTTTTATAGTGTTTTGTAATAACTACTGGGCACTGCTTTCTGCAATTTAGTGACTTTGTCTCCAATATATTTTTAAACATAGCGAATGGATCGGTATTCATCTGCTTCCCACATGAAGAGTTATGTTACACGCCAAACAGGCCCAACGCTTGTAGGGCACAAGGGGTCCAATCGGACCCCAAACTTACAACTCGCAGTAGGAATTTTGCTAATGTGTTTGCTGCCTGATACCATATTGCGTATGCCAGACTATTCTCTCTTTCAACATCTGCATGTTACAAATACCAAAAATTAAATGATGAATTCCAAAAATTCTATGGTTTTTGTATCAAGCGTGAATCGCCATTTAACCTCGTTATAACATAGTACACAAAGTAGCAATTTTGTGAGTATTATTAAATCTGTTCAAAATATCATTTAAATGTTTTTTGTATAATAATTTAGTTGTTTTTCAGTTGTCAAATATAAATGCAAATAAAAACTTAACCGCTTAAATTCAAATACATCTGTACGTAAAAACTTTGAATTACAACTGGGGTCCATACGGACCCCTTGTTACCTGCTATGTGATTCTCACCACGTGCACCCACAAGGGTTATATTAGGTGTAATTTTGAAGTGGCATATAGCGATTGGGAAACACATTAACATAACATAATTTTTTACGTGAAACAATTGTTGGTTTTATTTATAAAGCACGACTTCTCGATAAATATCTCCCTATCGTTCAAGCACAATGTCATTTAGTTAACTTAAGTCTAATATATATAATATTCGTGTATATTCATTTCTATCAGATGTCATAAATTAAAATCATGTCTTTACACACGGGAAGCTTGTGGTGGTTCTTAAAGAATGTCGGCATACATCTTTATATTTTACAGATCTTAACACATCGCTACCTGAAAAGAAAGTAGCGTTATGCCATGCCCCTGATAGAATTTGTGCTTGATACCGCTAAGAGGATACTTATCGAAACTAGTGATGTTTTGACTTCGATTTGCTAAATCTGTGTGTGTATATCCCAGTCTTGCATTCCTACAACCGTTGTTAGCGGACTTATATTTCAAATATAGCGATGTTATTTCAGAACAATCTAAATGGATGCATTACCCAAAATAGACAGAATGAGCCGTAAAACAATGTATTAATAAACCTTGCATGTTCATTTGTCAGTATTACATTTGTAGGGTGGACACTCTTTTTAATTCTTTCATAGCATCTACCCCAAATAATAAAATAAATAAATACCTGATATCGCCCTGATAATAACTGACTTCTAGTTGGTGTACAGATCGGTTGAACATAGTAATTCTCTAGTATAACCCCTTCCCCGGCCAGTCTATTTAATGTTGGCGTTTTAATCTGTGGACTATGGTAACCAATATCATGGAAACCATAATCATCAGCTACTACCAGGAGAATATTGGGTTGTTTACTGGAAACACAGTGGATTATACCAGACAATAATAACAGATTTATAATACTGAACATCTTCCTGTAACATACAATTATACCAGAATATAATACTGAACATCTTCTTACAACATACAATAATACGAGATTTATTATATGGAACCTCTTCCTGTAACTGGCAATATTATCAGATTGCTAATGGTCCAGTTTCTGTATTAGACGATGATACCGGAGTTACACTATAATAACAAACATATATACTGCTAATCTTCGTGTAACCAATAACAATAGTAAACTTCTGCTCGTATCTAGGGGAGAACACCAACTGACAAGGACAAACTTCTACCCAGAGTAGAGTGACCATCTGATGTAACAGTGAGGACATCTACTGGTAATAGTAAACGTACATCCAACGTATAATAATCATCATCTGTAACAACCGGTGAAAGCAAAAAGCAAACGGCAATAATAAATTTTTACCAATTAATTTATAACAACAACTACCAATTTATAATGACAAACTTCTACCAACTGGTATAAGCTAACTTATAACTACTGTTGATAACCAACTTCTGCCAGTTGTTTATAACAAACTTTTACCAACTGATACTAACGATCTTCTTCCATTTGGTAATAACAAAATTATACCAACTGGCAATAAAAATCTTCTTTCAACTGGTAATAACATTCTTATACCTACTGATAATTTCTACTAACTGATAATAATTAAAGATAAGTTCCCGGGTACAAACTGGGTGATTTGATGATATATTAGGACTAAAAACATTAAAACTAATTAATTTATCATAATTTCTAATTGTCAAGTATATGCTACTATAAAAATCAATTAAAAGTGGCCATGTTTGCGCCAGGGGGACTACCTTTCTCCGTACCTATAGCAACGGCGGCGGGGACAGGAGGGAATTCAGTGCATACACAAGACGACGTTGTCTGTAATCGCTGACTTTTAATTACAAATATCGAATCCTAATTAAATTCTCGGATGATCCACTGCCCGTGATAAAAAAAAGTGTGTGGTTTAAACTTTCTCTTCTGAACGTAAATGTGGGGCAAATAGACCAGATTAAAAACCCGACTCTAGTCCGCTTTGAGCATGCGCATGACGAAGTAAGTTACACTCCTGGGAACGTGTCTGGGTCAGGCAATCCAGTGTTACCGCAAGCGTGCGAGAACCGAATAAAGAATGTGAAGCTGCCCATGATTTTTGTGTGCGTGAACGTAGCACCGTCCTGTCTTAAAGACCTCACCGATTTAGAACTGGTTTAAAGATAAGCGTCTGTACGGTATATTACGTTCAGAGCCCATAAAGGTACATTTAAATACTGCGCTCACTATCCTATCTTCTAACTTAATTCATTAGTACATAATATCATATGCCTAGCACCTCGGAATTTACCGTGATTAAACGTGTACATGCTGTGGATTATTAGCCATATCATACTTACATAACAGCATCTCACTGAACATCCATACACGTATTTATTAACAGTAACTCAAATAATATCCTTTACGTTTTTGTTGATGTCCAGAGTTTTGACAAGATTGAAGTTGCGATAAAGGCCAAGGCCATTTGATAATTGTTTAAAAAAAATATAAAGTGTTTACTCATGTGATAGTATTCGGTATTTTTGTGTCGATAGGATTTAATATACCGATAAATAAATCTATAATTAATTCATATACTCCAGTTAGAGAAATGAAGATAAACGAAATGGGGTTTGTACATCGACTCGGCGAATAAAAACGTTCATACGGTGTGATATGGCCGCTTGAGCTTAACCTTATTTTGTCTTCGGGCTAGCCCTGTGAAGTGTTGCTTTACGTACACGCCAATGCCAAGGTATAGACGAGACCTCGGTTTGTCGTACCATACAAACGACTATAGGTTTTTCCCTTCTGCACCTCTGACAAGGGGGGGGGGGGCGAAAAATTACCATGGACTCTCTCGCGCCAAGCGACTGCAGCTCTTGTGTTTTGGGAAGAATACGGATGACCCATTAAAATATTTTAACCATACTTCGTATATATCATATGCAGGTGATGCTGAATATTGACAAATTTTAAATTTATCATATCTTTATAAATACAATAAGCAAATGATCCATCTTGGGACTGATATTATTTCAACTTTTAATCAAAATAATACAACATAATAATATAAGATACAAGAAACTCAAAGATTGTAATAGTCTGTTTATTGGCATACTCAATGGTCATTAGATTTGGTACATTAGATTAAATACATAGACATTGGCATGTAATAATGTAATAATAAAATTGGAATATCTTAATAATTAGATTTTGTACATCATAGTTATTAGAATTTGCATATAATAATCATTAGATTTGGGACATGAAGAATTGGTACATAATAATAATTAAATTTGGTACATAATAATAATTAAATTTGGTACATAATAATCATTAGATTTGGTACATAATAGCTCTCCGAAGTGGTACATAATAGTTATTAAAATTGGTATATAATAGCCATTGAATTTGGAACATAATAGTTATTAGATTTGGTGCTGAATAGTTATTAAATTAGGTACATAATAGTTATTAGAACTGATACATAAAAATCATTTCAATTGTTTATAAATAACATACTACAGGGATTTTAAGAAACCTGTATCTACCATTGGTTCATGACAGGCTTATGTCTTGCCAAAATCAAATTTCTGAAACACAAACCATAAATATTGTCCTTCAGTGCAAAGATTCAATAGCAACAAAACACAGAATAAGCACAATTTGTTTTTCTAAAACATGCTTCGTTGATGTTTAAGAATACTTTTTACTCGCCAATTTCCAATAATTATTATATTTATTTACTCCTATTATGTCCTCTACTTACTCATGTTTTAGTCTAACGTCTTCCAATAAATCAGTTGTTTTACAAACTGACCTAGAGTATCCTGTTGGACCCGATGTCTGTAGAGATTGGTGTATTTTGAAACGGGTATTCGAGGTCTCTTCCTCAAATAAACCCTCCAATTTCTTCTTGTCGAACATAGACATGTTACACACAATGCTAAAATTACTACCACCACAAAAACTTTCATCTGGGAAAACAAAAATAAAATAATATTGATGAGTCGCTTGGGTTTGAGACAGTCATTCTCTATCAGACTTTGACGCTTTGGAGGCCTCGTGTTCGATAACGGTGACAGGATTTTCAGGTATAGTTCCTCCTTGTCAGTGGTCAATGTATAGTCTTTTGCATGGGACAACAGTCCGAGGTACCGCGCTGTACACATAAGTAACCATTGACAGTTATAATTCAAAACAAAAGTAAGTCATGGTGCACCTGTCTAGGCAAAATTTCCCTCACGCCTTTCACTTTCATCATTGGCCAAGTCGGTTGAGAAAAGTTGAACGTTAACGCCTACCCATTTTATTTCTATTCATATGCATGCATTATAATTAAAATAATCCCCATTACCTTAAGATAGTCAGCTTATGTGTCAAACCTCAAATCCACCGTTTCACTGGATACCAATGGATGATGGACAATGCACTCCAACTCCAAACTATACAAGTAGACGTGGTATGTAAAACGTATGTTCATTTAAATACATACCTATTCATTTATACAATACTGAGTCATTACTTGCCTAGCTGTTAGTTTCCATTATCAATATCGCTAGAAGTATGCTGTGTCTATAATTAAAATATAAATTAAATTGCTAGTGGCAATGGTCTTCTGTCAGACAGCAAACTGATTGTACAACGTTATTGATTGTATATATGGTTACCTTGAAACATGGGAACTGCGGTGGCTCAGTGAGTAAGAGGTCCCATGTTCGAATGCGGTGTTTGCCGAGAATGTTCATTGGAATTTTCGCCGTGGTTCCGGAGAACACTAGAAAAATAGAAATAGTCCGTATTCTATATGTATAGAAGCATGGTAATGCATCGACTTTTTCTATTATTTTTCCTTTTTTCTTTTCTAGTGACAGTCAATGTCTGTTTTGAAATGTCAGACATCCTCTCACAGTCTCCTACAACAACTGTTGGCCTTCGAAGGAATTATCAGTGAGCAGAAATCCGCCCGTGTTTCTATTATCACTCGTCACTTCAGTGAGTTATATAGAGAGATACTCTTGTTTTCTTTTTTGCGTTCGTCACTTCCGTTTGTTGAAATCTTGATTACGCATCTATCCTCGCAATGATCTCTGTGTTAAAAAAATATATTTCGACCGTGTTAAACGAGTTCTATCACGTGTGTGATTATGACTGACGCTAATATTGTCCTTTAATTATCTTGTAGAGTACTGTTCCATTTATTACGCAGATTAATCATGCACATTCCCCACGGCCCATGTTGCCCATGGGTCTTTGACACTCTGTTCTAATACTATTTGAACCATCCAGATGGGATATTGCACCACCTAGGTCAAAACAGTATTATTATTGGTTGAAAACGTACATCAATTGCCCTAGATATCATCTAGTGCGTACATTACCCAGGCGCGGATCCAGAGGGGGGCGCACCCGGCGCACGCCCCCTCTATTTTTTGAAGTGGCGAACAATTGTTAGCTCCATATATTCTCCGAGAAAGGAGAACAAAAAAGTTTAGGTTGGAAATCCTAATTTACAGTATTAGTATGAAATTAGTCCTTGTGGGCATTTTTTCCACTCAAAAATCACTGTTCCGGGCTTCGCACTCTCAAGTGGGTACAAGCACGCCCCCTCTTTCTGAAAATCCTGGATCCGCCCCTGTTACCAGAGACATCAAGCTAACTGAAACAAAGTGCAGCATTAGGCTGATCAAGCTCCACACCAAGCAGTCAATATATAGGACAGACGTTGCAAAGGGATTATGGCCCCAGTAACATGTGTGTATCTTTCACACACAGCACAACTCAGGACTGGCTTGATATATCTCTATTTAAACATACATTATGCAAGAACTGAATCTGTCTATTGTAGGTCTTTCTTTAGACCTGAAATGTTATATAAACTATTAATTAGACATTAACCTATCCAGGCCATAATCAACTCTCGATGTCCACGATAGCCTGCGATATGTGTTGGATTATGATCCGATTTGCTGCATAATTTTCCCTCACGATTTAATGATTAAATGGATAATCGAGACAATGATTTTTGTCTTACCGACTTTAGAAATGATGGCCAGACGGAACTTTCAATCGCTTTATCTAATCTCCCGTAATTTAACTTTAAACAATGCGCTTGGTCGCAACAGATTTCACAGTGGGAGATAGTAGCGTTCTTAGTCAGAACAGGCAACAGTCCAACAGTGTACTGTTTGCTCCAAACCAACACAAGGGGGTGGGGGCTGCTATTCAAGTCCACCGTTACGATACCCGCAACTGCACCGACCGGAGGAACTAATTCATGGCGTGAACAAGTTAGAATATAGAGGGCCAATAAAAGTAAATATTAACCACATCATACATATAGTTTTATCGGGGATCTAGAACCTATTGCATCTACTCTAATAACCTTGTCCTTTATTATATTTTATCATGATCTGAATTTATTAAAATTGACCGAATTGCAGCTACACTAATAACCTTGTCCTTTATTATATTTTATCATGATCTGAACGGATTGAAATTGACCGAATTGATGTTAAGGATATTCCCTTGAGCTACATTATTTAACGATTTACAGGAAGTTTGATTACACTGGACTCGAAATGTTTTTTGACGTGTATCTGTTCATATAGAATTATAAACCGAGTGTCTGAGATCTATCTACCAGCAATTCGGTTTTGTCATTTAAAGAGTTGTTGCCATATGTTGTGACCTTCAGATATTTAAGTGGCGATCGACAGTCTTAAGAATATAATATTACTCTAATTTTAAAATAATCTGGTTTTAAGAATTGAATATTAGTATGAATGAGCACTGTATGAGCATTGAGCTAGACCATCTGATACCATTTCTGGGGATCCTGGTAGCTAAGTGGGTAAGACGCTAGCTCGGAGGTCGGGTGTTCGATCCTTGCATTGGCCGAGAAAGTTCATCCAGATTTTTCGGCGTGGTTCCCCCTTGTATTGTCAGTGATGGAGGAAGAGGGGCCTGACAATGACAGCTGTCTGGTCGTTCGGATTGGACAAAAACCGAGGTCCCGTGTACAAATCCCTTGACAGTTAGAATTCGATATAAGAGTAGGCCGTAGTGCGGCTTTCCGGGCAACATTTCCTTCATAGCTCAATGTATGGTGTATGCCCATCTTCATTAGTCCAGTTCGGAGCAGAACAGTGGGACGTTAAACCCGGTTTCATTTCATTTTATACCATTTCTCATTTGGAGACAATACATAGCTAAAAATATTTCGATGCCTAATGATTTGTATTAATAATTTCCAATGACCGGCTTCGGGAAATAGGAAACAATATTCTATGTAAATGCAAGGAAGTGGACCGTAGTACCACCGGCCTGACAAAATATCCCTCATAGTACACTCTATGGCGTCTGTCCGTCGTCAGTGGCGCAGTGGTCGCAGAAACGTAGCATTCTCATGTACATTGTACTCGAAAGGTTAAACAATGGTGTATTACGTTTTAAGTATTTTTATCTACTGGTCGTATTAATGTGTCGTTTACTGTTATCAATTGTATTTGAACATTGATCCTCGACATAATATAATATCAAAGTAGAATGTGATACAGAGTCAAGATGGTGTTATATTTAATAGCCATTGCTTTGTTAGTCGGCTATTGTGGATGTGATTTGGTAATTTATCCATACCCAGAAGGAGTAGAGCCGTCTGAGAAATTCGAGGTCCGTCTCCAGCAAGACAACCAACCATCGAGTAACTCATTTGTTTACATCAGCCGATCAAACAATCGCATGGGCCAGGATAAATCGGTCAAACCAAACAGAACCGTATCCTGGACATCCTTTGCATTTACAGGAACACCTGTTAAAACGGTTGTCTTAGCGCCGGAAGATTTTACACGGTGTATAATCCGCCCGAAACAATATGGGATTAACTGTCAAAAGGCTAACATCAAAACCGCTATTTTTACTATTCGCGAAAATACTAAGATGATGTCTGTGGAATTCGACTACGACTACGGTAGTGTTAAATCGGACATTGTAGATAAATTACTAATTTTTGCTGATCCTCCAGAAGAGAATGTGCCCGATGCAAATGATCCAAATGTTTTGTTCTACGGTCCAGGGGTGCATTATCTTGGTCGTCAACTACATATAAACGAAACTATACGTCACGTATACCTGGCACCCGGAGCTTTTGTTGAAGGTGGATTCAGAACGATGACTCCACAACCCGTTACGATAACAGGCAGAGGTGTCCTTTCAGGGGCTAAATACCCTTTTCATGATCCCCGATTCTTATGGGGGATCATAAATGTTGATATTGGTTTGAATCAAACAGTTGAGGGTATAACTATGGTTGATTCACCACAGTTCTTCTACCGTGGACAGAGTGCGTATAATATTGTTCGGAATGTAAAAACAGTTGCACCGTGGACGGTCAACTCTGACGGGGCAGGAATCGGGGCATATGGAACAATAGAAGATTCTTTCTTTCAGACAAACGATGATACATTTAAGGTATGTCATCTTTTCTGTGTTTTTTTTGTGGGTTTATCCACAGTCTAGTGATAGAAGAATGGAACACGTGAAAGCTGCTTTATGGAAAATGATATGCTTCCGGCACACTGAGGATACACAGGTTCTTGTAGGTCACTACCTATGTCTCTGACTACGATCATCTTGCATTTCGCCGTATGGACGCTTTCTATATTGTCCTAAATATAAACATACAATATATCTGCGAATAAGCAAATACACCCAGCCAATCTTTAAATATATCCAAATATGATAGATAATTTGAATTGTCGTATTTTTTAACTTTCACAAAATGACAGTATCATATACTTTCAGGTCTACAACGACGGCCTGGTTGTTCGACGATGTGTCGTTTGGCAGTCACAAAATGGTGCCGTTTTTCAGTTCGGTTGGTGGCCATCACGAAAAGCAAGAAATATCTCAATAAGTGAAATTGACGTCATTCACACTGACTGGTGTACCTTTCACGGCGATCGCTGTACAACTTCCGGTAATGACGCTGTATTTGATCTGGCTGGTAAAACAACCGCCTTCAATACTACTAATGTAACCATATCGAACGTGAGAGTGGAGGGTGAATGTCCTCGAATATTCAACTTTGTCATGGATCCGATGGCGAAGGGAACAATGACTAAAGTTTATTTAAATAACTGGACTATTGAAAGATTAGCGCCTTATTCCGTCATGGATAATGCATTAGGTGGGGCATATCTTGGTGGACGGCTAGCATCATGGTTTATAAACAATATGACTGTAGAAAACCAGTGTATAGCAGATCCTTCTAAAGCTAAAATAAAAATAGATGCTAAGACAACCAGGAATATTAACTTTTTGTGCTGATACGTACACAATTATGATGTCAATGACCGACATCCTTTGTCATCTTAATTCTAACAATATCTTGGATTATATAAATGAATCTTATGAAATGATACCTTAACAAATAGTCAAGCACGGTCCAGGAATAATGATACAATACAACAATAGACATTTTGACCACTGGTAAACATGTCCAAGAATGTTGACCTTTCGTGCTGATACATACAATATAACACCACTAGTCAACATTGTCCAAGAACTTTAACCTGTCGCGATGACATACAATATAACACTAGATAACCAATGTTATAACTGATTCATCTAGAGCTAGAATAACAATTGGCATTAATCTACATACATATGTTTTCAGAGAGAATGAGAAATGGGGTTTAACGTCATTTCGGTACTAACATATAGTAGTTCAATTTTATAGTCCAGTCAATGCAGACAATAACACCAGCAAAATACCTACCAATTGTGCTTGAAATGCATTATTCAAGAGATACAGTAGGTCGTGGCGCCGCTGGCTGGACATAACTTAGCACACTGTATGCCTGTCTTCACTATCCCAATTGGAACAGAATAGTAGGACGTTAGAACCCATTTTCATTTTATAACTTGTGCTTCATCATTTTGTAAAATTTAAATTTTGGTCAATTGAGTAGTTTATTATCTTTTAATTAACCACAGGCTTACAACCGGTGTCTGAGTGGCATTGTAATTCGAAACACACAAAGTATTATATATCTTTACTCTATTACACGCGTTACTTTGAATGTTTTTTCTCTTTAGTATCACTGATACCCATGTCATGCTTTGACAGAAGATGATCTGTTTTATTGAATAACGTGAAATATCTGTTTATCTATCGAAACACCTTATTATTTAATGACTATTTGAATAGTATTATTGATTCCATTTTTCGAACTTTCTAGAAATAAAAAGAAAATTTATCACAAAGTTGTGTATTTTAATATTTAATGATATCGCATGCTTTCACAATATTTGTTTTGGCTTATGGATAAATACTACGTTTGTGATTTTGCGTCAAACCCCAGCTCCGGGCGCATTACATGCCTCGGTGACGAGCATATGCTGCTAAGCTGATATTAATCGATTCCTGAACGCACTGGAGACATGTTAAGATAATATTTGAACTTTGTATAACATCTAGTTGTCGATTGATTGCTCTAAACATGTAAATCAATTACAACACGTTAGTATCTTCACAGTTTACATACCAATAATCTGAGTTTGTTATGGTTGTTATTAATCTTCGGAGATATTAATATTTTTTTACATGTCATTGGTGTAAACACGGTGTGGTATTGATTCAATTGAAACCAGTTGAAATAATAAGAACGATTTCTTAACGTCATACCGATTTGTCAAATTACAGATAATTTCAATGATCTGTTACGACTCTATGAGGTCTACGAACATTGTTTTTCAAAGATTAAAGGTTCACGTTACATCACTGTAAGACGACCTGAGTACCTATGATAGCCTAAAGCTCCATGACCCGTTAACTGTTAGTGTACGGGTAACAGCAATAAGAAGAAAACAGACTACAGCACAACTAAATGATGATTTATTCAAAGCAAACATAGCCCAGGGTTTTTCATATCGACATCTAAACATAGACTCTGAATTAATGAAATCAGAACTTAGCAAATATATGCAATAATCAGGAATATGTTGAGTTTTTATATTGGAATGTTATTTCTAACAGCATCAAAACATGGTAATATTACTTGTTCCGAGAGCAATCTAATTCAGTTCGGATATATATGGCATGCTATATTTATACATGTATATACTATTACAACCCGGGGTTTGATCGACGCAGTGTTCTACACAATGTTTGTACCACACCAATTGGCTGTTTGCTTTGCAAACGGGCATATTACCTTCAACATAAAGATTAAAAGAAATGTAATAATAGTTCAATAATAGTTCATTTGATTCATACCAAGGGACCATTATATGAATTTGAAATTCATATATTGGGATAGCTTAGCGGGTTTGTGACTCCATATGAGTGTTTACGTGACAGTACCCGGAGATAGCAAAAAAGAACCTCAGATATTGCATGATAAATAATGCCCATTTGACGTTTAGAAATGACTGTTCGACTTTTTACAGTTAATAGTATGATATTTTCACCTTATAATAACTTTGAATGGGACTGTTTTTCCCATTATTTTTAAAATTATAGATGAATTATTAATTGGCATAACTCGGATGGAAGATAACAACTGTTACATCGCTACAACATTTATTTTCTTGATTTAATTATTTACAATACTTTTTATTCAATCTGTGAATTATGTATTAAACAAACAATAAAATAATCTGTTGCCAAGCTTTCATTGAAATTAATGCTGATTTTTGTTCGTTATATTTGGTGGAAATATAGTAACGTTATCAATAACTGGATGGAAAATAACGTTATCAAAAATGTAACGGATGGAAAATAACGTTATCAAAAATGTAACGGATGGAAAATAACGTTATCAAAAATGTAACGTTATAAAAAATGTAATGGATGGAAAATAACTTTATCAAAAATGTAACGGATGGAAAATAACGTTATCAAAAAAGTGACCGATGGAAAATAACGTTATCAAAAATTCTAGTGATTGATATGGCAACAAATAGAATGGAAATTAGATCTGTAAACGTGATATAGAGCGGAATATCAGACACCGTCCCTGGGCCTCAATCTAGACGGAACCAGGAACCCGGTGGTTTACATTGTGAACAGATGCACCAGCTTCGAACTTTGATTTTATATTGTGACGGAATTTGAAAACATGAGTAATTGATAGATTTACCAATGTCGGTTTTTACTCTCGTTATTCTCCTCAATGACAAGTCTTACTTGCTTCCGTTTTCGCAAAAAAAACCTGTTCCCTCGGAGTAGTTCCGAAAAATTTTAGAATGCATTTTATCCGAAGTCAACGTTATGTGTTTGCGTTTAGATTGAATATTACGTGGCGTTCAAAAATAACATCTAAATGAGAAAAAAAAAGAGATCGGTGCAAGACATACTTATTTCAAATTTTACCAATGTGAGTACATTTTTTGTAAAACATCAACACTTAGACACTATACAAAATGTCGAGTGTTACGTTGTCGTCCCAGATTGAAAATGGGAGAAAAATATTAGAACAATTTTATCCAGATAAATCAAACATACACCAAAGTTTTGTTGAAAATCCGAAGCCTTTTTCAATAGGTACTATTTTTCAGGAGTTTCCCTCAATCCAAATTATGAGGGTTTCATACTTTTTTTTCAGAAAAAAATAATTGGGAGATATCGCTTTACATGAATTTGATAGGTCAATTAAAAAAGAACTGCTTTCTTGTATTTTAAAGAAACCACTTAATTTAAGACAAAGAGTATCTTGATGGAAACACTGGTTCAATATAAATGATTTTGCAGTGGTTGAACTGCTGTCAAAATTGATGTATCACTACGCTGTAATACAATCAGATTCAGTAAAAGATTTATTTATTTGTACATGCAAGAAAGCATTGGGTTATTAATAAAATCTCCAACTCTGTCTCTTTTTTTGAACATTCTCTATATTATATTGTTTAGAAAACATCAGTAGGATCAATTAACATTATCAATGATGATTGTAATTCTGTGTCAGCAGAGAGTAGGCCTACTAACGCAGAAACATTAATTGAAGATTCCCGAAGATAAACCCAACCATCATTTCGTTTTCAGGACCACACCCTCCCTCCCCCACTTCGGAAACCTCCCCGTGACCTCTGAATATGATTATACCAAAACAATATGAAGTATTTACAGATGCATAATAATTCAGCACAATTGATCCTATCAACCCTATTTAAATTAAAATCAACAATGTCGACAAACACTGGAGTGGGCTGAAGACATTCACAGATATTATTTAAACCGTGTTTAACATGTAATACCGGATTGATTATTTTAATCAATTAAACCCCGAGGGACTCGTCACAGTTTCAATAACAATAATCTCTGTTGATTACGGTCGTGATTGATCTTTATGCATATCAATAATAAACGAAGGGTTTTGTATTATTTTACACGTTATTTGGATAAACACGGTGGGGTATAAATTTATTTGGCCCATACCGACAGAAGAATCAGTTGAAATAATTGTAAGAACTATTACTTCAAGTTACACTACAAGGAACCGCCCTGGCTGCCAAACTACAGATTACCTTACAGCACAAGGATCAGCTACAACAAAGGGACCCGTTACAACTCAAGATCACGTTACACATAAAGATCAGTTACAAATGTATAAGGATCAGTTACAAATGTAACATCACGCTACAACAAAGGGGTCCGTTACATCTGTAAGATCAGGTTACAGTACAAAACTCAGTTACAACCGAAGGATTACATGTCATCATCTATCAATGACCCGTTATAGTTTTTAGATAATAGACTACATCACAGCTGCAGGATCAGTTACAGTTGCAAGATCCAGTTTAAGGACATATAGTACAAGGCTTCTTGTCATATCGAAGACATCTAAATATTGAATCTGAATAAATCAAATAAAATATAGGCAAAAACCGGGAAGATGCTTAGTCTTTATATTGGAATGTTATTTCTAACCGTACCAGCAACACCTTATCAATTTACTTGTGCCAAACTCAAACTCTTTCAGTACAGATATGTAAGATACGCTACTCATCATTTGGATACTATTGCAACACAAGGTTTGCTACACTGTTCCAGAGAATGTTTGTACCACACCAATTGCGATTCTGTTAACTTTGATACGACGTCTGGACAATGTGAACTTAACCGATACAAAAGTAGTACGAGCCTCGCTAATATAATTCCTGGATTCATTTACATCAACAAGAGGAACATAAACCCAGCTATAGCTGGTCCATGTTCAGGCGTGGTGTGTCAAGAAAATTATAAATGCGTTCCTTTGATTAATGGTACAAAGTGTGCGCTGGTAGATTGTGGTCTACTCCCTAACGACAACGTAAAATATAACGGAACCGTGATTGGAAGCAAGGCCACTGTGTATTACTATTACCAGTATGATTATAAAATTTACCATAAAGAATTTATTTGTAATAACAATGGCACATGGGTGACCCTGTCAAGTATGTTCCCCAAATAACTGGAATGTTGATTATGTGGGAACTTTCATTAGAGGCAAGGGCGAATATTTCTTTGTTTTCTTTTACGCGATGTAGTTGTTCGTAATGGAAATGGAAAGTTGGCGGATATTACGCTTAGACCTTCAAGATGTCGAATATTTTACATTTAATTTGAACTACCAATACATATATTAATAATATTAACTTTAATTTAGGCTATATATTAAAGCGAAATTAGATAAAGAGCTGTCGGTTTAATAGTTAAGAAATGGATACCGATAATGAAAAGAGAATATACTGTAAATATCGATACAATTCAATTATTGTCTAGAATCGATTGCCACTACTAGCGTTGTTTCGATAATAAACAAAGTCTCGGCGTAGCGTCCCACGCTAACAGTAACTGTATCGACAACAGCCTATATTTATAATATATACTTATAGTGCAGCCACGTCCGATTGCATCACGAGTCTATTATGATTTGGTAAATTAATATATGTCTAATTAGTAATTTATAGAACATTCCAGGCCTAAAGAACGACCTGCAGTAGACAAATGTAGTTCTTGCATACTGTATCTTTAATATTTGTTCATAAACTGAATCTGTAAACCAAACAACCGATATATTGTTGTCATATGCATATCATTTTACAATAAAATAATTTAAGCAATATACTAGTTTCCTCTTGCTAATTATAAAAATCTTGGTTGGATGATATTTTTAGTATTTCCTTAACCAAAAGATAGGCTGGCACTGCCAGGCAGGATACGCCCACATTTTCGAGAGATGGATAGAGAACAAGCAATACCGAAAGTGATTTTTCCTACATCTTTAAGTCCTGTATTTCATATTGTATTGGGAGCAGCCATTTAGTTGGTCAGTTCCAGTCTGATATTCATGAAATTCGAAACCGACAATGATTATGGTGTGACGGTACACAACCTAGAAATGTGACTTTTCATCAAAAGAATTGTGACCTGTAGAGAGTCCACAACCATGATATACCATATTTTTATACTATTCGCGTACAAACAACGACCATTTCGTCCGGCAATTTTTGTATGATTTTCACGAAATTAGAACTCAACCTTCCTAATCAAAATCGAATTAAAATTGTGACCTATACAGGGTCCACAACCATGATATACCATTTTTTTAACAGTATTCGCGTACAAACGGCGGCCATTTTGGTCCGATTTTCCCGAAATTCAAACTCAACCTTCCTTACAGTGTAACGGTGATATAATCTAACGTTTTTTTAAATTGGATAATAATTGTGACCTCCAGAGGGACCACAAGCTAAAGAAAGGGGGATTTTGCGTATAACCAGGGGCCATAATTCAGGAAGTTACGATCCGATATGTGCAAATATCGAAAAGAACCAAGATCTTTGGGTTATAACCATGAATTTCAAGTTTGATCAAAATCGAATTAAAATTGTGACCTTTACAGGATCCACAACCTTGATATACCATTTTTTAACAGTATTTGAGTACAAACGGCGGCCATTTTGTATGGCAATTTTGGTCTGATTTTCCCGAAATTCGAACTCAACCTTCCTTACGGTGTAACGGTAATATAATCAAACGTTTTTTTAAATCAGATAATAATTGTGACCTCCAAGCTAAAAGAAAGGCGATTTTGCGTATAATCAGGGGCCATAATTCAGGAAGTTACAATCCGATATGCGCAAATATCGAAAGGAAGCAAGATCTTTGGGTTATAACCATGAATTTCAAGTTTCATCAAAATCGAATCAAAATTGTGACCTCCACAGGGTCCACAACCTTGATATACCATTTTTTAACAGTATTCGCGTACAAACGGCGGCCATTTTGTATGGCAATTTTCGTCCGATTTTCCCGAAATTCGAACTCAACCTTCCTTAGGGTGTAACGGTGATATAATCAAACGGTTTTTTAAATCGAATAATAATTGTGACCTCCAAGCTAAAATAAAGGCGATTTTTCGTATAATCAGGGGCCATAATTCAGGAAGTTACGATCCGATATGCGCAAATATCGAAAGGAAGCAAGATCTTTGGGTTATAACCATGAATTTCAAGTTTCATCAAAATCGAATCAAAATTGTGACCTCCACAGGGTCCACAACCTTGATATACCATTTTTTAACTGTCTTCGCGTACAAACGGCGGCCATTTTGTATGGCAATTTTCGTCCGATTTTCCCGAAATTCGAACTCAACCTTCCTTAGGGTGTAACGGTGATATAATCAAACGGTTTTTTAAATCGAATAATAATTGTGACCTCCAGAGGGACCACAAGCTAAAAAGGGTGATTTTTCGGACAATCAGGGGCCATAATCCAGGAAATTACATTCCAATAGCCGCAAATATCGAAAGGAACCAAGATCTTTGGGTTACAAACATGCATGTCAAGTTTCATCAAAATCGGTTCAAAATTGTGACCTCTATAGGGTCCACAAGCTAAAAACGTGATTTTTCGTACAATCAGGGGCCATAATCCATGAAGTTTTGATCCGATACATGCCAATATCGAAAGCAGCCGAGATCTTTTGGGGATAAACCTATATTTCAAGTTTCGTCAAAATCGGATAAGAATTGTGACCTGTAGAGAGTCCACAAACAAATTGTGGACGGACGTCCGGACGGACAGGGGCGACGACATAATACGTCCACATGAAAATGTGGGCGTATAAAAATTGACTTAAGTTTGTCAGTACCATTTTTTATTCCGGTTTTTTCTCAGAAACCGATAAGATACATTTATGGGGTGGGGTGGGGGAAGTAGAGCTAGAGTACCCACATTATCTAATTAGGTTGAGAAGTCACCCATGCTACCTCAGGAGAACAGAAAATCCAAGATGGCGGCCAAAACAGGTTTGAAATTAAATTTGACAATCATTTGATTGTTGACGAAATGACCAGGATATGTTACAAAAGTAAAGTCACCTCCTAACAGCACAAGGTTTTGTGTCAACCGTAAGATCACTAGGCTGCGTTACACCTCTTAAAGATGCGCGAACTGCGGGGCTTCAAACGCCGATTTTAACGACTATCGATAACTTCACAGCACAGGGATTCTGTACAACTGAGCGCTCACTGAAAGTTACCTGACGAATCATTACAACTGAAAGATTATAGACCACATCACGACACAAAGACCCATTCTCAAGTATAGGAATCAGTTTGAACAAATTCGAGAGCACAAGGTCTAATTACGAATAAATATTGGAGCTGAATTCAGCAAAAATACGCAATAGCGGAACATATTGGGTCTTTATATTCGAATGTTGTTTCTAACCGCACCGACAACATCATATCAATTTACTTGTGCCAAACCCAATCTCTTTTCAGTTCGGATGTGTAGGATACGCTTCTCATATAAATAAAATCACAACTCGGGGGTAGATGCACTGCTTCAGGGAATGTTTGTATCACACCAATTGTGGTTCTATTAAGTTTGATAGCACGTCTTGACAATGCCAATAAAACAACGATGGGAGTACACACGAGGCTGCTGACCCCGGATCCCTTTACGTCGACAAGAAGAACACGAACCCAGCTTTAGCTCGTATATATTCACTCGCGGTATGCCCCACAAATTATAAATGTATTCCTTTGATAAATAGCACGAAGTGTGGACTGTGGGCGGTTCCCTGACTACATGAAGGTCAAAGTGCTTCCCAACTTCAACAACAAGTTCATCCGTCGGTTCACCATCACGTTCGTCAATGCCAGATATGCGAATAGTTTCACACTTGCTATATTGTTGAAGTTGATCTACTTTATCTTTGAGAATGTCTATCTCCCCCACCTTCTCTGTCACTTTGTGTTCTAGAACTTTTACTTTCATGCCCAAATGTTGTACAGTTGCTGCAATTTCATTGCTAATAGCCCCGAGAACTGCCATGATTTGTTGTATATTAGTTAGTTTTTTGTGTTTATGTATAAAATTCATCTTATCTGGTATATAATATATTCTACATGAATAAATATATTTTGATAACAATATAAGTAAATTAACAATATTGATTTTTTTTTTCATTTTTTTTAAATTCGTAATCATTGTTTTATTTATTGCTTAAGCATTTATCGTTTGTGATATTGATTCCCTAAATCTTAATTTTTTCTTTCTGTAAAATTATTCCAAATTCATTAGCAGTGGATTGAATGTTTTAACATCTACTTTTTAATTCTGGTATCTCAGTTTTAGTTGCATTTATTGCAAGGCCCGATTTATTTAAAATATCTAAAGTTGTACCAATTTAAAATCGTTTAGTAAACAAGTTTGTCATCAACAAAAGCGATCATTTTTCACTGTCCAAATGCTATGCCTTCAATATATTTACAGTGTCTAATATTCTGACATTTTTCTAGAATGAGTTTAAAAAGGTTAGAACGACATGGATGACCCTGTATTATAAGTCTTAATCCACACCAAAATTTTTTTTGAAACCCAAATATGTCAGCATGGGAAACAGATAATTATGATCGGCATTGTCGTGGGCTTTCTGGAAGTCTTACGAATAATATTCCAGTGATTTTTATGTGGGATGCTTGAGTAAAACAGTCAGTTATTATCCTGGTATTCTCCTGTATGGACCTTCCAGGCACTCGGCCAGTTTGGTGAGGACACGTAAGGTCGGTTAGAAACGGTTTAATTCTTATGTATACCATGCACTCAATTACATTTTCACGTGTACATTAATTAAGCTAATCGGTCTCCAGTGTAGTAATATCAGACTTTCTTGTTGTGTTTCCTTCGCGATCGTAAATAAAACTACAGGTTAGTTGTTTATTATTAAACTGGTTGGCTTCCAAGGTCCTCCATTTTCAACAAAGCATATACAACTGGGTGTAGTTTTTTTCTTTGATGTCCATCGCAGTTATATCTCATAACAACCTCTCGTGGCGTCTGTACAGGAACTGTGTTGTCATTTGAATTAGAATCTTTCAGTTTTAATTTCTTTTTATAAATTCTATGGTTGTAGATATGGTTATAGATCGTGTATATTTATTATTGTCTCACTCCGGCTTCCATACTTATTGCGGAGAGTGACGGCCCTTGGTTAGAGTTCACCATGTTTCTGTGCACAAAGTCGCGTGGTTTTGGGCTTTCCATAAGTTTGGCTGGCCACAGTGTAAGAATCTTTTATTTCTGACTTATAATATGTTTTACGTTTCATTACTTATTTACTTAGCGTTTACCATGTAGGCTACTTTATGTTGTCAGGTAAAAATTCATTGTTTTTGCAATTGTAAACATCCCGATGTTTCCGTATCGTATTTCTCACTGAGGAATTAGGTTCAATTAGTTTGTCACGGTGGTTACGCCCTATACATTTATATTGTTTGTATACTTTAACGTTATAAGTCATTATCTCTTTGTTATTTATGGTATTTGTCATTTACGAATGATTTACCGTTACTTTTCGTTCGCGTGTCAAAAATGTATGGAAACCCGTTCTGGCTGTAATTACATTAATTTGTACATCATAGAAATTGAAACTTAATTTGACTTTTTTATTTCTTTTGTAGCTTTTCACCATGCATATTTATTCCTGAATAAATAAATGGTTTATACTGTCTGCGTGGTACATTACATTATGTGCTTTCCGGCAGAACAGTGAAAAGACTCTACTCAGCAGCGACATGGATAAAGGTTTAAAAATGGAATGTCTCGACCAAGAGACAACACTTGGAACACACCAAACGGATCTCCCCAGAAATTCTGGAATGGAAACCAAGGAAGGGCGGTTACACAAGCTAACCGAAAAGGCCCAAGAAAATTACGAGCACACTTTGAAGAAGTACACTTTTAAATTATCTTGCTTAAAAGCTAACGTCGAGTATGAAATAACGATATTCAATTCGGAGGAACACAAGCTTGACTCTCTATCTTTGTGTAAAAGACGGGTAGAAACTGCACTCAAAAAATACTAGCTGTTCACAGATCAGAATACAGGGCTCTAGAAGAAACGGCTGACATTGTTTTAAGGGAAATGAGAAGAATACGAGATGACGCCACGGATACAGGGTCGTATAAGACGAGGTCAAACATTTCAAGATCAAGTTTCAAATCGACCACTTCATCTGTGATCTTACGAATGAAAGCTAAAGCTGAAGCAGCCAAGGCTACATTAGAATTTGCGGCAAAAGAAGCGGGGCTTAAGAAAGCAGATGCTGAAACTCACCTCAAAAGGATGAACATGCAAGCAGATTTAGAATTCTTAGTTAAACAAAAGGAAGCAGCCGCTGCCTGCGCAGAATACCAAGCTGTTACAGAGAAGCTGGGTGGTATTATGATTTGGAGTCTTTGAAGGATATTCCCAAAGAGAATACAATGGAACGTACAAAACAGTTTGTAGAGAAACAGGAATCCCTTCGGGAAACTACTGTCACTGCGCCTCAGGATACTACTCAAACCGTGTCGAAGATTCAGTTTGTCAACGGCCCTAGTACATTTAATCAAATGGACCAGGTTGTTAATACACAAAACACATCTTTTCAAAGAACGCCACGTGAATTCGGAGAAAAATATCATTTTCAGGAAAGTACAGCTCAATCAGCCGATGTTAATGAAGTGCGTTCGTTACCAGACAATTCGAACGATAGGACAATGAGTAAATTTTCACGCTTTCTCTTAAAAAAGGACTTGTTAATGTCAAGGTTTAGTCGCTTCAATGATCGACCAGAATCATACGCCATGTGGAAATCGAGTTTTCTCGCCATTACTAACAAATTATTGGTTACTGCGGTTGAGGAAGGTGAACTTCTAATCAAATGGCTCGGTCCCGAGTCTTCTAGGTTTGCTCAGAGTATACGCGCTTCCAACATAAACAACCCAAGTCATGGATTACAGAAAATATGGCAGCGACTTGAAGAACGTTATGGCAGCCCGGAATTGGTGGAAACTTCTCTCAAGACGAAGTTGAATGGATTTCCAAAGATTACATTCAAAGATAGGAAAAGGTTCTTTGATCTTCAAGACATTTTATCGGAAATACTGTCAACCAAAGAAAATCCTGTGTATGAGAAACTATTGAGCTATTTTGACTCGTCTGTTGGTATACTATTCAAACAAAAAGTAGGGGATATTTGATTTTTAAGTGTTATTAAAGTCACCTAATGAAACTGACGAAGAAACAAATGACAAAATGAAATGAAGTTCTCATTCATCGATTTATTCCAAATGATCTTTAGACTAAGTAAGGCACAGACTGACCATTATAAGGGTAAAATGATACCCGGGGTCAAACAGCAAAGTTACCACAGCATCACAACAAAGTCAGTAACGGGTAAGTCCTCCTCTGTTTGCCAAACAAGCATTGATCCGACGTGGCATACTCCTAATGAGACGTCTAAGGTCATTTTGGTGCAGATTGTCCCATTCCTGTTGCAACGCAGCAGCAAGTTCTTGGACATTGGCAGGACGTTGTTGACGTTGGCGTAACCTCTGTCCAAGCATGTCCCAGACATGCTCGATGGGGGAGAGGTCGGGACTCAGTGCTGGCCAAGGTAATGTGGTGATGTTTTGTTGTTGGAAGTAACCTGTAACGATTCTGGCTCTGTGACATCTTGCGTTGTCATCCTGGAAGATGAAACGGCGGCCATGACGTCGTGCGAACGGCACAACATGGACTGCCAAGATGTTGTCCCGGTAGTACTGGCCTGTAACACGCCCTGCAACAACATGTAAAGCCGTTCTTCCAGCAACAGTGATGCCTCCCCACACCATAACAGAACCACCCCCAAAACGATCATGTCTGGAAGCGCTCGTTTCGACGATGCCACACCCTCCTACGTCTGTCCAAAAAATCAACAGTGAACCTTGACTCATCTGAAAACATCACATTGCTCCATCGTCGATTATCCCAGTGTTGACGATCCCTACACCAACGACGTCTTGCCCGAATGTGATGATCTCTCAAACAAGGGATCACGCGAGGACGTCGCGCGAAGGTGACCCCTATGCAGTCGATTCCGAATCGTCTGGCCACTCACTCTCACACCAGTGTCTGTTTGAAGACGAGCGCTGATCTGATTTGCTGTGATGACACGATTTCTCAAGGCCAAGGTACGGATAAATCGACCCTGGGCTTGAGTTGTCGACCTGAGCGTGGTCTGTCCTGTACAGATTGTGTATCACGGTATCTGGACCATAGCCTGCTTATGACAGACTGAGAAACATTCATCGTCCGCGCCACAACCGCCTGTGTTGTGCCGATCTGTAGTGACTTTTTTCGTAGTCATTTGCATATTTTAGTATTATGCCCCCAAAATTTGCATACTAAAATATGCAAATGACTACGAAAAAAGTTTTGGGGGCATAATACTAAAATATGCAAATGACTACGAAAAAAGTCACTATAGAACCTAACAGAAGAAACATTTCCAGTTACATGTGACGCCCAAACGCACCAATAGCTACCGCATGGAATGCAGGTGATGCTTGGGATCATCATGGGGGTCCAACCTAAGATTTGCACGACTCTGACTTTGAATGTTACAGTCATTGTGGCATTGAATTTCAGGGTGGAAACATCAGTTTAATTGTTTTAGTGACCAGTCTGTCATAAGCAGGCTATGGTCCAGATACCGTGATACACAATCTGTACAGGACAGACCACGCTCAGGTCGACCAAGGGCGACAACTCAAGCCCAGGATCGATTTATCAGTACCTTGGCCTTGAGAAATCGTGTCATCACAGCAAATTAGATCAGCGCTCGTCTTCAAACAGACACTGGTGTGAGAGTGAGTGGCCAGACGATTCGGAATCGACTGCATAGGGGTCACCTTCGCGCCCGACATCCTCTCGTGATCCCTTGTTTGAGAGATCATCACATTCAGGCAAGACGTCGTTGGTGTAGGGATCGTCAACACTGGGATAATCGACGCTGGAGCAATGTAATGTTTTCAGATGAGTCAAGGTTCACTGTTGATTTTTTGGACAGACGAAGGAGGGTGTGGCGTCGTCGAAACGAGCGCTTCCAAGACGTTAACGTCATCAGACATGATCGATTTGGGGGTGGTTCTGTTATGGTGTGGGGAGGCATCACTGTTGCTGGAAGAACGGCTTTACATGTTGTTGCAGGACGTGTTACAGGCCAGTACTATCGGGACAACATCTTGGCAGTCCATGTTGTGCCGTTCGCACGACGTCATGGCCGCCGTTTCATCTTCCAGGATGACAACGCAAGATGTCACAGGGCCAGGATCGTTACAGGTTACCTCCAACAACAGAACATCACCACATTACCTTGGCCAGCACTGAGTCCAGACCTCTCCCCCATCGAGCATGTCTGGGACATGCTTAGACAGAGGTTACGTCAACGTCAACAACGTCCTGCCAATGTCCAAGAACTTGCTGCTGCGTTGCAACAGGAATGGGACAATCTGGACCAAAATGACCTTAGACGTCTCATTAGGAGTATGCCACGTCGGATCAATGCTTGTTTGGCAAACAGAGGAGGATTTACCCGTTACTGACTTTGTTGTGATGCTGTGGTAACTTTGCTGTTTGACCCCGGGTATCATTTTACCCTTATAATGGTCAGTCTGTGCCTTACTTAGTCTAACGATCATTTAGAACAAATCGATGAATGTGAACTTCATTTCATTTTGACATTTGTTTCTTCGTCAGTTTCATTAGGTGACTTTAATAACACTTAAAAATCAAATATCCTCTACTTTTTTTGAATAGTATAGTAACTCAATCCCACGGGATCGCGGAACCCCATTTTCAAGGCCTCGGATTAATGTAAGCAAGACAGAAACTTCAAATTCACAAGAATCCACGAAAATACCAATGAAGTGCGCAATTCATAATACAAATCATTCATTGAGTGACTGCTACATTCAGAGGGACGACCTTCACTCTTGAAACCATGCACCAACACCTTAAGTGTACAGGAGTTACTCGCTAGTCAGAACGAAGTTGACAACTTCGACTTCGATGATGTTAAACTAGGAGATTGTGTCTTCCACCGAACAGAATATGATAATAAACCTGGTAAATCAGTCGAAGATAAGATCTTCTTAGTCAAAATGGATCAAGAATTTCACAAAGACGAACGCGGAAAATGGAGTGCCCCACTGCCATTTAGGCCTAATCGGAAACGCCTACCGAACAATTATACTATGGTGCAGCGACGAGCAAACACACTGGATAGGAGTCTTCGCTCCAACACGGAAAAACGTGAACATTTTTTGGGATTCATGCAGGATCTTATATACAATCATCACGCTGAAATAGCACCTGAGTTAGAAGCGGGAGTTGAATCGTGGTACTTACCAGTGTTTGGTGTCTATCACCCCCAAAAAACAGGGAAGATCCGATGTGTTTTTGACTCCTCGGTTTAATGAGGTTTCTCTAATTAGCTAAATCAAGTACTTATGCAAGGACTCGACCAAAACAACTCTCTCCTTGGTGTTCTTATTCGCTTCAGGAAAAATCGTGTCGCAGCTTCTGCCGACATTCAGCAAACGTTTTACTCGTTCGCGGTGGACAGGAACACAGGGACTTTCTACGCTTCTTGTGGCATAAAGAGAATGATATGGACAAGGAACTCGTAGCTTATAGGATGACTGTGCATGTATTCGGAAATAGCCCGTCTCCTGCGGTGACTATATACGGCCTAAGGAAATGTACAGAATTAGCTGATCCGGATGTAAAGGATTTTGTTGAAAGGAACTTTTATGTTGATGACGGACTCATCTCAGTAGACAGCACTGAAGATATGATAAGTCTGCTGACGCGTACTCAGGAAACCTTAATGAAGGAAGGAAATATCAGGCTACATAAGTTCGCATCAAACCGCGATAAGGTAATGTCTGCTCTTCCACAAGAAGACATTGCCCAGGATTTGAAGAGTTTCGATTTTGACTCTGATGACGTTCCGCTGCAGAGGAGTCTAGGATTATATTGGGACTTAGGTACTGATAGCTTCACCTATCGCATCTCGGATGACACTAAACCATTCACACGCCGTGGTGTACTGTCAACTTTAAATAGCGTGTTTGATCCGCTTGGATTTGTAGCACCGGTTATAATACTAGGGAAGTTCATCTTTCGAAAACTTATATCACAGTCCTTCGATTGGGACGAACCTCTTCCTGAAAACAGAATTGATCGAATACGCAATTCTACCAAACCAGAACAGTGGAATTTTGTACCCTAAACCCTGCAGACCAGGCAACTAGATCCGTGCTCGCACAGGACATTGATTCAAGCCGTTGGATTAAAGGACCTATATAAGTCCTAGCTAATGATCTACGAATTGCGGATGAATCTACTGAAGACTTCACAGCCTTTGTTGATCCAGAAACTGATAAAGAGGTACGTCCTTCCGTCACAGTGACTAAGACGACGATTGGAGGTAAAGCTTTATTAGGATTGGAGCGATTCCAGAGATTCTCAACATGGGAGTCAGTAATCCGCGGTGTGGCAGTTTTACACAGATTCATTCAATTTAGAACTCAGAAAGTTGCATTGAAGACTGTTGATATAGTCCAATCAATGAGCAAGGCGGAGGCCTTTCTAATTAAGACAGTACAGCGTGAGGTCTACGAGTCAGAGATTGGCTGCCTTAAGAATAATAAAAAACCTCCCGAAGAATAGTGGTATCGCCCCGCTTGACCCTTTCCTGGATGAAGACAGTATGATACGTGTTGGAGGCAGGCTTAACAAGTCGAATCTACCATACCAAGAAAAGAACCCACTCCTTCTGCCTGGGAAATGCCATCTCTCGAAACTTTTAGTGTTACATCTACATGGACAAGTTAAACACCAAGGCCGACATTTTACGGAAGGCGCTATTCGCACCGCGGGCTATTGGATCGTGGGGATGAAACGTCTTGTTTCTTCAATCATACACCATTGTGTACAGTTTCGACGACAATTCAAAAGATCGCAGACCTTCCTACGGACAGGATTGAGACTACTCCTCCCTTTACAAATGTTGGAGTCGACACATTTTGTCCTTGGTTTGTTGTACATCGTAGAACTCGTGGTGGTTGTGCTAACTCAAAGAGGTGGGCTATCCTCTTTACGTGTCTTACTACACGGGCGGTTCATATAGAGGTCGTCGAAGAGATGTCATCAAGTGCCTTTATCAATGCCTTGCGTCGTCTCATCGCAATCAGGGGTAACGTCAGTATATTTAGGTCGGACCGCGGAACGGATGCTCTGCAGATTGATTCTGTCAACGTAGAGGACGGAAAGACTACATGAACAAATCGAGAACTGTTTGGATTTTCAACCCTCCTCATGCTTCCCACATGGGAGGGGCTTGGGAACGTTTAATCGGGGTGACAAGAAGAATCTTGGACTCAATGTTTATGGAATCAAAGACCAGACTGCTTACGCACGATGTTTTGGTTACTTTCCTGGCCGAAGTAGCTAGTATTGTAAATCATCGACCTATTGTCCCGGTTTCCACGGACCCAGATAATCCATTTGTGTTGTCTCCAGCAGTTCTTCTTACTCACAAAAGACAAGGTAGAGGTGGACAAAACAGATCTCCTTCGGAATGAATGGAAACGCGTCATAGTACTATCAGACATGTTTTGGTCACGGTGGCGCAAGGAGTACTTGAACATTCTTCAGTCCCGTAGAAAGTGGCAAACAAATGTACCAAATATCAAAACGGGCGATGTTGTTTTACTTCGAGACAAAGCTGTTACGCGTAATGAATAGCCGCTTGGATTAGTGCTTCGTACCTTTGAAAGTGATGATGGAAAAGTACGAAAAACTGAATTGCGGATTATAAAGGAAAACAAACCAACAGTATATGTGAGACCAATCTCAGAACTTGTTCTTCTTGTGTCGGAATCGACTTGAGAAATGACAATATTATAGTGATATCAACCTCTTGATATCAGGCGGGGAGAGTACAGGAACTCTCTTTGTTATTTATGGTATTTGTCATTTACGAATGATTTACCGTTACTTTTCGCGCGCGTGTCAAAAATGTATGGAAACCCGTTCTGGCCATAATTACATTAATTTGTACATCGTAGAAATTGAAACTTAATTTGACTTTTTTATTTCATTTGTAGCTTTTCACCATGCAGAACAACGTCATCATAGGTTGATATTCGGTTCATATCAACCGCTGATGACGTCATGACAGGTTGATATATAATATCAACCGCTGATGACGTCATCCCAGGTCGATATATTCGGCTCATATGACGTAGATGATCGAAATAATACAAAGAACACAGAAATTAATTTTATTCTTTTGACAATAAAAAAAAACCATTGTTATAGTACAGTTTGTAGCATTCAGTAACGAAATAGACGGCGTACTTATCGGCATATTTAAAACGGTTATCCATGATCATACTCCATCTAAGATATCTTATTATTTCTCCACACACTCAAGTTTTCCTCAGGCTTTGGATAGATCCTCATCATATTCGTCATTATGGCAACTAAAGTGGATTGATTATTCGTCTGGCTTTGTTTTACTATCCCTTTTGTTTTTGCTTTCTCCAAAATGGCGACGTTGAAATAAACATTTGCACGTGACAGCTTCGGTAATTTTCGCATTTGGGCGTGAAACTGTCGAGCAATTATCCAATCACTGTTGCCTTAAATTTAAAGGTGAACTGATATGATAGAGAACACTTGGGCTGCGCCCTCGTGTTCTCTATCATATCAACCTTGGGTAGGTTAATATCCTATACATAAACGATCGCTGCTCGGAATATCTGGGTGAGCTTTGATCTCGTTTATACCTCCTATTTCTGTACTGATAGAGTGACCTTCGCGACGATTTCCTTCCCAAATACGGAATAAACATCCCCATTCTCCCAACATTAAAATATATAATTTTGTCTATCATCCACAGACCATGAATAGATATAATGTGATGGATATTTTGACAATGGTAATGATTTTACCAAGATATCACTATTTTTATAAAACTTTTATTCATTTTCATTAGTGCATGGGATTTGACGCTACAGAGAGTTTTAACCAATAATTAAAGAAGCAATATGATCTAAAATAACAAAAGTACTACACCAATTAGTAGGTTGAGATTTTTTTTTTTTTTTTTCAGATTTGGAATTAGTTTTATTACTGTAAAGTAGATAGGGTTCCATCTTGGAAGGTAGAATTGAAGGAATTTTGGTCCAGTTGCCTAACTCCTTTTTAAGCTTTAACCTGGAAATATAGTCCACCTGTTTTTTTAATGGATTATATATCTTCAGTGTGTGTAGATTAAGAATCCGGATGATGCCACCCTGGCATCCTTGGGTAAATTTAAATATTCAGGATGGCCGCCATGAGACATTTTCTCTTTCGGACCACGGGTTGAAGATGAGCATGGGCATTCCTCCTTAAAAAGTGATGTCTAATTCCGCTAGTGAGTCAAATTCAAAATGGTGGTTTATTTTAGTAGTAAATGTGTAAAGTTCTTCAAAACGGTGTTCAGTATATTGAAATTATAGGTTTTTGGTGTTTTATATATTTTCAATGTGTAGTTTCAGAAACCGGATGATGCCACCCTGGCGTACTTGAGGAAATTTAAAAAATTCAATATGACTGTCATGAGGCATTTTCTGGTCATTTACTTTAATTTAGTAGGGTAAAAGTCGGGACAGATTCTCTCGGACCTCGATATAAATGTGATTTCCGTCAGAATTTGACCCCCTGAATCCAATGAACTTGGATATTCTTCCTAAAAAAGCTGTCCAATTCAAAATGGAGGCTCATTTTGGGGGAAAATTCATTTACTTCAGATGTAAACATAAAAACATGTTCGGACCAAAAAGTATTCCAGATTGAGCTTAGATTCAAAATGGTGGCCATATTTGGCAAGACATATGAATATTAATAATGTATTAAACTGTAGGTTTTCGCGTTCTACGAATTCCTATCTGAATGGTGAAATATGCCATGACCGAACAAAACGCCATTAAGGTTCCCAAATTCCACAAAATAACGAAATTTAGTAGACCATGGAAGATAATAGAACCGTTATCGTAAAAACTTATGTATCACAGGACTAAGAGCACAACTTACAGAGCCATATGAACAGAAGCTACGGAGAGCGAATTAGCCTTCACTTTTAGGAGGAATGCACATTGGATTCAATTGGTCGACTTATTATAAAACCCATCCTCAAACCGAAGTCCGAGAGAATCTGTCGCATATTTTACCCAGCTAAATAAAACGAAAATGCCTCAAGGTGGCCGTCTTAAATATCTAAATTTCCCCAAAGGTGCTAGGGTGGCATCATCCGGATTTTTAATCTGCATATACCCAAGATATATAATCCATCAAGAAACATTAGGTGGACTATATATCCAGTTTTGTCGACCTGCGGCCGGACTAGTTTGGCATTCATAATCAATTACCAGTTGTTTATTATTAAAATATTTTATGGATTTACTGGTTTGTGAATTCAGTTTTTCATACAATTTATCAATTTAATACTGTATTTTATTACAGATGATGAAATCATTTAATTATGTTTTGTCGTTAGTCATTGAATAACTGTTTATTTTCTTTTTTATTCTATTGCGATGGGGGGGGGGGGGTAGATGGCTGAACGGTTAGCATGTGCGTTCTTTATCACGAAGCATGTCATTGAATCAACTGGCATGGTTTCGAATCCCCGGTTGTACGTGACAAGGAGTAGGGTCGCCTGTCCAACCTTGTAGGTTTCCTCCCTATCCTCCCACTGCTAAGAACCCATGCGAGCAAGTGAAGTGTTGAATTGTAATAAGTCCCGAAATGACCTAGTTTGTGTCGAGTGGACGTTGAACCCCATCTCTCTAGTACTAGTTCTCGTATTTATTAAGCTCATTATTTAAATTTTCTTTAAGAGTTTGTCAACGTTTGGAGTACAATATTGTGTAGCTTTGTTTTATACGTCAACAACTCCACATTCATATTGCCGTCGACCCTCTCTGCGTGTGTGTATGTGTGGGTGTAGGTCCAATTCTTCAGGGATTGTCTTGAAACTTTACATTCTTCTTTGTACCCCAAGGATGATCCCTATGACCTGCGGTACATACCCAACATCCAGGTACAGAGCTACGCACATTTTTTCTTTGTGTGTCGCCTACAGGCAATGTAGTTTATGCCAATCACCCAGGGCAGAGTGCCACGCTCAATTATTTATTTGTTTGTCGTATACAGCCCACATATCTTAACGGGTCATCTTGAAACTTTGCGTACTTATCCCTTGACCTTAAGGATCATCCCTATTGCTTGTGTGTGGCGTCTGATTCGTGTGTTTTCTTTAAATGAATGGGGCAAGCCAGTGGAGCAAAACTCGTTGCCACGTATAAACATCGTCTTGATTTGATACGTGATTCAAAACTACGTCCCTCGACATTCATTTAAAGACATTCATTTAAAGACAGGCATACGCCATACCGTGCACTGTAAGTGAAATTTGGCCCGGGCAATGTGTACACCTCCGAACGATTACACCTTTTCCTTGTCGGACCCTCGGTTCTGCACCACTGACAAGGACGGAAAATCCTGATGAACTTTCACGGTCAAAGTGAAGTATCTGTAACAAAGGTAGCCAGCACGTTGTGTACGTAGAAAAGGGTGGACAATTTTGCGATTTTGTGTGTATTGAAAGCGTAGTTGCATCGAAACCTAACGTTTTTTTCTGCATTTCATTACCGAGCCCTATAAGCGAGGTTTACGTTGTGGGTGAAGGGAGCTTTATTTCGCAGAATGAACTGGGATCGGTTTATCCTATGGTCATGGAAAAGCTGGTACATGACTACACGTTAAAATTTACACTTTTCATTTTACAACGTTTTTAATGTAGTTTTAATTCCTTTCACATCCCTACATTTCAAATTAATTCCTATCATTCTAAATTAATCGTATTATCAATTCCAATATGATACGCATTTCATCTCATCTCATTCTAATTTAATTTTCTTACCACTTTCAATATGGTATGACATCTCATATCACGGCATTTAAAATTAATTTGTATACTTCTAAATTAATTTTCTTTTCACTTTACTTGGGTATTAAAAATTCTTCATTTACTTAATTTTCATATCATTGCATTTCAAATTATTTTGTATCTGTTAAAATGATTCTTTGCCGCCCCCCCCCCCCCCGCCTTTCGAAGAAAGCAGGGGACTATTAAAATGGGTTCGTCCGTCTGTCTGCCTGCCCATCCGTTTGTCTGTCCGTCACACTTTGTGGGACACAATAACACTGAGCAAGAATGTTCAAACTTAGTGTAGGTGTTTATTAGGCCAATGCCTTGATGGAGTTCGAATATCAGCATTTTCTGCTTAGGGTAAGCAGAGATAAGCCATTTGATTGGTTGATGCTTTGGGGCACGATAACTTTAGTTCTAATTAAATGAGAGTGATGAAACTTGGTGTATAGTTCCATTACATCAATACCTTGACTATGTTCGATAATGAGTATTTTCTGCTCGGGTAAGCAGAGCGATAAGCAATTTGATTGGACGAGACTAACTCTAACTCTACTTCTAATTGAGTTCAAATGTTCAAACTTGGTGTTTGTGTTTATTAGGTCAATTCCTTGTTTTCTTATCACTTTAAAACGGATATTATAATTTATGTGGAGAGTGAGTTTTTTCCTGCTTTGGTTGAAAGTCGAATTTTTCTGTACACCTTGGGTTAAGAACAGTGGAAGGGAGGGGGCACATAGGCCCAGTAAAAAATACGTTGACTCGCTTACCTGTTAGTCCCGTAATTGTTCCTAGTGTTGGTCGAAAATTTTCGGGCGTGGTTCCCCCTGGTCACATAGGCGTACGGGCTGGGGGGGGGGGGGCGGCCGCCCCCCCATTTTGGGCACCATATGCTGGGAAAATTTGGGCACACAATTGTACTTTGTAAAAGTTGTATAAAAAAATATTGTGTTCTTGAATGTGTCCAATTTAACAGCGAATTTAAATTCAGAGTGTCTATAGTTAGGCAATTAAATAGAAATCTTATGACTCGAACCCTCTTTTGTTTGGAGTACAGTAAGCCACGAGTTACAGTTACATAAACAACTGTTTTTAGTTGTGTATATTACAAGTAAATAAAATTTAGTTCTCTTTTATTGATGATTTAGAAATCAAGAACTTATTCATCGCAAAAGAGATATTGTAGAACCTGTCATGGGCCTTCAAATAAAAAAATTTTTTATTTGGTAAAAACTCCTTAGAATCACTTAAAATGCATATTTATTCATACGTGATTTGGTTAAATAAAAACACAGACACCCTTAGCAGCATTCGGATCGGAAATATAGTCGGTACTCGGTCCCTTAGCTTTGTGAAAGAATCTGCACACTTCGTTTCCATCCTACAGGCCTGGTACGTGAACCTATATTTTGTATTAATAATATTAAAAGTAGCTAAGTCCCTAACTCAATATCATCCAAAATCTTCAACATTGAAAACACGAATAATTTGTCAATTTAAATCAACATTGACCCCCTAGCTTTCGGGCAAGCTGACTTTTTCGGGCAGACAGATAAAGTGAGAAAAAAAAATTCACCTACATAATAAAACACTAATTTTACGGACTGGAATAGCAGTAAAACGCGTTTGCGGCCGTCAAATATTCCAAAATTTTCTTGGGAAGTCTATCAAGGTCAACTCCGCTTCTTCGCCTGTCGAAAAAAACAGGCGCAGCTGTCTGTAAACCTGAATTTCTGTTTAGTTTTGCTTCCCTAACTGTCCTTGAGCCCTTAAACACTAATTTTACTTTTCTTTTAATTGACAACCACGAATTTGTACTGAGTTGACTATGGATTAAAACAGTTTGTCTGGAGCCATTCTACTTTGTGCGACAGTTTTGGAGCATTGATTAGTATTTGTAAATGCAGCTACAACAGTCTGGTTGGATGGTTGGAATTCGGAGTGGGATTTCGGTTACAAAACCATTGGATACTTTTGGAGTTACTGACAGTGACATGGACTAGAATATCAGAAAACGCATTTACGGTGGTTAAATTTTCAAAATTTCCTCCGAAGGTGAGACCCCATACCCTGCCACGATTGATTGTTTTTAGAATTCGGGTCAGCAGGTGGGCTGTATTTGACCAAATTGAAGTTACCCTAATTAAGCTAAATTTGATGACTTTGAAGTTGCTTTTTTCACGGGTTGAAATAGAAGGAAAACAGCCCTCAATATTCCAAAATTTTCTTGAGGGGGAGGGGGGGGTCTGTAAACCCGAAAATTTTTTGGGCAATTTGGGTGCTGTCCCCCCCCCCCCCTAACTGTTATCGAGCCCGTATGCCTATGATTATTATTGTGTAACATACTAAGAACCTAACTATATTTTTTGGGCACCAACCACCACCGCCCCCCCAGTCAAAAATTTTCCCGTACGCCTATGCCTGGTCAGCGGTGCAAATGGGACGGCAGATGGGACGATATAGCTAATTCCTGTGTATACATGGGCCCGCACATAAAGGATCCCTTGGCAATTGCAATTCAATATATTATATGAAAGTAGGTCATAGCAGCAATATCGCAGCCAAATTGCTCTTATGACACACATCACACTGTATAGTTATTTTAATAACGGATAGTCAGAGATAGATATCTCTGTCCGTTATTGATCTTACTTATAGTCAACTAGTATGAAAATAAGACTTTTCTCGGTTCTAAGGCTATTTTAGAATCCTTACCGTCTATTTTTCACCGAGATTCCTCTTTGATCACCAAAGGGAATTATTCCCTGTCACATCTGACACAATTTTATAATAATCCAACACTATCTTCATGTAGAATTGTGCTCTAAAAAAACGTACACAACTTTCATTTGAATTCGCCGGCCATTGAAACTGACGACTGCGCAGACCGGTTCATGAATGCATCATCTCATCTGAGCTGGTGAAGGATGACATGCCTTCACAACTCAAAGAATTCATCTGTTCCATTGAACCTACCAACACATAGATGGCAATTGTTCAGTTCACAAAACTTTTGAGTGAACTGTGTTTCCATTGGCTCGTGTTGGATTGTCGTTTCATATCACAGGAACAAAGTACACTGCGATACGCGACAAGTCGTACCTAACCAGATACTACTATTAATTTAACGTAAGCGGCTGGCAGTTTTACGAGTGCATTTATGTTCTTGTGTAGAATCTTGACCTGCCTGTCAATTGCTGTAATTGAACTCACAAGATGTGGTTGTAAAACAGGCTGCAGCAAAAATGGTCTGCCTTATACATTTTTGATTGGGGCCGTACCAGTATGATTAGGGGTGTACAGGAGGACGGGGATGACGAATAACTGATTTATTTATTCCCAACATGTGATCGTTTTGTTTCATTCCTGGCAACTTCTGGCTTGTTAAGATACTTTTTGTTTATGATATTAAACTTGTTTACTTGTTACAAATGACAAAGTGTCATGACTCATGACAAAGCATTCTAGTCACCCAAAAGCCACTTAAAGTGGTAGGCTGACGCACCTGAAATTGGCATTTACCACCGGAATTCAATGAAAAGTGTTCCCATTTGCTTTCAGTGTGGCATAGATGGGATGGGAATGGTGACAAAAACCCAGAATGAACTTCAGATTATGAAAACTCAATTATTGGCAGAGATAGTCATGTACTCGGGTCCGAGGGGTCCGGATTTCAAAAAAGCCCCTCGCACATAGTTCAAGAGTCGCAAAATTTGATCCCTAGAATGAGGTCCGCATGATGAACAAACCGCAAAATGAAATTCAGATCATGAAAATCCAAAGATTATCGACTGAAATCAATCCGAGTTTGACACCGGACGTCAATGGAAACTTCTTCCATTCGCTGAAAGTGTATCATACATGGGGTCGGTATGATGAAAAAAAAAATAGAATGAAAATCCAAAAATTATTGGCTGAATTCAATCCGAGTATGACACCGGAAGTTTGTATTTCCCACCGGAAATCAATGAAAACTACTTCCAATAGCTTAAAGACTATCATAAATAGTGTTGGCATGATGAAAAAACAAGAGAATGAACTTCGTCATGAAAATCCAACCATTATCGTCGGAGATAACCACGTTGTTGTTCAATAGGGGTCCCGATTTCAAAAATGATCCTCCAAAGGGGGGGGGGGGGGGGGCGGGTCAAAGGGTCGGAAAATTTGAACCAAAAAAATCAATTTTAGCATTAAAATCCTACGGGATGACATGTCGATCATACCACACTATTACACAAACATGAGTAATAAAAATAAATTATGATTTAAAAATTCAACGATGATATGGTATTCATAAAATAACGTCTAGTGAATAAAAATATGTAAAAGACAGTAAAAGTGATTTTGACTAGAAAGATATTTCGTCACACGATTCAGATAATTGGTCACCAAGTAAAATGACACTTGAAGAGCATGGTTTTAATTGAGCGTTTGAAACTATCAATGTCATTCTCGGAGCGAATCTCACCAAGGAAATTATTCCATTATGACGGTACACAGTGCTGAAAAATCCTCTTTCCATAAATCCTATTTCTCTTGTGTTCCCTGTTAGGATAGTCCAAAGATGGAGCTTCGTTGAATCTGGTAGATTTCGGTGGTTGATTTACGGACAAGAGTTCGCCCAGATAGGCTGGATCCATACTGTTCACTGCCTTGAAAATATTGGGAGCCAATGGAGATTAAAAAGCACTGGATTGATATGATCAGTCTTTTTCGCTCGAGTGACAAACAAAATAATACAGTAATCCAGTCTTGAAGTGATCATATGCATTAGTTTCTTAGTAGGTTTCGAAACACCACGACAGGTCTGCTGGACAAAACTTTTTAGGGAACAATCCGAATTAAACATTACACCACGGTTTCGAACTAAATTCGAAGGTAGAATAAAATCATCACCGACTCGGACTGACTCAATGGATTCAGTGTGACCAAAACGATATTTGAAATTAATAATTTCAGTATTGGAATCATCATATCTCATTGATACAGGCTTCAATGGCTTCTAACGATACAGATGGAACCTTGCACGTAAAATACAATTGACTATCATCGGCATAGATCATATCATCCAAACTATGTTTAGTAGTAATTATACGATGGACCCTTGTAGTAAAATACAATTGATTATCATCGCCATAGATCATAGCATCCAAATCATGTTTAGTAACAATTTTTTCGGTTGGAAGGATATACATGGTGAATAATGCGGGGGCTAAAACTTGCCCTGAGGTACTCCACGCTTTAATGTCATTTATCGAGAAATATTATAACCAACAATAACTAACTCACTTCTATCCGAGAGATATGACCCAAAGCGGATCTCTAGTCATTGGGATAATTATTCGCACACAACATATCAAATTTAAAAACATAGACGAAATATTTTTATGAAAACATCTACCATCCTGTTGGATTATTAAATACTATTTAACTATGATGATAACTAAAACGTTTACGGCAAACCGAACAGTAAATATATTAGCCGACATTCAAAATCAATTTTATACTGGCGTTGTTCTACAGATGTTAGTTAGATATATATTCTGGGTGTGTTCTGTCTTTCAGTGGTCGGATAATTGCATAATCATCTGTGCATTATTGATAATGGTTCTCTACTCCTATAAATATGTCTGTCTGTCCTATTGACGATACAGGTTGTAAAGAACAGTTATTGGTCATCATGCAAGTTTTACCGTTAGTTCTTTGTTTCATCGCACTTGTATCCAGTAAGTATATTTTATTTTTATTCTAATGTAGAAAACAAGTCTCGACAGACGCAGTAAAAATTATATGGAAGTTAACACCCCACTTTTTCTGCATTTGCAAGGACAGTGGCGCGTCGCCTGGGACACCTGGACATCTGTATACTGTCAAGGGTTCGTTTACGTATACACGAATATGTACACGTGACCATGGTTACTATGGCGCCGGCATACTATTAAGTAGGTCCCGGGTTCGATTCCAGTCGGTTGTCCGATCTGTGCAGGGCAGACGACAAGAAAATTGTTTGGATAGCTCAGTCGTGACATGTTGGTGTTCAGAATGGTTGACAGTTGGAAATATATGTAGATGACAATTTTCAAACTTGAACTTAATAACGGTAATAAATCTACGCAAGCCAGTGTTTGTCATTATACGTATTGTTGAATATGTATGAAATTAGAAATTCAAACAGTCTAAGGGTCTGGTTACATGGGAAGGGCTAGCTCGGATAGACGGGTTGGCCCGTCAAGTTCAGCCTTGTACTGTAGTTTTTATATTACAGCGGGCCATATACACGAGCTGCGACGAAATCAACGGGCTATCTGGTCGAAACTATTTATATGACGTCGGTCTGAAAACGTAATTTTAACTGTTATAAGGGGAGCTATCTCGTCTGAAGGTTTACATGAACAAGAGGCTACCCGGGTGTCCTTTATATGGAAGTGATAGGTGGGTTGGGACAGTCCCAATCCACCTGGGACATATCACGTGGTGTAATATAGGAAGCAAAATGGTGACCACATTGCATATCAAATTAAAACTTTTTATTGTTTTATTAACTTTGAGTATTTGGTTGGTTTCGCACTTCAATTTGTTAGTGGCATGCTTCCTATGTAATGAACAAGCAAAAAAAACGCCTTCGTATTCCATTTTACTTTATAGTCCGTAAAGCTGTCAATTAGTGATTTTATCATATCTTGTGGCCGAACAAAACGCCTTGCCTTGTTAGATGTTAAAGAAACCCCGCTTGACAACTTTCGCTTTTGTTTGTTGCCATGTTTATTGTAACAGTACCATGCGCATGCGCCAGTGATGAAAATCTTGGTTAAGATTGGAACCGAGATGAAAATATTTCCCATGCGCATGCGCCCGCCCTGCTTGTAACACACAATGTTATTTATATGAAAGAAGGGCTGGCTCGTTTTGCCGGGCTTCCCGGTTTCACAAACGGGTGCCCCGGTTAAGCGGGCTAGCCTGGTTTAGATATAAACAGTGTTTCGGTTTTTTTCATTTGATTGCATTGCAATGACGTCATACCCGAGGCCCCCGTTTAGAGAAGACGTTTCGCCCAACCGGGTTAGCCCCCTCCATGTAACCAGGCCCTTAGCTATGTTACTTGCATTCTTCTTGAATAATGTCCATTGTTTATCTTTGTATCATAGTACTACTGTTAACAAACTATGGACACTATACAATCTTAATTTGGGGGGTTGGGATGGCCTAGTGGTCTAGAGTGCCGCGCTTTGTCCTCTAGCTGGCCGGTCACCTCTGGCTTGCGGCTGTGGTTTCGAGCCCTGGTGTGAGCGTATGTGGCATGGAGATAGGGGCGCCTTCTCAACCTCGTGGGTTTCCTCCGGGCACTCCGGTTTCCTCCCACTGCTAAAGACCCCTACGCGCAAGCGAATTATTGAAATAAAATTGAACCATATGTTAGTCCCGAAATGACCTAGTTTGTGTTGAGTGGACGTTAAACCCCATTTCTTTCTCTCTCTCTCACAATCTTAATTTCTCGCTCCTTCATCCTTGATTTCTCGACTTCTTGCTTTGTTGCGTTTAATAATTATTAACACCCCCCCCCCCCCGCCCGCCCCCCCCCCCCCCAATGTAAAATGGCCACAATTGGCTTCCTTGGAGGTGGCGAACAATTTTTAGCTCCATATATTCTCGCGGGAAAGGAAAACAAAAAAAGTGTAGGTTAGAAATCGTAATTTACAGTACTAGTATGAAATTTGTCCTTGTGGGCATTTTTTCCACTCAAAAATCACGGGCCGGGCTTCGCACTCCCAAGTGGGTGCAGCACGCCTCCCCTTTCTGAAAATCCTGGATCCGCTCCTGTTAAGATATACTTTGAAATAAATGTTGTTTTGTTTTCTATTACAGGTGCAAGTATAGGAAGTGTTGGTATTGGATCACTACAGCCAGGTATTGTTATTCATTGTTTCGTAGTGGCTCAGCGAGAAAGACATTGGCTCGCAAAGCTAGCGATCTCGGGTTCGCTCCCTGGATTGACTGATAACGTTCCTTGGGATTTTATTGCGTGGTTTCCCCTTGCAAATGGCGCAGGACATATTGGCGTGCACGTAAAATAACCTTTGACGATTGGAAATCGATATAAGAGTAGGCCACAAGAAAATTTCCCGTCTTCATTAAAGTAGGACGTTACACTCCCCTCCCTCCTGCAACTATAGTGCAGGATGGCGAGAACACCCGATGCCTTTTCTCAACAAATATTATTAAATGTTATCAATGTTTGTCAGTGGTGCAGGACTCGGTATCAAGAGTTATCTCCCTACTAACTGTAACGATTGCCAGTGGTGTTCATGTAAATCAACCCTTGGCAGCTGGAATTTAAAGACGAGTGGCTGAAAACACCATTGGTAGGAGTGGTGGTTCGGCGAACATACTCTTTGTCACGACGAAGCTTGTGATAGACATCACGCCGCGTGACCCAATGACAGATCTTATGATCTAAAGCACACACGTGACACGTATTTGATAATATAGTCTATATATTTATGTTTCAGGGAAAAGACGCGTTGAACGTAGCCAGGAACAGTGTTTTATGAATGGGAAGGCGTACTACCCCGGCGAAAAAGTTGACGCCGATAATTGTGATAGGGGTTGCGTTTGCGTGACACAAATGAGACAAGCTATGATAAGATGTACAAGGCCTGATTGTCCAGTCTGATTGAAGTAGATTACAGTTGTTACATGGATATGTTATGTTAATTATTTTGTCAATTCCAAAACGTGTACTCATATTAACTACTTGATATCATGTAATAAATTATGTTTAAAGCATTTATACTAGTTGATAAATTGTTTTAACGGGAACAGTTGGGTGGAGCTGAAATCAGGCGAAGAAGGCGATCCTAGTAAATGCGACCTGCATCGATCGTATCATCACAAATACTCGTCAGTGATTGATCGATAGAATGGAGCTGGCTCACTGTACTTTATGTTCGTGTGTCCAATGACGGGCCTTATTCGTACTCCAACTGTCAATCATCTTTTACATACGCTACCATCTTGTACTTCCGTCCCCACCCAGCCCAGTGGTCGTGTCGTTACTGTGACTCTATACATTCCATTATCTATGGGTTATCCAGGAAATGAAATGGGGTTTAACCTCCTACTGTTCTGCTCGGACTGGGCTAATGTTGACGGGCATACGCCATACAACGTGCTACGAGGGAAATTTTGCGACCTACAGCACTGCGACCTACATTTATATCGAATTCCCACCGTGAATGGGTCTTTTACGTGCACGCCAATGTGTACACAGGAACTCGGTTTTTTGTCCACGAGAATTCGGTTTTTCGTCCACGGGAACTCGGTTTTTTGTTCCATCCGAACGACTAGACAGCTGCCCTAGTCCGTCCTGCATCACTAAAGGAACCACACCGGAAAATCTGGATGAACTTTCTCGGCCAATGCCGGGATAGAACATCCAACCCCAGGCTAGGAGCCAGCGTCTTACCCACTTACACACCGTGTTCTCTAGACGAGAGAGAAAGAGAAATGGGGTTCAATGTCCACTCGACACATGTCATTTCGGGAATAACATGGTTCAATTATATTTCAATAATTCGCTTGCCCTTGGGGGTCTTTAGCAGTGGGAGAAAAACATAGGACCCGGAGAAAACCGATGAGGTTGGACACTCGACCCTTCTCTTTGTCACGCACCACTGCAGAATCGAAACCATGCCAGTTGAGTCAATGACAGACCTTATGATACAACGCGCTAACCATTCGCCAATCATCACTCCCTCCCGACATGGTATCATCATATATACTCTGGCGTTATGGATTGATCACATGTTGATTAATGTAGAATAGGCGTATCTGGACTGGTTCACTGTCCTTTATGGTTATGTGTCCAATGGCAGGCCTATTCTTATTCCTACTGTCTCTCATCATTTACATACGCTACCATCTTGTATTCCTGTCCCCACCCATCCCAGAGGCCGTATCGTTACCGTGGCTCTATATATTCTACTGTTCTGCTTGGACTGGGCTAATGAACACGGGCATATGCCACACAGTGTGTCATTAAGTGTAGTTTTCGTGAATTGAAATGTGACTTAACGTCCTACTGTTCTACTCCGACTGAGCTAATAAAGACGTGAAATTTTGCCTGGACAGTGTGACGTTACAACCTACTTCACATCAAATTCCAACCGCGAACGGATCTTTTATGCGCAATCCAACGTGTACACGGAACTTCGGTCAGGGGCGTAAATCAGTGCAGTCGGTCGCAAAATAGGAGTAGTCGGTAGTCGGTATCAAAATAAGTGCTCACTGTATACGTCACGCTACTCACGCAAAACTTTAGTATAAAGATAGTCGGTCGCAAATTCAATAAAGTCGGTCGCAAAATAGGAGCAGTCGGTATCAAAATAAGTGCTCACTCTATGCGTCACTCTACTCACGCAAAACTTTAGCATAAAATAACCTTGTCAACTTACCATGTTTGAAAAGATACTGTGTTCCACTCTCATTCTGTTGTGAGTATGTTAGTCCAACAACAAAATTTCACGAAGGGAGAAAACTAATCGGTCTCAAAATAAGTGCAGTCACTTCAGTCGGTCTCAAACACAATGCTAGGAAATTACCACTATGAAACCCGATGCAGTGACACATTGACACATGACGATATTTAAACATAGCGTATATACATGTATATATGTATTGATTATAAGCTTGTACTCAAGTATACACATGGACTTATTAAAGGCAGTAAACGAACAGCTCATATTTTGTAGTCGTTCTGCATGGATGGGTACTGAGAATGTGATACGAATGGGGTTTTAACTTTGCACCCTTATGTCTAATATTGTCCATTATCGACAATGCAGTGTCAATAATAATCGGTTGTGATAATTGGACCATGTGTATGATTATCTAATCTTGATAAGCGACTATTTTTGCTGTGAATATATATGTACACTGTTATCGTGTTATACATTTGGTCATGTGACACCTGCTTATACTGCGATAGAATAATATTGAAATGGTAAGATAACAAGCAGTTTTTGTAACCGACAGGACGGTTAAACAATATGTCAATAAAAGATTACATGTATGCGTTTCAGTATACAGCTTAAAGGGGTGTTGTTACTTAAAACAAAGTAATAAATAACATTGAATAGAAGATAAAAGTTGGAAGGTGTTAGGTAAGTATGTATTTACTTTATACTATACAGTTTTAAAGGGGCACTGTCATCCAAAACAAGATAATAATCACACACAAAGGCGCTAAACTGCTTTAATTTAGATCAAACTTAGTTATTGTAATCTATAAATGTGTATTTACGCTGCAATATACAGCTTTAAAGCAGTGATGTCACTCAACTCAAAATGTTAAAACAAAACTCTTTGGTTTGGGCCAAACCTAGTTATTGCAAACTGTAAGTATGTATTTACTTTACAATATACAGCTTTAACTCTGGTATTGTTGTATGTTACAAGAAGATGTTCGGTATTATAGATCTGGTGTATGTTACAGGAAGATGTTCAGTATTATAAATCTGTCATTGTTGTATATTACAGGAAGATGTTCAGTATTATAAATCTGTTATTATTGTCTGGTATAATCCACTGTGGTTCCAGTAAACAACCCAATATCCTCCTGGTAGTAGCTGATGATTATGGTTTTCATGATATCGGTTACCATAATTCAGAGATTAAAACACCAACATTAAATAGACTAGCCGGGGAAGGGGTTAAACTTGAGAATTACTATGTTCAACCGATCTGTACACCAACTAGGAGTCAGTTATTATCAGGGCGGTACCAGGTAGTTCAATAACATCTTTTGATTTAAATTATGTAGAACAATTGAAATGAATATACAGGCCACAATTCTATGGAATACAATTACTGCTTATTACTGAACTTAAATTGATCAAACGCTGCCATTTGGTAATTAACTAGTGTTTGTCGGGATAAACTGCGACACCCAATCTACATTTCGGTTATAAAAAAATTTCGAGATGTACACAGCATGATATACTAAGGTGGTTTGAACCTAATATAATAATATTTCTAGATACACACATGATTACAGCATGGAATAATAATATGGTGGCTGTATCCTAATTATAATAATATTTCTAGATACACACAGGTTTACAGCATGGTATAATATGGTGGTCTCAACCCAATGGTCTACCATTGAACAGCCCGACTATTGCTGATAAACTAAAAGAAGCTGGTTATTCAACTCATGCTGTGGGTAAATGGCATCTTGGATTCTATAAAAAGTTATATTTACCAACAAGTAGAGGTTTTGATTCATTTTTCGGTAAGTTGGTACTGTAATTAATATTTGTTTATTGATACTGTTGAAATTTGAGATTGCTACTACTGGAAGGTGATATTGCAGAAATTCGTTTCCAAAGAAAGCACCGGACGATCAAGTTATTATAAACAACGAGTCCGGCATGGAGTAGAAATGAGAGCAAAAAAAAAAAAGGAAATCGCAGTCCGTCATTAATGGCGCGTTCGTGCCTAACGACTTGCTGGACCATATCGGGGTCGTTGTTTATTGCCTCTAAACACCATCTAGAATTGTACTATTGGGCTTGTTACGTTGAAAATATATTCTTTGATTTTGTTAAAACTCAAATTTAACTTGTGGCGATTTAAATTTAATAGTAAACCTTCACTATAATGGATAATCGAGACTAGGTTTTATCGTTCCGACTTTAGTAATGATGATCGATACTAGGCCGAAAATTAAATCGCTAAAATCTCGGTTCAGACTGGACCAATTTGACTGGCAGTTTCAGCAAATTCCCTTTATATTATCTAGTTTTTAACTATTATAGTGCTAATCTCCCATAATGTATCTTTAAGTTAGATGTTTTATTTTATAGGTTATCTTGGTGGCAGTGAAGATTATTATGCACATACTACGTGTGCTTCTCTTATTCCAAAAAGCTGTGGTTATGACTTGCGAGATAATCTGGCGGTAACCAATCAAACTGGTCGATATTCAACACATTTATTTACAGAACGAGCTGTTGATATAGTTAAACAACATGATCAGAAAAGGGTACGTTACGGATATAGTTAAAAATCATGGCCAGAGAGAGACAGAAATGGGATTTAATGTTCATTCGACACAAACTAGACCATTTCGGGACTAACACATGGTTTGATTTTATTTCAATAATTCGCTTGCGCGTAGGGGTCTTTAGTAGTGGGAGGAAATTGGGGTACCGGGAGGAAAGCCACGAAGTTGGACAGGCGACCCTACTCCTTGCCACGTACAACCGAGGATTCGAAACCACGCCAGTTGACTTAATGGCAGGCCGTATGATACAGCGCGCGCACGATAACCATTCATTCGGTCATCCAATCCCCCACCATGACCAGAATAAGGTACCTTGCTGATATAGTTAAACACCATTTCCAGAATAAGGTACCTTACTGATAATATAGTTGAAGATAGTTAAACACCATGATCAGAATAAGGTACCTTACTGATAATATAGTTGTTGAAGATAGTTAAACACCATGATCAGAATAAGGTGCGTTACTGATATAATTAAACAACTGATATAGTTAAATTACAATTACAAAAGCTGATTACATAAAGTATGTTACTAATCAAACCATTGGTATCATTGCAATAGCATGGTTACATTAAACTGCGTTACTTATCAAACAGTTGATAAAATTACGAAAGCTGCCACAATAAAGTACGTTACTAATGAACAGTTGTTAAAGTTTCAAAAATGTTCGTTATTATTTGACCTGCTGATATCGATTAAACAAGCTACTCTGTTGTACTAGATGTCCTTCTGAGAAGGATACAAACTATTCAAATAATTGACAATTCATATTTTGCTATTATTTTGTTTGACTTGCAGCCATTGTTCCTGTATTTACCATACCAAGCAGTTCACAGTCCACTTCAAGTTCCTGATAGTTATATAAAACAATATGATTTTATTCAAGATAAAAATAGACGAACATACGCTGGTAAGTGATAGATAAACATGGTTACTATGAACAGTTTGACTTTTATCTCTAGAAATTAAATGAAATGGGGCTTTAATGTCCTACTCTAACGCGCCATTTGAGCTAATGAAGACGGGCATAAGCCATGTAATATTTTATCAATGAAACCAGAAGCAATCTAAAACGCCCAAACTTATAGAGGACTGTATTGTGCAAAAACATTCAGTTTTATTAAGGAAGTCTCCATCTCAAAGCATCTAGGAACAGAATATTTCAAAAGTCACTGTGCGTGTATAAAATGCCTCTAAATACTTTTGTTTTTAAATAGGTGAAATGATAGATGACCAATTAAAGAAATTGGTTGCATATTGACATTTATTACAGGCATGGTAACGTGTATGGATGAAGGTGTAAAGAATGTTACTGATGCTTTTATGGAAGCCGGCTTATGGAATAATACAATCATGATATTTACAACAGGTCGGTTCGTAACAAATTGTCATGCATATTTATATTCAAGAGTAATCTGTCCCTTTCTTAAAACAGTAATGTTCGAGAAATTTTTATAACCCTGAAAGCGACAAAGTTACCAACGTTTTTGAGGTTCATTACTGAATTATTCTATATTAATAGATAATGGAGGTCAAGTACGTGCAGGTGGTAATAACTGGCCATTACGAGGATGGAAAGGATCATTGTGGGAAGGTGGAATGCATGGAGTAGGGTTTGTGCATGGTCAAGCGTTAAAGAATAAAGGATCTGTGAATGATGCATTGATCCATGTTTCTGATTGGTATCCTACCTTAGTGAAATTAGGGGGAGGTAATCTGAATGGTACATTACCATTAGATGGCTTTGATCAATGGGCAACTATCAGGTATGTATCTTTAACATGCAGTGATCTACAACATGAACTTGGAAACAGAATTTTCAACTGTGTTATCTGTTATTAAGTGGATTTCATTCACGAAACCTAGCCTAGGTTAATATAAATTATGTAATCAAGGGCTGTAGAATTTCTAGAGTTGTGTTACAATTCAGATTCACCACAAACTTACAGTAGGTGTTTTGTAAATTGTGTTTTGCCATTTTAACCCATATAGTGAAGATGCCCCTGCAGTAAGAAATGAACTGTTACACAACATTGATCCGATGACGAAGTTGGCCGGTAAACGAATGTATCCTGGCACATTTGATAATAGAATTAGAGCTGCTCTTAGAGTTGGTGACTGGAAAATACTCACCGGTAATCCAGGTAAATATACTAGTAGTTGGTTGAGGGACTATGGATTGGCTCTCTGATCGCTCGGATCGTTCGCGGTGTTGGACGAATAAGTTCTTCGGGAATGTTCCAGTGGTGCAGGAAGTGAGGACTGGCAAGGAACACCGATCATTCTTTCGGATGGGACGAACAACCAAAGTTCCTTATACAGGTTGTTGCCTGAAAGTTGGAAATCTGAATAAGAGTTGGCCGTAGCGCAACCACTCGGTCACAAATTACCTCAGAGGACACTGAATATTGCATGCCCATCTTCATTAGCCTGTTTGGTGCTGGATTTTAGAATGTTAAATTCCATTTCCTTTCATCGCATTGTGTGCCTTAAGAAAATTCCAAATGGCAAGATATCTCAGTTGTAACTAATGGTGCCAGAAATGTCGGTGCTGTAGATTTTCGTACATGGCAGTAGGGGATATAAAGCCATGGACTATATTTTCACATTACGAATGAAATATTTCATTCATAGTTGTCATTGCATGTTATTTTGTCTCTATGATTAAAAGACTACGCCAGGTACCTTTACCGCTTTTACGAAATATTTGAAGCTCCTTCCAGACGGTCATACATTTGTCTATGAATAACACCATTCTAATGTATGATCATGTGTGTGATCTCCACCCCTCTTCATTAGCTCACTCGGTACAGAATAGTAGGACGTTAAACACCATTTCATTTGTGTGATCGATAGGATGGGGCTTTTGTGTTTTCTTTTATTTTGTATTGGGGTGATTTCCATGGATGTTTTTGATGCACCCAATACAAAATTTTCACCACCTCTGTCAGATCGTCAGGTACATAATGTTACATTCCACCGTCATACCGGTGATAATCTTACCAAGAACGGTGATTTATAGGTTCTGTACATAATGTTATTTTAAGTGATAGCCACTTAGTTTTGCCATCACATCTGTGATAATCTTACAAATGTTATTTTTAGGTGATAGTCACTGGGTTCCACCACCACATCTACAAGTAGACAAGAACCTGACAATACCAAGTACCAGCAGTCAAGATCAGAATCTCTGGTTATTTAATATTAAAGATGATCCAAATGAAAGAATAGAATTATCAGCTGTATATCCTGATATAGTTAAATCCATGTTGGATAGACTTGATTATTACAGTAATACCGCCATTCCTGTCAGTTATCCTAATCCTGACCCGCAAGCAAATCCTAACTTACACGGTGGCGTCTGGGGTCCTTGGGAATAAATCAGTCTAAAGAATAATATTGTGATAGATCCGGAGTCTGGCCTCCGTTGTAATAAATGTGTTCTTTTTTTAAAAAAAATATCGTCAGGTGATTGATCTGGGACGAATTTTATTGTTGCAAAATGGGTGTTTATATATTTAAAGGGACCCTCCCGATAAGAACAGAGTCTCAAAAATTAAAGTCCGAGTATTTATGAAATTTATGGACCAAAATATAGAGGCGTGGTGTATTTACCTTGTCGCAAAATTTCAGCTCAAAATATTGAGTCGTTTGGACGTGAACATCAACACTGCTTATCCGGACACGTAACCCTTTTAAGATTTCGGGTCAATTTTTTCATTGGGTGACCTGATAATCGATTCCCGTTTCTTGATAGGTCTATACAGTTAATGACCCATGTACTGTACATGATAACAAAGGGTAAATTCCACCTACATAATATTTTTATAGAAAAAAGTCTTGTTTTATCCAGATACTGTATAATACAACGGTCTCCATTTCCAGATGAAGACTGTCAGGTTTAAGTTATTTACAAGCGTATCACAAATATCATGTTAGTTGGTCGGCCTTAGGTAATGGGTTTTAAGGGATTTTAACACAAAATTAAGCAGTTTTATTCCCCAAAAAGTTATTGGGATTGGCCCTTTAAAAGTGGGCACAATAACGCTGACTAGTGTGTATATCACTGTTGAATATGTTTACCTTCACTGGACACTGGTTTGATCGCTAAGACGACACCGCCATCGTCGATACGTCGCCAGACATAACCATCCAGCGAGTATCTCGTATTTCGTGAGATTTAAACGCAGTGCCCCTTTAGTTGTGTGGTGAGTGTGACTGGTGGTAGTGAAATCTCGACGTGTCTGAAACACAAAAACCGTTTCGCAATCATGTCTTCAAAGACAGGGACAATAACAAATATGAAACAATGAACTTATTTTAGTCGAACGTTACTCAGACTAGTAATTATTTGGCCATTGACTTCATTGTTGAGTAGCTGTAACATCACAGGCTGTAGCTTTATACTCAACCTTCCGTTGGTTCCAATCTTTATAAGCACGTAGAGGACCGCATTTGGTAATCTCCGCATCATAATTTAGTTGGGGGTTGACCGTTTAGATTTTTTGCTACGAGGATTTGATATTGATTGGGATCAAATCTCTATTCCGACTCAAAGAATGCTCTGCAGAAAGAGACTTTACATCGCCCACTATACCTCCGCTGTAATATTATCAGTATTACCCAAAACTGCTATGAAATTGCAAAGTTGATCCATTTTCTCCAATTCTATACCAAAAAATGCAGGTGAAAAATGTAAGGGAAAATTTGTCTATTTATAACTCGCAGTAGTCTTACGCCATATAAATTATGTAGTTACCTCCCTTTATTTATTTCTCGTGTAGAGCAAGGTTAACGTAATACTTTTTTTCACCGACAGGGCTAATAGAGACGAACTTTCGGCATACAGTGTACTATGCTGGGACGGATCCAGGAATTTTTGCAGGAAGGGGTTTGCCAGGTTCCAGTTAAGGAAATCTGCCATCATCATCTCTAAATTACATAAACATACATACAAAGAGAGAAATCATTTTTATAATGACGTAGGATCACATTGTGATTTAATTTCATTGATGCAGGGCATTAATTCTTTTTATGTAGCTGAGCAGGGTGGGGTCCAAACCCACCCTCTGGATTCGCCCCTGCTATGAGGGAATTTTTACGTCCTACTCTTATTTCAAATTCCAACTTATGCGAATGTGTAAACGAGGCCTCGGTTTTTCGTTCCATCTGAAGGACTATATGTTGTTTCTTGACAGACCTCTGTCCTGCACCACTGACAAGGAGAAACCACTCAGGAAAATCTCGATGAACTTTATCGGCCAACATCCAACAACTTACTCACTGAGGAAGCAAATGTGCCTCTCAATAATCCTCTTTGAACTCATCAATACCATACACACCAATCAAAATAATATAATACATAAACAATGCGTGCCCTTTAATCATCAAATGCACCCAAATAGTCAATACAAGACGAACAAATCTATATCAATAAAAACAGTAGGTTTACAATTGGCTCCAGATACCATTCGCCTCTATTTGATATATACCATTGTTGTTCATTGATGGCAGTGTTAGGCGGTTATTGCTTGTGTGGTGTTGTCCTCCTGTATTCATTATTATCGTAGTTATCTCCCATTACATATCGCACTACATTGTTAAATTACACATACATTTGTACTGTCGGGTGTTCTTTTGCGCGTAGTTGGGTTGGTTCTCCTGTATTTACAAACAGCGCAAAGCGCTTAATATGTATATTGTATGTACACAGTGTGTAGTTTCTCTGTCTTTCCAATTAATGGTAAGTAGTATAGTACCACTGACGTCTAAAAACATCCCCGTTCCTAATTCAAATCCATAATGTCAAAAGAAAAACTAGTGTGATAGTACGTGGAATTCACCAATTGCAAAGTGGCAAGTGTTTCGAAACCAGTAGGCATCAAGGTCGGGGCAAGATTGTCCTTATTGTCGGTAGATCTTTTATGTGCAAGTGAATGTGAATGTATTCATCATATCCGAACGACTATACGTTGCCACTTTCCAGGCGCTCGGCTTTGTCCCTGTGACACGGGGAAACCCATAGAACTTTCTCGGCCAACACCGGGAGCTAACCCCAGACTAGCTCGCCAACGTCTTACTCTCTTTGCCACTGCGACTCCAATACAACGAAAACCGCATTGATAATTCCTTGCGCGTATTCAACGTGAAACAAGTATCCATGAATGGGCCTCATTGCCCCCCGCCATATTCTTGGGTTATAGTATATCAAACACCATCTGAATATTCCAACCATAGAAAGATATACATTGTTATTTCTCCCTACTTGGGAGACCAAAAAAAAGGATCATTGACCTCCACTTTCTGTCTGTTGAAGTGTCGTTTAACTGTCTCAGAATAAATGTCGAGACGTCAAAAATTTATATTTGTGATTGTTGTTTGTTGTATTATTATTGAGCAACCACTGGACAGGGGCCCCCAGAATAGATATTAAAGAGATATAGAGCGGAAATAAGAACGCTGTCGGACCTCGACACAATGAACTTCTATTATCAGATAGACCCCACGTAAAGAAAGATATATTAAGAATCATTAATTCTGACAGGGGGGTAAGAGGCACAATTATAGTTTTGTTTCTGTATTCAGGGGCGTGTTCATAAATTTGAGTAGGGAAGGGTCCAGGGTGGAGATAATGTCAAGTTTTGAGTGAGGTTTGAAGGATGTCAGAAGCTCAAAGATAATACATGTATGTCTACCCATTTAGATGCATACATGTGTGTGGTTAGAGAAGAGTGGGACAGTGCTGGCCTAGGCAAATAAGGCGCGTCCCTTGAGGTCAGCCATAAATCCAGGCTACAAACATACCAAGTCAAAATAATTGTAATCTTGGTTCTGATTTTTTTTTTAAAAATAAATTTTCTGTTGCTTAATTTACCTTTCTTCCTTTTATCTGTATTTTCGGACTGCCTATCAAAATGTGCCTTATGGCCAGCAGAGCCTTAATCAGGCACCGGAATAAGGCCAATGTGGTGGCAATGCTTTACACTTGAATGTAGGAGGACTGCACAAGCCTGGGGGTCCGTAACCCCTAATTCCTCCCTACTGGAAATGCGCATGATTTTATTTCATTCTGACAGGTGTGGTAAAAGATACAATTATAGATCTGTTTCTGTCTTTATGCCACACTGACCACCTTGACACCATTTTGTTTACCTTCAGTCAATAAAAGCTAATCACTTAACACCAGGGGGTATGTTGTTCAATATTATTTTATGATTTATCACGATTTGTGAATTGTTGCCATCATCACTTGGTGAGTCAATCAATATCTTGACGTGATGACAGTCTCACTAAAATTAAATTTCTTTTAATTTAAGATTATTGAATTATTCGTAGTAAAGTACTTATTGTTATTGAACAGTATATTATAATTAGTGTATATTAATAAAGTTGTTGCCTTCATGTCTTAATGCACCAGTAAATTTCTTGAGTGTTGACACATAAGTACAATTGTATGTCAATTATATATCGTTGATTAAATCTCTACTACATGTAATCATGTAGTGTACAAATGGGAAGCAGAAGAAATCTACGAAGACAAAATTGGTGGAAAATTGTAATTTGACCGATTTCTTCCTAATCAATATGCAAAATTTAACAATTAGGAAAAAAATACTGATATCACACTTACTCTATTTATGGAATAACAATTACTGGTTTATTAACATGCAACGTTTCGGCGATGATACTCTCGTCTTTATCAAGCGAATAATAATATATGGAAAATATCAAGTATTTCGAATCGAATGACAAATCGGTTGCACTCGGAAATTTAAGCCCATTCTGGCTCTTGTTTATTTTGATTTTTGAATCATTAATAATATAAACGATAAGAGCGTGAGATATAGAATCAATTAATCAGATTATCACAGTCCAATAAATCACAACCGACATTGTTTTATCATAAGGTTGTCAAATTCGTTTGATTTTAGTGTTTATGTTGTACTAAACATCTGACATATTTCCTTTGAAGTCACACGTGGATGTATTGACCAATAGCAACCAATGCAGGTGTACGGTAATTAACATAATTCAATATGGCGGTCTCCAGGAAGTTTTGGAGGTGCATTTTAGACATCATGTATAGGAATGTGACACCAGGGAATCCCAAACTTAGTAAAATAAGATAAAAAAAAACTAATTTTTTTTTAGCAATTGCTCAAATTTGACAACAATTTGATGGATTGCAATATGTCAATTAAAAGTTTCGGTTATCGCTGAATTCAATAACAGCATAAAAAATGAATTTAGAAAATTTAAAATGGCGGAAAATCAAAATGGCGGCAAAAAGTCCTCCAAGTGGCCATTTTTTCGGTAAACTTGCATGTTTGATATAGCTTGTAATATGTTATTTATAGGGTTCCCTGTGCAACGGAACTTAAAGGACAATATTGGTGCCAGTCATTATCACATATGTGATAGAACTGATTAAACACTTTCCAAATATAATATTAACACAGAGATCATCGCTACCATAGAGGAGTAATAAAGGATTCATGAATCGGAAGTGACGAACGCCAAAGGAAAACACGAGTTATCTCTCTATGTGAATGACTGAAGTGACGAGTGGTGACTAATAATTCCTTAGAAGACAAAAAGTTGTTATATGGGACCGCAAGAGGTTATCTGACGATACAATAAAGTAATTAAGTGTCATAAGATAAGAAAACACGGGAAAAATAGAAATACTCCGTACAGCCCCTTGTTTTTATTCATTCTATAGGGGGGACCGGAGCACATTGAACCACTTTGTTCACATACATGTTTGTCCTCATTTCATATCAAATGTTTTTTATTAGAAGATCTCTTTATTTCATGATCAAAATTTAAAAAAAAAATCAATATGCCCCCTTATATGGATCAAACCCCGGTTTATCTGGATTGTATAGATTAGACATATATGAACTTAAGTACAAGAATTTCCTAAGCTAAGAAGTTAACATGTATAGAAAATTTTTCTCTTTTAAGCGCTTTTTTGAAAAATTCACTGCCTAAGAAAATAATTGACAGCATAAGGCTTATTGATGGAGAAATGGGTTTAAGAAGTTATCTCACTTCTGTATAGTGTTGGGTTGTATAGTATTATTTATAAAGGATATATCCATGGTGGTTCAATGTGCCCCGGTCTCCCCTACCTTATAAAAACATGGTAATGCACGGACTTTTAATCTGTTTTTCTTTCCTGTTCTCTTATCTAGTGGCAGTCAATTCTTTTTATGAATTGTAAGATATTCTCTCACAGTGTCACACAGCAACTGTAGGTCTTCGAGGGAATTATTAGTGAGCAGATATTCGCCCATGTATCTGTTATCACTAGTCACTTCAGTTAGTTATATAGAGGAATAACTCGTGTTTTCCTTTGGCGTTCGTCACTTCCGATTCATGAATCCTTTATTACTCCAAGATAATCGCCAACCTTTCTCTTAGATTGACTTGTAATAGCCACTGGGATCTATCACATCGCATCTCAAATTCATAAAATAAGAACAGTCCATATTTTACTGATTACACTATTTTGCCTATACCAATTTTTTTATGACTTATGAATTTTTGTCTAAAAGTTTGGATTGTTCGTACTTGGTTTTATTTTATTAATTATCCTCCACATTGGTTTCCGAAATTATAGTAAGGCATTCTTTATATCCAGTTTCTAAGAATTACCACTCTTCAGGCGGTTCAGAAATGACAATTTGAGCCATTTTAATATCAAAGAGTATGTCCGTACAGGATATATGAATGGGGTGGTGGGGGCAGTCTTGGCCTATGTAAACACCCTCCCCGTAGGCAAGCGACGACCCGAGATCGTTGCGATTTTCATGGCAATTCCAATGAGGTCAGTGATTGTAAGTGTGTAATCAACTAGACTCTGTACCAGACAGTGCATTACCAATTCGCTGATGGTTCTCTTCTGGGATGTCCTGACCCCCTGAGTTCACAAAGCCTTCTCAAACTTAGAAATTTATTCAAAATTGATTGCCTTATTTTAACTAAAAAATATAGCCCTCTATTAAACTTTTGTTGTTTTAATGTATCAAATACATCAATAAGACACTATGTGCAAAGTTTTGTGTTTCTGAATCAGAGATATTTCTCATAAACAGTGATTAAAAGTTGAGTTACTTCTTAACCTGGAATGCTTTTGAACTTGGAGCCTGAAATGGCCAAACTACTGATCTGACATTCATAATATGTTAGTATCAAAATGATGTTTAGGAGACGTTAAATCCCATCCATATGTACTGAGGAGTAGACAAAGAAAAAAAGGACACTACTCTATACGTTCACCATGCCTTTTACTATACGGTTTCATTTATTGATAGGGGTCACAAACTGGAGGTCTCATGTTCGAAACCCAGTGTTGAATTATAATGTTTATCTATAGTTTCCGGCGTGATTCCCCTTGCCAGTACGGGGGACTTAGTAAGATACGAAATACCGAAGTCCCGTATACAAATTGGCGTGCACGTTAAAGAGCCATTGGCAGTTATAATTCGATATAACAGTAAATCATAGCGCCCCTGTTCAGACAAAATTCCACTCATAGGTGCATACTATATGGCGTGAGCCCGTTTCATTAGTCCAGTAGAACGTTAAAACCCATTTCATTCCATTGATAAATAAAACAACACCCCCGCCAACAGACACAAAGAACAGACGATAATTTGAACTATATAGTATAAACAAATGGTTACCAACCATAAAATGATGTACGTCATTTAACCCCGTAATCTGGTCGACTAGAAGGAGTTTTGTTTTGATTAATGCTGATTTATTCCTTATAAATCTCTTTTGAAGTATTAATTATAGGTGATTATTGAGAATCCAATTTATTACTTGTTAATAATATTATGACCTATGATGATTTAACCACAGAGATATCTCAAGGACACCGGTATATCAAGCTATTGATTAAAAACCTACAAACGTCAATCCTATAGGGCAACCGTAATACAAATAAACAAGAATACAAAAAAAACAGAGTTACCTTCAATTCTGGAATTTCGGGTGTGTTAAAATATCAACACACTAATGAAAAAGCTGTATCAAGATTTCACCAAAACATGACGGGATATGGTTGGTTTAATGTGGCTAGGTCGTCTGTAAATGTAGTGTATGCTTACTCTTGGGAACTTCAAACCGTTATGAATTAACACAAGATTATCTTTGTTTATTTTACATCTATTTTGTCAGTGTAGAGGCCGACCTCGTGCACTCCGTATTTTCTACAACCCTTTTCGAAAAACATGCATATAATTCAAAACAAAAATCCAAATAATATGTGTTCACAAGTAAACAAACATTCACTACCTCCTCCGACAATGATCTGAATTGTATTAGCTTGTTCTTGTGTAGTTCAGCTTCTTGTGTATGTTGGCTTATTGTGGTTCTGCTTGTATCATCAAGCTGTTGACATGGTGTTCCATAAGTTGACATCTGATCATTTTATTAACTAGCTGTTTATTTTAATAAAATCACATACGAGTTTATTGAAAACGTTTACTAGCCATCATATTTTGTTAGATATTAAGAGTCTGGTAAAGAAGGTTGCATAGTTTTCGGATGGGACGAAGTATCGAGGCCCCGTGTACACCTCGGAGTGTACGTAAAAGAACCCACAACAGAAGAGTAAACGGGCTAAATTTCAATAGCACACTACATGGCATATACCGATAATCATTATAATTAGACAGATTGGCCAGAAAGAAAGGACGCTAAACCCCATTTCATCTCATTCATAATTTTAAAAAGGAGTAACTGTTTCTTATAAATCCATAGTTTGTGGTGACATTAAGATATAATACGACAAAGTGTAAAGTAATAAACGTTCTCAACAACCGGATAGTTTATTATTTGATAAAGACAAAAAAGTAGATATAATTTTTTTACCGTGCACTCGTGTGAGATGATGTAATGGAGACGATAGAGTATCTAGGACACGGGTGTGTTTATCTACTTTGGTCGATATTTAGGTCTTGACGTAAAACCAGTAGAAATCACCAATTGAATTTGTGGGTCAATATCCATAATATTGATAAGAAAGGTCATATATTACACGGATTTGTTTATTATCATTTCATCATGATATAAATGTCTAAATCAACAAAAATATTTGCTTGGTTATTGTCTTCGTGTCATCGATCACATATTTCAAACATATATTGAATAGGTTTTGTGGTTTGGTTTTTTTCTCTGATGTTATTTATTTTCTGTTTATTATTGAAATGTCGTGTATTTCCGTTGTAGAATATTCATGGCTAGAGTTTAGTTTTTGCAAATGTTCTTTATTTTATATGTATTATTAAAATGTGATGCATTTCTTTAGTTAAAATATGAGCTATTGTTTTATTTCTCCCTCCCCCTCCATTCCCACGAAGGCCAAATGTGTATTAAATTCTGGAAGGGACATCACTGGTTCAGTTAGTATGGTGTTTGGCTTCAGGGTTCAGTGTGTGTGTTGGTCGAGAAAGATCGTCAGACTTTCAACTCTGCGTTAAAATGAACAGGATGGAACAAAAACCCAAACCCCCGTGTATTGAAAGCACCTTAAAGGTCCCCGGAAATAAGAGTAGGTCGTGATATTTTTGAATATATCTATCTGAATTCAATAAGTCATCGGTCACGTCTGTCTTTATTACGCCAGTCGGTGCAGAACGGTGGGACGTTCAACTCTCATTCCATTTCGTTGGTCACTCTTAATCAGATCCGCTTAAACATTGTCACGTATAGATATCTATATTACAGGTGCTCTGTTTTACCCATGTTATCACACCCCCTCTTAATATAATATCTATATAACTCACTGGGTATATATGGTGGGTGGTATATATAATTATATATATCAGGAACTTGGTATATCACGATATTAACCCTGTTATCATTATATGTTTCATATATATACACTCCTAATTACAAATTACTGTCAGTCCATATGTTTATGACATTTTTATTATTATCAAAACTTTATCATGTGTTTGTAGAATAGGTATACCATTTGCATGTTTCGATAAAATATCCAATTTCTCACGACTCAGCGCTAATAATTATGTACTCAGATTATGTAATATTTAGTTGAGAAAACAAAAGCAAATACAGGCGTTAGATAATGCACAGGCTTGAATTCAATCGGATTTTAAAATGCGTACCATTAAATTTTCGCGAGCAAAAAAAAAAAATGGTGACCGGGTTATTACACACAAAAAGCAGCATAGGTCTTTGTTAGATATGGCTTGAAAGTTGGGGTCTTTATTAGTGGGTTTTTCGTCCCATCCGAACGACTATATGTTGTCCCTTCTCAGGCGATTAAGTTGTCCCTTCCCACACCACTGACAAGGGGGGGGGGAGCACTTACTCATAATCACTGGGTGGGGGAGGTGGCTGAATGGTTAAAGCGTGCGCGTTGGAAAAGAAGGCCTGCCATTTCCCGCTTGAACGTAAAGGAGTAAAGACTCTGCGCGCTAGCGAATTATTGAAATGAATTTGAACCATGTGTTAGTCCCAAAGTGACTTTATTCGAGTGGACGTTACACCTCATTTCCCTCTCTTCATCCCTTACTCGCTGAGCAACTTAGATCGGTTATCCATGTCTAAGATATCTTTCAGAATTTTATTTTCGTCCGCATTTCGATTATTTCTCCACACACTCCAAGACTTGAAATTATGCATAGCTCAAGAGTTCTTTTGTAAAGTATTTTTGAGTCCAGTCCACTAACACGGTCGGTCAAATCTTTTTCTGAACATACCGAAACCTACAAGGTTAATAATCAGAATTACCGAAAAAGATTGCCTTTTAATCCAAATTTCCTTCAATTCTCGTCGGAAAATGCACTCATTGTGTTCCACCGTCAATCTGTTAGCTAAAAAAGATTAATTATTCGTCTATTAGTATCCATTTTGTTTTTGTTTTCAATTTAATTGAACCTACATTTACTACAAAATGGCGACAGTATTTAATTGAACCTACATTTACTACAAAATGGCGACAGTATTTGGGTATAAACAATAACTTTCACGTGCATTCACTTGATTAGTTCGGTAATTTTTGTTATTTGGCGGGAACTCTCGAGGAATTATCCAATCATTGTTGACTTTTAATTGGACGGTCCATTTAATTTAAGGGTGATTAAAACTGTGACGTTGTATAATATGTCGGATATAAATCTTCTCTCGATCGGATTGATATGATAGAGAGGGGTTGGACTTCGCCCGCGTGTTCTCTGTCATATCAACCTCGGGTAGGTTAATATCCTATACATAACATGTTGATTCGGGGGTGGTGGAATAATTTAAACTAGTCTTCTATGTCATGTTTACTGCCTCACTTACTGTAGTAATTCTATGGTAAGTGTTTGGGTTCGGTGAGTCCAACCCAGTAGTCATATTACCCCTCCGCCCATACATAGTACAACTGATAATATCACCAATAAATAGAATCTAATCACGTTTTGTTGTTATCTTTACATTTCTAAACACAGCTAGTTATCATATTCAATGTTTACAGTTTACCATATATGGACGAATAGAGAAGATGACCCGCCCTCTCTTCTCACGACAGCCAATTTTAACAAGTGACATTTGGATACACAGGATTTTTTATGGTTTTTTTTATATTCATTTATAAATTAATTAAACCAACCTGTCCATAATATCATCTATAATGTATAAAACGTTAAATTTGTAATGAATAAAAACTACATAGTTGTTCGGATGGGACTAAAATCCAGGTTCAGTGTACACATTGGCAAACATGTAGTAGAACACTAATTCCACTCTCCGAAAATGTAGCAAAGTGTAGGCCAATCGCTGCAGCAAAGTAGAGCCTCATTTTCTGGCAGATTTGTTTTTTACTGGTGGAAATACTTATATTTAATACGGACTGTTCTGTTGTTTCAAAATTTATTTTTGTAATAATATTTTGTAAATGGATTAAAGATACATGTTATCAGCATAAATAATTCAACATCCGCGATGGAACGTAGATAAGTATCAGTAACCGATACCTGATGCGACTGAAATTTAACAACAAAGCATAATTACAAATTAAGCGTAGGCATGTGTCGTGTTATGCATGAGTTCAATTCAATTATGTTACTATTAAAAGCTATTATGATTTTATTAATACAATTTATAAGTAAAGGGAGGTAACGTACTTACATATACATGTTAATTCGTGGGTGTAAAATTTACCGAATACACTAGATGTGCATTCTTGTCTCACAGACTAATGCTTCATATATTCAAGCTTTGAAAAATTCCCCCAAAAATGGATCTTCTATAGTTTTTAATTACTGTGTAACTTTGTAACATCCTCGTTGATAAATCGTGTATACTTTAATTGAATACTGAAGGTCGTTTAAAGAATTTTTTTTAATACAATATAACTTCTTAATGTGGCTACGAAGGGTTAAATACGGATCGTGTCGATATAATGGATTAGATTATTAAAAGTTTTTACGTTTTTATTTTTATTATGCAAGTAAAAGGGGGCGACGTATTATACATATTTCGTATACAATTAATAAACTTCTGGGGGTCTTTTAAAGAATACATTTTTAATCAAAATGTAACTTTTTTATTGAAAAATAATGATTCGCATTCTTAATATGGATATTGGGGATCTAAATAAGGATCTTGCGGATGTGTACTTTATGTTTTAAAATATGTATACTATTTGCGGTATGTAAATATCTATATTAACATTATGTTGTTATGTAGAATATCTATGAACATTTGATGCCCAAATATATGATCTTGAGAAGTAAAACGCCCAAAGATTAAACAATGCTAAAAGATAATTCGTCAACCAATTGATACAGGGCTATGATAAGAAAGTTCTGGTTATTGGGTACATATAACAGTCTGGTTTGAATAGTGATTAGGTCGTCAAGGACGTTGTTAGTGTGTTTATACTTATACAACATACAAATAAACATAGGTCAATGAGTACAATTCGGCTCCAAAGAATTGAAATGAAATTGGGTTTAACATCTCACTTTTTGCACCAATTGGAAATACGGCATCAGCGGAGAGAGAGAGAGAGAGTGTGTGAGAGAGAGAAGAGAGAGAGAGAGTGGGTGGGGGACGTCTACTCGACAAAAACAAAAACTAAGTCGTCTCGGGACTAACACATGGTTCAATTTTATTTAATTCACTTGAACAGGCGACCATACGGGCGACCGTCTGAAGTGCTGTCTCAGATGCCTGTGTGAAGGTTTTCTGCACGGGCTGTCACACAACATAGCGGTCTTATCGCCTTGTGGTAAACCTTGGTGTACCAGTTCGGGGGCGATCATTCGTGGTGTTGGTGGTCCGAAAGCGTTGCTGAAGCACGTAGATGGTCCGAACATTGGCAATGGCTTGGACAGAGTGGCCAGCGTCGAGTCTCCCAAGCGCCTGTTTCCACTGAGCTGTTTGTGAGTCGTGACATGCTGCTGACGTTGTAGTGTGAATAATTCGACCAGGTATGGGTGCATTTTATAAGGCGTGCACTCCCGTGCAGCACGAGTAACTTGAAAATCACGTATATCAAATGACCGAGTCAAAAGTCACAGGGGTAGGCCCAGGGGGGGTCGTGCCCCCCCCCCCCCCGTCAGCCCCAGAGTTACATAGTTGATTTTCGTTTTGTTTTGCTTTGTTACTTTTGTAGTTCACATAAATATCTGCTCTTTAATAGATGATATAAACATGATTTTCGCATTATCTCTGCTGGGGACTACACCAAGCCTGATTATTACCCTTTGCTCCAATGTATGGCCCCTCCCTCGACAAAATCCTGGATTCGGGCCTAAGTCACGTTTCATTTTTGAGAACATCTCTTGGGTTCAATTCTGTGTTTGGGAAGATTTAATCACAAGGTTAGGGCATACGTGTATCTTCAGATTGGACAAACACCCGAGGTCCTGTATACATGTTGACTTGAAGGTAAACTCGAAACCACACCACTTGACTCAACGAAAGCGCGTTAGGCTTTATGCCAGACCTTGTTATTTATCAAACGCGCTTTAGACCTTTCCGTTTAGGTAAATATATTAACGTTTGTGCTCTTTATTATTACCATTCAGACATTCCGGGAAGATTTTTTAGGTATTGATGTGTGATTATCTTTAAGTCTTTAAGAGATTATATTGTGGTTATGAAATGATAATTGGTTTGCCACTGATTCCGGATATTGTTGCTCAACTTTCAAATCGTCGAATCTTTGGCACGATAATCATCTCCAGTCCAGGCGTGTCGATATTAAACAATTGACCCAAGATAAAATAGTATTGAAACCTGTCAAAAGTCACCTACTCCAAATTCTGATGACGTCAGCAAAATTGTTGTACCGTGCTAACAATACCTGGTGACGTCAAAGCACTTGTTTGAGTATCAAATGTCGACGTTTAACCAAAATCCCGGATGCAGTGATAATTATCATAATGTAGATTTAGGTGTTTTTTTTAAATCACATAATGTGAGAACAATTTTGAAATATGAGCCCATTTACTGACGAGAAAGTACAAGCAGCCCTAGTCCTTTAAATACTCAACGTCATCAAACCAAATGTATTATAATTCGATTGATTTGTATATTAAAGGGACACTAGTTTAGATTAGATAAAAATCTGGAAGGTTCTGGCTATAAGAAAGGCCAACAATAGGGATTTCGCTCTTGCATAATGCCTGTTTAAATAAAGTAGAAGTGGGATCACAGCCGCATGAAATGAAATAGTCTCTTATCATCCAAACAAATATTCTACGAATATTAGTCTGGATGGGTCCTCAAAATTTGACAGAAAGTCGGTCACTGTCTGGATTATCCAGTCTTTTAAGTTACCACGTACTGAATCTATCAAAACATCTCGCTTGTCAACAATGACACTCTCTAAAATTTTGTTTTAAAGGTTTTAATTGAAATGGTAATTTTCTCTCGTCATGAATCAAACGTATGGCTTCTCACAATCTCCTTAATCGTGATCCATGTTGTTGTATTGTCTCTATTTTGTTTCTAATAATAGATGTGCCAAGTGAATTGTGGGATATATTGTATCCTCGCTTTATAGAATCTATCAAAATCGGCCCGGCTTCATAATATCTATCACTTACCGATACTTTAGCCAAAAGGTTCCATTGCCCATGCGTAACCGGGAGTTTGGTTTTTTAGGTGGTAGATTATCCAGTAATTTTCGTCAATAATTGAGAACTGACCCAGACCCTCCGTGCGTTGAAGACTAGGGGGTTCTGGGTGACCGAGACTAGAAATGAAATGGGGTTTAGCGCCTGCGTCGACTAGGCTAATGGCGACGAGCATAGACGACACTGTGTACACTCGAACGGCTAGTTACTGTTTGTGTCCAGTAAGGCCCTTCGTCCTGCAAAACTGAAAACAGGGATCGAACACTCACTGAGGCACCTCGGTTCCCATGTTCTAAATGGATATACATTTTTGAATTTTTAGACTATTTAATTCGGAAAACGATTATTGTATTGAAATATTGTCCTTACACATCTTATGTGTAAATATGTCTAAAATCGAGCTTCTTCTTATTGCTTGAGAGTCGGTTAAATACATGTATGTAATAACTAACCGATGCATGCATTGTTTATTTGAACATGCAAGGTGCATAGTCAAATTAACGTTCGTGGTTGTGCCCATCAGCCAATAGAATGTAAATGAACTGAAATGAACTTGAGTTTAGCGTCCTACTGTTGAATGTCCAAATAAGAGCAAATCACAAAATCAAGGTCATTTAACAGGCGTTCGATCTTCTTCAACCCGTTGTAAAATATTTTTGTCCTACATTAAATAATCATAATATATCGAATAAGCGTATAAATATTCTTGACATAATATTCTTAATTATTGGTAAACATATAAAAACTGTACTAAATTAGGGGTTAAAGCGACAACTCGGTACAACATAACCCGATTTATTTCCACGAAATGAAAACACCTTGTTTCAGAAAGTAAATACACGACCTTCAATATAGTATGTTTTATTTTTATCTAGGGTAATGTGCTATTATACAACAAACGACATAATAAATCAGAATAAATTAACTCTCCCCACAAAACCAGTCGAGCGTCACCATCAGAGTATATACGAAGACCTTCAGTGTAAAGTCTCGTATTTCAATAGGAGCCGCGGTGGGTCAGTGAGTAAGACGTTGGCTCACTAGCGTGGGGCTCTCAAGTTCGCTCTGGAGTTGGCCGAGAATGTTCCTCCGTTTCCACTGATTGGAGGTTGGTGAGGACAAGTGTCTAGCAGTTCAGATCGTGCGACAAAATGAGGTCCAGTGTGTGCGCATTGGAATTATTGAAATAAAATTTTTAAAAAAAAATATGTTAGTCCCGAAATGACCTAGTTTGTGTTGAGTGGACGTTAAACCCCATCTCTCTCTCTCTCTCTCTCTCTCTCTCTCTCTCTCTCTCTCTCTCTCGCATTGGAGTGCAAGTAAAGGAACCATTGACAGTTGGAATTCGATATAAGAGTAGTTGAGGACGTAGCGCGCTGGCCGGTCACAATGTTCCTCATGGTAGACTACGTGGTGTAAGCCCAGTCGGTGCAGAAAATTAAATGAGAACGTTAAAAACCCGAGTGGTTGTGGGAAAATGAATCCTTTGGGATTCTGGGTTGTCATAGGAATTGGATCTTTGGGGATTCAGGCTCACTAGCCTGTTTGTTGGGAATTGAATCTTAGGGTTACTGAGTGATTATAGAAAATTGGATCTTTCAGATTGCTACGTGGTTGTGGGGCATTGGATCTTTAGGGTTCTCGTGAGGTTGAGGGGCCTTGGATCTATAGGGTTGCTATATGCAGTTTCCGTAAACATTCCATGTCTTAAAAGGAGTATGTATATAATGTATAGGTAGTAGGGGAAAGGAATTTGGAAAAGTTTACCTGATTGATTACTAAAATCGTGTTCTCAGGGTAATAAAGTTTATCAGTAGTTTTGGTTAATCAATGGGCGTTTATCAACACATTTCAAGTTTCTTTATCAATCTTTGAAATATTTTATCACCTTCGAGGACGGATTGGGTGGATAGTGAGAGAGGTTTTGAGAAATGGGGTTTAATGTCCAGTCGACAGAGACTGGGTCATTTCAGTACTAGCCTATGGTTCAATTTCATTTCAACAAATCGCCTGTGGGGTTGGGCCTTTAGCGGTAACAGGAAACCGGCGGACTCGTGAGAAAACTTAGAAGTTGCTTACGTACAAGCGGAGAATCGGAACCACGATATTTGGCAGACCCTATGATCTACATCGCTCCCGTTAAACAATTCGACGACCCAACCTACCGGTGGATGGTGGTTTTTATCGCACAATGTGTCTAGTAGTAACTTTCTCAATTTTAAAATCTGTGATTCGGGCATTTTCAAACTACCCCAGGTCTGACTTAAGTCAGGGCTGGGGCGTGTGTCACCACTTATCATACATATCCATGTTAATCCCTAATATGCGCTTTCTTTATCTGAAAAAATCAAATTATGAAACCATATGTATTCTGATAACACCGTACATTCCTGTGCTGAGCTTGTATCTTAGTAACCGCGAACCTTGATTCTCGTCGCCAACATTCTGCGAAAACCTTTGACCTTGCAGACCCCGTGCACTGTTATAAAAGATCCTAAGAATAGTATCTCGGGATCAATATAGTCTAAATATATCGGCGAACCATCGTGCTCGCTAACCTGGTGGTCCTTAGAAATGGTTCCACTACTGATGTCTTCCGTCTTACTCCAGCCGCAGTAGTGGCTTTTCCTACAGATTTTCTTTGCGCAAGTTTTTTAGTCAAATGACTACAAAAAGTTTACTGACCTATAGCTCCCTTAATTTACACATAAACTAACCCAAAACTGTACTGCGCATAGCTTAACATAATATAATGAATCAATTCCCATTGAAATAAAGGTGAAGCTGCACCGTATAATTATATGATTATGAAACCCAACTGCTACGCGAAATTTCAACTGGCCGGTGTCATGGCGGATTGCGTTCTACTATAGGCCTACGTCATTACAACATAAACATCGCTATGCAAATATAGAACGAATTACCATAAAAAAAAACCGTTCGGTAACTATTTTAGTGGCCCGGTCTTCACTAATTGTGACAGAATTACCTTTTTTCAATACAAACTGTAATGATATGTGCTGACAATTGTGCGTTTGAACCTATTTGAACTTGCTGTAATTGTTGTAACCTTAAACACATAGTTTAAGGTTATAAGTATAGTAACTAGGAGGTCCCGTGTTCCCTCCCTGAGTTCGCCAAGAAAGTTCATCTGGATTTTCCAGCGTGGTAACCCTCTTCCGTGGTGAAGGAGGTATAACGGGTGGGGCGAACATCCGACGTGCGTATACTCATTGGCATAAACTGTTGGAATTCGATATAGAGTAGGTCTTAGTACCACTGTTCGGACATAATTTCTCTCATAGCAAGCTCTATGGCGTTTGACCGTTTTCATTATCACAGTCGTTGCAGAACAATAGGACGTTTAACTCCCTTACATTTTCTAAAGAGATCGTGGAAGAATTTTACTCATTTTATCAAGCATACACCTGTTAAAATAACGTTAACATTCCGACGATTGAAATAATTTGATCATTATTAGCAAATAAAAGAGAATAATTAATGTTTGATTTGATCATCATGAAGATGTTTAAATTTACATACAGATGGATTAAGTACTGCGTAGTAATATTTTTAAATCGGTGTCGCGCGCGAAAGCAGGTGCTTGATATACCATGGATATTTTTGTAGAGATTCGCGAGCTATTATTCGTCTTGTTCAAAGGGCAAGTATGTTTTTGTACCAACTACAAAGGGAATAAAGATCTCACATGTAATAGAGTGCTTCGACGATGTTGTTATAAATAATGATGCTATGTCGCCAATAATAAATCCCCAATAATAATACAATCACTGATCCACGCGATAGTTTTCTATTCTTTTCATTTTGTATTCATATTCTGATAAACCATTGCACGCGACCAGCACCCGCGGGCGATATAGACCTATAAAATTAGGGAGCGGTTATTGAGTACATGTTGTAAGCCTGACCAAACGAGTAGTAATTGTTATTTAAATTGAAAAGATTTTGGTGGTTTGGTGTAGATGTTTTTCGGTACATTTTAAATATTGATGGGTTGGTAATACGTAGTTTGTAATATTAGATTTATTTGATGAAAAACTCGGAGTGTTATGACTAACGTGATACTGTAATATAATATATACGTACTTTCTCGGTCTCTAGTTTACCTTTTGTTTGAAGCGAAATGAAATGAGGGTTAACGTCCTACTTTTCTGCACCGACTGGGATAATTGTGGTGGCCATATTCCATACATTGTACTGTGTGGGCCTCTCGTCCGCCGGGGGATAGGTGGGGGGACAACGGTTCCGTGTACACATTTGCGTTGGAATTAAAGTAAGTGTAGGCCGTAGCGCCTCTGTCCCGGCACAATTCCCTCTTGTAGCACACGCTGGCTATTTTTTTACAAGTACGTTAAACCCATTCTTGATAGGTCAACCACTGCCCGAAGATTTAACTTCTTCCTTATAAGTTATTTATTCTTGGATCTGAGCCATTTTGATTAATAAAAAAACATTACTGACACCCCAAAATTATCTCTTCATTGGCTGAAGACCAACCCCTCAAAGATATATTTCAAAGTTAAAAGATAGGAAATTTAAGAGTAATATTTCATGGTAACAATACTATATTGTACACACATTCCGTATTATAACCAAAATAGTAACTAATGTGCGTGGACTATTCCTACTCATAATTAATAACTACATGCTTTTTGACATGTCATCATGAGTTAAAGCCTAACCCGGACAGAAAGGTGTCTCAGTTATCATGGCATATCGTATTAGTCTTCAACGAAGGCAGGGTATGGATGGGTTGACAAGTGGTATAATACGTTCGCTGTAGATCATAAGGTCTGCCATTGAGTCCAGTCTCGATTCCCTGCTGTCCAATCTCCTGGTGTTTTCTCCGGGTCAGCCGGTTTCCTTCCACTGCTAAAGTTCCGAAGTCGCTTAGTTTGCGTCGAGTGGACGTTAAACATGAAGGCGGATGTAAGCAGCGCTGTGTGAAAAGCGTACACGTAACCTTCTTCATCCGTCACTGACATGGGAAAATCAACATCGACAGGGGAAAATTCCTACAACCAACGTCGGGAACATTTTGCCCAGAACGTTCCTTATAGTCAAGAGTGGCATGCATGTACTAGTCAGAACCAAACTTTACGAAACAACATTCCCTAGTTATAACCAAAGTTTATTTTCTAGTTAGAACCAAAGTTTACAAATAACATTCCCTGGTTAGAAACAAAGATTATGGACAAATATTTTCTTGTAACATGTGGAGTAACATGTCCACGAGAAGATTTGATTTGACGGTATAACTTGCGCTAGTCAGAGCTAATTTTTACGGAATAATGTTCACTGGGCCGAACCCAAGTTTACCCAGCAGTATATCCTCGTCAGAACCTGGGTTTACGGAGTAACATGCCTTTGTCAGAACCATGGATTTCTGTAGTAACATACCCTAGTCCGAACCGGGGTTTACGTAGTGGCATGCCCGAGTTAGAACATTCCCTAGTCAGATTTACGGTTAATATATCCTAGTCAGAGCCCAAGTTTACGGAATAATATGCCCCGTCAGAATCAAACTTTACGCAACAGGGATTTTCGGGACACGATAAAGTACATACTTTATCTGCGTATTAATAACGACAGATGGCGTTTAACGCATTAACCTCTTGCTCGCCTTAATGTCTTCTGTTTTCTATTTTATCGTATAAAGCTGTTTATTTGTTCGTTTAATCTCCTGATCTATGTATTCTATTAGTCTGTATAACACTGTGTGTGTTTACTATACGAAATGAAATGGGGTTAAACGTATTATTTTTCTGCACCGAGTTGAGGCAAATTAACGTGAACTCGACAGAAACTAGATCATTCCAGGACTAACAAGTGGCTCAATTTTTATTTCATTACTTCTTTAGCAGTGGGAGGAGCCTGAAGAAAAACCACGCAGATGAACAAGTGATCCCCACTCCTTGTCACGTACAAGCGGATAGTCGAAACCACGTCACTTGATCAACAGACATAATGATGCAACGTAAACGCGTTCTTTTGGTTTAGAGTACTGCCTTTTCCTGGACATTTATGTAAAGCGATCACTGTATTGGATGCCTTATTGATGTTCGTATTCTATACAGAGTCCTCGTCTCAACAGCATTACAGACCCCAGTGTAAAAACAGCATACACGTGTATTTACACAATTATTCACAGGACAAAAATGTTCGATAAAAATCTAATAATATATGTTATTAAAATGGGTACGTCCAACATAGTCAGTGAATTAACATTTAAAAAACATGCTTTACAGCAAGCTACGTATAGCATGTGTGTGTGACAAAGTGCTCATCCAGATTAGACTATTTTCTAGCGTAAGGTTTTTATTTAGATGCACTGAAACCCACATATCACTGAGCTACGAATATGTATTGAATAGCACATGTAGCTTTCGATCAATAACAGGAGGGGTTCCAGTGCTTCTAAATAAACTTTAGTATTTTATATGGAAGAAAGTAATGGAGCACTTTGTCACGTGGCACCCATTTGATCATGAGGTAAGACGGGTCTGATTCTATACTTGTAACAGTTCTGGTAAAGGACATCGTATAGTCGTTCGAATGGGATAAAAATCGAGGTTCTGTGTACGCATTGGCGTGCACGTAAATGATTCCTTGGCTGTTGGATTCCGATTTAGGAGTAGGCCATAGTGCCACTGACTGTCCGGGCAAAATTTACCCCATAGCACACTGTATGTATCGCGCATTAGCCCAGTCGGGGCAGAAAGTAGGACGTTAAACCCCATTTCATTTGTTTTCCCTTCGTATCACACTGCAGTGTGCGTGACGCCTAGACACAAACAAAAAATTTGTACTTGTAAGGCCTAGATTTACACTAATAATTACGCTTAAAGTAGTATGATTTTTTATATTACATATTGATATACAATGATATAACCCACCTTGCACTTGAACCGGATAATAGTCGGTTTAAATATAATGAACATTATTATTCCATCGCACGCGCCTAATAACCCACGCATTACTAGGTATCTATACCTGTTTATTTACCTATATTTAAGCTACCTGGCCTTGTATATAGGTTAGTTAATATTCAGTATATCAGTAAACGATATATACGCACTATTTAACCGTTCGTGGAGTCATTTGGTACAGTGCAACTCACTAACCTCATTATGTGACAAACGCGTCTATATTCGTAGTCTTGTTTATCCAAACACCTATATACATATGAGGCTCGGATGAGAGATAAGACGGTTACCTGGTCATCTTAGCGCAAGATGATGTCATGGGATTCCCTTCGACCATGCGATATGACGCTTAAGGAATCCCGTTTGCAGAAGACGATCTGGAGAGGTTTGTGATTGGTCGGATGATTTGATTGGGTTACGGGTTTTTGTACTTAAGTGATTTTGGAGGTAGAAAACGGTATACATTCCATTTTTATTAGCGCTAGTATCATTTAATAACGGATATATGTTAAAGGAACAATTAAATAGCATGCTTGGTGAGTACAAATATTTTAAAAATGGAATCAACAATTCTTTTAACAAATCGAAAACAATGGCGGTTATACAATTCGAGCCACTGATGACAAAGCCGTGATGCAGCGCGATTTAATTGCATTGTGACGCTGTAAAGTAATCCAAAATCAAAGGATCATCATTGTTATCGCTTATTACTCATTCGAATTTTGATGACTATTTAAGTTTGAAATTTATCGTAGCTGATATTAGCACCTCTTTCATATCAAATTCAGTTATGCATCTTTTCTATTGTCTTATAATAAAGTTTGTTTTGGTTATTTCTAAAGACTGGGGTTTTTATTATTATTTTCCACCGGTCTAACGTTGTGCTACCAGTACGATCATCGTAAGTTACTATTTAAAATAGAAATATTTTAAACATGTTATAACTTCTTTGAAATTTAAATATATTAAATGTTATGTTTATACATATTTTCACTCCGGTTAGTTTACTGTTATTCTCTGTTCTCCGGTGGTTGTGGAGTAAAAACTTGTATTTTATCCACTTGGACCGCTCACTATTATACATAATAATATGAGACTTTTACGAAAGCTTTGCATTGGTATATCGACAATAACTATTTTCTAATAATATTAATCGTTTTAATTTTTTTAAAACAAAACACATTAATCGGGAGAAGCAACATTAGTTTTGTTCATTGTTGTTTTTTTTTTTAGTTTTCCCCGTCGATTATAAATTGAATTTTGTCCATGTTATTTTATGAATTTTGTATTAGCATTGTGATTATATATCCACAATAGTTGGTTTTCTAGTTCTAATTCTAGAAGAACCTTTAACCACATTAATCTGTATTTTCTATGGACAAGTGAGGTGATGTTCCTGGTTCGTCACAATTAGTGATTCATAACACCATATTATACTTTTCCATTGAATCATTACGCTTTTTATATTATAGAAAGGACTGAAATTATCATGATCAATGATACAATGATTAACAGGACCCGATATAAACTCTATCTGATTAATGTCTGATTTTCTTTTTTTCTTTTTTTTTTTTTTTTTGCGAGCTTAAATCTTTAAAATGAATATCAGTTCAAGGAAGGTTTCTTTCCATTCAGTGTTTACAAAGATACTTTGAATTTGAATATAAACAGGACGTGGTTAAAAAGTCAACACCAGCTATAATGTTCGCTTAAATCATTTTAAAGGATACTTTTTAATCCCACTGTTAATCAAAGCCGGGAGATTGCCTGCCTTTGATGTTTTATTTGAATTTCTTATTAGCAATTTGAGTAGAATTTAGTGTGAAAAATTAAATATTGTCCATTAAGATAAGCAAATGGCAGTTTTAAGGGGGGGGGGGGCGTTTTAAGTTCGAAGATCAATGGCGCAATAGCATATTCCCAATTCCATTTAAATGTTATTGCTATAAAGTCTAAGAATAGCCATGTCGATTTATATCTTTTTGAGCAAATATATTGAATGTCCATAATACAGACATAGTTGCTGACAGATATGTATCGTACCTCCGTAGACTGGTTCCTGAAATACCGTAGATCAATACAGAAAAAATGAAAAAATACGCCCATTTAAGGAAATTGATCACTTTTAATCCTTGCATTCGGATACATATCAAATCATAAGATACATGCCTACACTTAACGAGCGTCTTCAGATACATATACATACACAATTATATATTGGGATATATTAATTGTAAATGACTTATATAGTAATTAAGTGACAGATGAATCCTAATAACCTGTATTATTTTTACAAAACGCTGACCTACCGTCAGATTATTTTTAGATTGCATCTAGGAAATTAAATATGTATTTGCACTTAATAACCCCGCCTGATTCATTTTTTTTTTCAAATTGGCCATACATAGAATTAATCATGCGTAACTACTACGAGTGAATACTTCTACAATGTTACCTTTACGTCATCATTTAACTGCTATGCTATTTTAAAATCCCTCGTCATGGTTAATCCTCTGAAAACTACAATTTTTGTGGAAAGATGGAACTCTTAGTAATGTCAGTAAATAAGATGTTTCAATTTCGTTCAGTACTGGTGAAGAGGGGTGGGGTGAATGCTTAACGTTTGTGCTTTTGACCAGGAGATTTGTCATTGATTCAAATGAGATAGTTTTGATTCCCCGCTTATACGTGACAAGGAATTGGGGAACCGGTCCAACCTCGTGGATTTTATCCGATCTCCTCCGTAAGAATTATTGAAATAACATTGAACCATAGTTCCGAAATTACCTAGTGAAGACTTGAAAATTTACCAACATTCGCTACACTCTACAGACGATATAGGGTCTACAAAAGTCAGCGCCGCTGGTTAATTTTCGCTATAATCTTCTGATGGGCCTCATTCTCGTCCTGGAGATTCTCAACATGTGGTGTTTTGGTTTGTTTTCTTAATGAAATGTTAAATAACAAATTTAATGTGCTCTTTTTCATATTCTTTTCATGGTACGTATTTGAAACTGTACGTTAAAACTGGATACGTTATCAACTGAGTTTTACTCGTTGAACGTTGAATGAGCAGTTTTTTTTTAAACTAGGAAGCTGTTTATTTTGTATTTGGAACAATCTTTAATTATGGAACTGATAAAAAAGATTATGGATGTTGTATATGAATATAAACTCTACTCACTTAATGTTAACCCGTGTAACGCCAGGTAACATATATAGCTATATACATTAGATAAACTATTAAATGTAAGAATAATAAATGTAAATTAAATACTTTATAAATTAAGACCATATACCTGAATTAAAAATAAAAATATCATGAGGTATTAATTTAAAACGAATATGAAAAGTAATTAATACGAAAACATAACGGTATCTACACGACCACTTGTCACGAATTATACTTGAATTGTATATTTATAATATATGTATATATACGTCATTGTGCCAATCAGGAAAATATATAAATCATTTGTCCATTAATAATCCGACTTGTAAAAGGCACGCACGTTTTTATTTTGGAAAATAAATATGTTTTTATACACCATTTTACTGGCTACAGCCAGGATTAGCCGTACTATATTTTGCCAAAACCCTTTCTTTGTACTTTGGTTGTTATTTTAAATTCGATGTAATATTATATACAATACAGAATTTAAAGAAAAAGATATCATCAATTTGATGTAATGTGCTGCCTTCAACGTATATTTTGTTACTTAATTTGCCCAAGTTATTTCTTTCTTAAAGGGACCCTCCCGATAACAACAGTCTCAAAAATTAAAGTCCGAGTATTTATGAAATTTATGGACCAAAATATAGAGGCCCGGTGTATTTACCTTGTCGCAAAATTTCAGCTCAAAATATTGAGTCGTTTGGACGTGAACGTCAACACTGCTTATCCGGACACGTAATCCTTTTAAGATTTCGGGTCAATTTTTTCATTGGCTGACCTGATAATCGATTCCCATTTCTTGATAGGTCTATACAGTGAATGACCGACCCATGTACTGTACTTGATAACAAAGGGTAAATTCCACCTACATATTATTTTTATAGAAAAAAAGTCTGGTTTTATCCAGATACTGTATAATACAACTGTCTCCATTTCCAGATGAAGACTGTCAGGTTTAAGTTATTTACAAGCGTATCACAAATATCATGTTAGTTGGTCGGCCTTAGGTAATGGGTTTTAAGGGATTTTAACACAAAATTAAGCAGTTTTATTCCCCAAAAAGTTATCGGGATTGGCCCTTTAAATGTAGCACAATTTATTCATGTCACATTTGTATATAAACAAAAAATGATAGATATCGTCAATATGCCGAGATGTGCTGCTTACTGTCTATCGGTATATCTTCTTCCCTGAGGCGTACCTGTTCATGTTAAGGATATATATAAAGAGATTTGGCAACATAATCAATTTATTATTTTTATCCTGCTTTAAACATACATTAAAACATTTTTAAAAATCCAATAAACTTGTTTCTTAATTTTATAAACATTTTGAACAAAGTAAAGTTTTTAGAAATAATTGAAACATTCAAGTTGATGTCTCTTTTATAAATTTGGTGATGAATTAAAGAATACACCGGTCAAGTGGTTCACAATATATTTTTAAAGGTAAAACATATGTTGTATTTTAATATAAAGACTCTTATTGTTATGTAATTAAGTACATCGGTATTTAAAAAATGCTATTCGTGAACAATGTGCTTTTCATTGTGTAAAGTTTTAAACTCTAACATAATTAACCTTTGTATTATAATATGTTAAGAATTTCAGATAACTTATTTCTATGGAAATGTAGATTGTATAACTAAATGTCGGTTTTTTATATCGCGCTCTTATTCCTTATGAGAGCCAAGGCGGCTAAGTGAGTAAGACGCTGACTCGCTATCCTGGATGTCGCAGTTTCGATCCTGGTGTTGGTCGAGGCAGTCAATCAGGATTTTCCGGAGTGGTTTCCCCTTGTCAGTGGTACAGGACGGGGGACCTGACAAGGGCAGCTGTCTAGTTGTTCAGGTGGAACGAAACACATAATATTGTCATGCAAGTAAAAGATCCCTTGGTCATTGGAATTCGATATAAGAGTAAGCCGTATAACGACTCTCTGGGGAAAATTTCCATCATTATACTGTATGGCGTATGTCCGTCGTCATCATTTCAGTTGGGGAAGAACATTAGGAGTTATACCCCATATTATTTCACTTATTCCTCACAGAACACCAGATAACACTTTCAATAATGGAACTTTCCAGAAGTGGCGAGTCTATGATTTTCCGACTAAGATTATTTTAAATATTTTATTTATTTTAACTCAGAACACCAGATATTAGTTTTGATAAATTATTATTACTCATATTCACCATAACGTATGTTATTGGTTATAGAAACATTTGGTATACTGTTTTCAGCCGTTTGGCTGAGTCATGGGTTAAACTGAATTTAAAAATATATTCACTAAAATTGAAAAGGTGTATAAGGAAGAATATCTATCAATGTGTCAATATAACCTAATATGTACATAGATTATTGAAAATAATTTTTCTAAAAATTATGCAATAATTCATGAGGTTAAATTGTTTTTGAAAAGTGCAGTTATGGAAAAACTCCAGAAATTAACTAGTATGTACAAATGGATTCATTTCCGCACTAGAGAATATATCCTTGTCATGATTGTAACTAACGTCATGTATATCGTTCGATTAATGTGTCCGTTTGCATTCTCTTGAATTGTCCGTAAAGCATTTTATTATATTCACGTATGAGCCTAAGCTCCTCATCGCGATTTGCTGAGTCACAAATTTCAAAAGCCGTTTTAAGAACCAGGATTGGGGATTGGAAGTGTTACAACACATTTGTTATTATCTAGTATAAAAACACATGGAAGAAACACAAATATTACGTTTCATCGTGACTTGCAACCGGAAATTTACATACACATAGTTAATTTGTTGAGCGTATGAACATTTGTGTTTATTAAATGATATATTTGGACTATACTCATATTTAGACTAGTTTATCCATCAAAAGTTTGCTTCAAATCCTTTTCAAGCCAATTTAATCCAAGAAAACTACCCAACTATTTTTCATATCTGGCGTGTTGATCACGTGACTTGAATGATGGAGCATCTATTAACAGTTTGTGTTTGTCGTCAGGCGGTGTTTTTACCATAAATATCGAAGCCTAAGTAAATTCCTGATTTATTCTCTGCCAATTTTTTCCATCCTGAAATCACAGTCAACAGGATGTTTAATTCTCTCATGATGCCACAACACATTGAAAGCGCTCCTTGTATCACTATTTATTAGGGACACCCTCACATTTTGGTCTTGTGTGCGCCCCATAAATTGTTTTCAGGGAATCCAGTATATTTCTAGTTAGGTTGGGTGTCTCTACTTTCTGTACATACCAAAATTGTGGTACATGTTTTGGAAATTACTATTCGATATGTAATTTCTGTATAGAGTTATGTATTACTTTTGATCCGAGAATCCGAAATTGACGCAGCAAAGCGACCAATCGTCTAGACGTTTATGTTGAAGTTATATTTGGAATGTGTTTCGCCAATTGTAAAATTGGCAGAAACTACATTATGGACATCGCATTGTCATTTAAAAACTTCTTTATCTTTCTCTTTAGTGATTTCCCACGAAACAGATATTTAGATAGTGTTATTTTAGCGCAATATATTTACATGTCCTGTTCCCATTTAGGATGTTAAATGTCGATGGTTTTTTTTTTATAAAAATGAAATATATTTGTATTTTGGTTAAAGAAGCTGGTTAAGAAGGTGAAACGAGTCTGAGGGGGATGGGGTTGTTGGTTGAGATTGGGATATTATGTGGGGCGAGGAGGAGTATGCTGCATTGTAATAGAGACAAACTCTTAGTTCTGTCCTTGGTAAGCTTCTGTTAAAATCTTTGCAAGACCAATATCCCACTTTAAAACAATTAATTTAGTGCTTAAGAAACTGTTGCTTAAACAAGATCATGTATATGGTCACCAGACTTCGTTTGTTTCTGGAGTTTAACGCCCACTTCCACCTAGGGTGATATCGTAGACAAGGCACGAGACTTCGTTAGTTTCTGGAGTTTAACGCCGACCGGACTGATTAACACGACTGTATTGTTATACAGCTTTGTGGATGGAATATCAACCAATCATTAGTCTGGAGAGAGCTAGGTACGTCTATGATGTAATGGTCTTTACAGCCAATGAAATAACTCGTTTATATTTCAAGGTCGTTTGTAGTTCAGTTACTTCAGTACATGATGAGTAAGCCGGTAACCTGTTTTCATTTACAATGATGGGCTTTTTTAAAATGTTTCTCTGCTAAAGATTGTTATAAATTGTTAGATATGCAAAACTGTTCACCTTAATGACACCGTTAATTTACTGTTAAGACAATATAAGCGCATAAATTATGTCCATGTTGAAACTAAAAGTTGTATTGTTCTTTAAAATGTGTTTTAAATTGTCTTTTGAAAGAATATAGAGATGAACAACATCTTGAACTAAAGGGTAGATTGACGCTTATACACATGATCAATTCATTAGTGTAAAAATTACAGTCGCCGTCCATTCTTGACTGTCCTATTATGATGGTACCAGATAGTATTCGATCTCGATGTTGGTCATGAAAGTTTATCGAGATGTACAAACCTGGTTTCCCCGTAACGGATGGATGACCTGACGACAAAAACACGATTAATCGTTCAGGTGAAACAAAACACCAAGGCCCATCCGTGTACAGGTCTGCGTGCACGTTAAAGAACCATTGTCAGTTGGGATGCGACGAAAAGTAAGCAGATTGCCCAGTGTTTGTGTAAACGATCCGTCATAGAAAACTGAATGCCGTAATATGTCCGTCTTGATTAGCGCTGTTGTGGGACGTTAAACTGATTTTATTTAATCAGACGTTGAACGAGATATTTCTAACATACAACACTCAAATAGTGGGTGGACAGTGGTCCAAAACCAAAACAACATCATAACCGTTATTTAATATAGCGAAGGCTTGACATGAATGGATGACAATAATCACGTTCAGTCAATAATTTTACTTTTAAACAAATAAACAGACTGATCTACTTACTATGTAACTCGATTAGATACTTGCTAAAGGTATGACCTAGTTTAAAACCCACGTGGTATATCTGCCCCCGCCTACTGAATGTATTACCTGTGTATATGTCCCGGCATCTGAGTCATCTGACAATTGAGTGAACAAAACTACATGTATGTCCAATATCTAACTCATATCGTTCATATACGTTGATAAACTAACATCTCTCTTATAAACTAGCTGATTTTAACATTAATATATACTGATAAAGAACTACTGTTATATAACTATTATTATAGCCCGGTGATATTCTGATAACTGTGATATTTACAATAAGGTAAGAATAGTTTCTAATTATAACATAAACACTGTTTTATGGATAACAATCACATTATAACAATATTTGATTATTTAAGTATAAACAATTGCAAAAATGAATATTGTATGCTTGATATTTAACTGTGATATTTACATTATGTAAGAATGGTCTTTAAACGCTACTTATAACAGAACTCAATTTTATGGATAACAATCACTGTTATAACACGATTTTATTAGTCGTTATTAAGCATTTGCAAATTACAATGATGAATGTTATATGTTTGACATTTAACTTTGATATTTACAATAAGTTATAATTAGTTTTTACTTATAACACAACACGGTTTTATGGATAACAATCACTATATATTTTATTATATAAACACGACGTTTATACAAAGATGTCATTTGTCTTTTTGAAACATAAACAATTGCAAAAATGAATACTGCATATCACATTAGGCGGAAGAGACGGGCAAACAAGCCCGTCAGCGTCAGATACCTTACAAACGTTACTGGAAGTTTCGGTCTGTCATCATCAATACCAGAAAGCGAAAGTCTTCAACGTCCTCCACATACGAAAGCATAATGCATGAAATAACTATTCATTGTTTATATTTTTCCACGCGTTGGTTGTGACACAGACTTTCTTTGTGTTAGAGTCGTCTTCTTTGCTTTATTTGTTATCAGTTTATGGTGGGCTTGGTCCAGTATTTTCCTTGCATGTTATTAATGTTGTGTATGTAGCATGTTAGTGAGGTACTGCTATGGTTAAATACCTTTATGTAAAGATAGAAAATCTAGATTTTCAATTGTTATGTTTAATATATGCTCGAGTTTGCTGTAAAATAGCGTTTGGATTTGGCTTTTTTCTTCCTTACGGGTGGGGGGGGGGTATTGTTTTGGTTATAAACTGTAATATCTTATTCATAAAGGATCTCCGGGGTTTTGGGGTTTGTTTTTTTTGTTTTTGAAATAAAGGGGGCAGATCTTATGAATTATATAAGCAGTAAAGATTTACATTGCCAAATGTTACGTCGTGTAATAGGGAAGGCCCAGCTGGTCGCCGAATGGGATACACGAGTTTTGCTACCTGTTGTATCTCGAGTACAAACTGTATAAACCTATACTGTCATGTTAACCCCTAACCCTTGCTTTTCGTACCCATAGATCCCGTTTATTTACTGACTTTATATTTTATATTAAGAATAATCAGCCGAGCATTACTTTACACACACCCATAGAGTATTATGACCAACAATAAATCATGGTGATATCACATTCGGTTATCTCAACTTGCTTTTTTTCTAAAGTGACTAAAACGATTGAAATGTTGATTCTTTTTTCACAGAGAGTGCATACCGTGGCTTATATTGAGAATCTATTAATGAGAATAAAATTAAAATTGAATTTTAGTCTAACATGGTAATTCTATGTCTCTTCAGTTCTTTTGAGACGAACGTATGCAATTCTATGTCTCTTCTATCCGTTTGAGACCAACATGGTAATTTTATGTTTCTTCTTACCGTTTGAGACAAACATGGTAAAACTATTACTCTTCTGTTCGTTTGAGACAAAAATGCAAATTTTATGTCCCGTCTATGCGTTTGAGACAAACGTGGTTATTCTGTCTTTTCTGTCCGTTTGGGACAAACATGTGGTAATTTTATGTCTATACTATCCGTTCGAGACACACATAATATAGTAATTTCTATTTTTAAGGTCACTATCAAGGGTTCTTTACGTGCACATGGGTAGGCCTCCATTTTGTTGTCCGTGCTTGAAAAATCCGGGAAAATTCGAGTCAAGAATCGACCGATCAGAAACATCATCTAGTCGTTTGGATGGTACGGGCAAAATGTTCCGCATCACAAGAAGCTAAACCCTAGTTGATTCCAATTGATTACTGCGATCAACATTGAAAGGTCTGCTGGTCATACAGTGTAGTAGGATGGTAAACCCCATTCATTTGCCATACAGTATATTCAATGGTTGAAAGACGGTTTTACGCACGTCTACTCTAGCGGAACGATATTTATCAATTTTATTAGATATACACGGCGTAGAGACGTGGGATGTGCTGTAACCGTGTTATTACGCCCATTCATAAATATGAATATATCATACTATAACATAATTAGGTTATATCAATATAAACTAAGGTGTAAGGCCCTATATCTGATATATATACATTACGTCATCACTCCCCCATCTTAACATATATATATTACAGTCTTATATCACTAAATGACAAGATAACAAAATCAAGATAACAAAATCAGTCAAAGACAGGCCTTGTCATTTTTATATTGCGATCAGAGGGTTGAAACTGGTAACATGTGATTTCTTGAAATACGGCTAGATTTTAAATTACTGTTTGTTTCGTTCCTTTCGTCCTTTCGGCAAAGCGTGATGGGGGGGGGGGGGGGAGAACGGTCTAATACTTGGCCTTTAGATTATAAGACCTGACATTGTTTCGACAAGTGGTGTGTTTTTAATCTGACACCTGTGTGTGACAAAGAGAGAGACGCCTGCACAACCTAGTGGGTTTTCGCCGTTCCTTCGGTTTCCACCCACTGCTACCCCCCCCCCCCTCCACACACACACACACACACACACACACGCACACACACACAAACAACGCACAATCGAGTAACTGAATAAAATGATACCGTGACAGTACCGGAATGGTCTAACTTGTGTATTGAGTGGGCGTTAAACACCATCTCTAGAATAATTAACAAAATTTTATTTGTCTCAAAGGTAACAACAACAATTTTATATTTTTCAGCCATGATGCTCCAGGAACTAACATTCTCCCTAGAATTCGACCAGACGGTTCCCCCATTTGATGATTATCAAAGATCTCAAGCACCCACCCCAGATCTGTATTATCCAAACAGTCTATCTTCTAGTCCTGTAACAGGACGCAAAACTTGCAGCCAGGCCTTCACCCCAGCACCATCACAGCCACCACCGTCTTACCATGAGCACATGAGTGCCGCTTATAGCACTACGAGTCTACACTCAGAAGACGGCCTAAGTCTGGATGACGTCATGGAATGTATTCAAGCTGATAACCAATCAAAAGCATCAACATATAGGGATGGTGGTATGTATTTTTATGTTATTGTCATTGATTTGTCTGTGAACCATGACAAGGATCTTATAAAATGTAATTGTTGGGATAGACGAAAAGCCGAGGCCCAGCGGTTTACTCTTTAGCGTGCCAGTAAAACACCATTGTGTGACAGTATTACATTAGTTCTTTAATCGGGTTCTTGGATGACAACACTGGTATATACTTCTAATAATACTTTTATTCTGCTTCTTACAATAGGTACAAACATCGTGATGTAAACGACCGTAGAACTAACTATATGGAAGGAGTCATGACTTAATTAGCTTGGCTTAGCACGAGTGTGCTAACTCCAGAAGCTCTCGTCTCGTCTCGTCTCGTCTCGTGCCAAGGCACCCATGGCCAAGGCACCCATGGCCCGCCTAGCATGGCCTCCTGGACCTGACTAAAGATTCGTTTCTGTTCTGAGTTTATAAACGTATTCCAGACAAAGGAGCTCATTAGACATCTGTCTAATGTATCAAGCATCATATGAAGGTTTAACATTCAATATAGTTTATCAGATAAAGAAAGCTAGATAAGACATGCCAACAACAAATTATAGTTACGCAATGACATAAGGAATACTACCAAGATCTCCAGCCGGGTATTGATAGCGACAGGTTTATGTTACAATCACTAACACGTATTTTAATATGGCAGGACGCCTCTATGACATATGTCATTATGTTATATACCTATCCCTCTTTTTAGAAAAAAATATGAAATGTTTTTTTAAAGCCTTTACAAATTTGAATATAACTGGGATCGATAATATCTACCCTAATCTTAAAAGATAAAAACAACAATAAGAATGAAAAGACATATAAATACAAACAACACTTGTAAAATGTCGTATACAAAAATGTCTATAAACAAAAAGAAAAGGTAAATGAAACACACACGAATTTAAAAGTTATATATACTTGTAAAATGTCATAATATCCAAAAATGTCTTTAAACAAAATGAAAAGGTCAATGAAAAACACACGAACTTAAAAGTTATATACACACAATCGGTCACACACGCGAGTCAATAATAAAAACAAACGAGATCCTGGAATCACGAACACAAACTACTTTAATTATCTTCTGAGACCGCTACTGCACTGTCGTAGCCAACTGTAGGGGTGGGGTACATATGATGCCCTTCCTCGTTCCAGTAATGTTGAGGGGTCAGAATTTTCCCTGCTCCGTTTAGTTCAACTATTGTTGTTGACCGGTAGTCTTTTCATTTTCCATACCGTCTGGCAAAACGGCGTGTTATGACGTGCTATGAAAAGTATTATAACTGCTCCCCGTGCCGAAGTTTGATCATCTGCGTATCATATCATGGAGTGAACTTAATTATTAGTTAATCAAATTAGCAAGTGGAACAGACTTGACTTTAGATAACGATCTAACGATATTTACAATTGAAATTAGGGAGTCATATTGTTTTATCTCAAGAATAATGAATGATCTGAACACATTTAACCAATCTTAAATAAGATATTTTTGAAAGAACTAACGGTTTATCTCTATAATTTTTAAACAAAACACAAAACAAGACAATACGTTCGCTCTAAATCCGAGCACAACCCTCCTGGGGTTAAACCACTTAACATAAACTTCTCCCGTTACATATCGGGGCATTTCCCATTAAAACTTTGGGGTATTACAAATAAAAATCTTAATCCCGTAAATATCGGGTCTTTCCCATTAAATATTTGGGGTATTACAAATAAAAATCTCACCCGTAAATATCGGGTCTTTCCCATTAAATATTTGGGGTATTATATCTCACCCGTAAATATCGGGGCCTTTGCCATTAACTATTTGGATAATATACACGTATAGACAAAACAAACGGAAAAAACTTAGAGGTAAACCCGTTAATACTTTGTGAATGTAAAATTCCTAATTACGATATTGTTAACTCAATTCTAGTTAAACAATCACAAAACATTTTACTGCGCAATATAAACCTGTTAATACTAATTTTAAATGCCAAAATATGTGTTCAAAAACAAACAATTATAATTCATAATCTTTTAAAAACAACATGACGCATTTTAAAACAAATAATATATATACAATTTTGTTTCAGTAATTTTCCTACATATAGTTAAAGACTGTTCCACTACTAGCTTGAAAGACGATATAATATATTAAATTTAGTAACTACACCATGATATTTAATGACGCGTGATGATAAACTGCAGATTTCCAGTTAAATTATAATACATAGCACTAATGTCATTTTACCACCCTCGCCATGGTAGGATTAGAAAAGACTTACCCTGTTGGTGACCTGTGAACTTCTAGTGGTTAGGACTTCAATCGTTTCTCTGGTCTACGGCACCAATTAATATGTGACAGTATTACATTAGTTCTTTAATCGGGTTCTTGGATGACAACACTGGTATATACTTCTAATAATACTTTTATTCTGCTTCTTACAATAGGTACAAACATCGTGATGTAAACGACCGTAGAACTAACTATATGGAAGGAGTCATGACTTAATTAGCTTGGCTTAGCACGAGTGTGCTAACTCCAGAAGCTCTCGTCTCGTCTCGTCTCGTCTCGTGCCAAGGCACCCATGGCCAAGGCACCCATGGCCCGCCTAGCATGGCCTCCTGGACCTGACTAAAGATTCGTTTCTGTTCTGAGTTTATAAACGTATTCCAGACAAAGGAGCTCATTAGACATCTGTCTAATGTATCAAGCATCATATGAAGGTTTAACATTCAATATAGTTTATCAGATAAAGAAAGCTAGATAAGACATGCCAACAACAAATTATAGTTACGCAATGACATAAGGAATACTACCAAGATCTCCAGCCGGGTATTGATAGCGACAGGTTTATGTTACAATCACTAACACGTATTTTAATATGGCAGGACGCCTCTATGACATATGTCATTATGTTATAATTGACTTCAGGACTTTGGAGAAGATTCAAATGTCATTTTCCTGGAAAATACCCGTATTGTATAGTCATCGATGCCACAAATGCAGCTGATTCATTAAGTCTGTTTTGGCCATATACAGATCCAGAAGAAGCCTCTTGCTAAACCTAGATCAGTCTTTGCAACCATATCTCTAATTTCTTTTATAATATACTCCTTACATATATTATATCTGTATTACAGCTCCAAGTCCGGTCAGTTATCCCAGTCCACACAGAGATGATACAAGTCCTATCCGATACCCCAGTCCACAGATAGGCGATATAAGTCCAGTAAGATACCCCAGTCCTCATAGAGAAGATATATGGACGGACGATTATGGTAAGAACTTTTATTTGTTTCTTTACCCATTACCTTCTCCTACAGTCACAAGCTTTTACACACATTTAGAGTAGATGCCATTTGTAATTCACCACATGCCACAAAATGAAATAGCTTCAATTTTCAAATATTTGAGAGAATAGTAAGACAAATGATATATGATTTGACGATTGTAGTACCGAATAATAGTCCTACATCCATAGCCTTAATTTTAAAAATTGTGAGCATAGGTTACAAATAAAATGTTAAATTGGGTTGTAATGAAATGGATTGGGGTTTAATTTGGAGACTACCATAAAAGTCCTTTATATATCAATGCGAGGAGGTGGGGGAATTCTGAAAAGAATCCGAGGGTTCTTATCAGCCAGTGCAAGGATGATTCAGATCCGGTGCATTCTAGGCGAGAGACATGTGCCCTGTCACCCAACAACCCCGAATTGAACTCTTATGTTATCTTTATTACTGTTTTCCATTATAGTTCAATCCTGGGAGAGAACAGAAAGAAGCAACGCAGCTAAACAACGAGAAATGGCCAACTTCGTATTGGCAGGTAAGACATAGTTTTATCAAAGATTAAGTCACTAGTAGAACCCCCCAGTATAATAAGTCGATGCACTTACATTTGTGGGCGACATTTTTTAAGCTTATAAAGCTCATTTCGAGTTTAATTTCACTAATAAGATGCCCCCAATTGGACCGAGAACCAACGATGACAACAACAACGTTACCAATATATTCCGGGAGCAATGACCCGAGAAATCTTTGTTTGCCCATTGCTGGATTTGGCTTCTGATACTTGAGATTTTAAGGAGGGGGGGGGGGGGTCTATTCTTCCGGTTCAATCAAATCTATCCCAAGTACAGCAATATGACATCCCTTCGTTTAATCTGGGTTCTTCCCTAGAACGGTGAAAGTCTTGTTCGTCTACATACAGTATTGTTTACATTGCCTCCGTGTTAATAGCCTCGTTTTTCATGCAATTAGTTTGTCTGCAATATTCTGCTATGCACTGGTTAATTGGGCATATTGAAATCGTGAGTCATGACGTAAAGTTTGCTAAATTTGGAGCTTTGTTTAATGCATAATCATATTGTTACACCGTTAGCTATTGGTTGTTAATCGGACTATTGACCAGTCATTTTTTGGAAAAGAAATTTGCTTCCATTATAGCAATGTTTAGTGGGATTAGCTATAATCAAACGAAACACTGCAGGGTGTATGCGTTACCAATTTCGAAAAAAAATTTCGGTACTGAACTCACATTGACTGTCCTACCTGAATAACCAAAGAATGTGTCTTTAATGGACGAATTAACAAATTCTGAATTTTTTGTGTGTTCTTTTCAAGGAAGCGGACAAGTTCAGCTATGGCAGTTTCTATTGGAACTCCTTACAGACAGTAGTAATGATGTTTGCATCAAGTGGGAAGGACCAAACGGCGAGTTCAGAATGGTGGACCCTGAAGAAGTGGCTCGACGATGGGGTGCTAGAAAAAACAAACCCAACATGAACTATGATAAAGTTAGTCGCGCCATGAGATACTATTACGACAAATTGATTCTTTCTAAAGTTCATGGTAAGAGATACACGTACAGGTTCAACTTTCAGGCTATCTTAAAGCAGCAGAAAATGGGGTCTAGTCTAAACTCTTTAACAGATCCTCGATCAAACAACTCAACTCCACGTGATCTCTTAAACCGGAAACTCGAAATGGGCATAAAGGCATCACCTGTACAGTGTATCTCCCCGGCACGAAGCAACCCGGAAACAACAGGCTCGTGGCACGAAACGTCCCAAAACGAATATTATGCGCCTGGTAATTACTCACATCCATCATCACTAAATGTTTATCAAGAGATGCTACGAAATGATTCATGTCAACATTATGACAGTCTTCCATATTGACTCAATCATCCAAATAATGGTTGATGCTAATTTGTTCTTTGCTCAGTGATTAATTCACTTACTGTCTCAGTGATAAGTCTCAGACAGATATTGTACCGTGAAACGCAACCAAATGTTGGGTTCTAACGTCATCAATTTGTGGTGTGAATGACGTAATCTTTGAAAAGCTTGACGTCATCTCGAGACTCAGGATTGCTTGGTGTGTTTAATGATTTATTTTGGAAGGGCATTGATAGTATAAGAAAGGCATACTTTTCCAATGCAATTTAGATCGTAAATAATAATCATTCACCATAGATCAGACTGCTATGTAAACGTCCATGATGCACGTCGGTGTGAAGACCGCGGATGTCATATTAAATGGCCACATTTCCATAATATAAGGGGCATTAACATTTAAACAAAAGATTCTCAAGCAAAGTTTGGAGGTACGCAATTTGAAGCGTTGCAAATTCAAACTAGATGAGTTTTTGAAGGTTATTAATACATTAATTGTTTACATATCGTAGAATATATTATATATATATATATGTATACACCATGTGCTTTGTTGATCTCCAATATATATAGTATTAAATATTCCACAATAGAGAGCGGATAGTTCTACAATCTTGGTAAACTTATACACAGTGGTGTCCAGATGTTTGTTAAAACAAGGAATATATATATTTTATTCAAATTAAGTAGGACAACTTGTACAAATAAGTTAACAGCGATTTCAAATTTCCAAAATTATTTGTTTTAATTTCACTCTTTGATTGGATTCACCCCTGAAATGGATTCCCAGTCCTTTCTGAACACCACTGTATACACATGAATTCGTAACAGTCATATCCTTATGATTATTGGTCTATATTCTTGAAAACCAGTTGTAGTCAGTGATCTTAATATTATTGACTACTATCGTGGTTAATTTGTATTTTATATAATAGATTAACAGTAATGATTAAACATGGTCATTGACCCATTCTCAGCTCTTTGGTATGCACAAGTCTCGAATACCTCAAAAGCATCATTAAGTTTGATTTCCTGTTGCTAATAAGGGAACCGAATCAATCTGGGTATCGTGTCAAACCGCTCCATCGGAGCCATACAAAAGTTTCTAATTCAATATCGATAACCAAATGTCGATAAAAATTGAGAAAAACAATATGGTTCCAACAAATTTTACAGTTTAATCTACTTTAAAAATATTTATTATTTAATAATAATATTAATGTTACCAATGTATCTTAGTTTTATTATAGTTTTGTATTGTTGAAGAGTTCAAAACTCACCTTGTTAACTAAGCTCGAGAGAATTTATTAAACATATCTAAAGTTCTGGCCCCAAGTTCACAAACCATTCTCAGACCTAAATTAAGAATTTACTCAAAATTGTTCGTCTTATTTGAACTAAAATATAGCCCTTTATCAAACTTCTGTTGTTTTTAATATATCAAACACATCAATAAAAAAATGATGTGCATAAGTTTGGCATTGCTGGATCAAAGATATTTCTCATTAACAGTGATTGAAAGTTGAGTAAATTCTTAACTTACACCTGAGAATGCTTTGTGTACTCGTGGCCTGAAGTAAGACAAGTTTCAGCCTTTAATTGTTATAAGGATTCTTGTAATATTTGTCAACAAAATATGTTACGATACAGAGCGTGTTTATGTTCGAAACCCTTTCATGTTCAAATGATGCTCAGACACAAAATATGTTCATTTTCAAATTGTGATCAAATGCAAAATATGTTCACGTGCAAAACATGTTCATGCAAAATATGTTCATATTTACAAAACAACTTCATGTTCAAAACATTCCCGGTAAATTGTTTCTGTTATTATAAGATTGTTTACAGGCCTTACGTGTATTATTAATATTTAGTTCAAATTCGTTTCGTTTTAATTTTACACATAACCATATCATTGTAAGGTATATGCTCTTTGCACAGTATTAGATTTTGTCGCCTAGATTTAGTTGAAATTGTGCAGTGGGTTGATTGATAAAAATCTTCGGCAGACAGGCCCCGGCTGCTATTTGCAACTCTTTGCCAAATAAACTTTAATCTGCAATATTAATTGGAAGCAGACGACTGTCAAACACTAAGACAAATTATTGTCAGATAACTAGCAATGTCCAAAGAGTGGAAGACTTATAATTATAAAGTATCCAATGGCTTAAGACCTACCTGTTTATAGTGCTATTCATGAAATATTCAGAGACTTATAAGACCTATGTACTTTAATATTCATGTCTTTTTAACCATTTCGGAATTGTCCGGACACTGAAGGTCTGTTTTGTTAATATTTTAAATTGTTCAGACAACGTACATGTAGACTTGTTTATATTATATTCATAAATTGTTCAGACAACGAAGACGTGTTTATATGATGTTCATAAATTGTTCAGACAACGAAGACCTGTTTATACTGATATTGATGAATTGTTAAGATGCTGAAACGGTCAGTGATATCAATTGTTTACAAGATTAATGTGTTTTACCACCTTCCCTGTGATTATTATTTGTTTTAATTAAAAAGGTTTTATATATTACGAGAGCTGTTTGTTATGTAAATATTATTATGTTAAAACATTGTTACTTATCCTGAGTAAATATAGATATATTTTATTAGCCAATATTTTACTCTGTTAGATATTTTTTGCTACAACAAATTAAATATTTTATATAATTAGAAAATCCTTAGTTGTTGATTTTTTATCCAATGTGTTGTGGTGTTCATTTTAAAAATCGAAATCGATGCTTTAAGCATGAGAGTGGCATGTCGGTCAAAAAGGACGTATGTGAACAAATGGAATGTGGTTTAATACAATATTCTGGTTAGATGAAATCACATTAAATTTCACTTTTATGGTTAAATGGATTTTGCCCAGCCAGCTGCTTTTCCGCCTCATCGTGTTTCAATTTCATTTGGCAAAGATTTTTTAACGTTTACGTCAATGTTTACATGGCTTTTGTCGCAGTGGAAATGGGGCTTTAAAATTTAAAAGTCTTTTCGGTCCACGTCAGAACCCGACCCGGGACAATTTACAATCGACGTTTTATAATATGAGAGTTTATCTCCCGGATACTAGTACGATTACCGCGACAACTACCCCACCCCATCCCAAATACCTCCATGCCACATTGATGTAGTCTTGTACGTGTGTATCCTAATGTGTAATCTGACGTATCCTTTACTCCACTGTGTAAACTGATGCATTTCTACCATACTGTGTAAACTTGTATATATTTACACTAAGTTATGTTAACTGGTATATCCTTAGCCTACCACCCCCACCCCTGTCGGTGATGCAGGACCAAGGTACCGTGAACATATTGGCGTGCACGTAAAAGATCCCTGGGCAGTTGGAATTCGATATAAGAGTAAGCCGTAGCGTCGCTGCCCGGGCAAAATTTCCCTCATAGCACACGGTATGTCGTATGCTCGTCTTCATTAGCCCAGTTTAGGAGTAGGACGTTAAACTCCATTTCATTTCCCGCGCCTATCGTGTATACTGGGATATCCCCTACCTACTGTGTCAACTGATCTATCTTTTGCAATATCTCTACCTGCTGTGTAAACTGATATATTTTTTACCCTACTGTAATATATCCCTGCCCTACTGTGTTAACTGGTATATCCTCACCCTACTGTGAAAACTGGTATATTTTTACCCAATTGTCTAAACTGGTGCATCTTTAGGCTACTGTGTAAACTTGCATATCCTTACCCTACTGTGGTAACTTGTATATCTTGTACCACATTGTGTAAAAGAATAGCTTTTAAATTGTAACTCAAATGAAATAAAGTTCTTGGTATTCTCCAGTAAAACTTTCCTTCGTATAATGCTTTTACATTTCAATTATGACCAGCTTTTAAAATAAAGAATATCTTGACATTACAATATAATAAAACTTAAAATGGACAATCCTTTGTGTCCTTTAATCTGATACAAAAAAAAACCTAACACAGCTGTGGGCGCATAACATGTTTAAACATGATTAATATTATGAGCAATTATATAGCCACAAAAACGTACTGTGTAAACTAGCATTTAGACCCACTCTACCAAACTGGGGCCTATTTCACGAAATTTTAACTAAGATAAGATCCCAATTTCAGTAATTTGATTGGATGATATTAGATTGATTTTAGTGATTAGCCAATCAAAATTGAAGTATCTACTAAAATTGGATTTTATCTTAAGTTAAAATTTCGTGAAACAGGGCCCTGGTGTATTAATTGTGTTCTGTGTAAACTGGTGTATTTGTTGTGTTTGGTATGAACTGTTCTATCATTTGGGTACTGTGTAAACTGGTATATCATGTGTGTACTTTGTAAACAGGTACGTCGTGTGTGTACTTTATGAACTGGCGTATTTCTTGTGTAATGTGTAAGCTGGTGTATTTCTTGTGTAATGTGTAAACTGGTATATTAGTTGTGTACTATGTAAACTGGTAAATTAGGTTTGTATTGTGTACACTGTTGTTTAGTTGTGTACTGGTTACACTGGTATATCAATTGTATACTGTGTAAACTGGTGTATCAGTTATGTAGTCTATAAACTGGTGTATGAGATGTGTAAATCAATATATCAATTATGCACTGGTATATTTTTAATATCTAAATTGGGGGAGAGTATGACAGATATTAGGAACCGGGATATGGGAGAAGAAACCCTAGTGTTTTGTTTGTTTTAGTAAAAGGCAGTAATATATAACATTAGGCAGGCCCACTATAATTCACATAACTCCAATCTTCATTATCCAAATAGGTGCCGAAAAAGTGGACGTTAAACCCCATTTCATTTCACCGATAACTATTTAATCTGTTAAATTAGAACAGGATATTATAGGCTAGTCTAATTGTTTAACAAATATATTATTCGTTAACAGTTGTCCACCCACGATCACCAGCTCTTCTATGATTAAAGTAAATATTATGTTGGACACCTGTTACTAGATAAACTGCTGTATAATGACCACAAGACTGAGTAATATTAACACAACCAAAACAACATTGTGACTAATTGTACATGAGACCAATAGAACCACAAACATGGCTCGATTTAAAACAAATAAACCAAAAATCTAAGTATGTTCATTGGTTTAAAAGTACACGAGTTAAAGATCTTTGTGAAAGACGTGACACTTAAGGTTGTCGTGGGTGTTCAGATGGCCCGCTTTTAAACTTCGGTATATAACCGATAATATCGTGTTCGATTTCGGGTATTGCTACCTGGAGTAATTTTATTTTATTATAGTAAATACGCTGCACTATTATCATTTTATCATAGTCTTTAGTTTATAGTCAATACATTAAAGGCATTTATATTAGTCATTACAATACAATCATTACATTAAAATCATCACGTTATAGTTATTACATTGTAGTCATTACATTATAGTCATTATGTTATATACATTATATTGTAGTCAATACATTATAGTCATTATGTTATATACATTATATTGTAGTCATTACATTATGGTCATTAAATTATAGACGTTACATTACAGCCATTACATTATAGACATTACATTATATTTATTACATTACAACATTACTGGGTGGGGGGGCGAATGGTTAGCGCGTGCACGCAGTATCATAAGATCGGTCATCGAGTCAACTGGTGCGGTTTCGATTCCCTGAAGTATGGACGCCTGGCCAACTTCGTGGGCTTTTTCCGCGTCCTTCGATTTCCACCCACTACTAAAGACCCCTACGAGCAAGCGAATTATTGAAATAAAATTGAACCATAATATGTTAGTCCTGAAATGACCTAGTTTGTGTCGAGTGGACGTTAAACCCAATTTCTCCCAGCATACCCGAAGTCGAGGATTTTATCTCGCTTATAAACCGTCTATGCTTACATGTACGTAAAATAAGAATATATCATGTTTTCTTATGGGAAACCTTGGAAAAATAACCCGACACTTTCAGGAGTATTACCCCAAATTCCCATGTATATATCCAAAGCCGTCCCGACTTTCAGACCGCACATTATTCCGGGTTTAGAATATACCCCAAAGATATTGACCGTTAAAGGTTTATAATGGTTTATTATTAGTTTATTCGCGGTTATTAATAGACTGGTAACCCGATTCTGTACTAACCCCATACATTACACCAATTATATCACCTTGACTTTAATATAACTATTTTAATATTAAAAATATTGGATTTAATTCCGTCCTTTCTGAAACTGAAACTAAGACGCAAATGTATCCTTGATTGTTATTAGCCCATGTATAGCTTCTGGACTTTTTTTTTAAAAACGAATGAACGAAATGAGATGGGGGTTTAACATCAAATTGTTCTGCTCAAACTGGGCTAATAAAAACGGCCATACTTCATACAGTTTGCTATGAGGGACATTTTGCCCGCACAGCGGCGCTACGGCCTACTGATATATAAAATTCTTTTACTCACGCCAATGTTTTTTTGTCCCATCCGAACGACTGTACGTTGTCGCTTGTCAGACCCTCTGTCTAGTGGGAATCCGATGAACTTTTGGGTGCAACGCAAGGATCGAACACGGAACATCCAGGCTAACTTCTTACTCACTGAATCACCGTGACCTACGTTATTATTACAAGTACAACTTCTAGTATGATTTTTTTTTCTTCTTTGAAAAGAATAAATGCAATGCGGTTTAATGTCCTACGTTTCTGAACCAACCAGACTTACGAACACCTAGTACCTTATCACTGCGCCACCGTCACTCCTGTTGTGTTATTCTTTGACATGACGGTAACAGTAAGATCCATTACCACTTTTAAATCGTGTATGGGGGGGCAGTATACATTTTAATAGGACCGCCGTATTCATTACGCAGGACGTTAAACCCCATTTCATTTCTTTTGAAGGGACTGGAATATACATCTACACACATATCAATCAGAATAATATGACAAATTTAAACCACAGATGTGGCATATGTCAACCAGATGTGGCATATCTCAACCAGATGTGGCATATACAAAAATATTAATCAGATGTGACATATACGAAAAAACAGATTTACAAAAGTTTCAATCACTTCTATTTTGTACCAAAATACCAATGATATATACCAGAGGATACAAACTACTAGATTGTTTTCACTAGATGTTTAAGACAGAGGGTGGTGTGTATTCAATATGCCGAAAACAGCAATTTGGAAAACCGACTATTCTGATACATTCATGTGTTGAAGTACAGGTTGTATATAACGAGAGACTATAAACATATGGTTCACTTTTTTTTCAATTGAGGTCTATAGCGGATGACCGAAACCCACGAAACATGGCACGTGTCCGCTTGCGATCGACCCCCCCCCCACACACTTTCCGAGTTCTATGATAGTATATGCAAATATTACACAATATTCCGTATTAAAATCGATTCGATGATGCATAAGAAAGGAATTGGGTGGTTACCATACTTCCGTTGCCTTTTCGGGCTCATTGTAAAAGATTGTAATGGGGATTTATTTTATGTAAGTCAGTCACCATCTCAATTGGGTTATATACGTGTTATTGCACAATCAACCTTGATACGACGCCGGTTTTCTTAACTTCAGTGATCTCTTATGAAGAGGGGATCAGAGAAGGAATAGGAAAAGGGTTATAGTGACAAATGCTGCTTGGGTTAATTTGTGGTTATATTTCATGATTAAGATTTTCTAAAGGTAGCCTTGGTGGGTAACCACAAGACCATGACCGCAATATTTATATTTCAAAAATTTTGTAAAAACTCTTTTTACGGAGATTCTAACAACACACGTCCATCTTAAATTACAACATGGCCTTGATTAACATCCGTGTTACTGGCTAAAAATATATTCAGTGTCATAATTGACAATAAGTGTGAAGTGCAAAATATGCCACGGAAGAATGTGCATTCAATGCAAATGTTTAACGCAAAATCACCAAAATTTCTTAACCTAGAAATTTTATAATATTGCTAAGTGTTCGCAGAATTCACAATTCAATGCTAATGTAATTCGTAATACAATGCTATTGGCGGAGATGAAGTTTGGTGCTGCACAAACCGTGCACAGTGGCATTTCTACCCAGTGCATCACTGGCAAGGAGCGACCAGACTGCACAATCATTTGGACCTTTCTCGGCCAACACCTTAATCGAAACCTAGGACTCCTTGGTAGTGAGCTAGCGCCTAATTATTCAGGAAGGAAGTATACTACACACATTCAGACTATATTTGAACAAATTTTTCCCCATTTCTTATTAAAAGTGCTGGTTATTTATATACTATTCTAACTATAGCTGTAATGGCTGCTAGAATCAATCTATTTCTATTCCAACTATATCTAAATAACATTGATAGCTGCTAGAATTCACATATTTCTATATTCTAACTATATCCACCGTATTCTGTAATCTTACAATATATAACCATGGTAACTACTAAAAATCGACCGATTACTGTAATCTCACAATAAATAGATAACCATGGGGTTGTAACAAACCACCGTAACTGCAAGAATCAACCGATTTTTGTAATTTCACAATTGATAGATAGCCATAGTAACCAGAATCAACTGATTGATAGATAACCATGCTAGAATCATATTCCTGAAGCAATGGCCCGAGAAATTCTTCTCTGGTCTTTGCTGGATTAGCTCCTGATTCTTGAACTTTTGTGGGAGTGTGTCTATTCTTCCCGTTCAATCAAAGCTATCACTTTAAAAGTACAGCAACATGACAGTCCTTCGTTTAATCTGGGTCTCCCCTAAAACTTGGGACAGTGATTTAAGGTATTAAAAACGATGAAAGTATGTTCGTTTCCAAACAGTATTGTTTACATTTCATTCGACTTAATAGCCTCGTTTCTCACGCAATTTGTTTTACCGCAGTATTCTGCTTTGAACGGGTTAATTAGGCATAATAAAATCGTGAGCCATGACGTAACGTTATGTAAACATATTTGGTCCAATATTGGCACTCGTTTTAAATGTAAAGCTTTTGTAGAGCAGCTAGTCATTGGTTGGTAGTCGGACTACTGACCAATCAAAATTTAAAACAACAATATCCACTCATTACAGCAGTGAGTAATGGGATTACCTCTAATCAAACGAAACACTGCGCAGAGTATGTGCTAGAATCAACATATGTCTATGTCCTATCTATTATCTAGATAACCGTGACACCTACTAGAATCTCACATTTGATAGATAGCAATGGTAACTATACTAGAATCCACTGATTTCTGTAATCTCACAATAGATACATAACCATCGTAACTACTAGAATAAGTACTAGAATAATTTCACAACAGATAGATAGCCATCGTAACTACTGGAATCAGCATATTTCTCAAGATCCTTGTGTATTAAAGACTATAAAACATGAAACGAAATCGGTCTGTGTTAAACCAGATTAATATTCCAACAATGGAAAGATAATAATGGTAGATACTAGAAGCAAACGATGTCTGTACTCTCATAATAGATAGATAATCATGATAAATAATGGCAGCTACTAGAATCATCAACTCAATGACAGACCGTATGATCTAAAGCGCACGTGTTAAACAAAGTCGCCAGGTGGCCTACAACAAAAGCTGTACTGACGACACCCTACATTCACGAAAATTGTCGAAAAGCGCACCCGGGGAAGTGAAACAAATGATTTTCGCTTTTTTCAGAACAAGATATGGAATCCGGGATCCTTAGGTTTGTCTTTGAAAAACAAGGAATGGCATTTATCGGGGGCTATTAGGTACAGTGACCCAATTATTAAACCTTTAAAATTAATAGTCGACGTAGATCTGTATGACATCAAACATTTGGGGTAATTTGGTTCAAAACCAACTCTTTTTCCAAGAAATTCTTTCCCTCATAACGACAAAGCTTTTTTTAAATTGAAGATAACTGCGAATAATGACAATACACAATTATAAATATGACAATTTACATATGTCTATGATATTATACTTTTGTTGAGGTTTTTTGGCTTGAGATCAAAAACAATGGCGGTCCATAAATAAACCACAGCTTGACAAGTACTGACGTTGTCACTTAAGGTCTACAGATTAAAGACGTCATACTGAATAAACTCAACCCTTTACTGGGGAAATGAGTGTGCTGTATTGTAATAATGTAACAGGGCCCTGTTTCACGAAACTTTAAAGAAGATAAAATCCAAATTTTAGTAATTTGATAGGATAATATTATACTGATTTTAGTGCTTATCCAATCAAAATTCCAGTATCTACTAAAATTTGAATTTTATCTTTAGTTAAGATTTCGAGAAACAGGACCTTGATATGCCACTCGCAATAATCAAGCAATAACATTGTAATGTTTTATTGATATGATTTTCTACAAAAAACATCCTATCAGTTCGTTATCTTTATTTTCTTGGTAGGTGAAGGGGATGTGGGTGGGGGTTTGTGTCCGGGGTGGTGGGTGGTCCTTAACATTACGGTTGCATTATTCCACTTCCAGAGCTAATTCTGCACATGAAAGGCCTTTATTTAGGCATTAAATATTGTATTAAATATTAACTAGACATAATTAATTAACTTGACAAGACCATAATCATTAAATACGATTGGTAATTTATGATTACCGTGCTTACGCTGGTCTACAATCGACAATTACTCAGAATGAAGAAATTTGACTGCAATCTATTATGTTAGACATTGATTAATCAATCACCATTGACGTTGTTAGTGGTTTACTCACGGGTCTGTTTACTTAAAGGCCAAGAAGTCGCCGTAACAGGCCGTTTAATTGGCTAATCCCTCACATCATTCAGAGCACGTCAATGATAACTCTTCCAGATACTAGTGTAGTAAAAACAAGTAAAGAGAAATTTTGAACTGTAAAACGAAACGATATAGAATCCTTGTTTTGATCAGCTTTCATTATCTATTAGTTAACTATTATAGCGAAAACTGACAACTCTTTATCTAATCTCACACAATGCATATTTAAATCGTGGAAGATTTTTTTATGAATGAAATGAAATTACGTTCAACACCTTACTTTTCTGCACAATTCAGGCTTATGAAGAAGACTGGCATGGGTCATGTAGTGTGCTATGGTGGAACTTTTGCACCAATCTGCATTAGGATCCGGGAGGTTTTTTTTTTATATAACCCGCGTTTTGTTTGATGTGTGTGTGTGTGTGTGTGTGTGTGGAGGGGGGGGGGGTAGCCGATGAAACGGTCTGTTGTGGCAACTTTGTGGCGTGTGTTGCACGGAACTATGGGTATCCCATAAGAAATATCAACGCTGATTGGTCGGACGTCATGGCGTCAAAAGCCGCCCGTGTGACCCATGACGCGACCTTCAACACCAATCGGTATTACAAAATACACGAATTTCCACACGATGAAAACGAGCAGTGTCGGGTTAAGATACCCCGCCCCATAGAAAGACGGTTATGCGTCATGAATTATGAATGTAGGTAATTTTACCTACCGGGCTGTCTGGTGTATATAGTACAGTGGATCGTTTTGCTGTACTTACAAATATATACATGTATATTAATTGAACCATTTTTATTTCAGTAGACAATTTTGATCCAGCCAAGAATACCTGACAATAAATTGTATCTGACCTCGTATACTCGGCTTGCATTATTCGGTTAATAATCAAAACTATTTCACGCAGTATATTCATTTTAGTTACAGTGGGCGTTGTCAACATATCACTCGATTCCCTTCGATATTCTTATACCCTCGTGACCTTCGTTCACCATATATGTACATGTTAACCTTATATGGCTCAACCAATCAGTGTTGTAAATGGCTCGTGTTTATGAATGGAATATTTGTGTGTGCCATTATGTATGTGGATAAGGTGTATCTATGGTTGAATTTAGATCAACCGTATTTTCGAATCTAGCAATTCAATCGATCATACCCATGAACTCCGTAAGTTTATGAAACTTGTGCCCGATCCTTTTCATGTTTTAATAAAATATGTTTAAACTGAAAGGGCACAGGATAACGTTCCAGGGTAAAATAAAACCTCATAACACCCATGTGTGATGCCAATACAAGAAGTACAACAATTATGTATGAACTGGTATCAGGTGTTCCAGAACCTGCACCATGCACGACACCCGCCAGTACATGTTAACCAATGATGTGACGAGTGGTGAAATGAATCATTATCTGGGATGAAAACGCTATCGATAAAGGGGGGTTGGGTGGCCGAATGGTTAGCGTGCGCGCGCAGTATCATACGGCCTGCCATTGAGTCAACTGGCGTGGTTTCGCATCCCCGACTGTACATGGCAAGGAGTAGGGTCGCCTGTCCAACCTCGTGGGTTTTCGCCGGGTACTCCGGTTTCCTCCCACTGCTAAAGACCCCTACGCGCAAGCGCATTATTGAAATAAAATTAAACCATATGTTAGTCCCGAAATGACCCTGTTTGTGTCGAGTGGATGTTAAACCCCATTTCTCTCTCACTCTCTCTCTCTCTCTCTCTCTCGATAAACCGTTGAAAACCAAGGTAATAACTGGGAGGGGTTTCTAGTGGTTTAACGTGAGCGTGGGAAATCATAAGGTCTGACATTGAGACAGGTGTTGTGGTTTCGATTCCTCGACTAAAGACCCCTACGTGAAAGGGGGTTATTGAAATAAAATTGAACCATATTTTGTGTTGAGTGGGCGTTAAACCCAATTTCTCTCCTTATTTATGATTTAAAAAAACCTGTCCCGTGCCAGACACATCAGTACTTATAGTTAACTGGATATGTGACGAGTGAGTGAAAAATCTATCTTTGTACCGGTGACAACCAAGGTGACATTATCGTTTTATGAATTGAAGCGTGGGCTGGATTCAGAAAAACCCATGTTGCTAAGTCTGACGATTGACACGCCGATATCTGCTAGTCTATTCATCTAACATAGCTTTACATCTGGCCTTATCAGGCGCGGATCCAGGATTTTTTACAGGTTGGGTCTAGGTTTGATAATTGCTTAACAAAGGCGCTCAACCGATATAACGGGGGGTTCGGGGGCCCTTCCCCAGAAAAAATTGGTAAATTAGATTCAATTTGGTGCATTCTGACGTATTTCCGGAAGGTAAATTCCAAAATTACAGGTCTAAACATCGCCAATAAAATCGCATAAAAAATTTTCAAGTCTGAGCAGGGGGGGGGGCCGGCCCCCCTGAACCCCCCCTCTGGATCCGCGCCTGCTTTTATCTCTTGACAGTGTTATTTATAAACGCAGACAAACATTTCAGTATTCCCCGGGACTAAATAGGTGCGGGAGAGAGAGAAATAGGATTTAACGTCCACTCGACACAAACTAGGTCATTTCGGAACTAACATATGGTTTAATTTTATTTCAATAATTCGTTTGCGCGTAATGGGTCTTTAGCAGTGGGAGGGCCCGCAGAAAACCCACGAGGTTGGACAGGCGACCTTACTCCTTGTCACTTACAACCGGGGAATCGAAACCACGCCCGTTAACTAAATGATAGACTTTATGATACAGCGCGCATACGCTAACCATTCAGCCATCACCAAAAAAGCTAACCACCCCCCTCCCCCAAATAGATGCAACGTGACATATAAATGAACTTAACACTAACTATATTTCGAGAATTTTGAAAAGTATATATTCTGCTTTCATTTATAAAAATTGAAAAGGTTACTCTCGCTTCCGACATCGCAGAGCAAAACCCAACTCTGCGAACCTATAGGATTGTAAAATATTGTTATTTGTTGAATAATGTAACGCGTATAACCAATTGCCACAAACATTTCAATACTTCTCATAAACACACACTCATATGGAAAACGGGTCGATAACAATCATTTCGAGTTGAAAAAACAAAATATATATATCCACGACGAATTAAATCCGAGAAAGCGTGGAAACAGAGGTGTATTATTGTCAACGGTTCAGGGGTCATGTGTCATCCGTTAACCTACGCCTACACGGGTCACGGTAAAATCCCAAATAAATATTATTTAGCACTGTACGACCCACGAGCTCGTTTCAGCTGTTTACAGGGTCAGGTTACTATCTATTCATGTATGTATTTATAATTATATGAAAGTCACTTACTGAAACTAACTGATTTAACAGTTAAAAATACATAATGGGAGATTAGATAACTCGAGTTGGGAGTTCTCACTTTAATAGTTAAAAACTAGATAAGGTAAAGGCATTTTGCTGAAAATTTCAGTCACTATGAACCGATTATATTATTAAGCTTAGATCATCATTACTAAAGTCGGTACGATAAAAAGCATAGTCTCGGTTATCCTTTTGATGATTTAATCATAAATGAAAGTTATGCCATAAATCGGATCATAATCCACTAAAGATCGCATGCTAGCGATGCCTTCGAGAGTTGATTATGGTCTGGATAAGTTCATTAATGTCCAATTAATAATTCAGATGCCATTCATGTCTAAAGACCTGCAATAGGCAGATTTGGTTCTTGTATAAGTACCCAATATCATGTTTAACTGGATTCAAACAGAAGGGGGCATGAATACTTTGAGGGTGGCGAGGGCCTCAAGCGGGACGAGGACGGATCGCGGTCCAGAGACGCAAAGAATTCACTAATTTTTTCCAATAAAAGTGGAATGACAGAACACGATTCTAATCCTACCCACGTCACTAGGTACCCACATTTAGCAATGTCACATGTTTTCTTCTTTTGCGCCATCAAGTAATAACGGTGTACTTTTTTTTATTAATTTGTACCAACATTTCAAATAATAAAATTACTAGGCATACATCCGGAACCCTCCAGGCTCCGGTACCTTGGACAATTGTCTCAGTTGCCTGACTTAATAAAAATATTTGAATTGTAAAAACTAGTAACATGGGACAACCTTTTGGATGCCTTTTCAATTGAGACGTATCTGCCATTGTGGGTTGCTTTTACTTCTATTTACAAAGATTCATCGTCTGGCCTCAACATCTAGGATGCCTCCGTCAAAGGTGTGTAATTTTTGACGATGTCATAAGCCTTTCTAACAACTTCCTCTAGCTAGAGATTAGGGTTTGTCTGCGATATCGCCCAGGGTGGAAGCAGACATTAAACCCAACAAACGAAGGGTGTTCGGAGAGGCCTCATATAGTGGAATAACCTATAGGACCTGCCTTCATCAAAATTAGGAACTGGTACGGTTTGCCTCATGAAGTCAAATGTTTTTTTTTAAAAAAATGAATCTTTAGTGCATTAATTGGTATCTATGGTTGTTTTTGCTGTATGTCTATATATAAATAGCCAGTTTGGAATGTGTTGTAAATATTGAATATTATAAATACCATGTATATAAGGATGTCTACATGGATTTACACCTTTATTTGTATACAGGTATACACCGTCCTCATGTCAGACTAATAGCTGTGTATATTATATAGGTATTATTGTTAACATTATTTACATTATATACACTTGTATTTATGAACCGTCAACATCTGGTCTTCTCGTCAGGTATCTGGAATGTTAGAAATGTCCTCAAGGCATTCTACATGTACAATATTTCAAATACAATATACTCGTGTATTATCTCGTTGTGATACACTATTGCCATTGGAGACACGCCATCATTGTTTTCCCAATCGACGGAAAACCATTGGCCTTGCCTTTTCCCCAGAGTTTGTGGTAGCATACTATAAACACGTAACTATCACCGTAACAGACATCGTACAATCGTACCCTAAACCACAGAGAGAGGGGCGGAAACAACAAGAACACAAACTGATGGAAAGCAGCTACTAGTGTATTTCGTGGAGTATTAACGATAGGGGTCGCTGCAGTCGAGAGGTAGAGGTGCGATATCCCAGAATTTAATTCCGAGGTGGGCCGGTAGCAAGAAATCGTGCGTTATCCAAGCCCTGGTTCAACCTTTCAGGTTGGCTCGTTAACCCGGAGGTCCCGTGTTCGATCCCTGCGTTGGCCTATAAAGTTTATCGGGACTATCCGGACAGTTCCTCATTGTAAATGCAGAGCCGAGGCCCTGGCAAGGCACAGAGTATAGTCGTTAGATGGGTTTAACATTGCGAGCGCTTCGTGAAACGGGAACCTCCCTAATCGGGGGAGGGGGGTCAGCCCCCAAAGAAGGAAATCCAGACCTATGCATTTATCTCCAATATTGAATATTTTGCCTCAAAAAAAAATGAAGGTATTCTTATTCTAAGCTGAACACGATTTTCATTATTAGGACAGTCCACGTGTCAAGGACATATATCTCAGTAACGTTAATTTTTGACATTGCTTTCAGTAATTTAAACTAGGAAAGAAGGAAATCAAGACCTATGCATTTATCTCCAATATTGAATATTTTGCCTCAAAAAAATGAAGGTATTCTTATTCTAAGCTGAATATCAAAACACGATTTTCATTATTAGGACAGTCCACGTGTCAAGGACATATATCTCAGTAACGTTAATTTTTGATATTGCTTTCAGTAATTTAAACTAGGACATAATGCCGACATTCCAAACGAGTCGCACTTACGGTGATTCAGGGGGTACGATCCAGATGTTGACTGTGAAAATTCCAGGGGTTTCCCCTTTCTTAGTTATACAGAACCATAGGCGAAGAAGCCGTGTATCTGAGGGGAGGGGGGAGCTATCCCAGATTTGATGAACTGCCCATTCGGCAAAAACATCAGAGAATGAGACCATATGTTATAGAAATATATTTGTATAATCGCTCGAGGCTTACGTTTTGAATATTATTTTACATGTCCGGAATATAATACCTTTATGGTTACGGAGGTATTCACGGCCAGCTGATATAGTGCACGACTGGACCGCAGGTTTTCCTTCGGGCCTAGCGACTCGATCGTTGTATGTCAAACTGGGAATTAATCGGTTTTTCCAATTTTTCTTTTCTTTATTTGTTATGTAGGTCTAATAAATTAACCGGACAGGCAAAATTCCACACACAGGTGATCATATTTAATAGCATAATTAACAAAATCAACTTGATCAAAATGTACATTCCAGGCGTAAAAATATCAGGCGCATGTCAAAAGCAAGTACATGTTCTCCTGCATTTATCGAACAAACAAACGTGTGTTGCCGAAGACATCACCCCAACCTTGACGCTGTCTCTGTTTTAGACAACCCGCTGCCCAAGTTCCTGAACAAGCCCGGAAATGGTGTACAAAAGACAGAACTTCACATTTGTCAATGATCAGATAATCATAAAGTAATACGACCATGACATGGTTAAATGGAAAAAGCACACTTTATAAACTGCACTCTTACCTTTGTGTCCCACTTCCCAGAATGAGGTGACTAATATTGAGCAATAGAAGTGCTCTACAAAATTAAAATCATGAAAAATATTTGTGTTACAAAAAGAAGAGTTGAAGGTCGCGCGTGACCAGGTTTCGTCTTTTGAAAGAGAAGTACGTAAAAATAGCAACACAATGTCGTCGGAGAATGAGGTGACTGATTTTGTGCAACTATAATGCACTCCAAAAAAATTATTCGTGAATTATATTTTCATGACTAATAAGGTAGATATATATATATATATAGATCATGTTTCAGTTTGATAAAGTTTCGACTTCTTAAATTTAAGTTTAAACCATCGATTGTTTTTACATTAAATAATGACGATCATCAGCGGGGGTACTTTTCGGCGATATAACTGCAGTGTAAGCGGTCGTAAAGAAAGCTAATTTGCATAATGGCGGTACCCGCCAAGTGAATCCCCTTCATCAACCTTGCGGCAACACCTAGAAGCTTTCGGTGAGATGTAAGTGCTTAAAAACAGTCTTCTAAGATTTGGATTAACCACAAAGTATGTCCTGTTGACCAAAGTCCTTCACAGCATGGGGTGTCATACTCTTGCTAGTGTGCCTGATCTATCTCTCACGCTGCTAACAATTTTTCTGTTTTGCAATAATGTTGTCCCCGATTTCCTGTAAGCATTCCACTGTCCAACCTCGTGAGTTTCCGTTGTGACGAGTGAACTTCACCCCCCCCCCTCTCTCTCTCTCTTTCCCTCTTTAGTTTCTGTTATTTCGCAACATCGATTTACTTATTGTACTGTTTCGCTTTACATTACGGAAGTAATTTTGTCGGGGGGGGGGGAGTTAAAAGATCAAATTCATCTGGGTCATTTTCGGAAAACTCAGTAAGTGCTCATTAACCCTGGGGTTAGTTGTTCGTCCCTGGTGTTGGTCCAGAAAGTTGATCGGGCATTTACGACGAGGTTTCCCCCTTATCAGCGTTGTAAGGGAAGAATGCCTGGTATGGATTTGATATACGAGTGGGTCATAGCGCCGCTGTCCAGGAAAAATGTCCCTCTTTCATAGCACACTCTATGGCGTATGCCAGTCTGCATTAGCTCAGTCGGCTCAGAACAGTAGGGAATCAAACCTCATTTTATTTCATTTCGGTAAACCCATGCGTTAGGCCAGGATTACATATAGAGCACAGCCCACAACCAACATAACCACAAACCCCTTTTCTCATTTACGGTAAAGCCAGTATCCTTACCCCCCACCCTCCCCGTCTGGCAGTTTTGGTTGGTGTTATGCCATAAACTGCTGGAATTGATATCACTGCCAGTTCTGGCGAATACTCGGATTTGGAGACGCAAGGATAACGGAGGGCGTACCGTAACTTCATAGAAGGTCCTTGTGATGCACACGGACTATTGCAATGTACACCAAAAGAATACGTGACTGACCGGGAGCCTTATTTGTACCGAATGGCTCCGCTATTAACATTTTTAGCTGCATATAATACATGCCATTAAAACTTTACATGCTACCAACATGGAAATTCCGGGGCCAATCTTCTCTGATATCAGATCTCGCCACCTCTTTGTTATGTAAACTCAATATTATTTTTAAATCTTTATCTGAGTGCGTGTGAAAGATTATAATCGTCATGTGTGATTTTATATACTTTTCAGATAAAAAATGACATATGCGGTTAATGAAGATGATACCATCATAGTGATCGTATTTATAGCCGGTTTGAATAGTTCTTGTGATTGCTGCGATGGCTCGGTGAACATGACATTGAGCGTTGAAGCAGGGGAACTACCCACATGTTTCCGGGTTATCCGAGAGATTTTCCAGTCTGGTTTCTCCTTATGAGTATGGCATGGCGCGGGGGAGGGGGGCTGAACCCATTTCATGTCATTTTGTTTTAACAGTTGTATGAATTCCCATATTTACGAAAATTTAATAATCGATTACAACAGTTAGATATCTTGCCGGTTTTATCATACCAAAATTCTTGATACAAAGATGACCTGTCCCCATTTTGCCATGTTTTTAATATTACCACCTGTAAGCCAATAGATCAGATGTTCAATTCATATTCTGGTCATGGACACGAATAACATCTGAATTGAAGATAAATAAATGTTAAGTTATCAAAATGAGTTTATTTATTATAGCTGAATGGAACTTAATTCGTTCGGATAATGTTGGAATTGAGAGATCGGCGTAAGGTTAGTGAATCATCAGCACCACCACAAGCCTATATCTGTCAGGGAAGCGTCACCGGTATCAGCAACACTCTATCAGTATGTGTGTCTTGAATCAGAATTCTCAACCCTTGTAGATGCATAGATTGAGTGAAGCATGTAGAAGTAATGGCAGACTTGGGTTAAGTGACGAGGGTAAAAGTAGTATCGGACCTTCGTTGATGGAGTGAAGTATTTAGAAATGAAATGGGATTTAACGTCCTACTTTTCTGCACCGACTGGAAGTGTGTAGAAGAAGTGGAAGACCAGCATGGATTAAGTGATGTGTCTGGAATTGGTGAGATTTGTACCTATCTGTGTGAGGTCGAGTTTCAATTCTCCTGACCAAAGTTAAACCGGGTGCACTTATTGCAATAACAATCACTTTATCTGTTGGCGATTAAAAACATTTTCCCTTTATTCAGATATCCGCAAAAAGATAAAAAAAACTGACTAGAATATTTAAACTTTATTGTACCCGATTTACACATCTATAACAATGGATCTTTTAGTCGTGTATCGCTTGGGTTTTTTGCTTGTTTACCTTGCCTTGTGTCACCGTGTCTACATTACGGATACTTAATTCAATTATATACACTAGTTGGCTAGACGTGGGTATTGTTACATATTATGTAGACATATCGACACAATAAACGCTTTAATATGAATACAATCTTTCAACCTGGCTAAGTGAGTAACCAGGGTCTCGGGTATATTTCCGGTGTTGGCGAGAAAGTTTTTCGGGGTTTTTTTTCATTTTTAGTGGTGCTAGACGAAGGGCTGGCATGGAACAGTGTCTAGTCATTCGAATGTGACAAGAACCCTAGGTCCCATGTATACATTGGTGTGTGCTTAAAAGAACACTAGGCGGTTGGAAAAAAAAGAAATTTATCCCATAGCTCACTATTGCGTATGACCGTCCACATTAGCCCAAATTAGAAAAGTCGGACGTTAAACTGCACTCATTTTATGTGAACATGTTTTTACAGTCTAGAATTTCATCTCCCATAGCCCAATATTGCGCATGACCGTCCACATTAGCCCAGTCGGTGTAGAAGTGAGGGGTGTTAAACCGCAATCATTTTTATTTGAACATGTTTGACAGTGTAGAATTTCATCAATTAAATATAAAAATAGCTCACGAAAAAACATCAGTTCTAATGGTTTATAAAAATAGAATTGTGTCATTCATGTCGTAACGTATTACCGAAAATCCCGTAACACTCCCACGCGGTTGTGTGTACGCTGATGAAGCGTGTTATCGTAAACTGTATTTATTATATAATTTCTGTACATAGAATGATCAAAATATTGTTTAAATTAACACTCCCACGCAAGATCGGATGTAGCTTAAAGTGGCATATCCTACTTTCTCTTTTCTAGTTTCTGTCATTCAGACAAATATTCTGTTACTATATGCTATACTATTACTGATAAACCACCATTTATTATTCGCCAGATTGCAGAGCGACATTCCACTTTCTCTCATTGGGCAGCCACGGTTGCCCGGTGAGTAAGACGTTGGCTCGCTAACCACGAGGTCAGGTGTTCGAACCGTGGTTATTCCAGCGTGTTTCCGACTTGTCTTTCCCAGGGAAGAGGGCCTGGCAAAGCCCAGTCGGAGCAGAATAGTAATGTATTACCATGGTATAAATTCAAAACAAGAAGTTTATCGATATAATAGTTCAATAATTTAAACATAATATTATGTGGTGGTCAGTTTGAGGTCTTTGCTTAAATTTTATACATCAAGGGTTTTTTGTGGCTTTAGTACCACAAAAACCACAACAAACAATCTTGGTATAATGAAAACACTTGACCTATGGCGTGTTCACAACACAACAAATAATCTTGATATAATTGAAACACCTATGACGTGTTCACACAACGCACTGCACTCATTGGGTTGTGTCTCAATGGTCATCTCTGTCTTGTTGACAATTTCTGTACTTATGAACCCAAATCAATTGTACCTTAATTTCATGCACTTTTTGAGCCAGTAACCGGATTCCATGCACTTGTTAACATTCTTTAACGCCATCAGTTCCGGTACGATGATAAATAAATTGGCATGATTGTTCTTTGGCCAGTTTTGTGCATCGATTTGAGATATGACGTCACGATGAGGCTCGATCATACGGTTTGCAAAAAGATCTTCAACTAAATTGCATATTGTGTGGTTCATTCACTCGTTTTGGTCATGTAGACTGTACTCTGTTCAGCGTACTAAAGCGGTTGTCATTATTTTGTGCCGCCAGAAAACTTCCATCATGTCAGCCAGTATTATAGGTTTTGTTTTAAAATATTCATCGATAGTTAATAACTGGAAGTTTGAACAGTATTTAAGGACTGAATAGTCATAACTACCATTTGTTTTTGTTTAGGTTTTTTTTTTTTTTGTTGTTGTTTTTTTTAAATACTTATTACTGTTTTATACAGACAACTTCTTGTAGTGTGTCTTTCAATATGGCAAGGGTAGAATTCCCGACTGCAATTTCATGAAAAGTTTCTTTTAGGCCAATCAGAATCCAAGAAATTTCCAATTTGGGCTAATATTGACCAATCAACAATGAACTTACAGGGAAACAGATTAGAAAATAAAATATCAAGTATCTTTATGGCCTGACTTTTGATTATCAAATTTTGGTCACAGCTAACAATAAACGACTGTTTGAGTTTTTATCAACAGTGAGCGTATATCTACTCTCTGAGTTACATAACAATATCACCTTTATATTCATTTTGTTTACCATATCCACTCCTTTAAAACACCGTCCGTCCATAAGCATAAATGTTTAACAATAACAAACTTTATTTTCTTAAAGGATCAAATTGAACAGTAGGGGAATTGTTCGAAGTCGATTGTTAAAATTGGGTCCTTTTCAGCTATTCATATTTTTTTTATCTTTTTTTAAATCATGTATTGAACATCTTCTGGATGGGTGATTATTACGGGAAGTCGGTCTATACATATTCCTTTTGATCGACCTTACTTCACAGTGACAATCTATGACACTTTGAGAATTATTATATTCGTTAATTTCTTATTCATACTGAAGCAACCTACTAACAGATCATTCAGATTGCAGTAGACTAAATAGTGTAGATGATGAAGTTCATATCATAGCTCCCACCTAGAAAAATCATCGACCGACAAAGGTAGCTTTACCTCTAACGGGTGGATTTTCAGAACGAAGGTTCATTATAACAGTCACTCACCACAAATTGAACATCAGTGCCGTTTAATTATTCGCTTACGTTCTGATTGGTTGAAACACAATAACTGCATTTCTTAAAACTTGAAACCTATCTTCATCATCAATAACTTCTGCGCTATCCACTCAGTTTTAGGTCAGTTTTGCCTCTCGCTTTGAGAACTATTTGATTAGCCCGTAGCATTGATTACAGGATTTGTATGCACTGGGTATATTTATCAGTTCGTTGACCCCCAAATAAATGTTTTTTCCACTCCGTCCATGTTCTCAGAATCAGAAACCTGACCCTCGCGATGCAGCTAGACCGCCCCTGTCGTAAACGTGACCTTGTACCTAATGATTCCATACATTCCAAGATACCATTAGTCCGTCCATTTTCTAAATTCACGACATTCCGTGGCATGATAACAATGAACTTACCTTGCTCCTTAGAGGACACAGTCAGTGGCTGCAAATAAACTATAAATCATTTCGCATTTCATTGGCAAATTGAGACAATGGCGTTGATTTAAAGGGTTGGGCTAAGATATATTTCAATGAGCAACATAGGGTAGCTTTGGAAGAAAGACGCTTGTGCGATTATCCGTACCTATATAGAGTTCCATACCATACAGGTATCTGCATAGCATTGTGGTATGTGATTATCAAGACCAGAAATCCGACTGACAAATAATTCCTGATGTGTACTGTCTCCTTTCCTTGAGTGTGAATATGAAAATGGCTTAAAGCTCCAATAGCATTTTTTTAAGTTATATTTTTAAAATGTATTAAAATAAAGCCCAAAAATAGATTGAACCTATAAACAGTCCTACCTTGTTAAAGAATAATCCTATTAATCCTATAATTCAGTACTGCCAGTTGAGAAATTGGCAAAAATATCATTTTCAACTTCAAATTCAAACGTTTGAAGATGGCCGTCCATGGTCAGGAATGGGAAAACAAGGGAGGTAATTGAGTAACTATTTCCTCAATCACCCTGTGTCACCCTTTATAATGCCCAAAAAATTTTGCCCAGGACCGTATAGTAGTGAGTTGACAACCTTTTGAGCAAAAGACATAGAAATAATTATGTTTTGACTTTCTTAGAAAATGTGAAATTGGAACTTTAATAATGAAATGAAGTAAGGTTTAACGCACTACTGTTCTGCTTCAACTGGGATAATGAAGACAAGCATAGCCATACAGTGTGCCATGAGGTTAATTTTGAAAGGGCAGCGGCAATATAACCTATTCTTATATCGAATTCCAACTGCCCGGGTTTTTTTATGTGCACGCCGGAAAATCTTGATCTAATGGCTAGCGAGCCAGCGTCATACTCAATTAGCCACTGTGAATCCCCAAAATGAAAGATTGTGCCATTTTGAATTTATCTGGATTGTGTTTACCCCACGGACACGTTAATATGTAAAACAAAACATATTTTCATCACTGCTAGAGTCATACATATTGAACCTTGACATATGATCTTTAATTGACCCCCAGTTAGAAACTTCTCCTGGATAATAATGAAATACACGATTATAGATAAGCGTACATATTTTCACGTACAAATTGCATAGTTTAACAGTAGCACCGCCATACATGAATTAATGAATGACGGTAAATATGATAATCAAATTAATATGACATTTCCTTTGAACTTATTTATAGTATGACTATGCAGTATTTTGTGTGTACATTGTCCCCCCTCTCTCTCTCTGTCTGTCTCTCTCTCTCTCTTGTGGGTAAGCTCTAAATATTAAGGCTAACTGCAGATTTGGACAAAGGTCACGAAATGTGTGCAGGGCTAAGTCTAGCCCCAATCCTCGGTCTCGTCTTTACCTTTATATTGTCTTTTATTGAATAAAATTAAAAATAAAACAGTTTTCTATATAGAGGAAAGAAAGGATGTTTCACTACAACCCAGCAAAATAAACGTGCACATAATTACGACACGGGCCATCTATATTATCATAGTCAATGATAAAACGAGAACATGAACAGATCAGGAGGATATTGTCAACATTTGCTCAAAGACGGTGACAATTGTTGTATTTTCACCTGGATTGGACGAAAACCCGTTACCCACCCGTGTACACATTACATTGACGAGTATAGACAAGAACCCACGACAGTTGAAGAAAAGTATTAGAAGCGCCGCTGCCTTGGTAAAATTCTCCTATCTATTTCAACATCTTAGGACCTCAAGAAAATTACTGAACATCAATAATTGTGTAGAGTAAGATATATACTACTACAACAATACATACTACTGTTTACTAACAACTGTTACGTATATATTTTAATTACACAATATCACTCCATATACAAAGTACTATAATATAATATATTCGTCATCAACCATCCGCCATGTTGTTCTCCAGGGAATTTTTAAGTGGTTGGAGGAAGTAAAAAATCACATAATCCTTTTATTGTCAGTAATAACAGTCTTCAAAACTAAGACGTGGAATTTTACCATGGAATCGCGTCAGCTATTACTGCTAGCCATAAATTTGGATTTAGAATTAACAAAACAAGATACGGCCTACAACCAAACCTTGTGGTACACCGCATGTTTCCCCGAGATTGTATTTCCAATGATAACATTATGATTTCGTTCCTTGGGTCATAAATCTAGCATTTGGTGGGCTTCCTTGAATATTAATGTGAATAACTCGATTATCTGATCGTATATTTCTTCAAACCACTTGACGACGATCGGGTGACGAAGCATATTATTGTACCTTCTATATGAGGTGATCTTTAAACCTTTCTGAACTCAATAAAGGTTGGCTTTTTTTTTAGACGTTGTGCTGGACACAAACTAGGTCATTTTGGGACTTAAATCCCCTTCAATTTTATCTCAATAATGCGATTGCTCGTAACGGTCTTTAGCAGTGGGGGCAACTGGGGGACTCAGAGAAAACCCACGAACTTGGACAAAAGAGACAAAATGTAGATAACTGGGGTTTAACGTCCACACGATACAAACTAGATCATGCCGGGACTAATATTAGTCCAATTTTATTTCACTAATTCGCTTTCGCGTAGGGGTCATTATCAGTGGGGGGGGGGGACCGGGATAAAACATGTCGTTGGACTGGCGACTCTATACCTTGTCAAGCGGGTAATCGAAAACACGCCACTATCTAAATGACAGACCTGTGTGAGAGGCAAATGGGGTTTAATTCTAGTAGAGTGGGAGTAAATAACGTTGAAACTCAAGGAGGGAGATCAGTAAGTTCAGACTATGAAGAAAAGGTAATCAGGGGGAGACATGGGGTTCAACGTCCATTCGATGGTTATTTCATGTTGTCTGTGTTGCATCCGTTATACTAAGAGAAATCATTTGCTAGGAGACAACCTCCGCCGACAGCTATGTACCGACAGCTTTTTTCGCTATTTGCACTCTTTGTGTAAGATATAATTTTATGCAGATATCATAGATATTAAACCAGTTTTTTTTTTTATAATAAAATAAAATCAGTATCTTGTATAAATAATACAGGGGCTGATTTTATCAGGATTTGCTTGAAAAATCAAAGAGCTAAAAACCATTATTTTTTTGTCTATTATAATCCATTTATTTATATTATTTAAAGATGAATTATGTAAGAGCTTATTGTGTCTAATGCGGATCTTTTTCTGATTTTAAATCGTATAATATTAATTAGACATTTATGCACACGATAAGCCTATAATCAACTCCCTAGATTATCGGATGGCCGAGATTTAAATGGATTCGAACATCAGTGAGATTAAAATATTTAACGATAAATGGATAATCGAGATTTGGTTACGGTTATCAAGTAGCGCTGCAACGATGATAAACGGTCTATTCTACATCTTCAAATAGGCATAACTTCGCCGCGAATCAAGTAATTTGGATGACTATTTCAATATATTCACTTTCTATTACCTGTTTTTGAACAATTGTAGCAAGAAAGACCACCATTTCGTACATAGTGTATCTTTAATTAAATACATAATGAACTATATTATTATAAAGATTGGTTCATATTTCAATAGATTCGCAGCGTGTGAAATCCTCATAAAATATAATTACAAAAATATCATTTCATCTCTTTGTCCTTTTCATTAATTTATACTTCTTCATTTAGAACTTGATTAAAGAGAAATATTCATATTTCAAACAGATTCGTATTATGGTTGCTATAAGTAAATTCAAAATAGTTAAAAGGTTATCATTTCATCTTGAGTCTTTTCATCTGTGGCTTTTGATTGGTTTTATGTATCATATAACAAAAAGAACAATTTCAATAAAACCGAAAACATATACCCCTGTAAATATGATATACGTTGAAGATAATCTAAATGTAGAAACATATTTTAATACATATGTTTTTCATCGACAGGAAATTTACACGTATAATCATATTAATCATATTGAAAGTCAGTGGCTGATCTGGGTATAGGGGCCTACCCCCCCCCCCCACACACACACACACACACAAACATCACACAGCACTCACACACACGCTAAAAGCGGTATTAGGCAAGATAAAGAGCTGACAAATCCTGCTAAAAGTTGTAAAAATAGATAATGAAAAGAGAAAATGCTTAAAATTTCAGTTATATTATTTCTGAGCCTAGACACCGGCTATACAATAATAGTATGTCATTACTACCGGTGTTACAATAATATACCAAGTCTAATCCATTTTACGGTAACCGCATCGACCACAAAAGGGATTTAAATCTACTTATATCGCAGGCATCCAATGGCATCGAGAGTTAATTGTGGTCTTTGTAAATTATTAAAGTTGCATTATTGAAAATTAGATAAAAGGTTCTCCGTTCTCGATGTAATAGAATATGCTGAAAATTTCAGTCAAACTACTTCACTATCACCCCAGAAAACCGAATTTCCAAAACACTGTAGCCTCGATTGTCATTGTTTCAGTTGTTACGATAATAAACAAAGTCTCGTTTAACTAATTTAATTGTTAATCATGAACAGCCGTACAATTACATATCGGATTCAAATCTGTTTATAATCGAACCCATCAGATTGCATCGATAGTTGAGCATGTTAATACATGTATAATGAATAGTTTATGTAACATTTGATGCCTAAAGAAAGACCTACAATAGCCAGATTTAGCTGTTGCATAATGTCTGTTTAAAAGACAACATTATTTCATTGATTTATCTGTTTCTGTAGAAACTGCCACTTAGCGATGTGGTGAAACTACGCACACCCAAATCTCTTCAGGTGTGGATCCAGGAATTTTTGCAGGAGGGGTTTTGTCAGGTTTCTGTTACGGAAATCTGCCATCATCGTCTCTAGATTACATAGGCATACATACAAATTGAATTTTTAAAGAGAGAAATCATGTTTATACTGATGTAGGATCACTTTGTGATGTAATTTCATTGATGCAAGGCATTAATTTTTTTATCTAGCTGAGCAGAGGGGGGGGGGGGGGGTCCGCCTCTGCTCTTTGCTTTTTTCACCTCACCAAACATTGAACATAGGGTACACGGCAATAGTAAGACCACCGCATACGATCCCCAGCCACTGTAAATTGATGTAGATTGGTAGATGCGATAGGTGTTGGATCCATAATCTGTCAATTTAAGGTGTATATTTATCTCATCAAAGGTGCTTTACAACATGGTCTTACAAAACGAATGAATAAATTGAATTGGGTTTAATGTCCTACCTATTGCATCGGGGAGACATGGTGGATCCGTGAGTAGGACGCTGGCTCACTAACGTGGGGAGATCTGGCAAGAACAGCTGTATAGTTGTTCGAAAACCCAGGTCTTGTGACACATTAGTGTACACGTAAAAAGATATCTGGGCAGTTGGAATTCGATATAAGAGTAAGTTCGGGTACAATTTCCCTCATGTACTGTATGGCGTATGATCGTATTCATTAGCCCCGCCTGATCAGAAGAGTATCGCATTAAACCCCATTTTATTTCTTTGTAATTTCACTAGGGAAAGAAAAGTGGTATTGAATATGGTGAAATGAAATAACACCCTTCTGTTCTGCGCTGACAGGTCTCATAAAAACGGTTCCCACTGTCGTGTGATGTGTTACGGTAGGATTGCCCGTATTGAGTCCAATATTTGTTACGTGCAGATGCGTTTGGATTAGTTTCGATACGGCTGACCCCAATATATAATAAGACCTGATACGATCACCACAATTATCCTTCGATTAAAACCACGATTTCTATCGCAGCACGAATCGTGTTAGTGTGAACAAAACCTTGAACACGAATATCGTTAGCTTTGAAGTTATTGAGGGGAACATCAAACGATCGCTAAAGGACCGCACATGTTGTTTCGAACAAGGCGACTATTTGTGCAATTGTCATGATAATCTTTAACAATTATTCAATAGATATCAAAAACATCTTCAAGTCTATTATTAACATGTCTTTGAAACCTGAATGTTCTGTTAACTTAACCAGATAGACTTCGGTGAATCATCAATCGCTAGTACAGTAATTCAAATCACCAGGTCGTTAGCTTACACGCTTTAATCTTCACGTGGGGTTGCCGTGGCTCAGTTAGTGGGGTACTGAGGTTAGAGCCAACATTACAATGAAAACATTAACAGGTTTAATAAAACTTTCTCTGTCGGGTGGGGGGGGGCACTGTTGGGTTGGTTTTTTTTACATACATTTCATGTATTTTGATCTACCAAGGGATAATTTGCTTGCAGGACCAATTTGTACAGGAGAGCGCGGTTTCTGTACCATCCGTGCAGCTAAACAAAAACTTCCTTTGTCTTCGCTGTAGATGCTACCACTGGCAAACCAGAAACGTACATCCCACTCAACCACAGCGGACCCACACCCCCACGGGACATACCGATACCACAATCACCGCGATCCCGTCTTCACGGGACATGCCAACAACACAACCGACACAACCACTCCTTCACGGGACATGCCATCACCACAGCCACCACGATCCCCCATCCCCTGGCAGATTATCTATTTATAAATAAATGAAAGTGTGTATGAATGTATGTATGTATGTATGTTCGGTCATCACTCTTCGTCGCTGCGTTCCAGGCCCACAAATTTAATATGGTATCACTTAACCAGCACAACCCCTTGGCCCCGGGTGAAATTTGGCCTCCGAGGAATTGTGTCATGTGCGAATTTGTGCGGGTATATCTGAAAGTATAGACTTTGAATGATCCAATCACTGTAATTTCTCACATTATCTCCTCTATCAACTAATTTTATCTTCTAGAACATTCCATTTCTTTAAAGATGCACGGGCCTTTAATTCTGATGATTTTCTAACTGTACCCTTAGATAAATATAATACGAGTGCGTTATTTTGTGGACTAACAGCACAGTGCGTAACCTCTATCTGTCTCAGAAGGAAGGATATTAAACATACATTATGGAAGAGCAAAAACCGACTTTTGTCGGTCTTCCTTTGAGCCTCAGATGTCATAGAAATTATAAATTAGATCTTTATTTAAACAACAAGCCCAAAATGAACACTGTAGACCCACGGATGGCTTGGATTGGGCTCGGATTAAAACAGGATTTCGTCGACTGATTTAATCACTATGGCGTCGTGGGTGGGGTTTCTCAGTGACGTTGACGTCTTCATACTTCCGGAAATTATTCATAAAAGACAGTGATGACCGAGGCTATAAACAAACTTCACTGGATACCGTTTAAACATTACTTGATGATCGAGACTATGTAGGTGGAGTCAACGCCTGTCAATCAACAATCGGCCATAGTGGGAAAAGGGTGTCGATGATTTTACCTACCATTTCTAGTAAAAAATTATAGTGGTAACAACTTTGTTCAGGATAAAGTTATTTGACTGAAATTTTCAATATATTATTCTTGTTTCAACATCTATTTTTGAACTTTTATAGCAAAAATGGCTAAATCCTTGTCAAAATCTCCCATAATGTATCTTTAATTCTCATTTTATTTCCTCTAATTCTCATGATTTTATCGAGGTACAAATGATACGCGTATATGTTATTTGGTGGTTTCCCCTTGTCGGTTGTGCAGCATTACGCTCGCGCAGAACATGAACCATTGACGGTTAGATCTAATTGATAAGGTCAACTTCAAGTTTGGCCTTTATGCTCACCCTAGCCTAAATCTCGCCAGCAATCACGTGCCCTAATCTTATTTACATCTTCGCGACCTTGACGAAAATTGAGCTGGCATTAACAAATAGAGATTTAGCCAATCATTGGCGGATCGAAATCGAAATAAGGGTAATATCTCGTAATATACTGAATGACGCATGCCCGTTGCTTTTATTTTGTTTACTTGGCGGGGTTACGGGTCGACAATGAGAGCATACCAGTGTCTCTTTAAATAGTGTGTGTTCCGGCTTACATCATCATTTACCTATGTATATATATAGGTGATATGTATTATTTCATATACTAGTATGTAAATAGTTTAAATACTTTACGTCTGAGCTGAGATGACAGAAAATTGATAAATATGCAACCAAAATATATTTGAATCTGACTCACAAGACTACGAGGAATTTGTGGGGTGACTACAGTGACTCAGTATCTTCAATTAGAGGTCACTGGTCTCCATAGGCAACTATATGCATTGGACGAGCCATAAAACCAAATAGCTGACCATACCAAGGCAACATACTATGGAAGACCAAATGGGACAATATTCATGATTCTTGTTTCTACATTCAAGTTGGAACATTTTAGACACGAACGCAACATTCTAAACTAATGATTCTTGTTTCTACATTCTTATATCAACATTTCAAGCACAAAATCAACATTTTAAACAAAAAATTGACATTATGTTTCATTTTCGGCGTTTTATCGGTAACTTTTATGTATCATTTAATATCAAAATTAAAAAATAATTTCTTAATTTTACACGACAAAGAAATCAATTCATTGGTTTATGAAAGTATCTTAAAAAAAATCTGGAATTTGAACTCTTATGAAAATATTTTCTACGTTTCAAAAAGTCTTGAAGTTAAAATCTTGAAATGGAAAATGTCCAGAAAAAAATCTGGAATTTGAACTCTTATGAAAATATTTTCTACGTTTCAAAAAGTCTTGAAGTTAAAAATCTTGAAATGGAAAATGTCCAGAAAAATATCATGAATTATCAACATTATTACACCAGAGGGCGTTAGCGTTTGTGTACAACTTTGATACAGACTAGATTAGAAAATAAAGGTAGACTTTTCTACGAGTGGAAGTGAGCCCCTGTTGTGTTTAAACAGTAATTAGAAATTAAGCTCGAGATATGATAAATAACTTCTATAATTTAAACAGCTAGAAAAAATTAGGAAAAAGGCCTTTCTTACATATTCGCTGTTATTAATATTTGTTTACTTTTTCATATGTTTACAAATAATTAGACATACACACGTTTCGAATATGGCAAAAATGGATGATAATGCTGGGTTTTAAATGGAATCTATTCACTGTTATGTTTACTTTTTCATATTAACTATATAAGTTCTGTTTCATGCAACTAATTACTGTTTAAACACAACAGGGGCCCACTTCCACTAGTAGTAAAGTCTACCTTTATTTTCTAATCTATAGTCTGTATCAAAGTTGTACACAAACGCTAACGCCCTCTGGTGTAATAATGTTGATAATTCATGATATTTTTCTGGACATTTTCCATTTCAAGATTTTTAACTTCAAGACTTTTTGAAACGTAGAAAATATTTTCATAAGAGTTAAAATTCCAGATTTTTTTCTGGACATTTTCAATTTCAAGATTTTAACTTCAAGACTTTTTGAAACGTAGAAAATATTTTCATAAGAGTTCAAATTCCAGATTTTTTTTAAGATACTTTCAGAAACCAATGAATTGATTTCTTTGTCGTGTAAAATTAAGAAATTATTTTTTAATTTTGATATTAAATGATACATAAAAGTTACCGATAAAACGCCGAAAATGAAACATAATGTCAATTTTTTGTTTAAAATGTTGATTTTGTGCTTGAAATGTTGATATAAGAATGTAGAAACAAGAATCATTAGTTTAGAATGTTGCGTTCGTGTCTAAAATGTTCCAACTGAAATGTAGAAACAAGAATCATGAATATTGTCCCATTTGGTCTTCCATAACATACGCTATCCACCAGCATCGTCGTCTGGGCGGTAATAACATGTTTCATTGCTTATTCGCCCATTGGTCTTATGTTAAAATTGACATGTGTACTTTTCGAGGTGATCATCTTTAACATCGTACGATATACATGTCCTAAGCTTAGCAACATCCGTTTAGAAATGAAATGAATTGAAATGATAAAAAAATGAAACTTAATGTCCTATTTTTCCGAACCGACAGTGCTAAGGGGCACATGACCTAAGCTTAACAATGGCCTTTTAGAAATGAAATGAATTTAAATGACAAGAAATGGGGCCTAACATTCTGCGGTAGTTTACAAAAAACTTTGATTCTATATAATAGCTAGTATCGGAGAACCGTATCGCATAAAAAAAAAAAGCTAAAACCTGTTAGTCAAACTGTGGAGGAGACTCTTGGAATACACAGGTACATGAAATGAAACGGGGTTAAACGTGTTAGTTTTCTGCACCGACTGAGTTAATGAAGACGGACGTACGCCATACAGTATGCTATGACACAAACAAATGAAGTAAATGCGTCCGGGACCGGCTTTAAAAAGCGTTTAGTGACACCAAGGGAGACAACCCAAAAATGTAAGATCCAGAGGCAGACCACTATGTATGATCGCGTCTTCTTCTTTTTGTGATCATTCTCATCACTGTGGGCATAGAGGGGGTTGGGGTGCCGAATGGATCATAAGGTCTGAAATTGAGTCCATGTGTGTTGTTTTTCGATTCCCCCGTTTACACGTAACTATGGGGGAGTTGTTAAATCAAAAATTTTCTACCTGCTACACGAGGACCTACTCAATTTATGTGGTGTGATGTACTCGTTATGTATGAAAAAAATTTTGGGGATCAGACCCCTCTAACCCCCCTGTACATACCCCCTGAAGGTTCTTACCCCTATTTTGACCCCAAAATAGCAGTTTTTGGCGTAATAAGCCACAGAAATATGTCAAAGATGGTTTGTATGTTGTCTTTTTATACGTTTTTAATGATGCTGAGTCTGATTATTGACTTTATAATTATTTTCGATATTCCAAAATGGCGGAAATTCAAAATGGCGATCAAAATGACCAGATCTTTGTTTATTTCTAATGTGTGGCTTGTGGTATGTCTTTTTATGGGTTTTCGCTGCTGCAAAGTCTTAATCAGATCTTGAAATATAGTTTTGACTATCCAATATGCCCGAAATTCAAGCTGATGATACAAACATGGCCGCCATTTTGAACAAAGTTTTTAGTAATTCGAATATATGGGTTGTAATATGTCTTTTTGTAGGTTTTCATTGCTGCAAAGTCTGAATTGGACCTTGAAAAATAGAAATGGACCATCCAATAGCGGATATTCAAGACAGTGGATACAAACATGGCCGCCATTTTGTAAAACTCATACTGGTACATAATCTAGTGACGACTCGACCCCCCCCCCACGCCTCAAATTAAGTGCTTAAAATGCTATGATGTCCATGTAATGGTAATGTCTGTATATTTGTGTCTTTAACTGTGTCTATCATGTAATTAGATTAACTAGAGGTACACGTATGCACTGCAGTTGTCTCATCCCATGCACGATTCGCACATTGGCGTAACATTCGTGTAATTTTCAGATTTTGTTATCGTAATGTACTAGTGATGTTGTCCTATGTGTACCTCCAACATGTACAACTTATTAAACTCGCCAACTTGCCTTCAGCAAGGAAAGACCTGGCCGACAGAAAGTATATGGAAACTGCAGGCTTTTTGAGTGGAATATTGCCAACCAAATTGATGGTCATCATCAATTTGATGTGCCTACTTAGACCGACTAGTGCTAGACAAGATCAGCGAAGTAAGGACTCTGCCGAATCTATTCTATCTGAAATTTTACAAGTCTATTTAAAACATTTTGTGAGGAATAAGATGTGGGAATTCCTACAAGATCAGCACAATCAGGAAAACAGTTTTGCGAACGTTTCGTCGACAAACAATAGGCGAAGACAATACAAAGACGACATCATGATATGCAGTCCTTTGAGAAAATGAGAGCTAAAATAGAAACAAAAAATGCACTTTCATCATGCCATAGTGGCCCATAATCGATATCACTTTGGGATAGGTTCGCATCATCTTCATCTCAAAGAGTACTAAAGTCTATTGCTTACTCAGACTGTTGTTTTGCTTCTATTTTAGCTCTCATTTGACTCAAAGGACTGCATATCATGATGTTGTTTTTCCAAAACTGTTTTTGCTGATTGTACTGATCTTGTAGGAATTCCCATTCGTTTTCGATCATCTTGACACCATACACTACTTCTAAACGCTTTCTAACGTCTTCATCCTTACAAAATTCTTGTAAAATTTCTGATAGAATAGATTCGACAGAGTCCTTGCTTCGCTGATCTTGTTTAGCTCATGTCGTTCTAGGTAGATACATCATTTTCTTGATGACCATCAATTTGGTTGGCAATATTCCACTTATACTTTCTGTCTGCCAGGTCCTTCCTTGTTGAAGATCAAGATGGCGTTTTTGATAAGCTGTACATGCTGGAGGGTACACATAGGAAGACATCAATAGTACACTACGATAACAACATCTGAAAGTACACAACTGTTGCGCCAATGCTCTGCAAATTGTGCATGGAATGAAACAATTGCAGAGTATACATTTAGCTAATCTAGTAGACACAGTTAGAGACACAGACATACAGACATTACCATTACATGGAGATCATATGAGCACTTTAAACACTAAATTTGAGCTTTTTTTCAAGTTGTCACCTGATTATGTATGTGTTTGTTCAAAATGGCGATCATGTTTGTATCCACCATCTTGAATATCCGCCATATTGGATGGTCGAAACTATTTTTCAAGACCCGATTCAGACTTTGCAGCAGCGAAAACCCATAAAAAGACATATTACCAGCCATACATTAGAAATAAACAAAGATCTCCAGCAAAATGTGGGTCATTGTGATCGCCATTTTGAATTTCCGTCATTTTGAAATATCGAAAATAATTATAAAGTCAATAATAAGACTCAGCATCATTACAAACTTGTAAAAAGACAACATACAAACCACCTTTGACATACATGTATTTATGTGGACTATTAGGCGAAAAAACGTTATTTTGGGGTCAAAATAGGGGTAGGAACCTTCAGGGGATATGTACAGGGGGGTTAGAGGGGTCCGATCCCCAAATTTTTGTTTGTTGAATAATCAGTATATAAGGCCTCATGTTTTTAAGGGGTCCTCGATCGAAAGTAAAATTATCAACCCCCCCTACTTTAACTTTAACTACTCGGGTGTGGGCGGGTGTGTGCAATTGTCATCCTATCCTATGTATACTATACAACCGAGGAGGACATTTCCTAAACGAAGAATAAAACGGACAAAGCAAATGAAAAAAATAAATGATTTACTAAAAGAAAGACGTAACATAAATAATGCGACTGATCTTGACAATGGCCGCCTCTTGAATGGCGATAGTCTGCCAGGTGAACGTCATGATCATGATGAAATAAAACCAAGTACGAACAATCCAAACCATTGGACACAATTCGAAGTCCTAAAAAACAGTATCGTCAAAATAGCGTTATCAGCAAATAAACTATTCACCATGTACAAAATACATGATGAACAGTGGTAACCATATTCCTGAAGCAATGGCGCGAGAAATCCCTCTCTTACCATTGCTGGATAGAAGTCATATTCTTGGGCGTGTCTCTTTTTAACGTCCAATCAAATCCCTCCTCTCTTCTCGCATTCGGCATAATTTTCAAAATGGCCCACGAAGAAAACATGTTGGCACTGGATAATCGAGCATAATAAATTTCGGGGGTTATGACGTAAACAAGTCGCGATTGTCACTAGATACATTGCGGTAACATATTTTGAGGTCTGGTTAACCCCGTTATTTTTTGTTACAATGTAGGTCATTGGTTGGTAATGGCACTACTGACCAATAATAATTTAGCACAACAATGTTCACTCAAGATAGCAGTGTGAAGTGGATTATTTCTAATCAAACGAAACACTGCGCAGGAGTATGAGTGGTAACAGGTATCCAGAAGAGTAATCTTACCCTCCCTGGCACCCGACTCATCAAACAATTTTAATAATTAAGGAGATAATCTGGATAGAATCTCGGAATACGCTAGAACTTAATCGTGTTGGAGGCTAATCCAGCATCACGACAGCGCCTTTTTAATTTGAATCTGAGCAGCAATTTCCTTTCTTTCGCATTTCCTTAATTCCCCGCCCTCCTATACTTTGAACTTCGCATACCAACCAAGACTCCGGTTTCCTCCAACTGCTAAAGATTCCTACGAGGAAGAGAATCATTAAAATGACCTAGTTTGTGTCAAGTGAACCTTAAACCCAATTTCACTTTCTCTATAAAAGCACCGGCTGACATGAGTGAACGAGATATACTCTAGATATAGGTTATATGAGTTAACTTGCTACACCTCGTGGTTAATATATACATAATAAACCTCAGCCAACTGTGTAATATATATATTGTATAATATACTAATACTGTAAGTGCGTGGTATACAACAGGATATAATATACTCAGTGTGTATACTGCACTGCGGTGGTTCATTGGGTAAGGCGCTGGCTCACTAATGAGAGTGTCCGATGTTCGATTAAAGTGTTAACCGAGAAAGATACTCGAGTTTTACCGACGAGGTTTACCTCTGTCAGAGGCGCGGGACGGAGGACAAGGGCTGCCATGTACAAATTGGCATGCAGATTTCCAAATGAGAGTAGGCCGTAATGGCAAAAGTTCCCTTCTTCATTAGTTCAGTCCGTGCAAAAAGTGTGACATTAAACGGCATTTCATTTCATTTACTGCGGAAGGGTTGTGTGGTCGAATGTTCCAACGATCCTTAATCTATTTGTAGCTACAAAATGGTACGTGGAATGGAGAAGTGTCGCCTGCCTAGTCTTGTGCGTTTCTCCGGGTCCTCCGGTTATTTCCCACTGCTAAATAAAGACCGCTATAAGCTCTAACGTATTATTGAAATAAAATTGTTCCGTATCACAGTTCTGAAATGACCTAGTATGTGTTGAGTGGCCGTCAGAGCTCTCTCTCTCTCTCTCTCTCTCTCTCTCTCTCGGCCTACGTGTTTACTGTGCACTTTGTCTCTGAAACTCTCCTTCATAATGTTATTTGTTATTTCCAAGAATTTATCGTGTAAACACGAGACTGGGGTCAACAGGTACATATTTACCGCGAAAACAGTCGGTTTTTAAATTAAAAATTTAAAAGAAAAATAGTTCACCACACACATGACTATGTTAACAACCCATGCTGGCTAATGCGTAGTTGAAGAAGAATTATGCAGAAAATATTTTAAAATGCGGGTTAAATATAAATAATAAACGAGGGCGGTGAGATCCCACGAGTGTCTTTTTCCCGATCATTATCTCTTTTCGGAATTGTATCCGGTGACGTTGAGATAATTTGTTTGAAAATCTTCACAGAGAGATAGGAGTCAGTTCGGGTCTAACAATGGTAGGAGCCCGAGAGAACCACGAGCACGTACGTAACTAACGTACGAAAATTAATTGGTGGCTAGCTTTTTTTCGCACGTGTAGGCCCTACAGGGAATGGCCATTTTGCTCAGTAATCACAGCCAGAATTTGGCTCTTTTTTTTAATTTGCGTTAAAGTTTGAAATATTTGTTTAGAACTGAAATAAATGAACTATTAGTCAATCCCCACGCTAAAGACATTAACAGGATTGATTGTGTATATCTGAAAGAGACATGACCGAAGCACAAAATAGTGCAAGATGGCGGCCGCCATGACCAGCATTCGCTGAAGCTGTAATTGAAGACGACGTCAAAATTCTATGAGTTGTAGATGTTATTTTTGTGAAAAATCATTGGAAGAAGCGAGAACATGTTGGGCTAAAAGATGCAAATGAAACAATGTAACGTGTAGTGGAATGTTGCTGTTGACATTTTGTTTGTTGACCCCATCACCTGTGATGTATAGATCACGTGATATGGATATAATGGCTACTGAATGTGTTTGAGATGATTCTCCGCAGGTAGCTTGTCGCAGATGTCGAGATTGTAACGAGCATTCAGGTCCGCGTATGTTACAGGAGCGAGTGCACAGCTTTGTCTATGAAGGGTGTGGGAATAATACTATTAAGACTGCCCTGAAAAAAAACTCATTTATGTTATCATACATATTGTTATTTTGAATCTTTAGCATTATTTCATACACCATATACCTTTGATTCGAAATATAAATTGGCTGTCCGTCTAACATAATGATAAAACTTCTGTCAGACTGAGAATTCACGAAAAACAAGTTATGTATTATTCTAAAGGAATTCCCCGTCTTCATTAGTCCAGTCGGAACAGAACAGTAGGACGTTAAACCTCATTTTATTTCTGAAGGATTTTATTCCGTGGGTTGCGTATAGACGTAAAGTGAATATAAATAGACCCGTGGATAAATAAACATCATACGATTTGATATTTTATAATGTATTATGATTAAAGAGCACTGAATCAATCCATGTAGTCTTATATAATTATTTATATAACAGGCAAGTTGTGTCTAGTCATTCTGGTGCGACAAAAAGCTGAGGTCCTGAAAATAAATTAGTTGTGCACGTTAAAGATTTACTTGGCGTATGGCATACCAGGGCGACAAACTAGGTCATTTCGGGACTAACATATGGCGTAGGGGTTTTTGGTAGTGGGGAAAACCTACTGCTTCTCACGTACAAGCGGGGAATCGAAACTATGCCACTTGACTCAATGACAGACCTTACTATCCAACGCGCATGCGTTAACCAGTCGACCCAAAACCACCCACCCACCCACCCGCCACCTCACACACACACACCGCCACGGAATAATAAATGCGCCATGTGATGTTTCACAATAAGCAAAGTTACTGCCAATTCCATAAAAGCTGGAGAGACAGGAGTATAAATATGGTGCTAACGTGACGTAACTTCCTAATCTATTAACACATGACTAGTCGACTTTATTCAGGATATTTCTACAGTCAGTTTAACTGACATGAGATCAAACAAACAGAAAATAGTGCACTGAACACTCCTTTTTATTTTAATACATAGTGTGACATAACGCGTGTAAATCTAACATTTACCGGTGTTCAAATATCCTTTAGGGCATACAGTTGATTCCAGACAGTTTATAGAATTGGATTATGAATATATACGAAACAGAGAAAACTAGAAATGTGGTGTAACGAACCAATCGACACAATTAGGTCATACATGTTGTTCAATTTTATTCATATAACTCGCCTAAGCGTAGTGGATCTTTTATAGATGCGGGAGGAATCCGCAGGACCCGGAGAAATCCCCTGGTGTTGTCCCGGTGACTCTTCTCCTTTTCATATACAAGAGCAGAATTAAGACCACACCATTAGACTCAATGGCAGATGATCTAAGTGCACGCCTTAGACCATTATACGAAACAATGCATTCATCTTTTTTATATCAATTTGCACTGTCAGAATAGATTAATTATTAATGATAAAGTGTAAATGGGTCATCCCCACAACTACCCAACCCATCAGAGCGTAAGTTAATATTGTCACACGGGGTGTAAAATTGGGAGAAAATTCTAAACTATCGACCGAACTAAACAGATTTTGGCGAAAAATGACCTTCATCTTAAAATATCGAGTTTAATAATAAATTTAATTTTTATCAAAATTCTTATTACATCAAATTATATGATTGTACCATGAAATAAATCATATTAATGATAAAGTGTTTGTTTTGGGGTCATCCTCACAACAAAACCCCACCCCACCAACCAGAGTCCGTCACGTGACAGAACCGAACATAAGACGCTACCTCAGTAATTACACCACTCCTTTTTTTTCAGGCCAATATAACTGTGTTAATTGAACATCCACGCTTCGTATTTCCTATGTCTCATCATAGATTATTATATTTACTAATAAAATGATTCACTGACATTCCTCTATTCTTTCCGGTTGTCGAACTTAACAAACAACTCTTCGTTGTGAATATCGCAGAGTTACATTTAGTACCGTCATCGCGATGGGGACTACACGTGGGGACATAAATTGGATAAATTCAAGACTCTGTTACGAAGAACGAGACAGGTTTGTTTTACTTTTATTATATTGATGCGAAATATTTGTGAATTATATTTCCATTTAAATTTTTGTTATTAATAAGGTGTTCTTTTGTTATTTCGTAAATTGTATTTTAATTTACAATCGAAGCGATTATTATATATTTTATGTTTTACAAAGCCCGTTTTAAGTATTACGAATAGAACAATATTCTTTTAAAAAGTTGAGCTCAACCTGTTTCACAGAGAATTACTAACGAATTATCCCTGTAACGGATTGCTGTCTAAAACACGTGCGTTGACTTGCACGCCTCGTAGTCATTGGCCCAACGGCTCGTGCAATGTTTACTTAACACCTAACTGCTTCGGGCAAAATGATGCATTTTACTCATTTTAATACCCATTTACACTAAATAGGAAATATTTTTTAACTAGAAATACTTCAAACGTCTTTATTTATTTTTCTTTTACCTCAAAAAAATGTTTGAGAATTTAATTTGTCGGAGTAAAAAAGTTAATATGCCATACTCATTAAGCCTCGTCGATGTCATGCTTATCAGTGATTGTAGCGGCCAAGCGAATATTCACTGCGGGATCAGTTTGAGTTGAGCTAATGAAATGATTATTATTCGAGTATCCTTTTTAATAATACTTTTGTTTACGTGATTTACTATGGGAACATAATATTATATAGCACCCTGCAAGTGTTTAAAATGCATATCTAATTAGAAAAATATTAATGTTGGATTTAATCAATATGTACTGAAATTCTTTTTATGACTTTTACGTTACATTTTCTTTAATTGACTGTATGCAGTCTTCAAAATAATTACCAGAGGCGGATTCAGTCGGGGAGGGGGGGCGTCGCTAATTTTCGACAGTGCCCTTTTTTACTGCTGAAAGTGCCTTTTCTCAGACCCAAATATGTCCGTTCCGAACGTTTACTTAGACGAAATTATCCGCCAAATAGTTGTTGGAATGGCTACAGATGCAAGGAAATGACGGATAATTTTCTTTGGGACCCCTCCCCCCTATCAGCGGGTACTCCGTCTCCTCAGTCCGTGCCCTCATTTTGCGCCCCCCAACTTTCAAAATTCCTCGATCCGCACCTGATTACCATTTAGAAAATATCGGGGTAAATAATAATACATGTATTGTCGCTAACTCAATATCATCCACCGTCTTCGACATTGGAATCACGAATTATTGGTCAATTTAAATCAACATTGATGTTGTTATCTAACTGTCAAAAGGTGCATGGGTTTTTGATATACAATATTTAAGACAAAATGTTTAAATTTTAAAATTGGCACGCGAATTACGGCTAAACAGGAGAATACTATCAGTGTAGACTGGAATAACCAGACGCTAAAGACTGCCATATAATTTTGACTCTTGACGAGTTTCGTCGAACATAATTACTGATTAGAAATTACAGTAAAATGTAAACGATTGAATGTAAGTCAGTTTATATACATTCATTTTACATTATTATAATGTGTTGCGAGTCATTTGTGTCCATTTCCATGGTACCAAATAATAGCGATTTAGCACCTTAGTAATGTTTCAGCTAACTAATTAGTGTTTAAATTGTTTAGGTAACTATTTGTTGTAATATTTTAGGTAGGTAACATTTTAGCTAACTAATTAGTGTTGTAATTTTTTTTTAGCCAACTAATTAGTGTTGTAGCCTCTTTTATTTAACCGTTTTTGATAATATATTGTCCAATTTCAAGCATAAAACGAAAGAATTGTTAACATGTGAGTGTAACTTTCTAAAAAAAAGAGTCAAAACATCTGGCTTCGTTTTCACGAAGCATTATCATCTTTGATCCAGAAACACAAAAATTTGCACATGTTTCTTATTGATGTATTTGATACAGGACATGACATAAAGATGACTTGACACTATGGATCAGGGCTAAAACACAAAGCCATCAATCTCAAAATATCTTTATTTTAAATAAGTAAAGTGTGCAACGCCATTTCGGGGATACTGAACCTTAGTTGTTTCGTACAGATATACATGTACTGCACAACCACTTTAAGCATTGGCGCACCTTTAAAATCATCAAGGGTCAAAACCACGGGAAGTCCATGGAATATGAAGGTGTGGGGCTTGCAATATATCCGCTTTTATATATAGAATAATGGATCAGGCGTACGTTGTTTGTCAAACAGTCGTCTCAACATCCGCTGTTTTTCTGTTTTGTTTTTATGGGGTTTTTGGTTTCAAAATGACCGATATAGTAAGTGCATATTAACTTTAACCGTACGATTCACAGAGAAACCGATCAAATCTTCAATAAAATGATATTCGGTCAACGTCCGAAATGGTCCATAACACATAATAAAAGGATAACTTTGAACTTTCAGTATTTAAGAGATGGGAAGCTACAACATATATTTAGTGAGTATATGGAAATCCTCGAAAACATAGTTTGGATAATTTCTGTTTATTGTATTTACCTGTAATGTATTGCGTGATAAAACACAAAATTAAAATGTAACGGGGGTTATTTAGTTGCAGAATTTTTAAACAATAATTTTTAATATTCTGTATATCATGCATGCTATGGTGTAACATTATACAAAATATAAAATAAGTATTGGATTTTAAAAAAAAGACTTCCTGTGATTGTAGGTGTGCCAGTTAATCCAATGAAAAGGAGTTTCACACTATTTTGCCACTGACTAATTTTTTATTCCAATTTTGTTATCTTTATTTCTATTCATTCTCACTGATTTATTTTTATATTATTATTGACAATGATCTAAGATTGTTACCGATTGCCCCATGTCTGACAGGCTGTTGATCCCGTTCGACTGTGTCGGTAAAACTTAGATTTGGTCTTTTCGCTAATAATTTTCGGGGTTGTTTTCGGGGTGGCATTGGGGTTGAGGTTGGGTGTTTTTAAATCATTTAATGTCGTGTTAATTTTGAAATTATTGAATAAAATGAGATAATTACGATAAAATACTAAACATATTATTTGACTTTTACAACGTTGAAGCTGGTACTCACTAGGATCCATAATAAATTCCTTTTTTATTTATACTTTACGTTTTTCTACATTGCAACTTATAAATTGAAATCCTCATATATATTATACAACAAATCTTCCAAAATATTATGCGTATTTATATTTACGCAGTTGTATCATGAATGCAACAAATTTACGAAATTGTTTTTTTTTAAACATTAATAAATTCGAAAACAAAATATAAACGATACATATCATATTTTGAGAAATGATGACAATTTGTCTAACAAATTAATATCATAATATTCATTACATGGAATTATTGGCATCATAAATTTTTAATTTTACACAAATTTTTGTCTTTTGGTTAATTTGTTAGCAACGCCACCATTTTTAGTATTTGCTTTCTCAACAACCCCACATGATAATAAATGAAATGAAATGAAGTTTAACGTCCTACTCACTTGATAAAAATGTTAACTGGTACAAATGCAATTTATCTAATGTGGGTAAAAAAAAAACGACAAAAGTTACCTGGTACAAATAGTTACCTGCTACAAATGAAATTTATCCAATGTAAGGAAAGCACATTAACAAGAGTAGGCATATTATTATTATAAATGACAAGGATAATATTATAGCATAAAGATTTTTTTTTTTTTGTAATTACGCAAAATATTACATTTTAAATGGTTGATTTTACTTTTATTTAATTCTTCATAACTGAGAAATTTAGCTTTTTGATTTAGTAAAATATTTAAAGAAAATTGCTTGAGAATTTAATTTTACAAATATTGTCCATTTTTTAGTAAAATATTCAGAAAATAATAGCGTCTGAAAAGGGCCGACGTGTTATGTATTCGATGACATCTCAGCAATGATTTGACAATGACAAGAATTATGATAATGCGTCCCGGGTTTGTTTTGCTTTTGCGATAATTACTAATATGTTTTTAAATTATTTGATATATTAAGATAATTACTAACATCAACATTCTTGATTATTTAGACCTTCACCGACCTTCCCCCTACTTTATAAAAATAACACTTTAATTTCCGAGAGTTTGGGATACATTTTATTAACCATATTTAATTTTATGTGGTTGGAGTGGGGTGCATTTTGTTTTAAGAAGGGTTCTTTGTTATTAATCATCAGTGACATCAGTTTTTATGGTTGGTTAAATGGTTATTATTTTTCAAAATTATTTTACTGTATTCTTTAAATGTGAATCATATTGGAGGTTTTTTTTTTCTATTTGTGAGTGGGTGAATACATTTTATTTTTGGTTTTTTGTTTATATTGTTGGCGGGTGTAGGGATTTCTGATATTATAGTTACATTTTTATTGTCGAATTCTGAAATATCTACTTTTATATATTTCTCTTTTTTAAAGAAAAACTTTCAATAACAATCCAAATGACAGACTTCTCATTTTATCAATATGTTAAAGGTTAAGTTTTATTTTCCATTTTTGAACGAGATTGAAAAGAAAATGTTAAATATTTGTAACTTCATGACTTCATAAGACCAGTTGGAGCAGAACGTTACACCCAATTTCATTTCATTTGTTTGAATTTATTTTTTGCACAAACACTAATTAGGGTAATATTTTACTTACAGATTGTCACCGCTGGAATAAAAGTCTTTACTAATGTGTAAAGTAATTAGTTCGTATGATCCTAGTGAAAATATGACGGAACCAAACAGAGACCCCTGTGGCGACCCTGTTCAGGAGACAAATCGTCCCTGTAGTTATTTTATTTTCTCTTGAATTTTTATAATTTTTTGTTTGTTTATTTTGGGGGACTTTGGTTGGTTTTTCTTTTACAATTCATTACTCACCATTCATCCTTGTCCGGTAGCTATTCTTTCAAAACGCATATACATATGCATATAAGTATGTGTGTGTGTATATATATATAAAAGTGGTCAGAACAATTTTACATGTAATCAAAAATTCTACAATTAAAACTGAAATTTCATTTATGAAGTAATGGAGAACCATTTAAACAAATTTTACGCAATTCAAATCGCTATAGATTACCTACAAAGTCAAGTTGATGAAATAAATGTTTACAATTGTTACAAAATTTTTGAGCGGTCATCCTAGAGTGTCACCCAATAACGGTATATTCGTTCAGATGGTTAAATTTTAAACTTCGATATTTGAAGAATGTGTCAACTTAGCCAATCGGTACAGGATCTGAGTTTAAGAATTTAAATGTCGCCTTTTGTGTTTACATGAGACTTCATGTCATTTTCACGTCGAGATAAAACAGATTTAAGGAATTTCAAATATTTTCTTTATTTATTATTGACTAAGAAAACATGATCGACGAGAATAAAATGACACGTAACTTCTTTGTGTCTATATGAAATTGTGTTTGTGTTCCTTATTCCTGTTGTGAGTTTTAATTTATACCATTTAGATATAGCATAAAAACAAAAAAAAAACAATTATTGAAGATAGTTATTGAGTCTTTTTTTTCTTCTTTTTTTTTGTATTATTAAGTTTTGCCATGAGTTCATTTATACCATATTTCTTATTGAGGCGATTTAATCCCATTGAATATATTTTTATTTTATGGTTTTAATTATATCACCTATATTTACATGTTGTAAGTGAAAAAAGATTTTCTGGCATCCTGTAATATTGGAGTGCGATTTTCGAAATCAGGAAAATCTTAACAAGTCAAACAATGGCTTTTTGGACGTGTTTCATTTCCTCAAATTTTGAGTTTCACAATATTCGTATTGTTATTCTAGATTGAACGTTTATTATATTATTGTTCACATTTTTTGTTATTTTATTATTCATAAAACATGTTTAATATTTGATAATTGGAAATCTGTTCAAATAATAACTGCTGGTTTTAGGGTTTTACTTGATTATTCCATTTACTTTTTCTTTTTTTTTTGAAAAAAAAAAACCTTCTATAAAGATGAGATATCTAGTCTTAATAATTGATAAATATTTTGTTTAACACATAGTAACGGTTATTTTTATTATATCGTTTTTATTGTTTATGTAGAAATTAGTATTATTATTTTTATTTACGTATTATTAATATTTTTTAGAAATTAGTATTATTATTAGGTAGGCACTTCATTTCTTCATATCTTATTCAAATTTGTATTAGTAAGCACCATGGCATTTTAATAAATTTGTGTCTCATTTTTAGAATATATTTATATTTAATTATTTTTAATATCTAATTGTATTTAATAGTGTTATTATAATTGTTTATTAGTATTTTCTATTTAAGGCCATGGTCGACTTAATTAATATGTGAAATCTAATTATTAAATGCACTAAAATTTGTAGAATGTCTTTATTTCACATTTAAACCTATAATTACTCTGATTTCACAGAAATATAAAAATACTATTTGTAATTAAATTACTGTTAATATACTTTCTACCTCATGGTGACAGGGTATTATTCATATTAATTCATAGCAAACTGGACCCAGCTCATTTTTTGAGATATGATTTTGGATATTTACTAGAGGGTATTTCTTAATACATTATTTTGAAATTTGCAATGTAATGTTCCTTCAGACGATTTCAGGGCGAATTATTCTGCAATGGACACCGGTTGTGTCCGGACAATATTTAATAACTGGGAAAGTATGTAGATCAGCATTTAAATAGTTAAGTGTCAGAATTGTTATAATGTAGAACGATACATTCGTAATTTTATTTTAGATTTGGTAATGCACGCTACATAAATGGTGTCATTTATTTCTTTGTCGAGATACTCGACGTGATTGTATCGATATATGTTGTGGAGATGAACGGTTGTTTGTAGAATTAATAATACGCCTTACATGAATAGTGCTAACTATCCGAGATAAGCGACATGGTTGTGTCGAGATGGACGATTTGGTTGTTGTTGTAAACGAAATCAAAATAAGTAAAGAAACTGACCCCCACCCCCACCCCACACTTAATATTTCGAAATAAGAATTTAATGGTATAGAGGTTTGTCCACATCACTAACCAAAATATCACACCTGATCTCGTAACGAACAGCGGGACGTTAAACCCCGTTTCATTCATTCCAACTCAATACTTTATTTTGACCTAAATCAAAGAGATTTACTTATTATTTTTTATCCGTCGGCGATAACAGTCTGTTGGGACGTTAAATAACCATATTTTACACACTTACTCTTTTTTAAATCATTGATTTTCATTTTATTTTGTTATTTTACAGATTTTCAAATTTGTAATGATCAGTTTCACAATTTGATCTCAATAAACGATTTCCAGATTTTTGTATATTTAGATGGGTTTTTTTTTTTACAGATTTTCAAATTTGTAATGATCAGTTTCACAATTTGATCTCAATGAACGATTTCCAGATTTTTGTATATTTAGATGTTTTGGGGGGTTTTTTTTTGGTTTTTTTTTTGTAAATTTTAGAAAATCTTATCATATATCCAGGGGTTCTTTTGTAAATTTCAGAAAATCTGATATATATCCAGGGTTTCTTTTGTAAATTTTAGAAAATCATATACATGTATATCTAGTTTTAAATATTAATGTGGTTAATAGGTTTTAAAATTCCGTTACGAACGTTTGATGTAAATTCCACTTTGATTATGTAATGTTTTATTATTATTGTGTGTTATTTATGTATGCTCAATTCAGTTGTGCCAAGGTATTGCCAGTAGTGTATACATGCTTTTAAACATATCGTGTAAAATAGTGTGTAAAGCTTAAAGATGCACTTTGTAAGCGCTAATTTTGTCTCTTCAAGACCTTTTTTCATGTTTAATAGAGTGTAAAGCTTAAAGATGCACTTTGTAAAAGCTAAATTTGTCTCTTGAAGATCTTTTTTCTGACTTAAAATTTTCTTTGAATTTTTCTTTAAACATTTTCTTCACATTACGACTTCGCTGGAAATAATGTTACTTGACTAAAATTTTCAATATATTCATTTTAGATAAATATCTATTATTAAAATGTTATATGTCAGCTCTTTATCTAAATCATACATAATGCATCTTAAAGAATCAATTTATAATATGATGCCAATAAATATTACATGTACTTGCACATTATGAAATATTTAATTTATTATTTGATGTAAATATATTGCATGTACTTGCTGATTATGGAATATTTCAGTTATAGAATAAAAAAGACCTTAATGATAAATAGTGCTAGTGTACATTATGAAATATCGTACTTATAAATTGTGAAAAATATAATTTTTGACTATCCTGCTACATTTTCTGCCTTCAGGACAGTTTTTGTCTTGTTTCGTTCATTTTAATTTACATAACCCTTAAGGACTGATACAAGGATATGTGTGTGCATGGCAACAATGAAATCCAGCTCAAAGTGCATAAATACAAAATGAACAACTAGAAAATTAAAAGTGCATAAATACAAAAATGAAAAACTAGAAAATTAAAATATGGTTTACGAACCATACTTATAAACTTTAAACTTTAAACAAAATGAACAACTAGAAAATTAAAAGTGCATACGAACCATACTTATAAACTTTAAACTTTAAACAAAATGAACAACTAGAAAATTAAAAGTGCATAAATACAAAATGAACAACTAGAAAATTAAAAGATGGTTTACGAACCATACTTATAAACTTTAAACTTCTTTACAGGCGAAGCAAGATGTTTGCGGTATCTAAACACATAGCTATAAAGAAATGGGTTTTCACGTCCACACGACGCAAACTATGTCGTATCGGGACTAACGAATGGTTCAATTTTATTTCAATAATTTGCTTGCGTCACGTTGTGGAAGGAAACCGGAGGACGCTGGTGAAAACACACGAGTTTGAACAGTTGACCCAGATGTTTGCGGTATCTAAACACATAGCTATAAAGAAATGGGTTTTCACGTCCACACGACGCAAACTATGTCGTATCGGGACTAACGAATGGTTCAATTTTATTTCAATAATTTGCTTGCGTCACTTTGTGGAAGGAAACCGGAGGACGCTGGTGAAAACACACGAGTTTGAACAGTTGACCCTGCTCCTTGTCACGTACATAACTTAATGACAGACCTTATGATCTAACGGGGGTGTGTGAGATTTATAAACAGCATAGGCTGGTGACTAAAGGCTATATATATGAATGGGATTGTTTACGATGGGAGAATTAAAATCATCGCGTTTATTCAAAGATGAACCTAGGACGGTCATTCTGCTCATTTTTACTATTAACATTGACGAACGAAATACACTAGTGTTTGCAGTGATGGTTTGTCCAGTCAAGAGGACAGGATCGAGCCGGTACATCGCTCCGGGACTCTGTCGAGTCGCGGTCATCATTAAAGAGTGTGACCCGATATGGAGCCACAATGGTTTAGTGAGTAAGACGTTGGTTCGTCTAAACTCGAGGTCGCATGTTCGATCTCGATGTTGGAAGAGAAATGTCAGTAATGCAGGTCAGATGGTCTATCAAGGGACAACGTATAGTCGGTCGGATGTCGTTGTCCGGACAAAATTTCCACCATAGTATACCTTATGGCGCATGTCCGTCTTCATTAGCCCAGTCGGTGCAGAACACGAAGAAGTTACATTTCATTTCACTTTGTGTCCCTTTATATTCTACGCGATTTTCCGTCTTTCGTCAGTGGTGCCATGGCAAAAAAATTTGTCTGGTTAACAGGGCGGTACGGGAAATGAGGGTCATTGTATATCAATAACAGTACACACGGCGTGGTTGGCGCAATCCCATTTCATTTCGGATTCATGATAGGTTCACCACTACCTTATTGGTTATTCTCGTAAAACATTAATGACACCCAACAATTATCTCTTAATTGGCAGATCCATCCCCGGTATCTCTAGTGGTCTCATTCCGTTTCACTCCACTATACCCAGGTTTCATCTATACAGACACACGTATTCAAATTATCTGGGGAACCGAGGATGCGACTGAAAACAAACCCGTTAAATATATAGTTTGGGTGTACTATAGTGTCAATGTTGACAAGATTAAAACTTAAAAAGTCTAGACTAGTAACAACTAAGACTGAGATAGTAAGACAATGAAATCCAGCTCAAAGTGCATAAATACAAAATGAACAACTAGAAAATTAAAAGTGCATAAATACAAAAATGAACAACTAGAAAATTAAAATATGGTTTACGAACCATACTTATAAACTTTAAACTTTAAACAAAATGAACAACTAGAAAATTAAAAGTGCATACGAACCATACTTATAAACTTTAAACTTTAAACAAAATGAACAACTAGAAAATTAAAAGTGCATAAATACAAAATGAACAACTAGAAAATTAAAAGATGGTTTACGAACCATACTTATAAACTTTAAACTTCTTTACAGGCGAAGCAAGATGTTTGCGGTATCTAAACACATAGCTATAAAGAAATGGGTTTTCACGTCCACACGACGCAAACTATGTCGTATCGGGACTAACGAATGGTTCAATTTTATTTCAATAATTTGCTTGCGTCACTTTGTGGAAGGAAACCGGAGGACGCTGGTGAAAACACACGAGTTTGAACAGTTGACCCTGCTCCTTGTCACGTACATAACTTAATGACAGACCTTATGATCTAACGGGGGTGTGTGAGATTTATAAACAGCATAGGCTGGTGACTAAAGGCTATATATATGAATGGGATTGTTTACGATGGGAGAATTAAAATCATCGCGTTTATTCAAAGATGAACCTAGGACGGTCATTCTGCTAATTTTTACCTCTAACATTGACGAACGAAATACACTAGTGTTTGCAGTGATGGTTTGTCCAGTCAAGAGGACAGGATCGAGCCGGTACATCGCTCCGGGACACTGTCGAGTCGCGGTCATCATTAAAGAGTGTGACCCGATATGGAGCCACAATGGTTTAGTGAGTAAGACGTTGGTTCGTCTAAACTCGAGGTCGCATGTTCGATCTCGATGTTGGAAGAGAAATGTCAGTAATGCAGGTCAGATGGTCTATCAAGGGACAACGTATAGTCGGTCGGATGTCGTTGTCCGGACAAAATTTCAACCATAGTATACCTTATGGCGCATGTCCGTCTTCATTAGCCCAGTCGGTGCAGAACAGGAAGAAGTTACATTTCATTTCACTTTGTGTCCCTTTAAAGTCGGTATATACATGTATTGTAAAACACGGCAATAAATAAACTTTACGTCAGCTATATAAACTATAGAAGAATGATTCATACAACACGTGGGTTTAATCTATACGGGGTCGGTGATACAAGCTGCACAAATTAACCTCAACTTTACATTAAAGGGCCTATTACACTTTATATTTGCAGGGAGGATCACGCGTTTAAGTGGGTAAGGCGCTTGCTCGCTAGCCTGGAGGTCGGGTTTTCGATCCCTGCATTGGCCGAGAGAGTACATCTCGATTTTTCGGCGTGGTTTCACTTTGTCTGTGGTGCAGAACGGGGGGGGGCTGACAAGGACAACTGTCTAGTCGCTCGGATGAGACGAAAAACCGAGGTCCCTTATAAACATTGGCTTGCACGTAAAATATCCCTTGGCAGTTGGAATTCGATATAAGAGTAGGCCGCAGTACCACTGCCCGGGCAAAATTTCCCTCATAGCACACTGTATGCCGCATACCCGCCTTCCATTAGCCCAGGCTAGGTGCAGAAGAGTAGGACGTTAAACCCCATTTCATTTATATTTGCAGAGAACTTTACTAAAAAATAATTTCTTTTGCTTCACTCAAAATTATAATATAATTCTATAAGATACAATTATTGGGCCAGGTATCTACAAGTAACTTGCGATAACCAGGCCTTGCCCGGGTTGTGCCCGTTGCTCCAAAACCGGAAGCGGTGGGCCAACGCCACCAGGTATACGTTACTTCCCCGGTCCGAACTACCCCAATACACCAAATTTCAGCCTTGGGACAGTCCTATTGTAGCCTACAACCCTGAGCAGACAAAGTATAGTATAGATAAATAGTAAATTGTTTTTATGTACTCAATAGTTCCAGTTGTAAAATTCGTCGACTCGTGGAGCCCGGAGGCTCAGTGAGTAAGACATTGGCTCGCTAACCTGGAGGTAACGTGTGCGATCCCGATGTTGGCCCGCGAAAGTTCGTTGTGGTTCCCTTCTTGTTATTATTGGTATAGAACGTAGAGCCATATACATTCGTTGGGATAGGACGCATTACCGAGGTCCCCAGTTCACACTGGCGTGTACCTTAACAATTGTAATTCGATATAATAGATTGTCGTAGCGCCGCTATCCGGGCAACATTTCTCCCATAGCACACTGCATTGCGTATATCGGTCCCTATTATCCCAGTTGGTGTAGAAAAGTAAGTCCATTTTATTTTATTTTGCTGCCACGACATATTATAGAGTTATGCGTATTGATACCTTAGTAAAAAGCGATTGCCTAATGCTATTTTGGTTACAGAATGTATGCTTATCTACGGTACATCATGTTTCAGTCATCGCATTCCAGTCGTATTACTGGAGTATGTGTGTGCAATAAAACAAAATCTTACATATAGCAACTAAAATGTTTGAATAGAGACAGTATGAATTCTGTAGCGGGCGTCAACTTTTATCTATGTTAATCTAACGTCATTTGGTTCCGGGTTTGAGTTTATGTCGATTGTTCTATCTATACAGATATATTGGTATCGCACACCTTTAATAATGCATAAAATGTCTGTACACCATTCAAAACCTTTGATATGACATATTCTTGCGACATCTGTAGGAATGCTTTTATTACCCAAACATTTCACTGGCCGTCTAATGAAGGTCATGGTTTCAACTATGGCGAGGTTTCGGTGGTAATGGAGAATTAAAGAGGCCTAAAGTAATTGAAAAGAAATGGGGTTGAACGCCCTACTGTTTTACTGGGTATATCAAGATGGGCATACACCATACATTGTTCTACGGGCCTTCTCTTTTTTTCGAATTCCAAGGGCTCGTTTACGTGCACGTCAACGTGTACATGGGACCTAATCGATCGATAAGACACTGTTGCTTGTCAGGCCCTCTGTCCGGCACCACTGTCAATGGGAAATCACAACGAGAAATACCGAAGAGTTTTCTCGACTTCTCGGCCGTTCATCTTACTTTATATTCTACTCGCTTTTCCAGCTATCGTCAGTGGTGCCATGGCAAAGAAATTTGTCTAGTTAACAGGATGGTACGGGAAATGAGGGTCATTGTATATCAATAACAGTACACACGGCGTGGTTGGCGCAATCCCATTTCATTTCGGATTCATGATAGGTTCACCACTACCTTATTGGTTATTCTCGTAAAACATTAATGACACCCAACAATTATCTCTTAATTGGCAGATCCATCCCCGGTATCTCTAGTGGTCTCATTCCGTTTCACTCCACTATACCCAGGTTTCATCTATACAGACACACGTATTCAAATTATCTGGCGAACCGAGGATGCGACTGAAAACAAACCCGTTAAATATATATAGTTTGGGTGTACTATAGTGTCAATGATGACAAGATTAAAACTTAAAAAGTCTAGACTAGTAACAACTCAGACTGAGATGGTAAGACCCCTTTTAAATAGTATCAGTGGCGACTTGTGATAAGTACATTGTATGAAGTGGTTGTACTGTAGAATCTTTGACTAGACAAACGGCATGTCGACTGTTTGAACAACAATAGCCTCCAGATACTCGTCCCGTAGAAAAGATATTAAACTCTTTGTTATACACTGCTATCATACACAGCATAAATATATCCTCTTGGTTTTTCCATCTTTTGTGTCGGAAGGGCGGAGATATCGGAGTGTATAGATACTCAAATACAGCATAAATCGTTAGTCATGTGATGTGGTGTTTCCACGATATATAAGAGGTGGTATAAGGTGTTCTATGAAGCAAGAATGGATTATACAGGCGGTAGTTGCTAGCCGGCATCACCGTATTACCTCAACCGTCTTCCACCAGCATAACCTCGGCACTTGCTGGACTGTATTCTACACCTTCGAGAACATTTTGATTTGTATTTCAGCAGCGACGTTTCGCGTCTTTGGAAAGACACATTAAAAATCATCAGCATAGCCAGAACCCCTTTCGGCATTTGATTAAGATTTCGGTTGTGCAGAATCAAGACTACCCAACAATTGTCATTTGTAATTTATGAATTTGAGTGCCTTTACAAAGCGGTGGTACTAGTATACGATCAGTTGGATTACCTGAAAATTGTCATTTGTAATTTATGAATTTGAGTGCCTTTACAAAGCGGTGGTACTAGTATACGATCAGTTGGATTACCTGAAAATTAATATCCGACAGAGGCGGTCCGGGCTATTCTTTGCTTCTTTACCTCGAACAAGTCCGAACTTTCTGTAATTTGGATCTGCTGTGGCTCAGTGAGTAAGACACCGTCTCACTATCCGGGACGTCTTGGGCTCGATCCTAGTCAGTGGGACGTTAAACCCCATTTCATTTGAGTTCGTTTAATTTTGTTGTTATCTGACACTTTCTCAAGAATCCGCCCCCAGTTTTAGCCTCCAGTCACATAATATATATATACAGCGATAATAGGATGAGTAATGCGATACATACTAAAGGTCGTAGGTCACAATATAAGTGACAAACATGTGGATTATTGTAGCCGACTATATAGACTCGGTTTTTTGTCTTTTGTTGTTGTACACTTTACGACCTTTTAATCTCCCTTGTACCGCGAACCAAACAATATACGTGTATTGTCGCACTCATTACACTCTTTTAATCAAGGATAATTAATTATGATTGCATTTTAGTATCCGATAGATTCAGCACCATCTAGATTTGCTAACGCTATGTCTTTTAGCAACATCTTGCTAATCTATGTCTTTTAGCACCATCCAGACTTGCTAACTCTATGTCTTTAAGACTACCAGACTTGTTGACTCTAGGTCTTTTATCACCATCCAGACTTGTTGACTCTATGTCTTTAGCACCACCGAGACTTGCTGACTACGCCTTTCGGCACATCTATACTTGCTGACTCTGTGTCTCTTAGCAGCATCCAGACTTGCTGATTATATACTTTAGCACATTCTTGACTTCCTTAATCTATATCTTTTAGCACCATCCAGACTTGCTAACTAAATGTCTTTTAGCGCCATCTAGACTGCCTGACTCTATGTCTTTTAGCGCCATTTAGACTGCCTGACTCTATGTCTTTTAGCGCCATCCAGGCTTACTGACTCTAGCACCATCCAAACTGATTAACTTTGTGTATTTCGTTCTGGAATCTACGATTAAATGCTGAAGTAGCAGAAATTGTGTTCCTGTGTCTGTTTTGTCCTGTCTGTTCAGACAGTTGAATTAAAATAACTATTCCCAATATTTTCATGAAACAATATATCTGATCCAGATAAGCTGGACATAATTTTCAGGGGACAAGAACCAATACTCAAAAGCCCAGTAGACGCGTATGCCTGGTTCGGTGGTCTGTTTTCATGGATTCGTTGTTTGGCATGACCGTTATGTGCTGTGGACGCTTACGGCTGGCCAGCGGGTCGATTCACTTGATGTGATATGTATGGTGCTTGTTTAATGCGTGCAATGCCTATGTTATATGTGTGTCCCATTGTCCGCAGGTCTGTCTAATGTTTCTGTGTGTAGTGCGGTCCTTGTATTAGACCTCTATTTCCAGACTGATTCTAGTCTAAACAGACAAGGAGCCGCCGTGGCTTGGTGAGTAAGGTGTTGACTCACTTACTTGGAGGTCCAGTATTCGATCCCGGTGTTAGTTAGCCGAGAAAATACATCGGGATTTTTCCGGCGTGGTCACCCCCCGTATCAGTGTTGTAGAGCGGAGGGCCTGGCAAGGGACAACAGACAATCGTTCGGTTGAGACAGAAATTCGAGGTCTCGTGTACACATTGGCTTGCGTGTAAAAGAACCTCTGACAATTTGAATGTGAAATAAGAGTAGACTCAGTGTCTGTTTCCAGTAGCCCAGTCGGTGCAAAACAGAGGAACGTTAAACCCCATTTCATTTCATTTCTAAACACTTTGTCTTACCACGACATCCTGTTCAATATTCCAGCATTACGCAGCAAAATGCTACATATATTTAATTCATATTACAACATTATCACGCAGCCCTGTGGTAGATCTCCTAAATGGTGTCATTCTGAGGAAACATAATGACCATCGCGCATGACTATTAGTACAACTAACGGGTGGTCTTCGTGTGCAACTTTTCGTGGTGGTCCGACTTTATAGTTAATAGTTTGACAACTCATCATTCTACTTGTCAATCACACACAGAAATCTACATTCACTCTCTTATTCTTTTGATACACAGACACAGAAACCACGAGTTCATTTTTATCCGATATTCTATAGCTCTTTAATCTAGTATAATTATTGAATAACAAAAATCCGCGTACTTAAATATTTGATACATAGACTCAAAAAACTACATTCACTCTCTTAGTCTTTTGACACACCGACACAGAAACCATTTTTATCTGATATTTTATAACTCTTTAATCTAGTATAATTATTGAACAACAAAACTCCGCGTTCTCAAATATTTGTATAGGGTGAATTCTTGACATCTTTTGATTTACATCCAAACAAATAGAAGCCCAAATGTTACCTACCTCAATGACAAATTTATAACATCAGTACAAACTGGGGAAGAAAGCGTGACTTTAAAAGAATTCATGAAATGATGCATTTCTCAACATCAAAGCGTATTTTATATAAAGTTTGTTCTGATTTCACATCCATCCATTAAAATTGATCTAAATGTCGTGCCTTCATCGTCATCGAATTAAAAACATCAACGACTGTTGAGAAACGGGAGACAGCTTTTGTTAGTTTTATCATTTTAAGAGATGTACCAATTCTCTTTCATACAAAACATACACTGAACACAGCACACAGGGCCACGATAATCGAGTGTTATTAGCACTGAATTCTCAATTTGATCGCCCGGGTTCGAATCGAGGCTTCTGCTGAGACGACCATGTTATGTTTTGAGATCAATCTCAAATTTGCCCTCCAAGATGACACTGCAGTGAATCGAAAAAACCCTTCATCCTTGTGCTCACCAGAGTGCGCGTAAAATAACCATTGACAGTTGGCATACGATAAAAAAAAATCGGCTTGTCAAAATTCGTCTCCCCTACATGGAGCATGTGGCCGTAGCAAATTGTCAGTATGTTAGTCTGGACATGACCGAATTATGGTGTTGAAGAGACATTAAACTCCAGACAATTGACACATGTGTCTTCATTTCTTCAAGAATAGATTTAGTTATCTTATTATTGAAAAGAGATGCTATGACAATCAAGGCTATGTCAACATGATAACCCGATCTATCCGCCCACACCGTGTCACACCGTGTCAGAGCTTTCCTTATTACAATAAAGACATTGTTTAATTGCAATACAAGTAGGTATGATATACGATATTGTAGCACCTGCTTACACCTGTTTATAAACCTCTTTATAATAAATGTCGAGGATGATTTACTGGACTGTGATAATCTGATTAATTTATTCTATATCTCACGCTTTCACATCATTTACTATGAATCACTCAATAATGAAAATAAACGAGAGCCCGAGTGGGATTAATTGTCGAGTGCAACCAATTGGTCGCTGGATTGTAAATTCAAAAAATATATTAATCATTTTTTGATTAAGAAATCTTGCATGGGGATTTGAATTTATTTCATTACGATTCGGTCGGATTTTTTTTACATAAAATGAATTGACGCTTTTTGACATCTTATATTAATCAGATAGGGAAAACTTGTTAACACATGCATATACGTTAATCTGTAGCGACAAGGTATATTTAAAACGCGGTTCTTTTAATATATTTGACATATCAACGAAGCTTATAGTTTTAGCACTTTTGAGTTTTAACAATAAAATAAGAAGTTACGGCATTGCATTTTTTTAGATATACCTGATTCGATACTCTTTTCAACAAAACGCAGAGTTAACATTGTTTAATTCCATTCCTTTATTAGTTTGTCGAATACTACAGTAAGGCATGTGCTTTACATCAAGGTTGTGCGGGATATTGGCCCAAGGACTAAGCCTTGTGGTATGCCATATTTCTCGATTGCGGGTATACCCCAACCCATCCCCCATACTAAAAACAAAAACTTAAACATTATTGTTTATAGTTTTTTTAAGTAAAAAAACATCAAAATAACAAGACACAAACAGATATTTATTTAATAAAATTTATAGAAATATATTTAAATTATAAAATATAATCATATAAAATGGATAAAATATATTAATAATATAACAAGCATTGTATAATGGGACATTGTAATATATGTACATATTTATAAATAATAAATTTTAGCAAAAGATAAAACGAAATTAAAACATTTAATTGGCACTTTATAATTGGTCTCTTATATATTTATTTATCAAACAAACAATGATAATGAGCATGGAACATTATAATTGGTCGCTTTTATTACTTTATTCATTTATTTATTTACATAAATAATAATTTTCAATTTATCATACAAATCATGATGATGGTGATGACGATGATGATGATAATGATGGTGATGATGAAGATGATAATGATTCATTGTCCTCGCTGACAAAAGCAAGTATCCGTTTGGACAATGCTTAGTGTCACGGTAGATTATATACAATGGTCACGATGCTAAACTGTATGCCTATCGATCACTCTGGTTAAAATTCATCACAGAAAGTCATAATTGAAATTACAATCATACGAGTTATTGTCATCGGAATAGTAATTAAAGGACGTATTGTAATGATCGACATGTGTCAAAGGGGGACAACTGGGGTTATTGGTATAATACTGTTGATTGTAGTTGTAATAATCCATGTTTATGTCACATGGTTGCTGATTGGTGACGACTGATTTCCTCGTCTCTCCTACTGGTTGATTATAAACTGTCGTTGGTGACGTCGACAGGTCAGGCGAAGGGGTTGGCTTACGTGGAAGTTTATTAACGATAATCGGAAATCGTTCTGATGAGATCACAATTCGTTCCAGTTCACTGCTCTTTGGTTTCGTGACGGGAGTCGTAAAATTACGCTGCATTTTTAACAACATTTTAAAATTGAATTTGTAAGTGTATCTTTTCCCCGCCACTTTCGTTAGAATCAGACGATCGTAATAATATCGCATAGCGCGGCTCACTTTATCGTATGTCATGTTCTTGCGATTACGTCTTTGACCCCATCGTCGAGCTACTTCTTCCGGGTCGGTCATTCTGAACTCTCCATTGGTCCCTTCCCATTTTATACAACATTCATTGTCTTTATCTGTCAGAAGTTCCAACAAGAATTGCCATAACTGGAGTTGGCCGCCACCTAAAACAAAGATACGGGAACATTTAATATTCAGTGTTAATGATCTATATTGAACACTGCATGCTTATTAACTACATCGGATTGTAACCAGGGTCAATCGCATTCATTGGCCCACATAGTTTGCTCATTGACTAATCAAAATCACGATATAAGAAACACCTAAGAAAGTAAATTCTGATTATCCACTACTTTTCGTGTCTGGTGATTTTGATTTGTCACAAAATTAAGCATCCCCTGCATTTTAATTTTTCAATGACTAGATATGCAAGAGTTGAAACCCTGAAGCCTTATTCACGAAAACGTAAATTAACATATGTTAAAGATACAGCCTTTTCATTGGTTGAGATATAAAATCCTAGTACAAATTGTATCCCTTGGCCAATGAAACGGCTGAATTCTTAAAATATTTAGTTGAAATTATTTTTGTGAATAATGTCCCTGATAACAAAACTACGGAAAGACGATTGTAGTTTACAAGACGTCTATGACAGTTAGTGTTAAAAAAAACAATTTGAAGCCGTGTTTAAATTTTAATCATAATTCAGTCAGAGACACTGTTTTTGTTTTACTTTTCATTTATGATGTTTCTCCTGGTTGCTACGGCGATCCAAGAGAAAAGGGGTAATAAATGAAAACGAAATGAAATGGGAGTTTAACGTCCTACTTTTCTGCACCGACTGGGATAATGAAGACGGACATACGCACAGTGTGCCATGGGGGAGATCCGGACAGTGGCATCAAGGCCTACTTTTGTATCGAATTCCAACTGTGAAAGGTTACTTTACGTGCACTTCAATGTGTACGCAGGACCTTGGGTTTTTGTATCTTGCGAACTACTATACGTAATCCCGTATCTGTAGTGTTAAAACTAACCTGAAACAAGTAATGTTGCTAGTCGTCTGAGTTGTACTAGGGCTGCTTTCTTACCTGCAAAAAAATAAAATATATCATTTAAAATATTCCATCGTCGTCGATGATCAATGTTAATGGGGGTGGAGGGTATAAGGCGTGCACTTTATATTCTAACTCAAGGTCTGTCACCGAGTCAAGTGGCGTCGTTTTGATTCCCGCTTGTATGTGTCAAGGAGTAGGGTCGTCTGCCAAACTTCGTGGGTTTTCTCCAGATCCTCTGGCTTCCTTATAAGCGATTTTCTATATCAAATAGAGCCACATATTAGTCCCGGCATGACCTAGTCTGGTCGAATGGACATTAAACCCGATTTATTTCCCTCTAGCTTTTTTACAAATTGTATCCAGGTGATACTGAAGTAACATTGACATGAAACTCCATCCTGCTCTATGTTCATGTCTGACTTATAAAAATTTGTCGTATTCTGACCCGACTGATATTTTTTGACACGTCATCGACAATTTAGAACTTACCCTTTTTCTCCTCCTCTTTGGATTTTTCGGACAAGATGCAATCCATGACGTCACTCAGTAATCCAGACACCGCATCATCTGATTGGCCAGTGGTTGTCATGGGCGTTGGGAGAACTTTGTTGGCTTCCATTTGCATGTGTTCTTCATAACTCGGTGGTCGTTTTAATGGCAATGGACTTTGATAAGATTGGTAGGACGGTTGAAAGGTCGTTTCGTAACATGACTGTAATTGTTTAACTGGTTGCAAGTCCTCGTATAAAGAAGGTTCGTTAAAACTGTTGAGAAAATCTGTAAACGTAAGATCGGAGTAGTACGATTCAGTTGAAGGAACCCTGGTATCTTGGACTGAAGGAAAATCATAGACTTGATGAACGTTGCCGCCTACATTATAGAAATCTGTAGAAGCCATTTTCATATACTCTTCTTCGTTTTCTGTAATTAGATATAAGATATATTTATTAAGATTAACGGTAGGAGAAACCAAACCTGGAAATTATGGTACCTTTTATAGACATGTTATTTCTTGTCCGTCACTAATCTGACCTTTTTATGTTTCCATGTACAGACACAAAATCTATAATGCCACTACCCGAACAAAATGTCCCCTATAGCATACTGTATGACGTAGGCTATGCCGGTCTTCATAATGCATTCGAAGCAGGAAAATATATTAGGCCTACTTTAAACCTCATTTTATTTCTTTTTCTAAAAAAATAATGTTGCTTTTTTGTCTAAGACACAATTACCAAAACCATGGCTGATAAATGTATATAGGATGGTTCGTTTTTTGTAAATATTTGCACGTGCACTTATAGCCTAAAAGATTATTTAATGGGTCATATTGTAGTCATTAGAATCTTTGTCTTTAATCTGGAGTATGTTCTCTGTAAACTATTTACATCATCAATTGCCGAACTTCTGACTAGCTGTAAGTGAGTCAATGTGAAAACTTATACAGGAATAAAATGATTCAATGTTTGGGTGTGAGAAGAGAATCTGCTGAAATGACGAAAAGTCGTCACGTGTTAGAAATAAATGTTGATATAATAGATTTAGTCATAGGTTTATATTTTATTAGTCATTATGGGAAAAACCAAATTTATAACAAAATCTTGCTCGTCAATATTCCATAATCAAACAAGGCGTTTTTTGTTAGGACATGTTCGTGGGAATAACCATATCTGTGGTAGACACCAAGCTCGATATAACGTAATCAAATACAAAATTATTGTTAAGGAAGACGTTTCGGAGGACAGATCTTATTTTGGGGAACGGGATTGGGGAAAAGGCTTAGCGTCTGTAAAACCCCTCTTGTTCTTGTTCATCAATATTCCACAATCAAACACAAAATTATCTTCAAACATATGCTCTGTGATATATTTTCGTATGGGGAAACAACAGAGGTGCCATGTACAAATTGGCGTGCACGTGAAACACTTGAATTTTGGAATTCGAAGTAAGAGTAGGCCGTAGTGCCGCTGTCCGGGAAAAATTTCCCCAATAGCACATTGTCATCATTAGCTCAGTTATTTTATTAATATAATATTGTATGCTACATGTATATTAATAAAATAACAAATTATAAGATCGCGTAGGTGCCTGCTCATAGCTGTGGCTTCAAAATTCAAAAAAAAAAAATATAGGAATTTTCAATCTACAGTATGCGCCTTTTTTGTAATTTTCATGGGGTACAATGTGGTATATTTCAGAATAAATCTATACAAATAAAAATTTACATAGTATTTTTAAATATCATAATCTACTTTAACCCCTCGCCATTAAGGAGTTATGTTTGATGTGTGAAATGTTTTTGTTTTTAGGGTTTTTTAAAGGCTCCATTTTGAGGAAAAGATATATTGTATAAGAAGGGTTAGGTCTAAATATTAAAGTCAACTGCAGATTTCATCCAAATATGCTGGCTTTGTTTTTTAGACTTTACCAATGAGGCCAAGGCAAATTTTAGATCAAACTCGCGACTTAGATTTTGAATTATATTCGTAATGGAAAGATCTTGAAACGAATTCAATATAATCATAGTTAGTGTCAATGTTGTGTCAATCCACTTTTTTTTCCTTTTTTAAAAAAAAAAGACGAATATGTCTTAAAAGGGAAGTAAAAAATCAAAAGATAAGTGAATGATATCTCTCTATTGTTGTTAGTCTCGGTCACCCAGAATATTTGTTTGCATGATAGAGACTACTCTATTGTTATAGTCAAGTATATGCTAAAAATAAAAGTTGGAAGTTTTGTGCATCTGTATTGCATGTCTTTTGTTGAATAAATTGGAATAATAATTCACAAGTCAGCCAGAATAGGCTACATTGACGCAACGGAAATTATTTCCTTTAATAGAAGGATAAATGCAGGGGAACTACACTACACACAATCAAAATCAATAAGACAAACGTGTGGACAAGATAAACTACACAGATATTTCAAGAAATAAATTTAATATCAATTTAAGTGACTGTATCCGGTAGTCGGTGTGTGTAATGTTCAATTCAATGCCTTATTCACCAATATTTCTCCCATGTTAATGAATAACTAATTTATTCTATTTTAAGCGCTAAAATGTCACAGTGACTATCGTTCATAAAATACATTAAAAATAAATTGTTTTCACATCTGCTGTGAAATGGATTTAGTCTGATTTTATACATATTTGTGCATATTAAAGTTGTACTTATCGAAGCAACACAACACAAATTAAAAATATAATAATTTAAGAAACTTTACATCGTTATATTGTCAGATCTTTGAAACGCAGCCCTAGTCTGGTGGTGACCACGGACTATTTTGTCTTATTTTGTTTTAACAACTTTGTCCTTTACGCTTTGTGATATTATATTTTAATATTACCAACGAATTTTGTACCACGTTTAATCTTCTACTTTTTTTTCGTTTTAAAACATTTATATAGCGTTTATAACGTCCTTCCATTCTGCGCCAATCACACTAATTAATGTAAGTGGGCAAACGTCGTGCATTGATCGAGCTAAGGTCAACTCTTATTTCGATTTTCGACTTGAGGCGAATGGTTAGGGCGTTTGCTTATAAGGTCTGTCATTGAGTCTAGTGGCGTTGGATTCGATTTCCCGCTTGTACGTGACAAGGAATAGGGGCGCCTGTCAAACCTTGTGTGTTTTCTCCGGGTTCTCCGGCTTCCTCCCATTGCAGAAGACCCCTACGTGCTACCGAGTTATTTAAATTGGACCATATGGTAGTCCCGAAACGACCTAGTTTGTGTCGAGTGGACAGTGACACTCCCTCCCCCCTCTCTCTCTCTCTCTCTCTCTCTCTCTCTCTCTCTCCCACAGGGCTCGATTTGTACCACCCGAACGACATTTGTCCTCTACACCTCTAAAAAAACGACCAGCATGGGGATCGAACCTGTCTAGTGAGTTGGTGCCACGCTCACCGAATCACTTTAAAACAAAATATTTGATGACAGTAAATAGTTAGTAACACAGAAAATAAAATTTAAAAAAACTTACCTTAATGTGTTGATCTGTGTCGTGAAATAACGTGATTATATATTTATATAGATGGAAGTTGATATGACTCTTCACGAATAAGTTGATTAAGTTATCCCATTCTCACTTGCAACTATTATATAATATACTAAACTAAAGTTAAATCTCGCGACCTGACACCAGTCACTAGAATATATGTAATAAACGTATATTACTAAGTGAACGGGGTTTTTGTACAATTTGCCGGAAAACTCACTAACCACAACATGAGTCACCAATTTATCTAGTTTATATTACAGTTATAGCGTGGGTGTCAATCGAATCATAATAGAAGACTATCGTTACTTACTTCAAAATATATCTACTACATCCCACAGAATCCGTTTAAAATCTGATTGAAGTGCAGATAAGAATCGGTGCCCAAATTAAGCGTATTGTTGTAGTCCAGGGCGACGATCCTTACTACAGTGGAAGATTTAGAGTGACCGCCCTTTGGACATTTCGCGGGAAAAGAAAATGCGCGTCTTTAACAAGATCCAGAATCTCCCACGGTCTTTATATCCGGAGTAAAACCACACGGGTTACAAGGACTAGGCGAAATTAATTGCGTTACGAAATGAACTTTGTAACTTTGTTTACTTAAGATTTAAACTGTACTATTGTTACGTGAGCTGGAATAGTAGACTTCATCATTATGTGGGACTGGGGAATCTGTAGTCGGTCTAGTCGTGACCTTTAGGGGTCACTATGATAGGATGGTGTAAGTTAAACTGTCACTAAGTTCATACTACAAAGCATACAGAGTTAATTATGTAAGTTTTTTGTAAACATATTACAGGGGAAGGTTCAGCCTGTTTGTTGTTGTCATCAGTACCGGAACTAGTTTGACCGAGGAGGCGGTGCTTACGTCGACGATCTTGTACGTGCCTAACCTCGTGGGTTTTCTTTAGGTCCACTTGCTTCGTCCCACTAACGATCCCAATGTGCAAGTTAATTATTAATATAATATCTCTCTCTCTCTCTCTATCTCTCTCTCTCTCTCTCTGAGCAAGAAATTATATTCATTTTGGAAAATGAAAATGAAACGAAATGTGTTTTAACGTTGTAGCCTACAGTTCTGCTCCAACTGGGATAATGAAGATGGACATACCCCACACAGTGTGCTATGGAGTCATGGGCGTCACACATGGGGGGTCCGGGGGGGGGGGGGTTACTGGGGGGGGGTCTGAATATAATTGGACCCCCCCCCCCAAACTTTGGCAAAGTAAAGTGCCCGAAATCTCATAAAACACTAATTTTAGGACTGAAATAGCAGTAAAACGCGTTTGCGGCCATCAAATATTCCAAAATTTTCTTGGGGGTCCATACAAGGTCAGCTCCGCTTCTTCGCCCCGCGAAGAAAAATGGCCGCCCGTAAACCTGCTTTGGGCATTTCTAGTTTTGCTTCCCTTCACTTTTCTTTTAACTGAATACCACGAATTTGTACTGAGTTGACTATCGATTAAAACATTTTGTCTGGGGCCACTCTACTTTGTGAATGCAACTGCAACAGTGAGATTGGATGGAATTCAGAGTGGGATTTCGGTTACAGAACCATTGGATACTTTTGGACTTGCTCACACAGGCTAGAATAGCAGAAAACGCATTTGCGGTGGTTAAATTTTCAAAATTCTCTTCGGGAGGGTGAGGCTCCGATTGATTGGTTGTTTGGAATTCTGGGCAGCCAGGTAGGCTATATCGGATCAAATTGAAGTTGCTGTGGGTGTAAACGATTGATTGGAATTCGAGTCAGCAAGCCACCTTAATTAGGCTATATTAGACAACTTTGAAATTGCTTTGTTCATGGGCCAAAATAGCAGGAAAAATTGTTTGCAGCCGTTCAATATTCCAAAATTTTCTTAGGTGGGGGTAAGCCAGCTTCTTCGCCTCTCGGGGAAGACCGGTGCCGCTGTCTGTAAACATGATAAACGTTGTATTGGTGTGATATTTTAGTTTAACCCCGTAAATTATGCCAAACAATGTTTACAGAAGACTGAGAATTATGGGTACCCCCCCCCCCCCCGCGCCGAAGTTGCGGACCCCCCCCCCCCCCAATATATATTTCACGGCTACGCCCCTGTATGGAGTGAATTGTTACCGGACAGTGGCGCTATGCTCCGACTGTCAAGGGACCTTTACTTGCGCGCCAATCTCAGTTCTGCTCCGACTGGGATAATGAAGACGGGCATACGCCATACAGTATGCTATGGGGAAATTTTTCTCCTGGACAGTGGCGGTATGCTCCGACCACCAAGGGATTTATTACCTGCACACCAATGCGTTTCCGAGACCTCGCTTTTTCGTCCCGCCCTGCACCTCAAAGGGGAACCACGCTGAAAAATCCCGATGAACTTTCCCGGACAACATCTAGAGCGAGCCCGCGAGCCCGCAACCTCCATGCTAGCGATCAGCGGATAACTGACTGTGTCATCATGGCTCCCATTCATTTAGAAATTGGGGGGGGGAATGAAATAAAATGAGGTATAACGTCCTACTGTTCGGCACCGACAGGGCTAAGAAATGCGCTACCGCCTACTCTTATTTTGAATTTCACGTGCACACCAATATGTACACGGAAAATCGGGTTTTCTTCGCATTCGAACGACTAGACAATGTCCCTAACAGACAGGGGGGAACTTTCTCTGTCAACAGCGCGAGCTAACCCAAGACCTCGTCATCACCGAACCAGCTTCTGATAAACTGAGCCAACGCCACTCCGTGGGGCGTGGAACATCAACCTTGCTGTTAGCTTGCTGTATTATGAGATGCAAGATTTGCACTTAAAACCATCACGAGAATAATAATAATAATAGAATCTTTATATACTAAATCTCAGTACTATTATTTGGTGAATATTGTGAGAATTATTAAAGTTGTAAAATAAAATAAAACGACGGATGTGGTGAACATCGGTTGTCAAAATGAAACAAAGTGTCGTCTTGATCTAATTTAATTTGTAGGCGAGGATAATATTTCCGTTCAATCAATATCTTCTATCATAAGATTTCCGTTTTAATTAATTCAAGGAGATTTGTTCGTCTCTTCACAAACGATCCATTGTTTCAAATTGTATTTCAAATTCTCATTGCAGTTTAGGACTGGCAATCGTAAGTCGTACTGGACGTGGGTTGTAAAGTTGTAAGTTGTAAATTCATTCATAGATGACTATTTCTTTGTTTCTGGTCTATGGGAGGCAATGGATTTTATCCGCCCCACGGCGTATGCTGCAGGCGGTGAATGAACAGAAGAATACATTTGCGTGCATTGGAAATTGGACGAGTTTTATTACAAATAAAATTAAATGAAATAAAATGGTGTTTAAACGTCTTACTTCTCTGCATCTACATACGCCATGCAATGTTGTATACGGCCTACTCTTAGTTCGTATTCCTGGCATTGATTGATAAATAATAGAAAAGCCTGGCTGAAACGTCGGTCTGTTGTATAAACAATAGTTGTATAGCCCAGAATTGTTCCCATAGGAACTGTTTCTAGGCGGGCGATGTCCACTGACAGGTCCTATCGGGCCCTGTATAGCTACAATATGAAAATGCTGCGCTTCCCCATCTCTCTCCAAAGGCTATTTTGGAATCCTTGCTTACCATTTTTCACTTTGACTCTACTTTATTTGTTAAAGAAATCATTTCTTGCCACAGCGCACATAAATTTATAAAGATTCAACATCATTTTCAAGTAGAATTTAACGAAGAAATAGACATACGGTTTGCGCATGTTCGAGACTCGTAATGGCGGATGAGTTCAAACGTATTTTGTGTATATTTTTAATCGCCGAATTCCACTTGAAATTAATCTCGAATCATTATAAATTTGTGTCACTTGTAGCAAGAAATGATTCCTTTTCGGCTATATTATATAGGGCCCACTAGGAACTGTTAGTGGACAGCGTCCGCTCAGGAACTAACCCCAGAATTCTGCTATTGAAACAATTTATCAGACCACCAGAAGTGTTCAGCTGCCATTGACAACTGTACCGAGTGTCCTGGCAACTGTCTCTCTGGGAGTCTCTAATATATTTTGTGGATGTGTCATAACAGACATAATGATATCATTATCAACGGTGTATATAAAACATACATATATACAATAATACACAAGAGACACTTGTACTCGATTCACCCGTTTATTATAATAAATCGGCACCACACATCTACCACAACGTCGACTCGCGCTTTTGGTATGTAAATACACATAATTGTTATTATTCTACGACCGTGACTAGCTATTGACGTACGTATCTGTGCACGACCATGCGTCGCCTTCGCGCGACAATGTACCAGTGTTTAATCGTTTTTTAATAAAAGGGATAAGTTGAAAGATTTACTTCGACTACTTATAATTTATACAGGTATATCATAGACCAGGTATTTCATGCATCAGTGACCGTCTTCAATCAAGTTGATCTGTTGATGCTCTTGTCTACCGGTATTCACTCCACCCCTCCCCTTAATATCACATTACAACAAACTTTTACTGTACATAATGTTTTTCGTTTTAAAAAATAATATTATCAAAAAATAAACCGAATACGATTAAAGATACCCCCTCCCACCTCGTACAAACTGTGTGTATTGCTGATACATTTAGACTAAAAACGTATTCAAACTAATTAATCTATCAAAAATTTGCTTCAAACCCCTCTCAAAACTCTGTATTCAAGAGGAGATACTCTAATTTGAAAGAAATCTATTTTAGAAGCCATGTTTGTCACCTAACTTGACTGGGGAGTATCCATTTTCAGAGAGTATTTGTCATTACTTGATGCCACATTACCATACTTTTTCGGCCGTTTGAGTGTGGAGTCTGTTATAGGTTTACACCCTTCAATGTTCTCAAAACCGCCTAACCATTCGATCAAGAAATAAAAACCGCTCCCTTGGTCAAGCTGTTGGAGAATAAGCCGTCGGGTTGTCATTTAGTGATACCCTGGTATTTTTTCCCAGTGCTTGTCTCATGGGTGTTTTACGGGCAATCCATGTTTCTGGTAAGAGTGGGCCACTCGGCAAATCTCGACAGACTCAGGAACGTTCCGGAACCTACATCTAGTCTCGGCTGTATGACAGTAAGTGATATGTACCTACGCCCATACATTTGCGATGCGGCTACCTGTTTACTTTAATTTAACAGGAAAACATGACTCTATTACAAACGAACAAGACACCATGGGCGCAGCCATGTTTCACCCGGGACCTTTAAAGTAGTTTCAAGACACCATAGGCGCAGCCATGTTTCATCCGGGACCTTTAAAGTAGTTCCAATATGGCGGAATTCGTCATACAGCCGAGACTAGATGTATAGATTCCTAATAGACAGATTTAGCTCTTATGTAATCTATATTTAATTGAATCATGGTATATTTCAGCGTGATAAAAATTATATTATTCGAAAAAATAAAAATGAAATAATAATAAGCGACATTATTTCACTGTTATCTGAATGGGATTTAAAAATAAGCTTGATTGATACGATTGGTTGATTCTCTAAAAAAAAACTAAAAAAAACCATTTTTTTTCTTCACATTGTATTGAGCTGTCAACGAAAAAAAAATCTGAACCAGTTATAAAAAATTTTGATTTTTCTGTAGATTATTTTAGCTGTAGAAATGATATTAGGGAGTTTTCTGTCTGTATTTATGAAAAAAAGCAGTTTAACGGTGGTTGATTTTTAAATGATTCATGATGGCGATACAACAATAAAGTTAACATACTGATCAATGTCTGGATACGAGTATCACCGACACGCGATACAATCAAATATGGCGACAAACAATTTGTCCAGACTGCATTACTGACGTATGTCGGTGGTATAGGCCTAGTGAAGGGTTTAAAATGAATAGAATTGTACCATTTTACAAAACGGACGAAACAATTATTTTATAATTATTGGCTATGACTATCATTCGTTCAAGATGTGTCATGGCGTTTTGTGATGTTTTTATAGGCGTGAGTAGAAACATCGGAATTATTATTTAAACAACTAATTAATTTGTGGAATTTTATGATTGTATTTAGAATTCAATACGAAATCAGTCAGTGTTTTAAGAACCCCTTGGGCCACTACGGGAGATTTTAGTCGTGTCTTGGTACAGGCGATTAAAATTATATACCATCAAAAAAAGACATTGTTGAGCAACCTTCGGAGCAGAGAAGGTCAACAATAGGGGTTTCTAAATAGACGATCATCTGTGCCTAGATCTCATCAGATCTTTTATCTGAGTCACTAACCAAGTATGTGTTTCATTAGGGCCCCGAAGTAATGTTTATATTTTTCTTATAATTAAAGTACACCAGAAACAATGTATAGCAAATGTTATTACGTTCAAACAAGAGGGGTAGATATCATTTTTATAAAATGGAATTATTCCAAACCTCTGCGAATGCGAAGAGCTGGCCATACAGGTCAATCAATTATTATGTCCTTTAGTTCAGGTTACTAGATTAATTTATAAAATGTCTAGCTTTTGAATGGATTCAAACACTGTCAGCATTATTAGGTTTGTTTTTAAAATTTAACAACGATGGCAGTGAAAATCGAGACTACGCTATTCTTCAAACACCCATAGTTCCATCAGAATAATGTAATTTGACTAAAATTTCCAATATATTCCCTTTTCATTATCTATTTCTAAAGTAATATAGCGATAACTGTCTTACATAATGCATCTTTGATCATGTCCTTGCTAAAAAAAAAGGATATATCTACGTCAAAGAAATATAAGATTAATATTCTAAAATTACGGCTGAACAGCAGACGTCAGGTTCTCAAACGTTTCGTTCAAGTTCGGTTCCTGCAAAAATACATGAAATTGTTATCATACAGGTGATTGCATTGTCAAGCATCGTCTATTGGTCAATTGAAGCAAGCTTCTTCAAGCGTGTTTGATGTACAGAGAACCTGAATCTAGATGAAGAGACATTTTATTGTAACTTTGATTACAGAGAATCCGAATCTAGATAGGGAGACCGTTTATTGTAACAGTGATTACAGAAAACCTGAATCAGATAGGGAGACCGTTTATTGTAACATTGATTACAGCAAACCTGAATCTAGATAGGGAGAATGTTTATTGTAATAGTGATTACAGAAAACCTGAATCTAGACAGGGAGAATGTTTATTGTAACAGTGATTACTGAAAACCCGAATCTAGATATGGAGAATGTTTATTATAGCATTGATTATAAAAAACCCGAATCTGATAGGGAGACAGTTTACTGTAACACTGATTACACAGAACCTGAAACTAGAACGTTTATTGTAACAGTGATTACACAGAACCTGGAACTAGATAGTAAGAAGGTTTATTGTCACAATGATTCATCATGACACTCTATCCTTTACTTTAAATAACACGTGTTCCAGAATTTCTACTAAATCATGAATATATTACTAATAGTCCCCATATGTCTAACTCTGTATGTCTCCAAGACATTTTACAACTCCAATCATAAAATTCATATTAACAAAGGCACAGTTATTATACACAATCGTGAGGTCACCAATTTTCTTGTTTTATGTATCAATAACTTACTTGCACGTGGAGATCGTTAGTGGGGGGGGGGGGGGCATGGACAACCCACGAGGTTAGGCACGTACAAGTCTGAGTGCAAACGTAAAGACCATCAACGTAAGCATCACCTCCTCGGTCAAACTAGTTCCGGTACTGGTGATAACATCAGACTGAACCTTCCCCTGTAATATTTTTACAAAAATTAACTCATTATCAGTGTGAGGAAACCGGAGGAACCGGAAAATGAAAGGGGTTTAACGCTTTACTGTTCTTTGCCTACTGAGCTAATGTAGACGGGCATATGCCATACAGTATGCTCTATGAAGGAAATTGTGCCGGACAGCGGCACTACGGCCTGCTTTAATGATATCTAGTTGTGGACCTCAGTGTTTGGTCCCATCCGAACGACTAGACAACTGTTCTTGTCAAGTCCACCACCCTGCATCACTGACAAGGAGAAACGCGCTGGGGGATCTTTTTTCAGTCAACCCGCTACGCTAGTGAGCCATCGTCTTACTCAATGAGCCACCAGTCATCGATATGAAGATTCTGAACATTTTCTCCGTTGGTGCCCACTGTACTCAGATGCACGAAAAATTACAATACATCTTTTACCATCACACCAGCAATCAATTACACCACTTCTTTTTGGCATAGAAAACCAGGCTACATCTAATAATATCTTTTAAAATAGTACATGAATACTTCGATGTTACCAGACGTTTCAATATCTGATTCTATTTATAGAAACTTTTTATTCATGTTATAAAATAGCACTTCCTCCTTTTTATTTGTTGTAAATAGTATTTATATTAATTGTGTAACTCCATATGAAATTCACCACTATTGTATAATATGTACATAGACGATCTGTATATATTACTATATGTTTTATATTCCTTGTATGAGGAGAGGGGTGATATAGGCTTTGCCTGTTCCCTGATCCCTTTTCATGTATTTCTGAAATAAAATATTGTTTACACAAAAAAAAAATGAGCCACCATGGCTCCCGAGATCCGAAAAAAAATCCATGCGGCTACGCCCCTTGACTCAATGACAGATCTTATGATCTAAAGCGCAAGCGTTATACCACCTGTTACAATCGGGAACTGTGTATTGAGAGGCGACTTTAATGTGGTATTTATCTTAACAACGCAATATTTTATCATAAATTATTGATGTAAACTTCAAAGATAGATGTTACAAGATTATAGATATACATGGTCAATTTCTGTGGTTAAATGTTTAAATCGCTTGATTCGTTTGATAATAAAATATGATTGATAGTAAATGTCTTCTTGTTTGATACTTCATCTCATCTACATGTATCCTATAATATATCATAGTAATAAATATCTACGTGTGTTGACTGGCACATCATGTTGGTTGGTTATTAATAAAATAAACAAACTATATACAGGTGTTGATAGTCGTGGGAGGTATCCTGCTACAGGTCTGTTTTAGTTTATATTATTTATTATATTTCCTTTGAGTGACCCATCGAGGCCTCGTGTACTCACAAAAGAACTCCTAACAGTTGGAATTCGATATAAAAGTAGGTCGTTATAGTGCCACTGTCCGGGCAAAATATCCACCATAACACCCTGACGGTGTAGAACAGTGGGACGTTAAACCCCATTCATTTCATATTTTCGTTTTGTAAGATCATGTTTTTGGGTGGTCTGATACCAGATTATGATGTGATTTGATAGTTTAATGATCTGCGCGCCGCTGTCCTGGAAAATTTCCCTCGTTGTAAAAAAGCAAGACATTACATTCCACTGTGTTTTGTAGGACCATGTTTTTGGTGGTCTGATTCCAGTATATGGTGTGATTATAAGCGTAATAGTTTATATGATCCGGGTACTTTCTGGGTGGTAATTAGTAAGGTGTTGCGTGGTTTTGTGGTTAGAACTAACAGGTACGCTAATCGGTTACAGCGTGGTAAATTACACGATTAACATAAATCACTTATCTCCTTTATTATAGGTAAGTCGCGCAGCCTTTCCCTGATTGTATCACAGATTTGCCTGATGTATTGCTCTTACAAAGCGGGTTGTCTCCATTATTCCAGCCGGTGCAGAAAGGTAGGATACAAAACGGTTAAACCCCAATTCATTTCATACAAAGAGGTAATTAGAGCACATTGAAATGTCGTGCGATATAAGTATGGTACATCTTTAATAAGTAGCACGATTCACGCTTTAAAGAATCTACGACATTGTTAACCTTAATGCATTTTATCCGTTCTTGCTATAGTAGTTTTCAAATAGACAATGAAATACTGAATAATGTAATGAAAATTTCAGTTATATTATTTTATTGTGAGCGAAGTCATGAATGTTTCGATGACAATTGGGGCAGTTGATAATTAATAATATACTAAAATCTACAGTAAACAAAATAAAAATAATTGTCATAAGAAACGAAATATACTGAAACGGGGTTTAACGTCCTACATTTCTGCAGCATTCGGGCTAATGGTGACGGGCATATGCAAGTAAAAGAGTAATAATGCCGACCGATAGTGTGACGACACATATAGGCACAATCACCGTGTTCCTTTGATCTAGACTACTTTGGGGCAATTTGGTGAGTAGACGGAACAATCAGTTTCACGGGGGTATTGCGAAGGCCTTCTTCTTACTCCTCTGTAGGCCTATAAGATAACTGACCTTTACAAAGTTCACGTGCGTTCTACGCGTGACGTCACATCACATGGCGTCGATCGTTGGCTCGATCACAGGCGCCCGTATCGTGGAAAATATTTCAAACATAACATTAGGCCTAAATCATACAACTATGTGTAATGTGTAAAGTATATTATTGCTCTATTGCGGCCATGTGGTCTGAATTCAAGGGCAAATAACTCGCCTGAAACCGATTCTCTTTCACTCGATATAATAACACCAAGGTAAGAAATGATTGGAAATAATAATTGGGGTCAAAGTTCTCTACATCTGTCAACAAGTGGCAATACTCACTAAACTTCGCTGGGTGAATTAATCGAATCTACGATGACGTTTAAAAATTGTCCACGTAACCTGGAGAGTATAGGATTCAGGGGAGTTATTTGTCCTTGAATTAGAAATCGGAATTACGAATGATAGTTATAGTCTAACATAGGATTAGTTTGAGATGTCAATTATTAAGGAATATTCTATTTATGACCTGATTTCTGCTCCCTTGGATCAGAGGCAAGAGCCCAGTCAATTCAATAGAGTACCCCCAGATAACTGTTTCCATACCAGAGGGCAACTGAGTTGAAGAACTGGAGTGAGCGATTCTCATTTACATTGTACAATGCTCGCTTGATTGACAGTTTTATTTTATAGGTAAGGAGGATGATTACTGAATAAAAATAAAACATACAATTCTACAGTATTACATGTCATGTACATATGACATATGCAGGTGCATTATGTATGTATATATGACAATATGCAGGTGCATGATGTATTATTGACAGTGTGTAGGTGCGAAATGTACATAATATGACAATAGAGGTGAGTGATGTATACAACTCAGGTGCATGATGTATACAGTAAAACATTGAACTAATATTATCTTTATTATTTCCCCAGGGCTAAACATGAAAAATGTTAACTCAAAAAATAAAAAAGGCTAGCATACAAAAAATATTTAAGAAATGATCGGAAATTTGAAATAGATAGGCTATCCATAAAAGGTCTTTAAAATACTTAGCTAAAAATCCTAGCATCAATTGTGCTCAGTGCAAATGTATAAACTTATAGTAATAATAGAAAAGCCCCGGTGCCGGATTTACCTATAGGCTTGGCAGGCTTGAACTTAGGGCCTCGAGATCTATGGCGCATCCGGTCAAGGTGTGTATTACTTTTGACACTGACAGACATGTGTAAGCGTTTCTTACACTCACTGTAGTCTCAAACATAGTATGGCATTATCCTCGAGTGTTTAAAGCACACTTTCATCTTTGACTAGTCACGAGGGTGGGGGATTGAAAGGGGTCACGTGAAGATTTCGTAAAGGTCAAGAGATGTACACGGGGTTAGGGCACGTGATTGGTGCCGAGAATTTACATTGACGAATTCTGCAGGTGGCCTTAATATTTAGATCTGGCCGAGTATCAGCACAACAAAAATACCCAGAATCCATTCTGATATAATCCCGAGTTGTGAGTTATCATACGACTCGCGATGTTTCGTTTGATTATACATATTCCCTCATGACTGGTTGGGAGTTGGATTAACAACCAATCCATCACAGCGTAACAAACCAATCGGATTAAACAAAGATGTAAATGTTAACTTAAAAAACGCGAATTCATTATTATGAGCGACTAACCAGAGAAAAACAGAATATTGGAGAAAACTAATTGTGTGGTCAATTATGTACAAACTGTCTTGTTACGTATAAGCCTATCAATAATTTTTATTGACTGAATAGAATTCAACTCTACAACTCCCAACAATGGAACTCAGGTGAGATGTGATTGGACTGTAAAATATACACATTCCGTCAATAACCCAAGGTTCTGCTTCAAGCACAGCAATGGCTATAGAGGGGTTTCTCCATATTCCTGAAGCAATGGTCCGAGAAATCCCTCTCTGGCCATTGCTGGATTGACTTCTCATTCCTGGGCTTTTCAGGGCCCGTGTCTATTCTTCCCGTTCAATCAAATCTCCCCTAAGTACAGCAACATGATAGACTGGATAACCTACTCGAAATGAAGTCAGACTTGTTTCTACGTCACTGCGCTATTCTGGCCATAGCCCTGTATACCTATATTATACGGCTTTGATTCTGACCAAAGCCCTGTATACGGCTTTGATTCTGACTTTGATTCTGACCAAAGCCCTGTACAGACGGCTTTGATTCTGACCATAGAATGATTCTGACTTCAATCAAGCCAGAAAATGAGTGACGTAGGAGCGGGTCGGAGGTATTAGAACAGATTATCCAGTCCAAGCTACATGACAGACATCCCTTTAGCCTTATCTGGGTCTTCCAATAAAACATTGGACAGTGATTTGAGGTATCAAAACGGCGAAAGTATTGTTCGTCGCCGTTTTGATACCCTCGTTTGTCACGCAATTAGATTTTCTGCAATATTCTACCATGCACAATAAGACGTAAATAAAAATTCGTGAGTTATGACGTAACGTTATCATCGTTATGTAAACATATCTTGAGCTGTTTAAAGTCGAATGATATTGTTACACAGTTAGGTATTGGTTGGAACAGAAATTTGATTTGGTTACTGCAGTGTTTTGGGGTCTAATCAAATGAAACACTGCGAGGAATGTGGGTTTATTCGGCTATTGATTTAACAATTTATGAGTTATGGACTTTGGACAGTCTGTATGGCTTAACATTTTGTTCCATCCGGATCACTGCTAGACGCTACCCTTTTTTTACCCAGGCGAACAGTGGCTATGGGGTAGACAAGAAACAGCGCTTTTGAAGACCGCTGATTTATTAAAGGGAGTTAACTCCATTTTCTGTGGACGTGAATTTTCATTAATATCAATTTTCTTAATACAATTCCGTGAATTCTCAATTTTAAACTTGTTAAAAAATACTACTTTTCTGCTACTTATCTATAAATGCAAATATTTATTAATAAAATAATGTTATATGTTTTATTTCTGAAAGTAATGAAGTTGAACAAGGTTGTGTGTAGTTCAGTTTTTAATATATAACACTTTCGTGAAAAGTGTAGGTTCGGTAGTGTAGTGGTTATCACGCTCGCCTCACACGCGAGAGGTCCTGGGTTCGACCCCCAGCCGAACCATTTTGCGTCTTCAAAAATTTTAATTCTTTCAAAATCCATGGAAGATTTTGATGTGCCCAAACACTCAAACTGTCATGTCAATTTGATAAGCCGATCTCTGAAAAAAATCAAAACCATTCATTATCATTACCCAGGGCAACACGCACGCTGTTTTATTAAGCACTCATGCGATCCGAATTTTGTTATTTTTGTACATAGCTACAGCCATGGCCTGGACATCGTCCGAGTAGAGACAGTCTGGGGTATTGTTTTCGGGTAGTATTTTGATTTAGGTTCAAAAATATTATTTTCCACAGCTTTTCCAGCCTCCCAAGTGGTCTAGTGGTTAGGATTTCGCTAGGGAGAGCTCACTGACTATCGTACAGTGAGGACGTGTGTAGAGAGAGCTCTTGCGTATTTAGCGATTTATCAAGTGCATCAAGTCTTTAGTAATTTATGGAGTAATAGATATGTGAACCGGGAATTATGTCTAGAGATATGGATGCTAAGGGATCTAGTTATCGACGTTTGAAAGAATGTACAGTCAAAGTAGTGTCGGATATTCGCCATAATGTTGGAGTACTTATCGACGAGATTGAAAAAGTTTGTGGATTCGATACGGTTTTGGCTTGTGTGCCAATGAATGGTTATTATGAAGTTACTTTAAATACAGTGGAACAACTTAATAACTTGATAGACGAAGGACTATGCATAGGGGATAAACAATTGGAGGTAAGCTATGTTGGTTATAGGATTATTGTTGTGTCATTCATGAATATACCCCACTACATTTCGGACGCCGAGATTTACGAGAAGCTGACTACGTGGAAAGTAACACCAGTCAGTGAGATACGGGAACGTTTTTATAAACATGGGGACAGAAATATTGCCGATGGCACACGTTACGTGAGAGTCAAATTCCCCCCTGAGGTGGCCAGTCTTCCCTACGCTACGAGGTTTGATGGCAGATCCTTCTACGTAAAACATGATGATCAATCTCGAGTCTGCTTTAATTGCTTAAAATCTGGACATGAAGTCAAAAATTGCCCTGACTATGTTTGTTATAGGTGTAATATTTCTGGACATACAAGACGTACATGTGAAGCAATAGAGTGTGAAAATTGTGGTCAATATACTTGTGTCTGTGAGAACGATACAACTGATGAGACGGGCGCTAAAACAACATCAGAACCTGAAGTGAACGAAAACGCGAACCAGGACAAAGCTGACATTGAAAACACTGGAGAGATAGAGACGGGTGTAACTACAGAGGTGAGTGAAAATCAGACAGAAGAAGGTGCGAGTAATGTATCGATTGAAAAGGTGCCAGAAACTGAGGTGTTTACAAATGAAGGCGAACAAGCAGAAATGGACCAACTTTACGAAACGAATGAAAATGAATGGCGACAAAATAAATACGTATATGACTATAACAAAAGAATGAGAAACCAATATAATAGAACATACTTAATAGATAAACCTGCATCTAGAATGAGACTTGAACAACTAACTAAAAAGCGGAACGAACGTTATGACGCTTTCTTTAACACCGCCAGCCCCAATAAAAGATTACCCTCTGTAACCAGTCAAGAACTAAATGTACAACAAGGAAAGTCGCCAGTGATTCGGGAACGAAGAATTTAAGTTCATTATATCAACATGTTACTTTACAGTGTTTTTCTCGGTGTGTATTGTACACGTTGCTTTACAGAATATAACGGTATCAGTGTATAAAGTGTTTTCTTTGTGGATTATACATTGCCATTATTTAAACTTGTTAGTGTGTTATTCAAGTGTCAACATGTGGAATGTAGCTGATTGTAATGTTTTATTCATCCCAGGATCTTATGTGTTTTTATGGAGTATGTATACACCGGATATTTATCTACACCGACATCTCAAGATGAATTATGAACTCAGATTAATGTATATTCCCACTGGACTATATTATGTGTGTTTCTATAATTTATACACCCTACGGATTAACTATAGATTTCTAACGACCAAAGGTAATTCGAAATTATTTTTGTATACTCCTTTACCCCCTTACCCTTTTTTTACAAAATGATTAAAATAACTTCATGGAATGTAAACGGTCTTCGTGACCGGTCTAAGTTAAGTAATGTTTTTAACCTTCTAAATGATATGAACTATGATATTATATGTTTACAAGAAACTTTCTGGGATGATACATTTGTTGCAAGCGTAGAATCTCTATGGAACGGGAAACTAGTATATAATAACTATCCGGACGTGCATAGAAGGGGGGTTGCTATTTTATTTAAAAATGATATTAAATCATGCATCCAAAATACTGTTATGGATTCCTCTGGTAGGATTTTAAAAGTAGACATTTTCATTAATGATAAAAACGTATCTATTTTTTCTATATATGCCCCAAATAATGATAAAGATAGAATTGTATTTTTTAATGATATTCCAACATATATAGATCATAATAGACTTAATATTATATGCGGTGATTTTAACGATGTTTTAAGCCCATACTTAGATAGAGCAAAAGATATGTATACTAATAAACATTCATGTGCAGCTTTTAAATCCTTCATTAATAATAATAATTTATGTGATATATACAGGCATAAACACCCGGACCGAGCTCAATTCACAAGACGAGCAGTCAGTAACAACAGACTTCGTATGAGTCGTATAGACTATATTCTGGTCAGCAGGCAGGTCAAATCAAATGTCGTCAATGTTTATATAACACACACTAAGTTATCCGACCACAGCCAAGTTATTTTAACGGTTGATTTCAGTGAGTGTGAACGTGGTCCGGGTGTTTATATTTTTAATAACACATTATTAAATGACTTAGTTTTTTGTGAAAAGGTATATAATATTATTAGAAATGAAAGTAAATTAGATCTTTTTAATTCCGAACCACTGGTATGGTGGGATAATCTGAAGTTTAAGATAAAATCTACAGCACGCACTTATTCAAAAAATACTAAAAGGAAAGAGAGGGAACTATATTGGGATATACAAAATAAATTAACAAGGGAATATGCAAGAATTGATAGAACGAACAGTACAAATTATGATACAATATTAGAATTAGAAGCCAGACTCGAACAAATAGAAAATGATTTATGTAAAGGGGCCATCTTAAGATCTAAAGTGAAACATGCTGTAGAAAGTGATAGGAATACATCATATTTTTTAAGTTTAGAAAAACAGAGGCAAAATAATAAATGCATTAAAGAATTGATTAACGACAATGATGATATTTTAAATGATACTAGTTCTATTTTATATGAGTGTTCTTACTTTTATAGTAATCTATATGCTAAAGATGATGATAATTTAAGTGCTATAAATGATTTATCTAAAGTAATACATAATAATATTCTACCTGTAGACAGAGATTTTTGCGATAAAAGTATTACTTTAGATGAATTATCTAAAACACTTAAAAGTTTGACTAAAAATAAAAGCCCTGGTTTAGACTCTCTTACTCCAGAATTTTATTTAAAGTTTTGGGATTTGATAGGCCCTTTATATCTACATGTACTTAATTTTATATATGTAAATCAAATTATGTCTCGCTCTATGCGAAAAGGAATGATAACCCTTATTTATAAAGATAAAGGAGATAGAAGGAATCTTAAGAATTATAGACCCATTACACTTTTAAATACAGATTATAAGATTTTATCCAAATGTTTGTCTATTAGATTAAGAAAAATTATACATACTTTTATATCCCCCGAACAGACTTGCTCTGTTCCAGGCAGAAATATTTTAGATACAGTAGCTTCTATTAGAGATGTGATTAATTATACCGATGATGAAGATATAGAGGGATTTATCTTAAAATTAGACGCAGAAAAGGCTTTTGATAGAGTATCTCATGCATATTTATTCCATGTGTTAAAGTGCTTTGGGGTGGGGGATAATTTCATAAATTGGATCAAGACTTTATACTCAGATATATATAGTACAGTTAAATGCAATGGCCATTTATCTCCATTTTTTAAAGTAGAGAGATCTGTTAGACAGGGTTGTCCTTTATCAGCAATTTTATATGTTATCACTGCAGAGCCTTTAAATTTGTTAATTAAGCAATCTCCCTTAAAAGGAATACCCATATATAATTCTGATGTTGTCTCCTTAATATACCAACATGCCGATGACACTAATTTAACTTTATCCAATATAGACTCTGTCAATTCTGTTTTTAAGGTTTTAAATATATATTGCTCAGCTTCCGGAGCAAAAATCAATACATCTAAGTCAGAATTACTGCCTATAGGTAAAAGCGAATATTTGGACTATGATTATAATATTGATGTTAAAGTTGTATCTGATTCTATTGAAATTTTAGGTGTCTATTTGGGATCGAATAAAAATGTGTGTAATAGTTTGAACTGGGACAGTAAGGTTACTAAAATTAAACAACTTCTAGGCCTATGGAGCAGGCGACGTATTACCCTTGCAGGTAAAGTGACTGTGATACAATCCCTATTGTTATCGAAACTGTGGTATACAGCGAGTGTTTTACCGTTACCTGACGCTGTAGAGCGTGAAATCACATCACTTATCAATAAATTTCTCTGGCGAGGCAAGCCACCCCGTGTTAAGTACACAACTCTTGTCAAAACAAAAGCAGACGGTGGTCTAAATCTACCTAATATTAAATTAAAATGCCAATCCTTATGTTTAAAATGGATTATTAAGTTGTGTGATGTTAATTATAAACATGTATGGAAAAGCATTATGAAATATTATCTATCTAAAGCTACGTGTTCAAATAATTGTATTGATATTTTTAAACTGAATATAGATAATCTTACTTTGTCAAATCTACCTGCTTTTTACAAATATATTTTAATTGCCTGGAATGACTTAAATAATGGAACGAGACCAGATCCTATAAATTTTAATGATATTTCCATTCAACCATTATTTAATAATAACCTAATAAAACATAATGGACGAACGCTGAATTTTAAATTATTTCAGTCATGTGGTATTAATTATATTTATGATATTATATATTATGTTAAACCCGGTTTTATTCCGAACCATACTGTTCTCGATATTTTTCAAGATGCTTATGCTAATTTTGATAATGATAAACTTTTAAAGAATTATGATGTAATAAAATCCTCAATTCCTGAGAAATGGAGACATATTATTGAAAACAACTCGTATGATAGCACCTGTGATATCCACGATGAAATTTCTTTTAATATTAATGATGTATTAGTTAAATCCAAAGATATTACTTCTAAATATTGTTATAAATTATTGATTAAGAATAATAGTTCCGATCCCACTTCTTATCATTTTTGGGAGAAGAATGATATAACGGTGAACTGGCCTCTTGTATGGAAAAATGTTTTTAAATATTATAAAAATCCGTGTAACATTGACCTAGATTTTAAAATAGCGCACAATATAATATGGACTATGGATAAATTGTATAAAGTAAATATTATAGATTCAAATGTATGCCCTGTATGTAAAGTAGAAATAGAAAATATTGTTCATATGTTTTTAGAATGTAATTGTCTTGTAAATATTATAGATCTACTTAAAGAGATCATACTCGATATAACAAATTCCCCCATGAGTAATGAAGTCTTTAAAACAAGTTTACTGTTAGGTATTCAGTCCACCGCCAATAACAACAGTCATATGGAACTTTGTAATGTCATTTTATCATCCGCAAGACAAGCTATTTATAAGCGTCGCATGGTTACTTTAGATAAAGAAAACTGTAGATTGAATATCATTAACTTATTTAAAAACATATTAAAAGAAAATGTATATAATATAAGTATTTATTTTAAGGATAATCAGTCAAATTTTATTGATAAGTTCATTAAGCCGTCATGTCTATTGCTATATGAAGATAATGGAGATATTCAATTAGATTTTTGAAAGAGTTTGTATATACCCTTGTCTTTTACTCTGTAAATTACTTTTTTAATTTCTTTTAATATACGCTCTGTAAATACTTGTACAGTGTATACCTACAAAACCTTCAAAAATATGTTTTTAAACTTTACTTATTAACTCTTTCATATGTATCAGTGTAAATATGTTTAGTATATTTTTGTTTATTCATATATCATGATGTATCTGTATATAATTTTTATATCTGAATAAACATATTTACAAGAAAAAAAAAAAAAAGGATTTCGCGCTCTCACCGCGACGGCCGGGGTTCGATTCCCCGCTTGGGAAGATGAATTTTTCCCTCCTCTCTTTTTATATCTCCCAGATTTCGTTCACGATCAAGAGAGCTTTCAGTTACATTTTTTCAAACATACTTCCAGAAATAAAAAAAAGAAACAACGAAAGAGGTATATACACGCGTCTACATCATTACTTTATTTCGAAACCAGACCTTATCCATAGGTTACCTCCCCTTGATAAAGAGACAGCGGTGGATACGCATAATGTAATTTCTGGCTCGCTCGGAACACTCATCAAATAAAACACACCTGCAATTTGCATGATAACTTGGATAACTCAGTTGCTTGGTTTAGTGATGAGTGCTTGAGTATAGAATTATGCTGACCTTCCAGATATTCAATATAATCAAAATAAAAAATAAACAAAGGGCTGTAACTCTTCAAGGAATACAGTATTGTCGCTGGGATCGCAAAACCTCACATCGACCATTTTTCCAAAAATCTTTTTTTGGGGATAAATCAAAAGCTCCTATTTTATCAAGCCGTATACTCTCTCGAAATATTAATTCTTTATAACCAATAGTTTTTTAGTAATAAAGAATACAAAAATAGTTGTGGATTTGTAATTAATTATATTGGCATGCGCCAACCTAATATACTGTATTGTGGGGTTTTGCAAACAAAATCATAAATTTCAAAAACTCATATCTGAGATGCAAGCTTTTGTTATTTGACTGAAGTCTTAATTGAACATTTTTGTTCTGCAAAATCTAATATCTCATAAATTGGCCGCCATTTTTTAAAATTAACCGGGAGAAATTAAAGTTGAATTATCTCACGAGAAAATAAAATATATACTCTCCCAAAAAAGTTACATTTCGTCGTCAGTATATCCTCGCTCTATTGGAAAGTCCCATATATTGACCCAGTATTTCCTTCAAGGTCAATTAAAGATACATTAATCGCCCTGTTGCAACAAGAACCGCGACACGTCGCAGAACCAAACTGATCTCCAGTGGCCATACCCTCAGTGCCTAATCCCATTAAAGTTGGATTTCATGGTGTCGGCGTATTTCAAAACAAGCTCTAAGGGGGAAGTCTGCCTTGTTATTCGGTTTCACGTAGGCGTTTGCCTACTGCCTGGTATGAGATTCTACACCGTCCGAGAATTGACGTAACCGGAATTGACAATCCAAGACAGATGGGGCCATTCTTGCTTGGCCTGAGCTATAAGGGCGTTCACGTGTTGAACTTCGCTGTCGGTCGGTACCTACCCCAAAGCCGAGAAATGGAACTAATAAGGGAAACATTCAGCAGCCTGGCTACATCTGCCTTGGATTCACCTGTTAAGTAATCGAACAATAGCGTTGTTGCGTTGGTCTTCGTTCAGATGTGGCATCACTTGGTTCATTGTGTGTTTACATGTGCAACTGATTTGGGAACCGAGAACCCAGGGATTTTAAAGACCGTAGATTTAGGTTCCATGCGAAAAGCTCGCGAAGTTGTTGAATTCATATTTCTTGGTGCAATCAAGCGAAGAAAAATTTCGACAAAAAGGATGACCAGTCACAATTAGTGACCCTACCTTTAAAATCAATAATGAATTTCCTTTATCCTTACATAATGGCATTAAAAAAAGTAAGATTTACCGAAACAAAGACCTCGTTCAAATAAAGAAATGATAAAAAATGGGTTGTGCGTTTCTTTTTTGAAGAGTATATATAAGCTGAAAAACGATTTAGGGGTCAATTCATTGAAATACCATACGAGTTGGTCTACTCTAACTTGCCACGGCACCATTAAGACAACCACAAACCACAACTAATTGTCACAATTCATTTTAAACAAAGCCGGCAAATCAAGGCAATGATTGCCGGGAGTCAGATTCAATTGTGGCGGAAAAGACAAGACTAAATCAAAATCAAAAGATGTTTGTGATATTTCTTTTACCTCGCCTGATGTAAAACACACACCAACTATATATTATAGATTCAACTCAAATAAAACCACCATTGCCCACGTGTTTCGGTCAAACGAACAATATCCGAGTCTGGAACGTTTACTTTGTAACCTAACATATTCGGATATGGATGTTTGTTCGGATCAAGTTGTTGCGTCTGGTCACTGAAGCTCCAAAGCGGGTGTCCAAAAGCAGACTGGATCAAAGATTGGTGATACCACATGGAACTAAGTTGAAATGAACAGGTAGACTGAGTACAAGACAGACTCTGCCAGACAAATTGCCCCATGATTAAAGCCCCCAAGACGCTCACAAGGGTTCCAAATTTTGGGCTATAGACTAAAGATTGGAAGTACAGTACCACATTAACCTCTACTGATTTTTAAATACCCAATCCCAGACAAATGCTTTTCTGTAAGAATTACACCATACACCCGAAATGCAAATGTTGAAACCCGTGGATACTGTGTTGGAAATAAGCTTTATCAAACATTAGGGATACCATAGAATCAACTTAAAATGAACCGGTACATGTACATCTTACTGAGTTTAAAAACAAACTCCGCCAGCCAATTTCTCCTCTTCATAAGCTCCACAAGTTTCTGTATGGTTTTCATGTAACTCGTGCTGCACGTGCTGTCCATCGGGGCCAGCCCAATAAAATGCACCCCATACCTTGTTCAAACATTCACACTACAGCGTGAGCAGCATCTCGCGACTCAGAGGAACAGAGCGCTTGGAAGACTCATTTCCAGGTCAATGTACGGACCATCTACAGGCGTCAGCAACTCTTTCGGGCCATCAAAACCACGGGTGGTCGGTCCCGAACCGGTAGACCAAGGGTTAACACAAGTCGATAAAACCGCCATGTTGTGCGACAGCACGTGTAGAATTCCTTAAAATGGGCATCTGCGACAGCACGTCAGACAGTGGTAACACACGGGAGACCCATCTGTACCGATACCGTGTGCCAACGTCTCACCAAAGAGAAAACCCATTGCCGTAGACCTTACCGTGGACCGATCCTCACCCCTCGCCACCGATATGAACGTTACAGTTTGCCCAACAACACTGGCGACACCGACAAAGGAGAACTGTTCTGTTCACAGATGAGAGTCGGTATTGCTTATCAACATGCTCATGGCAAGACCAGAATTTGGCATCGACTTGGCCAGAGTAAGCCTACTCTGACCAATGTGTCATGGAACAAGGCTCGTGGATAGGTCCAAGCATCATGGTATGGGGTGGAATCTGTCTAAACCAGGGAGTGACTCCTGTGGTGTTCCAAAATCTTGGTCCAGGGAGAAAAGGCGACATCACAACAGTGCGCTACATCGTTCAAGCTCTCAGACCCCACGTCACACCTTATTTCGCACGTCATCGAATCAACGTTTTCCAGCACGACAACGCCCGTGCCCACACCGCCAGAGTTACTCGGAACATTCTACAGAAGAACGGTGTGAACATTATGCACTGGCCAACCTTTAGTCCGAACTTAAACACGATCGAAAAGCTTCGGGATGAAATTCAGAGGAGACTTTAAAAGGCCATACGGAAACCAAACACAGCCAATGGATGGCTCCGGGCTTTTTTGAGAGTGTGGTTCCAGGTGCCAATAGCGTTTATCAATCGTCTGTTCCACTCCATGTATAGACGCTGTGCTGCTGTTATTGACACTCGCGATGGACACACCAGATACTGTTGTATAGACTATGTACATACTCTAATTAGGCATAACCTTCTCGTAATTTCTTGGAATTGTGATGAATTAATCACTAATGTGTTAGCATACTGTTCATAAAAAAATGCATTGATCCTTTTAGTAAGTCCCTTTCTATAATGATTTGATTAAAGTGCCTCCCTGATTTTTTTCGTTGATTTTTTGCTGTTTTGTACCCTCATACCCCCTGATTGTACGAAAATCACATATTTAGCTTGTGGACACTGTAAAGTTCATAATTCCAGTCCGATTTTTAAAAAAAAACGTTTAAATATACAGAGGACTCTGTCAATGCCGACATCGTGTGGGGGGTTATCTCCCAAAACTTAGACAGCCATAATTTAGAGAGCCATAACTTAGACAGAGGAATAAGTGATTAATTAACACAACACCAATAGCTGCAATGGAACAGTCCTAATCAGTGGTGTAATTGACCCATAGGGAGATTAAGTTTGTTGGGCTGAGATGTTTTGATTTGAAAATGAATGTCTTTGATGCAAGTTCAATTATCAAAATAATAAGTTATGTTAAAACTGTTGAGATGTATTGATTTGAAAATATATATAACTTTGATCCAACGGTGATTATTAATCATTTAAGTATGTGCAAGAAGCTGAGATGTTTTGATTTTAAAATGTCTACCTTTGATGCAAGTGTGGTTATTGAACAGTAAAAGATGTGTAAGCAGCTAAATGTTATTGAGCAGTAAAGGATGTGTAAGCAGCTGAGATGTTTTGATTTCAAAATATAACTTCCTTCGAACTTTAAACAGCATTTGATAACGTTAAAAAGAATTTGATATCACTTCTGTGGAAGCGGACGTTAAAACACCAGGTAGTAGTAGTAGTAGTTAAGACATTATCGCAACATGGCTGGACTGCGAAAGGTAGAATTTGTCACATCACAGACGGGAACTCCGCAAGTTTTCCTCGACGGTTTTCTGTTAACATTTGCATTGACGATTTGTGAACATAGAGTATTAAAATTATTATCATTTAAATAAGTAAAAACTTGATCAGTAAAGAAATGAAAGAAATGGTACTATATTTGTTGTTTTATACTTGTTAATCAAACTGCTTTGACATACCAATGTTACAATTTGCTGTTGTTTTGAACTGGCTGTCTAAGTTTTGGGATTTTTTCTAGATTTTCTTGGACTATTCCATTATCAAATATAGGTAACAGGTTGAGGATTAGTTGTGCACTTGATCGTAAATGTTGTTGTTTTAAGCTGTCTAAGATATGGCTGTCTAAGTTTTGGCAGGTTACCGTATTGGGTCGATAAAATATCACCGTTACATCATGATAAAGGTTGAGTTCGAATTTCGGTAAAATCGAAACAGACTGCCCGACAAAATGGCCACTTCTTGTACGCAAATAGTGTAAAATAATATGACAATACGAAGGTTGTAGACCCAGAGGTCCAAATTTTTGTGCAATTTTGATGAAACTTAAAATATGTTAATGCCGATATTTGCACATTTCAGACCATATCTATCTGGGCCCTGTTTCACGAAATTTTAACTTAAGATAAAATCCAATTTTAGTAGATACTTCAATTTTGATTGGCTAAGCACTAAAATCAATCTAATATTATCCAATCAAATTACTAAAATTGGGATCTTATCTTAGTTAAAATTTCGTGAAATAGGCCCCAGGATTGTACAAAATGTCACGTTTGTTTGTAGCTTGTTCTCCATCCATCTCTTGCAAAATGTGGGCGTATCTTGCATGGCAACCGCTGGTTGGTGATTCGCAACGAATTTGAACAACTATTTGACTATAATGTTTTGAAACTAAACATTAAATACAGGTTATTATCCATATTCCTTAACACGGAACTGATTCTAAATTGACATTTGTTTTTTCGTTTATTTAATTATTGTTCCAATATACCTGGACGACCGCCCCCTTTTTTTCCGGTGTTCACATTCCATCAAAATAGCTAACAGCACAAATAGGGTTACAGAAATTCGGTGATTTTTTTTTCCATGTTTTAAATATGTTATCTGCCATATGAAAGCATTCTTTATGCCAGAAACTTATAATTATTTTCTTAACAAAAGTTTCAGTTATGAGAAAGAAAGATACATTTCAAAAGTTTCTAAAAAAATATTTTTGTAAAAATGACACAATTAACTGAATAGTGGTATAATCATACCTTAATATCAAAACCTCATATCTTCCGTTTAGATCACCGAATAAGCTAACAAACCCCACACCAAGGTTACAGATCCCTGGTTCGGCCTGTCTAAACCTCCTATCTACTTGTTTCAAGCGAATAATGTACATGTAGAATAAGCCAATATTCCTGAAAGTTGTATTCCAATGTAAGATAAGCGTGGTCAGTGGCTACACATTTCTTACTGTATAAATCCGTTTTTGTGTCTCTCCTATAAAACTTACGATTTTGGAGATATGAGATTTAGACATCCAGCGTGCTGGGCATCTATTACACCATGATGTACCTTGGCATGTTTCGTTGGTAGGCTTACCTATACCAGGGTCGACTTGTGATGAAATGGTAGGAATAGGCGCCAAAAGACGAGACAGGACAACACCAAACAGCTATATTTACAAAAAGGCCCTATATGTTAAGGTTTTGTTGTGGGGGTTTTTCTTACCATCCGATTGACTAGGCGCTGTGCCTTGCCTTTCACTTCGGAATTCACCACCAAAAATGTGGAACCACACCCGAAAGCCCAGAAGAACCTTCTTGGCCAACTCTGGGATGGAAATATGCAGGGTTTATAAATCCGATGATAGTCATGCACCCAGACCACAAATTATCAGTATATAGTTAGATCAAACCTATTTGATTTTCTGGAAAAAGGTTGCCTGACAATGGCAGTGCCTTGTTGTTCAAATGGAACGGAAAACTGAGTTCCGGCGATGGCGTACATGTAAAAGAACCCTGGGAATTTGAAATAAGAGTACATTGTAGCGCCTTTGTCCGGGAAAAATGTCCTCACGGCACACTGTATGGTGTATGCCTGTCTTTTTTGGACAGTTAGTGTCAAAGAGCAGGACGTTTAAAACCCAATTCATTTCCGTACTCACTGAGTCACTGTGGTCCACCTCTACCACCATATAGTGGGGCCCTAACGTGGCCTTTATTTAATCAATAACACGTGAACGTATTTATATGACCTGCAATAAATGTAGACTTTGATTTCGAGTTCTAAAGTTCAGAGATTGCATTTATTTATGTGTTAAAAATAAAGTCCTTTCTCTGTGATAAGTCAGTTCAAGTATTTCTTTGATCGTCTGATTATTTTTATATTCATATATATATATAAGATTGATAATTAATCTAAAAGTTGCCCGTAAATTAACGTCCTAACTCACTGCACCGACAAGGCTAATGAAATGATATGGTGTTTAACGCCCTACGTTTATGCTCACGCTGGGCTAATTAAGACGGACATGCCCCACGGGCTTATGTGAGAGACATATTGCCCGTACAACGGCACATGGTCTACTCTTATTCCAACAATAACGGGTTCGTTTTACGAGCATACCAATGTGTACACGGGACTTTGGTTTTCCGTGCCATCCGAACGACGGTTGTCTCTCTGTCCTATACGCCGGAAAATCCAGATGAACTTTCTCGGCCAACACCGGGATCGAACACGAGGCCCCATGTAGCAAGCAAACGCTTTACTCACTGAGCCACCGCGGCTCTCGACAAGGTCATTGAAGCTGATATACTTCATGCAGTGTGCTATATGTTTTGACTTTTCCCCCGAAAGACGGCATTTTCCATATACTGTACCTAGCATATATTACTTTATTTCTACATTTAACGTGCCCGAAAACTAAGTCCAATTGACATCTATAAAAATTCTTCACACTATAAAATAGGTACCGTATGGGTCAAGATTGCATGGCTGAAAACGTCAGTGAAAAGGCAGTTATGTCAGATCAGATATTTGGTATCTTTTGGTATAAATTTTTTATGGTATAATTCAAAACTATTTTGAAGGTTCCTTTAACATAGGGCCCTGTCTGCAGCCCGGTCACACACCCCTCACCCCCCCCCCCCCCCCCCCGTCATCCTTAATTTGGCTCTGCCTGAAAATATGTAAACCTAATTCATCCATGTATAGTTTGCTATGTAGTTACATTAAAATTGTAACAATTATTTTAAAAATTTAATTTTTAGAATTGACACAGTACAAGATAAATTTATTAATATATTGACACCAAAATACGGTATTACATGCAGGTCAACATCACTAAGTTTTTTCTCTATATTATGCACAACAAATTATGGATAGGATATCAACATAAAGAGAGAAAGATTGGGTTTAACGTATACATTCGACACAAACTACTTCATTTCCGGACTATAGATACAATTTTATTTCAATAATTCGCTTCGGCAGTTGGAGGAGGGTGGGGGAGACTTTCGAAGTTGGACAGGTGATGTTAAGAAAGAAGTTCGCATTTTCAATAGGCTTATCGATCCCAGTTCCATAATTAATCAAGAAACTGGTTTCATATTAACATGATACGTGTAGGCTACATGTAATCTTATATGGTGTTTATTGTTCTGCTGCAACGGGCATACGCCATGCAATGTGCAATGAGGGAAATTTTGCCCGGACAGTGGTGCTACGACCTACCCTTATCGAATTCAACCTTAAATGGGATTTATTTTTTTCACGCACGCTAATGTGTACACGGGACCCCGGGTTTCCAGTCCATCCGGGTGACTATATATATAGTTGTCCTTGTCAGGCGCTTCGCCTTGCACCATTGACAAGGGGAAACCACGCAGGAAAAATCCCGGTGAACTTTCTCGGTCAACATCGGAAGTGAACCCGCGACCTCCTTAGCGAGCCAGCATCGTTCAGACTTACCAACCGTTGCTCTCCATGTACATAAATAAAAAAGGTAAATTTTGTCACACGTGCAGAAACAAAACTGTTTCCGGTGTATGTTCTTTTCTTTTATTTACATCAATTTCGTCTTATTGATAATCAAATATGTTTTGATCGAAATTCTACATGGACTTAAAAACATTTTTAACAGCAGCCATGTTTGCAATTATTTTTCCCTATTTTTATTTTTTATTTATTCTTAACCATGGCTTTTTCCTTCTCTTCTGTGAAATGAAATGGGGTTTAACGTCCTATACTTTTCGATATATAGGACTAATGAAAACGAACATGCACCATAACCTAATGGAGGTAAATTTAGCCCGGACAACTGAATTAGGGCCGAGGGACAAGACGCAGTCCTTGCCAGGCCCCGAGTTCACAAAGCATTCTCAGACTTAAGTTGAGAATTTACTCAACTTTCAATCATTGTGTGTGAGAAATATATTTGATCCAGAAACACAAAACTTTGTGCATAGTTTCTTATTGGTGTATTTGATAAATTAGAAGAAGAAGAGTTTTACAAAAGACTATATTTTAGTTAAAATAAGGTGAACTATTTTGAGTAAATGCTTAACTTAAGTCAGAATGCTTTGTGAACTCGGGGCCAGATCTTCCCTTATATAGGTCAAGTGGTTGACATAGTTTCTAGGACATGTATATAAATTTAACCAAGCATTATTATATAAATTAAAGGGGGGAGGGGGCTTGTGTAAAATAGGTAGATGACTGTGAAACTGTGTTTTCGTTTTCAGAATGCATCTGTGAGAGGACCATATGTAATAATATAGTCCGGGTCGGCGATTCGTTATCGAGGATGAATTTGCGGTCGTTTATTTTGTATATAAATGTTTTTTTGTTTTTTTTTTAAATATAGATCCAATTCGAGATCCACAAAAAGTTTGTGTCCAAAGTTTTTTGACTTTCAATGTCAGACGGAAGCCCTGGCAGGGGACAACTTTCGTTTGGAAGGGACGAAAAAACGAGGTCCCGTATTGACCTGCACTTAACAGAACCATGATTGAAGTTAAATTCGAAATAAGAGTGTATAGCGCCGCTGTCCGGGAAAAAATTCCCCATATAGCGCACTGCATGATGATATGCCGGTCTTTTTTTATAAGCTCGGCCGGGGCAGAAATTGGAGGCCGGAAACGTGATTTCTTGGCATTTCAGGCACTTGTGTCGGAGCCATTTAAAAGTACCTCCCCCAGAAAAAAAAAAAAAATTCTGCCACAAAATTAGCCTATTCTGGCGTTATTTCACTGGATCAATCTAATTTTTAAGTCGCTCAGCGATAAATAATGGGGTTTCTTGATTCGGAATCGTATTATATCCCCCACGATGATTTGATGAACGTTACGACCAAGCCGGACTCGATTTTTGATGAACGCCTGACGCTGTAGGCCTAAGTACCAAATGGACGAGATTTAATCAAGAAATCTGAATATTTCGAATATTTCGTGTGATCATGATGTGCATCTCATCAAATTCAGCTTATACCCACAACAAATGTCAACAACTACAGCTTATAATATATACAATCGTACGTCAATCTGAGTCAAAATTCGCGCTATACGATGGGGACGGGTAATTTGTTCGAGTTATACAATAATTCGAGTTAGACCACGTTCGGTCCGATAGAAGATCTCACGACAATAAAAGACTATGTGTTACCCCCATCACCGGATTACACCGAATTCTCGGATGTCGAGTGGTTAGGCATGCATGTATTCCGAAAAACCGGCGTAAGCGACATTTTTTGTGGTTTTTTTTTGTTTTGTTTAAATGTTGGCTTTGGGCCATTTTGGGGCCTAATTTAGATTTGAGGAAATAGGCCTAGAACTGAAAATTTTCAAAGGATAAAATAATTATTGGTGGCCAATCAAAATATTTATTTTTCTTTCAGTTCCGTTCTGAGTGCATCTAATTTAGAGGCATTGTCATTAACACGGAACAAAATAAGGGAAATTAATTTTAGAAAATATCAATAAAAAAAACCCCAACACACCCTTCCCTGTTGTTTGAATCTGTGGAGTATAGGCCTACTATGAACCTGTACTACTGTAGACCCATAATGACCTACTACCTTATAAGTGTTTTTTGTTTTTTGGAGTTTTTTTTAACAATAGGCCTACTAGGTTCGCAATTGTTAGTCAAGAAGTATTTATAAACAAAGGGCATTTTAATATCCTTTTAATAGTGACACAATGTAGAGAAATCAACCTATCGAATCGTTTAACAAAAACAGCTAAATCAACAATGACACGTCGGCTGATGTCGATGAAGCATTCTGACAACTCCATTAATTAGATTATGACCTCCAAACAGCTGATTATAATGTGTCGATAAATTTATACAGTTATGTAACAAGCTAAAATAGCGGTATTCACCACCCCGAGGTTACACCGTTACCAAGACAACTAGCCTACGCGTCAGTCCCAGTCAACACCTAAAAATAGTAACACAACGTTTGATTGGGGGATGTCTGCGCCATTTTGGAATCCCAAGTTTGCTGAGTATTTGTCGCTTGGCGATATTTGTGTATTGGATGTTTATTTGCCTTCTTAATGAATTTGTGGACAGTGGAATGGCTTCCTATGTATTTGTCGATGTAACAGATATCCAGTAATGGAATAAAAATGGATTTATGGCCACAAAAGCCAAGTGAATTTCAAATCGACTATTTGCGCGCCATTTTGTATCATACACACCGCGTTTGAGGTCAAGTTGACTCATGCTCTGTTTATAATTTTGTGGCAGATCATATCGGCATTTCTCTTCCTTGGATACAAACTTAAAATCAAGGTAAGTGTTTATTTTATATGTTTATATAATTTTGTTGTTTTGGCGAATATTGATGTAGGTTTGGCGTTTGAAAACATGTTTTGAGTCTGTCGGTGCGAGAAACGCGACACGACTCTTTCGCAATGCAAACACATGGATGGACCATGCGTACTTGAGGTTATCTCTTTCCATTCATTCAACCTTAACAAATTAAAGGCAAAAAATATTTTCTGTTGAGTTCAAATGGTTGCTGTTTATTTTTAGAAGATTTATTGGTCATTTTTACATGGAAAATTGTTGTAAATTTTATGTTTTCTAAGGAAAATCTACCCTCTATTAGCAGTTGCTACGGTGAAGCCAGCGTGTGAACTAGGTTGAGTTTCCCCGTCTAGACTTGTTCTATTGGCTATCGATTTTTGCTCGTGTTCGATTCTCTAAAATCGTATTGAATACACAACAAAAAGTATTGTTTTTGCGACTTATTATTCCCAATTTTATAATTAATTCGTCATGGCTAGGATAAATGAATGATTAAGATTGTGATCGCATTCTTAGTCACTCTATCTACGTTTTGCCGCCGACCTGAACAAGCTTTCCCCTCTCCCGCGTGAGACAAGTCTTATCAGGTCGACGTGGCATGCATCTTAAAACCTCCTTTGTCAGTAACCAACTTGTCTGCGACACCAGAAATTCGCGAATATTTGTAAAACATGTAATTTGTGTATCGGAATCCATCCATGTGGCGGACAAAACCGATAATGACCTAATTTGTATCATAACATTTGTCATGACCCAGTCACGTGGTGCACTTATGTACTCAATTTGGTTCTGAAATTCCTCAATTTACCGTGACATTATCAGTTGAAAACATGGTCTTTATTGAATATTATCACGAAAAATGGTTAGATTAATTTGTCGAGCTCATTCTAGTGTCATTTTTGGTCTCGGAATATGCGCTTTTCTTGAGAACATGTGTTGCCTTCGAGATGTACACATGGCTATGTTTTGGTTTTGGGTGAGGGTCATTGCAAATGGCGGCCGACGGGAATGGCGGACTTACTCATAAGTTCACGCAAATTTCGTTCGAATTAACATGCACCCCCAGCGATGGCTACATACTGCTTATATAAATTTTCATTTTATGTTAAAAACTTGTGTGTGTTTAGACATATTTGTGAACTAAAATTTTGGTCATTACAATTTATTTTGACATTTTTTAGAAGGGTAATGGGTGCGCTTTTGAATTCATCCTTTCCTTCCGTTAATTGTCTTCACCCATTCTTCTCCCCAATTACTGTCTGTCTCAACAAGATAAAAATTAGAATTTGCTTAGGGCAATGATCTACAATGCAAAATAATAGTGTTCAGTCTAAATCAGCAAATGGTAATGTTCAATTATTGTGTTGCCATTTGCCATTCACATTTTTTTTTTTAAAAAGAAGGAATTTGATAAATATAGAAACTTAAATTATGGAGTCTACATAACAGTATAATATAGATCTACCATCTCCCTCATGGAAATCCTAAAAATAAGAGGGAAATTTTAAAAAGTTTTGAATAGTTTGAAATACATACCCTAGTGTTTTTTTTGTTTTTTTTTTTTTAAAGTATTTGTTAATTTGATGTTAATTAAAATTTATGGAAGTTGATGACAGATGAAATATTTAATTTTTAATAATACCATTTGAAAGATAACAAATACAAATACTTTTGAAATATCCGGAATAAAGGAAAACAATTTAATTTGAAAGAGTCAGTATGATTTCTGGAATTTTACCTTTTCAATTGATTAGTATTTGATGGATACTGACTTGGGATATTCAAATAATAGAATAATTGCCACCGATGTTTCAGATTCCTACCCACATTGGTATTTTTGTAAACCTGTATTTTGGAGCAAAATACCTGTATTGCCTGTGGCATTCAGGTCTCGACACTCGTCACAAATGGTTTGAAATCACTGACTAAAAAGAAACCCCAGTAGTTATTTAACTTATTCTCAAAAAATAGTGGAATTTCATAGACAAGAAACCTTTATTTACCATTTTACCGGGTAGGCCTACCAGTAATATTAAGTATTAAATATGATTAAAGTTCATAATGATTTTAGAGGTTTGATTCTAATGTGTTCCCTTGACTCCATTTGCTGCAATGTTATATTTTTTGTGTCTATAGACCAGGTTACATTACAATTTTCAAAAGATTAATTTTTTTTTGTAGTTTATTTATATTAACGGGTCAAAGAATGCTGAGAACCGTTTCTATTTGGACCACTGAACTGAAGTACTGCAAGAGGGTCTCGGATCGGTTCTCAGTAATAAATATTGAATTTACATTTACTTTAAGTTATACATACGTACATGTAGGATGCATGGCAGGCAATGTTCTATTTATAGAATGGGTGGAAACCCCCTACCATTTTATACAATGATGAATAAATTATGCTTTAGAAATAGATCAGAGAACATCACCACATCTACGTAGCTAACCAATTTATTATGTCCTTTTGTATTTAAATTTGACAAATTCTAAAGGTATCTTGGATTGGTTTCCCTTTGTCAAAAAGGGTCAAAATGCCAAGCTCCTGTGAACATGTTGGCATGCATGTAAAAGATCCCTCTACATGTAGTTGAAATTTGGAGAGAGTACCGGTACATGTAGGTATATGCCTATCTTCATTTGCCCAGTTAAGACAGAAAAATAGAATTTCAAACCCCTTTCATTTAATTATAGATTAAAGATGTAATAAATTATGTAAATACAAATTATTCCTGTCCTCCATGTCTCTCAGAATTTTATGTCCAATTCTAATTTAGAGGAACATTAATGATAGACAAGGCAGTTGTCAGCACCCACGCTCGGTCGTATTGAGAAATCAGACAGGATTGCAGCTTGTCAGATTTTGAAATTAGAACTTGTTTTTGTCACAAATAAATGTAGGAGTGACAGTCAAGCTAGAAATAGCCAATACCGGATAGCTCATATCAGATCTATTTCTTAATAAACAAAATAAATCAAGTTTCAATTTTCTATTTATTGATTTGTTTACATCTCATGTTGTCGTTTAAAAATACCAGGTGACCAAGCGTTTACTCCCTCTCCTCACAATCTATTTTATCTAGTTTTTTTATGATGCAGTCAGAACTTGTGTTGTTAAAAAATCAAAGGATTACTCCCTTACTCTTGATTTATATCTTAAAAGGGTGTTGGTGAGCAAGCATCACAGTTTATCCAAGTTAACTATTCCATTTATCTACATCTAACTTACTAACATGTTAAAAGGTTATCAACTAAACCAGCAAAGAGCAAAACCAGCTTGATGGTCAAGGCTTTATAATTTTTACGAGATCTTGCAACAGTATTTACATGTATCGACAGGCAGATAAACCAGTATTTTTACAAATTTATTGACATTTACAATAAAATATTAGCAATGACTAATTATTTATCAATATTAGGTGACAAGATATTGACTCATTGACACTATAGTGACTCATGTCATAAACAATCTATATTTTATTGTTTTCATATATGATTATTTTATTGAAATTAATGTATGTAAAATTTATCTTTGTTTTGGGTTTAGTATACATGTAGTCTTAGACAGGAAAGGATCTTCATATTGGGGGTCAAGAGGTACAGTAAAACAGTATTCAGAAATTAGTGAAATCAGCTTCTTAAATCCACTTTGATCTTTATTTTTGGAGTCACATAATAGGTAGATGTAGCTCAATAAGCAGATTAGCAAGTCCAGTGTTCCTCAGGTGACCAAGATTATTCAGCTGCTTCTTGTGATCAAATGACAACAAATTGATCATGATCCCCTTAATATCAGAAATAAAATGGCGTTCAACGTCCTACTGTTCTGCTCTGACTGGGCTATTGAAGACAGGTTTACGTCATACAGTACACTGTGCTATAAAGGGAAATTTTGCCTGGACAGGGGCGCAACAGAGTTCTTTTACGCGCTTGCCAAAGTGTAGAGGACAGAGGAGACCTTGATTTTTCTTCCCATTCAAACAGGTGATGGTACTACTGTCACGGCATGTAGTCTAAAGGTTTTTAAAGTCAATTTCAAACCCACTCTTTATAATATTATATGTACGAATAAATTTATACACATTTAATAAACATTAAAAGGGAGATAATTCTGATTGACTTTGAGTTGGGGAATGTTTTGATAGTGTTGATTAATAAATTGATATAAACTCACTAATTATTGATTATAACTGTACAATCATCAATTATTAATATCAACCAACTTGTAAGCATGTATTGATAACAGTTTAAACTTGTTAATATTTTGTATGGTTTTTTTTTGGTCGAATTATTTTAAGTGTTAAATGATGCATCAGGCCTTTAAAGTGTTAAACTATGCCATGGCAGGTTTTGTTGTTTTACTTGTTTGTAACCTTTCAGACTCTCTTCCCTTTTTTTTTGGCGAAATTTAAAGTGTAAACAACATATTTCCTGAAGTTTTGGTTTGACTCTAGTCTTGGTGTAGTTGACATGAAGCAAAGAAAATAGTTTAAGAGATTATAATTTTTCTTGTATTTGAAGCATGTGAGTAATGTGTCATATAGGAATGTCGTCTATATCAGTTCGGTTGTTAGCTAATTGGTGAGTTTCTTACATTCGTTATTACTGCTATAAAAGGTATACTATATTGATATTTATGATATTTCTCCGATTACTTGTGTAGTCAGAAAAATAGGGACCCAAAATTTAAACAGGCTTATTGCAGGGCTTCTTTAGACCTTTATTAACATCACAAGACCATTATCAACCCTCAATGTCACCAGATGGCTCCAATTTTAAGTATATAGACGAGTGCAGCCATTTAATGATTTGATTTGTAATGGAGAAGCGAGACCAAGTCCCGAATATATCAGTACCGTGGTAACAATAAATGGACACATCTTGTGCAAATAACAACCATTGATAACTTTGCTCAAAGTAAGGTAATTAGAATGGAATTTTCAATATTCATTTTCCACCTATTTTTTAAATATTATAATTATACCAAGAATGGCCAGATTATCTAAGTCTTGCACAAGTAAAGAAATGGTAAATAGGCCTACATGTAAGGTGTTGCCATTCTAAATTAACCACGAGGTCACTCAAAATATATTGTTAGTATAGCAGATTGTAAGATCTAGGTAAAGAGCTAAAAAGGTCTTGATTATGTCATTTTAACATTGAATTATTAAAAAGCGTGATTGTTCTAACCCATTGAAGTATATGATTGATCTAATCCATTAAATATCTCGGCTATCCTATAATTTCTATATGAAGCTAGAAATTGGCCTGTAATAGGCCGATTTACATGTACATGTAGCTCTTACTCTTACATAATTTTATCTTTAAGTGATCTTAATATCAAGAATAATGATTTGTCCCCATGTTATAAAGATATAAAATATTGTATATTGTCATTGAACTTATCATAGATTGTTTTGTTTACGTTCATATTTTATCTTTTGAAACTTGGAGATTATAAAATCTAGACATATGACTCGACAGGCGCGTTGGGTGTTCTGGTGGATATAACTGAAAGAAGGGTTTCACACGGCTGATAGTTGGCTGTATTTTTTTAATGTCCTACTTTTATGCATCTACTGGGCCAAAGAATACAGGCATTATGGCCTACATGTACATCTTTATCTCAAATTTCTAGTCGTTAGGCATTTTTTTTATGTGTACATAAGAACATGTACAACATAACCTGGTTTTTCAACCCACCTGAACTAAATGTTCCTTGCTAGGAGAAACATGGGGTAAATCCAGAGGAACTGAAATATCCAGACCAGTGAGCTTGCACCTTACTCATCGAGTCACCGTATTATCGTACCTGAAACAAGCCGTCAATCATATAGACTGACACCAACTTGTACTATACTCTCTAGCTCCTTCAATAACCCTTATAATTCAATTCATACCCTCTTGTTATCTTCTACACGATAACTTTATTACCCTACTATTAGTCCTTCAAACTTTCAATCATTGTCCACCCAAATTAAAAACTTATTATCCTTTGCTACATGCTCTATGGACTTGAATCCCTAGTAGTAGCAGAATTGATGCATTAATGTTATTAACTGTCACTACTCCCTGTGCATTGTTTTTATCCCACTTTTCAATCCCTGCTACGAAGGACTCAAAATTATTAGGTCCTATCTAAAGGCTTGATGCATCATTAAATCTATGGAAAATCAGTTCAAAAACGGGACAGTTCCGTTCAGTTATGATGAATTAAAATTTCATCGATCTTTGTTTCATGTCATTTTTTATTGGTAGGGAAGTAACTTATGTACTTTATGATGAGTTGAGTTAAATCCGAGTGAATCGAGGCCAAAGGTTATCTAGAATTGGTATTTTTGTAGATAATTAGCATAGATCAAGCTGCAAGAAATTTGATATAAGCGAAAATGCAAATGACACATCAAGCCTTTTAACTAACAATATTTTAAATGGCTGTAGGAGAGTTTAAGCGGGTGACAATTGTTGCAATTTCTTCTGTTTTGAAAACCGTATGTCTATAGTCCACACCTTAGCCCTAAACCCTTCAGTCCCCCGCCCCCCTGTAGCTTACAAGAAATTAACAATCACTTAAATGACAAAAATTGTCGTCCGTAAGCACTGACGGAAATAGTTGCATTTCTTGTTGTTTTGAAATTATTTAAATTAAAATTATTTCTACAATTTTTTTTTTTCTTCCACAATTTATGGCGTAAAGAAATATGTTGAACATAATCTCAAGTGTTTTGATAATTTTGTAATGAGATTTATATGTTATTCTATAAATAGACATATTAGATAATAATTTATCTTCTTGCTGAGTGCATGATGAAAGGTGAAAGTGCGTCTGATAAAAAAGGGGTTGAGTTAAGGTTCTTGTTACAAGGTTTAAAAATGGAACAGCTGATCAGAGTTCATGAGTCACATTTCTTCTGTCTTGGCTTAACATTGATGGGATACAAGATACTGACAATATCCTCTCTTCCCTTGTCTCTCTCTTTCCATTGTTTATTGTTCTAACTATCTGTCTAGTCTCTTACACTATCTTTACATCAGATATGTCCACTTGGTATACAGCAGGTCCAGTAGCCCTGCCTAGCATCCAACACTCAAACTGACCTAAAATAGAACTGTTAAATACATATGTGTAGACCCACTTATCTTCTCACTTATACATAGACTTCCCAATTCTATACCACCCTCTCTCATTGGTCGGTTATAAATAACTTCACTGGGTCAACAGCTGTGATTGGTTGAGAGCTGGTAGATCCAGAGGGTGGTTTAGGGAAACAACCAATTATGGTTGGCTGTTAGAAAGAAGACGGGCATCACGTTGCTTTTATCATCATCCATCAGGTCGGGTCAAAATATACTGGATATATCTATCTAAATAACCAAATGAAACTGAGGCTGGCATGTTCAGAGCGGACACCTGGATCAAGTAAGGACCACTGACCAGTGGAAACAAAGAGTAGCTGGCTAATTGTGGATTAATGACTGAGTTGGTGTTACATAATACAGTTGTGTTGAGACTGGTTATAACATCTGGCCTATAAAACATGGTATACTGGTTAATATACTTGTCATATACCTGGGGGGGCGTGGCACCAAATGACAATAGTGTTTAAAGTCCTACTGATCTATTGTTGTTTTGTATTTGTGATGATGTGGTGCAGCTATTAATCAAGTCAACAACAATGGAATTTATAGCGGTATTGAGTTAAAACTAGCGATATTATTGTTCTTGAGAGACCATCTTGTGTAGAGAGCAGTGAGTGTAATAATACTGTATGGGTGATTGAAACATCAGCCGGTCTCGACTGTCTGAATTCTCTGCTAGGGGGTAGTGGGTGTAAAACGCTAAACATTATATATATATATATATATATACATGGATGGATCGAGGATGAATATAATACTTCAATAACATGGATAAAAGCTATTCTGTCAACTTGACATTTCGATTGACTGACCGACTTTATTAATAACCGTCTAATGTTCAGACATGAATACACACAAATTTCTGTTGAAATAATTTCTAGAGAAATGTTTTATTCAAATTTGTGCTATCTGTAAGTGTATATTGAAATTGTGTGTATCATATTTTAAGACAAGTGTTTTCGGAGTAATTTGACCCTTTCTCAATTTACATTTTCCTTTGTTTTTTTTTCTAAAAGAAAACGTTGAAGATATCGTTAATCTTGTGTTTCGTTTCTAAGTTAAACTTATGAATATTTATAACCAAACTCTTGATTTAATACGAGTGGATTATCAGCTGAGAAGTTGTTAATATGGTAACTAATACTTGAAACTTCATCAAAATGTCCTGTGTCTTGTTCTATGAATTTAACGGTGACACTTTGTTTAAATCAACATCTACAAGATCTTTATTAGACACCTGAAAAAAATTAACAGTCAGCTTACAAAACAATCAGAAAAATTATCTTGGATATTTTAGATTTTCCATAACATTAAGACATATTGTGGATTTATTTGATTTCAAGATTTTGTAGTTGTAAAGAAAATATATATTTTGATTCTCTGAGTGTGAAGATTTGTAAAAATAACAGGAAACTAACTTGAACATCTCTCTAGCGTTGGATATTTTTCGGGGAGATCAAGAAATTCAAAATACAAAAATTTCAATTGATGACACGTTATTGCCCAAAACGAGATCGAACATGAATGTATTTTGTCCTGAATGAAAGAAAAGTGAATAAATAAATGTGGAGTGGGTAATTGTAATGTACACATTTGTACTGGATTGACCTTCTATCAAGTGTTCACTTGAAGAGAAATAAAACTTTCTATCCCGTCTGCTCTGGCTGTGGTATATTTATGGCCTGCTGGGAATTATTAAGTGTAAGTTCCCAGCAAAAGGCACTCGTGACCTTGTTATAGACTAAACACCAGAGTCAGTGTGTCACTTTCAGTCCACAGTAATAAAAGGATTCCTCCGAGAACTGAAAAAAATATTCACGAAGCTTTGCTGCAACCAATAATTAAGAAACAGATATCAAATGAATAAAAATACATATCAGTGCTTCGCGGTTCTTTATCAACAAGAACTCAAATAGAAAGTTATTGAAATTATTTCTTTTACCATTGGTTACATACAAATCTAGGAAACAAAATTTGAAGTGGATATCCTTAAAAGATAACAATAATTTTCTGATCTGTTTTTTCCTGTTGGAATTTACTTGTTGTGTCTGTTGAAATGGATTAATATTAATTCCTTCTTTTACGGATGGTCCGCGAAAAAAATCCGGAAGAAATGTTGGAAACGGAAGAAAGTGGATCGTACACGGATGAAGCTGTTCTGCTGACCCGTTCGATGTGGTTGCGACATGAACAGCAATCATATGAACAGACCATGCGCTTAAAACGTAAGATTATAATTTTATTTGTTTACATCTTTTTGTGTTCCCAATCCCATTAACTACTGCATAATATGCCATTAAGCATTTTATCATCCTGAAAGAGTGACAATATGATTTAAGAAATAAGATATTAGAAATATATGTGTAGATAAAGATACATAGTGACATATTGGTATAATTTTCATTATGAATTAACAAAATAACTAAAATACATGTATCAGCAAGTTGTTCGGCTAAATAATGATAATTTGTCTGGTACGCCATATATATATATATGTATTTGTACAGATAAATAATCAAATGGTATAATATGTAGTTTTTGGGATGAACATATATGTGTGTCTCCGGCTGACTTTAAAGTATACTGAGTTGATATTACAATTGCACACAGAGTGTATGTTCATGTACATGTAATAAGAGTTGATTATTACAACCATACAGTATACACAGATTGTTTGTAGATGGATAATGTAATACTAATAGAGTTGATATTACTATCATACACTGGGTCTGACTGGGTTGATGGATTTAATGTAATAGAGTTGATGTTACTACCTACAATTTGATTCTTAGTTGATGGATAATGTAATAGAGAGTTGATACACTTTCATTCTATGTTGATAATGTAATATTACATGTACTTCTATTAAAATGAAGTCTTGTTTATAATTTGGTGTACATGAAGTGTGTGTTATACTACAGTATTGTAATAGAGCTTAATGTTAAGCCCACTGTATGTGGAGAGGGAAGTGTGTGATGATAGGTAATGTACTAGAGATTTGACAGTAGAGTACAGTAGCAGTAGATGTAAATTTCATAAGTACATGTACATACATGTAATCCCCATTTCAGTGGTCAACTCAATGTCATCCATTATCATCTGTTGTCAATGTCATCATCATTGTCGTTTGTTTTCATTGATATTGACTAAAAGGATTATGTTTATGAACAGTCAAAACTTGTCGGTTCGGAATTTAGTCTTGGGCTAATTTAAACTTTTCTATGTATCAATTAATGAGAGAAGTGTTTTAATTTTAATATCAACTGTAAATGTACATGTAGATTGAGGGTGGGATCTTTTAAATGAGGTGCATCTATCTGTAGCATAGCCAGAGGGTTGGGCGAAAATAATTAGATAACTCTTATCAATCATCCATCGATTGACTGGACATTGTAAACTCCTCTTTCCTTTCCTTCTCTTTGATCAACAGTAAATAAACAGACAGACCGACCAACCTATTTTATTCTTATATAAAGACTTACAATTAAACAAACTAAATGTTTTTCTGTAGGCCCTAAACTTTAATCAATTAGTTAAACATTATAAATTCTAAGGTAAATATACAAACGACGACCTGTGGAATCTTTAAACTCTATGACTTGTATGGTGGTACATATAAATGTTGTCGTGTTATATTGTAAATGTCAGCTATAAAAGTGACTTTAAAATCTACTTATTTGTGAATTTGTTTCCCTAATTTTTCAAGACTTGTTCTCAATATTTAGGAGGGAAGGGATGGAAATACATGTAATGTCTGACACTTTAAACTTTGTGCAGAGAAAGAGTAACAGGGTTTAACTTCAACTCGACACAGACTAGGTCCTTTCGGGACTAACATGGTTCAATTCTATTTCAATAATTTGCTTGCACATAGAGGTCTTAGCAAGAGGAGGAAACACAAGGATTTGAGGAAACCCATGAGGTTGAACAAGAGACCCTGCTGTGTCATGTGCAAGCGAGGAATTGAAACTGCACCATATGCCACACCATTCGGCCACCCATGTCGCTCACTAAAAGAAGTAATTGTATTCCATTGTTATCTGTATATTATATTGTATAGTTGTTGTTTATGTTTATTATACTGCACAGCTACGTGTTTGAATAAAGAAATGAATTGAATTATAAAGTGTACAGTAATTATAAAGTTTGCTCCAAGCATAAAAGGGAATTATGAAAAGAATTCACCAGTCATATTCTCCAGTAAAAATTTGTGATAGTTTTTATGAGAGGTAAGCTTACAATCATGTACTGTATTTCAGCAATAAAATTTGTGATTCTATCTTTACTAAATACGAAACATTGACCAAATACATCAATGAAAAACTATTTGTGAAATGTTATGTTTCTTGGTCAAAAATAGTGAGTGAAAGTTAAAAATGTTTAGTTGGATTTGTGTATGATAGATACATGTACCTTATTTAAAGGACATGTTTCTGTACAGATTATTCGCTGATGATACTGTATGTTTTAAAGTGTTAGATTGATGAAATAGTTTCTTTCGAAACTCAATTAAGAAAGTTGGGATTATGTAATTCAAGCAGCTTATAATCTATTACTCTTCCAAAGATAAAGTTTCTTTAAATAGAGTTATGGCAATACTTGTCCAGACTTGAGCAACATATTTTAGTTTATAGGTATACACATGATGAAATTCCTCCATCGTATCAAATGTTCGGTCGACATACATGTAGCGCTGGTCAGTACTCGGGTATGACGTTATACATGTAGCACATGACGTGTGGTTGGGATCTTTGTACTGATGTGTACTCAAGTGTTAAATTACAGACGGGGATTTCCAATTCAAGGCTATTTGAACCGATTTTAAATATATATACAGACATTGCAAATAATGAACACCAATCAAGTCAATGGACGTATATCCGTTTCGGGGTGTTAGATAATATTAGTTAATAGAAATGTTTAGAAATCTGAAAGTGCATCAGAAAGAATCCACATCAAAATTAAAGTTTCTTGTTTGAATAATGTCATAGAATAATCAAATAGTATTCCAAAAATATTTGAATGACCTTGAATATTCCATTTGATTAAACTTGAATATACCAAAAACATTTTGAATAATGACATATGTATATCATTTGAATAATGACATATACATATGCATGTAAATATATCATTTGAATGTCATAAAATATTCCAATAGTACAGCATGTGAAATATTTTAGTGTTATCAAGCCGGATGAGGAAATGTCATTTTTGATCAACATGGTTTACACGGTGCAGAGTCACACCACTAATTAATTCCTACCTTGTATCAATCAATATTTCTGATAAAATCAACCGGCCATCTGTATCAGTCTGACCTACGACTGGACATCATGATGTCGTATACACTGAGTTAAATACAGGATAAATTATTAACATATCTTGTCACTGATAATAAATTGTCTCTTTGTATGACTTGCTGGGAGACTAGTATAATAATAAACATTTACATGCACCTTGCCGATATCATTTCAGTGAAAGCGAATATTACTCTACTTCTCACACATACATCATTTTAGTGATTTGTTTATGTCCATATTGATAAAAATTTGGAGCTGTTTAGGTTATAAGGCCGTTTTGTCTTCATTTTCCCAATTGGTGCAAAAAGTAGGGCATTGACTTCCTTCCCTTTGGTTTCTAAGAAATGTACATTGTAAAACCGTACGGTAATTGTAACGGAAGTAATAGCTAACCATGAATTATTAAAGAAGCACCGTATATCTATGTATCATTACATACATATATTTGATGAATGAAGGCTGGTTTAATTGGACTATAAAATTTGTGTAACGTTTTAAGTGATATGTTTATTTTATGATTACCTTTGAACCCAGTTGTTAGTAAAACATAAATAAACTAACATGGTGGCAGTTATAGGCTCGTTAATAGATATAGGTTCTAGCAGAGAAAGTTGTCAGTGCCAATTTTGTATTGTAAGAGTTTAGAACGGAATGACATGGAGAAGTTAAGGTGGTTTTATGTTATATATATATATGTACATGTATATACGGAGAGTCAGTGTTATTGTCTGGGTCAGTTAGACCTGATCAAACTCTTACTACCCTTGATACTCACAGTGGACATATTCTTCTTTATACTCTACATTGTAGTTATTTATGCTGGGGGCTGACTTACTACCCTTGATACTCGTAGTGGACAGATTCTATTCTTCTCTTTAATTAAATTGTAGTTCTTCATTTCTTTTTGGGGTTGGGGTGGGGTCAAAGGTTCTAACTTAATACATACACTTTAGACCATACGAACTGCACAGCAAATAATCAAAATTAACTTGTTTGTAGGGAGTGGATGTTAAACCCCAACTCTCTGATTCCTACAAGATATAGTCAGCTGTTATTGTATGACTAACTAGTAAGAGGTGGTAGACAATTAATCATTTTATTCTTTATAAACTACTTTCTACTTACTCCTATACATGTATAAGTCATGACTGCAAATTGCAAATCAACCCGAGCTGCCTCTTTGTTTATGTGATTTCATGTTAAATCCATACAAAGTGACAATAAAACTATTCAAACCACAGTCATGTGTCGGCTTGTAACCACACCACTTGTCTCAATGACAGACCTTATGATCTGTTGTTCTGACCTTATTTATTTATAGTTGTGGATTTCAGTGCCAGTGTGATGAAAATTTTACCTGACCCATCAAGCTTGGTAGTGTAGGGAGTTGATGTTGTTCAGGTAAAATTCTGACCTAACTCACCAATCCTACTTGGCTGTGGTTATAATATTAAGTTGAGATGGTCAGGTAAAAATCTAACCTGCCCCACCAACCATATTAGGCCTTGCTTTAAAAATGAAATGACCTCAAATGTTAGGCTTCATTTTAAGATGTGGAAAAAATTTTCAAATAAACATGATGATGTCACTCAGGTAGTTTGTCACGAGACAATTGATATACCTGTATTATCAGTCACCTGTCTGTAATTATCACAACACCTGTTTTATATACATGTACAAACCACACCCAACCCCATTTAAACCAACAACACATTTAAAGATGCATAACCTTATGTAAAAACACGAGATCTACCAATTGCAGTGCAGGTCTTTGTTTCTGGATTCTTTTAGCAAATTGTTTACATGACACTCGCATAAATATCTCTCTAAAACATTACAGATATTGAATGGAGAAGAAAAGAACCATGTCATTTAATAATTTAGTGTTAAAATGGATAAGCGAGACTTTGTTTATTATCGTAACAATGGTACTGGACAATTAAATTAAGACAATTTTATTTATTCATAACTTCGCTCAGAATAAAGTAATGTGACTGAAATTTACACTATATTCATTTTTGGTTGTCTATTTTTGAATTATTGTAACAAGAACAAACAGCTCTTTATCTAAATCTTACATGATGCATAATTAACTAGGCTACATATATAGGTAGTTTTTAAAGGTCACCATTTTTATTTGCGGTTGTCATGAGACAAAGGGAGATGACTGACATCCTATAATAAATACTCAACCTGTCAAGGCACCTCACTATGCATGTAGATCATTTAAAGGGGCATTATTTAAGATTAGATAAAGAGCTGACATATGTGTGGATAAACCAGTGATATTTTTTCCATATAAATTGTGTTGTGTTTTTTAATATTATGTCCATTCACCATTGTGATGGTACTAAAATCTGAGGTCCTGTGTGCACATGGTGAGCACGTAAAAGAAACCTTAACGTTAGAATTTGATACAGGAATAGGCCATAGTGCCGCTGTCCGGGCAAAATTACACTTGTTAGTAGCACACTGTATTAAAATGTAGCACAGTTGTTCCAGAGAAGTGGAATGTTAAACCCCATTTCATTTCAATGTTAAAATATCTATTGCGTACATAGTACATATATGTTTGATATTTTTAGACATGCATGATTTAACTGTAAGATGACTTGTATTAATGGATTACATGTGTCTTATCTCTCGACATGATTGATTGTATCTCCGCAGTTATAATCGGGGGATTTCCCTAACGACAGCCACTCATTCAGTATCCTTAACTTACATGTACTTGTAAAACTACACACTTGATATATAGACATGTAATTATTGACTAATAAAACCAATAGGCACTTTGAAAGTATTTGATTGTTGATGAAAAATAAATTTGATTTATTAGGTTACATTCAAAAGCTGAGATAAATCTGTCACATGGTCCATTGGTGTATGTAAAAGAACTGATTATTGGAGTTCGAAGATATAACCTATTTTAGTCTACTAATGAATGGTTAGGGTCAAAGTATTCTGTTGATATGACCTAAAATTCCATTCTTGATGAAAGTGGTAGTGCCACATTCCACCATTTTTGTGGGAACTTCAATGTATTTATGTTTGCTTTTGATGCATTGATAATAATATAAGCTTACATGTACATAAAATTTTTAGCTGATATGAGACAGTTTAATAATAATAGATAAATGTATCATTGTCGATATTCACCTGTTGATAGGGTTAGTACAGATAGTACCAGTCAGTGTATAAATGGGATCAACATTGAATAAATCAACATGGATGACACAGTTGAAAACATTGAATTTTACATATTAATTATTACTTTTACCTGTTTATATTATGTAACCTACATGTGTACTGTACAGTAATAGTAATATTAAACTAAAAGGAGCTAAACCCCAAACTCGATATATATTCAAGATTAAAAATCTGAATTAGAATTCAATATTGGTCCATTCCAATCAATGTTGTTCCCTTGCCCTGAAGATATGGGATCCTCATTTAATATATGACACAATGAACATTTTAAAATCAGTACTCTCTACGGACATTATCTCAGAAAACAATGTGGAAGCCAAGCAATTAAAGAAAGCTGATTCACAAATGAGAAAAATAAAAAAAAAATAGCTTGTAAAATGGACTAAGCAAGTCAAAACGACTTAAGTTCAATTTGACTGTTCGCATATTTCACTGAACATAATTGATTAGAAATTACAATAAAATCACTTATTATATGTGCTTTTTAGACCTTTTTTTGTCTTATTTTAAGTTTGGGAAATGATGATATACTAAGTTAGTTAATATTCTCATATTCTCAAGTTTAAATATCAATGTTGACATTACAAGTTACTACTAGTATATACTGTACTTGATATATACAATTATACAATGTACATATTTACACTGGAGTGTGAAACAACTTTATTCTCATAGACATACAATATACTTTACCTGGGCAGTAAATCATACTTTACCTGGACTTTAAATTTTTTGACCAGGAGGTTAAATTGTACTTATACCTGGGACCTGGGCCTTAAATCATACTTTACCTGGACTTTAAAACTGTACTTTACCTGGACTTTAAAACTGTACTTTAAATCATACTTTACCTTGGCCTTAAACTATGCCTTACTGGGACAATAATCAGGCTCTACCTGGACTATACATGTAAATCATGTTTTACGAGGGCGTTAAATCATACTTTACCTGAAAATTAAATCATGTTTTACTTTGGGGTTTAAACATGTCTTACCTGTTAGAAAAACTGATATCTCTGGCATAAAAATATTGATTACAGACAAAATACATGTATCAAACACTAATGAAGAACTGGACACTGGACATTTTGAACTTTGTGCTGGATATGTATTATTAGATACAAAAATAACAAATATGTGCCAGATGTAATGATAGGCTTCAGAATGATTATGCCTAACAATGTTTATGACAGGTGCCTTAATTTGTTTGTGACAGATGACTTAATTCCAAGACTTGCTTGATCTCTAGAAATAAGATCATCGGAGGTGATAAATTAGGACAAAGTATGGTTACTGAATGAAATTTTAGTGCCAGTGCATGTCATAATACATATCCGGAAATATAAATGGTTTGTTTATGGCTGCTAGAGAGTGGTGTAGGATATAAATAAATTGAAGAGATATTTAGGAAGTGTGTCATAGCTGTAATATTTCCTGTATGCATGGTAAAATAATAAAGTTGTTCCTATTTACACCATGCCAATTTACCTACACATTGTACTACAGGACAATGGTTAAAGTTTAATAATATCCTCACGTGTAGCCCAGTTGAGGTTAATATATTACCCACATGGAGTTGGACACAGTTTTATTAGGAGTCAGTAAGTTTTATTAGGAGTCATTCAGTCAGTCAGTCGACAACACAATTTGATAATATCCTTATGTACAAATTTAAATGTTCAGTCTACAGGATCTAGCTGTTTGGTACTTACACATGTATAGGTGTTTTAACTTAAAAGGTCGATAGCACAGGACATAAGACTGTCAGACTCAGAGATAGTTGGAGAGAAGAGAGAGGGAGGGTAGAGGGATAGAGAGAAAATGGAGGAGAGAAAGAAGGAAGAGGTGAAAGATGGCAATGGAAAGAAAGTCCTAGAAAGAAGAGAGAGAGAATTTAACATCAACTCAAACTAAGTCTTACCAGAAGAAATAGAATTCAACAGGGGGGGGGGGCAGCCAGGGCACTAATACTTATTGTAATTTGTATCCCCCCCCCCCCTTCTCCCCCTGCTACATTTATACATCTTTAAATCACAGAAGATTACTAATAATGATAATATGAAATACTAGCTGTAGAGAATGGTGTAATAGATAATCTGTGTGTAATGATGATGTAGGAGCCAGTGTGTGTATGGTGTGGGGGAGGATTAAATCTAATATCATCAATCAATATTTCACTCAGGTTTTATACCAGGTCATCTTCATCTTGATCATATCATTTATACTACCTCAGTTTGTATCATTTATTATACTCCTTGTTGGTATCATTTATTATACTCCCCTACATCAGTTATTAATATATTCCCCCATTTGGTATCATTTATAATCTCTAAGTTTATATGATTTATTTATACTTCCAGTTGATATCATTTATAATTTCAAGTTTATAACATTTATTATACTCTCAGTTTCTATTGTTTATTATATTACGGTATCATTTATACGCACAGTTTGTATCTCATAGTATGGTAATCTGCAATCGACATATTATTGAATCTTACCAACTTCTAAATTTCTGTCCATTTGAAAGTAAGGTTTGTTTACAATTTGAATAATATAAACAATGGCCAGTTATTCAAGAATTTCTAAATATGTTTAACAATTAGTTTGATTAAAAGCTGAATAATGATGACAAATTAAACTGGTATTCATAGAATTATTGACACTTTCAAATTTTCTTTTTTAAATGTCTGATGTATTTTAATTCAGATAACATACTGTGTACCTATGTGGAACATATTAATATTTTACAAATGTACCTGCAGTGCAACATATGTTATAACAATAATATATTAAATATACCTGCAGTTGAATGTGTATTAATATCTTATGTATTGTACCTGCAGTGGTACATATATTAATATGTCATATGGCACTGGAATATATACAAACATGCTGTACATGTACCTGCAGTGGTGGAACATTCATTTATAGAATAAATATTTATTTACATAGAGATCTCCATACAAGATTTACAAACTATTGAAAGCCAAGAAGGTTTAAATTTTATATGAAATGGAGAATATTTTTATAACTTTCTAAATTGATTAAAGAAAGTACTCATTTTTTGTTCAGAAAGAATGAAATTCAATGATAAAATTGTTGGAATAACCCTTTCAGAAAAGTAAAAGGTTTAACTCTCATTTTATTTCACATTTCTCATACAAAATATTAATATTATAAGATTTATTAATCTTGTGTGTTTATATCATACAATTCAGGAATATAAATGAAAATAATGATCATTCCCCTGTATAAATATTATATAACATAATTTTATGTGGATTATTACAAGAATGTTGACAATGGGTCTTATATAATTTGATCCCTTTCTTGACTTACTATTATAGAGAGATTAGACTACTCTCTCTATTCTGTATTAAACTACGTAGGTTAATTAGCATGATAATCCCCTGTTAATATATCATAGCTAGGGTTATGTATCCCCTATAGTATATATATAATATACCACGGCCTGTATTCTACCCTATGAATGTAGAAACCACGTGGCTCTTCACCTTAGCTGATTCTGTACTATTATTAGAAGTAATGCACAGCAACAAGCATGTACTTCATACTACTCTACGCTCATTGGCTCAAAATCAAAGTTCAAGGTTGAAGTTGAGCTGAATCATCTTATAATCACATGATCAAAGTCACATGATATAAACAAGCTCGCAGTGAACACGTTGTCAATGGAGTAGATTCACATTCCTGAATAAAATAAAAGTAGACATCTGTTGGACCGATTTGTGTATGAAATATTTATATGTTTATGGAAATGAATTAACAATGGTTTATAATATACAACATATTTTCATTGTTTACAGAAGGAATTAGAATTCTATTGTTATTTAGCTGGAACAAAAATTCAAAACATATTTTCAAAAAATAAAACCACCCCCCAAAAAACCCTCCACTATTAGTGACATGGTAAAATACAATTATTTAAAGACAGAATTTCATTAGAAAATTATTGACTTAGTAATATTATATTTTCTAAAGAGCTTATATAACATTTTACAAATGAATTTTAAAACTTTTGATATGGGATGGCCAAAGGTAATAAAATTATAATATTTGTTTCATAAAAAAAAAAGAATTGAAAAGTGTGAAATTAACATTTAATTTTGTTTAAAAAAAAAATTGAAAACTGAAAGGATGGTAGGTTAGACTGTATTGTTAAATTTAAAGAAAAAACAACAAAATGGACACTGAAATGTTATCAGTTGTACATAAAATATTGAATTTATTTTTTGATATTTTAATGATATTTCTATCCTGTTTTTTGGTACAGATTATCTTTGTGACACTATAAGCTTATTGTTTTCTTTTATTGGTTACACACAGAAATATAATTAATAAATATATTATGTGACGTTTTCATAAGTGTTGGACTCAAATTTGTTATAGATACATTATCTACAATTGGACAGAAAAAACATATCAGTACTGTACAAGTGACAAGAACCAGATCGATTGGGTCTGTAAAGACTTCAATTTGCACCAGACAATGTCTTTGTTGACGGTTGCCTTATTACCAGACTTCCTCAGATTCATTCACAAGATTCCATAGTTCCTTTATTGTTTATTACTTACAATGTACAAGGTCTGTTTGTGACATGTTTTGGTGCCTTATTACCAGGCTACCTTCCTCGGATTCATTTATTAGATTCTATAGTTCTTTTATTATTTATAAGGTCTGTTTGTGACATGTTTTGGTGTCCTCAAGATTGTTGACATTTTGTTGTTACAATTAGTAAAATGATCAAATCAAGAGTTGATTTTAAAAATTTTGTGATCTGAATCTGAATTAATTGTTGAAGCGGCAGGGTTAGTTATGATCGTACAAACATATAACATCTATCTAAAATAATTCTCTGATTTATTGGCCATCTATTTATAGAATATTTCCAATTAGTTTTATTACTGAGAGTATCAAAAGGTCGACAATAGGTTGTTATATTATAGCTTGTTGTTGCTTCCAGTATGCCTGTAGTTACCAGTCACATGGCAGGACAGAATCTAGTATGCCATATGGTCTTAAACGTAATCAATATAACCATCTCTCAATATGATAACTCTCTAATTAAGATATAACACAATACCGACTGGATAATCTAGTAATATACAGGTATTGTTAATTGTTATTAGTATGGATTGACTGGATAATCTGGTAACAGCACACCATTACAGTCCCTTGTCTGTTGTTAACTTGTCATGTACTTCGTGACCCCAGCCCACAATGCATTGCAATGTTTTGATCTAACTGAGAGGTAGAAATGATCTGCAAAGTGAGAAGAAAAATTTCACATCAAAATGGTGATTGTTTATATTTACATTTCCTGGATTTGGTGTAAAAAATGGATTAAATTTATTGAGGATTAAAAAGTATTTGTATCGAAGAGGATTAGAGAATTGTGTGGACAATGTAGAGAGAGATTTGTTTTCTCGTGAACAACTCATGTCTAAGCCTGTTTTAGATTTGGCTCTAGTATCCTAGCCATCAGAGTAAATGTCTGTAAACAATAGATTGGAGAAGGTTAGACAGGTAAGTTGTTACCTGGTTTGTCTTTCCTATAATTACAGGTGTGTTAAAATGAATAGTCATCTACTGTATATAATATGAATATTGATGTAGGCCTGTAGAAATAAATGAGTTTGTTTACATGTTGGTTAGGTTCAAAGGTTAAAGATAAATCTTGTTTTGTTTCTGTGAGAGATGATGTTTAACACACCACACAAACTAGGTCATTTTGGGACTCAATTAAATCACTAATTTGCTTGTATGTAGGGATCTTTAGCAGTGGGAGGAATCTGGGGGACCCGGTAACCCTGGAAAACGAAAAACACAACTTGACTCGAGTAATGACAGACCTTTTGATTTAAAGCGCACACTTTAGATCATTCGACCTGACATCCACCAAACCCTCCTTATTTTGTTTTTATATGATCTGGGATGTCAGCCATTTATCTAATAACGATATAATTGGAACTATTAGTATTGAAAACATAAGCTTCTCTGTTAGTGTTATTAAATAATGACGATGTTACGAAAAATCATTATTAGATTATTACAGAGAATTAGTTTATATAGTAGATATAAAACTACATGTATATGGAAGAACATGAAGCAAATAGTACAGTTATTAATGCAAATATTTACTAATATTTGTAACTGTCATTTGTTTGTGGGTGGGGGGTAGCACATGCACCATCTATCATAAAGTATGTCATTGAGTCAAGTGGCATGGTTTCGATTCCCCGGTTTTCTTGGAGAGCTCCAGTTTCCTCCTACTGCTAAAGACCCCTATGCTCAAGATAATTGTTGAGATAAAATTGAATCATGTTTTAGTCCCGAAATGACCCCATTTATCTCTCGTTTTTTTGTCAGTCTGTTAATAGTAGGCGCTAGTGCCGAGGTTGAAATTTGGTCTCAGACCGTTGAATAACATAAGGCCTGGTCGCATCGGACTACTGCTTTCGGTTTCAAAGTTATGCTACTTTCGGTTCATGGCTATACCTGTGCTACGACGGGTCAACCGTTAACACATACTATAGGTAATTGTGTTATACATGTACATGTAGTATTACATGTACATACGTACATGTAGTTTATTAATCTATCCAGTCTTTAAATGGAGCTAAAACTTTAGAGAGAGAGAGCGAGAGAGATGGGACTTAACATCCACCCAGTAGGCCATTTCTGGACAAACATGTGAACCAATTTTATTTCAATAAATTGCAAGTTTGTAGGGGTCGGTAGCTGTGGGTGGAAACTGATTATCATATGATGTAGGCCATGTGTTCTGTTGTGACTAGTTAACTGTATTACTAGATGCAATTTAAAGAATCTCTGTCCAAGAGCTATCTAGAGCTAGATAATATTATTATTATACTATACACTCCTATATACTTTAAAATGTTGAATTATCTTTTGAAACAATCCAATAGACATCTTGTCAGGAGGCCAGAAAATCATTTTCAAAATATGTAGTTTTAAGATAAATGTCATTTGTAGCTTGAGATTAGCCTCTCTTAACCATGATTTTGAATGAGATTAGAGTCCTTTAACTACGCTGTTTGTTTTGAGGTGAGATTAAAATCCAAGTCCTTTAGCGATACTTTTACCTGAGTACAGGTGATTATAATCATTGGTATGTCAGGTTCAAGGTCAGGTCTTTAGGTCAAAAGAAATGTTTCATTAAAAAACACATGACACATTCTTCTATTGGCTATAATAAAGTAAATCAGTGAATACATAAAACAACGTAATACGAATGACATGAAATAAAGGGTTTTATTAACATCCTTCTTTTCTGCATCAACAAGGGCAGTGAAGATGGGCATTTCTCATGCTGTGCACTATACTACGAAAAATTTAATCTCAAGCAGGGTTTCTCCTTGTCAGTGGTACAGGACAGAGGGTCTGACATGGACAGCTGTCTAGTCGTTTGGATGGGACGAAATTCCCACGACCCATGTACACATTAACATACACGTAATAGATCCCTTGGCATTTGGAATTCGATATATATATATATATATAAGGATAGGTGTTAGTGCCACTGTCTGGGCAAAATTTCACTCATAACACACCATTCTCTCGCATGCCTGCCTTCATTAGCCCAGTTGGAGCAGGAGAGTAGGACGTGTATCACATTTCATTTGTAAAATGACTGTAAATCTTTCAGATCAATCGTTACATGTAGGTATCTATTTGTTTATTTTAGAATATTAGTTGATTGCATTGAATTAATATTAGTGAATAGATATTAGTAAAACTAAATATTCCTTAGGAGACAAAATATAAATAGTAAAACATCAGAGAGACAAAAAATAAATAGTAATATCGTAGACAAAAAATAAATAGTATAGAAAAAAGTCATAGGGAGACATAAAAGAAATTGTCAAACAAAAAATAGATAGTAAACAGTCATATTGACAAGAAATAAATATTAAAAAGTCATAGAGTCAAGAAATATATAGTAAACAGGCATAGGAAACAAGAAATAGAGACAAAAAATAAAAAGTAAACAGGCATAGAGAAACAATTAAATAGTAAAAGTTATAGAGACAAAAAAAAAAAAATATTAAGAAGCCATAGAAACAAAAAAATCGGTGAGAAAGACAAGAGAAAACACTAGTGTAGATTAATTATAGTAATTTTATACCTCCCAGTCATCCTACCGATACAGAACACAACATTTGATCCTGCAGCCACCAGCGTTAATTATAAATATTTGTGTTAAATTAGAAGTATTGGATGTTATTTTAGGTACAGATGATGTGACGACATTTAACCAAATTAGCAAGAAAATAAAACCGTCTGTATTTACATGTAAATATAAACTGCACTCAGTGTACTACATGTATGTATGTAGGTACACTTACCAAATTTCTTAAGGCTTAATGCACACGTAATAAATATGTACCTGTATGATTATTTATCAGTAATTGTAAATTAAGAAAACAAAATCAAAATACACATTGCATAGTTCCTTAATAGACCTACTTTATCATTTTAAAATGTTAGATACAGTAAAAGGATACATACTTGTTTGATATAGGTTGACATGGTCCACGATTATCCGTGATGTTTTCTCAATGATATTGTAGTATGTCCACCGAAGTGTGGCATCGTTGTAATGATAATTCGATGTTGATTTTGATGTTACATGACTATCACAATGTATTATTAAAACGTTGATCCTGATCATGCTTTTTCCTCTTTGATTATGAAATTTCTCTGAACACATTGACGTGCACGTAAAAGACCCTTTGACAGTTGGAATTTGAAATAAGACTAAGAGTAGGCAATAGTGTAGTTGTCAAGGCAGAATTTCCCTCATTGGAGCAGAACAGTAAGATGTTCCCTACATGTATTCCATTTCAGTATTTGTCCATAAATAGAGAACTTTATTCTAATTAACGTGGTGTATAGTTTCATTACATCAATACTTTGGGACAAGATAATCTTGATTCTGTCTGATAGAGAGTGATGAAACTTACTGTATAGTTGGATTGCCCGATACTTTTGAAAAAAAAAATAAATGTATTAATTAATGTGACATATCTATTTATTTGGGGATTTCGAAAGGGGACATCAGCCTCACTGTTGGCTTGTGGTAATAGACAACAAAATCAAGACAACATCGTCCTGTATGTGCAATGAATAATTGTCCTCAGACTTCGCATGTTTTATTACAAGGACGTACCACATGGTGTCTTTTAAAAGATTTTTTTTATAACAGGGGTATTCTATGACAAATACAATGTTTTGAGAAGGATTTGAAGCACAAATTTTTGATAGATTAATTAGTTTGAATATGTTTTTATTCGAAATATCATAAAGTCACCCAGTTTGTATGTCCCCAGTATCTTTAAGAATATTTAATATTAAATAATAACAGTCAGTCAGTCAGATTACCTAGTGAACTCAATTTAAGTTTGATGTAAACGTAACTCGACTTATATAAAATAATCGCCTTATAGAATTATAAAACAGGATTAAATGCTTCGCACGCAGCAGAGTGATGACATACATTTTTAAGTACAGTTTGTTTCTAGGAAATTTTTTTTCGTTAGATTTGAAATGGAATTAGATGGGGTTAAACATCTTGCTTATCTGCACTAACCAGAGCTAATGAAGATAGGTTAATATCTTTGGGTAGACCTACTATCTGCAATTTGTATTACTCTATCTCTTTGGAAAATGAAAAGAAATGGGGTTTAATGTCATATTTATCTGCGCCGACAGGGTGAACGAAGATGGCTGTGCACCATACAGTTCACCATGAGAGATATTTTGCTCGAACAGCGACCTGTGACCTACTCTTTATTTCGAATTCAACTGTCAAGAGTTCTTTTATGTGGATGTCAACATGGACATGGGACCTCCATTTTTTTTTAAAATCCATACGAAGGCTTACAAATTTATTGATTGAACAATGCTTACGCTGATAAGACACAGTGTAAATCGTATACTATAATACAATGTATAAAATCATCTCAATGAGAAAAAAAGATACAAAGAAAATAAATTGTTGTTTTTATGATTTGATGGTCATTTATATTTTTTTTTACTAGCCATGCCCTAGGGCAGGTAAACGGCGTCGTTAAAGGTGTTTTTCCTTTGATGTCAATGGTAAACAGTTTGTTATTCTTTGATCTGGTGAAAAAAACTGTAAAACCGTGTTTTTATCTTGTGTGATGTGTAAATTACCATGGGAGGGCACCTGTCAACTCACAAGCAGAGTTACCTGATCTACAGGTCATACAATTCTTTAAAATACTAAGGGTTGGGTAGTTGAATAGTTTAAAAGTTTAACAAATGTGATTTAGATCAGAAGGTCTGTCATTGAGTTTGTGGTGTCGATTCACCAACATGTATATGTTGGCTAGCACATAAAAACAAAAAAAAAAAACATGTAGGGTAGATGGAATTAGAAATAAGAGGAGGCCGTCGTAGTGCCAGTGTCAGTGTCAGTTAAGTACCTCATAGAAAATAGCTTTGTTGTGTATGCCTGTTTTCATGAGTCCAATTGGTACAGAAAAGTAGGACGTTAAACCCCATTCCATTTCATTTGTCTAAGAAAAATATAACCAATGAAAGAACAAATTCTTAATTTAACTTTTTTAATAGTGATCTGGAAGATTTATCATATTAAAGAAAAATTAATTTTTTTAACTTTTATTTTATTTTGAGTAGTCTCGGAGATTGGTTCAGTTAACTTCACTTGCAAACCCATGATTTACCATTTTTTCTGTTTTATTCTGTAATTTGAGTTGTCTGATTTACCATATTTTTATAGATCATTCAGTCTGATATAGGAACATATTATGATGATTAATATATCAGCATTAAGCTTTCAACTTTATCCACACAACTGAATGTCTGGTCTTCATTTCAAATATAATATATGAATAGTCTGTGAAATGAAGGGCAATAACGGAGGACGATGACCGGCTCAGAGAATTACATGACCTTAGATAATCCAGACAAACTAAATTACACTATACAAAGATGTAGAAATGACATACAGACATACTTATTGATTTATTCCTATGTTTTGACGAGTGACTCTATTATGTTCGTTTTCTTCCCTGCGTTCATTCTGACCAGACACAGAGCTGGTCAGTTGATGGTCAAACGACCGTCAGACGTCATCAGTTTCGATCGACTGTATAGACTAAAGTCATCACATTCAATAAATGGCTGCCATGTTCCTGTAGATAGGTCAATGAAAGCCGCAATGGAGTTAAGACCGAAGTCAATTCACAAAATCAGACGAGTTTCTCTCTGAATATAAGGAATAAAACTGTACACTTATTGATTAGAAAAAAAAGTTCTGTCGAGGGATTTCAAATTTGAATAAATGACCATAAAAGTCTAGTAACTGTACCGGTGCCATATGTGATTGTCAGAAATATCAATATAGTCAAGGTCATGGAGTTAGTTCGCGTAACGGACGGTTCATGAACATGTACATGTACATACATGTACTTTAACGATCCTGACAGAAAGCAAAAATCATCAGAATTACATGTACATGGTATTCAGAAGCTTCACCAACCTTATCTAATTTGTCACGACATTAAGATACATATGTAATCTTCGTTAAGTGATTTCTTAGAATTTAATTAAAAACATAAAATTAAAGTATCCATTGCAGATACTCTCCCCGGCATGGATTGTTTACAGGTTAAATGACATGCACATGTCAGGATACGGTTGCTAGAACATCCAATATCACTGCCCATTTGGGAAGTCCACAGTTGATAGATATTTATTGTAATGATACATGATTTACATTTTTCACTAAAATTAAATATCGTGACTTATAATTAATCCATGCTAATATGTACTATATTGAATTTGAATATTTAACATTTAATTATGAAATTAGCTGTAATGAAATGAAACATTATGAGGAGTATGAGCTAGACCCGGCTTTAAACTTTCTGATATCATTTCACAGCTTGACTGGATTTCTAGTTCAAAATTTGTGATACCATTGAAAATAATTCTATCCATTGCACATGTAGACCACACTTTCAAATTTCTCAGTTTTAAAGCTGATGAAATTTTGAAATAGTTTTATAACCTTTGTATTGTTGTTTTAAGTTTAAAGGATTGTATTTTTCAGGGAAATTGTGGAAGAGTCGTCAACTATCTGGTACATATGGGCAGTTAGGGGTCAACAATCTAGTCATTATGACAGATAACCTACAGCAAGAGGAGGCGGCCATGCAGCACCGTATCCCCGTCTCCTTCCGCGAGCCCTCGGCCGCTCCACTGAGGAAGCTCAGCGTTGACCTCATTAAAACTTATAAACACATCAATGAGGTTAGTTGGATTAAATCATTTAATAAAATACAGGGCTCTGATTGGGTTAAATCATTTATTTAAATACACGATTTCTGATTGGGTAAAATCATTTATTAAAATACATGGCTACTGCTGATTGGGTTAAATCATTTACTAAAATACATGAGTTCCATCTGCAATGGGTTATATTTATAGTTATACCCTCAGTACACTGGATATTTTTTAGAATTTTCGACTTTTGTCAATTTATGTTGGAAATGAAGACTATCATATGCCATACAGTGTGTTATGAGGGAAAATTTGCCTGAAAAGCGACACTAAAGACCAATTTACATAGGACATTTCTGGCATATAGGTGCATAACATGCAACGTTGCCGCGATACTAAACAAACTATTTAAAGTCAAATCTTCAAACAGTGATAACGTTATTCAGACTAAATTAATTTGAATGAAATTTCCAATATATTAATTTTGAATTATCTGTTTTTAAACTATTATTATAACAAGAAAGATCAGCTCTTTATCTTACATAATGTTTTTTTAAATTTACAATGGCAGAATGTTTAAGATTCCTTTAGAAAGTGAACTAAGAGTAGGCTGTAGCCCTGCTGCCTTGCCAAAATTTCATTCATAGCACACTGCATGAGAGTACATTGTGTATGCTCTGCTTCTTTAGTAGGCCAGTCTCTTCAGAAAAGTACTGGTAAGATAGAAACTCTGTTTTGACTAGTACCGGTAGTAGTAGACCTTACATGTACCTACATCCTCAACACCGGTTTAAAAGTTTTGTTTTGAAGTAGAACTTTAATAGATTATCTCACCTCCCCTTCCTAAACATTTTAAATAATAGGCTTCCATGTTTCAATACATGTGAGATAAATATCACAATGGTCTTCACTTGTCTTGTTAAGGTGTGTTGATTCGTAGTCACTACACAATCACTAACTAACTTAACTGCGCAAAACTCAACATTTAATTCATCACATAACTATGTTTACTACATGTATCCTAGCAGTAGCGACTGGCTAATCTTAATGTAGACTAGAACAACAAACATGCACAGAGGTACACATATTAGTAAGCATCATCTGGCTCAACAGTGTACTGGTTGATTGGGTATTATAAAGTAGTCTAGATGGAACAATTAGCAGACTATGAATGAAGTTGAGTAAGTACTGTGTCGACTAACCACAGGCCAGCACTTCATGAATCATCTCCGTGTAGTTCATCTCTACCTGTATCTCTCTATCTCTTCCCATTTCTGACACTTTTAATTTGTATATTTTGGGAGGATGCCCGCTGACAGTAACAGGATCTCCTCATTACAGATATCATATAAATTCTGTATATCAGACTGCCCTGCCATGATTTGGATTCTTACGCCATAGCAGACGGCAACGCAATCTTTTTGATGATAAACACAGATTATATTCCGGCTTTTAATAGAAAATTTCATTAAATGACAAAAACAAGTTTTGAGGAATTTTTTTTTTAAAATTCATTCATGGTTTTACAGGAAATTTATGCGATAAAATACATTTTAACGCCCATTTGTACTTTGTGTAATTTGTCATGGTGACCAGCTTGTTAACTGAATTATAGATCTTAGAACTGGGAATATAAATTTTAACAGGTGGTGCAAAAATTAGGTGGTGGAGAGTGAAGTGGGAGGCATTGTTGGTGTTATGAATGGGGTGGGAAGGGTATGTGGTGAGGGGTAGGGTAGACTTTTGTCAAGGCGGGGCTGAAAATCTGTTTTGTTTTGGTGGCTACTATTAAAATGCCATTTTTCGTAACAATGTACTCGTAAAATGATTTGATTATGATTAATCTATGGTCTGGAATCAGTGTTAGATTAAAATTTAAAAATAGGTTTTAAAACATCATGAAAACTCAGCTAGACATTAAAATAAATTTAATATTAGAAATAATTCTATCATATCACATGGGAGGTTTATATTTTGTCGTTGCGTACAGATATTTTATATTTATTATATTTAATCTTGGATCTATAAATAGGAAATATTTCACATTAACAGAAATTAATTTGAAAACCTTAGTAAGTGATGCCATTCATCACAAGCCAACACCACCAATGATTTTCACCAAATTCTTTTGATAATCATAGGAGTCAAGTGGTGTGGGTTCAATTACCAGTTGAACTTGACAAGAAGTAGGATCGCCTGTCCAACCTTGTGGGTTTTCTCCGGGTCTTCCAGTTTCCTCCCACCGCTAAAGACCTACGCACAAGCGAATTAGTGAAATAAAATTAAACCAGATAAAGTTTGTGTTGGATGGACGTTAAACCCCACTTTTCTCTTGCTCTCTCTATGTTAAACCTCATTTCTCTAACTCCCCCTCTCTCCCCCACTCCCCACCCCCCATGATATTTTTCTTAATTAAATGTTAAATGTAAAAAAAACAACAAAAAACCCCCAAACAAAAGCAAATGATATAGGAAGGAAAGCTTTATAAAAAGTGTGAACTGTTTTATCAGTTGATGGTTTCTCTTCTTGTTTCCATGACGTCAATACCGTCTGTTACCCCCATGATGTTACTATACATAGAGTCTTGTAACCTAGCAACAGTTTACAGGCAGGTACCAAAAGACAAGCAGTATGTAAATTAGACCGTGTTAGGGAGAGATAGGTAAGAGAGAGAATTCTCGGAATGGTGTCAGAAGACGTTGACTGCTGCTTAGGTTAACTTGGCAGTCGGTCAATTTAGCAGGGAATCCTGTTAATGATGTAAATATGACGTCAGTGAAGGTGTCGTGTTATTCGGTATAGAAGGTCAGCCTGTTATTGATTTCCTCTGACTTTCTGACGATTCAAACTTTTAACGACTTAACTCAGTAACTCGATATACACCAAATCCAAACTACCAAACACTACATTTCTTACATTTCACATCTGCCTTCTCATATTTCATCAAAATTACTAAAAAAAAAGCCTAATGAATTTCACCTAAATCGTGAAGGAGCAGATCTAAAAATAAGTGTAAATATTCTTGTATCTAAAGAGTTCCTAACTAACCCAGCAGTGTTTTCTGTTTAAAGTCAAAATTCTTTCTTAAACATGTAATCAATAGTTATCACACGTCTGATTTTGTTGTCAATGTTAAGAGATTTATAAGTTAGATTAAGTTTTAATGACATTCATATATATACATTAACAGCTTTTTGGATTGAGGGTGGGGTGGGGGAATGTACATGTAAGCATTGCTCTTCAGATTCACAATTTTAAGTCATAAATTTTTTCAAGTTTCATGATTACGATCCCAAGCTTATGGGGTAGTTGATTTTTAGGGGATAAGGGGTCCAACACATACGCTTTAGATAGAGAGAGAGAGAAATTGGGTTTAGTCTACTTGACACAAACTAGGACATTGTTGGATTAATATATGGTCTCCAGTTTTATTTCAATAATTCGCTCAATAAAATGTGTCTTTAGCAGTGGGACCCTGAGAAAAGATACAAAGTTGGACAGACAACCCTGCTGTTTGGGAATCAAAACCACGGCCACCCAAGAACCCACTTTAGATCAGAAGCTTTAAGGTCTGTCATTAAATCAGGTTCAATGGTTTTGATCACAAACTTGTAGTATGTGTACATGGCGACAAGGAGTAGGAATACCTGTGCAACCGCCATATTTTGATTTTGTTTCCTTTATTAAATTATGTCAAATAATCAATTTGAGTCCATTGTTACAAAATGAGTTATTGTTTGAAAGATGCAAATGACATCATCAGCTTTACTACACTGAATCAAACCAATTGAACCCTTTATTATACTTTTTAAAATCGTAGGCTTTAGCGCCGCTGTCCAGCACACTGTATGGCATCTTAATTTGCCCACTTGGTGTAGAAAAATATGATGTTAATTAAACCCCATTTCATTTCACATTTTATTTTAACCTCTCTTCATTGATTCAAGGAGCTCTATTTCTTTAACATTAATATCCAAGTATTTCAAGTCAAGTATTTTGTTCGTGGTCTAAAATCTTTATGTGTTATCGAACGCAAATACTGAGTCCTAGTTTTGTAACACACACACAGCAGATTGTCATACATTATTTAATACATGTACCTTGCCTAATGGTACACACAAGCAACTATTTTTAGCCAATCAAATAGCAAATTAGGCCATGCTGCTTCATGGTTGAATAGCAAGCTGTTATCCAATGAAAACACAGCAATTAGCATGTAGAACAGAGTGCTGAATGGATTTCACTTGTTGTGGTGTTTTATTCGGGTCGTGTGAGTGACACTAAATTTAGGTCACAACCCTGTCACATGTCAACGAGGAGAGCTAAAGGATGTAACAAGGAATATTATTGGACGATATTATATTGATGTTTATATTTCTTTGAGCATTGCATGTCTTAAATGTCAACCTGTTAACATTGTGAAATATTTCTCTATCAAGTAAATTTTCTAAATGATTGACTTTATGTGTTGACTTTGGACAAAATTTGAAATGATTATAATCGACCATTTCTTCTTGTAGGTTGACATGATTTAAGAAATAACAAAATTTGTTGGTTTGCCTATCACGTAATTAGAGAATTAGAAAAACAGTTAATAGGATTTTGAATTTTCTTCGAATTAAATAAAGATAATCTTATTAATTTATTTTAATCCTTTGCTAATTAAAATCACAACCTGTGATATTTCATTTTCAAGTCCAATAGACCGGAAACCTTCGCTGTGCAATTAGAGAAAATCAAAGAAGAGCAGGTGGGACTAATGAAGACAGGCTGTTAGGCAAATTCTGCCTGGACAGAGGCACTACGGCCTACTTTGATTTTGAATTCCTACTAAGGGTTCTTTTTCATGCATGCCAATGTGTACACCTGACCTCAGTTTTTTTCCCATCCTAATGACTAGACAGCTGTCCTTGTCGACAGGCCCCCCGTCCTGTACCACTGAAAAGGACGGTAAATAGCGCCAGAAAATTTTGAGGAACTTTTTTCGGCCATGTTTGAATTTAGAATTCATAAAACATTTGAAATTTTAAACTTTCTTGAGGACATTTTTTTATGCAATGTCTGGATGTTGGACCAAGCCAAGAGAATTTACAAATACTAGATACAAAATGAAAGCACTGGGAATAATATAACATGAATGAGACGTTTTATGTCAGGAATTCAAAAGTCAACATGAAAAAGACAACATTTAAATAGAAACAGGTTGTCTGAACATTTCTATAAATAAACAACACAAGATCATTCCCGTATGTCACACGCCGTCACACGCTGACTTCCTCGCGTCACATTTCTACTATTTGAAATATTTAAAAATTTGTTCTGATAACAAAATTTATTTGAGAAGTAAAGTAGCAGTAGTCCTGGATATTCTATTTCTTTACATTTTTAACTTAGTGCCGGACATTAGCCTAGTCGTAGCAGAACAGTAGAACGTTAAACAACCTTTTCATTTTGTATTCAATAGTAAAAACTCAGAAAAAAGACAAATTTGTGGTGGACAAAATGACAAGGGTCAGAGGTATTGTGCATGACAATGTCTCTGACTGGTACCATCCAAGATGGCATAGTGACCAAGACTATGTATCACTCCAAGTAAAATTATCTGTAAAAATCTTGTCATCTGCTTGATAGAAGTTATTCCGTTTCTCTTTATTGGGGGTAGTTGATGTCTAGTTGAAGCTTGGTGTACACATTGACATGCACCCGAAAAAACATTGACAGCTGGAATTCGATATAAGAATAGTACTGAATAGGTCGTAGCACGACTCTACGGGCAATATTTACTGCGTTGGTAGTGATTTCCCATCACGGTTTCACTGGGCAAAGAATCTGACAACGATAAGTGCCTAGTTGTTTGGATTGGACTAAAAAAAGAAGTTCATTCGTCTCTCTTCCGTGCAGCAAAGTATGGCTCTGTTGATATTTTTCATTAGGCAGGATATGATTGATAACTTCTAGATATGGTACCACATCTTATTTATTGTTTAACTTTAAATTTCCTTAGATACATAGAAATGTTGTTGATTAAGTATACGTTTATTGTTTTGTTGTTTATTCAACTATTTCTTATATATTTTCATAATTGTTCTTGTATCTAGGAGAGATGTCATATAGGCTCAAGGCTGTAGATACCTGTTCCTCAATATCTCTTTCAATTTCTGAATAAAATAATAAAAAAAAAACCCAATGAGATTTTCTATTGGTTTTCTTGACTGGCTATCAAGTGAAGGGCATTATGTATAAGACAAACTTGAACAGCTGAATTCCTTGGTATATAAAATATAAATGATATAGGATTATTATTTTGACATTTACACTACCTACATTACATCTCCGTATTGTTTTTCTTGGGAGATATTATACATACTGTTCATGATACTAGCGCTACACATACGATATTATTAAACTTCTTCGGATAATAAATACGGTTCGTAATACGCGCAGTCGCGCACTACAGTTAAAATGTTGTCTATTTTCCTGCAAATCGGGCCAGTTCTAGTAAAAATGTTTTTACATCTACCGAACAAAATGTCAGACTCCACACTGAAAAAAGGACGACAAGTCTTGTATGACAAAGTACCATATCAAAGCTTGAATTTGTGCCTGACTATGTTAAAACTGGTGGCTTATTTCAAGGCTTGCACAATTCTACATATTCACCTACACACAGATCCATGACATTTGGAACTGTAAAAAGAGTAGACAGTTAAATGCTGCTTTCCCCTCTATCTGTAGCATTGTTTCTAGAATAAAAGAAAAGAAAATATGTATGTATGTTATTTATAAACTGTCTTGTATTGATGGAACTTTAAGATTCCATTCGTCCTTTCAATAAACACTGCATATTTCAAACAATATCTGGTTATTCACCACTTAATCCAGGCATCAAACGAAATGAAAGGAATTTGGGTTTAACATCCTACTTTTCTGCTCAGACAGTTTGTCTGCGATATCACTTCTGTGGAAGCAGATGTTAAAACACCAGGTAGTAGAAGTAGTACTCAGTGTGCTTTGGGGAAAATTTTGATCAGGCAGCAGAACTATGGCCTTTTCTTACATGTATATCAAATTCCAACTGTCGAGAGATCTTTTACCTGGACGCCAATGTGTAGACAGGACCTTGGATTTTCATCCCATCCAAATGACAAGGTGGAAAGGTGTAACCATACGAATGCAGGGATCGAACACGCAACCTCCATGTTAGCGAGTCAATATATTACCTGTTAAGCAACAGTGGCTGCTGCAGGCAAGAAACTGTTGACAATTTGAATAGTACAAATAGTAGTTGGAAACCCTGCATAACACTGCGTGACTTTCGACTCCTCAATTCTTACTGTGTGACGAGGACTATCCTACCACTAACAAAGATCCCTTCGAGCAAGTGGATTATTGATGTAAAATTGAACCTGATGTTAGTCCTGAAATGTCCTAGTTTGGGTCAAGTGGATGTTAAACCCCATTTCTGTCTGTCTCTCTCTCATTGGTGTTAAACTCCCAATTTCATTTTGTGTTTTCCCTTGTGTAAAATGGGCCAATCCTTGCTATGTATACATGAAGGATTGGTTAAATCATTGACTGATGCAGATTCTACTACTTAACCATTAATAATAGGTGCAGGAGTGGTTATATCATTGACTGTGATATTCTATACTCCAGTATTAAAATTCTTACCTTCATGCTTATACTTTTACCTACATGTGTTTTGACGAAGAAGGGTGATTGACCGCAATATTTGACTAGTATTAATATTATAACGCTCCTAGTTATAGGCCGGTTATTCAACTTAACATAAAGTCAACAACTACACACAGTATTATTATACAACTATATGTGAATATAATGTAGATAACTCAACAAACATAATGTAGTACCCATTACACATCATCTCTCTTTCGACTTCCCCCCCTCAACCAGGACCTGGTAAGGAACAACGTATAGTTGTTCGAATGAGACCTAAAATCAATGTCCTATGTGCACATAAAGATCTCTTGGAAGTTGGAATTTGATATAATTTCAATCAAAGCACACTGTCCCATGTACATATATTTGCATGCAGTAAATGAAATGCAGCAGTCAGGACAAAATGTACTCACAGCACACTGTATGGTATATGATAATTGAAGTAAGAGGAGGCTGCAATGCTGCTGTCGGGGCAAAATTTCCCCAAAGCACGCTGCAGGGTATATGCCAAACTTCACTAGCCCAGTCAGAGCAGAACAGTTTGACGTTAAACATCATTACATTTCATTCTCTATAGACTGGTTATTCAACTTTATATTAAAACATTTTCTCTGGGTACTCAGGTTTCCTCCCACTGCTAAAGACCCCTATGCACAAGCGAATTATTGAAATGAAATTAAACCATATGTTGGTCCCGAAATGACCTGGTTTGTGTTGAGTGGACGTTAAACCTCATTTCTCTCTTTCTCTTTATATTAAAACATAACACCCACCATTTTATGTTATGTAGAGAAGAAATGTCAGTATGACTTGTTGAGTAGACAGTGTAACAGGTGGTTGTTATTGGCACTGATACCGTCCTTGTCTTCCTGTTAGACTCTAATAAATAACAGTCTCTTATTATATCATAACCTACTTCTAGCAGGGAATTTGTTACATACGGTTTCAATTAGCCCCAGGGGTTGGATAGCTGAATGGTTAGCGCCAGCGCACTGTATCATTATGGTCTGTCAACTGGCGTGGATTAGGGTCGCCTGTCCACCCTCGTGAGTTTTCTCCAGGTCCTCAGATTTCCTCCCACTGCTAAAGTCCCCTATGAGCAAGCTAATTATTGAAATAAAATTGAACCATATGTTAGTCCCGAAATCACCTGGTTTCTGTCGAGTTGAAGTTAAAACCCATTTCTCTATCTCTCTGTCTCCAATTAGCCCCTTCCCTCCCACTCCATTCCCCTTGAATGCTAACAAAATAATCGCTAGCTCAAACATTTTATACCTTTACTCATGTGACACATACATTGCTAGTAAGCATCCCCTTCCACTCCAATTATCATCCTCCCCATAAATTCCCTTTTACACACCGCAACTGGTACATAAATAAATGTATACTTCGTTGATCCAATGAAGATTTTGAAATATTCAAAATTGGATGCATTGTGATGTGAAATTTATAAAAATGAATGTATTTCATGAATGATTGAAAAAGTCATTGTACATGGCAACAGTTGTCATGGTAATATGAATATGGTTTTATTTTAAAGTCATGTTAAACACGGCTATAAATAGACATAAATATTAAAATAACCATTAATAGGATTGTTCATCAGGTCAATGACTGGTGTTTGACCTTGATCTATATAACTAGAGCAACATGATACATTTTACTTCAAGATCATGCATTGGTGCTTATGAAAGTCAATGGATTGAAGTTTATTAAAAAGTATAAAAGAGAGAAATGGAGTATAAATGCTTTAGTTCATTTTTGGACTAACATATGATAATTGCATTTGTACATTGCCAGGGATGAGAAGTTTTCCTGGATAACATGGAATTTTCGATTACTCCTCACAGAATTCCAGCTGGCAAGGGTTCTTTTACATGCATGCCAGTTATAGATGCTGATAGAAGGAACGCTGTTGTTCATTCCATCCAAATGACTGCTAAATCAAATGCTTCTTGATGAGCACAATAGCATGGTTTACCTCCATGCAAAACACTTTAAATGTGGTTGCTTTTATAAATTTATAATAATATTTCTACTTTAAAAATACGACATTGATGAGGGATTTTTGATAAATTAATAATATTATTCCCACTTTTTTGTTATAAATTACTAAAGATGGCACTTGGTTGCTGGTTCTCTTTTAATAACAATATTTCTACTTTAAATTTAAATTTAGGACGTGGTTGGGTGTTTCCATAATTAATGAAAATATTTCTTCATTAAAGATAGGACATGGTTGGGTGTTTTTTAAATTAATAAAACTATTTCTGCTTTAAAGATAGGTTGTTTTTATTAATTAATAATAATATTTCTTTAAGCTTAACATCAGTCATAAGTGATATATGTTACTGGTTTGTGATTGGGTGTGGTCGAGTATATAGAACAGCTTGTCAACATTACAGTCTACTTTGTTCATCATTAAAACAATACTTAGCTGGATATTAGAGAACAACCTCTGTCTCCTGATGTCCATTAAAATCACATCGAACAGCAGGTGGTAGTTTGAAAACACACACAAACTGACCTTTTACTTTTTTACGGAAATACTTATTTACCCTAGTGACCCAGAGTGTAACATTTAACAGACTTGTATAACTGAGTCACCTACTTACAGATAAACTTCAAGCTCCTGTTTTACTCACCAGGGAGGTTGCACTTAAGATCATAAATTCTGTCATCCGAGTCAAATTGCCTGGTTTCGATTCCCAACCTGTGAGTGACCTGTCCTACCTTATGAGCTTTCTTTAGGTTCTGAAGTTTCCACCTACTGTTAAATAGCTCTGTGGGCAAATTGTTTGTGTTGATTGGATGTTAAACTTAGGTCTTCCTCTCTCTCTTTCTCTCTCCCCGCCCCCTTATCTATGAAAATTTACCTGGTACTTTCCTTGTTCTTGTTCTTTAGGCCTACGTGGTTCATAGACAAAAGCATACACATCTCGACCAATTCCAGTAAGATCGACATGAAACTTTGTATGCTTGTTCATTGGACAATTGCACATTGATTTACCGACTTTGGTTCCGTGATAGCATCCATGATGTTATGTTGGGTTCCTGGTTCATAATATGCTCGTACTTGTTTTAAAATATATCATTTTAATGACATAAATATGGTGTCTTGTGGCATACATGTAAATATGGTGTGGTGGCATGGCATGTGGCATAAATATTATGTCTTGGGAAATAGATCGTATAGTGTCTTTTGAAATGAATATTGTATCTTATGAAATAATGTTTGTGTTATTTTCAGGTGTACTATGCAAAGAAGAAACGTCGAGCACAGGTAACTCAGGGTGACGAAAGTGGCAATAAGAATCGTAAAGTTAATGTTCATTCGTATAACGAGGGTTACGACGACGCTAATCATGATTATATGGTGAATCCAGGAGAGAAATGGTTGGAACGATATGAAATAGATTCATTAATAGGCAAAGGATCCTTTGGTCAGGTAAGCTATAAGTAATTTCTGCATTCTGTAGAAAGCCTTCTTTTAACTTTGTGCTGTACAAGATGACTGACCTTTGATTAAGTTTACAGGTACGGCATCCATAACATTGTGCCTTATTTATATCAGACGTATTAATACAAAATGATCATAGCAGAATTTGTGCCTTTTAGTCATTTTACGCCTTCACATACTATTTTATACATACCCATACACTACATAGGAACTGTTGTTTTATTCAGACATATTTCTAACAAATATACTTTTTGTCTTAATAATTTAAGAAAATGATCTGAAAACTGGTAGTTTCGTTACTTGTTTCTATTTTTATTGGTTCCTACTGGTAGTGATAACCTTTAAACACGATGTGAAAATGAATCTGATTTATACTGAGAAACGAGTGATTATCTTGATAGAATGTGTGAGTGCGTGTGTGCAGGTTTTGATGCCTATAGAGTGGAATGTACCTATCAGTGTGCAACATGTTTTAATGGTCGAGGAATGAAGAATAGCAGACAGATCAAATCTTGATTGGTACCATCTTGTCTGGTTGCCATATACACACAGGTCATAGGTCGCCGGATAAACATTACACCAGCATGTAATACTAGTCTTGATCTCCCAGATGATTATGTCACTATTATACAAGAATAGCCTTGTTTATACATGACCTTTGAAGACGATGAAATGTATTTTAGCGGAAGTAAGCTCAACAAAAAACAAAGTTCATCGGATATCCCACTGAGTCTTCCTGTCTTCATTGGCTAAGTCTTTGTAGAAAAGTATGACATTAAACCCCATTACATTTCATCGCAGTCAGTAAAGATTATTATGGAAATAGATGTTGCGATTGGAGTCTTTAATGCCTGGATATGCAAGCCTTCAAAAATTTTAAATTAGAATTAGAATTTGATGTAAGATATGAAATTATTTCATATGATTTACCTAGTTAAAAGTTTGCTATCAAAGTGGATTTCATTTAAATTTCTAATCAAAAAATTATTATTAGAAATAGAATGTACTAAAATGAATTAAATCTGTTTGGATTTTTGGGTGCATATTGCATGAATTTGGTTAACTGAGCAGAGTGAATTTCAGTTTAGTTAAAAAAAAATGTTTTATATTCTACTAAGAAGTCATTTGCTCTGAGGGGGTCTATGGAAGAAAAAAAAGGTTTTATATTCTACTAAAGGTCATTTGCTTTGAGGGGGTTGGGGATGTAAGGCTTTGGTCCCTGGGTTCTATTCTGGTGCTTGCTGAGAAAATTCCTTGCTCTTTTACTTTTTGCTATGGTTTCCCGTTGTCAGTAGTTCAGCATGCGGGTCTAGCAAGGAACAGTGTTTTTACCATTCAGATGGCACCACACAAAAATCAAACCCAGGTCGCCCAGGCCAAGTGCAATTGAATTAAAACCTCAGCAGACAAAAAATTTCCCTCAAGAAAAAAGAAATGCCTTGTCGGACTGGACAAAAAAATAGAGGTTCTGTGAAACGTACACATTAGCATTCACTGTTCGAATTCAAAGTAGAGTAGCCATGGTCCAGGCAGAATTTCCCTCATCTAGTCATAGCCTTCTTTCTTTTAATTCTGACTACTGGCGATGTCTTAAGATTAATGAGTAGAAGAATTATTGTCAGTCTTGTTTGTGTCCATTGGTCAAAACATACATTCAGGAGACCTACTTGTTTAAACCGGTTTCATTACCATAAACAACAACTGGTCACCATATTGTGACTTCTGACCTTTCACCTTATTTGACCGACCCCACATTGGATGAATAAATTTAAAAGAGTTCATTGACCTTGTTAATTACTATTGAAGTTGAAGTAATTGAGATAAATGCTTTTGAAGTTGAGTTAGTAGTTGTATGGAGTAGCTTTTTGAAGATTGTACTTACCGTTTGCTTTTGAATTGAGTGAAAGGAGATTTAAAAGATTTTTGTTATTTGACAATCTTGCAGCATTCGTCTACTCGACTGACAATTTAATTAATAAGCCAGCACAACCTATAAGTATTGGATGAAACAGGTTCCATGTTCGATCCCGGTGTTGGCAGGCATTCATTTGGAATTTCTGACATTGTGTCACCTTGGTGGTGGTGTAGAAAGAAGGGCATGGCAAGGGACAGTGTATAGTCAATCAAATGGAATGATAAACCAAAGTCATGTGTACATTTTGGCATGCACTTAAAAGAGCCTTTGACAGTTTAAATTCGATAAGAGTAGGCCTTATCGCCGCTCTTCATGCAAAATTTCCCTCATAGTATAGCACACTTTGTACGGCATATATGCCCATCTTCATTAGCCCAGTCGGAGCAGAACAGTAGGCTGTTAAACCCCAAATAACAAGCCAGGTTAGAAACCAGTGCCTCGCCTTTAAACCAACCAGACTATAGGATACTGTGTATAGACTGCTATTTATACATTCCAATAACTGTATACAGTTCTATTCTCATTTGACTGGTCAGTTGTGTTACTAGCTGGACCTCTATTTAGGTCATTTGGTCACTTGAGGCCAGAGTTTTTTTTATACAATCAACTCTGACCCCTGACATATAAAATATGTATGGAATGTAAATGTTTGTTGGCCAGTTAATGGGATTTTTTTTTATGGAGATGAGGTTTTCTAGTTCAGCAGAATATTTTAATAAAAGATATTTATCATAATATTCATGTGGTTAATTGCAGTTTAACATTGATGCCAGATCTAAAGCAAGAGAAAAATTAGCTTGGATTTTATTTTTTGGTAACATAATATTTAGAAAAAAAATGTTTTGGCAACCATATTTATTAGTACTACAAGTAGAAAGAAAAGAAGTAGAAATATTTCTAGAAAAATAAAATGGCAATTTTTTCTGTTACATTAGATTTGATATTGAATTACTGTTCATTTGATCGATGATTTGATTTTGCATAGTGAATTTTGTCTGTGTCCTCTTGGTTTCCTTCCACTACTAAATTATCAGGGGACCAAATGGAGGGACAATGTACATGTACAACGTACAGTCATTTGGATTAAGGAGTGAACCCATGGCAGTTGCTGTCAGGGCAATATTTCCATGATACCACCACGCTGCATGGCATACACGGTGTATTACACCTGTCTTCATTAGCCCAGTTGGACTTTAAACCCCATTTTATTTCATTTTCATCTCTTTTTATCAAGAATTGTATCCTGTTTAAAAATTGTTGAAATAATGCTTCAATGATAATCAAATTTTGAAATGGTTAAGTTTTTGTTAGAAATATTTATCCCATGTTATGTAAAGATTATGTGAATGTTATATCTAAAAAGATAAAATATCAGGGAAAAGAAAGTTTGATTTAAAATAAACCTGACAAACTTTAAAAACACATACATCATATAAATAAGCGTTTAATATTGTATGCCAACGAAATAACCAAATGATTATCTTGTTCAATTACAAAGTGATAACACAAGCATATTGCCTAATTCTGACCTTACAACAGAAGTATCATTATCGACAGAAAATCATTTAAAACTTCAGTCTCAACACCTCAAAATTTTGTTGATTTAAGATGGTCCATGTTTTTATCAAAGATGTTTTTATAATGAAAAATATTTTTCCCCGTTTATAACATTTTGTTGATTACGATATCTTCCAAGTAAGATTAATTTTATAAATACATGCAGTTATCAAAAATATTATCAAATATAGAATTTTTTGCCAAAACATGCTGTGCTCTGAAAAGACTAAATGTTATGGGCTTATTAAACAGTGATGAACATTTAAGATGATACTTTAAGAATAACAAAACATTTCAATTCATTTCATGACATCTAGAAGTATTCTGCACACACAGAGTAGGCTACTGTTTTGAGAAACTCTTTGATTGAATGGCCACCTTGTTGAAAAATTATTCTATTAATTTGTTTTGTGATTCTAATTTGTTTACATTGTTCATAAACACATTGAATAAATAAACATTTTCAATTAAAAATAAAAAAATTTTATTAAATATGTTAATGGAAGCGATACAAATACTTCTCATATTATCGAAGTGTATCGTTAATACCTTGAGTTATTAAATGACATTGTTGTGATTACAGAATTCTTAAATTAAACTCCAATATTCTAAAGATCAAATTGTTCGGAAGAATCTCCTAAACAGGCACTGCAACAATTTAAACTTTAAATTTGATCTATTCCTGATATTTGAAACTATATTATTTTACCAGGACTCTATTCATATCTGATAAATGAAAAAATTTGATATGATTAGATATATATATTCCCCATCTGGTTGGATCTACTGTCTTAACATCAGGTGATGTCAACACCTGGACGTTCTTATCTATAACAATAACATCCAGTTATTGGTTTGTATAGAATTCAACTTAACTTTTACAACAGCTGGTTTTATGATTATTCTAACAAAAATCTCAAATATTAACAAAGTTTTTAACAAAATGTCACGTCTTCAACAGGTAACATGTTTTCAAGTACTTACATCAGGTTTATACAAACAACAAGTTTACATGAATCCTGTATTGAAATTGACCTATTTTCATTTGCCAGGTTTACACGACTCCTGTATTAAAAATGGTCTAGTTGAATTTGCCAGGTTTACACGACTCCTGTATTGAAATTGACCTATTTTCATTTGCCAGGTTCACACGACTCCTGTATTAAAAATGGCCTAGTTGAATTTGCCAGGTTTACACAAGTTCTGTATTAAAATTGACCCAGTTTAATTTACCAAGTTTACATGACTCCTGTATAGAAATGGGCCTAGTGTAATTTACCAACAAATTTTTATGACTCCTGTTTTAAAATTTGCATGACTTCTGTATTGAAACTGACAAGTTAATATGACTCATATGTTGTTCCATATTCATTAGCCATGTTGCTGCACCAAAGAAACTCATTGAATGCTCTTTCAGTTCAAAACAAACAATTTATTTTTTTGATTAAAAGTTAAAAAGTCAACCATTGTTTTATTTTCACAACTTGGATGCAATCAGATTTAAAAGAGGCCCATCAAATGATTTTATTTAACCCAACACTTATTGGTGGCACTTGCTTGTTTTTATCTTTGTGAACAGAACTAAATTGATGAACTGATTCAACTTTCACAGTATTGTAGTTTTCAGAGGATTTAATCAAAATCCAACCAATGACCAGCTGGTTTTAAGTAAATCTTCTCATTATGACTTGGCTAATTGTTGATCCAATACCTGGTAGCTTTCTGAGTTTAACTGAGACATTTTCTCGGCTAATGTATCAAATATACAAGACGGTACATGGCCGCCATATTGTTGTTATGACTGACACCCATATTGGCTAGTTTGTTCCGGGATACGGTCAGTAGGGCTGACTCAGTCCACATTTAGTCTTGGTAAACAAGCGATTGGTCAGCTAGGCAAACAAATCTGACCTATAGTCGTCTGAACAGGTTGGTTCAATCTTAGCAACATGGATTTGAGTTAAATACCTGTGGACATAAGTCATTAAGCCTGGTTGTCGGTAATCTATGAATTTTCTATGTTAAATGTATAGTTCTCGGTGTTGAGCACAAGCACAGTAACCACTACACTTAAAAGTACATTTCTAGTACCTGACACGCATAATCAGTTGTTACAAATGTACACCACTTGATGCTCACCGATGTCGAATAAATTGCATTCCTACAAATATTTTTTTTTTCAGAACTATATTATACAAACAATTTTAATAATTATTTTGTTCCTGTATAACCTGTATAAAGTAATCTTAGTTTTGATATTCTTTACAACATATTAACCCCAGGATGTTTTGTTGACTGGCAACCGTATCTGTATAGTCGAACCCAGTTGATGATGATGAAGAGTAGAAAGTTAAACTCCATTTTATGTTATTGATAATGAAAGTAGATTCGTTGTTTATTGTAATAACTGTCTTAATATTGATGTCATGGAAATGATATTTATTTATTGTGACTAACCGCTTCCTAAAATCACCAACATGTAGGGTTAATATTGTCATGATCCGTAATAGTTCACACATCAATATTGACTAGTCATTGTACTCCATGTTTTATCAAGTTAACTTGCCTTTGGTCTATGTAGATAGAATAAAAGTTCCGTTACCATTCATCTATTGCTGCCATGTTGCTTGAACGGCAGCTTAACATTTTTGACCGCCTCCTATATTATGAAGAGTAGGCCGACAAATAATTTCTCCTCGCACTGCATTATGTGAACCTTAAAAATGAAAATACCCACAGTTTTAAAATGACGGAAGTAATATGTGACCAAGATATTAAATTTGAACCCCTTTCTATTTGCAAATGATTATCAACAACTGCAGAATCTGAAATCAAATCTGAAGAAAAAAAATGGGGAATAATCTAGTTGTGTGTGTGTCTAAAGGATTTTCACCTGGATTCATTTCAATAATGAGGAATAAACACCACTTCTCTGGTAACGTCTTCACCCTGGTATCTTACCTTCTGTTGAAATTCCTGAAAATGCCTCCGTAATGGTGACACCATGATATTTAATATTTTTGTATGATATATTTCAGGTGGTAAAGGCGTATGATCATAAAGACCAAGAACAAGTGGCCATTAAAATCATCAAAAATAAGAAACCATTTTTAAATCAAGCCCAGATAGAAGTCAAATTATTAGAATTGATGAATAAACATGATACAGAAAATAAATATTATATAGGTTAGTATTGTACTCACCCAAATATCAACGCTATGATGATGCTTGGTTATTTTTGCAGTCATATTGTTTTCTATATTTGGGTAGTGAGCAGGAAAAAAGTATCCTTAAGTTGCAAAAGTCTTTCTACTAAAAAACTCTCTCAGTTTCAACATGGTGGGAGAATTGTTAAATGAGTATATTGAGCAGAGGGATTCCTTTCATAAGTGGGGTATGGATGGCCGAATGGTTAGCATGTGAGCGCTATATCATAAGGTCTGTCATTGAGTCAACTGGCGTGGTTTCATTCAGTTCCCCATTCCCTGGTTGTTCGTGACAAGGTGAAGGGGTGTCTGTCGATTCTCGTTTGAGTTTTTTTTTCCCGGGTCCTCTAGTTTCCTCCCTCTGCTAAAGACCCCTCTCCTTTCAATAGAAAATTATGTAATAAGTACGTCATACATAGCTGTATGGTGGCCAATAAAATAGGCTCAATGTTGATCGGGACTCTTAACTTAGATGCTTGATGGCATTCAAGTTCGATTGAGCTCCTTAACAAACTGAGTATTAAGAGCAATCACAGCTACTTAGGATAAAATAGTTAAACTTGAATTATTTAAAGTTAAACTAACTTGAGATCCCAGTTATTGTAAACTGTTGGAGTGTAAAGCATATACACGGACAAAACCTTGTTTAAAGCGAGGCCATGGGACCCTTATATACAGTGGTTAACACCAAAAGTATAAGGGGGTGGGGGGTATGTCTCACTTGGCAAGACTGACAAAAAAGAATTTGTGTTTATTAAGTGTAACTATTGAACTGAAAACCTATCCATGATCCGTTGGTACAGTACTTAAAGATGCATTATGTAAGATTTAGATAAAGAGCAGGCCATTCTTGCTATAAATAAATTTTAGATATTGAAAATATTGATGTTATCACTGTTTGAAGTTTTGACATAGATTGTTTATGATTGAAGCAAAGTTAACCGTACTTGTTAAATCATTGAAGCCAAAATAAAAACCTGTAATCAGACTAAGCTTTTGCATAATGCATCATTAAGTCTGTTTCTTTAATTTCAAATATTTACATATTAAATGAAATATTATTATTTTATTTTCCAGTTCGGTTGAAGAGACATTTTATGTTCCGTAACCACCTGTGTTTAGTGTTTGAACTATTATCTTATAATTTATACGAATTATTACGGAACACAAACTTTCGTGGCGTCTCGTTAAATTTAACCCGGAAATTTGCTCAACAATTGGCCACGGCATTGTTATTTTTAGCCACCCCAGAATTGAATATAATACATTGTGATTTAAAACCAGAGAATATTCTACTGTGTAACCCAAAACGTAGCGCAATAAAATTAGTGGATTTTGGAAGTTCGTGTCAGTTAGGGCAAAGAGTGAGTATAGTCTTTATTTCAATTTTTATACAACAACATTTAATATTTGGTTGTATCACCGACCATCTGTTGGTTTCTTTTCCTCAAATGTTTGTGGACGCTCTTGATTCCAAAATTTTCATCCGATTGACCTAGAATTTATGCACATGGTATATGTTCATGATACGAGGAAGGTTGTTGCCCCCATTACCTAAATTAGGGACAATGTTTGTGGACTCCCTTGACAACTCGGCTATTGTGGTTGTATTTTACATAGCCTGGCAACCTATCTATACTTTACAGACACTGATACAGTATACCCTTATAATCTCTTGTGAAAAAAAAAAAAGCATTTCTTATTTAAATATCCAGTACCTAATTTATAGAAATTGTTCAAAATGATCTTTGTAATAATGTTAAATTCGTTAATCCTAAAATTATGGTCTTGATATCCGTGTATTAAAACTATTGTAATCTTATCAGCTCAGTTAGATTGACAAGTGTGTTGTGTGTGGCAGGGTATACTTATTCATAATATAACATCTTGTACCACTTCTCATTAATTTTGAAAGTTTACACAGCGAAATATTCAGGTTGAAATGTCAAAACTGGTGAGAAAAATGAAAAAAAGTGACCTAACCGCATTCGTAACTGATGATCTATAGCACAACCTAGAAATATTTGTTTAAAATTCTTTCTTTGTTTTTTAACATTTTTTTTTTCGTATTTTTTTTTTTTTTTTTTTTTTTCGTAGTTTGAATTCTTTAAATTGTTTTTGTCAGAAGAGTAAATATTGTTTGTTTACCAACTATGTGCAGCACAGTCTAGGATGTGACATAACCACCTTTACAAAGATTAATCGTAAAAAATTCCTAAATTGACGAATGGCTGTAAAAGATTTTCTTTGAAATATTTAATCAGCTAATGAACTATTTAGCGACGATGTAATTATTAATAATTTTTGTTAAATTGATGAATTCTGACGTCATGATAAGCGTGCTTTAAGCAAGTCAGTATCAGATTAAGAGATTATCTCTGCCATATCAGGAACCAGAAAACTAAAGTTCTCCTTATCTTTGATGAAGTGTTTTGATGTTTTGTAACATGATGATAGGTATACTTAATTAGTTGTTAACTAAAATTAATTTATTCTGATAATAAGATATTTATAATAAATAATATTTAATATGAAAAGAATATGGTTGGTTGTCAGGAGGATGTGTTAAGAAAGTATATCTAGTATTCAATTTGAAGTATCCCATGACCGTTTGAAATTGAAATAGTCATACATAGCGCATTTGTCTGTCTAAATTAATGCGCCTGGTTGATTTCAGACTTAAACGCATTAAGTGTATGTATACCCTCCTGAAATATGCAATCTTTGTTCATTGTTTAGAGCTTCGTTTCAAAATATAGATTTCACCTGCAAACAAATCTTAAGTTAGAGATAATTATAAAAAAATGTCCATTTATAAAGCGATAAATCATAGCTCATAATACACAAGTACAAGTGTCAGATTTCTATGATGGACTTCTATGAAAGATTGGCCGTCTTCATTATCCCGGTCGGAGCAAAAAAGTAGGATGTTAAATCCCATTTTATTTCTAAGGAGGTTTAGAGGTAGTTTATTCCAGTTGTAGTTGCCTTTTGATTTTCCAGATATTAAATCAGGGTCTTTCTTATAAATCCAACTTGAACTTCCTCAACATACAAATCTTCTGTTGTTTAAGATAGAATTAAAAGATGATCGAGATATTAAACTTTATTTTCAAATTTGTTTTATTTTTCAGATATACCAGTACATTCAGAGTAGATTTTATCGATCACCGGAAGTGTTATTAGGCATTCCATATGATTTAGCTATAGATATGTGGAGTTTAGGCTGTATTCTTGTTGAAATGCATACCGGAGAACCATTATTCGCTGGCTCAAATGAGGTGGGTTCTAACTCAGTATTCTAGTTTGTATTGTATTTTATTGACCATGTGGGTAGTGAACTGGACTTGAAATTAAAAGTTTCAATTATGTAATTTATATATTTATAAAACCCTCCACCAATAATACCTATCTATCTCCCCCAACACCACCATGAGGAATAAGATTCAATTCACCTTTCCACCCCTCCAATAACATGTATCCATCTCTCTCTGCACCCCCACCCCACCCCACTCAATAAGATGTATACTTCAACCCCACCCCACCTCCCTATATGATCTATCCACCCCTATACCCCAGTAAGATTTTACCACCCTTCCACCTCCACCCCTACCCTAAATCCCAATAAGGCCTTGATTTTCTTGGCCGTTCTTGCAGCACACTTTTTTAAGCAGTAGAAATCCCTCCCTAAATGAAATGTTCACCTTTTCCTTAATTTAGAAAGTAAAAAATGAAAATATTTTTTTTTTTTGTAGTTTGATCAGATGATGAAAATAGTAGAAGTTCTGGGAATACCACCAGACCATCTCCTCGACCAGGCACCCAAAGCTAAAAAATATTTTGAGAAAAGCCCAGATGGTTCTTATGTGTGTAAAAAACCTAAAGATGGAAAAAAAGTAAGTAATTAATTTCAGAAACAGAAAGGTTGGCTTGATGTGGTAACAAGGCACCTGTCACAGACATTGTCCTGAATAAATTCAGGCACAAACTCTGTGTTTCAATGATATTAATGATACAAATACCGGCATAATTTTCAAATTGTCAGGTAGCCTATGACTAACACAGCCAGGCCTGCAGAGCTGCCCAGACTGAAGTTGATATGCTCACAAATATGTCAGAGTGAGAGTGTATTTAATTTGCCCAGACTGCTTGTGATTGTAAGAGTGTATTTATTATGCCCAGATTGCTCTTTATCAGAGTGAGTGTGTGATAAGCCCATGTATATTTGTGGTATATTTCTGAACAAATGGTTGAACGTCAAATGTGGTCTAAGGGGAGATAACTATGATATATAAGACAAACTTGTCCATTGAAGGAAAATGATTACTTGTTTTCACCAGAACTCAACTGTAATTTAAGAAATTGAATAATAACTAACCTGTCAATACAAACATGGTAAAAGAACATGATGAAGGAACTGTGCATCCTCATAAGCCCAGTTTGTGGTGATTAGTGGGATGTTAATACCCATTTAATTTCGTTTGTTGATCGTGATGATACAAAAGGATGATTTATCAGGTTTATTTTTTTTGTGTTATAAATGGTTATTAAGATCATGCCTTATTATTTATTCCATTTCATTATTTCAGTATAAACCGCCAAATTCACGACGTCTTCACGATATCATTGGTGCCGAATCTGGAGGACCGGGAGGACGCAGAACGGGAGAACAGGGTCACACTGTAGCTGACTATTTGAAATTTAAGGATCTGACGTTACGAATGTTGGAATACGACCCAAAGAAGAGGATCACACCATACTACGCCTTACAGCATAATTTCTTTAAACGGACAACAGATGAAAGTACGAATACCTCAAATAGTACGTCCACTAGTCCTGCAATGGATCAGACTGTATCGAGTTCTACAGGTAGTGCTCTATACACCCCCCTTCCCCATCACCCCCAAATCCCCTTGCCCTTTCTCCATACCCCCCTCCTCCCTCCAACAGCCACGTAACATACACTAACCTTTTAATACTCCTGCCCCGAACCTCTCTTCCCATCCCATCTCTCTCATTTCAAATTCTCTGTTCCTTAATTTTGGTTCTCTTTTTAACTTTTTACCTTGCTGTCTTTCTTCTGTCTTCTCTATGGTCATATGATAAAATAGAGGTTAGAATTCAGTGTTACATCATGATAGAGAGTGTTTAATAGTACATAGAGTAGACTTAGATAATATAAATCATTGTATTAGATAATAGACAGTTTATTAACCGGATGGACTTAGATAATATATAATCAATTATGTTAGATAACTATTGAACTTAGATAATACATATAATCATTAATTTGTATTGGATAATAGTCAAATCATAAATCAAATGGACTTAGATAATAAATAATCATTTCAGCTAACTGAATAACAGATATAATCATTTATATCAATGCTAACTTTCTTACACTAAAAAAAACCCTTAAAGTAAAAGAACTTGAAAATTTTCTTTGACTAACTAAATGTGCCGATGATATATTTAAATTACAGTACAAATAACACATTTGTAGAAAAAATAAATTAGATTTACCATAATTTGGGTTATAAGATTCTTCAAGTGAAATTAAAAAAGATTGAATACTTTCTACAATTTAAAAAGATTGAATACTTTCTACAAGTTAAAAAGATTGAATACTTTCTACAATTTTGGTTAAATAATTGAATAATTTCTACATGATTGGTTAATTGATTAAATACTTTCTATAAGTTTTTAACTTATAAATAGATATCTTAAAATTGTGTATACACCAAGAACTAGACAGGTTAGATATGAAGTCGAAGAAAAAAGTAGTTTGATAAGGTTTTTCAATTTCTTTTTGGTATAGCTAAACAAAGCAGTTTTAAAAACATATTTGTTTGTTTATAAAATTTCAAAAATTTTAGATTAGTGGTAACAGAAATGTTTCTTTAATTTTAATTTTTGTTTGCTACAAGCATTGTTTTGGATTTAATATTAGTGTTTGTTGCACAATTCTATTTATTGTTGTTTTGGATTATTAGAGTTTTGCGAAGTTTCTTTTGATTTATTTATTTCGGATAAATTTTATTTTTTAATGAGAAATTGATTTTGATACTTAAAGAATAATAGTTGAACTGAGAATTAAGTGTAAATGAAGAAAGTTTTGTCTGTTTTTATCGCCTGCCTGTAGGACTCAATAGTCTAAATAAATACTACGGTTTGTATTCTATTCCATCCAAGGCTTTCAAATTTAAATCTTTTTTTTTTTTTTTGATTGGAGGGGGATTGGGTGTCTTATGGTTTAACACATGCGCGTGAAATCATAGGGTCTTTCATTGACTCAAGTGGCATGGTTTCAATTCCGCACTTGTACATGCCAAGGAGTCCTGCTATTCTGTTCTGACTGGGCTACTGAACGCAGGCATACGTTATGCAGTGTCCTTTGATGGAAATTTTGACAGGATAGTGGCACTAAGGCCTACCCTTGTATTGAATTCCAACTGCCAAGGGATCTTTTATGTGCATGCCAATTTGTAACCAGGACCTTGATTTTGTGTCCAATCCAAACAACTATACACTTGCCAGGCCTTCTGTCCTGCACCTGACAAGGGGGAACCACACCAGAAAATCAAAATGAAATTTCTAGGCTGACGCAGGGACTTCAATGTTAGCGACCCACATTAAAGAATTTGACAAAGAGTTGGTGGAAAAGCTATTGTCTGTGCAATATTAGTCTTCAAAGACACTGTGTTTCATATGCCCATCATTGGTGCACCAAAGTAGGACTTAAAAAATCCTTTTTCACTTCCTTCATTGAGATGAATTGATAAGCATAATATGTTGGGGAGGGTTAAATAGCCTTATTTTGAGAATTACTATATACTGTTGAACCAATCAGGGACAGAGTGGGTGCCAGAGACCCTTAAAAGGACCCCTGCTATACCCCCTGAAAAATTGACTTTTTAAATGGTGCTTTTTAAAGTAGACTGCTTACTATTTTGTTGCAAAACGACATAAAAATGGCCCTCCAATGATGTCCCCTGAGTTTACCATATTCGCAGACTCTTTTTGAGTCAATCTTAGAACCAGTCAGACGTTACAGCCCATTTCATTTATAATGGGAGATTACTCTGTCATTTATGATATATATGTGTATATTGGATTATATTGATCGTGTTTATATCAAAGTAAGAAGACCTTGGATTGTATTAGAATATAAAAGAATTGTATTTATTTAGGCTAATTATATATTTATGTATGTATATATATACAGACCTGAAAATAAGGCCTATAGTTAAATCGGACTAAATATCTGGCTATGGAACTACAAGTGTTAAACACAGGCACTAGAGGGATTGATCCTGATGAAATATGACTCTGTGCTTGACATTGTCCGTAACCTGAGCTTTATTTCCGGGATTGCTCCTGACAAAAATTGAATTGGTGACAGGCACTAGAGGGATTGCTCCTGACAAAACCTGAATTTGTGCGTGATTGTCCGTGACAGGCACAAGAGGGACTGGCCTAAACAGAACATGAAACTGTGCTTGACATTGTCCGTGACAGATGCTTTATTTCCAGGCTTGTATATATATAGATATATGTTGTATTGACCAGCTTCTTCCCATATCTTATAGTCATATTGTTATTAAGCTTATTACAATTATTATCTAGGATTGAAGAAAACATTACAAACATCACAAACATCAAATATCTTGCCCGTCTTTAGTAGCCCAGATGGAGCAGAAGCGTAGGACATTAAAACCCTGTTTCATTTTCATTTCAAATATCATATAATCCTATTATTATTATCTAGTAGAAAACATGGCAAATATCTTATATTGTCATATTATTATTATCTAGTAGGTTTGTTAGAGAAAACATCACAAACATCAAATCATGTTTATATAGACATGACAACTGTAAGTTCCCCAAAACTCTCAACTCTCAAACCTTCGTACTTCCCAACTATTCTCAGTATCGGGCAGTTTTATCAGACAATCAAAAAAATTATCACATATATCCACCAATCAAAAGGAGCATCTTATTTTCCCATGTAGACTTGATCGCAGTATTGGGGGGGGGGCGGGGGGTGACCATCAAAATATTAGGGAGTTTTATTGGCTAGTGTCATCGACAATTCTTGTTTAACTTCTGTAATCGATGTTAATTATTCTTTGAGATTGCCCTGGAAACTTCGCTGACAATGTCTGATTGTGGTGCAAAAAATCCAACCTCACATGATTCAGCAAGACTTGTTTTGACATCAATCGATCAATCACCTGAAGGGAAATTTGAGGGTTTGAGAGATGTTGATTTGTTGAGGTTCAAAGTTGAATTCAGATTACAGTTAAATCTTTGAATGTTTCTCGTTATTTCGATTTTTGGTTTGGTTTGGTTCAAAATTGTTCAAACATCAAATTGATTTTTTGGGATATTGACTTGAATTCAATGTTTTGTTGTATAATTTTATCTGATCAATCATTTTAAGATTTTACTAATAAATACCTATGACATAGCATTCCATAACCAGATGGGGCTGATTGGCTTAATGATACAGTGTCAAGGCCAGATTAAGGCATGGACTGTAGATGCTGAATCCCACTGGTCTCCAGAGATGGAGACATGGGCTTTAGATGCTGCATCCTCCAGAGATTGAATGCTGAATCAAAGTATAAATACTCTGAATTATCCAATTAAATCAGAATTCAATTGATACACTATTCTATATTTTTGTAGTAAGTGTAATATGCCAAAAAGAAACATTATTTATTCTGTACCAAGGGCAGTCAATGTGTAAAAAATCCCAAGATTCATAACACATATATAAATCTACTACTGGCAGCCCTACAAGTACACATACATAATCCTAATCTGGTCCTAAACAAGTCTTATCCATAAATAGTGTTAAAATTGATAAGAGTCCCAGTCACTACATGACATTCAAAGAAAATAACTAATGATTTGTTTGTATTGTTTTTCAGTGAGTTCTAGTAGTGGAAGAGCCCGCTCTGATCCTACACATCAACATCATCCGAACGTACAGCCTCACTCTCATTCAGCTCATCAAACACGTACCAGTCAATATTCTACTAATATGGAGTGTGAAAGTCCTGCGCAGCGACCCGGGGCGAACATTCTACATCGACATTTAGAACAACAACAGAGCTGGTCAGGGGTCGAAGGTCATGGACGTCATAGTAACGGATCACATTCCCACTCGCATCGTCATTCACATCATAACATCCAGCATCAGTCTCCCCCGTCTCTCATGACGACCAGTCACATGAGTAGCAGATTGCCGCCTACAGGAAGTATTGTTATAGACAGTTCGAACTATGGATCGCGGCACGACTACACTGGTTCTGTGTCTTCCACTACGTTAGACTGTGATAGTAATTTATCAAGCGTGTCACAGGATCAGGCCACGCCCCTAGCTGGAACGGTTAATATGCAACTGACGGGTTATCCAGCCCAGTATAGTCAGTTTCCTCAACAAACATGGCCATCAGGAACTTTCCCCTACTCGTTAACAACTTCGACAGGTCCTGGACTAACTGGACACGAACAATCATCACAACATGGCCGGACTGCTAGTGAACGTAGTGACGAGTCACCCATGATGGGCGTGTGTGTTCAACAAAGTCCTGTCGCAAGCCATTAACGGCTGGCCCCTTTCTAGATTTTTACTCAAGTTATAAATATCAAGGTTGATAAGAATGAACGAGGTCTTGTGATCACTATACTACCGAGTTAACAGATAACGATGTGTTTAGTTTTGTACGACAGCCCCGAAGCCTTGATGCTCGGTGGTAAAATCGCGTAGTTTGCTTATCTGTCGGCTGCAGTTGGATGCCTATATAAGGTGTTAAGGGGAGATAATTGCCAGGTTATTGGTGACAAATTTATGTTGAAAACTAAGGAATGTGGTTTATGACGTCTAATACGTAAAAATAAAACTGACAAAAATATGGTTCTCAACTTTTAACTGTAATTACACTATACGTACATTTAACATAGAGCTATGCTTTATGGCCATGTGACTGTGTGACGTAAGTGATACATTTAAAATGATAATTTTTAACATAAAAAAATAGAAAATAAATTTTAATGGAAACTGGGAACCTAAATTGAAAGTGATGACGGATTAGTGAAAGAAATAATTATCTTGTAAACCAAACGTGAATTAGGAATAGTGACTGGCAATGTGTGCGGGCTGCTTGTGCTCACCAAGACGTTGAGTAAATCGCGGGTAATGGTTACCTTGAAGCGATGTCAGAAGGTTCACGACAGGAACGTTGGAGAAGACTTTGAAAAGGGGCAATACGATGCTCGAGATTGAAAGTCTACGATGGGCATTATCTCAGCAAGAAGAAACAGAACAGAGTTGAAATAGACAGTCCTGAGAACAAATTTTTATAACAAAACCAAACTTGTTGTGTTTTTTTAAAAAAAAACAAAAATCAGTAATGATGCATATTTCTGTTTTAAGATAACTTGTTAATTTAAAAACAAATATGACCAGATTTTTGATGATAATGTACCTGGACTATGTCTAACCTTTGTCCGGTAAAGACGTCCATATTTGTGAAATGATATCGTACGTGTTGTCTGTGGAATCGCGATGTTCGCGAGTAACATTTAAAACCAAAGTCGAGCTAGTATTGAACAAAAGATAAAAAATCACTACTAAAACTGCAGATCACATAAAAGACGAAAATGAAACTGAGTGAAGCTTATCATTGAATACCTTATTAATTTAAAAGACTGGTGTGAACATGCCTACATTATGTATGAACAATCCAGTCTTTTATCACTATGTGTTACATATGATTTTAATAAATGCCAAATGGGCTCATTGTAAAAAGCTAGGTATTGACAATTCATTGTAAATATTGCAACCATGTAAATAAATATATAAGATGTGGATTTCGATTGGTCCTGGGTTTGTATTGGTAGCCAATTGAAATGTAGCGAGAATGTTGATGATATTCGCAATAAATTGACACTGAAAGTGGAAGTAGAAAATGATAGATTTACAAACGAAACGCTAGGATCTCTTCCATTTCCTCCTTACATTGTTATAATCATTTCATTTATTGCCTACACCTTAAATTTAGCCACCTTAAAAAAATAAATTAATTTTAACCAAATTAACAACAAAATTAAACCAGACAAGTTACAAGATACGAAAATAAAATACTTTTATAAATTATAAGATTACCATTTTTAAAACAAAAACTGGAAATGATTATCTACTGAAACAGATTTTTTTTTATAAAAGTACAATGTATTCTCAGTTTATAAGAAAAATGGGTAAATCAAAATAAATTATCTACTTTTTTTTTTAAAAAAAGCATCCAGCATTACTGGCTAGCATGCCATGCCAAAGTTATGTTTAATAATCCAAGATAGAAATACATTTTATAGTATGCCAGTTGTGATATTGTATATTAAGGATATTGGTTCTGTTAAACATGAAACTAAGATAAAGAAGTTACAAGTTAAAATTTGAAACCATCTCTTTCATGTCTGGTTATCACTTTATGATGTTGTGTGGTGGCACATCTAACTCTAACCCTTGTATTTGCAATAAGTCAGCAGTAGCTGGAACATGTCAGAGTTCAGGGGGTTAGGGATAAGATGATCTGCAAGACAGTTTCTAGAGTGCTGACCCCTTAATCTGTATGTCTCGATTAAACTTGTTCAACCTGGTTGGTAATTGTGTTTGATTATAACAATGTATATATTGACTAGTCATATGTTATATGATATAAATAGAATAAATCACCAGCTATAGATAAATACACCCTATACACATACTGTATATACATACAACTGTCAACATCTACTCAAACTCTACTTGCATTTTTTATCTACTTTCATTTTACTGCCAAAAATCTGATTTGATTGGACCTAACTAAAGTCTTTTGATTTGTCTATACCCAACCCACAGTAAAAATTTTAATCTATTTTCATTTTCGGTTTGATCGAACCTAACTAGATCATGTGACAAATTATGGAAACAAGATATAAAACTGTCAGTCAACTAGCTTCAGGTCTGTTGTTAAGCAGAGCTAATTTTAGAAAGACAGCCTACGTTTCTAATGTACCCTATAGTAATAAACATCAACACAGTATTCTTACTTATTAGCATAATAATAATAGTAATACCAGGAGTTCTGATTTGATTTTAATGACAGGCTTTGTTTTGACTGATAAATTTTAGGTTTTTATATAAGGGACCTGGTTTTATTTTAAAATGTTATTTTCCTTAAAACATAATGTCGATTTGGAGTTTGCAACATGCAAGCTTGATCAACCATAAAAAGCCTATCTTCATTTGAACAAAAGTGAATGAATAAAATGTGTATTAATCTGTGGTAAATCAAAACCTGATAACCTGCTATCACAAAAAAATTAAATGTTTATCACTCAATTTAAAAAGTGATGCCCTGCTTTACATTAATCCCTACACTGTATCTTGGGTGAATCAATTGAAAGGGGGGGGGGGGCGGTTGTCCGAATAGGATCATAAGGTCTGTCACTGAGTCAGTGTGTTTTCAATTTACAGCTTTTGCGTGACAAAGAGTAGGGTCGTTTGTCGAACCATGTGGGATTTTAAAAGGTCCTTCAGTTTCCTCACACTATTAAAGGTATATGTGGAAGAAAATTATTGAAATAAAATTAAAACCATATGTTAGTCCCAAAATGACGTAGTTTGTGTCGAGTGGACATTAAATCCCTTCTCTGTCTTTTGCTGAATTAATAAAATGAAGTGATTATGAGTAGTAGTAGGTGTTGATATGTTGTATATGTAAGGATGGCCGCTTTATGTAAATTTAATGGTGTGTAAAGCTAACCATTGATATTTGAATGTTTTTAAGGAACGTTCATACCATTATATATAATAACACTGTAATATAAATATAAATATATATATATATGTAACGATCATTATTTATTAAATTCATGGTAAAATTTTTAAAACAAATATGTATAAAATAACAGAATTTTTACAAGAGGCTTTTTTTTTGTTTTAAACTTTTAACCCCCAGTTTCTTTGTAATAGATTAATTTTTTTTAATCCCTTATCCTAATTCCTGTACGACTATTCCGGAGTTTATCATTATTTTAATAACTTTTGCATGGTTGAATTTTTCTCCTTCTCTTTTTCTTTATGCTTGATTTAAAATTCATTAGTTAATAAAAAGAAAAGATAACTTTTGAAAATATCAGCTACTATATAATGAACAATCATTTAGAAGCTACCAACTATCTCCAAATTTTAAAAATAACCAAAGTCTTATTCACAAAAGCTTGGATCTCTTATAATGGATTATGAATGAAGAATCCTAAGTAACTGTAACTGTATTAAGCAGAATTTTTTAAATTGAATCAATTCTAAGAGATTTAGTTTTTCTTAATGACAGACATTTGTTATTCTCAAATCAAAAACTAATAAAAAGAGATTAATTCTTAATTGAGTTTTAAAACTGTCTAGTTCCATTTCTGATTACCGGTAGCATTTGAAAATTGTTCATTTTTTAAATTGTAGAATAACTTTTAAACTCTGTAAACATGCATTGTGATTATAATCAGATTGAAATTTTTAAGTCTATTTAAGAAATTTTTGCTACTATTTTTAGACAGAAGAAAAGGTTTTATGTTTAAGATGGGTATTTATGCAATAACCGTAGCTGCTACTACCATTCCTTACTTTTATCTTTTCATTGGATTTACATCAAATTTTGTCAGCTGAACCCCTTGTTAGCTTCATTTGGAATAATTTCTTCTTTTTTTTTATTTGTAAGCAAAAATCATGATTTGATTAATGCAAGAAAATTTGAAAAGTTGAATTTATTTGTTACATGAAAAATATATGATTTATTTTGAATTTTTAATTCATTTTTTTTTTAAAAAATAGATGATATTTTCAATTTGTTTTGTTTTATCATTCATAAATTCTATGATTCACAGTCCTAAGGACTTTCAGAAGTAGAGGTATTTCAATTTTCTAAAGACAAATCATAGAATTACCAGTATGTAAATTGCAAATTTGTTTTATTTAGTTAAAAAATAATTCTATTAAAAATATTTTGACAAATTGAATAATATGTTTGTTTTATCAGTAAGTGCATGTCAGTTACGTCGACAGAACTTGAAATAAATCTGTAAGTTTACTTCTTGTAATAGTTTGTCCGTGATAAGTAATTATGTTTAGTTTGTATTATAAAATGGTTTTAATAACCATACAGTAGCCTAATCTTGACAACCCCTGGAAGATTGAACTATTCCTACATCATATATTAAACATGAACAATTTTGGACAAGTTCATATTATTTTAAGGGGAGTTCAAATCAAATAAATGATATAGAAATATAATAGTTATATTGTGTTAATTTATTCTTCTAATATAAAATACCTTAAGTTTATAACTGTTCTCACTGGATCACTCTTCATTTGACTTTTATTCTTTGAGCATTGAAGAGAAACTTGACTAGATCTGTTATTTTACAATCTTAGATCTTTTTACACAAGGATATGATTTCTTATTGACCTACGCATCACTTCCTATCACATATCTGTCAATAGGACATAGAAGTTTTTATTCATGAAGACTTCTATCTCCCTTTAAACTTAGAGAATATTATTGGCAATAATAGATCTATATTACAAAGTGGCCGAACTTGGTTCAGATTATGGATAAGGATCAAATAGAAATTACAACTTGTAGTGGAAACATGGGTAATGGTTAATAAGAAATAAATAAACTGGAAGCCACTATTCATGTGCAAACTATTTGAATCAAATGAAGCAGTTGTCCATGAGAAAATGAGTTAATATTATTCAATAAAGTTTAGTATATTTTAGTATAATTTCTGTATAATTTATAAATAATTACAGTATGTAGTTTTATCAACTACCCTGCTCATCATTGAACGCCTCGTACCTTGTAGTTTTAACAATACATGCATTAAAATCAAGCTCCTGCTTGCAAAATATACCTTAGTGTCTTCTTATTTATTATTTCATCAGTGGGAGCCGCCGTGGCTCATTGAGTAAGACACTGGATCGCTAACCTGGAGGGTATTTGTTATATCCTGTCTTTGGCCAATATGTCGATTGTGATTTTCCAGCGTGTTTCCCCCTTGCGAGTCGTGTAGGTCGAAGGGCCTGGCAAGGGACAATGTTCCCCGTACGCATTGGCATGCATGTTGAAGAACCCTTCACAGATGGAATTTGAAATAAGATTTCTCTCATAGCTCGGTCCCTGTCTTCATTAGCTTAGTCAGAACAGTCGGTGCAGGAAAATAGAACACTAAAACTCCAAATCATTTCCATTCCTGTTTGGGCGGTTTGATCATAAGGTCTGTCATTGATTCAAGTGGCATGATTTCGTTCCCCTACCTGTACGTGACAGGGAGGATTGTGACATTATTGTCACCTGTCCATGGATATGATCACAGGCTTGTTGGTGACAAAAGATCTCGGCATTCCAGAATATTATTGAATAAAAGTATGCCAGATTAGATCAAATTATCTAGTGTTAAGTGGACACAAAGCTGCATTTGTTCCTTGAATGTTGCCCATATAAGTCCCTGATTCATGCATTATATAATGGATATGCTTTACAAGTTACATGTTCATTGTAACAATATTTGTATATAATGGTGGTCTTTTCCAGACTGGCTTTATCGCTTTGAAATAATAAACCAGATTAAACTCAAAATCTGTTCACAGTATATTATTCTGTGTTGCATTAAGTGTAGTTTAATGGTTGAGTGCAAGACATTAAACAACTTAAAATACAGACACTATCCAGCACGTGCATTTCAATGAAATACGTCACTTGGGTACACTATTTCAACTAGTGTGAATACCATATTTCAGATAATGGTATGCCAACATCAAAGGATGACACTGTATTTTAAACCCAAGTATATAAATGAAAACAGGTGGAAATCAAATATAAAGAGCACAACAATGTTGTAATATTTATTCAATGAAAGAAGCATCATTATAGTTGATAGTGGAAAAAATATCAAAAGAATAAATAACAGAATCAAAAATGTAACAACAGCATTCATAAATTATATTACAATAGATTCAGGTAAATTGGGTATATTCATCACAAACAGAACTGAAAGCACAGGATATCTTCTACATGTACCTGGTAGCTATGGCTCTTTAAAGAAAGAAAATGAAATAAACTACTCAATATACCAGATTTTGAACAGTCAAATACCAACATTCCTCTTTATCTTTAATTGGGTTATTAGTGGTAATACTGAATGCTGATTTTAGTATTCGAATAGTCAAAGTTGTTATTCAAATGCTACCGTTATTTGGTTAAATTTGTTTGGTTTTTATTTCTTTTTAAATATCCGATAATTGCATTGAACTAAGATTGTAAATATTTCCTACAGGAAGCAGAAACTGAACAAAGTTTTAATTGACATTGAGTAAATCATTTTGAAATGCCTTGAACATGAATAGTCTAATACATGTGAACACTACTGAGGGTTGATCAAAATACAAATATGTTTTGTCTGGGGATTGATGAAAGTTGTTTATAATAAAGAAAAAGAATAATAAAAACATTCTTCCACATATCACCGGAATTATTGATGATCAGAATTAAGAGAGAGAGAGAGTGGAAGTAACAATGATATGTTAAACATAGCTTATTGCCAGGTAACTTTATATACACCCACCAACGCTTAAGTCGTCCAAACAGTTATAACTTAAACAATCCATAAAATTTCAAAAACATCAGATCATAATTATGTGCTAACAGGATTCCACAATAAAGATAACGGAGTAAATTGTTAAAAATCCATAGGATTCTTTATTTCAATGATTTATCATAGCCATATAAATTTATAAAAGATATAGGGAGCCAGAGTGGCTCAGTAACACGTTGGCTTGTTAACCTTAAGGTCCTGTGTTTGATCCCTGCATTGCCCGAGAAAGTTCATGATTTTCCGGCGTGGTCAGTGGTGTAGGATGGCAAACTTTTGACACTTGGAATTAAAAAAAAATTGTCCTCATAGCACACTGTATGTCTGTCTTCAATAGCCCAGTCTGTGCATTTCATTTCATTTATAGAAGATATATCAATAATTGTCAACTTAGGAAAGTTAAAGGAGGCCGACGGACAGGGTTACAACAATATACATTCCAACTAAAAGATATTCCTGGCCATTTCAGTAAGGTGTATGCAGTTTTTTTAAACATAGGTTTCCTTGTGTAGGTTTACATGCACTGCTCAATTTAAACTCTATTACTGAATCATGATAAAGTATGCTGTGTCCTTTACACTCTCTCCAAAACCAGTCATGGCCACTACTGATATAAACCTACTGAATATTTCCATGTCCAGTCCTAGCACATTACATTTTGTGGAGTATATAGTTAATGATTAACGAATTTGATTCATACTCTTGTAAATTTCATTTGTCTTTGTGAAGAGTGTCAGTTCTGCCGCAACAAATAATAACTGAAAGTGTGTATTGTAAAATGTTGTGTAAAAGGCTATACCGGTAAAACAAATAACATTCGATCGTTGGCTAAATGATTTTAATTTAGTTTTATGCAACACCACATATAAAGTTGTCAGATACTTTCAAAGTAACGATGCATTAAAATACCAAATTTCTCTCAGCTTATTAACCAATACTAATATTTAACATTTAATTAAGAAATCAAAATACCAACGCTAGATAATGTTCCAGCTTGGATTTAATCTGATTTAAAACAGGCCTACCTATAAATGTTTTGGAGACAACAAAATGGCAGCGGGCTTATTACATAGCAAACAGAATAGACTGATGAAATTTCACTTAGTTATACCTTTGTAAATACTGAACAGATTTGAACAATTTTGGACATATATTTCTATTAGAGATTCATCTTTCACAATATTGTGATTTGCAACTGATTCCTGTAGCGCTAAAATGATGCATTAAGACTTTAAAGGGCTATTCCCGATAATTTTTTGGAGAATAAAACTGCTTATTTTTGTGTTTAAATCGCTTAAAATCCTCTACCTAAGGACAGAAACTAACTCAGTATTTGTGATACGTTTTCAAATAACTTAAACCAGTCAATCCTCATCTGGAAAGGAAACAAGTGTCCCAAGCAGTATTGTGCGGTGTCTACGTAAAACCAGACTTCTTTTATAAAATAAATAATGTGTAGGTGAAAATTACCTTTCGATATCAAGTACAGTACATGGGCCATTCACTATATAGACCTCCCAATAAACAGGAGTCGATTATCAGGTCATCAACGAAAAATAGACTCAAATTCTTAAAAGGGTTACGTGTCCGGATAAGCAGTTTTGACGTTCACGCCCAAACGACTCAATATTTGTAGCTGAAATTTTGAAACAAAGTAAATACACCAGTCTTCAATATTTTGCCATTTCAATTTCATACGTACTCAGAATTTTATTTTTGAGACTGTTTAAAATGGGATAGTCCCTTTAACAAAGACAGTATTGGCATCCCTATTGATAATAATTAATAAAACAATACTATGCTAACTACTCTTCCCAACATTTTTGGGACAGAGACTTGATAGATACATACATGTAATTGCAGCCCTATATACACTGTTCATTCTAATTGCTGTCACCTACTACGACTACAGACTAGAAATTTCAACATACTGAACTCAGTTTCAAGATCTAATCAAATATGTTTATATATTTAAAGATGCATTATGTAAGATTAAGAGAAAGAGCTAGTTATTCTTGCTATATTAGTTCAAAAGTAGATACTGAAAATATAATGAATATATTCATTCAAATTACTTTATTCTGTGCAAAGTTATGAGTGTTTGATGTTTTGACAATCAATTGTCAAATAATAAACAAGTCTCATTTATCCATTTTTACATAACATTATTAAATAGCGAAGGTATCTTAATCTATTCAATATCAAGGTCATCAGATAGTCCACTGAGTTGATTTAGATAACAATAATAAGTTAGATAACAATTCAAGCCTACGAAAGACCTACAAATAGACAGATTTAGCTCTGACATAATGCATCTTTAAAGTAGATTTGTTAAGTACAATACCCATATGGTCTGGGCAAAATTCCCCTCATAGTGCACAGTATGAAGCATGCCTGTCTGCATAAGCCCAGTCGGAGCAGAACAGTAGGACGTTGATCCCCATTTCATTTCATTATTATTTACAATGCCCATATGAAAAATGAAAATGCTGATAATAACACAATAAATAACAAGAAATAGTTTCCGACATAGTCCAGGTGATAAACGGTTAAAAAAGTTCACCACAGATCTCTCCGGAAAATTAATTTATCTTTGATTCCCAAATTAATTGCAAACTGTATGTAATGAATTCATCATAAATACAGTCACCTTATTATAATAAACCAAAATGGCCATTACCATTTACAAATCATGCCTATGACATCCAAACAGCCGAGTCACACATTAACAATATCAGGTAATAGTAACAAGATCCTACAGTACTAATCTATAATCAAGTATTTATCATTAACAATATATGTCAATACTAACTGCAGAGATCACAAATTTGTCATTAACATTATGGTAATGCTAATGGTATCCTGCTGTATAAGTTAAGCATTTATCATTTAAACAGCCCAAGAAAAATCACAAAAATTTGTCTGTAATACACAGGAAAAAAACAGGTTGTTGGAACACATTGATGACTCCATTGAGATGTGAACATAAGGCTATGGTGATGATACAATTCGTGGTCCAACAATCCATCATTCAGACATTGTAAAAACTTGATTCATCCCACATATATCCTGCATAGTTTAAGTACCAACGATTCTTGCAGTATTAACCTTGACTTCAGATTGGTTAATGTTCAGTTTATAGAACCAATAGAATGTGATGGTCTACTCTGTGATTTATAAGCGTTGACCTCAGAGGTCAGTGTAAGAATACGTTTACCAAGTTGAGTGTTGTGCTGCTTTAAATAACGGATCATATCCGCCTGTTTCTCTAAAACCTGGTCAACAAAATTCTCATCCCTAAAAAATAAAACAAAATTAGTAACAGATAATTGTGAGAATTTCTTTAGTGCATTATATTTAGTTGTTATTGTTGTACCCAAGGGAGTCATCGTGGTTCAAGATTTTGCGGTATGGTTTCCCCTTGTTAGCTGTACAGAACGGAGGACCTGGCAAAGAACAATGGACAGTCGTTGTGGGAAAAAAAAAGTCCTGTGTGCACATTAACGTGAACATAAAAGAAGCCTTGACAGTTGGAAGGCTACCTCTGGCTGCAACAGCTATTCTTTCCAATCCGTACTAACTAATTAAGAAAGTTCCTCAGGATGGGACAAAAAAACAATATCCCAGGTACACATTAGCATGTAAAAGTAAAAGAGTCCTTAACATTTGGAATTCGAAATAAGAGTAGGTCGTAGTGCTGCTGTCTAGGCAAAATTATCTTCATAGCACAGTGTATGGTGTATGCTGTCTCCATTAGCTCAGTAGGGTGCTAAACCCCATTTCATCTGTTCTTTTATTAGAAAAGCCTATAATAGCAATCTGCACAGGTAGCTGGTTACCATAGTGATCAGTAACATAATGATTAAAGTCTAAAAGACCACTGCAATACTAAGCAGCTGTTTTCTAAGTGAATTTTGTGTCTTTTGCAACTCGATTTCTTACATGCAATTAGTTCATTTGTTTTTATTTTATGGCCATGACAGCACTATCTATTAAGTGAAAGATAGGTTGCCAGGCAACGAAACATACGCCCACAGCAGCTAAATCGTCCGGGCAGTCAACAAGGGTTGTTGCATATTTTTACTTTTTTCGGTAATGAAACATTTGTAATACACTAAAAACTGATTAAGAGTAACAACTCATTATGTAATTATTAGAAAATCATTAGAATTTGATTGCTTTTTATAAAGTTTTACCCCACGCTAACAATTAGTATATACATGAAACATTTAATATCATGGATTTAGCTGTTCAGTTATCTAAATTCATTGAAAATCAAAATACTTGTTCGTTTCAATACCTTAAACTCTATGTATCAATCTGAAGTCAATCGGATGGTAACTTTGGCCTCTATAGCGTCACAAGAATTTTTGAAGTTATCAAGGGAGATAACTCTGGCAGTAATTATTTGAAATCGCAGAAAATCAATTGGATTCTTCGTCTCATGAACTTAAACACTGTGTGTAAATCTAAAGTCAATCGGATATTAACTTTGGCCTCCAGAGCGTCCACAAGATTTTTTGAGGTGATCAAGTGCCATAACTCTGGCACTAATTAATGGAAATCGCTGAAAATCAATAGGCGTCTTTGTTTTATGACCTTAAACACTGTGTATAAATTTGAAGTCAATCGGATATTAACTTTGGCCTCTAGAGCGTCCACAAGATTTTTTGAAGTGATCAAGGGCCATAACTCTGGCACTAATTATCGGATATCGCTGAAAATCAATAGGCTTCTTCGTCTTATGACCTTAAACACTGTGTATAAATTTAAAGTCAATCGGATATTAACTTCGACCTTTAGAGCGTCCACATGATTTTTTAAAGAGATCAAGGGCAATAACTCTGGCATTAATTATCGGAAATCGCCGAAAATCGATAGGCTTCTTCGTCTCATGACCTTAAACACTGTGTATAAATCTAAAGTCAATCGGATATTAACTTTGGCCTCTAGAGCGTCCACAAGATTTTTTGAGGTGATCAAGGGCCATAACTCTGGCACTAATTATCGGAAATCACTGAAAATCAATAGGCGTCTTCGTCTTATGACCTTAAACACTGTGTATAAATTTAAAGTCAATCGGATATTAACTTTGACCTTTAGAGCGTCCACAAGATTTTTTAAAGAGATCAAGGGCCATAACTCTGGCACTAATTATCGGAAATCGCCGAAAATCAATAGGCGTCATTGTCTTATGACCTTAGACGCTGTGTATAAATTTAAAGTCAATCGGATATTAACTTTGGCCTCTAGAGCGTCCACAAGATTTTTTGAAGTGATCAAGGGCCATAACTCTGGTAGTTATTATCGGAAATCGCTGAAAAACAATAGGCTTCTTCGTCTCATGACCTTAAACACTGTGTATAAATTTAAAGTCAATCGAATATTAACTTTAGCCTGTAGAGCGTCCACAAGCAATTGTGGACGCCGGACCGACGGACGGACCGACGGACCGACGGACTGACGGACGGACGGACGGACGGGGGCGACGACAATATACGACCACATTTCAATGTGGGCGTATAAAAATGATAAAGTTTGGGGGAAAATAACAGTGCATACAAATTTCTGCTACTTACTTAAAGCCAACATCAGAGGCCATGGACTGAGACTGTATAAAACTTGTCAACATTTCATCTTGTGATACATCAGGGTAAGCTTTCTGACGATTAAACTTCACTGTACGTACTATAAAATAAATGAAATGAAATGGGGTTTAACGTCCTACTGTTCTGCTCGTAAACTGTCATACAGTGTGCGATGCGGGAAATTTTGCCTGGGCAGCGACACTACGGCCTACTCTTATATAGAATTCCAACTGCCAAGGGATCTTTTACGTGCATGCCAATGTGTCCATGGGACCTCGATTTTTTGTCCTATTTGCAAGACTAGACAGCTGTCCTTATCGGGCCTTCTGCCTGTACATCACCGACAAGGGGAAACCATGCCAATGTGTACATGGGACCTCAATTTTTTGTCCCATTTGCACGACTAGACAGCTGTCCTTGTCAGGTCCTCCGTCGTGCATCACTGACAATGGGAAACCACGCCGGAAAATCTGGATGAACTTTCTTGGGCAATGCAGGAATCGAACACCCAACCTCCAGGTTAGCATCCTACCCACTTAGCCACCATGATCCCCCCACTCTAAAATAAAACGTAACATGCTTGAATGGCATTTAGTTAAAACAATATATAATAATATAGAGAGAGAAAAAGCGACTGAAATACACATTTACTTCCAGATTTAGTGAGAGAGAGAGAGATGTGGATTTTACGCCCACTTGACACAAACTAGGTCATTTTGGGACTAACATTTGGTTAAATTTGCACGTAGGGGTCTTTGTTAGTGAGAGGAAACCGGAGGACCGGGACAAAACCCACGAAGTTGTACAAGTGACCCTACTCCTTGTCACATACAAGCAGGTAATTGAAACCACGCCAACTGACTCAATGACAGACCTTCTGATGCAAGGCACACGCATCAACCATTCCACCCCACAACTCTCCACATTTAGTCAAAGAGGAACAGTTCCAAGAACGGTTATTATATAGCCACGTAAATTGTGTAAATCAATCGAATTCAGATACAAAATATTTTTTACAAAAATAATTTGCCTTGGGAAAAGAATGTGTGTGAAATAGTTTTATTTAACATCCGCTTTCACCAAAGCGATATCGCAGACTAGGGAAAGAGAATGAATAATGGTACCTAAATATAGGACAAGTACAGGTAATACCAGTATAACTTCTATCGCTATAACTATTTGGATATAATTATCTCTATCTAATACTGTACACGGTTTCTCAGTAGTACAATATTTATCTACCACCCTTACAACAACTACAGCTAAAGCATTGGCTGAAATATACAAATATAATACAACATTAACTCATTACTAACTGTTTATAAATATTGATTACCCCAGTCCCCAGATACCTCTATTCACTGTTTTGTAGCTCGTTTTCAAAACTCTCTTCAGTCCCAAACTGCCCCAGTCACAAAACTTGTATAATGGTCTTTAAATGTTTCATAGCGATTGACTTGACTTTAACAGTTTGGGTAGTAGAGAGGTTAGTAGCAAAGGTGGGAACAAGTCCCAGGACTCCAAGTCCGTGTTGAGTCCAAAGTCACCGCACCCGGAGTCTGATTCAAGTCTCAAGTTGCTAACTTAAGTATCGAATCTAAATCCCAAATTTTCACAAAGCCTGAGGCCTGTTCAAGTCACAAGGTAAGTTAGGGTTATGCATCCTTGCCGCCACTCGGGTTCTGAGCTCTTTCAAGTCCAAGTCAAATCTCGAGTCTTGAGTCAAGAGACTTGAGTTCCCATCTCTGGGTTGTAGAGAGGGGAGTAGTTTTGGGTGGCCAAGGGTGTTATTGCGTTGAGGAGACCAAATATCAGTATAAAAGGTATGACACAAGGAATTGAAAATGATGTGACAGTAGCCCTCTTGAGATTGTAAGACCATATCAAATATTGAAGTCAGTCAATCAATGTGCAATTACTAGCCAAAGAACAAGCTTGTTGATTTTTCGAAGATCGTTACCTAAAGAACAAGAAGATTACAAAGTGGATAGAATCAGTTCCTGGATTACAAGTCAACAATATTAGGACATAGTTCTTATGTAGCCTGTCTTTATATTTTTGCCGCAATATAGCCCAATACGACCCAAATAACAGTTCCGATAAAACAAGTCCTTACCTCCTGAATTTAAAGTAAATGGCCATCGACGAATATATCTGGTTTTTCTGTAGAATTCTAAATAACCCTGTAGACGACTGACATGGTGTTTATGTCGGAAATAACGATCAAATACCAGTAATACACACCACATACCACCATGGCAATATACTACTATAGAAAATGGATCAGTTCCACATTTCCCTCCGTCACATAATACTGGCACCAAAAACGATGCTAATATTAAAATAATCTGAAAAATATAAACAAACATCCAAATAAATATACTACTACAGAAAACAGATCAGTTGCACACTTCCCTTAGTCCTTCGATGCTAATATTACAACAATCTGAAAGATAGGCTGGCACTGCCAGGCAGGATACGCCCACATTTTCGAGAGATGGATAGAGAACAAACAATACGGAAAGTGATTTTTCCTTCATCATTAAGTCCTGTATTTCATACTGTATTGGGAGCAGCCATTTTGTTGGTCAGTTCCAGTCTGATATTCATGAAATTCGAAGTCGACAATGATTATGGTGTGACGGTACACAACCTAGAAATGTGACTTTTCGTCAAAATCGGATAAGAATTGTGACCTGTACAGAGTCAACAACCATGATATACCATATCTTTACACTATTCGCGTACAAACGGCGACCATTTCGTCCGGCAATTTTGGTACCATTTTCACGAAATTCGAATAATTCAGGAAGTTACGATCCGATATGCGCAAATACCGAAAGGAACCAAGATCTTTGGGTTATAACCATGCATTTCAAGTTTCATCAAAATCGAATTAAAATTGTGACCTTTACAGGGTCCACAACCTTGATATACCATTTTTTAACAGTATTCACGTACAAACGGTGGCCATTTTGTATGGCAATTTTGGTCTGATTTTCCCGAAATTCGAACTCAACCTTCCTTACGGTGTAACGGTAATATAATCAAACGTTTTTTTAAATCGGATAATAATTGTGACCTCCAAGCTAAAAAAAAAGGCGATTTTGCGTATAATCAGGGGCCATAATTCAGGAAGTTACGATCCGATATGCGCAAATATCGAAAAGAAGCAAGATCTTTGGGTTATAACCTTGAATTTCAAGTTTCATCACAATCGAATCAAAATTGTGACCTCCACAGGGTCCACAACCTTGATATACCATTTTTTAACAGTATTCGCGTACAAACGGCGGCCATTTTGTATGGCAATTTTCGTCCGATTTTCCCGAAATTCGAACTCAACCTTCCTTAGGGTGTAACGGTGATATAATCAAACGTTTTTTTAAATCGAATAATAATTGTGACCTCCAAGCTAAAAAAAAGGCGATTTTGCGTATAATCAGGGGCCATAATTCAGGAAGTTACGATCCGATATGTGCAAATATCGAAAGGAAGCGAGATCTTTGGGTTATAACCATGAATTTCAAGTTTCATCAAAATCGAATCAAAATTGTGACCTCCACAGGGTCCACAACCTTGATATACCATTTTTTAACAGTATTCGCGTACTAACGGCGGCCATTTTGTATGGCAATTTTCGTCCGATTTTCCCGAAATTCGAACTCAACCTTCCTTAGGGTGTAACGGTGATATAATCAAACGGTTTTTTAAATCGAATAATAATTGTGACCTCCAGAGGGACCACAAGCTAAAAAGGGTGATTTTTCGGACAATCAGGGGCCATAATTCAGGAAATTACATTCCGATAGCCGCAAATATCGAAAGGAACCAAGATCTTTGAGTTACAAACATGCATGTCAAGTTTCATCAAAATCGGTTCAAAATTGTGACCTCTATAGGGTCCACAAGCTAAAAACGTGATTTTTCGTACAATCAGGGGCCATAATCCATGAAGTTTTGATCCGATACATGCCAATATCGAAAGGAACCGAGATCTTTTGGGGAAAAACCTATATTTCAAGTTTCGTCAAAATCGGATAAGAATTGTGACCTGTAGAGAGTCCACAAACAAATTGTGGACGGACGGACGTCCGGACGGACGGACGTCCGGACGGACAGGGGCGACGACATAATACGTCCACATGAAAATGTGGGCGTATAAAAATATAAACAAATATCTTTTTCTTTAAACAAGATTAGAAAATTAGGCTCCTGGATAAATATAATAAAAAAATGAATGGTAAAGCAAACCATTCAACATATTGGCCAAGTAGTGAAATGGGGTTTCGTTCGACAGTTGATAAAGACGGGTGTACTCCAACAGAGTGCTATGCAAGCCTTGAAATAACTGCTAAGGTTCAGCCTGACATCATGTCAGGCTGAACTGATTTTCGGCCGGACATTTCAGATTTTCAGCCTGACAAATACCATTATTCCATGCAGTGGAAAATTCCCTCATATAATTCGTATTTTTAAAATACTTTATATAGAGTTCACAGTTTAATGTAGTCACAAAACCATCGTCTTCTTCGTATGTTAACCACACGTCAGCATTGCATTTTGCTACGTCAGGTTTGATCCACTTTTCTACGGTTCTTATTGTATGTAATTTTCGAACTAGTGACGGCGATGGCCCCCGTTTAGAAGTGTCATTTTGAGAGACATTAAACACAGTACCAGTTTTAAAATATTCTGGAACGGTCCCACTAGCCGGGATATCCTGTGCCCACGGGTTGGGGGAAAATAAGAAGTTATTTTATTCGACATGTTTTCAACGCTCGTCTATTTACATTCACATCGATGATCGGAAGTGTCCAACAAAGTGAGATATTTTAATTTTCGTATAAAAAGTCTCTCCCTAATTACACCCATAGTCAACTTGAATTTTTTCTTGTAACATTTTAAATATCATTACTTTTATTACTAGTAATTTGTATAATTACATGTCATGTTATGTGTGATTTGGAACTAATCATATACGAAAGTAACGCAAAGCTAGCTACTACACGTAGACTCGAATAACCAGCGGAAAAGAGCCGATTCTCAATATTATTCATTATTTTATCTTCACGCGGCCAAGATACATGTATGTAAATAGTGATATTTTAACTATGACTCGGGTCGTTGATACATGTATAACCAGCGAAAAAGAGCCTATTCTAAAAAAAATAGTAATATTTTTACTATGACTCGGTTCGTTGATATAACCAGCGGAAGAAAGGCGATTCTAATAATTATTGATTATTTTATCCGCGCGCGGCAGAGATATAAATAGTAACATTTTCACTATGACTCGGGTCGCTGATATTTTTGGGCCTGGATTTTGAGCCGATTCTATAAAAAAAATAGCAATATTTTTACTAGGACTCGGGTTGTTGATATAACCAGCGTAAAAAAAGCCGATTCTAAAAATTATTTTATCTGCACGCTGCCGAGATATAAATAGTAACATTTTCACTATGACTCGGATCGTTGATATTTTTGTGTCTGGATTTTCGAGTCTAGTAATAATTAGCGATGGACTCGAATTCGCGAACGAAATTACTATTTTTGGCTTACTGTTTTACCCAAAATCGGTCGGACATTTATGTCCGGACGAAAGGCAATTCCGTCTGTCAAAGGGGGTCAATTCGCCCAGACATTGTCCGTGTCCGGCCCCTTATTTCAGCGCTTGGTGCTATGGGGAATATTTTGCACGGAATGAAATGGGGTTTACTGTCAGACTGTTCTGCACCATCTGGGCTGGTAAAGGCGGGCGCAGACCATACTGTGCTATGATATTTTGTCCAGACAGTGGTACTTTGACCAACTCTTATATCAAATTCTAACTGTAGGCCTATATGGTTCTTTTACATGTATGCAGAAGCTTATTGGATTTTTGTACCTTCCAAACGACAACATGTAGATGAAATACTTACAAAATACTTACTGAAATACTTACAAATAATATTTTAACTGCAATTATAGACCAGATAATATTTATTTTCCTGAATGGAGGATCGGTGTCGTTAGTTAGTGTTAAATGATCCACCAATAAATCATCATCACTATTCTGTACTGAATCATCATTAAAAAAATAACCCTGAAAATATAAAACTTACACGTATAACACAAAAATTAAATCATAAATCACTCAGGACTGTGTAGGATAGCAAACATTATACATTAAACAAATATGATGTTGAGAGATTTTCATTTCAGAATGTTCAAATGAGTAGCTTTCCCTTTAGTTTTAATGTTGGTTGCCTTTGTCAACTTACAATGGTACCGGTAGACCAACTTGTGAAGAAGTTTGGACATGACATACATGTAGAACTTGAATAGTTCCGTATATCACGAAGCCTTAGAATAGAGGTAGGGGTAGAGTGGTACTGGTATTTTTATACTGCAGTTCAAAGAAGCTAAATCGCTATTCTTTGGCAGTTAGAAATAGGCACAAATGGGTTGCAATGTATATACATGTAATAATGCACCGGTACTGTAATATTAATATGAATGTATATTATAAACTGATTTACATTCAATCGTTTCTATTTTGAATCTACCGTAAAATTCGAATCAGTTAAAAAACGACTCAATATTTTGAGCTGAAACATTGAGCCAAGGTATATATACCATGTCTCTATATTTTGGTCCATAAATTTCATAAATGCTCAGACTTTAATTTTTGAGACTCTGTTCTTATCGGGATTGTCCCTTTAATAATTCTATTGGATATCAGAAGACAGAACTCTACTTTCAAATCAGTTATGTTCGGCGTAATAAGCCAGCAGTCTAAATCGAACGCAAATTTCTATCGTCTGGTTATTTCAGTCTACATCCACCGTTTGATTTGGTGCAACGTGTTTAGCATCGTCCCTCGAGTCTCTTGTTAAAACTGGTGCTGAAACGCCAGTATGTACATGATTCATGTACCAATGGTAAAATGTTTATTTTCAGTCTTAAATATTGGATACCAGAAGCCCATCTTTTTCATGTAAGATCACAGCATCAATGTTGGTTTAAATTGACAAATAATTCGTGTTTTCAAAGTTGAAGATTTTGTATGATATGATTATGAATATGATAAAGTTTTAGAAAACAAAACTTACACCGGAATGTCTCGCATTAGTCGAATCATTTCCTAAACTGACCATCTTGTCCACATCAAGTCTTTCAACTAGCCTATATTAGTGTCTAAGCTTTCATGGCTTTTTTGTGTCGATAAATAATTAATTTGAAAATAAAGTCACGAGACTTCTATTTGACAGATTTGTATACCAACAACACTATTCCTTCCTCCCCGAAGTAGAATAACTGAAAAGGCAGACAACTCTTAACAGGAGTTGCCTCCCATCCAATATGAAAATATACAAACTTCACTCACTCGGCGAACCTCGGAGATTTCGAATCTGTCGAGATTAGCCGAGTGAAACTTCACTTTCACAAGGGTGAACGCTGATAGATTGGATTGGGTTGAGGTCGCTAACTGGGCTGCAGCAAGTCCAGGATTTTTTGCAGGGGGGGGGGGGGGGGTCTAGGTTTGATAATTGCTTAACCAATTGCGCTCAACCGATTAATTTGGTAAATTAGGTTCAATTTGGTTCATTCTGATGTATTTCCGGAAGGTAAATTCCAAAATTACAGGTCTAAATCGCCAATAAAATCGCATAAAAAATTTTCAAGCCTGAGCAGGGGGTGGGGGGTGGGTGGGTCCGGACCCCCTGGACCCCCCCCCCTCTGGATCCGCGCCTGCAAGTGGCCCCCAAATTAGTTCTGTCTAAAGAAATTATTATACAAAACATAGGCTACATATTCACATACTGGAATAGCCTACAAATGGGGGGGGGGGGGCAGGGGCGGATCCAGGGGGTGGGGATGGGCCCCCCCCCCCCCTCGCTCAGCTACATAAAAAAAATAATGCCTTGCATCAATGAAATTACACCACAAAGTGATCCTACATCAGTATATAAATGATTTCTCTGTTTAAAAAGCTCAATTTGTATGTATGCCTATTTAATTTAGAGACGATGATGGCAGATTTCCGTAACAGAAACCTGGCAAACCCCCTCCTGCAAAAATTCCTGGATCCGCCCCGCGGAGGGGGGTGGGGGGGGGTGATGGTGGGTGGTAGCTGCAATTTTCAGCCGAGATAATTCTTAACCACGGAGTGAGACGGAATAATACATCAGTAGGCTAGTTGAACCAATTTCTAGGGTGGGTGGATTGATGGACGAATGGTTAACACGTGCGCGCTGTACTATGAGGTCTGACCGGCTGTATGTAACAAGGAGTGGGATCGCCTGTCCAAAAACCTAGTGATTTTTCTCCGGGTCCTCCTCATTCTACCTACTGAAAGATCCTACGCGAATTATTGAAATAAATTGAATCATGTGTTTGTCCCGAAATGACCTATAGTTTGTGTCGAGTGGACGTCTCTCTCTCTCTCTTCTTTCTCTCTCTCTCTCTTTCTCCCCCCTCTCTCTCGCTCTCTCTCTGCTTTGTCTTGTTCTATTCTCATTTTAACAACCTCTCAAATTCTTACTTTTTAAACGGAGGCCCATTTTGTTATCGCGATATCGTTGTCTGAAATAGTAAATGCACAGTGACCGCACCACATAGGCTACAAACAAATATGGATAGGAAAGAACAGACAGACACAACAGACACCAAACGTATATTAGGATATATCAGATCAAGAGTGAATAACTCGATGTATTCTTTAGATTTGAAAGGATTTTTTTTAGCCTGATTTCCAGTTATTCATATTCGAGACAAGTCAAGGCTCGTAAGAAGATGTTGTTGGGGTATTACCTTGGCTCGCTAATCTTGGGGTTCCGTGTTTGATTCCTGCGTTGGCCGAAAAAATTCATCGGGATTTTCCGGGATGGTTCCCTCATGCCAGTCATGAGGACGTTAAACCCCATTTTATTTCATTTCGAAACACAATTTAAAATAAAAAAAGTTAGAAAAGTCCATCACCGTGGTTGTCTATACATGTATATTTGTTGGGCTTAAATTCTGAAATAATTCATGATCAAGAGTATTTCTGGCACTGGTTATCTCGCGTCTGAAATGGAGGAAGAAATTCAGACTATTTATTGGCTATAGTTAATGGTATCTCATCTTACTTTCACCCTGCTCTTGTTTCTTTGTGAAAAAAACCCCAACAAAAACTGAACAAACATATTGTAGAAGTGCACTTTTCGTGTATTTTCTGGAATCTCGTTGTAGATTAAATGAAGACAGGACTCTTGTTGGTTGTTAATAATTCGATATATTCTTTAGTAAACAATACTTAATAGCAGATAATTAATATAACAATTTAGAACAATTATTGGCTAAATGCTTAACAGTACTTAAGCTCCAATATGGATATGGGAAATGACATAAACTTCTGTCTCCAAATATCCAAATACAGGTCTGTTCTTAGGTATGCGATCTAAGCTGATCTCCCAAGACACGTTGTAGCAAGCTCTCTCCTAATTCTGTCAATTGGGTCTATATATACCCATGCATTGCCTAGGGCATTAATCCTATAAATCTATTGTCTACAAACAGTACACAGTGGCAACTAAAATGCTATAGCCCGTAGACGTTAATTACAATTAATAAGATAGATTTAAAGTGTAAAACAAAGAATACTGGAGACATGTGATTAATGAGATATATAAGACAATATAAATGTATATAAATGGGAGTAATTAAGGTGGATTAAGATCCATTAAAATATGGCCTTCAAAATTAAGTAATACTGTGCGGATTAGCACGACGTATTAAACATTTACTATTGGGCCGTATTTCACCCTACTATAATACTCTCAGATTTTAAAAAAATATTCGTCCCGAATATTAATCGGTAACATATAAAAACAATCATAATATATTAATATATATATATAAGTACAAATACAAAAATTAATCAATTATGTGTAGCAGATGGAAATCAACATATAATAGATATGGATGCCCTCCCCCTTTTAATAAAAAATCATAAAACAACAATATAAAAAGTCATAATAAAATACACACTAAATATATGGAATACAAAATATAAAATGGAATAGGTATGTGGTTTATCAAGGTAATTGTATTGTCAGTTTTCATCACGTAATTAAATAAAATAATTAAAATCGCTTGTTAAAAGATTTGTTTCTAAATTTCTTTTTATGTACTGGTCCACTGTTATTTGGCCTATTATTTGGTGGACCATTATTAAAAGAGTTCCCTCTATTATTGTATGGGCACATATTGGATGGACCCCCATAGCAATCGTCTCCATTATCATACTTCCAAGTATTGGGAGGTCCATCATTAAAATCGTTGCCACCATTATTATATGAGCCCATATTGGGTGGGCCATCATAAAAATTGTCCCCGTTATTACAGGACCAAGTATTGGGTGGACCATCATAAAAATCGTTTTCATCATAGTCGTAACATTCGTTCAAATCGTGTTTTAAATTTTCATTTTCTTCTTGAAGGTCTTCGATCTGTTTCTGATGTTCAATAAGCTCGCATATTACGTCACTCTTGCTAGCTTCTAAAAAGTTTTCTCTCACGTTCAATCTCTCAATTTCGAGCATAGCGTTTTCATATGTCTTTTCTATTTGTTCTTTAGACCGTAACAATTCGTTGAAATCAAGGCGCATCTCAAGTTTATGTTTATTCGCGCTTTCAAGTTCCGAGGTCAATTCGGAGATTTTCGTATTTAATTTATTAGCTTCAATGTTACAATTATCATGGCTTAGATTTTGAACAGGCGTGTTCCCAATGGTATGTGTAACGTCTAATTTTTTCAACACTGCTTTTAACTGTTGCTTTATCACGCCGTTTAAGTTTTGAATTTCATGAAACGCTCGTATGCCAATTTGAGAAAACGGAAGTTGTCTCATAAAGAATTTTCGCGTTTCATACTCATGTTTTCTTTTAGTGTCGCGTTCAGTTTTAGCCGAAGTTTTATTTTTATTTCTTTGAACATTTAAGGAAACAGATCGCTTGACTTTATACTCATGTTTAGGAGCAAGAGCACGAGGACTATGATGTTGATAATTAAACTGACAATAACCCGACGGCGCATGGAGATTACCCTGATAAAAAGACCACATACCTTTTTGTCTTCTGTTATTTAAATCCCCACTTGATGACGTCGGATTGAATATTCTTCGGTCTTGACTGTACGAATGTCCACCAAGGTCTGGGTATCTGGCATTACATGACTGGAACATTTCTGCTTTCTTCCCGCTTTTGCTTTTCTCGGTAGGTGTAGCTGTGATTCTTCCTCAGGACTATTGGTATCCAATTCCAATTGCTGAATATTAACTCTTTGGAAGGTGTTCTGGCTCGTTCTAAACTTTTCGCTTGGCTGTTTGAGGTACGACGAAATCTTACCACTCAAAGCAATCTCCCCATTTGTAGAAGTGCACTTTTCGTGTATTTTCTGGAATCTCGTTGTAGATTAAATGAAGACAGGACTCTTGTTGGTTGTTAATAATTCGATATATTCTTTAGTAAACAATACTTAATAGCAGATAATTAATATAACAATTTAGAACAATTATTGGCTAAATGCTTAACAGTACTTAAGCTCCAATATGGATATGGGAAATGACATAAACTTCTGTCTCCAAATATCCAAATACAGGTCTGTTCTTAGGTATGCGATCTAAGCTGATCTCCCAAGACACGTTGTAGCAAGCTCTCTCCTAATTCTGTCAATTGGGTCTATATATACCCATGCATTGCCTAGGGCATTAATCCTATAAATCTATTGTCTACAAACAGTACACAGTGGCAACTAAAATGCTATAGCCCGTAGACGTTAATTACAATTAATAAGATAGATTTAAAGTGTAAAACAAAGAATACTGGAGACATGTGATTAATGAGATATATAAGACAATATAAATGTATATAAATGGGAGTAATTAAGGTGGATTAAGATCCATTAAAATATGGCCTTCAAAATTAAGTAATACTGTGCGGATTAGCACGACGTATTAAACATTTACTATTGGGCCGTATTTCACCCTACTATAATATTATCTTTTTTGTTCTGTCCGCGATTAAGGCCATACAAAGAACGCGCTAGTTGAAAGGTTTCATAGACCATAGTTTGCCTGTTTTCGTTTTCAACTCCTAAATATCGCTGTTCTTGGACGAGTTAACCCCACAACACTTGATACCCACAAACTAAACATATAGGCCTATTTGGCCCACCTGTCGTTTGTTGGATGACGAGTCAGGCAGTATATGGTTAGCTCTAGTGTTGAAAATTTCCCATCATTATATTAATTACCTATTTTTGAATCATTAAATTCGGTCGTTTCATACCTCGATATTTTGTAGGCTACGACAAAACCCATGTTAAATGACAATCCATCAATCATCGTATTGCTACAAATGAAATGGCATGGGATTTAAAGTCCTACTTTCATTGGCCGTGTTCGATCCTACGTTAGCCGAGAAAGTTCATTGGTATTTCCCGGAGTGCTACTCCCTTGTCAGTGGTGTCAAGAAACAACCCGTAGTCGTACGGATGGTACGAAAAACCGGGGTCCCGTGTACACACTTTTTGGCGTACACGTAAAATATCCCTTGACAGTTGGAATTCGATATTATAGTACACCGCAGCGCCGCTGTCCGGGCAAAAGTTTCCCCCGTAACACACTGTATGGCATAATGGCCGTCTACATTATCCCAGTCGGAGCAGAACAGTGGGACGTTAAACCCCATTTCATCCCATTTCCTACTTTTTTGCACCAACCGGGATAATTGTCAGCCATACACACTATGTAATGTGCTGCAAGGAAAATTTTGATCAGACAGCGGCATTTCAGCCTGTTCTTCATCGAATTGAAACTGTTACGGGTTCTTTTACGTGCACACGGGACCTATGTGATTGACTCATTCGACACACTAGACGCATTTCAAACGCTATGCATCATTGCCAATACAAGATAACACTATTAATTAAAGTAAAGGACTCATATTAAAGATAATTGTCGATTGTAGTTTGATAAGTCCCATCAAAATCTGACCCGGATTTCGACATTTTGGTATGGTCCCACACCGAGTTTCACACGACCTTTTAGCGAAATAACGTCACCAAATGTGTAGGAGTTAGAATAACTAGTTTAAACAAGAAATGCAATATAATGGAATGGGGTTTAACGCCCTACTGTTCTATTTCACCTGGGCTAATGAATACGGGCATATGCCATGCCAGTGGGCTATAAGGAAAACTATACTAGGACAGCGCCTCTATGGCCGATTCGGGGGGTGGGGGGCACGATGGGTAAGTGGGTAGGACGCTGACTGGCTAGCCTGGAGGTCGGGTGTTCGACCACTGCACTGGCCCAGAAAGTTCAGCCAGAGTTTCCGGTGTGGTTCCACCTTGTCAATGATGCAGGACAGAAGGCTTGACAAGGACAGCTGTTTTGTCGTTCGGATAGGATGAAAAACCGAGGTTCCATGTAAGTTAGTAATCAATATAAGAGTAGGCCGTAGTGTCGCTGTTCGGGCAAAATTCTCCCCATAGCACACTATATGGCGTATGCCCGTCTTCATTAGCCAAGTTCAGAGCAGAACACGGGATGATAAACCCCATTTCTATGACCGATTTCTTTATCGAATTCTAATTGCCAAGGGTTCTTTTACGCACACGCTAGTGTGTATACGGGATCCCGGATTTCGACCCAGCGAACGACTGACTATACGTTGTGACTTGCCAGCCCTTCCTGTCCTGCACCGGTATCGAACACGGGTCCTATACAGGCTAGAGGGCCGATGTCTTACTCATTAAATGAGACCCAATAAAATCAAGATATTACAAGCAAATTCAGAAAAGTCATCAATAACGGCACTTTGACCGGCTTTTTATTTCGTCAAGGAGGTGTTTTGTGTGCTGCCATGGTACACACGAGAAAGATTAGAGATTTTATCCTTTGTCGATCTGGGTCAGGCCATTATTAACCAGAAACGACTCCCAAGCTCTACTCATCTTCTTCTTCTTCTTGGGGAGGGGGCACTCTTAGTCAATATGAACATGTACCTCTCGGGGTAGTCAATATGAACAGGGGTGTTCGATGGCCGATTGGTTAGCGTGCGCGCACTGTATCATACGGCCTGTCATTGATTCAACTGGCGTGGTTTCGAATCCCCGGTTGTACGTGGCTTTGAGTAGGGTCGCCTGTCCAGCCTCGTAAGTTTTTTCTGGGTACTCTGGTTTCCTCCCACTGCTAAAGTCCGCTCCGAAATGTGTCGAGTGGACGTTTTCTCTCTCTCCTTCTCTCCTTCTCTCCCTCTCTCTCTCTCTCTCTCTCTCTCTCAATATGACAATATGAACATGTGCCAAGCGGGGGTTGTCAGTATGTACCAAGCGAGGTAGTCAATATTTACCAAGCGAGGGTAGTCAATATGAACATGTACCAAGCGTGGCTAGTCAATATGAATATGTACCAATCGTGGTAGTCAATATGAACATGTACCAAGCGGGATACTCAATATGAATTTGTACCAATCGGCGTAGTCAATATAAACATGTACCAAATAAGTTGAGTAGTCAATATGAACATGTGTCTAGTTGGTAGTCAATATGAACTAAGTGGGGTAGACAGTAAGAACATAATATACCAAGTGGGGTAGACAATATGAAGAAGTACCAATCGGATAGTCAATATGAACATGTACCAAGTGCTAAAGGGTTAATGTGTGAAAGCAGCGTCGCAATACTGGTAGATTATATTGGTATGAATTGATGAGTTTAATGCGTATATTGGAAGGATAATGACAGGATGTCGTAGATTATAGATGGTAATAAACACACTGTTTAAAATATCTGGATTATTCTAGACAAGGACTGTGACCCGAATAACATCCTCATCAGCTCATATTTGTTTCTCCACAAATTTATTTGCAAGGTAAGTAGATGTGTGTTTTACGTATTCGCCTTGATATAAATAAAAGCAGCTTAAATTTAACTTATTGAAAGTAGGGTTAAGGGTTTGTAATTTACTGACTGACAAGAGTCAACGTATTGTTGTTCGGATGGGGCAAAAAACCGAGACCCAGTGTACTGTACACTTTGGCGTGCATGTAAAAGAACCCTTGACAGTTGACATTTGAAATACGAGTAGGCCACAACTCAAAATTTCTGTCGTAGCACATGGAAGGCGTAGGCACGTCTGCATTAGCCCCATCGGAACAGAAAAGTAAGACGTTAAATCCTACTTCCTTTCACTTACCTACTGTCGTAACAGTGAAACTTTTTGTCTGGACAATGGCAGGGTACGAACAACGAAAAACATGAAAATTTGGACCATCAATCAGTTTTGTTTTGTTTTCAGGTGGAAAAAATGAAGTATTTATTATTAATAGCATTTTTACAAGTGGCTCACACAGGTAATACTATTTATAGTTTGAAGACACTAAAGTTATTTCAGCACTCTAAATTTATTTGCTCAATCTAAAGATATTTGAAATCCGTAAAGCGCTTTGACAATCCGTCACAACCCAGAGTTGTTTGGACACATTTCTTCTCGCAAGCTCGATTGTCCAAATATATTAAATGATTAAAGTTATTTGGACAACCGAGTTTGCAAGAAGAAATTCGGACACTGTTTTCCAGTCTAAACGTCTTATTTAGCCATCAATACATGAATTGCATCTGTCGGCATGTATCGAAATTTGACTAATGTATCACTTTTGTTCTTTGTTAAACAGGTACAGTTAACGCTATAAAGTAAGTAATCTTTAAAGTCTAATTCTTACAAATCCTTCCCCAGTGACTAGCACGGAGCAATGATATCGAATAACATGTAAAGATAATCTGATTAAAACACAGATCCTATTTGGTTTCGTTTCTGTATAGTTCAAAATTTCATTTTACTTGTCTTAACTACACAAGGATCTGGAAGAGTTGTTGTCGTTAACGTGTTCTGTGTGATATGAGGGATTAGCCAATGAAATAGTCTGTTACGGCGAGCTTTTGATTGGTTAATCAAATGTCTGACGTTATGGGGTCAAAAGCCTTCCGAAACGATATTAGAAAAACACGCTTGTGATTTGATATCGGAAGGGGGGGGGGGGAGGTGGAGGTGTTGGTGTTCGTGGGTGGGGTGGATGGTCAATTGGTTTAATGCGTTTGGGTGAAATCCCAAATTCTGTTATTGAGTCAACACATTTCTTTATTATATCTGAGAATAATGTCAGTAATTGTTGAGTAGTTTATCTCAACTAGCCAATTGCGCATCGATTGACGGACGTCGAATATTGATATGACAACATAATTCCAAGATGGGTGTTTTGACGTCATACTCGGTTCTTGGTCGAAAATACCCAAATCATTTCATGTTATTTGGAAAACAATTATTGTTGTTAGCTATGGTCATTGATTTGGTTCATTTTATATTCTTGTAATTAAAGGTCGGCAAAAGCAGAAAATACGTTAACTAGAAAACTACGAGAGGAATTAGATTTAATGACGAGGGGTATGTCTATTTATTATTACCATAGTTACGATTATTTTAGATGCCTTTAGATTTGATGTATAGCGAATTTTCAGTCAGATTGATCCACTCTGAACCGAGATTTAAGCGATTGAATCTTCGACCTAGCTTCGATCATCATCACTAAAGTCGGCACGATAAAAAAAACCAAAACAAAACAACATTATCCATTTCATGATAAAATCAAAAATGGATGCTGAGCAGCAAATCTGCCTTTCTCTCTTGCATATGTAAGTTTAATCAATAGTGGTGAAAATATTTACCAGAAATGTTGATATTTGACCTGTGTCTGTTGCTCATTGGCCTTGAGGCCTCGTGTTGACCTTGTCAATGGCACAGGACGGATACCTATCATCAAGGCTCCGTGTACACATTGACGTACACGTAAAAGGACCCTTGCTAGTTGGAAATCGAAATAAGAGTTGATCGTAACAGTACACTGCTGCCTGGATAAAATTCCCCTCATATCACACGGTATGGTGTATGTCCTTCTCCGTTATAGCAGTTGGACGTTAAACCCCATTTCATTTAGTGGATTATCGGATATTGTATTTTGAAGGTGACTGTGGTGAAGGTATGTTTAGATGTGATCAAGGAAGATGTATACAACATGAATATATGTGTGATATGGAACACGATTGTTTTGATGGCAGTGACGAATCTGTTGCCGCTTGTGGTAAGTAGTAATAAAAAAGGAGATGTGGTAAAATGTTGTTTATATCTATTACATTAATGTGAGTGTATGATAAAGGTGTTGTTTATATTTATTACAGCGGCCGTGGCGGATCCAGAAGAAGGGGGATTTCCCCCCCCCCCCCTGCTGAGCTACATAAAAAAAATAATGCCTTGCATCAATGAAATTACATCACAAAATGATCCTACATCAGTTAAAAATGATTTCCCTGTTTAAAAAGAAAGCTAAATTTGTATGCATGCCTATGTAATTTAGAGACGATGATGGCAGATTTCCGTAACAGAAACCTGGCAAAACCCCTCCTGCAAAAATTCCTGGATCCGCCCCTGAGCGGAGAGGGTGTAGTAAAGACGTTGTTTATATTCAGTAAAGATATTGTTTCTATTTATTACATTAAAGGGAAAGTGATAAAGATGTTGTTTATTATGGCTATATTACAATAAAGAGTGTGATAAAGATGTTGTTTATACATGTATTTATTAGAGATGGTTAACCAGACGGTTATTTATTAGTAAAGCGAATATGTGGTAAAGCTGTTGTTTATATTTATTGCAGTAAAGCGAGTATGTGATAAAGACGAATATTTTAGATGTAAAGATGGGCGATGTGTACCAATTAGGTGGTATTGTGATGGTGATAACGATTGTCGTGATGGTAGTGATGAGCCAAGCGTCTGTGGTAAGAGACTATGGAGTTTATGTTATCATGAAATGGCCATGTGGCCTTTCACAATCCGTTATTTAAGCGTACATGTTTAAGTTATTAAACAGCTTAGCGATGTATTAACGGTACCCTTTCTCAATTGTATAACTACGGATGGGGCAATTAAATATTTTTTCTAGCTCACCATTTTTATAGCTTCTGAGACATTGAAAAATCAAACAATGTTTCTCAGCCCTCTTCGGAAATAGTGGTTTTACTGCCCATCCTTGTTGATTATTACACACTTTTTATCCCCGGAAGTAACATTATGTCGTATACTTATATTTAAGGACAGAGGTCGACTCTACATGATTACCACGAATCGTTGACAGTAGAACGAGCATCAGAATGTTCCTCGGATAAAATACGATGTAAAAATGCTTATTGTATACCTAAAACATACATCTGTGATGGAGCTAATGATTGCCCTGAACATGATGATGAACAGAATTGTAATAGAAAAGGTATGTTGACTTTTTATAGGACATCTGTTTTGTTAATTATACTGTCGTCACTCATGTCCGTTGTGACAAAAAATTGTGTGAGTGAGTGTGCGGGTGAAATTTTCTTGAACGTTCACTCGACACAAAATAGGCCATGGTTTAATTTTATTGCAAAATTCACGCGAGCATCTGGTTATTTAGGACCCGGGGAACCCATGAGGCGGTCGATGTGATCAAATATGCAGGGATTGCTTATTGGGTCACAAAGGTAATACTGTTGGAAGGTTTTTCGCGTTCGTCTAGTGCAAAGTTGTCACCCCATCTGCTTAATTCAATTCTCGCCATAGATCATATAGCTTGATAAGTATAATCATAGCCTAGTTTACGGGGCTGCGAGGTTTATGGCGACAATGAGGAAAAAACCCCTAATAAATTCCTGATGAAACTTCCACACATCAGTCTAGCCGGGCGATGGGCGAGCGATGGGCGAATACTGGACGAGTCTGCGATCACTCAAAATTCTTTGTGGTTGTTGGAAACCCGTGACGTTGGCGATCACGATAAAGAGGATATAAAACAATCTTTTCGAATCGGTAGAGGCGCCGCTCCGTCTTAGCGGGGCTTAAAGTACAATAGGACGTTAAACCCCATTTTTCCACTTCTTTCTGTTTTGTCTTCCAGTCTGAGAGATTAGTGGATGGACACGATTGAACGTAAATTGTAAAGTTAGTTATCAACGCGTTTACGTTTTTACCCCTTGAGCTTGCACCATATGGAGTCTAATTAATTTCTACTTGCGTTCTCCTCGCTTCGTCTCGTCTTTTGCGACTGGAACCTGCGGTTCCCGAGGTTGACCGGAATCGGGCGTTCTTGAACTTTTTCATTTTAAAGCAATGCTGACCAAAAGTAATTTCATTTGGTTTAATCTATCTTTCAGAACGAGCATCAGAATGTTCCTCGGATAAAATAAGATGTAAAAATGCGTATTGTATACCTAAATCCTACGTGTGTGATGGAGCTAATGATTGCCCTGAACATGATGATGAGCAGAATTGTAATAGAAAAGGTATGTTGACTTTTTATAGGACGTCTGATTTGTTAATTATACTGTCGCCACTCATGTCCGTTGTGACAAAAAATTGTGAGAGTGTGCAGGTGAAATTTTCTTGAATGTTCTTTATTGCAATAATTCACGCGAGCAGCTGGGTAATTAAGACTCGGAGAAACCGAGGGGCTGTCGACGTGAACAAATTTGAGGTATTGCTTATTAGGTCACAAAGGAAATCTTATTGGAATGTGTTTCGTGTTCGTCGAGTGCTAATTTATCACCCCATCTACTTAATTCAATTCGTTCATTCGATTGAGGAGATGAACTTTAATCCATTTTCGCAATGGATCATATAGCTTGATCAGTATATTCAGCCCAGCTTAGGCATGGACTGAATGTGCACAGGATCCGTCCTTTACGGAACCGCGCGGTTCATGGCAAAAAGAGAAAAAATTATTAAATTCCAGATGAACGGTCCACTCATTAGTCTAGACTGAACGGAGACTGGGTGATTGGTCGAAACCCGTGACGTTGGCGATCACGATCGCTCGTATGCTAATTGTGAGTAACGTTGAGAGAATATAAAATAATCGTTTCGAGCGGGGCTTTAAGTACAACGATACGCTAAATTCCATTCCATTCTAGTGACAAAATAGTGGATGGACAAGTTATCAACCCGTTTCCATTTTTACCCTTTGTGCTAGCACCATATGGTGTCTAGGAGACTAATTGCCAACCGCGTTCTCCTCGTATCGTCTCACCTTTTGGATATTTCATCTGCGACTGGAATCGACCGTTGTCGATCTTAATCGCAAGCAATCGTTCTTGACCGCAAACAACTGGAATGAGCCGTTCTTGACAGGATTCAACCGTTCTTGATTACAATTTGACGGAGCTCGCTTGAAACCCCTTATTTGTTCTGAACGAAGTTGAACTTTTTCATTTTAAAGCAATGCTGACCAAAAGTAATTTCAGGGCATTTGGTTTGATCTATCTTTCAGAACGAGCATCAGAATGTTCCTCGGATGAAATACGATGTAAAAATGCTTATTGTATACCTAAATCATACGTGTGTGATGGAGCTAATGATTGTCCTGAACTTGATGATGAACAGAACTGCGCAGGTATGTATATATGTGTATACTATATGTTTGTCAGTTTGTCTCGGTGGGGAGCTAAAAGTTTTCAGTGATTAAGGCGCTGGCCAACTGACAAGGATGAGAGCCGCAGTTGTTTTGTGAGGTCGTGGGTTGGTTGTGAAAGTTTCCAGGGATTTCCCGGGTGGGTGTCCTTGTAAGTGGTGCAGAATTGGAGACTAGGCGAGGACAGCGTCTATTTCTAGTTGTTCGGATTGGACGAAACACAGAGATATCGTGCAAACAGAGGTACCGTGCACACAGTGGCGTGCACGTAACAGTACTCTGTCCGGGCAAAATTTCGCTCATAGCTCACGATGGCGGTGTCACCGCCCTCGCTCAGTAAATCGGGTTATTATATTGGCGCCGCCTGTCACCACTGCTGCACCCCCACTTTTAAAATCCTACATATGGCCCTCCGTACAATAAACCTATAAACAGTATGAAGTCGGCCAAGAGTAGGTAGGAACGCCACTGTCTGTCCGGGGGCAAGGTTTTTCTAATAGCCCTTCACATGGCGCTGAATTCCTTTCAGTTCTAATAGCCCTTCACATGGCGTTGAATTCCTTTCAGTTCTTGTGTGCGTGGGTCTGGATGTCCTAGTGGCCTAGAGTGCCGCGCTTCGTCCTCTAGCTGACCGGTCACCTTTGGCTTGCGGCTGTGGTTTCAATCCTTGGTGTGAGCGTATGTGGCATGGAGATAGGGGCGCCTTCTCAACCACGTGAGTTTCCTCCGGGCACTTGGGTTTCCTCCCACTGCTAAAAGATGTTAGTCCCGAAATGACCTAATTTATGTCGAGTGGACGTTAAACCCCATCTCTCTCTCTCTCCCTCTCTCTCTCTCTCTCTTTCTCTCTCTTGTGTATGGGTGAGGTTGGAATTTTAAAGTGCTGAAAATTATTTGTTGGGCAGTTACTATTGAGGTGATTTGATTCTTTTTCCTTTTATAAATTCGCCACAGATAAATTGAAAAACGTGCATTGTGATAGTTGCAATTTACCTAATGTTATCATTATCGAACATTTGTCCTTCGACAATTTCTTGTGGTCTCTATCACCCAAACAGGATCCTTCCCATGTCCATTTTTGCTGCTTCTTGACAATTTGAAAACCAAAAGATTTTATCGATACTAGTCGGAACCTGTGATTTCAATGTCTACCTATCGTCATAACTCACTGTTCATTATTCCATATTATTCCCCACCGAAAGTAACTTTATGATAAAAACCAAACCGGGCCAATCCCAGGTCCATTTTCTTTGCTTCTGACATTTTGAAACCAAACGTTTTTCTTGATGCGTGTGCCTGGTTACCATCGACACCATCTTGAGTCTCTGTTGATTATTACACAATATGCCACAAATGGAAGTACCATATAACTTTTATTTTTTGTTTATTCTAGGAAAGAGATCGGATCTACATGATTACCACAAATTGTTGACAGCAGAACGAGCATCAGAATGTTCCTCGGATAAAATACGATGTAAAAATGCCTACTGTATACCTAAATCATACGTGTGTGATGGAGCTAATGATTGTCCTGAACATGATGATGAGCAGAATTGTAACTAAATAATAAATCACATATTCTGAGCTAGAGGGTTAATGACAATAGTTTCCTAGCGATATTATATTGTAATAGTTTCCGCTATTTTATAATGTGAAAATTATTAATCTATTCAGCCAAAAGTGTTAAAGTTCACTCTTTTATTGCTAATCATATTGACAATTATGACAATCGGTATAAAATACATGGTTACATGTTGTTTTGCTCTTGCACGTACTACACCCTTGTGTCGTGTAGCCTTGTGCGCACTTGGCAATTCTCGACAGATCCCGAAACCTACATCTAGTCTCGGCTGTATGGCAGTAAGTGATATTTACCTACGCCCATACATATGCAATGCGGCTACCGGTTTACTTTTAACAAGAAAACGTGACGCTATTACAAACTAACAAGACACCATGAGTGCAGCCATGTTTCATCCGGTACCTTTAAATTAGTTTCAAGACACCAAGAGCGCAGCCATGTTTCACCCGGGACCTTTCGTCATATAGCCGAGACTAGATGTAGGTTCCGCAATCTGTCGAGATCTGCCGAGTGGCGTTGTGCGGTCTGGATAACATGTTATAATACGTCAAAATCGCTCCCATGTCATTCCTTTTAGGACAGCGTCGTAGCGTAAGAACAAGTCATGATGATATTATACCTGACTAGCCTCAATCACCCAAACCACAGTCCACGAATTTGCCCGTTTCTGCACCTACGGCCTACTCTTATTTCGAAATCAGACTCTCGAGGATTCTTTTACGTGTATGCAAATGTGTACATGAAACCTCGTTTTTTTCGTCCCTTGTTAGGCCTTCCGTCCTGCACCACTGCCAAAGGGGAACCACGCCGGAAAATCTAGATGGACGTTCTCGGACAACACCAGGATCGAACACGGGACCTCCCGGTTAGCTAGACAACATTTCACTCCCAGCCTTCCCACACAAAAGAACCCTTAACCCATCAATATACCCTCTCACCACAGACCCCAAACCCAACCCATCAATATACCATCTCATCTCACATCCATGGACTCTCCAAATATACCAAGTCATTGGTTATTTAATTATAATTTTAACACATAGATTATTGCTACGATGGATGCGTAATAAAGGTTTCATGAATCGGAAGTGACGAAGACAAAAGGAAAACACGAGTTATCCCTCTATATAACTGACTGAACTGACGAGTGATAACACCAATATTGTCCTTTAACGTAATTCTTTTCTGCCCTTACTGAGCTAATGAATAGGGACATACGCAGTTCGGTGTGCTATGGGAGAAATTATACCGGACAGCTGCACTAGGGCCTATTCTTTGTAACACGGAACAGCGAGTGGCTTTTGACCCTATGACGTCAGGCATTTGATTACCCAATCAGCGTTAATTTTCCTGGTACATTTCCAAGAATTCTGTTCATCGCACGCCAAGAAGTCGCTGCAACAGACTGTTTCATTGGCTAATCCCCCACATCAACCAAAACGCGCGTTCCAATCCTTATAGTGTAGTAAAGACAAGTACGAAATTTTGAACTATAAAAAAACGAAACGAAATAGGATCTGTGTTTTAACTGCAGATTGTCTTTGTAACGAAATAAACAAGAAAACATAAGTTGTTATTTGGTATATTTGTTATTTTTGTTACACGTGGACTAGAAGTACAACTACTGGTTTTTATCTATAGATTTATAAATTCAATAAAAACTACAATATTTACAACATTCATGTCATCAATATAAACATTTCAAAAACATTTTACAATACTGCAAAAAAAAAAAAACAAAAAAAAAAACAAAAAGAAAAGTTCATTTACAAAATTATTACCAAATATTCTGAGGTTAAGTAATAAGATACCTTAAATAAGAATATAAATACAAAACACTTTACTATAGTGTTGTAAAAAGTTAATTTACAAATTATTACCAAATATTCTAAAGTTAAGAAATAAGATAAATACATTCAGAATATAAATAGAAACACTTTACAATGTTGAAAAAAAAGATAAAGTTAATTTACAAATTATTACCAAATATTTTGAGGTTAAGAAATAAGCCACATTTAATCAGAATATAAATATAAACACTTTACAATGTTGTGAAGAAAATGAAATTAATTTATAGATTATTACCGAATATTCTGAGTTTAAGAAATAAGATACATTCAATAAGATTATAAATAGACACACTTTACAATGTTGAAAAAAAAGATAAAGTTAATTTATAAATTATTACCAAATATTCTGAGATTAAGAAATAAGATACATTTAATCAGAATATAAAGCATGCATCAGTAAACCATATTCGTACTAATAATTACTCTCAAATTCATGAAACTGGGATAGCTGTGAAAAAAGTATACACATATGTTTGAAACCAAGATAAATTCACTCCAGAGATAAATTGTGAATTCGTTAACAAGTATTCCATTAATCTATCATTCAAATACGCTTCTTGTTAGCATAGCTATACACAAGTATACAGAGTTGACTCGTGTGGTCAAAATTAACAATCTACAATTAGCTCAAGGTACTTTCGTACAATATACTAACTACCCCCCCCCCCCCCACACACACACATACACACGGGTTAAGATTTTGCGGGTGAGGATATTGAGGGTGGAAATATGGAGAATCAAGACATTGAATCAGGGTATGCAGAGTCAAGATGTTGAAGGCGAATATATTGAGAGTGTAGATATCACGCGTCAAAATACCGAGTTTGAGGAGAAAATTGAGAATCAAGATCTTGAAGATGGAGATATTGAGAATCAAGATATTGAGAGTGAAGATATTCATAACAAAGATATTGAGAGTCAAAATGTCAAAAGGTACTATCCGAATTTTTCCATTTTTTCAGGAGCCCCCCCCCCCCAAAAAAAAAGAAGAAAGAAAACATACCCCAAAACGAAACAAAACCGGAAACAGTTAAGAATCATGGTATAAGAATATTAAAAAGTAAAATAATATATTTCTTACCAATCTGCTTTTAATTTCAGTACATTTACAATTAAACCCTAACTAAAAATATATTGTCACAGCGGCCCTTAGAACACTATTCGTAATTTTGATACATTTATAATAAAACTTTTGATTAAAAATAAGACTACCACAACGGCCCTTAGAAAACTGTTCGTCATTTCATTTCAATTTAAAAAAAGATAGCCACCAGTAGATCGTTTTCACTGTCAAAATAATAACTACATCTATTACACTCTTGTTCCAACTAGCAGGTGCGTTGGATTTTTTAAGGGAAGACGAGTCCACCTTGTGCTCCGGGGGTTTGTATATTATTGTTCATTCCACCAGTAGCGCCTATAGGAGAGCTGAGACCAGGACTCATGCCACCGAAATTACCTCCAACACCACCAACAAAAGAACTTCCACCCATTCCGCCGACCATGCCTCGAGACAGAGAGGGGGCAGCTGTCTTGGCATCCCTAGCTATGGTGCAGCACAGAGGAAGAGAAGTGCCCACACATCGATTACCAACGATCTGGTTACAAATGGCCATGCCACTTCCGGTGAGTCGAGAGAACGACATATTCTCCAAAATATCTGTCATACTCACAGACTGCCCGCTTCTTAATCCGAACACGGAACCAATGGTAGCGATTTGACCTTGATTATTTTGCTGTTGTTGCATCGGTCGGCTAAATAACCCCATTCCCATCATATTCTGTTGTGTTGATCTCAAAGACATGATGGTACCAAGAGCATTGGGATCACACATTCCATCGATACGTCCCTCGTTTGTGATAACCAGGCGGAAATTTCCTGCTATCTGTGAACTGGCACCAGCCTGGATGTTGGCTGTGACTCGAATTTCAGGACTAAACCTTGTACCACTGGAAGAGAAGGTAACTCTCAATTGATCGTTGTTGGCTGTTTGTCCAATGCACGTGAGATACCGGACAGCGGCAGATGGCTGCGCTTGTTGTAGTGGTCTGGTCTGAGCCTGGTTAAAGCCAGTGCCCCATTGTGATCCCCACCTCTGCGCAATCGCCCCATTATGGCAGATTGTGGCAATGGCAAGAAATGCAGCGAAGAAAGTCATCTTTGGTAGTTGTGATGTCCGAGGACTGAATGATCATACATTTGCTGTGCTCGTCTTTTATAGTCCAATGATAAAAACCAATCAGGGGTCAGTCATTTCACCAATCAATCTTAACCGTACAGGAGGTAATTTGAAGGGACATTTCACCGATACATATTCGTCAACATTCAAAATAGATTTGAAAGGAGAAAAAGAAAATAAGGACTATGATGCATTTATATATATTTACAAGGACCAAAACACAAAAGGACTATGTTGCATTTATATATAATCATTGAGTAAATAAAGTTAGAGAAACAACAAAAAAGAGATTATGATGCTGAACAAAATGTCTCTTTAAGTAGCTAATTACGTAGTATCAACTATAATCAGCTCGTTGTCTTCCTGATTGAAGACACGCAATGATCGCCACATCACCCGGATAGTCCTTTACTTCCTGTCACTGGTGTTGACCATTACATAATATCTTATTACATCAAAATAATTACATGTTAATTAGATAAACAGTAATTAATAAAAAAAGCCCTTGAGCGATGCACTATGAGAGATAGAGAGAGAGAGAGAGAGAGAGAGAGAGAGAGATTACCACTCGATACAAACTTTGTCATCTCGGGACTAACATATTGTACCTTTTTATATTATTAATTCGCTGGAAAATGAGTTTCGAATTATCACAATTGATTGTAACCACAACCAATCCCGCCTTCTACACTTTTCGTGGTTTTATAGAAAGTGGCGACTCGGTATTGAATACTTGGGTTATTTGGAGAGAAACATGGTTATTTTCATCTCTATAGTTACTTCTGCAACGCGAAGGTGGTAGGTATCCGGGTTTCCTCCCATCCTCCCACCCTTAGAACGTAGAGACTTAACTTGAATAATCTTATCAAGACAATCGATATATTTTTATATACAAAACCTATGAAACGAAATGGGGACGTTGGGCTAATGAAGACGAGGTGAGGTGGATGGCCGACTGGTTAGCACGTGCGCGCTGTATCATAAGGTGGGTCATTGTGTCAACCTGTGGGTTTTCTCCCGGTCCTCCGGTTTCCCCCTACTGCTAAAGACCACTACGCGCAAGCAAATTAAATAAATAAAATTTAGCCATGTGTTAGTCCCGAAATGACCTAGTTTGTGTCAAGTGGACGTTAAACCCCATTTTCTCTCTCTAATAAAGACGGGAATACGCCATACAGTGTGCTATAAGGGACATTTAGACAGGACAGCGACACTATGACCTACTCTTATTTCGAATTCCAAATGTCAAGGGTTCTTTTACGTACACGCCAATGTGTAAACGGTACCTTGTTTTTTTGTTTTTCGTCCCAGTCGAACGACTGTACGTTGTCCCCTGCCGTCTCCCCCTGGTCCTGCACTATTGAAATCTACAACGCAAAATAACAAAAACTAGCCGTTGAACCCTTCACTCCAGATTTGTCATCCATCTTTTTTTAACTGCTGTCGATTGTGTAAGTTGATACAATATGAATGGAACCAATAGGAATGTTTCTCTTCATAAAACAAAGTTAGAGTGATGGATGTTACCTCAAGAGGTCAGTAACCGACATCTGTTTCATTTCAGTACGCGCGTGTTCACCCTCCGGGGAGCCGCGGTGGCTCAGCAATTAGAAGTCTCGGTTTCGCCCCGGCATTGGTTTATTTTCCGGCGTGGTTACCCGTTGTCATTGGTGCAGGAAGCACGGCATGAAAACGGGCATACGCCATGCAGTGTACTAGACAGCTGTCCTTGTCAAGCCCTCCGGCCTGCACCCCTGACAAGGGGAAATCATGCAGGAAAATACCGATGAAGTTTCTCGGCCAATACCCGGAGCGAACCAACGACCTTCAGACTAGCGAGCCAGCGTCTTACTCACTTAGCCACCCCGTCTAAGTACGTGAACAATCCGTAGCTGGAATTCGATAGAAGAGTAGGCCGCAGTGCCGCTTTACGGGCAAATTTTCTCATAGTGTAAGTATGCCCGTCTTCATTATTCCAGTTGGTGCAAAACAGCAAACGGTTAAATCACATTTCTTTGATAGGCCTACCAGCAGAAAGAGTTAGACGATTTCGGTATTTGATAATAAAACGTATAGACCAGGAGCCCAGACGGTCGAACCTAGACGAACGAGGTACCAATATCTGACCATATAGGCATCTACATACTAACCTGGGATGCACAGAAGTGGGCGTCTGCCGGGGCTCAGTCCATGGGTGTGACCCTGGTGACCCCTATAATGACCCCAAAAATGGGTTAAACTCATACATTCGAGGTACCGGTCAAAACCAATTTTAAATGAAAGAATACACTCTACTGAGTACGAAATTGCCCATAACAGACGATTTTGGCCCTGGGATGGCCCAAACTGACACTCCAAATATGAACCCCAGAGGGCTTGAAAAAAAAAATTATATTCATACATTCGAGGTACCAGTTGAAACCAATTACAAATGGAAGAGTATATACCACTGAGTACGAAATTACCCATAACAGACGATTAGATCCCTGGGATGGCCCAGACTGACACCACAAAGCCGAAGGGAGTGGGGTGGGGCAAAAATAGAGTTTGCTCATACATTCGAGGTACCAATCAAGACCAATTTTAAATGGAAGGGTACATCTCACTGAGTGCGAAATTGCTCATAACAGTTGGTTTCGGCCCTGCATGCCAAGCTGACACCATAATATCGACCTCGAGGCTCATAACTTCGAGGTACCAGTCAAGACCAATTTTAAATGGAAGGGTACATCTCACTGAGTGCGAAATTGCTCATAACAAACGATTTTGGCCTTGGGACTGCCCAAACTGACACCCCAAATATGAACCCCCATCCCCCCTGGGCGGCTTCAAAAAAGGGTTATATTCATACATTCGAGTTATTAGTAGACACTAATGTTAAATGAAAGAGTATATGCCGCTGATTACGGAATTGTCCATAACAGACGATTGGGCCCATGAAATGGCCCAAATTGACGCCCGAAGACGATGGGGCCATATATTTGCGGTACCGGTCAAAACCAACTCTAAATGAAAGAGTACATCTCACTAGGTACGAAGTTGTCCATAACAGACGCTTGTGGCCCTGCAGGCCAAGCTGACACCATAATATCGACCTCGAGGTATCAGTTCAATTTAATTTTAAATGAAAGTGTGCATCTCGCTGATAACGAAATGACCCATAAAAGATGATGGTTCAAACTGACAAAATGCATAAAATGGTATTGTGAGGCCAGATTGAAACAGACTTTTGTCACCAACAAGTACAATCATGGACATAAGAACTGCACCTGTAGTGTTAATATTGTATTCATACCAGACCATCTTGTGATTAACCCATCAGGAATCACCAGAAATGGACAAAACTGACTATAGGGCAGCTATCAAATACCTGCCACTGAAAGGACTAACCATTTCAGCTATGTGAAATTTTTTAGGGGGGGGGGGGGGAAAGAAATTCTTCCTGGCCGGAATCCGGGCCTTGCAGCATCGTTGGCAATAGTGTAGAAAAGTTTATGGAACCATCGGCTTTGTACAATTTTTTCAAAAAATGGCCCAGAACATTTCATGCAGTCCTCGGCAAATCAAAGTGGAGATGGGGGGGGGGGGACAAAACTATATTTTTTTTCAAACCTAGGGGGAAAAATTTAGGATGTCAGTTAGGACCATCTCAGAGCCAGAATCATCTTCATACAAGGTACTAAGCGACGTTTCGACGAGGATACTCTCGTCGTTATCAAGCAAACGATGCAGATATGTTCGTTCGTTCCTTGGGTTTTACATCTACTTCCATCTAGAAAGGAGGCGGGCGGGGGTGGGGGTGGGGGTCAAGATTTGTTAGAATAACTTTTTTCAAGCCTAGGGATGTAAAATTTAGAGTGTCAGTTTAGACCAAAATCGTCTATATACATGTACATGGTACTAAACGATGTTTCCACAAGGATACTCTCGACGTTATCAAGCAAATGATACAGATATGTTCGCTCGTTCCTGGGGTTTTACGTCCACTCCTACCTAGGGTGATAACACAGACAATGCAAATATATAAATAGTACACAAATATACAAAGAACACAAACACAACAATGATATACAATAAAAACGCAAGACCTTCGATTAGGGGGCCATTTGTATGAATATAACCATTTTTAAGCCCCAAGGGTCATAACTATGTCGTCAGTTTGGGCCGCTTCAGGGTCACAAGCGTCTGTTATGGACAATTCCGTACTCAGTCACGTGTAATCTTCTGTTATGGACAATTCCGTACTCAGCCGGATATATTCTTTCATTTAGAATTAGTTTGAACTGGTACCGTGAATGTATGAGTATAACCCTTTTTTAAACTCAGGGGGTCATGTTTTGGGTGTCAGTTTGGGCAGTCCCAGGGCTGAAATCTTCTGTTATGAGCAAGAGAATTGGTTTTGAGCGGTACCACAGATTCTATGAGTATACCCTATTTGCCCCCCTCCCCAACCACCCCTTTTCGACTTTGGTGTGTTGATCTGGGCCATCCCAAGGGTCCAATCGTCTGTTATGGGTAATTTTGTACTCAGTGGGATATACTCTTCCATTTGAAATTAGTTTCAACTGGTAACTCGAATGTATGAATATGACCCTTTTTTAAGCCCCTGGGATGGGGTGCCACTTTGGGAAGTTCCAGGGCCGAAATCTTCTGTTATGAGCAATTGTGTACTCAGTGAGATGTACTACTCTTTCATTTTAAATTGGTTTTGACCGGTAGCTCGAATGTATGAACAAACTCTATTTTTGCCCCACCCCACCACCTTCGGCTTTGGGGTGTCATTCTGGGCCACCCCAGGGGTCTAATCGTCTGTTATGGGTAATTTCGTACTCAGTGGGATATACTCTTTCATTTGTAATTGGTTTCAACTGGTACCTCGAATGTATGAATATAACTTTTTTTTCAAGCCCTCTGGGATCTATATTTGGGGTGTCAGTTTGGGCCATCCCAGGGCCAAAATCGTCTGTTATGGGCATTTTCGTACTCAGTAGAGTGTATTCTTTCATTTAAAATTGGTTTTTACCGGTACCTCGAATGTATGAGTTTAACCCATTTTTGGGGTTATTATAGGGGTCACCAGGGTCACACCCATGGACTGGGCCCCGGCAGACGCCCACTTCTGTGCATCCCAGGTTAGTATGTAGATGCCTATATAGTCAGATATTGGTACCTCGTTCGTCTAGGTTCGACCCTCTGGGCTCCCGGTCTAGTAGTCATAGCTAGTAAAATTTATTGAACATTAGTTCAATGTATTAAATGTTTTTAGTTAAATGGTTAAAATTAAAATGAAAGTTATGAATTTAGACATCCCTCTGACTGTGGCTTTATAGTTAAAAAGCAAATATTATTATGCAAATGGCGTACAGACAATAAGATGACGTATTACGGTAAATGGCGACTATATTATTTTGACAAGATTAACATTAGAACTAAAATTGCACTACACGTACATGATGCAACGAAGTTCGATATCCGCCAATTTATCAGATTTAAAACCATTCTAGAGGTTTTTCTATTCATACAGGCGTGAAAACATGAATTAGACATAACCTATAAGAAAACGTTCCGTACTTTCCAATGAAAGCTGAATAATTTAGACGAATCGAGACTTTTTGATTAAAATCAACCAATTGTTGCAAACTTTATTTTTCTTCAAAAGATAACCGGATACATGTATTTGTAAAATAAATCGATTTTATGTTGATGATTATAAATGATTAAATATTATATTTCAAAACTAGTTTTAAAAGAAACACAATTAGGTCTCTTGCATTGATGAGAGAATATCATGACGTCATAGAGGAGTAGTGTTTTCTGTCAGGTCCGCGCATTCAATACTTATAGATTGTTTATTTGCACTTTGTCAGAATTTGCACGTTCTGTAAACGCGTAATTTAATTTAATTTTGATTATTGAATTTGTTGATTTACTCTCTGTCCCCATTTTTAAAAATTATTATTCTCTGTTCACATTTTACGAGGTTGGACAGGCGACCCTAGTCCTTGTCAAATACAAGTGAGGAGTCGAATGACAGACCTTATGATGCAAGGCACACGCGTTAACTATTGGGTACTCTACCTCCCTTTTTGAATAAGGTGACACAAAGAGTGTCTTTATAATTCTGTAGCGGAAATCGGCTTCTACAATATAAAAAATGCAAAAAAGTAGGACGTTAAACCCCATTTCAAATCATTTCACAATCTCAATTGTATAATATATATATATAAAAAAGGAAATAAAAAAAAAAAATTGATCATTAATAATATTCAATCATTGATCATTTCATTTATATAAAAAAAAGTTAGTAAAACTTTCCGCTGACTATGGACGGTCGACAGAAGTTGTACAGTATGAAAGTGGATTTGTCTCCCTTTTAACGTCCAGTTTTTATACGCCCACATTGAAATGTCCGTCCGTCCGTCAGTCCGTCAGTCCGTCTGTCAGTCCGTCCGTCCGTCGGTCCGGCGTCCACAATTGCTTGTGGACGCTCTAGGGGCTAAAGTTTATACACAGTGTTTAAGGTCATGAGACGAAGAAGCCTTTTGATTTTCGACGATTTCCGATAATTAGTGCCAGAGTTATGGCCATTGATCACGTCAAAAGATCTTGTGGGTGCTCAAGAGGCCAAACTTAATATGTGATTGACTTCAGATTGATACACATAGTTTAAGGTGTTGAAACGAAAAAGTATTTTGATTTTCAATGAATTTTGATAACTGAACAGCTAAATCCATCATATTATATGTTTCCTATACTAATTGTTAGCGTGGGGCAAAACTGTATAAAAAGCAAACAAATTCTAATGATTTTCTGATAATTACATAATGAGTTGTTACTCTTAATCAGATTTTAGTGTATTACAAATGTTTCATTACCAAAAAAAGTAAAAATATGCGACAACCCTTGTTGACTTCCCGAACGATTTAGCTGCTGTGGGCGTATATTTCGTTGCCTGGCAACCTAACTTTAACTATTGTAGCGAGAACTGCCATCTCTTTATTTTATCTCCCATAATGTAACTTTAAGTAATATATTGGTATAGTACAATATCGATATATTACTCAATGTCTCGCACAAGACGATTAAACAACTTAAAATACAGACACTATCCAGCATGTGCATTTCAATGAAATACGTCACTAGGGTACAATATTTCAACTAGTGTGAATAATGTACAGTTGGCACATTGCCCGTACCATTATTTGAAATAATTTGAAATAATGGTACCCAACATCAAAGGATGACGTCACATCTGTATTTTTAACCCAAGTATAATGAAAACAGGTGGAGATCAAATATAAAGAGCACAACAATGTTGTAATATTTATTCAATGAAAGAAGCATCATTATAATTGATAGTGGAAAAAATATCAAAAGAATAAATAACAGAATCAAAAATGTAACAACAGCATTCATAAATTATATTACAATAGATTCAGGTAAATTGGGTATATTCATCACAAACATAACTGAAAGCACAGGATATCTTCTACCTGGTAGCTATGGCTCTTTAAAGAAAGAAAATGAAATAAACTACTCAATATACCAGATTTTGAACAGTCAAATACCAACATTCCTCTTTATCTTTAATTGGGTTATTAGTGGTAATACTGAATGCTGATTTTAGTATTCGAATAGTCAAAGTTGTTATTCATTCAAATGCTACCGTTATTTGGTTAAATTTTTTTGGTTTTTATTTCTTTTTAAATATCCGATGATTGCATTGAACTAAGATTGTAAATATTTCCTACAGGAAACAGAAACTGAACAAAGTTTTAATTGACATTGAGTAAATCAATTTTAATATGAATAGTCTAATACATGTGAACACTACTGAGGGTTGATAAAAATATAAATAATTTAGCCGGTATGTTTCGAACGAAAACACCATGTATGCATCGATACATTAGACAATCTAACTACAACCGATGTCCGTCATAATATTAAGAGGAAAGGGAGACCAGGATGATTTTACCAGAGTCTTTGAAAGATCAGAGGCGGATTCAAGGGGGGGGGGGGCGGCATCTAATTTTAGACAGTGCCCTTTTTTACTACTGAAAATCCCTTTCAACTAGCTTTTTGCTCGATTTTGAGGCTCTTTTTCTACGATTTCCGAACGTTTAGACGAAAATATCAACCAAATAGCTCTTTGATTGGCTACAGATGCAAGGAAATGACGGATAATTTTCTTGGGCCCCCACCCCCCTCTCAACGGCTTGCCCCGTCTCCACGGTCAGTGCCATCATTTTGGCCCCCCCCCCCCTTTTCAAAATTCCTAGATCCGCCGCCCAATTTTTGCTTTTTTTTCTACAGCGATAATTAGCTTAATAGGCACGACAGCTATCTTGAAATAGTGACGTCATATCAACGTTTTCTTAGGAGCAAGGTTCACGTCGATCGTGTTCGACATGGCGGTGAAGATAACCGAGTATACAGATCCAGTTCCATAAGCGAAAACCCACCGCCAACGCAAAATTCCTTGGATAGCACACTGAATGCCAATTGAAAAATTCACATGAATTGGTACTTGGCCCTGTTTCACGAAATTTTAACTAAAGATGAAATCCAAATTTTAGCGGATACTTCAATTTTGATTGGCTAAGAACTAAAATCAATCTAATATTGTCCAATCAAATAACTAAAATTCAGATCTTATCTTAGTTAAAATTTTGTGAAATAGGCCCCTGGACTGTAAACCGAAATGGAATTACATAGGGTTTAATAAAACGCCCTATTGTTCTGCTCCAACTGGGTAAATGAAGACGGGTATATGCCATAAAGTGCGTTATCAGGGGAATTTTGCCCGGACACGGCGCTACGGCTTATATATCGAATTCCAACTTTCAATCTATCGAATACGTGCACGCCAATATGTGCACGGGACCTCGGATTTTCGTCCATCCGAGCGGCTATAGACTATTCCTTGTGGGCTAGTTCCCTGCATAACCGACAAGTGGGGGGGGGGGGGGGGCACACCCGACGAACTATTTCGGCCAACACGGAAAATCCAGGACAGCGAGCCGACGACTTACTTACTCTGTCACCGCGGCTCCCCACACATGAATCAATGACGTGTACATTTCCGTACCGATGGGAAATTAGATATTTGTTTTAACTTTATCGCTCCATGCAATATAATTGAGCGATTAATTTACCCCACGTTTTTCACGGGATGTTTGTCAGACTGTGTTTCATTTTTTTATTATTTCTATCATTGCACGGTGATTATTTCTGTCTCGTAAATAGAGAACCATACGGCAGCCATTAAATCCGGATTCTGTTTATTTAGTGTAGGAAATATAACGAAATTGAGTTTAGCGTCCGATTTTCTTGCAACGGTTGGTCTAATGTCAATGATGACGGGCATACGCCATGCAGTGTGGTATCAAGGTAGTGCGCCGGGTGCACCTGAGTACCGGTGATTCTTCAATAAAGTTTGCTAATCCTTGCCCGAATTCTCGCCTTAGGTCAACTGACACCACCCTGTAAGACGGCCTTTTAATTATCCCAGTTTGTGCTGAAACGGCTAAAGACCCCTACGGGCAAGCGAATTACTGATATAAAATTTTACCATGTTAGTCCCGAAAGAACAATTTAAGTTGAGTATGCGTTAAACACCATTTCTCTCTCTAACACCAAAGAAAGCTAGTTGATTTTAAAGGTAAATTATAGAAGATCACGTGACGAGTGTGTATAGACGATGCAAATGAATGGTGATGTTTTGTCGGTGCTAGCTGTGTTGTGTTTGAAGGGGTGATATAAATAGCCTAGGTTTCAGTACGGTATTTAAGTTCAGACAGTCCGTGTAGAAAATACACGATTTTATAGAATACTCGTGTTATAATGTCTATTCCAATCTCTTTTATAACCGTGCTCTCCGACATTACCAGGAACCATGAAAGAATATCAGGTACCGACTCTACAGTAGTATAAGTTCCACTAGTATAAATGTAGAACCGCAGGAATACCAGGAATTGTATCATGATTTCGGGTAGGCCCTATGCCTATAATCGCAGCTTGTGACCAGATTTATTTCTTTGTTCATAAATTGATGAGTCATTCAGATATACACAACTGCACCTATAATAGTTACTTCACAAATAAATGCGACGTAGTATCAGATGTTCTAGCTAGAGAAAACGGTGGACGATTAGGGTGAGTTGCAGATAGCTTATGAAGTGTTTCTATCTTTTATATCGGTGATATTAATGATACTCTTAATAGACTAACAGGAATGTCATTGATAAATACCGGGCCGGAAACCGTTGAAGGGTTAGCTCGTGTTAGTGTTTCTATGTTCATGTAAACAAAAGAAAAGAAACCGCGTGTGGAGTTGAGACTGTCTTACAAAACATTAAAAACATGGGCAGTATTTACAGTCGGTGAATGCCGTCAAGATATATAAGAACTAGCTTATATACAGAACTGTTATATTCTAATGTTATCTAGATTACCATGGGATATAAAAGAGTGTATTAAAACAAATAATTTCAAACATGGCTACTAGTTTCAGTCGGTGAATGCAAACCGGCTTCGTAATATACTGGTGTACACTAATATTATCAAGGAAAAGAAAACGCGTGCTTTAAAGGACAATATTGGTGCCAGTCATTATCACATATGTGATAGAACTGATTAAACACTTTCCAAATATAATATTAACACAGAGATCATCGCTACCATAGAGGAGTAATAAAGGATTCGTGAATCAGTTCTATCACATATGTGATAATGACTGGCACCAATATTGTCCTTTAAAATAAATAATTTAAAACACCGCAACTAACAACAGGAGATGAATGCCTTCAGGATACAGCAAGGTAGAAGTATTTTCTAATAATTTGTGGACCAGCATAGAATAGAAAAGCGTGTCTTAAAACAAATAATTTCAAACACGGCTACTAATATTAGCAGATGACTACATTCAATAAATAAAAGACGCTTGGAGTCCAATTTGTCTTTAAAAATCATTTCCAACACGACTACTAATACCAGTCAGTGTCTGCCTTCATGGCAAAAGAAACTTCACAGATTTACCTTCGACTGGTATAATCACGAGCAACTGGTAAACATATCTTAGATATGTTATCAGGTGGTGTGTATGAGTTTCCTATGTAGTGACGTATTGGGGCTATCCGGGTCATCAAAACCACACATTAGACTCAAGACGATCAGTATGCACAACATAGAATAATGGTAAGAAAATTTAAAGTTTTCAACTTTTACGTATTTTCATTGATCTTATTTTATATGATCTTAGTTTTATATGATCTTATTTATAATGAGTTGGCACATTTATTTTCTGACTTTAAAACTACTGACCTTTTCTAAAATTGAATGTAAGTCAATTAAAAACAAAACGAAATACCGGAAAACAGCACACAATACCACACACCACAACATAACAGAGCACAACACCACACACCATAAAATACAACAGAGCACAGCACAGTAATGATCAGCACCTAACACCACACCACAAAACAAACATTTGATAGTATCAATGCAATTATTCAAACCGATTACCACCACCACCACCATGTACACCACATACCACCACACAATGCCACACGCCATTACCACCACATCGTACCACACCACACACCACCACACCCCAAAACACGCTATCCAATACAACATAGTACAGCACAGCAATAAACAGCACCACACACCACACCACAAAGCAAACATTTGATAGTATCAGTACAATTATTCAAACCGATTACCACCACCACCATCTACAACGACGTACAAACAGTACCACACAATACCACACGCCATTACCACCACAACGTACCACCCACACCACCACCACCATACACCATGCAATTATTCATACCGATTACCTGCATAGTAAAAATCAAATGGGCTTAACTGTGCGCCATTTTCAATTCTCGCGCAAAATCTATTTTTTCAAATCCGCACAATATTACTTAATTAAGTAAACTATTATTTTAATGGATCTTAATCCCCCCCCCTCATTTATATTTGATATCTACTTTATATTGTCTAATATATTTTTTCAATCTCCTGTCAGCAGTAGTCTAGTTTTGTACTATGGTATATTATTTGTATAGACAATAGATTTATAGCATGAACGTTCTAGCTAGGCGATGCATGGGGATATATACTGAGCGCCATAGAAAACACATCACTTAGTTTTTCGTATAACAAAATGATCCTGTAATTATATCTTATTTATTTTGCTTCTTATTGTGAAAAATATTCAAATGGGAACACATCAATAACACAATTGTACACTTATGGATGTTTAATCTGTAATCAACGGTACAAAGTCAGAGGGGTCAAAACCCAAGGTACGAACCTTATGTCAGTAGCACGTGTGTCCTCCACTGGCTCTTACGCACGCTGTGCAGCGACGTAGCATGAAATGAACCATCTGTGTCGTACTTTTGGTTTTGACCCCTCTGACTTTGTACCGTTGATTACAGTTAAAACATATTCCCATATCCACTATTAAGCATTGAACCAATATTTCTTATATGAATTGTCGGCTGTAATTTTTATTGATTAATTGTTGAAAATGAATTGAAATTGAATGTCCTACTGTTTTGCACCTAAACTGCGCTAATAAAGAAGGGCATGTGCCATGCAGTGTGCTTCGACTACGAGTGAAATTTAGCCCAGGCAGCGGCGCTACGACCTACCCTTATATCGAATTCCAAGTACTAAGGGATCTTTTACATGTACGCCAATGTGTACACGGAACCTCGGCTTTTCGTCCCATCCGAACAAATAGAGAGCTGTCCTTGACAGGCCCTCCGTTCTGCATCACTGACAAGTGGGAACACCATGGCCAATGGAGGGATCGAAAACCCGACCTCCAGGCTTATTGATTAATTGTTAACTAAAGAATATAGTAATATTAACAACCAACAAGATTCTTGTCTTCATTTAAATTCAACCAGGAAAATACCATATTTATATTTGTACAATACCTATAATATTAAAGCTAGAGATATAGATAATTCCCCAACTTGAATTCAATCGCCTTCTTTATATTCTGGAAACATTATCACCTTTCGTAATATATCGAATCTTCATTTTCATTAGAATACAATTTATCCCTGCTAACATGCAGTGCTTAAAATTTACAAAAAAATAGTAAATTGCCGAGAGCCCCTCCCCCAACAAATCCACAGATAATAAATCCCACTCTGATGACCATATCTCGGCTATGTTCAATTTCGAATGTTGGAAATTTAATGTTTATGGAATCGGCCGAACTCTCACATTCTCGTTTTCTTATCCTTGACTGATATTTAAACGGTAATGTGTATATGTATATGAGTCAGGTGTAACTAGGTATGTCGACCTTAGTAAGATAATAAACACTTTAACTTCCACTCCAGAGCAACATGGACATTTAGGAACTAGCGTGCGCGTAGGGGTCAGTAGAGATTTTTGGCAAGCGTAAATTCCTGGTCCGTTCGTAGCGGCGTGAAGCTAGCTTGTTGTTCGTTGTTCGGTATTCGCCAATATGTAACAGCTCTTTCTTCGGATAGAAAGAGAAGTTGTTAGAATCTATTTCCCAGAAGTTTGAAGTTTTATTGTCTATTTAAGCTCATAAAAACCCGCGTGTGGCGTGTTCCCTATACAAAAGTACGTTTATTATATTACTAATTCCATATACGGTGAATACCGAACAACAAACCAGCTCGTTGTTCGTTATTCGCCAATACCGAACAACAAACTGGCTCGTTGTTCGTTATTCGCCAATATGTAACAGCTCTTTCTTCGGATAGAAAGAGAAGTTGTTAGAATCTATTTCCCAGAAGTTTGAAGTTTTATTGTCTATTTAAGCTCATAAAAACCCGCCTGTGGCGTGTTCCCTACAAAAGTACCTTTATCATATTACTAATTCCATATACGGTGAATACCGAACAACAAACCAGCTCGTTGTTCGTTATTCGCCAATATGTAACAGCTCTTTCTTCGGATAGAAAGAGAAGTTGTTAGAATCTATTTCCCAGAAGTTTGAAGTTTTATTGTCTATTTAAGCTCATAAAAACCCGCCTGTGGCGTGTTCCCTACAAAAGTACCTTTATTATATTACTAATTCCATATACGGTGAATACCGAACAACAAACCAGCTCGTTGTTCGTTATTCGCCAATACCGAACAACAGACTGGCTCGTCGTTCGTTATTCGCCAATATGTAACAGCTCTTTCTTCGGATAGAAAGTTAAGTTGTTAGAATCTATTTCCCAGAAGTTTGAAGTTTTATTGTCTATTTAAGCTCATAAAAACCCGCGTGTGGCGTGTTCCTTACAAAAGTAACTTTATTATATTACTAATTCCATATACGGTGAATACCGAACAACAAACCAGCTCGTTGTTCGTTATTCGCCAATACCGAACAACAAACTGGCTCGTTGTTCGTTATTCGCCAATATGTAACAGCTCTTTCTTCGGATAGAAAGAGAAGTTGTTAGAATCTATTTCCCAGAAGTTTGAAGTTTTATTGTCTATTTCAGCTCATAAAAACCCGCGTGTGGCGTGTTCCCTACAAAAGTACGTTTATTATATTACTAATTCCATATACGGTGAATACCGAACAACAAACCAGCTCGTTGTTCGTTATTCGCCAATACCGAACAACAAACTGGCTCGTTGTTCGTTATTCGCCAATATGTAACAGCTCTTTCTTCGGATAGAAAGATAAGTTGTTAGAATCTATTTCCCAGAAGTTTGAAGTTTTATTGTCTATTTAAGCTCATAAAAACCCGCCTGTGGCGTGTTCCCTACAAAAGTACCTTTATTATATTACTAATTCCATATAAGGTGAATACCGAACAACAAACCAGCTCGTTGTTCGTTATTCGCCAATATGTAACAGCTCTTTCTTCGGATAGAAAGAGAAGTTGTTAGAATCTATTTCCCAGAAGTTTGAAGTTTTATTGTCTATTTAAGCTCATAAAAACCCGCCTGTGGCGTGTTCCCTACAAAAGTACCTTTATTATATTACTAATTCCATATACGGTGAATACCGAACAACAAACCAGCTCGTTGTTCGTTATTCGCCAATACCGAACAACAAACTGGCTCGTTGTTCGTTATTCGCCAATATGTAACAGCTCTTTCTTCGGATAGAAAGAGAAGTTGTTAGAATCTATTTCCCAGAAGTTTGAAGTTTTATTGTCTATTTAAGCTCATAAAAACCCGCCCCTGGCGTGTTCCCTACAAAAGTACCTTTATTATATTACTAATTCCATATACGGTGAATACCGAACAACAAACCAGCTCGTTGTTCGGTATTCGCCAATACCGAACAACAAACTGGCTCGTTGTTCGTTATTCGCCAATATGTAACAGCTCTTTCTTCGGATAGAAAGTGAAGTTGTTAGAATCTATTTCCCAGAAGTTTGAAGTTTTATTGTCTATTTAAGCTCATAAAAACCCGCGTGTGGCGTGTTCCTTACAAAAGTAACTTTATTATATTACTAATTCCATATACGGTGAATACCGAACAACAAACCAGCTCGTTGTTCGTTATTCGCCAATACCGAACAACAAACTGGCTCGTTGTTCGTTATTCGCCAATATGTAACAGCTCTTTCTTCGGATAGAAAGAGAAGTTGTTAGAATCTATTTCCCAGAAGTTTTATTGTCTATTTAAGCTCATAAAAACCCGCGCGTGGCGTGTTCCCTACAAAAGTACGTTTATTATATTACTAATTCCATATACGGTGAATACCGAACAACAAACCAGCTCGTTCTTCGTTATTCGCCAATACCGAACAACAAACTGGCTCGTTGTTCGTTATTCGCCAATATGTAACAGCTCTTTCTTCGGATAGAAAGAGAAGTTGTTAGAATCTATTTCCCAGAAGTTTGAAGTTTTATTGTCTATTTAAGCTCATAAAAACCCGCCTGTGGCGTGTTCCCTACAAAAGTACCTTTATTATATTACTAATTCCATATATGGTGAATACCGAACAACAAACCAGCTCGTTGTTCGTTATTCGCCAATATGTAACAGCTCTTTCTTCGGATAGAAAGAGAAGTTGTTAGAATCTATTTCCCAGAAGTTTGAAGTTTTATTGTCTATTTAAGCTCATAAAAACCCGCCTGTGGCGTGTTCCCTACAAAAGTACCTTTATTATATTACTAATTCCATATACGGTGAATACCGAACAACAAACCAGCTCGTTGTTCGTTATTCGCCAATACCGAACAACAAACTGGCTCGTTGTTCGTTATTCGCCAATATGTAACAGCTCTTTCTTCGGATAGAAAGAGAAGTTGTTAGAATCTATTTCCCAGAAGTCTGAAGTTTTATTGTCTATTTAAGCTCATAAAAACCCGCCCCTGGCGTGTTCCCTACAAAAGTACCTTTATTATATTACTGATTCCATATACGGTGAATACCGAACAACAAACCAGCTCGTTGTTCGGTATTGCCTATTTGTGCATTTCGCTCGGGAATCGCGCTTCTTTGACGCTCCGTATGAATTCCAGGTACCGGTAGATATTAAGTTAATAATTAGATCATACATTTAATGGTTTTGCTGACCAGTTGTTAGTGAAATTTAAATCTTATTTGAATATAATCCTCTGTTAGAACACCAAAATACACCGAGAAACAGTCATTAATGATAATATATTTTTTCCGCCATTGCCAAATCCGCCGATGACACGTGACATTGATTGGAATTTCTAGGTCAATAAGCTCGAGAGCTGTCCATCGTCTTCGTAACCTACGTTTTGTTTGAAAGTTGTCAACCTCAATGTTCTGGATTTAGTTCTGTGACAACGTTAGTTCAGGTTTGAACCTGCTGGTACACTATATGTAGCTGTGACATTGTAGTCAATTCGATATATGGAATTCCCCCCCCCCCCAACCCTCCAAATGTTTCTCAATTGATTCTTGAAGGGTTTAGTGTACTTTAAAACATACTAAAAGTTTACCAAAGTAGGACCGGTTGAAAGCTGGGTTTTTTTTTCAAGAAGACCACCAAAACGTCTTAATAATCATAACTCTGTAACTATCAACCCAAATTTCAGGACGGAGGGCCTGCAAGGACAGCTGTCTAGTCGTTCGGATGGTATGAAAACCCGAGGGCCTGTGTAGATATTGGCGTGCACGTAAAATATTCCTTGGAAGTTGGAATTTGACAAAGAGCCCGGGCAAAATTTCCCTTATAGCACACTGTATGGCGTATGCCCGTCTTCATTAGCCCAGTTTAGGAGCAGAACAGTTGGAAGTTAAACCCCATTTCATCAACCCAAATTTCATGATCTTGGTGTCTATCCCTACGGTTGCGTTAGTAAATAACACAGTAAGATCATAAAAAATGATGTTGGTCTATATGACGTCAAATATGATCTCCAAATGACAGCAAGTCCGTAACTTATTGACTCAAATATAATGATTTTGATGTCAAGAAACACATTAAGAAAACTTTGGATATAACCGAGTTGTTGCATAATTGTTATTCATGACCTTCAGCTGTCCACTATCACCTAATTGAATTTGAAATGGGGTTTAACGTCCTACAGTCCTGCTCCTAACCTGGGCTAATGAAGTCCTAATGCACAAACACTCCTGTCCATAGAATAAGTTTCAGGGCCTTCAGTTTTAAGTGTCATTCTCCTGGGTATCGACCTCATGAGTGTCGTTTGGTTTGTCACAGTTTTCAGCTTTGCAAGGGGCACATACAGTAGAGGAGAGTCAACAGCATCTGCTCCAAAAACCTAGGGATAGATATCCACTATCACCTAATGCACAAACACTCCTTTCCATAGAATAAGTTTCACGGCGTTCAGTTTTAAGTGTCATCCTCCTCGGTATCGACCTGATGAGTGTCAAGGGCAACATACAGCAGCAGAGGATTTGCACACACACCCCCATCCCGAACGGTTGCAGCGGATTATTTTCATGACCAACGTCATTAAAATGTGTTCTCTGCTCCAAAATATCCTAAGGTTAGATATCAAGATCATTAAATATAGGATAATAGTTACCTAGTTGTGATCATTTGCCATCTTGGAAAAAAACCACTTTTCCGGGTATGTTAAAAAGTGCAATGAAGCAAAGAATCAGTTGAGCAACCTTTTGCAGCATCTTTTTGGGGTTAAATTGTATTTTGACATGATTTCTCTGTAGCATCTTCAGTTGGAGGTAGAGACTATACTTTTTCTGACTACTTCTTGTAACGCAGTATGTTCAAACATAGAAACCCCCCAGATAAGCGAGCCAGCGTCTTACCCATTAAGCCACCGTGGCTTCAGGCTATAGATGAACGATGATATATAGTTTCAGTTTGGATGAAGATATGTTCTTTTATACAAGTTATACAGCGGTTCGTGGTTTCCATGAGTTTTCTGGGCGCAGTTACAATAAAATTTGATAATGACGTCACAAAAACAACGTAATGCCGTCAAAATGACGTTACGACGTTACAATAAGATCGTAGTAAAAAAATGTCGGCATTTTTGAACTCACGAGTATCGATTTCCTATATGTCGGTAATACATTTATTTGCAATAAAGCCAACCATTTCGGAGATTTCGGCGTTTTTTATACGCCCACATTGAAATGTGGTCGTATATTGTCGTCGCCCCCGTCGGTCCGTCCGTCCGTCGGTCCGTCGGTCCGTCCGTCGGTCCGGCGTCCACAATTGCTTGTGGACGCTCTAGAGGCTAAAGTTAATATCCGATTGACTTTAAATTTATACACAGTGTTTAAGGTCATGGGACGAAGAAGCCTATTTCCGATCATAACTACCAGAGTTATGGCCTTTGATCACTTAGTGCCAGAATTATGGCCCTTGATCACTTCAAAAAATCTTGTGGACGCTCTAGAGGCCAAAGTTAATATCCGATTTGCTTTAAATTTATACACAGTGTTTAAGGTCATGAGACAAAGAAGCCTGTTGATTTTCAGCAATTTCCGATAATTAGCTTGTGGACGCTCTAGAGGCTAAAGTTAATATCCGATTGACTTTAAATTTATACACAGTGTTTAAGGTCATGAGACGAAGAAGCCTATTTCCGATCATAACTACCAGAGTTATGGCCTTTGATCACTTAGTGCCAGAATTATGGCCCTTGATCACTTCAAAAAATCTTGTGGACGCTCTAGAGGCCAAAGTTAATATCCGATTTGCTTTAAATTTATACACAGTGTTTAAGGTCATGAGACAAAGAAGCCTGTTGATTTTCAGCAATTTCCGATAATTAGCGCCAGAGTTGTCTCCCATGATCCCTTCAAAAAATCTTGTGATGCTATAGAGGCCAAACTTATCATCCGATTGACTTCAGATTGATACACAAAGTTTAAGGTGTTGAAACGAACAAGTATTTTGATTTTCAATGAATTTGATAACTGAACTGCTAAATCCATGATATTAAATGTTTCCTATACTGATTGTTAGCGTGGGGCAAAACTTTTATAAAAAGCAAACAAATTTTAATGATTTTCAGATAATTACATAATGAGTTGTTACTCTTAATCAGATTTTAGTGTATTACAAATGTTTCATTACCAAAAAAAGTAAAAATATGCGACAACCCTTGTTGACTGCCCGGACGATTTAGCCTCTGTGGGCGTATGTTTCGTTGCCTGGCAACCTATCTTCTGGTCTACTGGCGGCCATCTTGGATTTATGTTAATTATGCAAATTTCCCCAAGCCTGATAATGGCCGCTTTTGTTATGGGGGAACTAGAGACCATATCGGAACAGTTGCCAAAGAAAAGATTTCTGTTGCAGTTTGTTCTAGGTACCCCTTCTCATATTGTTATCTTTATCCACCTATAGGTGCAAAAGAGTAGGACGTTAAACCCCATTTCATTTCGAGGAATTTTCACATGTTTCCTGCCTGTATCTGCATGCTGGTTCATCTACGTGCTAAATTTAGGGTGATAGGACCTTGCAAATTTGTAAAAGGGGTATACACTTTCTGAAATGATAGCTTAGTGAAATCAAAAATTCCTGTCAAGTCCAAGTCGAAGATTTTTTGAAAATAAGATACGACACTATTTGTTTTAAAATTTTAAACAGCTCAGCGACTTTCGAGCGACTTTACTCCTTTCGGGAACTTGTAGGCTCGGTACTTGACTAGTACTGATGTTGATCTTGGTAGATAAATCTCATCATGCTGTACAAGAACTAAGTCCAACTCAGCTACCCATACGTACGCGGGGTGAAAATCTACCAAAAGTCTAAAACTACGTTGACGCAACGTATCACATGACGATACGCATACGTGATATGGATAGGAATATTTTCACTTGCTACCCTTCTCCATGTACACCACGTCACTTGCATCAATGACAGACCTTATGACCGAATGTGCGCGTAATAGACAATTCCCCCCATCTCATCGACATTTGTATTAAATACCCAACCAAATGAAATAGCTTGGAGTATAACGTCATATTTTCCTGCAAAAATTCGAGCCAATAAACACGGCCATACGTCATCGTTTCTGTTTACACTTCATTCAATTCCAAATGCCCAAGTTTCTTTACACCCCCCCCACCCTAGACGTAGTACCAATGCTTACCCTAACCCTAACCTACAATCTCGCTAAAAATCACGTGCCCTAACCTTATTTACATCTCAGTGACCATGACCAAAATTGAGCTGGCCTTAAATTTTAAATTAACCGAGTAGACTGTGAACTCGCATAAAAGGTCTTTTAAAAAAAAAAACCCGCATAACTCTTACCAACGCCCTTTCTCTGGTCTCCCAAAGCAGACGTGGTTCAACTCACCTCAATTTTCATCGCCGAATTATAATGGAATATATTTATATTTTCTATCTAGATAACACATATTTGACAACTCATTTTGTCTTGAAATAATTCTAACACGGTTTATAGTTTGCGCATTATTTTATTACGTATCATTCATTTTATACGTATGCTTATTTCTTGCCAACAAGGCCACCAAGGCCACCAAGGCCACTAAGGAGTCCGGTTACGCCCGATATGGAGCTCAAATCCAATAAGCCACCTGAAATATTTTAAATATATATTATTATGTAAATAGCCAGATTGTTAAACTTACTGGACAACGGACTTGATATCAATTAATTGTAACCTGTCTCTTTATTGATGTAACGTAGTAACAGGGAAATAATCAGGTAATTTTAAACGGGGTGGATATTCGCCATAATGGCGAATAGCCCACGCCCATAAGGATGGTTATTCGCCATTCGTTTTATATAATAAACTTAAAACTCTTGCAGATTGTGTGTGTTTTTATTCAAATAAGAAGACCCATAACCCCTTTTTAATGGCCATTTGTTATTTGAAGCTTCACAGCGAAGCGAACACAGAGAAACCGAGATCGTGTGTACATGGACGTAACACACATGTCAAAAGTTCCGTATTTTGTGAAATTTTGTATCTATTACTAATCCAGAAATATTTTATCTGCGACCGGTAGTTTATATATTTTATTAACCATTCCTATATTTCATTTCCTACCAATACATTTCATTTCCTACCAATACATTTCATTTCCAACTGCTTGTTATATTTGCCATCCGTATATTTCTATTTATACATTCCATTTCAAACTGGAGAGAAAGGGAAAGTGAGAGAGTTTAACGTCCACTCAACACAATGTAGGTCATTTTCAGGACTATCTAATTTCATTTTAATAATTCGCTTGCGCGTAGAGGTCTTTGGCAGTGGTTGGAAAGGCAACACTACTCTAGTGGGGTTTCGCTGGGTCCTCCCACTGCTAAAGACCTCAATATGAAAGTGAATTATTAAAATGAAATTGAACCATATGTTATTCCAGAAATTACCTAGTTTGTTTCGAATGGACCTATGGCGAACCGTCTCCCTCTCTCTCTCTTTTCCTCTCTCCTCTCTCTTTGTCTCTCTTCTCTCTCCCTCTCTTTCTCTCTCTCTCTCTCTCTCTCTGTCTCTCTCTCTCTCCCTCACTCACATCAGTGTATACAGTGAATATCAACATAATATAAAACAGAGTGCCATTTGTTTTTATTTTTCATTATTTCCAATCCATATACTTGAATAAAACTATTCTGTCTTATTTAAACCTTCGACGGACAGGTCATAGCTAGGCTATAAATAGACCTCCAATGGCACTCTTTCAAACAAAGTTTCTTGTAGTAGTAATTTTCGCATTTTTACTGCAACGAAAATGTTATATGTTCATTTTGTACGACGAAGTAAAACTAGTTTAAGTGCTTGGTACCATTACCCCTCGACCAGACAGCATGATAGTACAGAAAATAGCGATTTAAAAAAAAAAACGAATGGCAAATAACGAAAACGAATGGCGAATAACACAAACGAATGGCAAATAACTCTTTGCCATTCGAATGGCGAATATCCTCTGCCGTAATTAAACTTGCTGGAATAATCTCCCTATTATTATATAAAATACTAAGTTTACGGACTGGAATAGCAGGAAAACGCGTATGCGGCCGTCAAATATTCCAAAATTTTCTTGGTAGGTCCATACAACGTCTCTTCCGCTTCTTCACCCCTCGAAGTAAACAGGCGGCGCTGTCTGTAAACCCGAATTTTTTTCGTGCATTTCTAGTTTTGCTTCCCTAACTGTCATCGAGCTCTAATATAACACTGATTTTACGTTGTACTGAGTTGACTATGGATTAAAGAATTTTGTCTGCACCCACTCTACTTTGTACAAGATTTTTCGGGCATCGATTATTATTTGTGAATGCAGCTTCAACAGTCTCAGCGACAATTGATTGGTTGTTTGGAATTCGAGTCAGCCAGTGGACTGTATAAGACCAAATTGAAGTTGCTGTATTCACAGGCGGGAATAGCAGGAAAGCGCATTTGCTGCAGTTAAATTTTCAAAATTTTCTCCAAACTTTTCCGTCTTCGTGGACTGTAAACGATTGATTGGAATTCGAGCCAACCACCTTTATTAGACAGCTTTGACATTGCTTTGTTCACGGACTGAAATTGCAGGAAAACGTGTTTGCAGCCGTCAAATGTTCCAAAATTTTAATGGGGGGGGGGGCCATACAAGGTAAGTCCCGCTTCTTCGCCTCTCGAGGAAGACTGGCACCGCTCTCTGTAAACCCGAAATCTTTTCGGGCATTTTAGGTTCTGGCCCCAAAACTGTCATCGAGTCCGTACGCCTGTGTCTTATGCCATATATGATTTAATAGAACTAATTTAACATTTTCAGTATCACCGGAGAGTGATGTTATTTTGGCAAAAACTGTATTTTTAGCCTTCAAAACAGATATTTTATTCAAATGAGTCTGATTTGTAATGTTTTCTAAATTATGATATTTGATTCCAATCAACAAATAGATTGAACCCATACGATCATACAGATACCACAAAATGGTTTCTAACTTGCACTGTTTTAGAGAAATATGCGATTTTCTACAAGTCACTTTTCAAGGTTTTTGGTGTATAAGAGTGGCAATTATTATTCGATTTACATAAAATTTTAACCATGTGATATCTTATGCCCTTTCTGATTTCATAAAACTAATTGAACATTTTCATTATCACCGTTAGTAATGTAATTTTGTCAGGATCACTTACAAGTAACAAATGAATAAAATGAATTGATATTGATGGATTTGGTTGATTCTGCGTCCATTTTATTTGATGTGTGCTGTGCTTATGTGGAGACCTGTTTAACTGGTTTCATTGGTGCCAGAAGTGACATATGTTGAAGGGTAACGTGGCACCGGAAGTGACATGTTCAAAGGTAACGTGGCACCAGTGAAACCCGTCATTCCTGCTTCGTAGGTCTAGTTTTACGCTGTACTTACCCAGATTAGAAACACCAGATCCACCAAGATTTAATATTCCACTAACATCCAGGTTTAAGATATCATTAAGGTCCAGATTGATCAATGCTTTTAATCCCAGAATATCAATTTCTATACCCGATTTGTCAGCTTCTTTCAAAACTTCCACGATTGACATAAACTTTGCATTCATTTCAGAAAAGGACAAGCGACCGTCACCTGTAAGATACATGTACATATAATATTATATTATCTCGAAAACGCTCTCTCATTTAACTACACACAAATCTCTCTCTCTCTCTCTCTCTCTCTGTCTGTCTGTCTCTCTCTCTCTCTCTGTTAGCACCTTTCGCTGTGAGACTCTCTCTCTTTCGCTGTTACCGCCTTTCGCTGCGAGACTCTCCCTCTCTTTTTCTCTCTCTCTCTCTCTCTGTGTTACCACGTTTCGGTGGTGTGCACTATTATATGGTCAATAATTAGAAATCACAACTCACTCAGTAGAATGGGTTCAATAATCAACACCAGATTAAATGGTTTTCAATCGTTTTTAAACCGCTTTCACAACCACCAATCAATTGTCATCAATAATCACAACTAACTGAGCCTAACCCAAACCCATAAGGCAGGTAATCGTTTATTATTTCAATAACATAGAGATTTATTTTAATTTCTTTCCAACTTATTTTAACAACATATAGGAAAAGGTACGAATCAACTTGAGGTACAAATTATGTGTGTATTCTAATTTAGGAAAAGGAACTAATCAATTTGAGATATCAAACTCGTGCATATTCTAATTCTGGTTCGGCATAATTCAATTTCTTTCAACTGATTTCAACAACATAGTGAAAGGTGGGAATCAATTTGATGTACGAATTGAAGTACGAAACGGCTTATGTGAGGTACAAATGAACTAAGTACGAAACAGCCAGGTTACGAAACAGCTTGCACCCGTTTGGCCAATACAAGTCTCAGTTTTTTTGGGTTTTTTTTAACTTTATCAACTTGTGTTGATATTTTTTGATATCAAAAAAGACCCGCAGGAGATTCTCTATATCTCGAGAATTCTCTCTCATTAAACTACACACAAATTATATTAGCTGCCAATATTTGTCGGACGTGACATTATCAAACAATAAACATCAATGTAATTCAATTTGAATAAAACACTTACCGTTCATATCAAAGTTTAATACAAGCTCCTGTGCAACGGCCAAATCAATATCATATGCCGCCTTCAATGCCACAGCCGAAAACCCATCCATAGCTTCAGTATTTTGAGCCAGAGCCAAGACCAGGGTTATTACCAATAAACAAAACATCCTGTAATAGAATTAGTAAGCTGCGCCAAACTAGAAGTGCTATAAAGTATAATGGAAAGAATAGGCATACCCTGTACTGTGTACAAAACTTGTAACTAATTATAGTGATAGCTTGTAGCTAGATTTACAATAACATAATCAAGCAAGAGTTTTAAAATGTATTAAACGATAATTTATCTATATAAGTTTTCAATATTTATATAATATTCAATCTTACCTGTTGATTGTAGATCTGTATACAATAGGGATACTGTTCTATGGTATATTCTGCGTCCACTTTTATAGTAAATCATGTGATAAACAATATAATAAGCTATGTGTAAATTTCACTTATCAAATCAGGAAACAACACCTATCAGTAACGGTTACGTTGATTAATATAAGAGATTAGATCATTCTATATTAATAAATTGTTGCAATGGAATCGGGAAGTCGAGGTGACAATAATAATGGATAACATAAAAGTTTTCACTTTCAAATAAAAGATTAAATCATTATCTCATGAATATCTCATGTTTTAATGGTTCTGTTGGATATCTATATTATAATCAAATAAATGACCAACACTGTATTGAGGAAGTTTGCCAAGTAAATTATATGAATTTCCTTATTATAAACACGTGTTACATTCAATGTAACGTCAACATTGTCTTCCGAAAATATGAGACTGACATTTTGTGCTCTCTCTGTTTCTCTCTCTCTACAATGACATTATTTATGAATTGTCCCGCAACAGACAAAAAGTACATTAAAATGTTATTAAACCAGTGTTGAAATCAGTTTTTGTCGGCGTATCCTTTATCTTTTCAGAGTTTACCACAAAACAAAGTTTGATTTGGGTGTATATACAGTAGGCTTAACAGAATTGGTTGTGAGAAACGTGAATCGTTTGTTGGGTGTAAAATAAATTTGTTCAACTGATTATAATAATAACTAGAATCAGACAGGAAGTGCGTCATACAATAGCCGATCCATCGAGCTACCAAACGATACTGTAGTTGTTATGATTCAGTGACACCCTCTATCAGATTTGTAAGTAATATTTGCTTGCGAATACACCGGTCAAAATTGTAAAATCTGGCAAAATTACTTCACTTCCGGTGCCAAAAGAAATCATTATCGGTAACAAATAAGTTGAGAATTCGCAATTGAGAATTGTTTTATACACATCAGACAATAACTAATAAACTTAGAACCCATAAACTGAAATTAAAAAGGTAAAAAACTTAAAGGGAGACAAAATATATCTAAATTAACCGGCACTACCGAGATGAGAGAAATGGGGTCTACCGTCGACTAGACACAAAACTATGTCATTTCGGGACTAGCATGTGTAAAATATCATCAAAACATATTCATAAATAAAAAAGGTTTTCGTAAAAAAAATATTTTTTTTCAAAATATCGGACATTTTTTCGACTACTTCCGGTTTTACGATCGTTATTGTGATAGCTTTACGAAGTTCTTTAGATAATTAACTTTACGTACCAGAAGTGTCAGAAACATCCATTGAGTAGTTTTGGAAAAAAAGATAAATTAAAGAGCGTTTCCAAAAATTTAACGATTTTTCAATTTTTTTCAAAGTTTGATGCCAATTTTGGACCACTTATATTATTTCAATGCTTTTCATTTTGGATTCACTATATAGACAACCGATAGGGCTTTGAGTAAGAAAAGTTTAAGAAAAATCTGCGCGTCGTTTTCGAGAAAAGGGCGTCTCAGAATGTTAAAAAATCGGAAAATACTAGATTTTCGGCATACAATAATTTATTTCCCTACCATCGAAATCGTACTATTTAGATACCATATGATGGTTCATTAATAGGGCTATCCAGAGACACTTTAGTTCTTTTGGTCCGCTATTACCTAAGGGAGAAATCAAGTTTTTCGCAAGTGCGACAATGTTTTTAACCTTTTTTTTTCATTTTTTGAATACTTCCGGTATGGTTATTATTGTCGGAATAGTTTTAATAGCCGGTTTGGGCACTAAAATAGCCACAGGGCTCTGTACTGATATATTAAATTATTTGATCAGATGAAATGCCCCTGAGAAATCCTATGTTCAAAAGTGCCAAAAATGCAAAAAATTTAAAATATCGAAAATTAAATTTCAATTACTACATGCATATTATATATCATTAGAATGGTAATTAGGTCGTCTATCTGAATATACAACCTTTTTTGAAAATCTCTTAAAATAAAAAAATAGTAAAGCATTTTCCAAAATTTCACGATTTTTCGACTTTTTTTGATTTTCAGTCCGTTATTTCACCTATTCAAAGTCGTAATGGAATGTTTCGTACACAAGACTACCGCAAGGTCTCTCGATAGAGAAAGTTTCATAAAAATATCGCATATAATTTCGACTGCTTCCGGTTTACGGATTGTTGTTGAAATTGCTTTAAACGGTGGTTTGACCATATTACTTCATGTTCCAGGAATTTCAGAAACGTCGATCCGGCCGTGAAACGAAACTTAAGCTCACAAAATGTGAAATAAATTCGAAAAAAATCGAAAAATAAAAGGCGATAACTCTGAATGAAACTTATATTACTGGAACAGGATTGCCTTCAGGTATCCAAAAATGTTGGTCAAATTTGAAAATTTTGAAAAATAACAAAAAATGTGTCTTAAGCAACATATTCGTAAATCAACAACCGAGATACAGACGTTTTGATATTCAATTTACGAGACATACAAAGCGTTAAATAAAATTAAATGGATTTCCAAGCCCTGTTTATCCCTATCAACCCTGTCCTTTGTTAATCTCCATGTGAGGTTCTGCCCTGACAGTGGCATTTCAGTCGACTTTATGTCAAATTCCACCTGCCGAGAGCTCTTTTACATACAGACTAATGTATACGCACAATTATACGCTGTTATTAGATGCAAAACGTATATTATGTTATTTGAAATGACATTTTGCCAAGGGTTCTTTTACGTACATGCTAATGTGTACACGGGACCTCGATTTTTCGTCCATCGTAACAGGAATCGAGTGTGATGTCATTGCAGCCATCTTGCAATCGTGCCATTTTATCAAAAATCGAAATTCTCCAATCGACAATTGTCCAAGGAACGAGCATGACAAGTTTCACGTTCGCGCGATTGTCATGCATAGGGAACAAAACAAAAACGGGTACCGTGGAATTTTGCGCTGAAATATCGAAAGGGCGCAAATATCGAAAGGACTCAAGATCTTTGGGTTATAAACATACATGTCAAGTTTCATCGAAAAGGGTTCAAAATTGTGACCTCTATAGGGTGCACAAAATTGATATAACATATTTTCACACTATTCGCGTACAAACGGCGGCCATTTTGTCTGTCAATTTTGGTCCGATTTTCACGAATTTCGAACTCAACATTCATAACTATGTAACGGTGATATAATCAAACGGTTTTTAAAATCGGATAACAATTTTGACCTCCAAAGAGACCACAAGCTAAAAAGACGATTCTTCGGACAATCAGGGGACATAATTCAGGAAGTTACGATCGGATGGGCGCAAATATCGAAAGGACCCAAGACCTTTGGGCTATAAACATACATGTCAAGTTTCATCAAAATCGGTTCAAAATTGTGACCTCTTTAGGGTCCACAACCTTCATATAACATATTTTCACACTATTCGGGTACAAACGGCGGCCATTTTGTAAAACATGAAATTATTGCGAGCATGAAATTATTGCGACAATTTCGAGCGAGGCCCTCTCGCAATGATTTCATGTTCGCAATAATTTCGTGAAAATTTGTTAAAATGTCGGCCATATTGAATTATCCCCACTTCATTACTCTTCTCTAATCAACTTGATATATTTCGACACTTCGTTATCTAAATCTCCAAGTAGGAGGGGCCTACCACGTTTCTCATTTTCAATAACGGTTATTTCTCTGTCGCTCATTCGAACTGCAGCTATATATTTTCGTTTCATTGCCCGAACTGTACTTTCCCCTAAATTTAATTTTAAATCTTGAGAAAACTTTCTTGCGGCCTTGGAATTTCCATATTCTGTCGCATATTTTGCAATTTTCGCCCGCAATTCAGATGTATACATATTGTTTTCGGCCTTCCGTTTAACACCGCGTTTAGTTATTGAATCTTTCGATGATTTAGTCGTCGCCCCCGTCGGTCCGTCCGTCAGTCCGTCGGTCCGTCAGTCCGTCGGTCCGTCCGTCCTTCGGTCCGGCGTCCACAATTGCTTGTGGATGCTCTAGAGGCGAAAGTTAATATCCGATTGACTTTAAATTTATACACAGTGTTTAAGGTCATGAGACGAAGAAGCCTATTGTTTGTCAGCAATTTCCGATGATAACTACCAGAGTTATGGCCCTTGATCACTTCAAAAAATCTTGTGGACGCTCTAGAGGCCAAAGTTAATATTCGATTGGCTTTAAATTTATACACAGTGTTTAAGGTCATGAGACGAAGAAGCCTATTGATTTTCAGCGATTTCCGATAATTAGTGTCAGAATTATGGCCCTTGATCACTTCAAAAATTCTTGTGGACGCTCTAGAGGCCAAAGTTGATATCCGATTTGCTTTAAATTTATACACAGTGTTTAACTCATGAGACGAAGAAGTCTATTGATTTTCAGCGATTTCCGATAATTAGTGCCAGAGTTATGGCCCTTGATCACTTCAAAAAATCTTGTGGACGCTCTATAGGCCAAAGTTAATATCCGATTGACTTTAAATGTATACACAGTGTTTAAGGTCATAAGACGAAGAAGCAAATTGATTTTCAGCGATTTCCGATAATAACTACCAGAGTTATGGCCCTTGATCACTTCAAAAAATCTTGTGGACGCTCTAGAGGCCAAAGTTAATATTCGATTGGCTTTAAATTTATACACAGTGTTTAAGGTCATGAGACGAAGAAGCCTATTGATTTTCAGCGATTTCCGATAATTAGTGTCAGAATTATGGCCCTTGATCACTTCAAAAATTCTTGTGGACGCTCTAGAGGCCAAAGTTAATATCCGATTTGCTTTAAATTTATACACAGTGTTTAAGGTCATGAGACGAAGAAGTCTATTGATTTTCAGCGATTTCCGATAATTAGTGCCAGAGTTATGGCCCTTGATCACTTCAAAAAATCTTGTGGACGCTCTATAGGCCAAAGTTAATATCCGATTGACTTTAAATGTATACACAGTGTTTAAGGTCATAAGACGAAGAAGCTAATTGATTTTCAGCGATTTCCGATAATTAGTGCCAGAGTTATGGCCCTTGATGATCACTTCAAAAAAATCTTGTGGATTCTCTAGAGGCCAAAGTTAATATCCGATTGGCTTTAAATTTATACACAGTGATTAAGGTCATAAGAAAAAGAAGCCTATTGATTTTCAGCAATTTCCGATAATTAGTGCCAGAGTTGTCTCCCATGACCCCTTCAAAAAATCTTGTGATGCTATAGAGGCCAAACTTATCATCCGATTGACTTCAGATTGATACACAGAGTTTAAGGTGTTGAAACGAACAAGTATTTTGATTTTCAATGAATTTTGATAACTGAACTGCTAAATCCATGATATTAAATTAAATGTTTCCTATACTGATTGTTAGCGTGGGGCAAAACGTTTATAAAAAGCAGAAAAATTCTAATGATTTTCAGATAATTACATAATGAGTTGTTACTCTTAATCAGATTTTAGTGTATTACAAATGTTTCATTAGCAAAAAAAGTAAAAATATGCGACAACCCTTGTTGACTGCCCGGACGATTTAGCTGCTGTGGGCGTATGTTTCGTTGCCTGGCAACCTATCTTCTGGTCTACTGGCGGCCATCTTGGATTTATGTTAATTATGCAAATTTCCCCAAGCCTGATAATGGCCGCTTTTGTTATGGGGGAACTAGAGACCATATCGGAACAGTTGCCAAAGAAAAGATTTCTGTTGCAGTTTGTTCTAGGTACCCCTTCTCATATTGTTATCTTTATCCACCTATAGGTGCAAAAGAGTAGGACGTTAAACCCCATTTCATTTCGAGGAATTTTCACATGTTTCCTGCCTGTATCTGCATGCTGGTTCATCTACGTGCTAAATTTAGGGTGATAGGACCTTGCAAATTTGTAAAAGGGGTATACACTTTCTGAAATGATAGCTTAGTGAAATCAAAAATTCCTGTCAAGTCCAAGTCGAAGATTTTTTGAAAATAAGATACGACACTATTTGTTTTAAAATTTTAAACAGCTCAGCGACTTTCGAGCGACTTTACTCCTTTCGGGAACTTGTAGGCTCGGTACTTGACTAGTACTGATGTTGATCTTGGTAGATAAATCTCATCATGCTGTACAAGAACTAAGTCCAACTCAGCTACCCATACGTACGCGGGGTGAAAATCTACGAAAAGTCTAAAACTACGTTGACGCAACGTATCACATGACGATACGCATACGTGATATGGATAGGAATATTTTCACTTGCTACCCTTCTCCATGTACACCACGTCACTTGCATCAATGACAGACCTTATGACCGAATGTGCGCGTAATAGACAATTCCCCCCCATCTCATCGACATTTGTATTAAATACCCAACCAAATGAAATAGCTTGGAGTATAACGTCATATTTTCCTGCAAAAATTCGAGCCAATAAACACGGCCATACGTCATCGTTTCTGTTTACACTTCATTCAATTCCAAATGCCCAAGTTTCTTTACCCCCCCCCCCCCCCTACCCTAGACGTAGTACCAATGCTTACCCTAACCCTAACCTACAATCTCGCTAAAAATCACGTGCCCTAACCTTATTTACATCTCAGTGACCATGACCAAAATTGAGCTGGCCTTAAATTTTAAATTAACTGAGTAGACTGTGAACTCGCATAAAAGGTCTTTAAAAAAAAAACCCCGCATAACTCTTACCAACGCCCTTTCTCTGGTCGCCCAAAGCAGACGTGGTTCAACTCACCTCGATTTTCATCGCCGAATTATAATGGAATATATTTATATTTTCTATCTAGATAACACATATTTGACAACTCATTTTGTCTTGAAATAATTCTAACACGGTTTATAGTTTGCGCATTATTTTATTACGTATCATTCATTTTATACGTATGCTTATTTCTTGCCAACAAGGCCACCAAGGCCACCAAGGCCACTAAGGAGTCCGGTTACGCCCGATATGGAGCTCAAATCCAATAAGCCACCTGAAATATTTTAAATATATATTATTATGTAAATAGCCAGATTGTTAAACTTACTGGACAACGGACTTGATATCAATTAATTGTAACCTGTCTCTTTATTGATGTAACGTAGTAACAGGGAAATAATCAGGTAATTTTAAACGGGGTGGATATTCGCCATAATGGCGAATAGCCCACGCCCATAAGGATGGTTATTCGCCATTCGTTTTATATAATAAACTTAAAATTCTTGCAGATTGTGTGTGTTTTTATTCAAATAAGAAGACCCATAACCCCTTTTTAATGGCCATTTGTTATTTGAAGCTTCACAGCGAAGCGAACACAGAGAAACCGAGATCGTGTGTACATGGACGTAACACACATGTCAAAAGTTCCGTATTTTGTGAAATTTTGTATCTATTACTAATCCAGAAATATTTTATCTGCGACCGGTAGTTTATATATTTTATTAACCATTCCTATATTTCATTTCCTACCAATACATTTCATTTCCTACCAATACATTTCATTTCCAACTGCTTGTTATATTTGCCATCCGTATATTTCTATTTATACATTCCATTTCAAACTGGAGAGAAAGGGAAAGTGAGAGAGTTTAACGTCCACTCAAAACAATGTAGGTCATTTTCAGGACTATCTAATTTCATTTTAATAATTCTCTTGCGCGTAGAGGTCTTTGGCAGTGGTTGGAAAGGCAACACTACTCTAGTGGGGTTTCTCCGGGTCCTCCCACTGCTAAAGACCTCAATATGAAAGTGAATTATTAAAATGAAATTGAACCATATGTTATTCCAGAAATTACCTAGTTTGTTTCGAATGGACCTATGGCGAACCGTTTCCCTCTCTCTCTCTTTTCTCTTTCCCTCTCTCCTCTCTCTTTGTCTCTCCTCTCTCTCTCTCTCTCTCTCTCTCTCTCTCTCTCCCTCACATCAGTGTATACAGTGAATATCAACATAATATAAAACAGAGTGCCATTCGTTTTTATTTTTCATTATTTCCAATCCATATACTTGAATAAAACTATTCTGTCTTATTTAAACCTTCGACGGACAGGTCATAGCTAGGCTATAAATTGACCTCCAATGGCACTCTTTCAAACAAAGTTTCTTGTAGTAGTAATTTTCGCATTTTTACTGCAACGAAACTGATATATGTTCATTTTGTACGACGAAGTAAAACTAGTTTAAGTGTTTGGTACCATTACCCCTCGACCAGACATCATGATAGTACAGAAAATATCGATTTAAAGAAAAAAAACGAATGGCAAATAACGAAAACGAATGGCGAATAACACAAACGGCGAATATCCTCTGCCGTAATTAAACTTGCTGGAATAATCTCCTTATTATTATATAAAATACTAAGTTTACGGACTGGAATAGCAGGAAAACGCGTATGCGGCCGTCAAATATTCCAAAATTTTCTTGGTAGGTCCATACAACGTCTCTTCCGCTTCTTCACCCCTCGAAGTAAACAGGCGGCGCTGTCTGTAAACCCGAATTTTTTTCGTGCATTTCTAGTTTTGCTTCCCTAACTGTCATCGAGCTCTAATATAACACTGATTTTACGTTGTACTGAGTTGACTATGGATTAAAGAATTTTGTCTGCACCCACTCTACTTTGTACAAGATTTTTCGGGCATCGATTATTATTTGTGAATGCAGCTTCAACAGTCTCAGCGACAATTGATTGGTTGTTTGGAATTCGAGTCAGCCAGTGTACTGTATAAGACCAAATTGAAGTTGCTGTATTCACAGGCGGGAATAGCAGGAAAGCGCATTTGCTGCAGTTAAATTTTCAAAATTTTCTCCAAACTTTTCCGCCTTCGTGGACTGTAAACGATTGATTGGAATTCGAGCCAACCACCTTTATTAGACAGCTTTGACATTGCTTTGTTCACGGACTGAAATTGCAGGAAAACGTGTTTGCAGCCGTCAAATGTTCCAAAATTTTAATTGGGGGGGGGGCATACAAGGTAAGTCCCGCTTCTTCGCCTCTCGAGGAAGACTGGCACCGCTCTCTGTAAACCCGAAATCTTTTCGGGCATTTTAGGTTCTGGCCCCAAAACTGTCATCGAGTCCGTACGCCTGTGTCTTATGCCATATATGATTTAATAGAACTAATTTAACATTTTCAGTATCACCGGAGAGTGATGTTATTTTGGCAAAAACTGTATTTTTAGCCTTCAAAACAGATATTTTATTCAAATGAGTCTGATTTGTAATGTTTTCAAAATTATGATATTTGATTCCAATCAACAAATAGATTGAACCCATACGATCATACAGATACCACAAAATGGTTTCTAACTTGCACGGTTTTAGAGAAATATGCGATTTTCTATAAGTCACTTTTCAAGGTTTTTGGTGTATAAGAGTGGCAATTATTATTCGATTTACATAAAATTTTAACCATGTGATATCTTATGCCCTTTCTGATTTCATAAAACTAATTGAACATTTTCATTATCACCGTCAGTAATGTAATTTTGTCAGGATCACTTACAAGTAACAAATGAATAAAATGAATTGATATTGATGGATTTGGTTGATTCTGCGTCCATTTTATTTGATGTGTGCAATGCTTATGTGGAGACCTGTTTAACTGGTTTCATTGGTGCCAGAAGTGACATATGTTGAAGGGTAACGTGGCACCGGAAGTGACATGTTCAAAGGTAACGTGGCACCAGTGAAACCCGTCATTCCTGCTTCGTAGGTCTAGTTTTACGCTGTACTTACCCAGATTAGAAACACCAGATCCACCAAGATTTAATATTCCACTAACATCCAGGTTTAAGATGTCATTAAGGTCCAGATTGATCAATGCTTTTAATCCCAGAATATCAATTTCTATACCCGATTTGTCAGCTTCTTTCAAAACTTCCACGATTGTCATAAACTTTGCATTCATTTCAGACAAGGACAAGCGACCGTCACCTGTAAGATACATGTACATATAATATTATATTATCTCGAAAACTCTCTCTCATTTAACTACACACAAATCTCTCTCTCTCTCTCTCTGTCTGTCTGTCTCTCTCTCTCTCTGTTAGCACCTTTCGCTGTGAGACTCTCTCTCTTTCGCTGTTACCGCCTTTCGCTGCGAGACTCTCTCTCTTTCTTTCTCTCTCTCTCTCTCTCTCTCTGTGTTACCACGTTTCGGTGGTGTGTACTATTATATGGTCAATAATTAGAAATCACAACTCACTCAGTAGAATGGGTTCAATAATCAACACCAGATTAAATGGTTTTCAATCGTTTTTAAACCGCTTTCACAACCACCAGTCAAATGTCATCAATAATCACAACTAACTGAGCCTAACCCAAACCCAAAAGGCAGGTAATCGTTTATTATTTCAATAACATAGAGATTTATTTTAATTTCTTTCCAACTTATTTTAACAACATATAGGAAAAGGTACGAATCAACTTGAGGTACAAATTATGTGTGTATTCTAATTTAGGAAAAGGAACTAATCAATTTGAGGTATCAAACTCGTGCATATTCTAATTCTGGTTCGGCATAATTTAATTTCTTTCAACTGATTTCAACAACATAGTGAAAGGTGGGAATCAATTTGATGTACGAATTGAAGTACGAAACGGCTTATGTGAGGTACAAATGAACTAAGTACGAAACAGCCAGGTTACGAAACAGCTTGCACCCGTTTGGCCAATACAAGTCTCAGTTTTTTTGTTTTTTTTTTTAACTTTATCAACTTGTGTTGATATTTTTTGATATCAAAAAAGACCCGCAGGAGATTCTCTATATCTCGAGAATTCTCTCTCATTAAACTACACACAAATTATATTATCTGCCAATAATTGTCGGACGTGACATTATCAAACAATAAACATCAATGTAATTCAATTTGAATAAAACACTTACCGTTCATATCAAAGTTTAATACAAGCTCCTGTGCAACGGCCAAATCAATATCATATGCCGCCTTCAATGCCACAGCCGAAAACCCTTCCATAGCTTCAGTATTTTGAGCCAGAGCCAAGACCAGGGTTATTACCAATAAACAAAACATCCTGTAATAGAATTAGTAAGCTGCGCCAAACTAGAAGTGCCATAAAGTATAATGGAAAGAATAGGCATACCCTGTACTGTGTACAAAACTTGTAACTAATTATAGTGATAGCTTGTAGCTAGATTTACAATAACATAATCAAGCAAGAGTTTTAAAATGTATTAAACGATAATTTATCTATATAAGTTTTCAATATTTATATAATATTCAATCTTACCTGTTGATTGTAGATCTGTATACAATAGGGATACTGTTCTATGGTATATTCTGTGTCCACTTTTATAGCAAATCATGTGATAAACAATATAATAAGCTATGTGTAAATTTCACTTATCAAATCAGGAAACAACACCTATCAGTAACGGTTACGTTGATTAATATAAGAGATTAGATCATTCTATATTAATAAATTGTTGCAATGGAATCGGGAAGTCGAGGTGACAATAATAATGGATAACATAAAAGTTTTCACTTTCAAATAAAAGATTAAATCATTATCTCATGAATATCTCATGTTTTAATGGTTCTGTTGGATATCTATATTATAATCAAATAAATGACCAACACTGTATTGAGGAAGTTTGCCAAGTAAATTATATGAATTTCCTTATTATAAACACGTGTTACATTCAATGTAACGTCAACATTGTCTTCCGAAAATATGAGACTGACATTTTGTGCTCTCTCTGTTTCTGTCTCTCTACAATGACATTATTTATGAATTGTCCCGCAACAGACAAAAAGTACATTAAAATGTTATTAAACCAGTGTTGAAATCAGTTTTTGTCGGCGTATCCTTTATCTTTTCAGGGTTTACCACAAAACAAAGTTTGATTTGGGTGTATATACAGTAGGCTTAACAGAATTGGTTGTGAGAAACGTGAATCGTTTGTTGGGTGTAAAATAGATTTGTTCAACTGATTATAATAATAACTAGACCTGCAGACCTGCAGTGCTGAATCGGCTTTCAGGAATCAGACAGGAAGTGCGTCATACAATAGCCGATCCATCGAGCTACCAAACGATACTGTAGTTGTTATGATTCAGTGACACCCTCTATCAGATTTGTAAGTAATATTTGCTTGCGAATACACCGGTCAAAATTGTAAAATCTGGCAAAATTACTTCACTTCCGGTGCCAAAAGAAATCATTATCGGTAACAAATAAGTTGAGAATTCGCAATTGAGAATTGTTTTATACACATCAGACAATAACTAATAAACTTAGAACCCATAAACTGAAATTAAAAAGGTAAAAAACTTAAAGGGAGACAAAATATATCTAAATTAACCGGCACTACCGAGATGAGAGAAATGGGGTCTACCGTCGACTAGACACAAAACTATGTCATTTCGGGACTAGCATGTGTAAAATATCATCAAAACATATTCATAAATAAAAAAGGTTTTCGTAAAAAAAATATTTTTTTTCAAAATATCGGACATTTTTTCGACTACTTCCGGTTTTACGATCGTTATTGTGATAGCTTTACGAAGTTCTTTAGATAATTAACTTTACGTACCAGAAGTGTCAGAAACATCCATTGAGTAGTTTTGGAAAAAAAGATAAATTAAAGAGCGTTTCCAAAAATTTAACGATTTTTCAATTTTTTTCAAAGTTTGATGCCAATTTTGGACCACTTATATTATTTCAATGCTTTTCATTTTGGATTCACTATATATACAACCGATAGGGCTTTGAGTAAGAAAAGTTTAAGAAAAATCTGCGCGTCGTTTTCGAGAAAAGGGCGTCTCAGAATGTTAAAAAATCGGAAAATACTAGATTTTCGGCATACAATAATTTATTTCCCTACCATCGAAATCGTACTATTTAGATACCATATGATGGTTCATTAATAGGGCTATCCAGAGACACTTTAGTTCTTTTGGTCCGCTATTACCTAAGGGAGAAATCAAGTTTTTCGCAAGTGCGACAATGTTTTTAACCTTTTTTTTTCATTTTTTGAATACTTCCGGTATGGTTATTATTGTCGGAATAGTTTTAATAGCCGGTTTGGGCACTAAAATAGCCACAGGGCTCTGTACTGATATATTAAATTATTTGATCAGGTGAAATGCCCCTGAGAAATCCTATGTTCAAAAGTGCCAAAAATGCAAAAAATTTAAAATATCGAAAATTAAATTTCAATTACTACATGCATATTATATATCATTAGAATGGTAATTAGGTCGTCTATCTGAATATACAACCTTTTTTGAAAATCTCTTAAAATAAAAAAATAGTAAAGCATTTTCCAAAATTTCACGATTTTTCGACTTTTTTTGATTTTCAGTCCGTTATTTCACCTATTCAAAGTCGTAATGGAATGTTTCGTACACAAGACTACCGCAAGGTCTCTCGATAGAGAAAGTTTCATAAAAATATCGCATATAATTTCGACTGCTTCCGGTTTACGGATTGTTGTTGAAATTGCTTTAAACGGTGGTTTGACCATATTACTTCATGTTCCAGGAATTTCAGAAACGTCGATCCGGCCGTAAAACGAAACTTAAGCTCACAAAATGTGAAATAAATTCGAAAAAAAATCGAAAAATAAAGGGCGATAACTCTGAATGAAACTTATATTACTGGAACCGGATTGCCTTCAGGTATCCAAAAATGTAGGTCAAATTTGAAAATTTTGAAAAATAACAAAAAATGTGTCTTAAGCAACATATTCGTAAATCAACAACCGAGATACAGACGTTTTGATATTCAGTTTACGAGACATACAAAGCGTTAAATAAAATTAAATGGATTTCCAAGCCCTGTTTATCCCTATCAACCCTGTCCTTTGTTAATCTCCATGTGAGGTTCTGCCCTGACAGTGGCATTTCAGTCGACTTTATGTCAAATTCCACCTGCCGAGAGCTCTTTTACATACAGACTAATGTATACGCACAATTATACGCTGTTATTAGATGCAAAACGTATATTATGTTATTTGAAATGACATTTTGCCAAGGGTTCTTTTACGTACATGCTAATGTGTACACGGGACCTCGATTTTTCGTCCATCGTAACAGGAATCGAGTGTGATGTCATTGCAGCCATCTTGCAATCGTGCCATTTTATCAAAAATCGAAATTCTCCAATCGACAATTGTCCAAGGAACGAGCATGACAAGTTTCACGTTCGCGCGATTGTCATGCATAGGGAACAAAACAAAAACGGGTACCGAGTCGAGCCGCTACCGTGGAATTTTGCGCTGAAATTTATTTTCTATACACCTGTGCTTGTTATTGCGCCCAGTAATCCATTTCAGGGCACCTCCACCTCTTCAAACTGGGGTGTTCATGAAACACGAAGTATGATATTATATGCCTATTGATTTATCACAATTCTTTCTAAAATTAATAACGAGGAAGAAATTATAAATTATTACGCAAGTTGCCTACATTATTTACTCTAAAAAACTACAATAATTTAAAACAAGGAAGTCAATTTTGGTTATCGTGATACAATTTATAGGGATCAGCCGAGGCTCAGTGGGTAAGACGTTAACTAAACTGTCGTACCCGTTTTCCCAGTGTTGACTCAGACATTTCATCACGATTTTCCGATGTGTTTCCCAACCGTCAGTGGCGTAAAGGAACTGATCTTAGTTGAAATTCGAAAGAAGAGTAGACCGTAGCGCCACTTCCCGTGCAAAGTTTCCCTCATAGCACACTGTACGGCTTATTTTCATCTTCATTAGCCCCTTTTATTTCCTTAGATATATTTATTTAATTTTGGATGTTTTACTGTGATGTCCTGTAATTGTACTGAACCACGTATCTCAAATAATCTTAACGGCTGATATTAATTTTCATTGCGTCGTTTCAGCCAGAAGCGGATCAACGCCCAAGTGGAACAAAGTCCCCTCAGTCAACATTCTTTCCTTAAGTGCACGATTCCACTCTTATATAATTTTTTCATACATGATTCCACTCTCATATAATTATTTCGTTTAAACGAAATACTAAATCGTTATAATGGAATATTAATTCGTTTAAACGAAATATTAATTCGTTTAAACGAAATATTAATTCGTTTAAACGAAATATTAATTCGTTTAAACGAAATATTAATTCGTAATAACGAAATATTAATTCGTAATAACGAAATATTAATTCGTAATAACGAAATATTAATTCGTAATAACGAAATAATTAATTCGTTTAAACGAAATAATTAATTCGTTTAAACGAAATAATTAATTCGTTTAAACAAAATATTTAATTCGTTTAAACGAAATACTATTTCATTTTTACGAAATAATATTTCCTTATTACGAAATAATATTTCGTTATAACGATATAATATTTCGTTATAACGATATAATATTTCGTTATACATATTCTTACCCGCAAACGAATTGTTGAGATAAAAATGAACCATGTGTATATCCCGTATATCGATAACGACTGAGATCCCAATGGTTTTGTTAAACATTTTTTTTTTCAAATTCGGTGTTTGGAGCATTGGGGTCAAAAGTCGAGGTGTTATAACGAATTAATATTTCGTTTAAATGAATTAATATTTCGTGTAAACGAATTAAGGTTTCGTTATAACGAATTAGTATTTCGTTTAAACGAAATGATTATATATAAGAGTGGAATCATATATGAACAAATTATATAAGAGTGGAATCGTGCACTTAAGGGGCTCGGTACTTTCCTCCTCTGTCATACACCTCGTCGCTTTATTTAAGGTTATAGTGAATAGCCTAGTTAGAAGTACCATTAATGAGGGGATCGTGGGACAACAGGCTGTACACATGTTATGTCAACTATCACAAAACAGGCGAAATTGAAAGATAAGCCTCGGGATTCTGTCCAATTTCTTTTTCTTTCGTTCGATACCTTTATGGCATCATACTTCCACCCCTCCGTGTTCTTATCATATTCGGCACTATCATATTCGCGGTTATAGTGAAGTGGCCACTTAATGGTAACGCTAAAACGGGGTTCGTGGGGCGACCATATTCCTGAAGCAATGGTCCGAGAAATCCATCTATGGCCATTGCTTTTGAGGGAGTATGTCTATTCTTCCCGTTCAATTAAATCTATCACTTGGGTACAGCAGCATGACAGCCCTTCGTTTAATCTGAGGTCTCCCATTAAACTTTGAACAGTGATATAAGGTATTAAAAATAGGTTGCCAGGCAAATATCGAGATAATACATATCGAAAGGAACCAAGGTCTTTGTGTTATAAACATGTATTTCAAGTTTCATCAATTGAAAGACAAGCCTCGGGATTCTGCCCAATTTCTTTTTCTTTCGTTCGATACCTTTATGGCATCATACTTCCACCCCTCCGTGTTCTTATCATATTCGGCACTATCATATTCGCGGTTATAGTGAAGTGGCCACTTAATGGTAACGCTAAAACGGGGTTCGTGGGGCGACCATATTCCTGAAGCAATGGTCCGAGAAATCCATCTATGGCCATTGCTTGAGGGAGTATGTCTATTCTTCCCGTTCAATTAAATCTATCACTTGGGTACAGCAGCATGACAGCCCTTCGTTTAATCTGAGGTCTCCCATTAAACTTTGAACAGTGATATAAGGTATTAAAAATAGGTTGCCAGGCAAATATCGAGATAATACATATCGAAAGGAACCAAGGTCTTTGTGTTATAAACATGTATTTCAAGTTTCATCAAAATCTGTTCCAAATTATGACCTCTATTGGGTCCACAACCTTGATATAACATATTTTCACACTATTCGCGTACAAACGGCGGCCATTTTGTCCGTCAATTTTGGTCCGATTTTCACAAAATTCAACCTCATCATTACCATGTAACGGTGATATATTATCAAACGTTTTTTTTTTTTTAAATCGGATCATAATTTTGACCTCCAGAGGGACCACTAGGTAAAAAAAACAATTTTTCGGCCAATCAGGGGACACAATTCAGGAAGTTACGGTCAGGTGGGCGCAAATATCGAAAGGACTCAAGATCTTTGGGTTATAAACATACATGTCAAGTTTCATCGAAATGGGTTCAAAATTGTGACCTCTATAGGGTGCACAAAATTGATATAACATATTTTCACACTATTCGCGTACAAACGGCGGCCATTTTGTCTGTCAATTTTGGTCCGATTTTCACGAATTTCGAACTCAACATTCATAACTATGTAACGGTGATATAATCAAACGGTTTTTAAAATCGGATAACAATTTTGACCTCCAGAGAGACCACAAGCTAAAAAGACGATTCTTCGGACAATCAGGGGACATAATTCAGGAAGTTACGATCGGATGGGCGCAAATATCGAAAGGACCCAAGACCTTTGGGCTATAAAAATACATGTCAAGTTTCATCAAAATCGGTTCAAAATTGTGACCTCTTTAGGGTCCACAACCTTCATATAACATATGTTCACACTATTCGCGTACAAACGGCGGCCATTTTGTAAAACATGAAATTATTGCGAGCATGAAATTATTGCGACAATTTCGAGCGAGGCCCTCTCGCAATGATTTCATGTTCGCAATAATTTCGTGAAAATTTGTTAAAATGTCGGCCATATTGAATTATCCCCCCTTCATTACTCTTCTCTAATCAACTTGATATATTTCGACACTTCGTTATCTAAATCTCCAAGTAGGAGGGGCCTACCACGTTTCTCATTTTCAATAACGGTTGTTTCTCTGTCGCTCATTCGAACTGCAGCTATATATTTTCGTTTCATTGCCCGAACTGTACTTTCCCCTAAATTTAATTTTAAATCTTGAGAAAACTTTCTTGCGGCCTTGGAATTTCCATATTCTGTCGCATATTTTGCAATTTTCGCCCGCAATTCAGATGTATACATATTGTTTTCGGCCTTCCGTTTAACACCGCGTTTAGTTATTGAATCTTTCGATGATTTAGTCGGAGTTAACACTTCAATAATCTTACTATTTGCGGCAGTAATATTGTCACGCTCCTCAACAGTGCTTGCATTATCGGGATTTGGCAAGCCGAGAATTTCCCCAGTAAAACAATTCTCATTTCGTTTCGTTTTAGTTACAAATTTAAACATCGCCATTTTGATAGTAATAAAAAATGTCGCGTGACATGTGTTTTAAAGTCGTTCGTCAGCTTGGAGTTAATAATCAACGGATCAAATTTAACAATAATTATTTAAAAATCTGTGTTTTATAGTCGTTCATCAGTTTGGATTTAATAATCAAGGGATTAAATGTAACAATAATTATTTAAAAATTGAGTTTGATAACAGGTATTTTCTTTGATCTGTTGAATACAGACTCGAAGCCATAATCCTCAATAGTTGTTTATTTACTGTTACTAATGATCACCAATCAACCGATGTTTTGAAGAGCCGACTGTTACCTCAAAATCTACCACATTTTATAGACAAATTTACTAAAAAAAAATATTTAAATTCGCAATAATTAATTTTCCCCACTATAGAAATTCGCAATAATTACATTTCGCAATTATGTTTCACCACCACAACTCGCAATAATTTCATGTCGCAATAATTTAGTGTTTTACGGTAACATTTTTTCACACTATTCGCGTACAAACGGCGGCCATTTTGTCTGTTAATTTTGGTCCGATTTTCACGAAATTCGAAATTCAACCTCCATAACCATGTAACGGTGATATAATCAAACGTTTGTTTTTAAATCGGATAACAATTTTGACCTCTAGAGGAACCACAAGCTAAAAAGGGTGATTTTTCGGACAATCAGGGGCCATAATTCAGGAATTTACGATCCGTTGGGTGCAAATATCGAAAGGAACCAAGATCTTTGAGTTATAAACGTGCATTTCAAGTTTCATCCAAATCGGTTAAAAATTGTGACCTCTACACTGTTCACAAGCTAAAAACGTGATTTTTCGTACAATCAGGGGCCATAAGCCATGAAGTTACAGTCCGATACATGCCAATATCGAAAGGAATCAAGATCTTAGGGTGATAAACCTATATTTTAAGTTTCATTAAAATCGGATAAAAAATGTGACCTGTAGACTGTTCACAAACAATAAGTGGACGGACGGGCGGACAGGGGCGACGACAATAAAACGGTGACAGTCTGCTCGTCTCCATACAGCATTGTTTACATTATGTCAATGTTGATAGCCTCGTTTGTCACGCAATTAGTTTTACTGCAATATTCTGCTGTGCACTGGTTAATAATAAAATCATGAGCCATGACGTAACGTTATGTAAACATATTTGGTCCAATTTGACGCTTTGTTTTAAGGGTAGAGCCTTTGTAACGTAGTTAGCGATTGGTAGTTAATCGGACTATTGATCAATCATAATTTAGAACAAGAATTTTCTCTCTTTCCAGCAGTGGGTAGAGGGATTAGTTCTAATCAAACGCGAGGAACACGCAGGGCGACGGACTATCATATAGTTTAATCTTATTTCAATAATTCGTTTGCACATGTGCGTCTATAGCATGTATGTATCGAGTGGACGTTAAACCTCATTTATCACGTCTCTCTCTACTGAATTGTTAGCCTGTTTCTTTCAAAGTAGAATGTTTTATGGAATAAGAATATCAAATTTGAATTTCACAAAACAACCTTGATGAAATCCATGGAACAAACGGAATATCACAGTATCCTAGTTAAGCTCATTGGTCAACTTAGACCTAATATCGCCTCTAGTAAATATTGATAATATTTTGATAATGTCTGGTTAATAAATGTTCACCTATCAGTCCACATTCCTAAACAGATCTCAGTCGACCTCAACAACTCGCCATTCAGGAAATGTTTACAAAATCCCCAGCCGTTTTAAACCCAGTTGATTTAAGACAAGTACAATCAATATGACGTCATATTAAAGAATGGCAGACAAATAGACACGTGGATTTTCTATATTGAAGGAATTCCTGGAATATTTAGCGACTTCTACTTTGTCCCTAAAATCATTCCCAGTTGTTTGTGATGTTTGTTTATCGCGACCTGTTAGTCTGACCGACTCGTGTATCCGATTAACAAAACAATAAATAAATAACAAAATGTTGATAGTTTTACTTGCTCGGAAATGGATGGCAAAGTCCGATATATGAAGGCAAGTCTTTCACAATTTGTTTCTTGGTTTTAGCTTTCAATTATTGATTGATTTATGTAGTTGGGTTGTTGTTTATTTTAAGAAGAAATCAACTGAAGGATAAAGTCTCGAAGCTAGAATTTAAACACTCAGAAAATTTCAATTTTTGTTTTGGAGTTTATTTTTGATTACAGACAGTATGGAAGCGTATTTGGGTCACTACTTATTGAGATAATATCCCAACATATCGACTAAAAATATGTCAACTTTATGAGTTATATTACAAGAAATCGACTTAATAAAGTTGACTTGACGCATTAAATTCACCCTATGTCGACATGAACTATGTCGATATGTTTACATCATGTAAATAGCCGATTTGACTCTAAATCGATATGTCAGGTTTTATTGCATAATGTATAGACTTAATAATATGGCCACAGACCACTAATGTTTCCCCATTAACTTTTATGTTAATTCTCGTCTCTTAGACCGGCTCTAACTTTTCTCAAAATTTTTTTGCGTAGAAGGCTTTCTGCCACAGATAAAGCAATATATGTGGCAAACTCTTGTCCAAAAGTATGTATGAGGTTCACCATGAAAAATTTGAGATACACAAGCTGGAAGTAGAGACAAGTAAACATGAAATTTTCGGTCCTACGTTTCAACGTAACCAACCTCTCTTTTGTATCCTTCTGCCTCAAAATCGTGAATATTCACCAAAACCTGGTATAAAATGTATTTTCAAACGCTTTTCTTTGATTTCACACAAAAAAAGCAAAAAGGGGTAAAGGGAAAGGCAGAGAAAGGCTAAAAATAACTATCGTCCTACGGCTTGGAAATATTTGGTTAGATGTGTAGTATATAGGGGTAAAACTTCAAGTATCACCAAAAGGCCTTTTTTATATGCTCTCCATGTGTTCTGAAAACATACCGGTGAAAGAAAAAGAAAAAATCAAAGAATAATTGCAAAAATGATGACCCTTTAAGTACACATGCTGCTTTATGTACATCGGTGCATCTAAGGTCCATGGGTCTTTTGGGCTAAAATCTTTCTTGTTAAAGGCAGTATTTGAGTTCTGTGAAAAAATGTGACAGGATATAAACAAATTACACAGAAAACACTCATAATAACACTATTCAATAAGCTCCGATACGATATGCACGAATATCGACAAGACAAAGATCTTTGGGTTATAAAGATATACTTCAAGTTTCATCAAAATCGATTAAAATTGTGACTTTTAGATGGCCCACAACCTTGATATACTTGAAGTTTCACCCTTATTACTACACAGCTCACCAAATATTTCTACTACGCCGTCATCTACGAATGTGACGCGAAAGATATTTTAATTTTTTTCTCTCCGTTTCCCTTTTCCTTCTTTTCCATGACTATTTTTGTTGCCTTTTGGGTGAAGAATCAAAGAAAAGGGTTTGAAAATACATTTTCTGCCAGGTTAGAGTAAATATACATGATTTTGAGGCGGAGGGATACAAGGGTTGAGAAGTTGGTTACGTTGAAATGTAGGGCCGAAAATTGCTTGTTTTCTTGTCTCTATTTCCAGCTTGTGTATCTCAGGTTTTTCATGGTGAACCCCACACATGCTTGGGGGATCACGTGGCTAACTGGGTAAGGCGCTGGCTCGCTAGTCTGGAGGTCGGGTGTTGAATCCCTGCATTGGCCGAGAAAGTTCATCTCGATTTTCCGGCGTGGTTTCCCCTTGTCAGTGATGCAGAACGGAGGGCCTAACAAGGACAGCTGTCTAGTGGTTCGTATGGGACGAAAAACCGAGGTCCCGTGCACATATTGGCGTGCACATAAAAGATCCTTTGGCAGTTGGAATTCGATGTAAGAGTAGGCCGTAGCGCCGCTACCCGGGCAAAATTTCCCTCAGTACACTGCACCTTATGCCGTATGCTCGTCTTCCATTAGCCTAGGTTAGGTGCATAAGAGTAAAACGTTAAACCCCCATTTCATTTCACTTCATTTTCATAAATGCTTCAGGTCATGAGTTTGCCACATGTTGTTTCATCTGTGGCAGAAGGCGTTCCACCCAACAAAAATTTGGGAAAAAGTTAGAGCCGGTCTAAGAAACGAGAATTAACATAAAAGTTAATGGGGAAATCATAAGTGGTCTGTGGCCATATCATTATATCATGCAATAAAACATGAAATATCGATTTTGAGTCAAATCGACCATTGACATGATATAAACATATCGACATAGTTCATGTCGGTATCGGGTGAATTTAATGCGATTTCTTGTAATATAACTCATAAAGTTGGCATATTTTTTATTCGATATGTTCGGATATTATCTCAATAAGTAGTGACCCAAATACGCTTCCATACAGACAACGTGAAATATTCGAGATAGATAAAACTGTAACCAAACATTTTGACGTGAGTTATTCGAGATAAATAAACCAATATAGCTATATAGTTGAACGTGAGTTATTGTAGTTAAATAAATCTAATGAAAATGTATAACGTGCGGAAATGCGTTATCGTGTAATTTACTTGCACGTCAAGGTAATTATTTGTCTAATAAATCTTTCTGTTTGTGTGAACTTTAAAATTTTATTTATAGATATGGTGAAATGATTTAATTCGGTCTTCTTGTGTAGTATGATCGGCAATCTTTATAGCCCTCTGTTCATTAAATTCCACATGTCTAGGCTTCTTTAACGTAAACGCGGGTTTTCGTGCAATCCGAAGGACTGGACGTCGTTTCCTTGCGAAGCCCTTCATCCATGGAAACAAAGCTGGAAAATCTGGAGAAATAAAATAAAATAGGGTTTAATTAACGCTCTACTGTTCCGCTCCGACTGGGATAATGGAGACGGGAATACGTCATATAGTGTGCCACGAGGGGAACTTTGCCCGGGTAGTGTTGCTACGGCATACTCTTACATCAAATTCCTACTTCCAAGTGTTATTTTACGTGCTACTAATGTTTTGCGTCCAATCCGTACGACTAAGCACCTTTTCGTTTTTGTCGAGTTTCATTTCTGTTGTTCACCTCATTTTTTGTGAAGCGAACTGTACTTTAATCCTTTAGTATTTCATAATATATCCATGCTTAACTACTCCTATCATGAGAACAAAAGCGGGGGTTGGAAGGGGGATAACGGATCGACCCTGGTATGAATGTTTTTAATGGTTATGAAAATAAGCCAAATCACACAGTCTGTCTAGGCTCTTATTTTGTCGCATAATCATTTCAGTTTGTACTATATATTACATTAGCCAACAGATTCTGCCCCACAAAAGAGAAAGGCAGTATCTGCAAAATAGTCATTTTGAGAAAATCGACTTTAAAGTTTGTCACTTTCCTGTACTCATAGTTTTCTATAAAATAATGTGATTTCTTCAACGTAAGCAAATATTTTGGTTCTCTTTTGATATAACTTGTCGATTTTCATAGATTTCTCTGAGGGACTGGGATAATGCAGATACTGCCCATTTTATGGCTCGGGACCTTTTCCTGTGCCCATTGTAAAACCAAGGTACAAAGCAGCATCTACATATGCCCTCTTATTGTTTCTGTGATAAATAGTCAGTTTACAAACTGCATATTTATGCATAAACATTGTTCCAGACATTTCCCCATTCAGTTGAGTCCAAATCCTTGACATAATAGACTGTTTTTCACCTTAGTTATTCCAGGTCACTTTACATTTACTGCCAGCACCTTATCTTAAGGTGCATACATGTCCCAAGGCGAATGGCAGTATCTACACTTACTGCTTTTCTCCTTAGTTATATAAGAGAAATTTGCATTTACTGCCAAAATTTCGCTCTGGGTTGTCTTAGATGTATCGAGGAGAACGGCAGTATTTACACTTACTGCTTTCCTCCTTAGTTATACCAGAGCAATTTACATTTACTGCCCAAATCGACACTGTAAATCTCTTTACCAAATTGAAATATAAGAATTAAATTTTTACATGTGATAGAGCTGATACTGCCGATCACAATGATACCAAAACCGTATTTTGGCCAAAAGTGTAGATACTGCCTTCTTCCTTTGCACGGATACTCTTCAAAAAAGAAACACAGCCCATTTTTATTTTCCATCATTTTTTTTTATTTGAACGAGATTGTTATTTCTATACATCTTACTTGTTTTTAATGTCATTAAGTAATAAATAAAAGAAATTTATGGTCGGCTTTAAATCTAGGTTGACTAATTGTGACTGGTCATACCTTTTACTGAAATTTGTTTTCGCTTGATTGCACCATGACACATGAGTTTAACAACGTCGCAAGTTTTTCGCATGCAACCCAATCTAATTAGGCCTTTAAAATCCTGGAGTTGTCGGTTTCAAGATCAGATGCAAATGTAAAACACTCAACGAGTCAGCTAATGCCACATCCGAACGAAGACCAACGTAACAACGCTATCGGTCGGGCAATCCGCACACACCTTCGCAAAACCGGATTACGTGCAAGACGTCCCCTTAGAGTTGCTGTTTTGAAATACGCCAACACCGTCAAATCTGACTTCAAAGGGTAGAGCTAGATGATATCGACAACGAAATGTCACTATGCGTTTCTTGGTTTGAAGAGTACACTAGCCACCAGACTACTAGAAATTTTACCAAATGTTCCACATATGGTTAGCACGTGCGTGCTGTATCATTAAGCCTGCAATTGAGTCAACTGGCGTGGTTTCGAATCCCCGGTTTAACGTGACAAGGAGTAGGGTCGCCTGTCCAACCTCGTGGGTTTTCTCCGGGTCCTTCGGTTTCATCCCACCCACTGCTAAAGACCCCTACGCGCAAGAGAATTATTGAAATAAAATTAAACAATTTGTTAGTCCAGAGAGGGGGGGGGTCATCTTCTTACTGACATCAATAAATACAAAAATATGACTCCGTATACAAGCCAAAATGCTTACTTTCACATTTTCGCGTTGTATTATGGCTTGATGCAAGTCGAAAATAAGAAATTAGGAAATAACGAGAGGCGCTACTATCGCAGTGTATTATTTCTTAATTTCCTATTTTCGAGTTCATTTCGTCTTGTATACCGTGCTGTCGCCTTACATTTTGTCGTAACTTCTACTTTTCTACTTTTCAACTTTCGTGATTTGAAGGGGCGAAAAGTAAAAACTATGAATGGTGGTTATAGGCTTCCATAGTTGCTAATAGTGAAAATAAGATGGCGAAAAATTCTTCAAGACGTATAAAGATTAGATAGCTAGGTACATTTTAGTTTAATTTGTACACTCAAATTATTCTGGATTGCCCGAAACCGCCTTGTACACGGCTTGTCTCAAGCTGTCTAAATTTAGGGAATTCCACAATTGGAAACAACCCAGTATTTTTAGTTGAATGGAATCAAGGTTAGAGTCTAGTCAACACCATACCGGGAGTCAAATGATTCTGTCAAATTTTACCTTCTATAAACTCTTCTTGTTTGAGATTTTATTCCAAATCTGGAAGTGGGGTTGGGTGGCTTAGTGGATTTACGCGTGCGCTTTGCATCATAAGGTCTGTCATTGAGTCAATATTCGTGGCTTCCATCTCTCGATTGTACATGCCAGGGAATATGATCGCGTGTTTTCTCCGGGTCAAATGTTAGATATTCTCACATCCCTAACAATGCTCACGTGACCACAAACATATGCCAGTCTCATATTTCCGAGAGACTATGTTGAGGATACTTTAAATCCCTTCCCTTTCTATTACTTAGATTATATTTATTGCGTATCTATAATTTCCATTCCATTGAATGTAACACATGTTTATAATAAGGAAATCAATTTGATATACTTGACAAAATCAAGATGACGAATCTTTTTTTACACAGTATAGCCTTCCCGATTCCATTGCAACAATTTATTATTATAGAATGATCTAATCTCTTATATTAATCAACGTAAGCGTTACTGATAGGTGTTGTTTCCTGATTTGATAAGTGAAATTTACACATAGCTAATTATATTGTTTATCACATGATTTACTATAAAAGTGGACACAGAATATATACTATTAAAAAAAAAGTAGGGGATATTTGATTTTTAAGTGTTATTAAAGTCACCAAATGAAACTGACGAAGAAACAAATGACAAAATGAAATGAAGTGCACATTCATCGATTTATTCCAAATGATCGTTAGACTAAGTAAGGCACAGACTGACCATTATAAGGGTAAAATGATAGCCGGGGTCAAACAGCAAAGTTACCACAGCATCACAACAAAGTCAGTAACGGGTAAATCCTCCTCTGTTTGCCAAACAAGCATTGATCCGACGTGGCATACTCCTAATGAGACGTCTAAGGTCATTTTGTTCCAGATTGTCCCATTCCTGTTGCAACGCAGCAGCAAGTTCTTGGACATTGGGAGGACGTTGTTGACGTTGACGTAACCTCTGTCCAAGCATGTCCCAGACATGCTTGATGGGGGAGAGGTCGGGACTCAGTGCTGGCCAAGGTAATGTGGTGATGTTCTGTTGTTGGAGGTAACCTGTAACGATCCTGGCCCTGTGACATCTTGCGTTGTCATCCTGGAAGATGAAACGGCACAACATGGACAGCCAAGACGTTGTCCCGGTAGTACTGGCCTGTAACACGCCCTGCAACAACATGTAAAGCCGTTCTTCCAGCAACAGTGATGCCTCCCCACACCATAACAGAACCACCCCCAAATCGATCATGTCTGATGACGTTAACGTCTTGGAAGCGCTCGTTTCGACGACCCCACACCCTCCTACGTCTGTCCAAAAAATCAACAGTGAACCTTGACTCATCTGAAAACATCACATTGCTCCAGCGTCGATTATCCCAGTGTTGACGATCCCTACACCAACGACGTCTTGCCTGAATGTGATGATCTCTCAAACAAGGGATCACGCGAGGACGTCGGGCGCGAAGGTGACCCCTATGCAGACGATTCCGAATCGTCTGGCCACTCACTCTCACACCAGTGTCTGTTTGAAGACGAGCGCTGATCTGATTTGCTGTGATGACACGATTTCTCAAGGCCAAAGTACGGATAAATCGATCCTGGGCTTGGGTTGTCGCCTTTGGTCGACCTGAACGTGGTCTGTCCTGTACAGATTGTGTATCACGGTATCTGGACCATAGCCTGCTTATGACAGACTGAGAAACATTCATCGTCCGCGCCACAACCGCCTGTGTTGTGCCGATCTGTAGCATGCCAAGGGCACGTAACCTTTCATTTTGGGTAAGCCGACGCATATCAAAATTTGTTTTCTGGTCTCTAAAACAATTAAACTGATGTTTCCACCCTGGAATTCAATGCCACAATGACTGTAACATTCAAAGTCAGAGTCGTGCAAATCTTGGGTTGGACCCCCATGATGATCCCAAGCATCACCTGCATTCCATGTGGTAGCTATTGGTGTGTTTGGGAGTCACATGTAACTGGAAATGGTTCTTCTGTTAGGTTCTATAGTGACTTTTTTCGTAGTCATTTGCATATTTTAGTATTATGCCCCCCAAATCAAATATCCCCGACTTTTTTTGAATAGTATACCATAGAACAGAATCCCTATTGTATACAGATCTACAATCAACAGATAAGATTGAATATTATATAAATATTGAAAACTTATATAGATAAATTATCGATTAATACATTTTAAAACTCTTGCTTGATTATGTTATTGTAAATCTAGCTACAAGCTATCACTATAATTAGTTACAAGTTTTGTACACAGTACAGGGTATGCCTATTCTTTCCATTATACTTATAGCACTTCTAGTTTGACGTAGCTTACTAATTCTATTACAGGATGTTTTGTTTATTGGTAATAACCCTGGTCTTGGCTCTGGCTCAAAATACTGAAGCTATTGGTGGGATGTCGGCTGTGGCATTGAAGGCGGCATACGATATTGATTTGGCCGTTGCACATTGGAATTAGAATTTGATATGGACGGTAAGTGTTTTATTCAAATTGAATTACATTGATGTTTATTGTTTGATAATGTCACGTCTGACAAATATTGGCAGCTAATATAATTTTTGTAGTTTAATGAGAGAGAATTCTCGAGATATAGAGAATCTCCTACGGGTCTTTTTTGATATCAAAAAATATCAACACAAGTTGATAAAGTTAAAAAAAACAACCCAAAACTGAGGCTTGTATTGGCCAAACGGGTGCAAGCTGTTTCGTAACCTGGCTGTTTCGTACTTAGTTCATTCGTACCTCACATAAGCCGTTTCGTACTTCAATTCGTACATCAAATTGATTCCCACCTTTCACTATGTTGTTGAAATCAGTTGACAGAAATTGAATTATGCCGAACCAGAATTAGAATATGCACGAGTTTGATACCTCAAATTGATTAGTTCCTTTTCCTAATTTGTACCTCAAGTTGATTCGTACCTTTTCCTATACGTTATTAAAATAAGTTGGAAAGAAATTAAAATAAATCTCTATGTTATTGAAAGAAATTGAAATAATAAACGATTACCTGCCTTTTGGGTTTGGGTTAGGCTCAGTTAGTTGTGATTATTGATAACAATTGATTGGTGGTTGTGAAAGCGGTTTAAAAACGATTGAAAACCATTTAATCTGGTGTTGATTATTGAACCCATTCTACTGAGTGAGTTGTGATTTCTAATTATTGACCATATAATAGTACACACCGAAACGCGGTAACACAGAGACAGAGAGAGTGAGAGAGAGAGAGAGAGAGTCACAGCGAAAGGTGGTAACAGCGCGAGAGAGAAGGAGAGAGAGAGTCTCACAGCGAAAGGTGCTAACAGAGCGTGTGTGTGTGTGAGAGAGAGAGTCTCCAAATAATATGATTTGTGTGTAGTTAAATGAGAGAGCGTTTTCGAGATAATATAATATTATATGTATATGTATCTTACAGGTGACGGTCGCTTGTCCGTTGCTGAAATGAATGCAAAGTTTATGACAATCGTGGAACTTTTGAAAGAAGCTGACAAATCGGGTCTAGAAATTGATATTCTGGGATTAAAAGCATTGATCAAACTGGAAATTAATGATATCTTAAACCTGGATGTTAGTGGAATATTAGATCTTGGTGGATCTAGTGTTTCTAATCTTGGTAAGTACAGCGTAAAACTAGACCTACGAAGCAGCAATGACGGGTTTCACTGGTGCCACGTTACCTTTGAACATGTCACTTCCGGTGCCACGTTACCCTTCAACATATGTCACTTCTGGCACCAATGAAACCAATTAAACAGGTCTCCACATAAGCATTGCACACATCAAATAAAATGGACGCAGAATCAACCAAATCCATCAATATCAATTCATTTTATTCATTTGTTACTTGTAAGTGATCCTGACAAAATTACATTACTGACGGTGATAATGAAAATGTTCAATTAGTTTTATGAAATCAGAAAGGGCATAAGATATTATATGGTTAAAATGTTATGTAAATCGAATAATAATTGCCACTCTTATACACCAAAAACCTTGAAAAGTGACTTGTAGAAAATCGCATATTTCTCTAAAACCGTGCAAGTTAGAAACCATTTTGTGGTATCTGTATGATCGTATGGGTTCAATCTATTTGTTGATTGGAATCAAATATCATAATTTTGAAAACATTACAAATCAGACTCATTTGAATAAAATATCTGTTTTGAAGGCTAAAAATACAGTTTTTGCCAAAATAACATCACTCTTCGGTGATACTGAAAATGTTAAATTAGTTCTATTAAATCATATATGGCATAAGACACAGGCGTACGGACTCGATGACAGTTTTGGGGCCAGAACCTAAAATGCCCGAAAAGATTTCGGGTTTACAGAGAGCGGTGCCAGTCTTCCTCGAGAGGCGAAGAAGCGGGACTTACCTTGTATGCCCCCCACCACGAAAATTTTGGAATATTTGACGGCTGCAAACACGTTTTCCTGCAATTTCAGCCCGTGAACAAAGCAATGTCAAAGCGGTCTAATAATGGTGGTCGACTCGAATTCCAATCAATCGTTTACAGTCCACGACCGTTTGGAGAAAATTTTGAAAATTTAACTGCAGCAAATGCGCTTTCCTGCTATTCCCGCCTGTGAATACCGCAACTTCAGTTTGGTCTTATGTAGCCCACTGGCTGACCCGAATTCCAAACAACCAATCAATTGTTGCCGAGCTTGGGGGTTTTACCCTCCCGGAGGAAAAATTTGAAAATTTAACCACCGCAAATGCTTTTTCTGCTATTCTAGCCTATATATAGCCCGCGTAAGCGACTCCAAAAGTATCCAATGGATTTGTACCCGAAATCCCACTCTGAATTCCAACCATCCTATCAGACTGTTGAAGATGCATTCACAAATAATAATCGATGCCCGAAAAATCTTGTACAAAGTAGAGTGGCTGCAGACAAAATTTTTTAATCCATAGTCAACTCAGTACAACGTAAAATTAGTGTTATGTTAGAGCTCGATAACAGTTAGGGAAGCAAAACTAGAAATGCACGAAAAAAATTCGGGTTCACAGACAGCGCCGCCTGTTTACTTCGAGAGACGTTGTATGGACCGACCAAGAAAATTTTGGAATATTTGACGGCCGCATACGTGTTTTCCTGTTATTCCAGTCCGTAAACTTAGTATTTTATAGATTTCGGTCACTTTATTTTGCCAGGTAGATGAAATGAAATTTTTTATGTCACTTTACCCGTCTGCCATTTCGCATTGTCGCAGAATGCCGGAAAAGCTTTAATCTCTAAGCAACACCCTCTTTCCCCTATTCCTAAAGCAATGGCTCGAGAAATTCCTCTCTGGCCATTGCTGGAATAGCGTCTGTTTCTTGAACTTATGCGGTAGTGTGTCTGTTCTTTTCCGTTCAATGAAAGCTATCACTTAAGTACAGCAACATGACAGTCCTTCGTTTAATCTAGGTCTTCCCTAAAACTTTGGACAGTGATTTAAGGTATTAAAAGCGGTGAAAGTATGTTCGTTTCCAAACAGTATTGTTTACATTTCATTCGACTTGATAGCCTCGTTTGTCACCCAATTAGTTTTAGTGTCGTATTCTGCCATGCACGGGTTAATTAGGCATAATAAAATCGTGAGCCATGACGTAACGTTATGTAAACATATTTGGTCCAATACTGGCACTCGTTTTAAATGTAAAGCTTTTGTAGGGCAGCTAGTGATTGGTTGGTAAACGGACTACTGACCAATCAAAATTTAAAACAACAATATCCACTCATAATAGCAGCGTGTAGTAGGATTACCTCTAATCAAACGCAACACTGCGCGGAGTATGCCTCTTTCCCAGTAAATAAAAGTTCCATCAGGGAAAGAAATTATAAAAATATATTAAAGCATAAAATATATAATAATATTAAAATAATACCTGAAAATAAATAAATAGTATTAAACAATTACCACTCTGCCAAGAATCAATTTTCATCCAATTGTAATCGTCAAAGTTTTACATCATTTAAACACGGTGACGTATGTTCAATTAAATTCTTTGTTTTCCATTGAAGCCTTTGTATACTTAACTTATCACAGTTGACCATAACTTTAATCTCAACTAAAATGGCAAACCGGTAGCTTCAGCCTTTCTGCTAAACTTGCTTAATTGGCCCTAACTTTGCTGTTCATGATAATAAGGAGATGATTCCAGCAAGTTTAATTACGGCAGAGGATATTCGCCATTCGAATGGCAAAGAGTTATTTGCCATTCGTTTGTGTTATTCGCCATTCGTTTTCGTTATTTGCCACTCGTTCTTTTTTTTTAAATCGATATTTTCTGTACTATCATGATGTCTGGTCGAGGGGTAATGGTTCCAAACACTTAAACTAGTTTTACTTCGTCGTACAAAATGAACATATATCATTTTCGTTGCAGTAAAAATGCGAAAATTACTACTACAAGAAACGTTGTTTGAAAGAGTGCCATTGGAGGTCTATTTATAGCCTTGTTATGACCTGTCTGTCGAAGGTTTAAATAAGACAAAATAGTTTTATTCAAATATATGGATTGGAAATAATGAAAAATAAAAACGAATGGCACTCTGTTTTATATTATGTTGATATTCACTGTATACACTGATGAGTGTGTGTGGGTGTGTGTGTATGTAATGGTGTGTGTGTGTGTGTGTGTGTGCGTGTGTGTGTGAGAGAGAGAGAGAGGGAGAGAGAGAGAGAGAGCGAGAGGGAGAGAGAGACGTATGGTCGTGTTTATTGGCTTGGATTTTTGCAGGAAAATATGACGTTATACTCCAAGCTATTTCATTTGGCTGGGTATTTAATACAAAGGTCGATGGGATGAGGAGAATTGTCTATTACGCGCACATTCGGTCATAAGGTCTGTCATTGATGCAAGTAACGTGATGTACATGGAGAAAAGTAGCAAGTGAAAATTTTCCTATCCTTATCACGTATGCGTATCGTCACGTGATACGTTGCGTCAACGTAGTTTTAGAGTTTTGGTAGATTTTCGCCCCGCGTACGTAAGGGTAGCTGGGATGGACTTAGTTCTTGTACAGCATGATGAGATTTATCTACCAAGATCAACATCAGTACTAGTCAAGTAACGACCCTATACAAGTTCCTGAAAGGAGTAAAGTCGCTCAACAGTCGCTGAGCTTTTTAAAATTTTAAAACAAATAGTGTCGAATCTTATTTTAAAAATCATCGACTTCGACTTGAAAGAAAGTTTTGGTTTCACTAATCAATCATTTCAAAATGTATATATACCCCTTTTACAGATTTGCTTTGTCCCACCACCCTAAATTTAGCACGTAGATCAACCAGCATGCAGATACGCTCACACCAGGGCTCGAAACCACAGCCGCACGTGCCGAAGCGCGGCACTCTAGACCACTAGGCCATCCCAACCCCCCTCAGAAGCAATGATGAAATCCCAGTCTTTATCATGGTTAAAATATAGAAGCCTATAACCACCATTCATAATTTCTACTTTTCGCCTCTTCAAAACACGAAAGTCGAAATGAAGAAGTTACGACAAAATTTGAGGCGACAGCACGCTATACAAGCCAATATGAACTCGAAAATTGGAAATTAAGAAATAATACACTGCGATAATAGCGTCCCTCGTTTTTTCCTAATTTCATATTTTTGACTTGCATTTTGGCTTGTGTACCATCTTGTCGACTTAGTCATAGTTTTGTATTTATTGATGTCAGTAAGAAGGCGCCAACACGCTTACCAAGCCATAATGCAACTCGAAAAGTAGAAAAATAGGAAATAAACACAACGCGCTATTAGTGACCTATCATTTTGGATTGCTGTCGTACTATATCGACTTTTCGACTTTCGCCTCGGAAATTTACCAGGTCACACTTGAAAACGTACAATCAGGGCTCACACTGACTTTTCTTTTTTTTCCGCCAAAATGGATAACAATTTTTATTTAAAAAATTATTGATATTTTTTCTCCGCCAACTGGAATATTTTATCTGGCAAAAATGTCTGATTTAAAAAAAAACCCAACAAACTTATAACAATTTGATTTATCATGTAGGCCTATTATAAAACAATTATCCCGTACCGGTATATATACAATATATCAATTATAAAATACGCTTAACATAGGGGTTGGGTGATCTAGTGGTTAACGCGTGTGCGTGCTATCACAAGATCTGTCATTGATTCAAGTGGCGTGGTTTCGATTCCCTGCATAAAGTAGGCTCACCTGTTCAACCTTGTGGTTGGTACCCCATTTTCTTCCCACTGCTAAAGACCCCTGCGTGCAAGAGAGAGAGGGGGACACTAACTATGTCTTTTCGGGAACAACATATGGTTCAATTTTATTTCAATGATTCGCTTCTTCGTAGGGGTCTTTAGAAGAAGGGGGAAAATGGAGCACCTGGAAAAAACCCACGAGGTTGATCAGGCGATCCTACTCCTTGTCACGTACAACCATTCGCCCCTCCCCACCACCACACACACACATGCAAGCGAATAATTGAAATAGTTATTGAATCACATGTTAGTCTTGAAATGATTTAACAGGCGCCTAGTGGACGTTAAACTCTCTCTCTCTCTCTCTCCCCTCTCTCTCTCTCTCTCTCCCCCTCTCTCTTTAAATTTACGTTTTGCAAGTAAAATTATTACTTTACCTATGCATGGTGATGATACAATTTGAAATAAAATTAATTAAAATAATATCCAATCGGACTATATTCTATATGCCGCATGAAACCACATTTAATGGAATGTGCGTATTCAAATCTGATTGAGTTTAGATTTATACCCAGTGCTTAAGGTCATGAGACGAAGTAGCCTATTCATTTTCAGCGATTTTTGATAATTAACTGCCCTTGATGACTTCGAAAAATCTTGTAGACAGTGTAGAGGCCAAAGTTAATATCCGAATGACTTTAAATTGATACACAGTGGTTAAGGTCATTTGACGAAGAAGCCTATTGATTTTTAGCGATTTCCGATAACTATTGCCAAAGTTACCTCAAATATATTGATTTTCAATGAATTTTGATAACTGAACAGCTAAATCCATGATACTAAATGTTTCGTATACTAAACATTAGCATGGGACAGAACTTTATAAAAAAACAAACAAATTCTAATGATTACTTAATGAGTTGTTACTCTTAATCAGATTTGAGTGTATTTTGAATGTTTCATTACCGAAAAAAGTAAAAATATGCGATCAACCTGCCGTGGGCGTATGTTTCGTTGTCTGGCAACCTATCTTTAAATTTCTGAACAATTTAATACATTGTATTGCAGTAGTGAATATTAATACATTTATTGCCAATGTCAATGTTAACACTCCATTGTAATGGTCAATATTTATAAGGAGTTAACTGGTTGAACAAACACCTGTAGTTTTCACGTGTAAACTTCTGTGCGTGCATTTTTGTTTTTCATATTCACACCTGGAAAAATTAAAATGCAACATCTTAATTTCTGTTTCTAAAATTTATTAATTAAAAAAAAATAATCAAATGTAATGCTCGTGGCAAGTCTTGTTAGCTTATTGCTAAACTATACAATTAGTCAGGTCAATATACAGGTTAACCCCCCAAAAATTGCAACAAAAGGTTTCTCAACTGATTCTGACAGGGTTTGTGTACTTTAAAACATACTAAAAGTTTACCAAAGTAGGACCCCCGGAAAAGTGTTTTTTTGAAGATGGCGTCAAAAATGACCACCGAAACGTCTTAAAACGATCATAAGTATGTAACTATCAAATCACATTTGATGATCTTGGTGTCTTTTCCTAGGTTCTGGGGGGGGGGAGCAAAGAACACATTACGAATTCAATCATTACGAATTCGAATTCATGACCTTCAGCTGCCCACTGTCACCTAATGCACAAACACTTTTGTCCATAGAATAAATTTCAGAGCGTTCAGTATCGACCTATTGAGTGTTGTTTGAATTGTCACAATTTCCAGTTCGACAAGACAGTAGCGTAGGGGAGTCCATAGCGTCTGCAGCTGCATCGAGAGGACTTACATCCTATCGAAAAGTTGCAATAGATAATTTTCAAAAGTTCGACAGGCACAGCATTTTTGGTGGTCATAATGTGATATGTTTTTTACAACTAACCATGACGCTGAGTCCTGTCGGGTTGTCTGTAGTCGTAGCGGTATGGACCGAGCTTAAGATGGCTAGAATGTCGCCATGCATGGGCTATAATGATTGGTTGAACATATTTAAATACTACTTACATGTTTTGATAAGTGACGTCATCTGTGGCACACACTTCATCAATTGTTGTGGGACATTCCTCGTGAGAAATTTGAATACAGAGATAATCTAAAGCTGCTTGATCACCATTAAAACCAGGCATTGTCTGATTAGTACTGGTTGGTGTGCAGCTACCTTTGTGGGCTATATCTGTATGGATACCCTGGCACCTGGCTCGTGTATAGTCACATCTGTGTAAAAACAAATTCAGATTAGCTGGGGCCTGTTTGAGCATGAAAATAATTAAATTTCTGTTATTCAAGTAACTGGGGATCACGTGGCTAAGTGGGTAAGACGTGAGGGTGCGACACACTTTAGATCGGTTAATGGCCCCCACTAATTTTGGAGGTGATTTTAATACTTTGTCAGGTAAGACGAAGATATCGTCAAGGTTAATCACGACAAAAGTATGACCCCTGAGGAACACGAGAGTGCCCACGCTGCGGTTTTCTTCGATGCGTAAGATCGGAGCAGTCATCCAGATAATGAGAGACGGGGGGGGGGATGGCCTAGAGGTTTCCCCCCACTGCTAAAGACCCCTACGCGCAAGCGAATTATTGAAATAAAATTAAACCATATGTTAGTCCCGAAATGACCTAGTTTGTGTTGAGTGGACGTTAAACCCCATCTCTCTCTCTCTCTCTCTCTCTATGAGAGACGGGTGGTCGTAAGGACGAATCCATTTGAAGGATATGACGTCCCAGACGAGCCCATTCATGGAGTGCTTAGGATAACGTTATGCATCGTAAGTTGAACATTGGGGGCTAAAAATAGACGTGATGCAACGTTATGCATCGTACGTTGGACACTAAATATAGACGGGACACTATAAACCTCAGAATGCCTCGTTCAGCATTTCTGTCCAAGCGAGGTAAAAAAAAAATGCCTCTTTTGTTCCAAAACGAGTTTTTTTTTAAAAAAAATTGCGCTGTTTTTGAAACGAGGTATTTTGTTCAGAACGAGGCCTTGCTCTCCAGTACCCTGGGTTACCTGTTACCTTCTCCAACCTTGAAAACCGAACATAATGAACAACGACCGGCCCTTTTACCCCACGCTGACCCAAATCAGAAAGTATCCAATGACGCCCGACTTGAACCACGACGGACCCATCGAATATTATATTTCCAATGCCACCTCCGATTTCATCGATATGGCAAACATGACACTGCACTTGGTCCTGAAGGTGACCAAGAACGACGGGGGTGACTTGGATGCGGACAGTCAAGTCGCACCCATTAACAACCCATTTTATTCGTTGTTCAAAGATGTCAAATGACGCATGGCAAAAGATGCCGAAACCTTGGTCACCACCCTTCTGCCCAACTATCCCTACCGGGCTTACCCATTAACAACCCATTTTATTCGTTGTTCAAAGATGTCAAATTACGCATGGCAAAAGATGCCGAAACCTTGGTCACGACCCTTCTGCCCAACTATCCCTACCGGGCTTACTTGGAGAAAAAGACACCGCCGGACAGTTCAATTCCACGAAACCCGTCGCCACCGCTGGGGACGGTGGACGAGAGGCCCCGAATAACAAAGGATTTGAACGACGCCAGAAAACCATCGCTGCCAGTCGCACCTTTGAATTGCAGTCGCGTCTACACTTGGACAAGATCGGTGTCTGCTGGACGGTGTGGACCTGCGGTTGAAATTGGAAAAGCAATCCCCGAAATTTTTTCTGATGTACGGCGAAGGCAACGATGCAAAAGACTACAAAGTCGAGTTCATCTCCCAGTACCTACATAGGGGTGGCCGCACAACTTCAATCGTCGAACGCCAAGTATCACCTGAAACGCGTGGTGGTCCGAGACATGGCCATTCCCGACAATCGTGCTAGTCACGTCCTAGACAACCTGTTTGTCATCGAAAGCCTGTCAAAGAGATTAATCGTGTGTATAGTACGTAACTCGGCCTACCACGGAAGAATAAAACAGAAATTCCTTCCAATTAGAACACAATCAATTGCAAAACATCAAACTGACCAAGAACGGGGAAATTGTGGACAAATACGACGTCAACTTTCCCCAGTGACAAGCCATCGCACCTTACCTGGATTTTATGAAAAGAGTGGTCGTCTTAAACACCCGAGAAGACCTGGACCTCCCTTTCCACGACTATATCAATGGGTACACTTTGAATTGTTTCGATTTGACCAACGACCACGGAGCAGACGGTAACTACTTTCATCCCAAAGCGGCGGGTAACCTGTCTTTGGAACTCAAGTTCGGTGCAGCCCCGACAAATCACCTCAGTCTTGGTTCTGTTTGTCGACGCACGCCCTTTCCGTTTTGGGTCACGTGTGAACGATATGTTGTCGAACAATCATTTTCCCGACTTGCAAAAGTAACAGAAGAAGTAACAACATAGTGTCGATGTTTTTTTGCTCTGTAAATATGTTTGTTTTATTTTTTGCTTTATGTTCAAGTTAAATAAAATTTGATTTGTGTTCAAGTTCAATAACATGTTTTGTCAGCAACATATTACGTGTTTGTTTTTTGTGACGTCATGCTATTCTGATTGGTGGAAAATGGTATCATCAAAAAACACATTCGACTCGTTCCGTCCCGAGCCATAAATAGGAGTGTCGAAGCCAAAAGAAGTTACTAACACAATGGAGTTCCAGAACGAGTTTTTTTTTTAAATTGCCCTGTTTTTGGAACGAGGTATTTTGGAGTTCAAAAACGAGTTTTCTTTTAAAATTGCCCTGTTTTTGGAACGAGGTATTTTGTTCAGAACGAGGCTTCGTAAAATGCCTCGTTTACTAAGCATGTTTTTTCAAGATAGTTATTAGCGGTATTTGCTATTATGCCATTTAATACGATCTCACATTCGAGTGGCGACGTCCCTCTTTCAAGATAGTTATTAGCGGTATTTGCTATTATGCCATTTGAAAAAAATACGATCTCACATTCGAGTTAGGGCAACTTTCCTTTTCAGGGCCAACGGTCCTTTTCTTGGCCAACTTAGTCAATGCAAAAAGTGTTGATCCCCCTTCCTCCTTACCCTTCTTCTTCTTCTTCTCTCTCTTTTTCTCCGCCACGCACATGTAATCGCACGTGCAAGGGGTCATACAGGTCACGCACGTGGAAAAGGTCATCCGTTGCAAGGTCATGTGCACGCTCATGGACGCACGTGCAAAAAAGTTCCTGAACAAGCCCATATACAACTGGGAGAAATGGGGTTTTACGTCCACTCGACACAAACGAGGTCATTTTGCGCGTAGGGGTCTTTAGCAGTGGGAGGAAAGTGGAGGACCCGGAGAAAACCAACGAGGTAGGACAGGCGATCCTACTCATTGTCACGTACAACCGGGGATTCAAAATCACGCCAATTGACTCAGTGACAGGCTTTATGATACAGCGCGCACGTGCTAACCATTCGGCCATCCAACCTCCCTTTCCAAACAAAAAACAAACCGGGAGTAACTGATAACGATTTATAATTAGGGCCTGCAAGCCGAAGACTACTTTAAAATTCGTGCCCATGAGATGTGTTAAAGAGCCACAATCGTACGTTTAATACATATAGGTAACACCATTCCATGACGAAGAGGTCTGGATGTAGAAGAGATACTGTTTAATATAACTTACTGGTTAATGTAGGTAACACCATCGGTACCACATTCAGGGACTTCAGGAAACGAAGTACAATCTCTTTCTAATAGAACTTTACAAAAGTGTGAACCGAGACGACCATTTATCTGACAATTGACAGCTATTGAAATAAAGAAAACATATTAGATATAATATTATTTATATTTGAGGACCATGAAATAAAACGTGGATGAAACATACTACCGTCCTGCTCCGATTGGGCTAGTGAAGACGGCATACTCTTAGCTCGAATTCCAATTGCCAAAGTTTCTGAAACGTACTCGCCAATGTGTACACTAGACCTATTTTTCGTTGTCCCTTACCAGGCCCTCTTTTCTGCACCACTGACAAGGGGGAACCACGCTGGAAAATTGTGACTAGTCCTTGGAAATGTTATGTCACATCAACTTAGTTTGCCTCTTTATAATTCTATTTAAAATATATAAAAGCAGGGAATTTTTATTGGGGGAAATGTTGACGAGGAAATACATTGATAAATTTACCTGAAAATGCCACAAGTAAGATAATACTTGGTAACATGGCGTTGTGTCCTGGCACAATATCCAGTGTCGTGTATAAAGTGAACACCTTTCTTTTTTTTTATCTATTTACTGGGTCTAGTTTTAAGATAAGATAAACCCAGAGATTATAACTAAACGTCATAACGATTTAACGTGGTCAATGTCATGAACTTGGGCCTACAATATCGAAAGAAGGATGGACATTTATATTCCCAGCAGCCCAAAATGAAATGAGATAAAATAAGATTTAATGTCCTGGTTGTATGTACGAACCATTGTACATGTCTAGTTTCATATTATTATACTTGGCGGAGCCACGATGCCTCAGTAAGACGCTGGTTCGCTAGTCTGGAGGTCGGGATTTTCCGGCGTGGTTTCCCCTTTTTAGTGGTGCAGGACGGGGGACCAGAAAAGGACAGCCATCTAGTCTTTCGGACGAAAAATCGAGTTTCCGTGTTCACATTGACGTGCACGTAAAAGTGCAGTTGGGATTGGTATGCCCGTCTTCATTAGCTCAGTCGGGGCAGAAAAGTAAGAAACTAAACCCAGTTTCATTTCATTTTTGGTCTGTTTTGCTTTTGGGGATATCGTATCAGGACAATGGCGATTTCGCCGGCGCTTTATCGAATTCTATCTGCCAGGGGGTCGCCACAACGAACTGCATACGTTCTCCAGGCTATCTTAACTGCCAAGGGGCCACCACAGCGAATTACACACAGGTTGCTTATGGGGGAAATGTTGGCAGGACAGTTTGCGTTTCAATGCCAATTGACATGACTTATTTACGCGGACGTGTACACAGAGCATCGATATTTTTCCGGGATCCGATTGACTAGACTGGTATATTGAAGGTGTAGGATATTGGAGGTGGTGTAGCATATTGTATAAGCTATTGGAGGTGGTTTAGTATATTGAAGGTGGTGTAGCATATTGTATAAGCTATTGCAGGTGGTGTAGTATATTGAAGGTGGTGTAGCATAATTATTGTAAAGCTATTGGAGGTGGTGTAGCATATTAAGCTATTCAGGGGCGCCGGAACCCGGCTACCAGGATATGCAAATGGTACCATGCCCACTACTGGGGTATACATGTATATCTTTGCATGCCCGTATAATGAAAGTTTTCAACCCTTTTACTAGTCTACTCAATTTTAAATCATGCATTTAAAGGGTTTTATGTTGGTATTTGCAATGCTAGATGCGCTCTAAACAGCATTCACGGAATTGACAAATTTCAAAGTTTTCTAGAGGACAGGGGGAGGGGGCTATCTTTTGGTACCCTGGGGCTCCTGAAACTATTGGAGGTGGTGTAGTATTTTGAAGTGGTGAAGCATATTGTAAATGATATTGAGAGTGATATATAATTATATTGAGCATGTTGCCAGTCCAAAATTACTGAAATCAATTACTGTCAAATCCTTCACACACTGATAGTTGAATTTACATACTTGTCAGACGAACATAAAATAGATCATATAGAATATCCCTAGCCTCCTCTAAATCGGCGTTAGACAGACATTATCTTTCTTCTCCCAATACCATAGCTAGTGATACTCACCCCACGCCTGACAAGTTAGTGATGCTTAACGATATCCTTGAAATGACACAATTTTAAATATCATGGTTTGTCGGGCAGTCATGGTTGGCTCTATCAATAGGCTGTTGCGCCACTGCCCCGGAAAAATTTCCTTCACAGCCTGCTGTATGTATGACTGTTTTCGTTGACCCAGTTGGAGCTGAACAGTGCTATATTATCATAGCAACGGTACATCTTGTCAAAACTTCAAACTCCATCACTTCGCTGTGAATAAAGTTATTTTTTAGTACCTATTTTGGAACTATTATAGCGAGAAAGACATGTTATGTGTCTAAATATATAATATTATGCGTCTTTAATGAAAAAAAACCCAAAAAACATTTTTGGTAAAATGTCAGCTATTTGTGAGATCTCTCTGATATAATTAACACCCCCAGTCGATTTAAATATGGCGGGGTGTCAGCTTCCTGTTGATTCCCAGTTCTTACTTAGAAATGTCAAGTATGTATTGTAAATATCATTCTATCAACTTGACTATTTATAGTTTTGAGATAGACACGTGTAGGTGTATATGTTATTATACAAAATCTAAAACAGCTCGGGTTTCCTCTTACTGTCAATTGGATATTATTATTATTATTATTATAGACGGGTTGTCAACGATATTAAATTATGTTTTATTGTCTCTCGCGGTGTATTGATTTCATGTCGTCTGTGTGATATTATGATGTCAATGTGACTCAGTGAATAAAGTGCTGGTTCGCTAACAAATGAAATGGAATGGCAGTATTTCACTAAGGTATCCCTACTTTACCGACCTTTTAGTTTCTGGTGCGAGATAGGTTTTCCAAGAGTCGCCGTTATTCTTTTGACTATTAAGAGTCACATTACAAGAAACTAAGACGAATTCCCACACACTGAGCCGCCCAGCCTAACGCTTGTCGAATGTGGAATTACTGACCCCGACGAAAATTATTATTATTATTATGAACTGCAACGTTAGGCAGGAAGCTCGTCGAGTGGGAATTCGTCTGTGTGTTTTGTTGTTCGAGTCTTAAGTAGCCAACAACCCAATGGCGACGATCGCAAAAACGTACCTCTCAACAGTAATTCGGCTGGAATTTGGTACTAGGTCATCTCTAGTCATGACCTTTCTCGGCAAACACCGGCGGCGAACCGGAACCTACGGGCCAGCAAGCCAGCGTCTTACTCAGCCACCGTGGTTCCGGCTGGCTAAAAAGGATGGTCAGGATGTCCCGGGTTCGATCTCGGTGTTGGCCAACGCGATGGTGCATGGCGTAAAAGAAACATTGTTAGTTTGAATTCGAAACAAGAGCACAACCCAACGGCGCTCTCCGGACAAATTTCGCTGCACACTGCTTTGCGCACACCTCTCTTCATTATCCCGATTTGTGCAGATACGTAGGATGTTAAACCCCATTTCAATTAGTTTTATGAAATTCATGCGTGTAACTGAAAACTACCAAACATTATGCGGCATTTAATAAATAATTTGTTTTTCAACTCCAATAGATTGAGATGTAAGGCATGTTTGCATTGGCTGTTGAAGACGGTATGGTATTTTGAAACGGGTGTTTGTATTGGCTGATAAAAGCAACATTCGGTCGATTGATCGACATACGTCAGATAATCGGAACACGGAACAATGGTATGTACCATATTTACATCGACTGCAATTAGGTCACCCCCCGGATAACTCACTTCCCGACTGTTTGAAGTTAATCACTTTCTGAAAAACGAGTTTAATCAGGTTGCACCCATTCCTGCATGTTTTATATTGAAAAAGCAAACAAATCTAAGCTAAACGTGTGATGTTAAAGATACCATACATTGGTTTAAAATGCCGATGTGTTTAGGATGTTTTTGATCGATCGTTTCAAGTTTTAATAGTGCCATTCACTGGTCGATTCTCTACACGTTTAACATTATGTACTAGTTCCATACACGATTATTCTAATACAGTACACTAAATAAAGTGCCGAGCTGTGATAAAACTAAAAACTTTCATCAAAACGCTTCTAAACACCAATGTTCACTTGTTGCTTTCTGGGGACACTTATAACTTATACACTCGATTTTCCAGTGCCATATTCCACAAGTACATAAACCTTTAAGGATTTAGAGTTCGACTGTAAGATGCAGCGTATACAATAATTATGTAATCGTCCTTTTAACATACATTATACAAGGTCTTTCATTGGGCCTGAATTAACATATCCAGGCAATATTGATATTGATATTGAAATTGTTTATTAAGGATTTAGGTCAAAGACTCATAGATCCAAATCATAATACAATAAGTGGTCAAGTAAGGCAGTGGTATGGTATGAATTGGTAATAATGCATATACATGCTTTTCAACGGCCTTGGTGTATGGAGATCTTACAAGTGAGATGTCAATAAAGAGGATTTAGGGCTGGGTTTTTAATAATTCGTTTCTTAACACCCATATCTTATCTATATAAGTAGATAATTGTAACAAAAGTTTTTCATCACATGTTAATAATAAGGTCACGGTGTCTAAGTGGATAAGGCGCTGGTTCACTAGCCAGGAGTTCGGGTGTTCGATCCATGCATTGGCCGAGAAAGTTCATCTCGGTTTTCCGGCGTGATTTCCCCTTGTCAGTGATGCAGAAGGAGGACCTGACAAGGACAGCTGCCTAGTCGTTCGGATGGGACGAAAAACCGAGGTCCCGTGTCACGTTGGGGTGCACGTAAAAGATCCCTTGGCCGTTGGAATTCGATATAAGAGTAGGCCGTAGCGCCGCTGCCCGGGCAAAATTTCCCTCATATCACACTGTATGGCGTATGCCCGTCTTCCATTAGCCCAGGTTAGGTGCAAAAGAGTAGGACGTTAAACCCCATTTCATTTCATTTTCATTCTCTTCGTTAATATAGTCAATAATCAACTCTCGATGGTATCGCTAGCCTGCGATGTGTATAGGCGTTCCGATTTGCTGTTCGACTTCAATTCAAGACTATGTTTTATTTTATCCTACCGACTTTAATAATGATGCTCGAGGCTAGTCCCAATATTCAATCGCTAAAATCTCGGTTCTTAGTGAATCAATTTGACTGAAATTTTCAGAAAATTACCATTACATTATGTAGTTTTTAACTATTATATTCCGAATTACAAGATCTTTATCTAATCTCTCATAAGGTATATTTAATACCGGTTGCTGGCTGGCAACACAACTTCAAAATTACTCGACCCCACACGGCATATAATTATCGATATTGTCGTGTGCGAGGCGATCGTAGCCAAGTCAGACTTAGGGACACCGAAATTATTTTCTGAAAAAAAAAAAATTGAACGAAACGGACGATAATTAATCCTATGAAAATATAGTACGTCATTTAAGGATGTGTTCACATGCATTAGAACACATTTACAAACCTGAGGGACATCAATATTACTTCTTCGACTATTTTCGTCGTAAATTAACTGAATTAGAAAACACGGGCGAAATTATACTTCGATTAGAATTAGAGAGTGTAGGTTTTGGATCTAAAATTAGTCGGAATCTAAACTTGTCACAGAATCTATGAATGCGAGTATTGATTTATTGACTAATTCCAATGTTGGTTTTCTCTAATCTCTAGTAAATATCTCAAGACATGAGACGTTACAGACGACTCATCGCATAGCAGACGACATATCGTACAGCGGACGACATATCGCACAGCAGACGACACATCGCAAGCTGTCTCCATTAGGATAGTCGGGACAGAACAGTAGGACGTTAAACCCCCTTTCACTTCATTACATTTTACATTGCACAGCAGACGATATATCTCACAGACGACATATTGGCCAGCGGACGGAACCACGTCCCGCATACGTTCTAAATGAATTGTGATCGACTCCAGTGGATTAACCGTTTTTAAAGGTAGGCCTAAGATTACACTAAACTTGTACTGAATTTCATGTTCAATTCAGGATTGGATGTTGACGCTCGCATTAAATGTTCTTGTATAATGTTATGGCCGTAATGCAGTCCATGGACTATGGCGCTAATATTTAATTCAGAATGGGTGACAAGATCTATTCATTTGAAAATAAAAATAAACGAAAAATGGCCTAAAAGGACATAAAATGTAACATGAATGTTTATGAAGTGATTTACTTTAAAGGTTTTTAAAGTACGTAAACAGTCCAAATTGAAAGGTGGTCGTTTACGTCTGCTTGGTTGTATGTTTATTTGTTAATTATAAATTTTCTTTGTTTGTGAATCATCCATTTTAGATTATTTCCGCATTGTCTTCTTTGGTTTGTTTATTTCTTCATTACAAATACAAATGTCTTTCGAAACCAAATGTCTTTCGGATACTGATTCTTAGATACTGATAACGCCTTCAATATTTGATATAGGATTTCGTATTTTCCACTCGACACAAACTAGGTCATTTCGGGACTAAAAGTTGGTTTTTATTTAAATAATTCGCATACTCCTTGTCACGTACAACCGGGGATTCGAAAACACGCCAGTTGACTCCATGACAGGCTTTATGATACAGTGCGCGCGTGCTTACCATTCAACCATTTTCACAGTAGACTAATACGGATTGAATTGGATCAATATTGAATTACATTTTTAATTTCGAATGGTTGAGTTAGAGAGGATCAGTACTTTTAACAACCGATATAAAATGGGGGAGGGGGGTCGAATCGTTAACCTGTGCGCGTTACATCATAAGGTCTGTCTTGATTCAAGTGGTGTGGTTTCGATTCCCCGCTTGCATGCTATCACTGTTAAAGCCCCTACGCGCAAGCGTATTATTGAAATAAAATTGAACCATATTTTAGTCCAGTAATGATTTAGTTTGTGTTGAGGAGACGTTAAACCCAATTTCTCTTCCCAAAATGAGATGTAGTTATAATTTGCCGTACTGTTCAACTTTGTCTGATTTATTAATCAATGTATGACACCGGACGTCATGAGGTCAAAAACCGCACGTATGACACCTGACGCGATCTTCCATTACAACCGGTCAGATCTTATGTATAGTGAAGGCCATCGTAACGAAATATAAACCCCTATTTTAATCAGATTAGGTGTCTTAATTATAACTTTTGGGAGGATATCTATTAATACACCCTTCAACTATCACAGCATTTATCCTAAAGTCACGTGTACGGAGATGGAGATGTTTACTCTTGACACTTGTTGTTTAAATGCTGAATAACGCGGTGCAAAAGACTATAGAGAATGCTGTCAATAAATAATATCTGATTTAATTGAATGTATCCAGCTGACTACCTGTCATTCAAAGAATACGAGACGCAGTATGTTTGATAGTGGTCCAGAATAATCTGGTATTGAATCAAGATGATCGCTTTTTCCCCTGTAGCCTGTAATCTAGTATAATCAAGCAGTCAACACAGTCCAATCTCTCTAAAGTCTAGTCAAATAACCAGGCATTCTCTACTAATACATATAGCTTTAATCGTGGGAGAAAATAAAAACGATCTATTAGCCTAGAATAAAATCGTATCAGAAATGAAACGGTGTTTAACGTCCAACTGTTCTGCTCCGTGCTACGAGAGAAATTTTGGCCAGGCAGCGGTGCTACGGCCAACTCTTGTATCGAATTCCAGCTAACAAGGGATCTTTAACTAACGTGTATGCCAATGTGTACACGGGACCTCTGTTTTTAGTCCCATCCGAACGACTAGTAAGCTGCCCTTGTCAATCCCTCCGCCCTGCGTCACTGACAATGGGAAATATCGTATCAGAGAGTGAGAGAGAGAGAGAGGGCGCAAAGCAGAAGGACGTTAAACCCCATTTCATTTCCATATCGCGGTTGGTGCCGACGTGGAAATAGCTTTGATTTTATATTTTAATGAAATACTGACGGGGTGAATAAAATGCAAGAAATAATAGAGGATAATTTTCTATTTTCAGATGATACACGATGTAGAAGGCTAGGTGCTAAGACTGCTAGCAGCCACGTAATGATACATCACAGACCATGTTGTTCTTGACCCGTAATGGAGGGTCACAAACGACCCCGGGTGTTCGTCAAGTTCCTCGCCGTATTTCTGTTCGTAACGCTAATTCTAATTCTGTACTACAACAACATCGAACGTACGAGTAGCCTCAGCTCGACACTCTTCCAACACCGACCCCGTCCAGGGAGGTTAAAATTCCTATCAACGCATGTCTGGTCAACCAACATCCCGACAAACTTTACTGGAAAAATCGTTAAAGAACGAAGTGGTTCGGATAGGAATACTAGAAAGCATTCAGTTGTGAAAAGAAAATCATTTAACTATACATTTAACTACGTCGAGACAGTTAATTGTAAGAAAATGTTAAAAGGGAATAAACCAGAATTGGACAGAGCTAAATCGCTTTTATCAAATAACTACAAAAATTCCATTTCGAACACGTGGTATTTTGTTAAAACCAAAAACTGTGATAGTTTCATCTCTGAGCGTGGCTACGTTACTGATTCTCTGACGTCAGAGGAAAGGGATTTCCCCATAGCTTACAGTATCTTGATGTTTAAAGATGTCGAACAGTTTGAGCGATTATTGCGGGCCATTTACAGACCACAAAACTATCATTGTATTCACGTGGACGCAAAGGCTGCAGAAGACGTCTATAACGCTGTGCGGGGAATTGTGGGGTGCCTTGACAACGTGTTTATGACCCGGAGGTACGTGGACGTTCAGTGGGGCACGTTCTCCGTGTTGGAGCCCGAATTAATTTGTATGAAGATGTTATTTAAATATAAAAATTGGAAATATTTTATCAATTTGACAGGACAGGAGTTTCCATTAAGGACTAATTATGAACTTGTTAAAATATTAGAAACGTATAATGGCGCTAATGATATGGAAGGAACCGTTAGAAGGTGAGTATAATGATTGTGACAATAATCTCTTGTTTAAAGATGCATTATGTAAGAGCTCTATCTGCCTATTGCAGGTCTCTATTTTGGCTTTAAATGTTATATCAATTATTAGACATTTATTCACATGACAAACCTGTAGTGAACTCTCTAGACCATCGGCTAGCCGAGATTTAAAATTTAACGATAAGATGGATTATGAAGACAAACACTCGCCACGTCACTCATAATAAAGGAATTTGAAAATTTGTTTCAATATATTCATTTTTCTTTATCTACTTTTGAACTGTTATAGCGAGAACGACAAGCCCTTTATCGAAACCTTACAAAATACATCTTTAGAATTCAATTCCTAGCCAGTGCCTGAATTAGACCATAATAAGCACTAGGCTATTCAACTTATGAACGACCCTTACCACTACAGGAAGATGAAAGTGTGTTTTAAGCAGAATTTAATCAAAGTCGATGATGTGACGGATGTTTAAGACTACACTGCGTGAAGAAATATGGAAGAATAACGTTGTCATAATTATTTCAATGTTCACTGTCCAAAATGCATTTTAGTTTTACATTTTGCAATTTTCAGTGCTCTACAAAACAAATCTCACAGTGTTAAAATACAGAATACAGTTTTCGTTAATATAACATGCAGTATTACAGAGTCATGTATGAGTTATTTGCACATTATACGTCTCCATTCTGCATTTTGCATTATAGACAAATGTATTTGGGAGTCTTCATCATAAAACATATACCTTATATTAAACTTCGGTAAACCTTATTTGCATACGGAAAAAACTGCGGATTAATACGGAAAGCAATGACTATGAGCATTTTCCGCCAAGATCAAGCAATTTCTTTGATAGAGATTGGCGAAACTTAATTTTTTTGGTTGATATATTGGAATACCACAACTCTTCTCCCCCCCCCCCCCTGCTCAGCTACATGAAAAAACAAATAATGCCTTGCATCAATAAAATTACACCACAAAGTGATCTTACATCAGTAAAAAAATGATTTCTCTGTTTAAAAAGCCCAATTTGTATGTATGCCCATATAATTTAGAGACGATGATAGCAGATTTCCGTAACAGAAACCTGGCAAAAGCCCTCCTGCAAAAATTCCTGGATCCGTCCCTGCTTCTGTTTGAAGAGATGCACAATTTCATTTGTCGATTCTTTGGGAAATTATGACTTTGTTTAGCCTAAGCAAGGATAAGCGATTCGATTGGTTAAGACTTTTGAACATAATAATTGATTGGTTTAAACATAGTTTATTGTACTAGAACATAAATAAAGTACAAACGGATTGGGACAAAAGTACAAAAGTTACGAAAACTTACCGATGCATCTGCTTGTGTAGATGCTGAATGTCTTGACTGAGTTGATATTTTGCACAAAGACTGCACGGAGATAAACAAGTAGATTGGTCGATGTTTGGGACACAATACCCCTGAGGGAGCGTAATGAAACTTGGTGTATAACCTCACGGCATCACAATCTTGACCAAATTCTATCATGACCTAAGAATAAGCAAGCAATATGACTGGTCAATGATTTGGGGCATCGTGTCGCCGAAAGGGCGTTATGACACCTGATGCATAGGCCCACAAAATCTAAACCAGTTCGATCATGGGGTAGGGATTACAAATGAGTTAGCAATAAGATAAATGTGCAATTCATTTATATTATGGGTCTTTTTTACCGGGGGGGGGGAGAATATAGGTTATAGGTAAGGCGAGGACAGCTGGCTTGATATGGTTTTTTTCTGGGGCTGTTGGCTTGTTTTGAATGCCAGGAGTAATGATGTTGATAAATCAGTAATAGAAAATTAATTTATTCAATTTCAGGGCAAATAAAGCAAGATGGTCTAACGTCGGAGTCTCTCCACCCCATAATATACGACCAGTTAAAGGGTCTGTCCACATCGTGGTTAATCGAGACTTTGTAGATTATGTCCTGAACAACAAGACTGCCATAGACTTCCTGGAGTGGGTGAAAAACGTTGACGTACCAGATGAAACTTACTTCAGTAGCCTAAACCACAATCCGCATCTTGGTATACCCGGCAGTTACAAAGGTAATATGGAACTGATATGAGAGAGAGAGAAAGAGAGAGAGAGACAGACAGAGCTGGGGGGAAGGAGTGCATGACACGGTACACCCGGACGGTGCAAAAACCGACGTCCCATGTTGTTGACGTTACAAGTTTCAGTTCGACGAAGAGTTCGTATAAAATTGCCCATCTAGCACAGTCCATGGCGTATGCTCTTTTTTTATTAGCCCGTTTGAAGCAGAAAATTAGAACGTTAATTTCCTAATTTAATATTTTTGTTTCATCAGGAGTATCTGAACTACCCGATATTTTTGTAAATTTTTGTTATTTTGTTTGATTTTGATTTGTTTCTGCATTTAAATTTCAGGTATTCCTGAAACCACCAAAGATAAGAAACCATTCTTGGCTCGCTTTAAAAACTGGGGTCGCGAGCCGTTTGATTGGCCGTGTAAAGGAAAGCGAGTTCGCCTTATTTGTATATTCGGTGTTGGTGATCTCCCTTTGTTGTCACGACGTAAAGAAATGTTTGCTAATAAATTCTATTTAAACTTTGAACCATTCGCCTTGGATTGTTTAGAGGAATTACACCATAATAAAACACGTGACGAGTATTTAGGATTAGTGAAATTTAACACTAGTTATTATCAGGGCTTGGATTTTATTAAAAATAAAGTATGATAGACAGACAACGTGAAAGACATGGATGAATGAGGTATGCATAAGGGATGGTCTTAAAAATTAAGTGTGATAGACAAAATTTTGAAAAAAACCCCAGATGAATGAAGGATGAAATGGAAGGGTTTTATGGGCGATGATCTTAGCAGGAATTCTCTCCGCTCCGACATCAATCAATCACGCAATCAGTGTCAGCACCTGGAGTTTCCATTGAATAAATTCCATTCGAATTCGGGGTACTGGATAAAGAACACGACCGAAAGAGATAATTGAAAACAGAGCGATTGTGTGAGTTGATCCACAATAACAACCCGAACATTAATATGGACTTTTATCGCATTTCCATTACAATATTCGGAGGGGTCTTTAGCAGTGGGAGGAATCTGGGGGACCCGGAGAAAACCCATAAGATTGGACAGGCAATCCCATTTGTTGTCATGTACAAGTGTGGAATCGAAACCACTTGACCAAATGACACACCTTGTGATCTAGTGCGCACGCTATTAACCATTCGGTCACCCAATCTCCTTGGAGTTATTGCCCTTTGATTGATTGACGATAGATAAAGTACACCATCCTTGATTTATGATATGAAAATCTGTTAACTTATTCGGAATTTTCAAATCCGTATGACAAATAATTTTTAAAGTATGAGTGTTAATAGCTAGTGAAGTGCAAAGAACAAGGTATATAGAGTCGTTCCGTGGGACGAAAATCCGAGGTTCTGTGTACACATTGGTGTGCGGATTAAATTGGAAATCGATAAGTCTTAGTGCCGCTGTCCGAGCAAAATGTCCCGCATAGCACACTTTAAAGCCCATGCCCGTCTTCATCAGCCCAATCGGAGCAGAATAGTAGGCTATAGCAGGAGTCAAACCCCAGTCCAACAGCGATTCACGTTTATTATTCAATTGTCGATTTTTGGTGCATGTGTAGTTTTGTATTTCTAAAATTGATAATGAAAAATGAATACATTCAAATTGTTTTATTTGTGTCAGTCATTGTCACATATGTTATGGAATTGGTTTAACGATAGATGCGTAATCAAAGTTTTAATAAACGGAAGTGACGAACGCAAAAGGAAAACGCGAATTATCCTTCTATATAACTTCTATATAAGTGACGAGTGGTATAATGCAACACAGTTCTATGGATATAAATCACTATTATATACACACGACGTTTCGACAAGAATTCGCTGGTCGTTATCAAACATACAAATTTTAATCTGCAGTTAACAGAAATTCGCCCGTGTTATAACTGTTATCACTCGTCACTTCAGTCATTTATATTGAAGGATAACTCGCGTTTTCCTTTGTGTTCGCCACTTCCTTTTGTAGAAACCCTCACTGTACATCTTCCGTAGCAATGATCTATGTTGAAATTGTTGACACCAAAATTGTTCTTTAAAATCCAGAATTTAATATGTACTTAGAAATATACATATTAATATAAGATAACATGGATGGACGGGCTTTATAGATATTTTATGTGTATTAAAATGTATTTATAATAATGAATTCCATTGTTTGTTTATAGACGGGCTTTATAGATATTTTATGTATATTAATATATATTTTTAATAATGAATTCCATTGGTTGTGTATAGTTGCTTAGAAAAGATAAATTTTAATACCTGTGCAATATAACATGGATTGCCAGGTTACAGATATTTTATGTAAATTAATATGTATTTATAATAATAAATTCCATTGTTTGTGTTTAGTTGCTTAGAAAAGATAAATATTGATATAATATAACGTTGAAGGCGGGCTTTATAGATATTTTATGTATATTAATATATATTTTTAATAATAAATTCCATTGTTTGTGTATAGTTGCTTAGAAAAGATAAATATTGATACAATATAACGTTGAAGACGGGCTTTATAGATATTTTATTCATATTGATATGTATTTATAATAATGAATTCTAGTATTTGTGTATAGATGCCTATACGAGATAATTATTTGATATAACACAGATGGAAATGCTTGATATATTGTAACTATTGTTTTCATTTGTAAAATAAATGGGCCTATGCATTGTTTCAACCTTCGTTTGTGCTCTAAACAAAATCACAAATAAACGCCGTTCACTTTATTCCTTTAAAATCGTTTTCGAGACTGTTTAACGAAATGGTTATAAACGTTATACTGTTATACTCCGACTTGGCTTATAACGAAATGGTTATAAACGTTATACTGTTATACTCCGACTTGGCTTATAACGAAATGGTTATAAACGTTATACTGTTATACTCCGACTTGGCTAAAGTGTTATGTAAGGGAAATTGTGTCTAGACAGAGCCCTGCGGTCTATTTTATATCCAAATCCATTTGTCAAGGGCGAGTTTATGTGCCCATCTTCATTAGCCCAGATTTCTGGGACGCTAAACCCCATTTTATTTCTTTTTTTTTACGTACACGCCAATGTGTACACGAGACCACTAACAAGGGTAAACCACGCCGGAAATTATCAATAACTTTCTCGGCCAACACTGGGATCGAAAAGGGTTAGCGAACGAATGTCTTTTTTTTCTTGTAGATTTTGGGGATACTCGATTCACAGTTCCGGAATTAAATTCCAAAACTGGTGTCATCGAGTGAAAAGGAGAATTTCGGAGTACAACGCATACGTCGACTGTATAAAAAATATCTCAACCAATCATGACAGCTGAAACATATTTTTTACCTAGGAATACTCACTCCACCTCAGCTGTCGGGACTGGCAGAACTGTGACAGGACTGAATTCCGCGTCACTCGATTGTAATTCTGTCGATTCGGGACGTTCTGGACTGTGAATCGAGCATGTCCATAATGATTTCCGATAATTACTGACAGAGTTTTGGCCCTTGATCACTTCAAAAAATCTTGTGGCCGCTCTGGAGGCCAAAGTTAATATCCGATTGAGTTTAAATTAATACACAGTGTTTAAGGTCAGGTATTTGTTCACAAAATATACGAAATAATTTTTTAATCTACTAGAATTATATCACAGGGTATTTACAAATTATATATATAAAAATATACACATATCATACATATTACACACATTTACATACAAATATACATACATGCAAATAAAAGTATATTTTTCAGTTGATATATCATATTTGAGAATATATCTGTTTTGTTTAGGTTGAAAGTGATAGATAAAAAGTAGTAATGTAGTCGAAGTGAGATAGACCGCCGTGTTCAAACCACGTTGAAGAATACTGCGATTGAAAACATATATTGTAAAACGTTTCGCTCTAAGCCAAAATAAAAATCCTATTTCTTACACGACGAGTCTCGACCTCCCGTAGCTGTTTAACATGCCGGCATGTTTGACGTACTCAGAGGTGTTTGGATTGTGTACCTGGGGTGTCGAGAGTGTTACATGGATTCCATACCCAGGGTCTCGACTGTAATGCCGACAAAAATGAAACGAAATGAAATAGAATCAGGCGCGGATCCAGCGGGGGGGGGGGGGGGGTCCAGGGGGGCCGGCCCCCCCCCCCCCCGCTCAGGCTTGAAAATTTTTATGCGATTTTATTGGCGATTTTTAGACCTGTAATTTTGGAATATACCTTCCGGAAATACGTCAGAATGCACCAAATTGAATCTAATTTACCAAATTTTTCTTCGGGAGGGCCCCCAAACCCCCCGGCAATGGTGGCGGTGGCAATTATCAAACCTGGACCCCCCCCCCCCCCCCGCAAAAAATCCTGGATCCGCGCCTGGGAATCTAACGTTCTATCATTCCGCTCCGTACTGGGCTAATGAAGACGAACATACGCCTCACAGTGTGCTATGAGAGACATTATGCCCGGACAGGACCAATGCAGGGATCGAACATCCGGCCTGCAGGCTAGCGAGCCAGCGTCTTACCTACATGGCCACCATGACCCCTCCTAGAATACCGACAGAGCTTTTATTTTTTTAAGTTTAAACTTATCGCTCTTAACCTTGCCCTGTTTTAGCATATCCAAAATGCCTTACGAGTCCTATGGAGTTGGGTCCGGGAATCACCAAACCTCTGTGCACCACTGCTACAAAAGTGTCCGTTCATCTTATGGGTCTGAGTTGACGATCGACATTAAAGATACACTATGGGAGATTGGATAAGAGCTGTCGATTCTCAATATAAAAACCAGATAATGCAAAATCAATTTGCTGAAAATTTCAGTCAAAATGGTCCACTCTGAACCGAGATTTTAGCGATTGACTCGATAAAACACATAGTCACGATTATCCATTTCAAGATTAAATTATGAATGAAAGTTGAGCGGCAATTCGGGTTCTAATCCAATAAATATCGCCGGCTAGCGTTCACATCGATAGTCTGGATGTGTTAATTGATGTCTAATTAATAATTTAGATAATATTTCAGGCCTAATGAAGAACCGACAATATAAGCAGATTAGCTCTTGCATAATGTACGTTTAAAATATGACATTATCAAATTAATGAAATAAATATTTTAAAATAGATTCAAAAGCAACAAACTGTTCTGATTTGCTTACCTTAAGCCGATTATTGCCAGATATGTTGATTAACGTCCAATCGATACCAACTAGGTCATTTCGGTATTAAGATACGGTTCAATAGGGGTCATCAAGGGGTCTTCAGAAAAAATCGATGAGGGTGGACAGGTGACCCTATATCCTTGTGGTTTTCAAACGGGGAATTGAAACCACGATAATTGACTCGATTACAGACCATATGATCCCGAGATAGTAAAGACGGGTACATACCATGCAGTGGTATGATGTAAACTGAACATACACATCCGCGTTTGAGAGGGATAGAGAAAGAAAGAGAGAGAGAGAGGCTAGGTCATTTCGGGACTAACATAATATGGTTAAATTTTATTTAAATTATGCGCTTGCTCGTAGATGTCTATAGCTGTGGGAGAAAACCTGAGGACCCGGATAATGCCCTTTTCATGCACAAGCGGGGAATATCGAAACCACCTCATTTGACTCAATCGTTTCACGCGAACGCGTTAAACCAAAACAACATCCCGCCCCACCCCCTGTCAAGGATCGTTGACGTGCATTTCCTGCAATATACCACTCCTAAAGGGGAGCCATGTTGTAAAATCTCGTGGTCAAATATCGGGACGGACTCCGTAATCTCCTGATCTAAAGCTCACGCACAAAAAAACCCCAAACCATTCGGCCACCCAACACCCCTATCATAGATATAAACCAATCAAGTGAACAACTCCACGTATAGGTAAATAATATCACAAACGTCTGCTTATCAACGACATTACAGACAATTATGATGTCAAAAAGAAATATGGCGGACATTATCGTCTAATTATTGGCTACTTATTAATCAATTAATCACCGATATTCATTAACATCACGACGTTTCCCTTTAGCGGCCCCGCATTCTCAGCCATTAGATAACTGAGCAGGATATCACGTGACGTGACATAGCGCATCTAATGATGATGAGGTGTAGGTGGCGTGGCTATAACAATTTACATGATATATAAATCCAACACTTTCTGCACCTCTTCACTTTTACCTAAAGTCAAGAAAACATACAAACAAAAAATGCCTGTCATTTCAGTTCTTCTTATCGCCATAGCAACCATTCTCAACCAAGAGGTTCAAGGACAGGGTTTCCCGTTTCAAATGGGAGCGCGAAATGGTATGGGAATGTTCGGTGCCTCAATGTGGGGATCAAACCCTGCGCAATCTACATCTTATATGACTTGTATTGGATCAACGGCTACAGATGACGAAATGAGAATAACCTTCTCTGATGCCAACCAGAATCCATGGAGCAATTGGGGAATGGCGCAACAAGACGAACTAGAAATGGAGGCGAAAATATCTGCCGGTATGAGCTCACCCATTCATGGTCATTTTCAACTAGTTATTACAGAAAACGGCCATATTGAAGGTTTCTGTGACGCTCAGTTATTGGGTAACATCATCAACACAAACGTGAATCAACCAATGGGTGTTGCTCTATGGTTCAATGTCGGCCAATCGCGACCATCAGGTGTAATTGGACGAGCGTTTAGTTTAAGCCCAGGACAAACCGTCTCCATGATAGAAAGTGTCAGCAACATCGATATGGATCGTTTGGCCGGAAGTGGTATCGCCATGTGTCCCAGTAACCAGGTTATTGGCACACAGTGCATAAATCCTATCCCACTCTGCTGTACTCTAACTAAAGATAGCAAACCTGCTGAAGCTCTACCTAACACCATGATGCAAGGTAAGAATGTATTCTGTCTCATTACCTTTTTTTAAAAGCAGGAACAGCGGTGGCTCATGATCAGGGGGTGGGATTCTGGCTCACTGACCAACTAATCTTGAGTTAGCTCCGTATGTTAGCCGAGAAAGTTCCATTGAATCTTCCGCGTGCCTCTCGGATGGTCTGACAAGGACAGTGTCTAATCGTCCGGATAGAACGAAAAGTCGTGTATCCATTGGCGTGCGCCTGCAGGAGCAGAAAAGTAGAATGTGAGACTCCCATTTCATTTCCTTTCACATTAAATGTTACAGGGTTTAACGCCTGACTTTTCGTCACTAAACAGCGTACTGCGAGGGTTAGTTTTTGACCTGGCAGCGGCGTTTCTGCCTACTCGTCATTGAATTCCAACTCTCACGGATTCTTTTGTGTACACCAACATGTAAACAGGTAGATCTATGATTTTCGTTCAGACTGGAAAATTCCCTGTCGCACATTAACCACATTTCATTTCATTTCACTAGCACACAGTTCTAAAGAAGGGTACGTTTTTTACTTACATTGGGGAATGGCTAAGGTCGAGAATGCCAATAATCCAGTGATCCACGCGTCACCCGAGAAGCAACTAAATCTTAGGGTCCTAATGACCTTAAATGTTATGTAAACTATTAATTAGGCATGGAGATAGGGGCGCCTTCTCAACCTCGTGGGTTTCCTCCAGGCACTCCGGTTTCCTCCCACTACTAAAGACCCTTACGCGCATGCGAATTATTGAAATGTATTCAAAAACCATATGTTAGTCCCGAAATGACCAAGGTTGTGTCGAGTGGACGTTTACCCCCCCCCCTCTCTCTCTCTCCCCCTCTCGCTTAATCTTACATAATACATATGTAATAGTTATTTCTGGCTATGTCGCAATAATCTGTTAAACTGTTTGACCTCGAGGCGAGTGTTGTACAATTTGTGACGATAAATTAACGCTGATCACAGGTAATCTAATAATCAATTATCTACTATCATTACCCACAGTAAAATCTGTATTCAGCAGCCAATCAAGGGACGTTTCATCACTGTCCGCCTGAAGACACATTATGTAAGATTTAGATAAAGAGCTGGTATTTCTAACTATAATAGTTTAAAAATGGATAATGGAAAGGAAACATTATTTATGTTGAAAATTTTAGTCAAATTACTTCATTCTGACCCGAGTTATCGTCGTTTGAAGAACTATGTAGTCTTTAGTATCATTGCTACCGTTGGTACGATAATATACAAAGTCTAGTTTATCCATTTTAAATTAAACCATTAACTGCAGACCGCAATTAAATATGTTGAAAACCAACACCATCCGAAATTCTCGAGAGTTGATTATGGTCCTGGGGCCTATTTCACGAAATTTTTAACTAAGATAAGATCCCAATTTTAGTAATTTGATTGGATAATAATAGATTGATTTTAGTCCTTAGCCAATCAAAATTGAAGTATCTACTAAAATTGGATTTTATCTTAAGTTAAAATTTGGTGAAACAGGGCCCTGGCATGTAAATAAATATCTAATTAATGATTTATATAACGAGGCCAACGAAAGATCTGGCGGATATAGCTATTGCGTAATTGCATCCTTAATGAGAGTGACCACTTAATATACTATCAGTATTTGTTAGTGCTGATATCAAGTAAAACTTTACGCTTGGATGCATCGGAAGCAAGCATCGATACTCGCATACGCAAGTTTTGCCATTGCTGAAACTTGCTGTTGAAACGGAAATTATTTGTCTCAAATCTTCCATATAAAATGTGTAAACGTACAATAATTACTATCTTTGCAATATTACGATACTATTTATCGAAGATTATTTTAGAAATAACGTAAACCATGTTAAATCACTCCTCTCGAGAATAATATAAAAGCTCCGACGTTTAGCAATCGGAATGGCTCTGACAGTACACTAGAAGATCGTTTACCCGTCCTGACTATCCAGGTTGCTACAGAAAGGGAAGTCGTTAATCGCCATTAATAACATATTATTTTATGCCGTTAGCAATTCGAATATGAAAGCAAATCCGACTGTTATCTAGTCCTCAGTAAGATATTATAGTTATGACGTTAAACCCTGTTTCATTCTGGTACGCCACCACGGCACATGCATGGCTTGGAACCGTCGTACTGTTCTCCACCAACCTGGCTAATGAGTGTAGTAGAACGCCATACAGTGTGCTATGACATAATTTTTCAATGACAGCGGCACTACGGCCTTTTCAACGTCAATGGTCTTTTTACACGGGTCTAATGACCGACATCTGTTAAAATATTTCAATTGAAAAATAAATTTGAGAAATTCTTCTTATGTTTGTTTTGTTTATTACAGGAATCCCGATGGGCGGTGGGTTCGGAAGCGGGCAGATGGGCCCCATGTCTCAAATGGGACCGATGGGACCAATGGGCGGTATGTCACCAATGGGAGCTGCTGGATCCATGGGACCAATGGGTAACGCCGGACAAATGAGTCCTATGGGAGGAAGGCCAGGAATGGGTTCAATGAACGGTATGGCCGGCAACAACCAAGGTCTGCAATCTGTAATGGGAGGACATGTAGGTGGCCCAACTGGACCCATGGTAACGCAACAACAACAACAGCAGATGGGATCAAACACCGGGAACATGATCTTCCCTGGCGTTAAAAAATAAAACTGCTACTATGGCTGGCTTCATTTCGTACCAACGATAGTCGTTTTTCTTACATATAATAACCGTAATTTTGACCAATACCAATCGTAACTCGTACCAACACGAGCCGATCTTCTGACCAACATTTGCAGTACTTACCAGCACCAACAGTATACCTTACCAATACCAACCGTAAATCGTACACGATGAACAGTCCATTTGCTGATTACACTACTTTGCCTAACTATTTTGCCTATAACGTTTTTTTAGGACTTCGAATTTTGCCTAATGGTTTGGATTGTTCGTACTTGGTTTTATTTTATTACCAACAACTGCAACACTTCCCATGACCAACCGTAACTCTAACCGTAAGTCCAAGACCAACCGTAACGTTTACCAACTCCAACTATAAATCTGGCCAACGCTAGCCGTAAATCTTACCAACCACTGCAATATAAACCAGCAATAACAACAATTCTTACCAACCATAACTGGAGCTTTATCAACAGCAAGTTATCAGTAACAATAATAATGCTTATTGGCACCAACTACAATGTTTATCAACAACCATCGACTTTTATCCACAGAAACCATAGTCCCTACCATTCACCACTCCTACAGCAGCTATAGTTCGCACCATGTACCACTACTCCGGGTTTTATCAACAGAAACGACGCTTCCCACCATCAACCACTCCGACTCTTAACAACAGCAGCCACAGTTCTCAACATCCACCACTCCAACTATCAACAGAAATTACAGTTCTACCATTCACCACTGTGTCTCTTATTAACAGCAGCTACAACTCGCACCATCTACAGTCACAGCTCCGAAACGTAAATTCCTCAAAATCAACAACCTCGATTCCAACAACTACAATTAGTACCAGCAATACCCATAAATTTTACCAGTAACACAGGTAACTCAAGTCACACCACAGCTGACTCTTACATATGATTATAATTGTAATAGTATAGTCTAAAGCCAACAGCCATCACAGCCCTTACCAACACTTTAGCTGCGACATACCTGACACTCATATCAAGATAAAATAAATGTATGGTTACCATCAACAACATTTAATATTACTATCTTCTGTAGATTACCGCAACCTGACACCCAAATCAAGATAAAGATGAATTCATGTTAACAATGGACGAAATTTCGAGCGATTACAAACACCGACGTGGGCCATATGATTCTAACTCCCGGTAATTACCTGCTTACACAAGCAACAACAAAAAAAACTTCGAACAGCATCGTTTGTGTTTTTTTTTTTAAATCCATAAAAGTTTACCATTTAGAAAAAATTGTAGGGTTTAGAAATGTTAAAGATGCATTATGCTAGTGCTAAAGCTTCCTATTGCAATAGTCAACTCTCTAGATCATCGAAAGACATAGATTTAACCGCGAGATTAAAACATTTAAGGATAAAATTGATGTTCGAGGCTAAGTTTCGGTTGTCAAGTACCGTTGCTACGATAATGAACGATCTATACTTCACCTTTAAACAGGTATAACAGAATAAAGTTATGTGAATGAGATTTTCCAATATATTCATTTTTCTGTAACCATTATTAAATCGTACATAATGTATCTTTAACTAGTCTGTACATCATACTATTTTAACGAGAAAAAATATACTAAAATACATTATTTCAAAGTATTGTAACCATTTTTACACTGGGTTCTAGTCGCAGCTGGCCTACTCTTTTCTTCAGTTTTAATGTGACCGCAATTTGACACCAAATAATCTGTTTTGTAAATATTTAAGAAAAGGTAATTTATATATCTAGTATTATTTAATAAATTATATTTAATGGAAATTGTAACCATTTTTAAACTGGGTTCTAGTCGCAGCTGGCCTACTCTTTTCTTCAGTTTTAATGTGACCGCAATTTGACACCAAATAATCTGTTGATGTTTTGCATTATATGTTTTTTGTAAATATTTAAGAAAAGGTAATTTATATGAAGGGTGGATATATCTGGTATTATTTAATAAAATATATTTAATGGGAACTGATTTTGTTTCACTCATTTCCTTTGTGTTTTAAAAAAACAATTGTACGGGGTCTTCCAGTGTGGTGCCCTTAAGGTTGTGCAAGACGGATGTCTTAGCTATAAACAACGGCTAAAAGTGCCTACACGACACTATCAGGGCCAAAATTTTCCCCCATAGCTCTCTGCATGCCGGTCTTCAGTGAGCTCGTATTGCGCCCCAACTGCTCTCGGTGTTCTCTCAGTATGTCCAAGTCGCTATCACAGCGACCAGGTACGTCCAAGTCGCTATCACAGCGACCAGGACTAAACCTCTGCAATACCCACTTCCTTTATGAAAGCGCGAGAGTAAGCGCAGCTTGGTTTCCGAGAACGATTTAGTAACGCAGTATCCGTAGTGGTCCCATTCCGTTCTACTCCACTATAGCATGGGTAGTGGGTACATCCATGTGGTATCAAGTATTCAAACTTGAGTCTATGAACCAATCAAAGTTTTTAACAAACCACTCTCAGCCCCATTGCTTACGTTCACAACAATATGGCGACTTGTTTGGCGCAACAAGGCTACATCCCCTCACCAACTTCCTTTGTATTTAGCTATTTTTTGACTGGTCGCTAAAATAGCACAATCATCAAAGTCAGATGATTTGAATACGTTTCTCCCCCGTGGATGAATCATGGGTTAGTGGAGTGAAACGCAAAGAGACCACTGGGGATACCGAGAGAGGGCCGGGGTTTAATTGCACGACAATTTATAGTCACCATACGTTCCCACTGTAAAGACTTGACAATATGCATTGGTTAACAATGCTTGTAAACTCTTCTTGATTCTTCTCGAACTCGCAGGGTTTAACACCGGATTATTGTAGGCTTGGTACAACACTCAACACCACTTCTACCATTGATCAATTTTTTGAAAATTCGGTGAGCCACGGTGGCCCAGTGAGTAATCCGTTCGTTCGCTAATCTGGCGTCTGGTGTCAATCCAGAGGTTGTTTGAGAAAGTTCAACTGGAATTTTCCGGCGTGGGTGCCCCGTGTCCTTGATGCAGAACAGAGAGTCTGGCAAGGTACAGCGTATAGTTGTTCGTTAGTACGAAAGACTTGTAAAAGAACCCTTGGCAGTTAGAATTCGACATCAGAGTAGGCGATAGCCCTCTGTGTGGTGTATGCCCGTCTTCATTAGCCCATTAAATCCCATTTCATTTCATTTGGTAAATTCAGGTAGCTGAATAATTTTGTTTTGTTTATTTGAAATCTTCAAACGTATATAGGACTAAAACTAGTAATTATTTCGCATGATTTCACGAATGTTGTGCGAGTTATAAATAGACAATTTTTCCCTTAATTTTTTTCTACCCTCCTCCTGGATTGACTTTTTGGTCTAGAATTAGGGAAAGGGGGTCAAATTTGCAATTTCGTATCAGTTTTGGGTAATACTGACGATACAGCGGAGGGAAAGGGGTGTAAAGTGTCTTTCTGCAGAGCAAACATTGTGTCGGAAGTGAGCGTTTCACACCAGTCAACTTCAAATCCCCGTAGCAAAAAATCTGAACGGTCAACCCCTACAAATTTATGATGAGGAGATTGCCAAATGTGGTACCCATTGTGCCTATAAAGATTGGAAGCAACGGAATGCTGAGCAAAAAGCTCCAGTGTGTGATGTTACATCCATTTAACATTGAAATCAATGGGCAAATAATTACTAGTCTTAGCCCATTTGTTGTGGTTGTCTCCCTTTCTACCTCGAACCCAGCACAAAGAAAACTCATTTTCAAGAGAAATGAAATGAAATTGGGTTTAACGTTCTACCGTTTTGCACCGAACGGGGCTAATGAAGATGGCATTTTCAAGAGGGAAAGAGACGCGTGGGTTTATGTCCACTCCACACAAACTTCATCATATCATGCAGGGGTCTTTAGCACTGGGGGTTGGTGGAGTGGTGAGGAGGTGGTATAACGTGTCAAGTGGCGCCTGTTTCAAATAACGTGACCTTGAAGAAATCTGCAAGTGGCTTTAATATTTAGATCTAACCGTAGTGAAGACAAGTAAATGAAATTTTGAACTAAAACAACGAAACGAAATAGGATCTGTGTTTTAATCAGATTGTGACGATATCAAGCCAGAAATACACACGAACAAACACACAATCTAATTTGAATTGTTTTATCAATCATCTCGTTACATTTCTAGATACAACCCTCGACTCATAAACTGACATTCTCCTTATCTTTTATTTCAGTAAAAACAAAGGCTTAAAATAAAACATCCATACGTATATCTGAAAGGTTATTACTAATAATAACCTTGATTATCTGTGTAGCAAATAACACAATTTGATTTGAACGTTTGGCTCTGGAATGTTGATATTTACAAATCATTGATGTTTTTTTTTTAAAATTCTTATTAGGTGTGTTGTTAGGGTAGACGAATTCGGATTTGTGATTTGGAATGATGATATTTATATTTACAAGTCATTAATGGTTTTTTTTTAAAAATTAATATTGAGTGTGTTGTTATGGTAGACCAATTCGGATTAGTGATTTGGAATATTAATATTTAGATATTAATGGGGTTTTTTTTTAAATTCTTATTCTGTGTGCTGTTCGTCTAGATAAGGATGAAATAATGCTGGAAAACTTCCTCGGCCAAAATCGGAATCGAACATGGAATAAATTGATTAGTGAGCTCGGAAACAGAAAAGTTGAGTCCTTTTAATGTCCCATTGTGTCATTTCGGCCTATAGAATCCCTGGTAAAATACAATTATATTCTGAAAATTGAATATATAAATTAATAGGAATATCAACCCGAAATGTTTCAATTCCATTCAATATTTACAACCGAGCCGGGAGGTTATCAAGCGTTTGTTTTTTTATTCTGATTTCTAAAATAAATATTAATTAACCAATCTGAAAACATATTAATGTGGATTAAGCCGCTTGAAATTGGATATTTTAGCGAAATATGCAAATGATATTAAATGAAAACAAACAAGCAATCGTCAACAAATAATTTTATTTCTACATCACAGGTCATGTTTTATATATTAGAAATGAAAATATAATTGAGCATTTAATATTATGGCAAGTAGAGATTTAACGTCTTAATTTACATAAAAATACAAAACATTCTCATATAATAATAGTAATAACAACAAGTTCAATATGGACCTGGAACCGGATATGACATCACCGCCGACGTAATATCAAGAATCAAAGCTCGGCAATCGATGCACAACAAGGACGAAGTATGGTAACTGTCGTGTCGATCGCGCTTGATTTGGGGAAGTCAAAGGAGTTTTTTTTTCGAATTCGAAGAGCGTCGCCTCTATAAAGACGAAGAACGACGAAATGATCCAATAAAGTCCACCCGACACAAACTAGGTCATTTCGGGACTAACATATGGTTTAATTTTATTTCAATAATTCGCTCGCGTGCTGGTGTCTTTAGCAGTGGGAGGAAAACCGGAGTACCCGGAGAAAACCCACGAGGTTGGACAGGCGATCCTACTCCTTGCCACGTCTGGATTAAAGAACAATAGGTTCAATATAAAAACAAAATGAAATGAAATGGGGTTTTCCCATCCGAACGACTACACAATGTCCTGGTCAGGCCCTCCGTCTGGATTATTAAAGTCACATAAGGAAATGTGTATTTGCCTTTGGGTGCATCGCGACGAGTTGAATGGTTAAATAATTGTAACTAATGATAACCTAGCCTACACACTGACGTTAATCAGATAAAATCGATACCAAGCCACCAATGTATTGATTTATATGGAACTTTGAAGTGAATAAAAAACATTAAATATAAAATATATCTTTAGGCGTCATGTGAATAAGGCGATAGTTTCAAGTGATGTATTATCATTGAATTAAAAAATACGCAATATAAACATATAAATATAAGATTATCAAATCGCCTAGGTTATTAGATAGTGACGTCACATTCATGACGTTATTCAATGGGACACGTAAAAAATACACCATATTTAGATACTGACAATCCTACAATTCAACATGTACAGGGATTTTAAAAAGGTCTAATACTAACGGAAACCATTTCAAACTATCATACGGTTGTAGTTTAATCCCTAATAGGAATATCACTCCAAAATGGTCCAATTCCGTCCCACATTTACAAAGGGTAAGCTTACTCTTCCAGATTTACCACTGTTTGTCGTGTACTTTGTACACGGTAAATAGTCAATTTATTTTGCCATACCGGTTTTTTTTTATAATTCGAATTTTGTCTTATGGTTTGGATCGTTCGTACATGGTTTTATTTTATTATAACACGATAAAGATCAAAGTGATTTTATCATATCTATATAGTAGAAAACGTGAATAGACATTATTTTGAAAGATTTCATATGACATTATCTCTTACAAGAAGAATTTAAATGTTTTGGTATTCGCAATAAACGTAGATGTATTTGATTATTGAAAATCCAATCTATAGCCTGCATAGAGTAAAGCCAGGCTGACACTAGCACGACTTTTGTCCACGATTTTGTCGTGCCCATCAGTGTCCACATTGACACGAACTGGCACGACGAGTTCACGCATAGTTTGCGCATAGTTTGCGTATTGTTTACGTACTTCCCGCATTGGCACAACGAGTTTGCCCAAATCGGACGGTGTCGTGCCGACTCGAGTCGTGCCAATGCGTACCACGGAATCGTGCAAGTGTCAGCCTTGCTTAAGGCATTGTGCGTGAATGTGTGTTATGATCATGTGCACGAATCGTTATGGATTTCATCACAAAGCGTTACCATATAGTCGTCATTATGGACATTGTATCTCAGTATAAAGTCACTACCAACCTTATACATGTATTAACAAATCAATTACATAACTATACATTAACTGAAAAGATTACATAGCCTATATAGAACTATTCAACGGTTTTATAACTGTTTTATTTTTATTATTCAACGGTTTTATATTCTACATATTACTATTCAATGGTTTTATAACCTATTACTATTCAATGGTTTTATAACCTATTACTATTCAACGGTTTTATAACCTATATAGTAGTAGTCAACGGTTTTATAAACCATATATTATTATTTAATGGTTTTGTCTACTCAGTTATATTAAACAGTTTTATATCCTATTTATTACTATTCAACAATTTTATAGCCTACATAGTACCATTCGATGGTTTTGTAGCCTACACAGCACTATTTAACGGTTTTATAACCTATATACTGGTAGAATGTAATCAAGGCTGGGCTAAATTCTAAAATGTAATCAAGGCTGAACAGCATCTATAATGTAATGAAGACTGGACATCTAAAATGTAACGAAGAGTGGACATCTAAAATGTAATCAAGGCTGAACAACATCTAAGTTGCAATCAAGGCTGGACAACACCCAGTATGTAATCAATACTGGACAATATCTAATATGTAATCAGGGTTGGGCAATATCTAATATATAATCAAGGCTGGACAAAGGCCATTAAAACTTTAATCGCAATAAAATCTGAGGTAAAAAACCTTAAATAGAGGTAATTTAATGGCGCTGCTATCGACAGATCAACATGACTATGTAATTGGCGTTCGGGTCATCACAGTAATACTAACTTTCGGGTCACCAGTCTAAAGAGTTCTGATAGAAATTGCCTTTTGACTTTCTCAATTAAACGTCAAATTAACTATTTTCAAATTCACTTCCGATGCACTATTATAAATAGAATGGAATGGCAAGTGGTCAGGGTATGAAGTGGCGCTTTAAAGAGATACAAGGTTTATTATCAGAAACCGGAAGTATAAACTCAGAAACCGGAAGTATAAACTTTCTTATCAAAAGACCAGATTCATAGATTATTAGTGATTGTCAAATTTAAATTACAAAAACATTGTTTCTCCGCCAGCAGCACCTGTTTGATTTAAACAATATAAAAATATAATTTACTCAAAATAATTCATTAAACACAGTATAAGACCTACGAATGGATGGAAGCGTGTTTTTCCTGGAATGCTTATTGTCCCTCAAGTTAATTACATCTAAAGGCTTCCTAATTTATACAACTTGAGGCCTATTGAATTGTTTGGCCTCTTTATTTAACATATCGAATGGAAACAATTAAAGGGCCTTGACCTTTTATAGTAGCAACTATTTGGTCTGTCTGGCCTTATGTTACATGTGGCATGGCGGTGATGGGGTGGGATGTGTGTGTGTGTGTGTGTGTGTGTGTGTGTGTGGGTAGGGGGCGTACAGTACACTCGGCACAGAACCCGAAACTAGGTCATTTCGGGACTAAAGTATGGTTAAATTTCATTTCAATAACATGATGGACATGCGACGCTACTTCTTGTCGCGTAAAGTCATTCGGCCACCTAAACTTGACGCGTTAAGTTATTCGGCCACCCAAACCTCCTCTAGTGATCATAAGCTATGTCTTTGAGTCAATCCCACACTTGTATGTGACAAGGAGTAGGGTCGCATGTTCAGCATCGTGGGTTTTCGCCGGGTTACGGCTACAGACCCCTACGTCAAAGCGATTTATTGAACTAAAATTGAACCCTGTGTTAGTCCCGAAAATACCTAGTTGTGTTGAGTAGACGTTATCCCTTCCCCTATCCCTTTCGTCGCTTGTTTCATCATTTATACGATTGGTATTGTTTGTTCGATGTGCCTGTGATATGATTTCAATTTATGTATATTGATCCTCTATGGCCTGACTGTGATATGACTTAACCTATCAGATTTTCCAAATCATCGTCTAAATAATCCATTTCCTGCTTTGCTAGAGAGTATTCTTTCTTTAAATTTGTTTTTGTCTTCCTAAACTTACAATAACAACACAGCGTTACTATAGTAACCACAATAACAATCAACACCACAGAAAACGCGATTATACAAGTCTTAAAATGAAATACCATTGGACATCTACACACTTTATGACTTCCATGTCCATTAAGGTCACAGTCTACAATTTTATCAAAAGGCCCGTGGGCCCACTGGACCATCCATATACTGTCTAACACCATACCGGAAGTAACAGCGATTTGTTGCCAGTATAAATGACTTCTGTTGTGTACATGTAGCTTACCATAAGAATTATCGTGTGGCTTAGAATTATCGATAAACGCTGACCAGGATTCTGAAAATATAGAGAGCATCAGCCATTAACTAAAAGATCGATGGTACAATATTATAACATTAACATTTATATTCGCCACTGAATTTTCGCCAACAGTTAAAGGGGCTAAACCTCTATAACTCAGCATTATCCACAATATTGGAGATTAAAAACACGAATTAGAATTCAATATTAGTTCTTAATTCGATACTGATATTGTTATCTTTACATGAAAATATCCAATATTTTAGAAAAAATGAACATTTTAAAATCAGTATACGACTCTATGGACATAACGGTTTCGGATACAATTTGTTAGGGACACAGAAAATTCCCTCTGAGAAAACAATGCGGAAGTAATGGAAAATGGTTGATTCACAAAGGACAATTAAAACCCCAAACAAATAAACCTGCAGAATGGACAAACAAGCTCAAACGACTGTTGTTCACTATGAATCGTATTGCATCAAACATAATTGATTAAAAATTACAATAAAAAAATGAATATAAATTATAATGTTCACTTTAAATGGGAGCTAACTGCTTCGGTGTGGAGAGAATCGCGGTGTATGTGTGTGTGTGTGTCGGTGTGTGTGTGTGTGTGTGAGAAAGAGAGAGAGAGAGAGAGAGAGAGAGAGAGAGAGAGAGAGAGAGAGAGAGAGATATGCGATTGATTGAAATTAAACCCTATTGTTCCCAGTGTGATTTAATCAGCACAATGGTGCTTATTTAATCTATGTGGTCGACGAGCGAGATTTAATCTACATTCCGCATAACACAGTCTAGGTAATTTCGGGACTAACATATTCGATTTTATTTCAATAATTCACTTGTACGAAGAGGTCATTCGCAGTGAGAGGAAACCGGAGAAAGGGGTGTGTTTAATGTCTACTCGACACAAACTACATTATTTCGGTTTGAACATATTAAATGGTTCAATTTTATTTCAATGAATAAAAGTGCAGCAGGGGTCTTTAGCCCTTATGTGTTCATTTCATTTCATTTTATTTCATTTCGTATCTACTAATTGAGCCAGATGTTTTATAAAAATAAAAGAGTTATTGATCAGGCACCAGTATAACTCTTGATGACTTGTTTTAATGATAATATAATGATACAGTTAGTTGAACTATTTTAGTTGATTCGTCTGGATGACGTAGACTGAATGAGGACGAACATTAGCTTGATAATCGAGAACTATTAAAAACCCCAGGCTTCATGTCGATAATTATACACTATGATGTTTTCATATCGGGAAATGATACTGATTGCCATCGAACATCTACTTTTATAAATGAAATAAAATGGGGGTCAAAAATGTCCTACTGTTCTGCTCCGACTTTAAAGTCGAACGCCTGTCGTGTCTTATATTTGATTCATAATTATCTAAAATGACTCAAATTACATACATGTATCACGAAATAACAAGCCGTGTCATGCAAGATACGCACACATTTTGCAAGAGACGGACAGAGAATGAACTAAAGAAAGGCGTCATTTCGTACATTCAAGGATCATAATCCAGGAAGTAAGGTGTGGTGGGGGGAGTCGAGAGAGAGAGAGAGAGAGAGAGAGAGTGAGAAATCCACTCGACAACTAGGTAATTTAGGTAATTTGGGACTAACACATGGCTCATTTTCATTTCATTAATTCGCTTGCGCGTAGGGGCCTTTTGTAGTCGGAGGAAGCCGTAGGATCCTACTCCTGTTCCGTACAAAGGGGGGGGGGATCGAAACCACGCCAAGATGTCGGGTATGACGTCATCATAAGGGGAGTTATCAGAACCACACGGCTATTATTTTCTGTATTCACACAGCCAGGTATTTACCGAGCATGCAGACTTACTATCAGAGAAAGTGCACGGCTGAAGGTTACTCTGACGATGTTATAGCCAAATTCAAACTCATTCTTTATGACCATGTAACGGTGATATAATCAAACGTTTTTTTAAATCAGATAATAATTTTGACCTCCAGAGGAACCACAAGCTAAAAAAAGCGATTTTTCGGACAATCAGGGGTTATAATTCAGGAAGTTACGATCCGATGGGCGCAAATATCGAAACGAACCAAGATCATTGGGTTATAAACATGCATTTCAAGTTTCAACCAAATCGGCTCAAAATTGTGACCTCTACACTGTTCACAAGCTAAAAACATGATTTTCGGACAATCAGGGGCCATTACCCATGAATTTACAGTCTGATACATGCCAAAATCGAAAGGAACCGAGATCGTAGGGTGATAAACTTATATTTTAAACAATATACGTCCACATGAAAATGTGGACCTATAAAAAATGGTCGAGGCAAAATAGTGTTATTAGCAAATGAACTATTCGCCGTGTACAAAATACACGACAAACAGTGGTAACAGGTGTCCTGCCTTTATGTGTTGTCAATAAATAGATATTGTGAACCTAGACTTTTAAGGGGGGATCACGTGGCTAAGTGGGTAAGGCGCTGGCTCGCTAGCCTGGAGGTCGGGTGTTCGATCCCAGCATTGGCCGAGAACGTGGTTTACTCTTATCAGTAAATAGATAGCTTAAACGTAGCTATAAGAGTTGTCAGTAAATAGATAGTATAAACCTAGATATAAGTGTTGCCAGTAAATATATAGTATAAACCTAGCTTTAAGTATTGTCGGTAAATAGATATTGTAGACATAGCTTTAAGGGGTGTCAGTAAATAGATTGCGAAAACCTAGCTTTAAGGGATGTCAGTAAATAGATAATATAAACCTAGATGTAAGTGTTGTCAGTAAATATATAGTATAAACCCAGCTTTAAGTAGTGTAAGTAAATAGAAAGAGTAAACGTATATTTAAGTATTGTCAATATATAGTGTAAAAATAGCTTTAAGTTTTAAGAAAAATATGTCACATAAAACAATGCGGTATCTAATTAGTAATGGCTGATTGACGAACGACAAAAAATAATAAAAAAGATCAAGAAGGTGTAAACAAATGTCTTTCAATTTCATTAGAAATTATTGATTAGAAATTACAACAACTTGTATACCAATTGAATATGAATCACTTTATATATTATGTTCATATTATATTAATAATGTGCTTTTAGGCCCATGTTCGTCTATTTTATTGTTCGAAAAAATACAGCTTTATCAATCAATAATATATTCTTAAGTAGATATCGCTTGTGGTCTGTTTGTTCCTGAAGTTTTAAGAGGTTTCGTACACAAATGTTTTCTAAGAAACTTGATCCAGCTTTGGTAAGGCACAATGTCTTTGCAGGGAAGCGGGCATGGTGTCATCTCGACACAAACTAGATAATTTCGGGACTAACATATGGTTCAATTGTATTTCAATAATTCGCATGTGCGTATGGATCTTTAGCAACCGGAGTATATACCTGGAGAAAACCCACAGGTGACCTTACTCCTTGTCTCGTATTAAAACGGGGAATCGAAACCACACCAAGTGACTCAATGACAGAACCTTTTTATCCTATGCGCACGCGTTAACCATTCGGTCACCCAACCCACCATTCAGTAACAGACAGACCCAAATACAGTAAACATCTAAAGTACAGTATGTCTATAAAAGCCCAAATAGCACACCCCCCCCCCCGCCAAGAAAAAAAATATAAAAAAAATAATATATATATATTATAAAATTAAAATCGGGTATATTTTGCATCAGCATTTTTATTGCATGACAGTGACGGCACATTTCTACCCACTACGTTCTATTTCAAAGTTAAAATTCTTGAAATTTATTCTTGAGGTAGTTGGTGAATTATTTTAAGCCCAGTCTCTTGCATTGAAAATGGTGATTAAGTATTTCTGATTTTATGATATACTCTAGACACATACTGAGCGCCATAGAAAACGCATCACTTAGTTTTTCGTATAACAAAATGATCCTGTAAACATATCTTATTTATTTTACTTCTTATTGTGAATAGTATTCAAATGGAAACACATCAATAACAACACATTTGTACAATTATGGGTGTTTAAGCTGTTATCAACGGTACAAAGTCAGAGGGGTCAAAACCAAAAGTACGACAAAGATGGTTAATTGTCAGTAGCGCGTATGTCCTCCACTGGGTCTTACGTACGCTGTGCAGCACAATTAACCATCTTTGTCGTACCTATTGTTCAAAATAAGAAGCAAAATAAATAAGATATGTTTACAGAATCATTTTGTTATACGAATAACTAAGTGATGCGCTTTCTATGGCGCTCAGTATATTATAGGCAAGTTTAGACAGATCATAGCCTCTACTCCGACGATGCTACTTGAAAAGATGCATTGTGTAAGAGCTAATGTAGATATTTCGGCTGGCCTCAAATGTTATGTAAATCATTAATTATACTTTTTATTCAAACGTCAAGCCAATAATCAACACTCCAGACCACCATACAATGATTTTGATTTTCAACAGATTTAAACACGATTACCAGTTAATGATTTAATCAAACAATGGATAATATTTATGACAATCGAGACCACAGTGTTCTTTAAACGGCAATAACCACAAAGAATGAAGTAGTTTTGCGAAAAATTCAAAATAGGGGTACGAACCGTGGCAGGGGGACTACACGGTAAGCTCCGCTCCTTCGCCTCTCGGAGACGACCGCGGCATCTCCGTCTATAACCGATTTTTTTTCGGGCATTTCAGGTTCTACCCTAGTAACATTGATCGAGCCTCTACGCATCCCCTTTTCATCATCACTTTTAAACTATTATAGCGAGAAGTGTCAGATCTTTATCTAAATCTTACATAACGTATCTTTAACAGGGTTGTTGATGACAGATTTGTTTTACAATAAGATAAAAAAACAATCTTTGTTTTAAAACCTTGAGGGGTTTATAATCCTATTAACTACAGCGTCGCGGTTGAATCCTGTTATGGGAGTTATGCTGTAAATATGTATTAAATAAATATTTTAGTGACAAATTTGACCCTTTGGCTAGGCTATCATTACATCCTGGTGTAAACAGTGTTTTGTATAATATGGCCTAACTAGGATGTCTTTGTAATATTCACGTTCATTGACCCTTCGTGAAGATTTTAAACATACTGGGTTTAATTTAAATGTCACATATCGTACTGGATTAAATAACTTAAAAATAAGTTAAGTCGTCTTGTCATTTTCCTGGGATCACTCAGTACCCAGGACTAGCTTTCTAGCGTCGTGCGCTGATTCCCATTTCGGGGGTGAGATTGGGTTTAACCAGTTACACTATATCGTTCCAATATGGCCTGATTTCATTGTGTGTCAAAGTGGGTTACAACTTGAGGACTAACACCCCCCCCCCCCCGCGCCCATCGAAATTCAACTTAAATAATATAGCCTACCTCGGAAAACAGATTTTACGTCCCACTTTTTTTGCAACGACTGGGCTTATGAAAATGGGCATACGCCATACAGTGTGCTATGAAGGAAGTTTTGCCGGGACATCGGCGCTACAGACTATTCTTATTTCGAATTACAAATTACTGTCAAGGGGTATTTTACGTTCGATGGGTATGTGTGTCTGAGACCGCGGTGTTTGGTCCCATCCCACCTAGTAACACCCTGTAGGATGAAATATACATTGGGTGGATTGCTAACTACATAAGGATGATTAAGACTGATTTTATCTTTCATTTCTATGTGCACCCAATTACTATACATCATAAATCAAAACGGACATTAACAATCTACTTACCTCGATTTCCTAGCGCTTTATCTTCCCCTTCTTTACAACCACCAGCACCGGATATGACGTGTACCGGGGCACGTGGATTGTTGTAATCAAGATTTATGGGTTGCCGTTTGTACATCGGCCAAGATCGTTCGTAAGAATGCTCGTGACCTTGAAGTATAAGGTCAACTCCCTGAGAATAGAACAGATCTTCAAGCCTGAAAGGAGAATTGAAGAGGGTTTATTACTAACACAGCTATAATATTTTATTACTCATGTGATTCAGAATATCAAATAAACCCCAGACAGTGTTGACTCTCTGTTTGTTGTCATAGAAATAATCAAAATATTTGATACTTATTAAAAGTTCGGCATTACTCATACCTTTGAATATCCATAAGGTTCGATACGAGTCGCCTACGCTGTTATATTATTGGCTATAAGGTGAAGTATGTAAGAGCGACATCTGCCTACTGCCATATTTCCAAGTTACCCATCGCGCAAGATACAGGATATGGTCACATGATACCACCTCTGGTCTATATAAAAAAGTATTCATAGACCAATGCAGTTGTTATACGAAATGAAATGGGGTTTAACGTCCTACTGTTCTGCTCCGAACTGGACCAATGAAGACGAGCATACGTCAAACAGTGTGCAATGAGGGAGAATTTCTCCCGGACAAACGGCACTACGCCCTAATCTTATATCGAATTCCAACTGTCAAGGGATCTTTTACGTGCATACCAATATGTACATGGGACCTCGGTTTTTAATCCCCTTCCGAACGACTAGACAGCTGTCCTTGTCACGCCCTCCGTCCTGTATCATTGTAAGAGGGAATCACGCCGGAAAATCTGGATGGACTTTCTCGGTCAATGCAGGAATCGAACTCCTGACCGCCCGAGCTAGCGCCTTACCCCCCCCCCCCCCTAGTTGCTATACTGCTTATATAAATTACTATTTAGACATTTATTCAACTGACATGCCCACATTCAACGCACTAGATCACCGAGTATGGGTTGGATTTTAAATGGATCAGAACCTTAAAATGGTTAATCGAGACTTGGTTTATTATCGTCAGCCAATATTAGGGTGCCCCACGTGCCTACTGAAAAGTTGTACTAGACACGTTGAATATGCACGCTTTACTTGGTTCACTACTACTAATTTTCTGACAGTCTCGCACACTAGTTGAGTCTATAAATAGCAACAGCCCGTGGAAATTCTAAACACACTGGTAACTATTACAGTCGTAAAAAATCTATTGTTGACGATTCTGAGTAGCAGTAATATTTATCGTTTTGGTTATTACGGCATCTTTAGAAATTACGTTCGTTTTATTTTTTAAATTGCTTTATCCTTCGCATAACCGTTAGAAGCGACATATTTTGGTTTAGTACAAATAATATCTATGAATAACTTGGGTTGTACAGAATCATGATACCAGCAGCAGTTTCGTTTTACTTTTACAAGGTTAGAAAAAACAATTGTTGAGTCAACACTGTGTGTTATTTATAAATTCGATTTCTTGTTCCAGCTTTCAGTCACGTTTCGTAAAAAGTAGTCTGGATTATCCCGGCCTGTCAATCAGACGGAGAATGGTCGGTAGGCTGGTGAAGTGAGACTAGTTTCAAAACAAGGGCACGTAACCTATTTTTTACTCGAAAGTGTCTGGATGTTATGGACGACGCTCCGAACCATTTTTCAGTGTATTATTTATGATGTTTAAATGGTCATAGCTTATTAAGTTTAACATGACCGTTTATTTAGTGACTATAAATTTGTGAAATAGTTTTAAGACATGTTATATATATAAATATTGTGGTGTAATTGTTTAGCTATTTGGAGATATTTATATATGGTGGGGCACCCTACCAATATTACGCTTTCCTGTGCAAAACATCAAACAACTTTTGAGAAAATAGTAATTTGACTGAACTTTTCTTCCAATATATTAATTTTTCATGCTTATCAGTGATTGTATCGGCCAAGCGAATATTCACTGCGGGATCAGTTTGGGACTGTCCTAGATATAAATCGGTATTAGTCATTCCATAAAAATAGTTCTAGAACTATCTATCCTAAGTATCCAGGATAATTATTATTCTAGAACAATATATTATATGTTAATATATATCCTAATTATCCAGAACATTACGATTACGCTCGCGTTAAATGGAATACTTGCATGTCGCATTAGGGTAGACAGGTACTTTACAAATCGTGTGCATTCGGTTAGAAATGTCCAGTGAAGGAAAATTCGTCTGTTTGTTTCGCGACAAAAAAAAAATTATTAGGGTTTCAATCTGTGAAACTTGTGTGAAACAACATTGTTTTTGTTTGGATAAATATGTGTTGTTTGGCAATTTAACGGAGTCTCAAAAATAAACTTGTACGTATGAAATTTAAACGCCAAAATATAGTGAAATGATGTATTTACCTTGTCTCAAAATTTAAACGCCAAAATATAGAGAAATGATGTATTTATCTTGTCTCAAAATTTCAGTCCTTTGGACGTGAAAGTCAAAAACCGTTTATGAGGATACGCACCCTTATAAAATTTCCATCCAATTTGTTTTGCTGGATGTCCTGATAATCTATTGCTGTTCTTTAAAGGTCTATAGAGTGCATGACCCACGTGCTATACCCAGGGGCGTACATAACGATTTCGTTTGGGGGGGTGTTTAGCCAAAATGCGACCGACTGATGCACATACCCCCGCCCCACACACCAGTGGTACTACAAACTGGGCAGTTCACTATAATCGTGAATTTGATAGTGTCGAGACAGTATAAGATAACTGAGGAGTAGAAGAATGATTTTAAAATGGAATCGAGCGCCGCAGGCGCGAACAAATTTCAGATATGCAACTGAGTAGAAGAATGATGTTATGTAACAGAGCTTTTAAATTTGGGGGACTGGGGTTGATAAGAAAAGGGACAGATTCTTGAGGCTTATCTGTCAATTTGGCTTGTTTTATGATTGTATCTCACTAATTCATTTAGTCGGAGACCGACTGCGGTGAGTACTTTTTTTGTGTAGAAAACATTTCATAGAACAACATACTCACAACAGAATAAGAGTGACAAGCAGACATGGTTATTCTATACTGTAGTTTTGAATGACGTATTCAATTTAGGCACACGGATTCACGCAAATACATAGCATTTGGGATCTATTCTGGCATTGTTTTTGAGACCGACTATTTTTCTCCCTTGGTGAAATTTTGTTGTTAGACCAATATTATATACTTACAACAGAATAAGAGTGACGTATGCAATTTAGGCTCACGGATTCACGCAAATATATAGTATTTGGGATCTATTCTTGCATTGTGTTTGAGACCGACTGCAGTGACTGCACTTATTTTGAGACCGACTATTTTTCTCCCTGGGTTACATTTTGTTGTAAGACTAACATTATACTCACAACAGAATGAGAGTGAAACACAACATCTTTTCAAAAATGATAAGTTAACAAGGTTATGTTATACTAAGACTGCTCCGATTTTGCGACCGACTGCACTGATTTTGCAGCCGACTATTTTTATACTAACAAGTTTTGCGTGAGTAGCGTGACGTATACAGTGAGTACTTATTTTGATACCAACTACCTCTACTTTGCGACCGACTGCACTGATTTTGCGATCGACTATTTTTTTGCGTGAGTAGCGTGACGTATACAGTGCGTACTTATTTTGATACCGACTACCCTTACTTTGCAACCGACTGCTCCTAATTTGCGACCGACTGAGCTGATTTTGCGACAGACTATTTTTATACTAAAGTTTTGCGTGAGTAGCGTGACGTATACTTATTTTGATACCGACTACCTCTACTTTGCGACCGATTGCACTGATTTTGCGACCGACTATTTTTTTGGCTGGGGTGGTACCACCCCCCCCCCCACATTTACGCCCCTGGCTATACCCGACAACGAAAGGTGAATTTCACGAACAGGTTTTTTTTTTATAAAATAAAGGTTCGGTTTTATCCATAATACTGCTTGGGACACCGGGCTCCATTTCCAGATGAAAACTGGCGGGTATACTGAGTTAGTTGCCCGGCCCAAATGTAGTGGATTTTAAGTGCTTTTTACACAGAATTAATCAGTTTTATTCTCCAAAATATAGTTGCTCGGCCCTAAGGTAGATATTTAAGAGCTTTTAACACAAAATTAAGCAGTTTTATTCGCCAAAATAAAAACGAGTTTGACCCTTCAAATAAAACTCCAGGCGTAAGCCGATCACATCGAAGATGAAAATGTAATTATCATTTTTAATAAAATTGGTCGCATCGCTCCGCTTGACATGTCATTATATAAACATGTCATTATATGTGTCTCTTTCATGTTTCGATGGAATTTAATTGGCCGTTTAGAAGCTGCTGTTACAATTTTTATATATACAACTGAGTGTCAATTCCATAAAATTTCATGAGCAATATTAAATATAATATCGTTTATTATATAACAACACGAACATATTTGTAATTATCAAGCTTCAAAGGCGCTTGGCTGGTTTCATTTCTTTCATCTCTTTGTTTGAAATATTGTGTGAAGAAATGAAACTGAAACAAATAATGTAACATTTTAATGGGGCCTATAAGGCGCATGTTTGCATCAGTCGGTTGAGCAAGGTGGTCTATATCGTTCTGGAGCCTCTTTATAGAATTAAGGACCCTGACAATTATACTTGATTGGTTTCAAAGTAAATCCGCCCATGGTACCAGTGAGGAATATCATTGAAAACTTACCCATATCTCACCCAGCCACTCATAAATGAATGGGTGCAATCGTCACTGTTTGTATTAGAGCAGTACATTGGTCGATGTCCCATGGCAATAATCCATGGACGCTTAGAGCGATTTTGATTGGCTCGGATTAAATCTTGCAGTAACCAATTATATTGATCGCACACAAAATTCTGATCATGGACAAAGTATACTTCTGTCGAATAGCTGAAATAAAACAAAAATAATTGTAGTGTGTTGCTTTGTTTTGATTTTATTAGAATAAATAAATAAAATTATTGATGATTGAATGCCTTTATGCATCATAACTCGTGCATTACAAGACGCGTTATTAATTATTTGGCACACATACTGGTAGATAAACACACTTTTATGGAGTTTTAAATCAGTCGTTGAATTGAACTTACCTAATAAAATGAACTAGCCCAATATCATAACTATAATACATTTGTTTCAGTGGAATAGGCCATCGAGTATTAGGGGTGCTAAAACGAGTAGAATAGTGCAGGAAATCCCCATAGAGTTCTGTAAAAGAAAAAAGATATACTTTAGTCGCGTAAAATATAATACGTAAAATATAATGCGTAATGAAGAGCGGTCGTATAAATACTGCTGACCCGGGGCCTGTTTCACGAAATTCTAACTAAGATAAAATCCAAATTTTAGTAATTTGACTGGATAATATATGATTGATTTTAGTGCTTAGCCAATCAAAACTGAAGTATTTACCTAAATTTGGATTTTATCTTTAGTTAAGATTTCGAGAAACAGAGCCCTGGCCCAATACTATCCTTTCCATCGACTCCGCCCACAATACGGATTTTACCAATCAGCACCGATTGCAATTTTCCGCGAGGCGACGTAACGTCGTCATGCTTCTTCAACTTGGACAAACTCCGCGAATTAGGGCATCATTCCGAGGGAGAGAAGGTTTATATTCGACATAATAATATATAACGTCATAGTTTTAATCACCCTTAGATTAAATGGAACCGCCCATTAAAAGTAAACAATGATTGGAAAATTACCGAATTAATCACGTGAATCCACATGAATGTTATTGTTTATACATACCCTACTGTCGCCATTTTGGAGGAAATATAGGTTCAATTAGATATATTTGAAAACAATACGTTATCAGGCGAATAACCAATCCTTTTTGGCAAACAGATTGACTGCGGAATAGATGTGAAAGGGCTGAATAGAATTTGGATCAAAAGGCAGTCGTTTCCGATAATTCTGACAGTGAACCTTGAAGTTTTTTGGTGTGTTCAGAGAAGGATTTGACGACGGTGTTGAGAGGACTTGACCCAAAAATACTTAATTACAAAGGAATTCTTATTGCTATGAATACTTTAAAGTCTTGAAGTGTGTGAAGAAATAATTGAAATATGGACGAAAAGAAAATTCTGAAAGATCTATCTTAGATATGGATAACCGATTTAAATATGTCGATAATTACGCCGTCTATTTCGGCGCTGAATAATAATAATAATAATAATAATAATAATAATAATAATAATAATAATGAATTTATATAGCGCCTCTCATCTTTGATACTGCGGCAATTTGTTTGGACATATCCATAGTAGAGTTAAACATAACACCCAAATTTCGGGCAGATTGAACAGGGCTGATGTGATCAATTCCAACTTGAATGGGGTGACTATCTTATGATGAAACATATGATTTTGCGCCAATGGTCATGTACTCTGTTTTGTCAGAGTTCAGTTTAAGAAAGTTTGCAGTCATCCATACTCTGATGCTCTCAATGCAGCGTTCCAATTGTTGTTGTTTGTCTGGAATATCACATGGTGGTCCTATTAGATAGAGTTGAGTGTCATCTGCAAAAAGATGGTAGTCTACACAGTGTTTGCGGATGATTTCGCCAAGGGGAGTGGTATAGATGGTAAATAGAATTGGCCCCAAGACAGATCCTTGGGGAACACCAAATTTTACTTGGGCTGGATTTGATTTAGCATTGTCTACGCATACAATCTGATTACGATTAGATAAGTATGACTGAATAAGCTTTATGGCAGAGTCAGATAATTTTAACCTATATTTGAGTCTGTGAAGTAAAATATGATGGTCAATAGTGTCGAATGCTGCTGATAGATCGAGCAAAACAAACAATATGACACACTTTTTATCCATACCACGCAATAAATCATTACTCACTCTGATTAGTGCAGTTTCACAACTATGATTGTCTCGATATGCGGACTGAAATGGTTCTCATGTTCTTTGAGTTGTTCAGCAATAACTTTCTCGGTGACTTTCGAGAGAAACGATAAATTTGATACTGGTCGGTAGTTTCTAAGACAGTCTGGAACAAGGTTTAACTTCTTTAGGAATTAAAAGTTAAGTGATAGACATAATCACAAATAAAATAAAATATAATGTATAAGATACGTAAATAAACTATAAAAAATAAAATGATATATAAGTCAACACTAAATAAAAGTGATGCGAAATAAAAATGAGTTAAAAGTCCAAACGTTCATTATAAAAGCCATACAAGGTACAGAGTATTACAAGGTACGGAGTAAAAAAATAGGGTAAAAGTTGCCTGCTGAATAAAAGGTTTTAAGGCCACGCTTAAATGAACTCAGTTCCCGTTGCTGACGAAGATGGTGTGGAAGGTTATTCCATAGATATGGCGCTATGGTTAAAAAGGCTCGCCATCCGTAACTTTTACTGGTATTTCTTGTGTTTGTTCTTATGAGAGCGAAGAGTTCGGAATTATCAGATCTTAAGTCCGACCTGCCAGGAGTACACAGTTGAATTAGTTCACGCAAATATACTGGTGCCTGATTGAATAAACACTTGTGTAATAATAATATAATTTTAAATTCAATACGCTCCCGAATTTTAAGCCAGTGAAGGTCATAAATGATAGGAGTGATACTCTCTCTGCATAAAACTTTTTAAAGGTTTTTATAAGTTTAGTGCGCACGTATCCTTGTAGTTGAAGCTTAGATGACAAATGCCTCGATCTGCTTAAAAAATCAGAATAAAGGGAACAAGCTCTCGCGTAACGAATTAGTTGAGACACAAACACTCCATAAGCTGGTGATATTGGAATGTTACTACTAATAAATGGAAAGTTAACAATCGGAAAGTCAAAGTCATCACGTTTATCGTACAATTTAACACTCAGTTTATCGCAATCGTCAAAATCGAGACGCAGATCCAAGTAGGAAGCATAATTGTCACTGTCAGTGGTGTTTTTAATTTCGAGCTCATCAGGATATATGAATTCGACATTATCACTAAATTTAGGATTATTAAGTGATAAAACGTCATCGATATATACGGTAACAATTTTTCTATGATACCACGTTTCCATCAGGTACCCCGACTCTCCTGTATTTATCGATATTGCGTGTTGCCCAACTTCCCAGCCTACGCGTAATGAATAGTTAACAACGTCGGTTCGTTCTAAGTACAACCATTTTAATTCCAATCAAAATAGTTATACAATTTTAATACGCTCGCGGATAATTACTACATCACTTCAATACAGAGATCTTAAATCCCCCCCCCACCAATAGCTGAAAATCCTGACCCCCCATCACCCAGGTGATTGACCTGTACCACGCCAATAACCTGTAATTGAGAAGGAGGTCGATTGTTTCTTTATTTGACTGTATTGATCCACAGTAGCCAATGCGAGTTTTTAATGACCAGCTAATAATGGTCATTATAAAACCCATGTATTAATAGTTGTCGTTTTAGGTGGATGAACTACAAGTGGTTGTTTTAAGTAAGTAGACTAGTAGTGGTCGTTATCAGGAGGTGAATTAAAGGACAATATTGGTGTCAGTCATTATTACATAATATGTGATAGAACTGGTGAAATACATTTCAAATATAATTTTAATACGGAGATCATTGCTACGGGAGATGTGTAACAAACTCTTAAATACACGGGAAGTGACGTCAAAGATGACAAACACGAATTGTCCTTCAATATAACTGACTGAACTAAAGAACGATAACGCACACGCAGGCAAATTTCAAAAATATAATTGGCTGTCACTAGATAAGACAAAAGGAGAAAAATAGGAAAATCCCGTGCATTCCCCTGTTTTTATTCCTCCTGATCTTAATAGAAATATGGCAATTCACGGCCTTTTTCTAATTTGTTCGTTATCATTTATCTACTGACAGCCAATTCTTTCATGAATTGTCAGATATACTCTCACCCTCTCATATAATAACTTTTCATCGTCAACGGAATTGTCAGTGAAATAAAATTCGACTACGTGTCTGTTGTCGCTCGTTAGTTCAGTCAGATATATAGAAGGACAACTCGTGTTGGTCATGTTTGACGTCATTCCCATATATTTAAGAGTTTGTTACACATCTCCCGTAGCACTGATCTCTGTGTTAAAATTATTTTTGGAATGTATGTTACCAGTTCTATCAAATATTATGTAATAATGTCTGGCACCAATATTGCCCTTTAATAAGTACGTGGTCGTTATAAGTAGGTGGACTACTGGTGATCGTTATAAGTAGGTGGGCTATAGTGGTCGTTGTAAGTAGGTGGACTACTAGTGGTCGTTGTTAATAGGTGGGCTACTAGTGGTCATTATAAATGAAATAAAATGTGGGTTAGCGGTCAACTGTTCTGCTCCAATCGGCTAATTAAGACAGTGTGCTTTGAGGGAAATATTACCCTAACAACGAACGGTTTACCGTTATACCGAATTCCAACTGCCAGGGGATCTTTAACGTGCACACCAATGTGTACACGTGACCTTGGTTTTTGTCTCATCCGAACGACTGGACATCTGTTCTTGTCAGGTCCTCCGTTGATTAAAATATCCTTATCATGTTATGACCCACAATGGTCGACATAGGTCCTGGTTTGACACGGCGAGCGACGACTTGAAAGTCATTAGTTATGTAATATCCGTTTTCTTGTAAAGCAATCTGCATAAACTCTTCGATCATTCTTTGTCTAGAAAGGGGGTACAAGCAGGAATTCAGAGGGAAGGCTATGGGCAAAAGTGTTACCTTTTAAAATCCTACCTGTGTATGTTTGCTTTTTTATAACCGAGGAGATCGGTGCCCTTCTAAAATTAATCATAACCCCTAAACCTAACAACAAACCAAAGTTATATTTCTGGACGTTCAAACAGAAGGAATTGTTTGTTTTTTGAAATAGTGGATGTCGGTTCCATTCTAGATCCCGTTCCTGGCCATAGCTTACCGTGATTTCCTGGAGACGTCATATAAGGTAGATAAGCTGATAGATTTTGTATTTCTCTCATGAACTGATCACCGATCTGAAATCGATAAACACCATATTATAGTCATCTGATAATACCAGTGTCAGATTTAGATGAAGAGACACCTCTTTAACTACCATCCTCACGGATAGAGGAAGATGAAACCGTCATCTTAAATTTGAACATATTACACAAGGCACAATTTTATGGATACACAATTACTGAGTTTAATACTGAGCGACTTTTCGACAAAAAAACAAATGCAATTAAAACTTAGGCCTAATGATTTACAGTTTAATCAATTAGTACATTTACCCCCACCCCCACCCGCTTCAGTTTCATAATCTAATAATACGTTTACTTTTCATGGTTTTCTGTGTATTAAATTAATAATTTTTATTCTCTCTTTCCCTTTCATGCATTAGCTGACACTCTTGTTCACTCATACCCCCATTCATACACACTTCTCTTTCAGGTATTGTTTATCTATATATAGCTCAGGTTAATAGGTGTAGTTATAAATGGTTCCCTCGTCGGATCGTCGCTTAGTATTAAATTCAGTAATTGTGAATCCGTAAAATTGTATCCCATGTTAAGATGAAACCATGCTTTAAAACACAACTGAACAAAGCCGGAGCTGAATTAACATGTTTATGAACAAAGTGCTACAGATCGCTTATTTTATTGAAATAATATGAGTTTGTTTCGATTCTCTCTATTTCATCAAATTGGTTTCTAGTTAAATGTCACGTGTGAAACGGCTCTCATACACTTACAACGATACATAGGAATAGTATGTTTTAAATCGATAAACTCAAGTTGGGGGAGGTTGATATAAGTCAATTATTGTATAATTATCGATAAATCTATAAATAGTGATTGATTAAGTTCCATCATAACGTTGAGTTAAAGACCGTCATATCGATTTAATATTCACGGATGCCCGATCCAGCTAAACATTGGGCAGCCAACTGGAATTCGAAAAACATCTTCGCAGTAGCGCTGCTGACTGGGCAACGTGTACCTTATACTATAGCGTATTTATATATTCATGATAAATTGAAATTATATCGATTTATGCTGCTTCAACGTATAACAACAACATGCCGCCATCTTTTATTTGTAGCGGAGAAACCTGTTTGGCATCAGGGATTGATCCAGGAAATTTTGCATAACGGTTGTGGTCGGGTGGGGTGGGGTGTTGGTGCCGTACTTGAGACATGGTCTCTATTCTCAATTAGGAGTATATACATACATACCGAGCTTCTTAAAGAGAAAAATTCAACACTCCGGTTGACACGTCAGTTTTTATTAAGAATTAATACAATGATTCAATGTGCATCATTATCTCGCGCGCTGGATGCTCATATCCCATCCCACTATCTGACAATACAGTTTAAAGCATCCGACCCTGACACTTTTCGTATAAAAACAGTTTTACAATTTTTTGATATCATGTTGAGCCGAGGGGGTGGGGGTGGATATAAGGCTTAATATTTAAACTAAATCCCAATGAGGCAATGAGACTCTAGGGGAAGCCAGCTCTATCCGTACTGGTGCAGAACAGAGGGACGCTGTACCCTATTTCCTTTCATTATGTTTTACATGTTACTTGGGTAATTAGCATGCAATGATTTCGGTCATCCAGTCCTCCATCGTAAATTACACGGAACGATCACACTCTCGCAGTTGGGCAGATTTATAAATGAAATCTACTTACCGCGCCCCCATCCGTTTGTAAATCATAAGCTAGATCTCCTATATGCCAGATACACGTATATTCACTCGTTTTTATCTCTTCTTGTAATTTACTTATAGTATTAACACCGACACGTGCACCCATATCACCATATACCAAAACAGACATGGGGGATACCTGTAATACCACACGATAGGGAAGTGGGGTTAACTGAGTAATAAGAGAGAGAAAGAAGGAAAAAGAGAGACAGAGAGAGAGAACCCCAATCTGTTTAAAATACCGATTTATATTTCGTTTCGTTGTTTTATACTTTGGATAGCGCCCACTACATGGAGATATGACCGGTTCTAGTGATAGGTCGCGTCGGGGGTCATACCATCAGCTTTTGACCTATGATGTCAGACATTAGATTAACCAATCATCATTGATGTTTTAAGTGGGTGTTTTGGAATACAACCTTTGCTTCGGAACAGAACAATAGGGCGTTAAACCCCATTTTATTTCATTTCGCTGCGAATTCCTACGACTGTTCGTGCACCGCAGCCAAGAAGTCGCAACAACAGGTCGTTACATTGCCTAATTATCCCTCACGTTAACCAGTATGCGGGTTATATAAAAACTCAACTAGATGATAGGGTAGAGAAGGAAAGTAAAAAGAAATTTTGAAAAAAAGAAAGGAAAGAAAATTAAAAGGCCTTGTTTTTAATCAGATTGGAGCAAACCAGGCTAGAAAATCCCTACAACCCTTTTCACCAACTAGGCGCACCTGCGTCGTATGCGATTAGTTAATTATGTGAATTACTCAACTGGGAGGGAGTTGAGTGACCAAATGTTTTATCACATGCGTTCTAGACCATAATATCTGTGTCAAGTGACGTGAATTTGTTTCCTCGCAGGCATTTATAATCATACAATACAGTACTACTTAGTGAAACGTAATAACGGAATATAATATATAAAATAACGAACATAGAACTATAGACAAAGAGTTGGGTTGCTTTAAGCATCTCTAGTGTTTATAGAGAGAATAAAAACAAACCCTAGAGCTACTTCATAATAAATAATTCAATCCTTCCTCTACTGAATTAAACAACAATAGGTTCTAGATGGAAACAAATGACACAATCTGATTAAAGCACAGATTCTATTTTGTTTCGTATTTTATGGTTCAAAATTTCAATTTATTCGTTTGTCCTACACTGGGATCTGGAAGAGGAGTTATATTCACTCGGCTAATCTCGACAGATTCCGTAAACTACATCTAGTCTCGGATATATGACAGTAAGTGATATGTACCTACGCCCATACATTTGCGATCCGGCTACCGGTTTACTTTAACAGGAAAACTTGACGCTATTACACAAATTGGGAACCTATTCGAATAGCGACCTATTCGACCGATCGAGCTGCAACCTGTTCGTTGGAAACCTATTTAGAGTAAAGACAACAGTCTCTATTTATCAACCAATAAAATCCAACAATTATGTCTATCAAATGAAAGTAGAATATATTATTTTTTATCCATTCCTTCAGCTCAGAATAGAAGTGTAATTTCGTCATTATCTTACAGCTGGATCGGTCGAATAGGTCGCTAGCCAAATAGGTCGCCAACTTGTGTTTGGAATGGGCGCAGCCATGTTTCATCCGGGACCTTTAAAGTAGTTCCAATATGGCGGAATTCATCATACAGCCGAGTTTAGATTGTCCGAAATCTTCCGAGGTTTGCCGAGTGGAGTTATATTATCTGCGTTCAAGATGGCGTGAGGGATTAGCCAATGAAACCACCTGTTACGGAACTGTGTGTGTACCACTAGAAACGTCAACGCTGCTTGATTAATTAATGTCTGTGGTCATAGGGTCAAAAGCCGTCCGTAGACCTCTGACTCCACTTTTTATTGAAAGTATAAACAAATGAAATGAAATATAGATCTGTATTTTAATCAGATTACCATCACCGTGTAGCGGGTCAAAACGAAACGCCATTTTCTTTTGCGGGTCCCCACTGGATAATCAGAATGTTATGGTTTATGTTACCCAGTCCTTTGCCGTAAACTAAATGAATTATATATTATCTGAAATGTTCACTCACATATTGGGTTTTTATAGTTGTAAAGTTATATTCGTTACTTGAGATGATGTTTCTGTTCAAACACTGTGTTGATATGTAATAGCGATATACGCTGCCTTCATCTAGGTTCTGATAAAAAAATAATAAAACACAAATAATAGTTATAAAAGAAATGAAATGGGGTTTAGCACCCCCCCCCCCCACTGTTCTTGTCGCGAAAATATCAGATTTAGAGCGGGTTAATCCACGTTGACATGTACTCGGGATGATTATGTAACATTCAATTAAGAACACAAATCAAAATATCAATGCTAGATAATGTTCCGGCTTGGATTCAATCGGATTTAAAACATGCCTGTCATTACATTTTCGTGGATAACAAAATGGCGGTGGGACTATTGTACAGCGAAAAGAACAGATCGATTAAATTCCGTTTAGCCTGGAGTGTCGGGCGGAGGGCTTGACAAGGATAGTCGTTTAGTCATTCGGATGAGACGAAAAACCTAAGTCCCCTTGTACACATATGCGTGCGTATAAAAGATCCCTCTGCAGTTGAAATTCGAAAAAAAGTAGAACATAATGCCGCCTTCTGGGCAAAATTCCCCTCATAGCACACTGTATGGCGTATGCTCGTCTTCAATAACCCACCCGAGGTAGAACACTAGGGCGTTGAATCCCATTTCATTTCGTTTCAATTTTTTTCTGTTTAGTTCTTCTGTGCCTACCTGTAGTACAGCTTTGTGTATAAATGGCAAAGCATTGGAAACATCTTCGGTCAGCTGCCGAACTGTACTGTAGGATTTATACGATATCTGATCATAAATTGGTCTATATTCAACCCAACTTGTTGTATTAACTGGGGACGACCACATAACTACCATCTTACTATAATCATCACCTAAACTCAGATGGATCTGCTCTGGTTCCATACATATTGTATCTGTAATATAATACAATATAACATTAATATATATGTCATATAATACAATGTAACAATACATAACATGACAATATCGTAATTTATCACCCAATAATACATTCTACAGTAGATATCTGTAATAATACACATCAATTCAATAACACAATATATTTGTAACATAACATTACAATAGCATAATGTATCTGTAACATAACATTACAATAACATAATGTATTTGTAACATAACATTACAATAACATAATGTATCTGTAACATACCATTACAGTACTAGCTGTTAAAATACATATTAATTTAGAAATTCTAAAAGATTTTGATAGTCAAATGTTTTTTAAGAGCACGTGGGTGATTTTCAGACAGAGCAATCTGTCTATCTAATATCATGTTTCACAAATATTGGACAATTATATTTAATAGCCTTATTAATAACCCTATTCGTTAATTTGTATAACATCTTAGGATTTCAAATACACACATGCTGAAGTTTATAGAGTAATCGATCCAACATAAACGTGGGACTGTCATGTTGCTGTATGCAAGTCATGGCTTTGATTGAACGGGAAAAATATCACACCCCCGCAAAAGTTCAAGTATCAGAAGCCAACCCAGCAATGGCCAGAGAGGAATATGCCGGTCCAATAGCCATATCCTCTTCTAAAACCGTGCACGTCTAAGAACCGTTGGCTGTTGGAATTTGAAATATCGCTGACGTAGCACACAATTTCCCTCACCACACACGGGATGACATGGCTTTGTGTCCGACTTAACGTTCGCAGACAAAAACACACTGTGTGGCTTATGCCTTTAGGGGGCATTACAGTAAGACGTTACCCCCACCCCCAGACACACACACACCACCACCACCACTTTCATTACATTTTATTTATATACAGTTCTAGATGTACATGTTGTTCCCTAACTTGTAATTTGGACTGGACATCTTTGGTACGTCATACACGAGCTATGATAAGTTACAAATTCTAGGAAATAGATAATAAAATGACAAGGGCTACGTAGTACATAATAAAATGACAAGGGCTACGTAGTACATTTATCAATGCAATTTATTAGTTCAGTTTTATCACATACCCCTGACTGAACCTGGGTTTTCTTTTACCAACTGATCGAAAACTCGGGCATTGTCATTTTTTGTTTGTTTGGAGGCGGGGAAGGGGGGGGGACAATAAAAGTCAAACGTGTCTGTGTCGTAGTTATAACGAAAATACATCGATTCATGAAAAAAAGAGAGGCGGTTTTCCTACCCATAGACCCAATGTTTATTTGGCCATGTCATCGTAAACACAAGAATTATTTGTTTTTGCCTGACATAAAAATAGATTCTCCGACATGTACCGAACAGGAGTGGAGTCAGAAGTTCCGGAAGCACTGAGGATACCTCGCCTAAAGTTTCTCGTTAAAATATAGCCTATACCCTCTGTTTCTAGTTCTTTTACCCTGTGTTTGAAAGACCGGGAAATGTTATTACATATGGCTAACATTGTCTCTTAATAGTACATTTGATCACGATTTTAACATTAGGTCTACTTAAACCACAGGTTTGTATGAAATTGAAACCGTAGTCGGTGTATTTTGTTAGAATAGAAAAAAGAGTTAAAATGCTTAAAGAAATTACTATTGTTTAATTGTTTACATATTTCGATTCAACTTTTCAAGATATACAATAACAATGGCGTGAATATATATAGATATATTTATTGATCCTCCAACTATGAAGAGAGAGAGAGAGAGCGAGAGAGTAAGAGCATTTGGTTTAACGTCGACTCGACACAAACTAGGTAATTACGGGACTAACACGTGGTTGAATTTCATTTCATCAATTCGGTTTCGCGTAGGGGTCTTTAGGAGTGGGAGGAAACCAAAGGATCTGGATGACACAATGACAGACCTTATGATACAGCGCATATGTGCTAACCATTCGGCCATCCAACCGCCCTATGAACATAAGAATTATTGTAAACAAGTAATACGTTGTAATGTAACCACATACAATTATTACTGTAATTATGGACAATTAATACCACAGTGTTACTATGTAACTAATTAGGTATAAATTGTTGTATTTTGACTATATCTATTGAATGACATTCTTTTTTCTAACAAACTCACCTATTGAGCGATAAAGAACATTAAACTGTTTTTGAATCAGTGCTTATATCTTTTCATCGTAGGAAATGAAATAATATTACCTTATATTTATGTACAGATTTAAGGAAACAATTCCCTACCACACCCACCACACCTATCACCAATTATAATTATAAGAATTTATTGAACTTGTATACAGCCCCAATATCCAGCTTATAAAGCTGCTCTGTGGCGCATTTACAAAATCCAGCTTGTAAAGCTGTTCTGTGGCGCGTTTACAAAATAAAAATATATGATAATATAAAACAATATAGAAAGAAAATCATAAAAAATTAAATCATTTGATAAAACAAAATAATAATAATAAAAAAAAAACAACAAAATAATTGGGACAGGTATTTGGTAAATGAGATACACATGCACTAAAACCTTTATCTATGACTGTATTCAATGATAGTTCAAAATATCCATCAAGCACTTAAAGAATCGTTAATCATTAAAACAGTACAGCCCTGGGGGAGCAACTACATAATCTCAACTGTTACATCCAAAATCTAAACTATCCTCGGTCTGTTTAATCTGACTTCCTTTATGTACGCCGGGTACCAGGGTATACAAATGCCCTGATGAAGAAAGTTTTCAACCTTTTTACTGGTCATTTTTAAATGATAAACAATTATACTAGTCATATTTAAATGATAGATAATTATGTAATTGTTCTCCGATCGGTCGCGAACCGGGTCCCACACTCTACTGTCTCGTACAAAAAGCTTATTTTATTTTCTTCACGAAGATTGGTGCATTGAATGACAAATTAAAAAGAATTTTTTATGACATGAATTGCTCATGATACGAAAATTGTGAATAATCAGGCTTTTGTCTCTTTCTTTATCATGTATTTTAAAGGGTTTTATGTTTGAATTTAGAATGATACAGGTGCTGTAAACAGCGTTCTCGGAATTGACAAATTTCAAAATTTTCTAGGGGCCGGGGGTGGGGGGAGACCCTCTATCTTTCGGTACGCTGGCCCTCGCGCAGTCCCGGCGCTACCGTGTACAACCAATAAAAGTTTTACAATTAACATGGGACTGTTAATGGAATGGATAGAAGCTTGGATTAGATGTCTCCACGGAAGCTCATTTCCCACACATCACTTAATAAATACTCAAAGATCACTCAATAGTTACTCAAATATCACTTAATAAATACTCAAAGATCACCTAATAGTTACTCAAATATTACCTAACAAATACTCAAAGATCATCTAATCAAAGATCACCCAATAGTTACTCAAATATCACTTATTAATTTCCCAAACATCATTTAATATAAATACTCAAAGATCACTCAATAGTTGCTTAAATAATCACTGAATATTTTCTCATTATGTCATTCAATCATTACCCAAAAACAATTTACTAATTTCTCAAACGCCACTTGGTAATTTCTCAAATTCCAGTTTATGATTACTCAAATGTCCTTGAATAATTATCACTTAATAATTATCATTTAATGTTACATAATAATAATAATTTCTTAAATTTTGATTCACCTTAGGGCTACAGTACGATATCTATGATATGCACGGAGTGATTTACCGTCAACACGTGTTAAACCAAACGGTCACCCAGCAAAACTTATATCGATAAGCTAAAAACCTTTTGTAGTATTTTGCTGGCACGAAATAAAATCATTAATAGTTATTTATATATATCAACATGATTCATATTAATGATGTGTTGATTATCTTTTCAAATAATATTCAATATCAATTATTGTGCTTTTTATTGACATGGGCATATGAATTTTATCTTTGATTGTGTATCTACATTTCGAATCGTGAAAGCGAAAATGCGCCTTTACGAATAACTGCCTAAAGCAAATTAAATGGTGGGGGCGCGGGGGTGGGGTGGGGTGTAGTGGGATTGGTGGGGGGTGAAAAGAAATGGGCGACAGAACACGTGCATACGCCATACAGTGTGCCATGAAGGAAATGTTGTCCGAATAGCGGTATCACGGCCTTATTTTATCTCGAATTCCAACTGGCCGGACATTTAATTTCATTTTGATAGTTTGTTATTTATAACCCATCGTCGGTATCCCCGGTGGTCTCATTCCGTTCTACTCCACTATACCAAGGGGTCATTTACGCATCGAAATTATCTGCCTTTGATCGTAGCTTGATTCTACAAACCGATAAAAAGGCAGTTTACAAACCAGTCTTAGCCTCATTGTCTACGTTCACGACGTAATGGCGGCTTATTCACTCGATTATGAGAAAGTTTGCAAGACGTTTAATAGAAAAGAAGTGACATGAACACAAAACGGTGTCCTAAAACATATTTTTGAGGGGTAAATTTATTTTGTGTCAGTCAAAACAGGCATTGCCTAGGTGTAATGCTATCAAGCATATTGAGTGATAAAAATAGCCTAGTCGTCAAGTTCAGAATACGTGTCTCCCCAACGGATGAATCCAAGGTATAATGGAGTAGAACAGAATGAGAACATGGGATATCGAGGTTGTTTATAGCCATCGGCATATTGTTTCATTATTTATTTAAATCATAATAAAAGTCAATAAATGTCAACATCAATACAATCAACATTAAATATATATCATGTAATCTGTATCTGGCAAAACTATAATCATGACGTCCACGTTTCTCTTCAAAGAAAATGCCAGTGGTAACAGAAACAATCATCAAAAAGTATACTCTCAAATATCTGATTCTATCTTCAGCTTGTTTATGGGTTTTCTAGAGTGGACCTAGCGAAGCTTAAAGAGGCATCATTCAAGAGCCAAATATGCATATTGTATGTCTTTCTTTATGCCTTAAATGTTATATAAATTATTAATTAGAAATTTACGAGTATTAATATAATCCACTTTCAATGCTGTCGGATGACACCGATTTTAAGTAGACTGGAACGGTTTGGACATTTAATGATTTAACTTAAAATTGGAGAAGCGAGGCTAAGCTTCAAATAACCAGCACCGCGGTTACGATAATAAACAATCAATACAGCTGGATAAAGTGAAAAATCAAAATATCTAGCCGGCAAAATCAGTGCCTGAAATTCCATGATTTTTTAGTTTATAGCCATTCCGGATTGTGTGTCAGTTTTCGGTGATCGTTAATTATATCATCAATATTTCGAAATTTCTTTTTAACTGATGGATAAAACAATTAAAATTGGTATAACTCAAAATCAGTGTAATTTAAATAAAAGGCGTCTAGCGCCACTCTTTTCTATGCGTGACATGTATTTCGGACATATGTTTCATCTGTGTCATGTGATACCAGATATCGCTCTCCGAAACTTTCTGCTTTCTTTTGCAGTTTGTTTAAATAATAATATCAAACATGCGTTATGCAAGAGCACAATCTGCCTATTGTAGGTCTTTTTTTAGGCCTGAAATATTTGACCCTTTGATTTAATCAAATATGGAAGACCCCGACATAGCTTCGATCAACCAGTACCTTGGATGACAAACCTTCAAAGGCTAATATCTTCGCTTTCAATAGAGTAATTTGAATGAAATTTTCAAATTATTCATTTTACATTATCTACTTTCGAACTATTATAAGAATGACTGCTAGCTCTTTATCTAAATCTTACATAATGTATCTTTGATTTGTCTAATATGTAAACGACATAAATTTAACATTCCACAGGTAGACAGACAAAAGCCCCGTTTACATTTGGCCGCGATAAGCGTGCCGTACTAGGTACGGTACCAGGCCGCGATAAATTTCAAGAAATGGACCCGTTTACATTACTCTAAAATAACCGGTCTCAGAACCGTGCCAAGCGTACCAAATTGTGGAACTCCTCACAGTAAAGTTAATTTCAGCCCCTGTGCAAATTACCCAGATGAAAACAATTATGATGACTGATTTAGTTTGAGCAGCCATTTTGACAGAACTGATGGCAGAATTGTCAAGGTTTGCAGGGAAAAAAGGTCAAGGTTCATTTGGCGCATGCGCAGTAATCCGTACTCAGACCGGTTAGCGTTTACACTACGAAAATTTGAAGTAAGCCGTTCTTAGTACGGTTCCGAGAGCACCACACTTCAGTGGGCCAGATTGGCACGGTACTCGGTACGGCACGCCTGTGTTTTACCCGTTTACACTACAAAAAATTAACCGTGCCGTACCAGGAACGGTACCTGGCACGCTTAAAATTTGTAATGTAAACGGGGTTATTGAAGGGACCCAGTTAAGGGGATGCAGTTAGTTTTGAGTTTGTCCGACTCCTTTGGGTATTTGCTTGCGCCCCAATGAAAAGAAGGATGTTATTCTGTTGCGCAACCAGTATCAAAGATATAGCATGTCTGAGATTTGTTACAAATTGCCTCGTTCATGTTCCACCCATCTCAACATTTATCGGCTTTTTGTTCCATCTATCAAAGCCAAACATTCCTACTAAATGTTTTGTTTAGTCAAGTGAAACAAGAAAATTCAAAGGCTGACAGGAACAATAAAACAAGTAGACCTTAATGTCGACAAATACGTAAGACTATGAACAGTGTCGGATTAAGGCTCTGCTGGCCCTAAGGCACATTTTGATAGGTGGCCTGAAAATACAGATATGTTGGGCCGCTCATTGACAAAAGGAATTAAGTTAAATTTAGCAACCGAAAATTTATTACAAACAAATTCAGAACATTGACAGTACTGTACATGCATTTACTATAAGTAGCCTACATATTCCCATTCACTGCCTAGCTAGATTACGACCACAATGTGAGTGGTATGCAACCCAATATGACACTACAGGCCATTTTTTTTGTTACCGGTAGTTTATTATTTTGTGGCCTGGATTTTTGGCAGGTCCTAAGGCACGTGCCTTATTTGCCTTATGGTTAATCCAGTACTGACTATGAAATAAGATATTGTTATAATATGATTCAACTATATAATATTATATATTATGTAGTTGAATCATATTATAACAATATCTTATCATATTATAACTATATCTTATATTATACGGTATGCATAGAGTTATATATAGAAACTAGAGTCCGCACTGATCACGTGACAGCGTGCCGACACGGAGCCTTGTCCGCCATGTTAGTTCCGGGGAGTATGAACGTAAATACCCGGATGTTCACTATGTTATTGCATCAATCAATCGGTGTCGAACTGTTTTAAAACGTGCACAAATATTACATTTTTAAATTTTCTCACCCAAATACTTTATGTTTAATAAAAAATAATAATAAAGATCCATGGACCGACTTATCTCCGGGCCCCTCTTTCCACGTAAAGGTTATAGAATAATTTATTTTGACATGTCAGCGATCTCGACAACAACAGTGTCTCTGCGTCTACTTAGGCCTACTTTACCTTTTTTACTAATATAATAATAATACTCTATGACATAGGCCTCAAAAAGTTAGCAAACTTTATGACAGTAAGGTAAGATTTCAATTTATAAATTTATTAGTCACATTTACTATAGAATACACATTCGGAACATAATTTAAAGTATCAAATATTAAACTGGAAATTAAAGTGAAAGTAGAGTAAGCCTACGGGGTCGCTGACACTGACATGCCACTTTTCATTACATAATTTTCTAAAACAAATTAACAAATAAATAATTAAAAATAAAACATTTGCGGCAGGCTGTTTTTAGTTTCTCTTCCCTTTTCAGTTCCATATATTTCTAAAAATAATTAACAAATATTGAAATAAATCAATACCGGGCGGTAAATAGAAATAGGCCTACAACATGTCATTATACGTAGGCTATTAATTTTTCTTCACTTTGCATTCCCAAATTTCCTGAAATAAAATAATTAACAAATAATAAAAATACCAGTACATATTTACTATAGAATACACATTCGGGACATATTTTAAAGTATCAAATATTATACTGGAAATTAAATTGAAAGTGAAAGTAGAGTACGGGATCGCTGACAATGACATATGTGTCACTTTTCATTCCATAATTTTCTAAAACAAATTAACAAATAAATAAATAAATAAAAATACAACATTTTCTGCAGGTTGTTTTTAGTTCCTCTTCCCTTTTCAGTTCCATATATTTCTAAAAATAATTAACAAATAAATAAATACCGGGCGGTAAATAGAAATACAACATTTTCGTAGACTAGTAATTTTTCTTCACTTTCCATTCCCAAATTTCCTGAAATAAAATAATTAACAAATAAATAAAAATACCAGTACATATAATTCTGCGGGCTATTGTTTTCTGTTAACTTTTAGTGATTAAATTAAAAAAAACATTCATTTCTCTACACTCTTTATTAATTAATTTACTGTATAAGAATACATATTGTGGACATTGCACTAATTCAAAAGATCAATATTTTAATAAAAATTAAAAGAGAAAGCGAAGGTAAAGTAAATAGTAGCGTATAGTATAGATAGAGACACTGCGGTCGAGATCGCTGATATGTCAAAATGAATTATTCTATAACCTTTACGTGAAAAGAGGGGCCCGGAGACTCGGTCCATGGACCTTTATTATTATTTTTATCAAACAATAAATATTTGGGTGAGAAAATTTAAAACTGTAATATTTGTGCACGATTTAAAACAGTTCGACACGGATTGATTGATGCGATAACATAGTGAACATCCGGGTATTTACGTGCATACTCCCCGGAACTAACATGGCGGCCGTCGCTTCATTCCGGCACAAACCTTTAACGTTGTAGTCACGGGAGTCACGTGATCAGTGCGGACTCTAGTTTCTATATATAACTCTATGACGGTATGCAACCTAGATGATTAATATCTACATTCAAGTTAAACCAACTGTATCCATATATTTTTAAGTTTAAAGGGACAATCCCGATAAGAACAGAGTCTCAAAAATTAAAGTCCGAGCATTTATGAAATTTATGGACCAAAATATAGAGGCATGGTGTATATACCTTGGCTCAAAGTTTCAGCTCAAAATATTGAGTCGTTTTGACGTTAACGTCAACACTGCTTATCCGGACACGTAACCCTTTTAAGATTTCGTGTCAATTTTTTGATTGGTTGACCTGATAATCGATTCTCGTTTCTTGAGAGGTCTATACGGTGAATGACCCATGTACTGTACTGATAACAAAAGGTAAATTTTACCTACATATCATTTTTATAGAAAAAAGTCTGGTTTTATCCAGACACTGTATAATACAACGGTCTCCATTTCCAGATGAAGACTGTCAGGTTTAAGTTATTTACAAGCGTATCACAAATATCGGATAAGTTGGTCGGCCTTAGATAATGGATTATAATGGATTTTAACACAAAATTAAGCAGTTTTATTCCTCAAGAAGTTATCGGGATTGGCCCTTTAAGTATATGAATTATTGTCATAAAAATATCTATATGGGTGGTTAACAGTGTGTAACTAGAATTTTCTACACCAAGTCTATTGCATTCAGATATTTTAAGCGCATTTACAATAAATTCATTTAAGAGTAACTATGCCATTTCAGGATTAAAATATCGTAAAAAATCATATTCATTTGACGCCCGACCTCCTATTTTACCAAACTATGGTTTATACCAACTACAGTGTAAACATGGTTTAGAGACTCTATCTGAATTACCGGGTACTACATAGTAGATTATGGATTGGAGCCTCTATCTGAACTACATCTAACTAAAGGGTACACCGTGGAAATTAAGTTTATTTAACCCAATATTGAATTCAGTAACCGTAAAAACCTTATTTGAAGCAATATCCACAAACCCAGGCATCGCTGTTTTGGTTTCTATTTTGAGTTTCGTTTCATATTTACACCAACTAGACCATTCATAATTATTTTTTTTTCCAGATAGAAACCAGCACCGAACCCATACGTCATATTACAAGCCATACCCAAGGGAAAAAAAATGACGATTAATTAAAATTCCACCTTTTTGCCGGGCGTCCATTGATATTTAATGTCTGCCATTTGGCTTAAGACCCCCCCACCCCCTCTCTCTCTCTCTCTCTCTCTCTGAAACGGTTGACTGGAATGCACAAACATATGTTGATATTGACATGAAGTCTATATTATAAATACCGTAGTGTATAAGTGGGTCTGTATGTGTATATAAACATATCTTAATGAGAAGTGAGTTATTGTTATATTGACCCATCTGATCATCAGCTATCATTATATATATTATATTAGTATTACCAGTTACTTAAAGCGACATTATGTAAGATTAGATAATCAGCTGACGGTTCTCGTTGGAACAGTTAAAAATACTAGATAATGAAAAGAGGCTATGCCCAAAAGTACAGTAAAATTACTCCTCTCTTGGCCTAGATATTAATGATAAAATTATAGGTTAGCCTCGATCGCCATTACTACCATTGTTATGATTACACACTTTGGCGGTAACCATATCCATCAGAAAACATAATATTTGAATCCATTAAATATCTCAGGCACCCGATGGCATCGAGAGTTTATTATGGTCTTGGTAAGTTAATTATTAATTTAAATAACATTTAATGCCTAAAGAAAGACCTACAATAGGCAAGTTCAGCTCTGGCATAATGTATGTTAAATCACTATCTTCTATAACGGTGGTTATATCATCACTTCTAGATCTCACCACTTTCTCTAAATAATTGACCGAGAAAATTAAACACTTCTGTCGTCGCCATTTAAACGTTGTATGCTTACAATCCAATAAAGTTTTAAAGGGTTTTTTGTTCTATTCTGTGGAACCGTAAAATGAAACAGGAGTTGAAAAGGTGGGTAACGATATTCTGTGGAACTTTTAAATAATTAACGAAACTACGTCTGAAAATCATATTAAAGTAGTATGAATGTATATAAACCTAATTTTGGTGAAATGTGTGACCCGTTCAAATCACACTTCAGTCGTTTACGACTGCTTAGTTCATTCTACACAACTTTTAGGTTAATTTTTTGTCTGTAAATCAATATTTTCATTGCAAGATAACAACATCAACATTGATTGAAAAGGACCAATATTGAATTTAATTCGTGTTTTATATTTCCGGTATTATGGATAATATAACGTTAGAGATTTAGTCCCTTTAAAGTTCCTGTCATGGACACGGATATATGCCACACGATGTGCTTTTATGAAAAGAAATGAAATCGGGTTTATCGTCCTACTCCGACTCGGCCAATGAAGATTGGCATACACAATACATTATGCTACAAGACAAATTTGGCCCGGACAGCTTACGACTCGAGTCGGCACGACACCGTCCGATTTGCGCAAACTCGTCGTGCCAATGCGGGAAGTGCGTTAACAATGCGCAAACTATGCGTGAACTCATCGTTCCAGTTCGTGTCAATGTGGACACTGATGGGCACGACAAAATCGTGGCCAAAAGTCGTGCAAGTGTCAGCCTGGCTTAACTGCCAAGGGATATTTCACGTGCACGGAACCTCTGTACCGCACCACTGACAAGGAGGAGCCACGACAGAAAATTGTGCTTTACGGAAAACTCTGCTCGATGTCCAACTATCAAGGGGTCTTTTAGGTGCACGCCAAACACTTCTATCGTTCCCGGTTAGGCTTTCCGTCAAGAACCAATGAAAAAAACAAACAGACAAAACAATATCTTTAGGAAAGGGAAATTTTCTGGAAACACCGTAATCACATGTCGTGTCCTACTCAATTAGGCATCGTTGACTCCCATAACAGGCCAGACCTCAGAGGAAAGTTCGTGTCCCCTTCAAACCCACACCAAGGGCACCGACAGATACCAATAGATTAATATTATCTGGAAAACAATATTTCGTTAAGTACTTGACCCGTGTGATGTTTGAATAAGTGATATTATCATATCCGACATATGTTCCGGTAGGAGGAAACAGGCCTGACAAAATTCTTAAAGATATTTAAAATTGTACTTTGTGCACACAATGTATAGAACTTACCCCACCATTAATTGACAAAATAACAAATAAGATCTACTCAATTCAATATTTTATTGTATTTTTCTACCATTATTTATTCAATAAATATTCCCGAGTTCACAAAGCATTCTCAGACTTAGCAATTTACTCAATTGTTCGCCCAACAAAAACGTTTGTTGTTTTAATGTATCAAATACATCACTATGCGCAAAGTTTTGTTATATTGCCAATAAATAATGATGGGATAAGCTCTATACACTAAAATTAATTATTAATATATGAAATATTAATATATGAAATATGTAAATTAAAACTTCAGCTTGTGATGTATTAATCAGTGGCGTCGTGCCCATAGGGGCCCGGGGGGCTGCCCCCCCCCCCAAAAAAAAATTCTCATGGAAATAAAAATATTTTTATTGATATTATCAAAACAGAAGACCTGTCCGTCTGTTTTTCTTAATACCTGCATCAACGATCACTCTTGGTCATTTTAAATACATACACACATCTCTTTATATTATTGTTTATCTATAGCTCAAGTTAATTGGTTTCCCATTAATAGTGTTAATACACTGATACTTTTATAAATAATAGCTTGTTCGTTAATCCCCCAGGAATGCAGAAACAATTGGATGTGCAGGGGGAAGGGTTGGTGTCAAATATATTTCATTAGCTTTCCCAATACAAATACAACACAAATTTTTCCAATTACCATTGATCAAATAGACAACAAATATAAATAAACACACTCTGATAAATGTCCATTCAAATAGAGGAATAAAATATAATTCAATATAATTCTCACTAAAAAAAACGACCATTTTTCAATCATAACTTTATTGTCTCTAATCCATCGAAATGGCGTTTCCCGGCTTCTAATTTTAAAAATTTTCCGGGGTAGGGCAACCCCGGAACCCCCTCCCCCCCCCCCCTTGCATGGCGCATGCCTGCGGCAATTGATGTGGGCGGCTGTCCGCTCCGCGGTCAGTAAATTTTATTTACCAAGAACAAAGTTGCAGAAAATTGCCCCCCCCCCCCCGAATATTTTTTTTGCACGACGCCCCTGGTATTAATCTGTTAATATTTCTGTACACTTCTAGCATATATTCTTGCTGTACCACATTGTAAACGATTGGGTATAGTTCAAAAAAAAAAAAAAAAAAAAAAAAAAAATTTATTGCCCCACGTAAGATTCATTTTATTTACTTTGAGCACATTCACGATACTGTATTTACGTATTAACTTATTTCTTTAATCGTCGAATGCCATAGATACACATACCAAAGTTGATACCAGTAACATCAACGGCAGTACGACATTTATTTATTTATTTAAATTAATTCACTTACTGTCGAATGTGGTAGATACACATACCAAAGTTGATACCAGTAACATCAACGACGGGATACTACATACGGCATTCATCGTGTTAATACCTCAGCGCATCCCTTGTCCAATTGTAAATAAACTCTGAGTATTTATCCCCTTGCTTATTAGCAAAACTTGTCTTCCTGTATTGGTCCAATGTCAGTAGATCAAACGGGCTTTAACGTCCTACTTTTGAGCACCGAGCGGGGTAATGATGACCCATAGACAGTAAACTTCACGTATGTACATCTGGTCACTTTAACTTACAACCAACAATACACGTCTCGGTTTGATTTTCCGGCATCTCTAGTTTACACTCCCGTCGTAATCCACTGTCTATTAGACGTATTGTAAATGTATATTTTATTTGCTTTCACAGATCAAAGCTTTGTATAAAAATACTCTTAATTAGTAACTATATCGGATAACTATATTAGTAACTATACCTTTAAATGAGGTTACAGTCTTGGAGACATTAAATCAATTATTCACAGATCTAGGCGTTCAACTGAAGTATTTTTAACTGTCAGGTATCTGCTAATACGATTTTATTTCTTTTAATAATTATGACTTCGATGGTTTCCATTCCTGGACCCGTTAAAGCAATTCGTAGCACCTACACGTCTTATTCCACTTTATCACCAATCAGGGCGTTCTACTTTTAACTGTTCTGTTTTCGGTCCAATCTGGAGACGCGTTACTATTTTTTATTAAATGACCCATTTATTGAATCTACACCACGAGGCGATGAGACGTAGTGTTAAAAATAATCATTACATCGCCACCACAAAGCAGTTTCACCTGTAGAACTGAATCATATCGACACATTCCATATACTATTCCATATATCATTTCTACCTGGCTGAAGTTACAAATTAGCTGAAAGACACCAGAACGTATTGATAAATAATGTACTGTGCTTGTCTCTCGCCTCGCACTGTACATATAATATGTATTAAACGTATGTGTAACAGACCGTATACCACTGATAAGGGCGAAACCACTCGTGTAATCACTAAATCCCTTCTCTCTGCGACACAGTCAACCCTACTACTACAATCACAGTTCTACGTTGAACCATTTCCTATGCTTCACTATACAACCTTGTGTACGGGTTGGAATCGAAATGGAAGAGGGCGTGGTCAGCGTTAGTAGGCAACCCGCGTGTAATGTTGTATATATAAATATATATATAGTCTAATGAATTTTCTACTGAAGTTGTTGTTTGGACAATATCAATAGTTTTCTACGCATTGACCAGACTGTGACATCAATAAATACCAATAAACATTATAATTAAAGATATGGGATGTAGGATTAAGCTGTTTAGATGGATCGGTATTTCTAATTTCACCTGTAAGCTAACTTAACCAATCAATTCACCGTTATATAGCCGCAGTTTGAAATGAAATGGGGTTTAACGTCCTACTCTTCTGCACCTAACCCGGGCTAATGGAAGACGAGCATACGCCATACAGTGTGTTATGATTGAAATTTGGCCAGGGCAGCGGCGCTACGGCCTACTCTTATATCGATCGAATTCCAACTGCCAAGGGATCTTTTACGTGCACGCCATTGTGTACACGAAACCTCGGGTTTTTCGTCCTATCCGAACGACTAGACAGCTGTCAGTGGGGAAACCAAGCCGGGAAATCGATGAACTTTATCGGCCAATGCAGGGATCGAACACCAGCCTCGGTTTAAGTGAAAGTGGGAGATATGGGGGTTTGGATGGCCGAATGGTTAGCACGTGCGCGCGTTGTCATAAAGCCTGTTATTGAGTCAACTTGAGTGGTTGTACGTGGCAATGAGTAGGGTCGCCTGTCCAGCCTCGTGGGGTTTTTTTCCGGGTCTTCCGGTTTCCTTTAACTGCTAAAGACCCCTACGCGCACGCGAATTATTGAAATAAAATTAAAACAAATGGTGCTGATAGGCCATACGCATATCGCGACACTATGGTCGCATATCAGGTTCATCCATTGGCGTGCACGTAAACCACCCCTTGGTATTTGATATTCAAAGAGGAAAGAAGGAAACACGGCTATCTCGAAAACAGTCTAAGTGCATTATTCAAAGTGGGGGTGCAACAGAGTGCTTGGGCGCTATAGCCTCCATATAAGTAACATAAGAAAGGGCAAACGAACCCGTTGGCGCGTGGGCGCCTTTAAAACCGACCGACTGATCAGTCTTTTTGACGATGACGGGCGGTGTTTCTGACTGACAATATGAGTGGAGTGGGGTTTAACTGCGGTCTTTTTGAAACTAACATACGGTTAATTTGCTAAGGTTGCGTGTGTGGTGCTATGAAACGGCGTCTCAGTATACTCTTCATCGATTTTCACCCGCCAAAGAGTCTTTTACGTAAATTTCAACTTGTACACGACACAGCGGGCTTTCGTACCATCATAACGATAGGCGTTTCCTTTCTTTACGTTAACACGACAGTCACTAATGGCAACCCGACTTGAAAAATTCCTTTACGGCCCAGTGAACGGCGAAATTAACATGTTCATATATTGTTTGTTTATTAAGGGCTCAATGTACCGTTAAGTTTTTATTTGACACTATATAGCATAATAAACAATTGCTTTGAATACAAGCAACTTTAAAGATTCCTTTCTGGCGATGTTCCGACGAGGATTCTCTCGTCATTATCAAGTAAAAACAAGGATGAGCGAACCCTAATTGAAACGAAGCCAGAAATAAATCTTATAGTCACGTGTTATTCCCACCCAGTTACTAAATGCCGCTTTCGATATTGTATAGTTGTGTGTTGCAGTAAGGTGTCACGTGTTATTGTTGTTTACAGTTGGTGCAAATCACGTGATATAAAACAAAGCGCAAACGATTTTATCAACGTTTCAATTGAACGTGGTTAATTTAGAAACGAAACGAATATAGTGCATTTTGGTAAGAGTGAGGAGGAGTGAGGTTAAACGTCCACTCGACACAAACTAGGTCATTTCGGAACTACCATATGGTTTTTAATTTTATTTCAATAATTTGCATGCGCATAGGGGTCTTTTTAGCAGTGGGGGGAACCGGAGGACCCAGAGAAAACCCACGAGGTTGGAAAGGTGACCATACTCCCTGTCACGGGAATCTAAATGACGCAAGTTCACTCAATGACAGACCTGATGATAACACCCACTAACCATTTGGCCATCCAACCCTCCTTATGCCATGGGGAAATGATTGCTGAAATATTAGTGAGATGCCTAATACTGGTTGGTCTAATTCTCAAACTACAAACAGTAAACTACGGAGATCTGCAAAGAACAGAATTGCGAATTCAACAAACATATTTCATGTTGGGTCGGAGTCGGGGTGGCTCAGTGAGTAAGACTTTGGCTCGCTAACCTGGACAGTTGGAATTCGTCTTAGTGACGTTGTCCGGGCAAAATACCCCTCATAGCACACTGTATGGCGTGGTGTGCCCGTCTTTGTTAGCCCAGTCGGAGCCGAGCAGTATGACATTTCGCATCACATGATTAGTAAACCTGTGACACTAGTGATACAGAAACGCGTGCCGTGGTAAACATTTGGTTAAAACGTGCCTAATCCTTGGACATGGCTATACGCCGTGCTACACACTCCGTCTTGTAGAATGATAATCCAAGCTCTAATATAATATAATCATCAACATTTGTATATTAACACACGTGATGACGTAAACCTGTACTTATATAGCATTTATACAATCTTGTTGATATTTACCTCGTATTTAAATTCCTGTTGTGTCATTATGAATCCCCACCCGCCACAATATGAATATCAGTAAAAAAAAAAGGTTTAATTGACAAAGATATTTTAAATTGAAATTTCATCGAGTCATGCTGTTTGCTATGTAAAGAGTCCGCCGCCATTTTGTTGTGGAGTACCCGGAGAAAACCCACAAAGGTTGGACAGGCGACCGTACTCCTTGCCACGTACAACCGGGGAGTCGAAGTCACGCTAGTTGACTCAATTGCAGGCCGCATGATACAGCGCGCGCACGCTAACAATTCGGTCAATCCCCCCCCCGCCCCCCCGATGGATTTGGGAGGGGATGGGCATGAATGATGTGCTTTAATTCTTTAGGTATATGTTCGAGCCAAATGTTATTGTTATTCCAGGTTTCCTGTGTCAGAAGTGAAGAACAAGGGGCCTGGAAAGCTATGGCATGTAGATGTTTGGGGGTAACGAACCGAAATCCCAGAACCCTTCCGAAATTTGAATGGGTCGTAGATTCGCTATACGGGCAAAATCTTCTTCATAGTAACTGCATAGCAGATGGAGTAGAACAATGGGACGTTAAACCCTATTTCAATTTATGTCGCTGCTGTATCGGTCGTAAGTTTGAGGGAGAACGATAACCATTTAAACGTGGTGTCTTTCAGAAGTGAATGTAAAATATTTATTATCGTGCTGTTATCATCGATTTTGTAATACAATTAACTGAACTACGGGCGCACATGTAGATAACCTTTATCGAACATGAATGCAATGAAATTGGGTTAAGCGTCTTACTTTTCTGCATCGAGTGACATAATAAAGACGGGCATCACAGTTAATGTACATTATTTAGTAAAAAGGTAAATCGCTGAACGACCTATCTAATGTAAAGATAAGGATTACCTTAAATGCCTACTAAGAAATAACGTCTAGTCGTTCGAATGGCATAATAAACTAAGACTCGTGTACGAGTTGGCGTGCACGTAAAATAATTCTGTTTCTAGTGTTTCTGCTAATGAATCATGATTATCAGATGAATAGCCCAGATGTCACCTCTCTGTATTTGAATAATAACATTTGATCTGCTATTCAACAAATCCATATATAACTATAATACAATATCGACAGATGCTCAAGGCTAGATTCTGAACGAAGATATACATATAACCAGCCTATTATTTGGTGCATATCAGAATATTATATGAAATGAAATTGGGTTTAATGTGCCACTATTCTTATCCGATTAACTAACGAAGAGGCGTATGCGCTGTACAGACAAGCCCATAATCAACTCTCTAGAGCATAAGTTTGCCTAGATAATGAATGAAATACGACATTTAACGTTGACATGGATATTCGAGACTATTGAACCTATATCGCCTAAACTTCAAACACTCGTAACTTCCCTCAGAATAAAGTAATGGGGCTGAAATGTTCAGCTCTTTATCTAAATTTTATATAATGGACGTATTTTTTTGTGTTTTAAAAATTCATTTCAATTGTTTTTATTTCTTACCTTCAAGTGCCAATATATTCGCCAAGCCTCGTCGTAATAGACTGAATGATAGAGAGAGAGGGGAGAGGGAAGGAGAGAGAGAGAGAGGGAGAGAGGGGGTATCGTCAACTTAAAACAAACTCGGAGAAAACCCCATCCTTTGACTCGATGACAGACCTCTTAATGCAACACACACGCGCGTTAACCATATTTCCCCAACCCTAGCTCCCTTAGTAGATTGGAAATAAAGAATATTTTATATATTAGTAATATCTCTCTTGTAATTAATGGATTGATGAAGAAAAGTAGGATGTTAAACCATGTTCAACTTCATTTCATTTCTTTCATTCAGGGGCCCATATGTTCGTTATTTTAAACACACCAATCCTCATCACAACAATCAATAGAATGTAAATGAAGAATGTTATATAAGATAATGTTATATAATATTATTGTCTCGTGTAATTAACGGATTAACCAGTATTGACAATAGATTATTAATGATGTTTGTGGATTACAAACTTCTCAACAATTAATGATAAAGTTGGGAACATTAAAAAAAATCAAGATATAAGATTTAACAGCTTACTCTCCTGCACCTACCACCTGGAAAACGAAGACTGAAATAAGTCGAGCAGTGTGCTATAAGATACTTTTACCATAGACATATAGCAAGACTTTAAAACGATCAGAGAATGCTTGTCGAAATTTCGTATACTATATGTGTATAAAGCAGTAAATGCTTTCTATATCAGTTGTGTTATGAAATGTTATGTACTTGATCGCTAAATGCCGCACAGGGATTATCATGTCGGCGGGCGGTTAACGAACACGAATGGTCATGTACGTGAAACTGGAGGAACTTCCTCGGCCAACGCTAGGATATACAGATGAACAGCTGGTGAGCGACCTCCTGAAGTTTCGATATAATATAGTCTCGATTTTTATGTGTCATTACTAATAGAAAGATAATGCGAAATGAATATGTCGAAAATTTCAGCCAAATTATGACTATTCGAAATTTTGACATATAGTTTCGATTGACAAATGTCATTGCTACGATAATAAATAATGTTTCGATTATCTATTTTAACATTAAATTAGTAAATGGCGACTGTGTTTCAATCCATCTCAAATCGCCAACACCCGACGTGCTAGACGAACTCATCGCAGTTGGCAACCAATCTATTTAAGAGAAGATTACGAAAGTCTTCTAATGAGTGTCTCCAACACATGACGTCACATCACGCAAGGTCAATCATTGGCTCGATGGTACGTGCATTGTATACGTAAGGCGTTACTGGTTCAGACAGAAGGGTGCATTTTACTCATATTAATACATAAAAAAAATGTTTTAGAATTAAATTTGTCGGAGGAAAAAAAGTTAATATTTGTGGCTCATTAAGTCGCATCGATGTCATCCTTAGCAGTGATTGTAACGGCGTAGCGAATGTTCACTGCTGATCATTGTGAATTGGCAACATGTATTTGGAAATACAACACAGTTTATGGTATGTGCCCTTCTTCATCAGCCGAACTACTGCAGAAAAGAGAAGCATTTACGATATAGTTAACGTGACGTCATTAATCCATCGATCGAAATGTCGAGTCAATAAATCATTAATATATATAAGGATAAAATATTTATGAAATTATCTATATCGGACGTCATAAACACACGCCATGAGTTGAATTAAAGTTCATTAAGAAATAACACAATGCGGAAAATCTTCATAATAAGCCCAGATTGCCACGGGGGAGGGACACCTGTTACTTTTACTGGACAGAAATTCGAATCTGAACAACCACTGTCTAAGGCGGGTAGGGCCATATGATTTATTCTGTCTATGGTGGCATATCTTAATTAGGTTTCTCCATCACGCCACCCACAGTTCGTAGTGCGCTGATGTTTATATATCAATTTTCTCTCTTTCCCCCTTTTTCTCCTCTTTTGCATGTTCATTTTTGCTAATTTGTTGGTCGCGAATCAATGATCAGAGCGTGAATTAACATTTTCTGCCAGATTGTGATAAATATTCAGGTTTTAGTTTTAGAGGCGGAACGTACAACAGGGGATTCGAAACCACACCAGTTGACTCAATGGCAGGCCGTATGATACAGCGCACAAACAATAATAGGCAGCTCTAGCTCTTGCATAACGTATGTTTAAAAGTTTTGTGTAATAATTAATGTATTATTAGTAAGAGGTACACGTGCTTACTAAAAGTATATTAGTACCTTAACCAGATGTTATTGCAACTAATGTAGTTCCATTTCGCGTATAATCAGATGAGAGAATACGGGGATATTTTTCAAACAACGATATAACTTTATTGCCTGCACCAATCCGTTAATTACACGAGACAATAATCTAATATCAATCTTATATAACCTGCTTCATTTGCACTCCATTGATTGTTATGATGAGGATTGGGATGTTCAGGATGAGGAACTTGTGGCGACTGCACGGAAGATTTGATTTAACGTCATAATTGTCTGCACCAACCTGGCCAATGAAAATAGCCATGCAGTGTGCTACTACGAGAGAAGCGTTGCATGGACATCAGATGTTAATGGAGTGGTTGCCGAATAAACCGAACGGAAATAAGACCTAGTTCTAATTAGATATTGAAGGTAACATTGGTTCAGTGGTCATTGGTCATGCAGATTTCCTGTGTAATTAGGGTGGTCAATCGATCTAAAGAGCGCACTGTAGATTACATTGAGCCAAGCTTGTATGTTTTATGCCCGCCGAACCACATGTTTTTTTTCTGGGTCCACTGATTTTTTCACACTGGAAACAATTGAACCGTATGCTAGTCCTGTAAAGATCTAATTTGTTATCTTCTCTCTCTATCTCTCGCTCTCTTCTCTCTCTCCCCCATCGACGTGCAATTATTGCCCAAAGAGCAAACAATTCAAGTTTTATTTTGATCGTATTCGCAACCCCTTGGAACATTCTAATTATCAGCTACGGGGATACCTCTTATCACTTTAAGGCATTCCCTCCAATATACCTCTTTCAAATTACAAAGAATCCATTCCGTAGTTTTGTAGAACATACAATGTATCATTTACAGATCACAAGTCAAGCCATAAAGTATCTATTTGATCACACGAACATATAAAAACAATCCACACTAAAAAATTGATCAAAGAAGCACCGAGGAAGCCGTGATCTTGGTTATTTATAGCAATCTGATTGACGTTTGTCATAACACAACTCCGAAAAGGAAAGGGAAACATGTCTCCAATGTCGAGTTTCGAGAGACATGGAACGGGATCTATTATAATTCCACGCCAGATTCAAATGGTTACGTCTATAATATCCATATTTAGAACAGAAATGTCGAATAGAGTAACAGAAAACGATCAAACGTAATCAACACCGAGCCATGAATGGTTAAGACTCATTTGTCACCGATCAAGAACAAAACAAACTGAAAGTAACCAGGAAAATGCCACTGCCTACGCACGGCACATAGTCGCATGTTATCCAGGCACTTTGTTTCATGCAACCAGTAATACTGACGATTGGAAGTTGTTTGAAAAGGTATCAGATTTAATTTATAAAGAGTTCCTATTAAATTAATGACGGTATCATATTAAATTTCAGAAATGAAATGGGGTTTAATGTCCTACTGTTCTGTTCCTAAACAGGGCTAATGAAGACGGGCATACTCCATACAGTGTGCTATGAGGGAATTTTTTTGCCGGGACAGCACTACAGCCTACTCGAATATCGAATTCCAACTGCCAAGGGATCTTTTACATACACAAAACCTAGGTTTTTCGTCCCATAGACAGTTGTCCTTGTCAGGGTCTCCGGCCTGTATCACTGACAAGGGGAAACCACGCCGGAAAATTTGGATGAACTTTCTCGGCCAATGCAGGGATCATAAACCCGACCTCCAGGCTACCGAGCCAGCGTCTTGACCACTTAACCACGTGATCCCCTTAAAAAGGTTCGTATTAAATTAATAGGGGTATCTTTTTATGAAAGGGTCGTATTAAATTTATAAAAGGGTCGTATTAAATTTATGAAACGGTCGTATTAAATTTATAAAACGGTCGTATTAAATTATGAAGGTATCACTTTAAAAGTATCGTATTAAAAGCATCATATTAAATGTATAAAAAGCTCGTATTAAATTTATAAATTGGTATTAAATTAGTGAAGGTGTCGTATTGAAACAAGAGATCGTAATATATTTATAAAAGTATCGTATATTTAAAGGGTACGTGGCGGCAGCCCTGATAGGGCCGGTGCCTAGTCATTTAGATGAGACCTAAAACCGAGGTTCCATACAGATTGTCGTGCACTTAAAAGATCCCTTGATAGTTGGAATACAAAATAAGGGCAGACAGTAGCAACGCTGTCAGGGCGTATTAACCGAATTGATCCAAGCGAGAGAGAGAGAGAGAGAAATGGGGTTTAACGTCCACTCAACACAAACTAGGTCATTTCGGGACTAACATATGGTTTCATTTTATTTCAATAATTCGCTTGCGCGTAGGGGTCTTTAGCAGTGGGAGGAAACCGGAGTGCCCGGAGGAAACCCATGAGGTTGAGAAGGCGCCCCTATCTCCCTGCCACATACGCTCACACCAGGGCTCGAAACCACAGCCGCAAGCCAGAGGTGACCGGCCAGCTAGAGGTCGAAGCGCGGCACTCTAGACCACTAGGCCATCCCAACCCCCCATTGATCCAAGCAATCAGGACGTTAAAAGTCATTTCATTTCAGTTTAATATATATTAATATATTCTAGTACCAAAGGCCGGACTAGAGAAAACGTACACTGTAAAAATTATCCATTTTTATGTGGCTGAATTCCGTAGTTTAACTCTTTTTTTTCTGTTAATCGATGGGGTTTTTTTTTGTTTTTTTTGAGAAGTTGGGTTAAAAGTGTGAACTATTTCTTCTTATTACGTGTTTTGTGTATACGGGAGTTATTTATGGTACGGAGGGTTAATTAATGTTTAATTAATAGTTTTAATAACATTCCAGGCCTAAAGAAAGACCTATAATAGGCACATTTTTCTCTTCCATAATGTATGTTTAATAAGATCTATAAAGAGTATCGTTATTCATCGAACGTTAATCAGATTGTAAGTATTTTCATTAATATATAAAAATGTGTTTTAACTGTTCGTATGTACGTTGTAATATAATAACCAAGCGCCAGGGGCGTGGTGAGGGCAATTATTGAGAAGAAATTATGAGTAACAAAAAAGATTTTGGCAAAAAAACCCTTTTACTGACCGCGGAGCTGTGGCCGGCTTCGCCGGCCACCGCGAGCGCCGATGGCGCGAGCCCGCGGCGGGGGGTACGGGGGGCCCTCCCCCGGGAAAATTTCGAAAATTAGAAGCCCAGAAACGCAATCTCCAGCAATCCGAGACAAGAAATACGGTAATAAAATATGATTAAATTTTCCAACTTGACTCTTTCAAAATTTTTTTAATTGGGTCAGATGAAACAATTTTTCCACTTACAAATGTTTTTCATTTTTTGAGTAATTTGATTGTGATTTTGGCGCAAAAACTTTTTGGCGCATGAGTATGGCTACTCATGAACTCATTCTCACCACGCCCCTGCCAAGCGCGCTTAAATTCGGATTCTATAACCGATTGGCCTGTGCAAGCCGATTGGAGTCTCTAGCAGATTTCTAATTGATAGTACCGCAAGCTTACACCTAAAAGTCTCTTACCATGTCCAATCACTGTCCGGGAAAATATTCCCTGATAGCACACTGTATGGCGAACGCCCAGTAGGAGCAGAACAGTAAGCCGCCCATTTTATTTATAATCCATATCGCATTATAATCTGTCAACCCTTCCGTATTAAAACTCGAATATCAGATACCTTCAATTATAACCCACACTGTACAATATCAACCTAATGTGTCCATTGTCCTTCAATGAATAAAAAATTCTAATATAGACGATGCCGAACAAAATATCAATAAGACTTAAGCTCCAATTATTAATAACACAATACATATTGAATTTGTTTAGTTTGAACGACCGTGTAATTTCTTTTTCATTATAGACTAGTTTATCTGCCAATCAATCTAATTGCGACCGTTGTCAATGGTTACACATCAATACAAAATTACTTCGTTAGTAAACATTGACCAACAAAAACAATGCCGCCATGAAATAAAAAAAAGCTTCAAGGCCATTTCTACATAAACTACGATGTTATTGAAACACAGCATATGACAACTATCTAGCACTAGCGATTAAATGAAATAAAAAAGGGGGTTTAACGTCCTACTGTTCTACACAACCTGGGCTAAGGGCGATATTCTGTCAGCGTCCAACTGTCCAGGGTTCTTTTACGTGCACATCAGTGTGTTCATGGCACATCATTAATTTTCCTTCCCATCGCAGGACTACACGCTTTACTTGCCAGGCCCGCCATCCTGCACCACTGACCAGGAATTTGTCTCGGCCAACACCGAGAGAAAATCCCTGACCTTCTAGCACAGGGATAGCACCATATTCACTGAGCCACCGCGGGTCCAGATGTTAAACTATACAAGTAGATCTATTATGTTTATATTACATGGCAGATGCATTATGTACAGGTTAATAATGAAGTTGAGTTTTACGTCATACTTTTCTGTGTTGATAATGACCTTAATATAATTTAAGTGTTCATGTAGAAAAGTAGGATGGTAAACCGACTTTCATTTAATTTTAATATAATTTAAAGCAGAGAAACGAAATGCGCTTAGTATTTCAATAGTAACAACTGAATAAAAAACAAAAAATACATTTCTTCCATAAAGATCGTAATAATCTATTTTGATCTTATTTATAAAACCATACGAAATGAATCACGGAAAACCAGCAATGGCTATATTTGAATCAATCGATTTATGACCATAAGTTCTATTTGTGACCCTTATTCTGGCTTATTCACCAGTGAACACAATTATGCCCCTTGTTCACCAAAATTCTGCAGTCAAATCATTAATAAGCTTATGTAAACTGTTTCGTGAATGGAAGTCGGAGACTACTAGTTAGAGGACAACACAATTTTTCCGCCAGATATATCTTCTATATATTCTCATGTTCAGCCCACGACTTCGACAAATCTTACTATAGCACTTCACCCCAAACCCCCAATCAGATATTGTCACACATCAAATTTGTGAATAAGCTAGAACAACCAGGGCATAATAAAGAAAACAACAACCAAAAATTACAGTCAGTTTTTAAAAAGAAAATTTGCGCCAGAGAGGAGAGAACCACAACTGATGCTCGTGGAATGGGAACCTCTCGCGAGGCCAGGTTCAGTTCTTGCAATTGCCACGGTAATACTGTTTTTCGCCATCAATGGACATTGGACAATACACATAATTATGATACCCAGGCCAGGCTTATATTTGCTTCTTGATGTGAACGTCTGCAAATGGTGCATGCTTTCTAGAGTGAATCTTGGAGTTTTTAGCTTTATGCATTTTATCGTAACAATTCACTAAAACAGACGTAAATTCATGTCTACACAAGAAACTACCATGAAAAAGGATCGGAAAGATAGGATGTTAAAACGACTTTCAATTCCGCATTACTTGATTATTTAATTACCAGTGAAAATACGCCATATAAATGGCCGTGTTTCATGGTAGATCTTAATTTATCATATACATTAATTGGCATATTAGTTACAGGTATACAGATTTTTCCATTTCATCCAATGAACAATTTATTGTTAATTCGCGTAGAAAGATATGCTAATAATTTAGTTGGTATATTAGTCACGGGGATCACGTGACTAAGTGGGCAAGACGCTGATCGCTAGCCTGGAGATCGGGTGTTCGATCCCTGCATTGGCCGAGAAAGTTGATACGACGTGGTTTCTCTTTGTCAGTGATGCAGGATGGAGGGCCTGACAAGGACAGCTGTCTATCTAGTCGTTCGGATTGGGCGAAAAACCGAGGTCCCGTGTACACATTGGCGTGCACGTAAAAGATCCCTTGGTAGTTGGAATTCGATATAAGCGTCCACTTTCCATGCTGCCATAGCGCGTTTACTAGCCCTTATAGGGAGCGCCCACACCTTGGCATGCTTCTCTGTCGCTCACGACTTCCCATGCTCCTATAGTGCCTGTAAGGATACCCAAGGCAGATTACCTACGTAACAAAAATGGAATCTATAGGACATTGAACCCTATTTCTATTCATTTCTTTTCTCTGATTTGAGATTTAATGTTATGAATAAAGGAGTTACTTCCCTTAAAACATTTGGACTAAACCATAATATTTCTTCAAATTATCACTTATTTTACGAGCACAGTTTGGCTAATAAAATGAAATGAAATGGGCCTGTGCTAACAAAGACGGGCATACACCCTGCAGTGTTCTGTGACAGCAATTTTTCCCGGACAGCGGCATTGCGGTCTACTCTTATTTTGAATTCCAACTGTCAAGGGTTATTTTACGTGCACGCCAATGTTTACACAGGATCTCAGTTTCCCCTCCAATGAGAACGCCTAGAAACTGTTCCTTGTCATGACCCTCCGTCCTGCATCACTGACAAAGGTGGGGTGGGAGGTACGGATGAGAATCTCCGAAGACCCTTATCTGCCAACACCGGGAGCAGACCTATGCACAAAAGATCTCAAAACGACTAGACACTGTCCCTTGTCTTGATCCCCCGTCTTGCATCACTGACATGGTGATTCGCGCAGGAAAATCTAGAAGATCTCCTCCGTCTTACTCACTGAGCCACCACAGCTCCTTGTTTGGGCAAAACAAGTCGGCTCTGACATTATAAGACACATGTTATTGGAGACACGGCCTGAAACTCGTATAACATCAATCAGGGATAGATTTAAGACTATAGGAGATGTATACGTGTCACAATTAAACGCTTTCAAATTTAACGTTAAAACCGATAGTTGAAGATTTTAATATCTTTAAAAATACATCCCAAACATAAAAGCCGTGAATAACATCAGTATTATCCCTAAACCATTTAATATTTTCCTTATTCGTGGGTTTTCTGATAATGACGTCATCTTTTGTCTGATAATGGTGCGTTCTTCAGTTGATAACTTCGGTTTCCTGTCCTTCTGCGTTCCACACAACCAATTCTTTAAAATATCCTGATAACCTTTTTTCGCTGCTGCACATAAATTAAAAAAAGTTAAACAATTAGTTTAGTAAATAAACGCGCTTTTCACCTTGAAACATGGCTGCTAAACAGCTACCAATTGCACTATGTTGTCACTGTTATCGCCACGCACCGCCATACACGTGACAGAACGATACGAAATAATATGAACATTAAAAAGTAACAAGCATTCTGCTAGGATTGTTAAAGTAATACATATGCTATATGACCAAACATTTACAATCCATCCATACACCCGAATACGTTTCAGAAAAGAAAAAAAATAGGTTGCCAGGCAACAAAACATACGCCCACACAGCAGCCAAATCGTCCGGGCAGTCAACAAGAGTTGTTGCATATTAAGGAATTATCAGAAAATCATTAGAATTTGTTTGGTTTTTATAATCAAACGTTTTTTTTTAAATCATATAATAATTGTGACCTCCAGAGGCACCACAAGCTAAAAAGGGTGATTTTTCGTACAATCAGGGGACATAATTCAGGAAGTAATGACCCGATGGGCGCAAATATCGAAAGGAACCAAGATCTTTGGGTTTAAAACATACCTGTCAAGTTTCATCAAAATCGATTCAAAATTGTGACCTCTATAGGGTCCACAACCTTGATATAACATATTTTCACACTATTCGTGTACAAACGGCGGCCATTTTGTCCGTCAATTCTAGTCCGATTTTCACGTAATTCACACTCTCTCTTCATTACCATATAACGATGATATAGTTAAACTTTTTTTTAAATCGGATAATAATTTTGACCTCCAGAGGGACCAAAAGCGAACAAAAGCGATTTTTCGGACAATCCGGGGACATAATTCAGGAAGTTATGATCCAATGGGCGCAAATATCGAAAGGAACCAAGATCTTTGGGTTATAAACGTACATGTCAAGTTTCGTCAAAATCGGTTCAAAATTGTGACCTCTATAAGGTCCACAACCTTTATATAAGATATTTTCACACTATTCACGTACAAACGGCGGCCATTTTGTCCGTCAATTTTGGTCCAATTTTCACAAAATTTATGCTCTACCTTCATAACCATGAAATGGTGATGTAATCAAACGGTTTTTTAAATCGGATAACAATTTTGACCTCCAGAGGGACCACAAGCTAAAAAGGGCGATTTTTGTGGACAATCAGGGGCCATAATTCAGGAAGTTACGATCCGATGGGCGCAAATATCGAAAGGAACCAAGATCTTTGGGTTATAAACATACATGTCAAGTTTCATCAAAATTGGTTCAAAATTGTGACCTGTATAAAGTCCACAACCTTGAAATAACATATTTTCACACTATTCGCGTACAAACGGCGGCCATTTTGTCCGTCAATTTTGGTCCGATTTTCACGAAATTCGAAATCAACCTTCATAACCATGTAACGGTGATATAATCAAACGTTTTTTTAAATCAGATAACAATTTTGACCTCCAGAGGGACCACAAGCTAAAAAGGGCAATTTTTCGGACGATCAGGGGCCATAATTCAGGAAGTTACGATCCGATGGGCGCAAATATCGAAAGGAACCAAGATCTTTGGGTTATAAACATGCATTTCAAGTTTCATCCAAATCGGTTCAAAATTGTGACCTCTACACTGTTCACAACCTTGATATAACATATTTTCACACTATTCGCGTACAAATGGCGGCCATTTTGTCCATCAATTTTGGTCCGATTTTCACGAAATTCGAACTCAACCTTCATAACCATGGAACGGTGATATAATCAAACGGTTTTTTAAATCGGATAACAATTTTGACCTCCAGAGGGACCACAAGCTAAAAAGGGCGATTTTTCGGACAATCAGGGGCCATAATTCAGGAAGTTACGATCCAATTGGCGCAAATATCGAAAGGAACCAAGATCTTTGGTTTATAAACATGCATTTCAAGTTTCATCCAAATCGGTTCAAAATTGTGACCTCTACACTGTTCACAAGCTAAAAAACGTGATTTTTCGTACAATCAGGGGCCATAACCCATGAAGTTACGGTCCGATACATGCCAATATCGAAAGGAACCGAGATCTTAGGGTGATAAACCTATATTTTAAGTTTCATTGAAATCAGATAAAAATTGTGACCTGTAGACTGTTCACAAACAATTGTGGACGGACGGACGTCCGGACGGACGGACGGACGGACTAACAGGGGCGACGACAATATACGTCCACATGAAAATGTGGGCGTATAAAAATGAAATAAAATGGGCTTAACGTCGTGGTGTTCTGCTCCGATTGGGCTAATGAGGGTGGGCACACGTCATACAGTGGACTATTAAGGAAAAATTTTCCCGGACAGAGGCACTATGGATCTTTCACCATGTTCCTGAAGCAACGGTATACTAGTTTTATAACATACCGTTGCTTCAGGAACATGATCTTTCACGTGTACGCCAATGTCTACACGGGACCTCTTTTTTACCTATCCGAACGACTAGACTGCTGTCCATGTCAGGCCCCCCCGTCCTGCACCACGCCGGAAAATCCCGATGAACTTTCTTGGCCAATGTAGGGATCGACCACGCGATCTCCCGACTACCAAGTCAGAGTTTTACTCACTTAGCCACCGCGGCTTGCATAATTCTTTTCAGTGAATATATAATCCTAATACGTATTTACAGAACCCAATCTGTTAAACTGAATTTTCACTGAATTAAAAATGAAATATACAATATTTACTATAAGTCAACAAATGGCGGTGCGTAGTGAGTAAAACATTCGAACAACACACAACCAGCCCGCCAATAGGGTACGTATACCTACTTATGATTGTTTCTACTCCGCTTCCGTTGAGAGGTGATTGGTAATTATCCTCGTCCTGGTTTAAATTCGCAGGGGGTATTCTAGCTGTTAAATCAGTGTCATTGTTAGTTTCCGTCATAGCCTCGTTTTCATCATCTTCGTCTTCTGAATCAGATATATCTGGCTCCGCGGAGTCATGCCTGGTCCACCACGTGAGTCGTCTTAACTAAAGACAAATAGAGACATCATCACGTTATAGCTATATTTTTTCGCAGTTAATCTGGTCAAATTTTGCACCCTCAAACCTTATTTTTAAATGGAGACAACGATAGACGTAAAGTAAACGATAATTTACCGCTAATCTGTTCAATTAACCATTTTATTATATAACGAAATAATCAGCTAAAACTTGTAATGACATATATATTCTTGTCATTTTATAAGCTCACAGGGCTGTTTATCGATAGGTTGGGGTTGGTTTAAAGTCATTCAATAAAAATTGATTAAATGATATCATATTGTTTTAATTAAGCAACTAGGTACCTCTTACTTGAAGAACAACTGCGAGCATAATACTTTGACCTGGTACCGAGCAGCCAAACATGACGCAGTCGCAGCCATCTTGTAATTATGGCGTCCCATCAAACATCGATGCGCAAATTTCGAAGGAACGCGCATGCCAAGTTTCGTGTCGATTGTTCTTCACTTGGCGGAGCTTAAGTTATTATTAAAAAACACCAGTTTACCCTAACCCTATAGGAAATGGACTGTAACACCAATTAGTAATATAACCATACCTTTTAAGTGCGTCTTACGTCATTAAAAAAGTACCAGTTAACAATAATCAGTTAGTACTATAACCCTACCTTTTCGTTGGATCTCGCTTTAGTTAATAAACTAACTAATACTGTAACTATTGTACAAACACCAGCTATGATGATGGCAAAATGTGAAAAATGAACTTTACTGAGAATCAAAGGCCTTGTATCCACAGCACCACTACCACATAATGGCACCGTAAAGTAGATTTCTAATACTAAACGTATCATACCAACCACTAGTCCAGCCATTAATCCCCAGAAAGCTCCCTGAAAAATCAAAAATATATATGTTTTTAAACCCGTGTTAAAACATCCTGTCGCTACAATGTCTGTTCACGAAGAACTGATATTAAGTACAGGAGAACCACCTCGCACACAAAACAAACCCGACAAGACAATACTGTACAAAAGTACATACATATTGCAAGAAATAAACAACAAATTTTCATATCAAAGTTTTCTAATTATCCCCACGCCATATTACCATACATATAAATACTGGACGTAATCAGAAACCAAACGTCAAAAAGATGAAACGAAAGGTCGAGTCAATGGTAATGGTTTAATGGAAAGAGAGAGAGAGAGTGTGTGTGTGTGTGGGGGGGGGGGGGTATATAACTCATGCCATTTGATTCGATGATATACCTTATGATCAAAAGCGGATGCGTTTAACTATTCAGCAGCCCAATCTCCAATAACCATTGGACTTCTTGACGGGAGACTCCCAATATAAATAGTGGGGGTAATACAAGGCGGGGTCAGACCACCAAAGGCGGGAAAAATTAGTTGTTTACCTGTTCCGTTGTACGTTTCCAAAATATAGCCAGAACAAACAAAACTGTCCACGGTGGTGCCATGCAGGATGAGATGACTTGAAGATACATCCAGAGTTGCCCTCCTTGTGTACTCTCTAGTATCGGCAGCCACAGTATACTGCAACCCACGCATGTTCCCGCAGCTACACGACCAACTACCATCAGTTCGTTTTCGGAGGCTTTATTTCTAAATCGCCGCCATATATCCATTGTAAACATACTACTGGCGCTGTTGAAGATTGAAGTCAAAGAACTCATCAAGGCTGCCATTAGAGCGGCTAACATCAGTCCACGTAACCCTATAGATATCAATATTATATACAAAACACTGTACAAATTTCCACTTTAGACAAATAAAATAACACAGTATTGACCCATTTTTTAAACAAAAATATATTGATTTTTCAAAGCATTGTTTATATCTGTACGTATTGTGTGATCAAGGGAGATATCTGTAATTAGCCGTACAATTTTTTCAAATTAACTCAAATAAATACAAAATACAATTGAGGCTGTGTTGATCTAATGGGGCTATGGTGGCTCTATTCACTAACCAGTTCGTGGCGGGTTCAGTCCTGTGTAAACGGGGCTATGGTGTCTTGGAAAGTGTGGCACTAATGAAACTAACCAAGTGGTTCCAGGTTCAGTCCTTGTATCTCCGAAATTTTCAGTGGAACAGGTTACACTGTCTGACAAGGAACAGGGTCTAGTCGTACGTATGGTACGTTACAAAAACCTTGGCAGTTCACATTGGAGGACGAGTAGGCGGATCCGCCGTTGTCTGGTACAATTTGCCCCATAGGACACTGTATGGTATCGACCTGTCTTCATAGAGATCAGTATGTTAATCCCCATTTTATTTGGTGTTGTGTCAAAAAGACTTAGTCTCAATGATCATCTTTTACTAACCTTCAGGTAGGAGACGAATCACTAACAGGGGATATGCTATATTACTACACCCAGCTGGATTACTACAAACAGCTTTACAGTCTTCTGGTGATGCACATGCTACTTCGTCTGCAGGATTAATATACACAAGATGTATGTAAGGAAAGCAACTTTTTATTTTAATTTAGGATTCAGACTAGTAATGCAGTCCCCAATGTTATTAATGTTAAATCCATTCCTTTAACTATAACATGTTTAATGAATGAGGCACATGCTACTTCATCTACAGGATTAAATCACACAGGGTGTAAAGATGGCGTGTAAGGGAAGCAACTCTATAATTTAGTTTATGGTTTCAGACTAGTAATCCAGTGACTTGTTGTATCATTTCTTTATTGGTGACTGAATTAATAGACACTGACATATTATAAGAGGATTACACCATTCCAAATCATGACCAACCTGGATAAAGAATCCTGCTGATCATCCCCGGGATAATCCATAAGAAGAAGGGTGTTATCTTTAAAAAGGCTGCAAACAAACTACCAGCCTTGGCATGAGTAAAATCCTTTGCTGATAAACATCTCTGTACCATAATCTACAATAAAAACACACCAAATTGTAGACACGCCTATTGTGCGCAACATAAGAAATAGCTATTATTATACTGTCAAACATGTTTCATGCATGATTTGAATATGTTTTCCAATTACACAATTTCTTATTTACTTACTTACAATGTATTATTACTTTACTTACATACATTTGATTATTACAGTGTATTTTTAATTTACTTTATTACAGTCCATTATTAATTTACTTAATTACATCCCATTATTGATTTACATTTAAGCAAATTACCTTGAATGAATAATGCACTTTATTACATTCCATTATTACTTTACTTCATTTTATTACATTATTACTTGATTTGATTATAATGTCATAATTACTTTACTTCTAAGCATACCGGCAAATTATTTCATTTGATAACATTCTTTTATTACTTTTTTAATCAGGCTGAATTATTATTTCATATGATTACATTAAATTGTTAATTTATTAAATCACATGGAAGTATTAATTTGCATTATATTATCACTTTACTTAATTACATTTTATTTTACCTGATCCGTGCACCAAACCCATATACCAAGAATAGTTATACCAAACACTGAACCTGTCCACGGTAAATCACCAGTTTCTATATCTCTAAATATATGGAACGAATCGTTGCGTGGTAAACCACAGCTGTAGAAAGTTCGATTTTCTACTGTACTATTTGCTGCTGCCGTCATATACCTGTCCATTAAACCAGTCATTCCATCGACTTCTATTAAACCTGTATAATAGAATAACGGATTCCAATTCAATTGAAGATCTGAAGTGATTATTTCATAATGATAGGATCAAGGGATTTCATACAACTGAACATCTTAATCAGTACGACTCTACTTCCTTACAAACACCTAAATACAAGCCTTACCTCTAGGCATTTTCTGAACTTGTGAATCAGTACAAACCGTACTTATTCTAAACCTCTAAATTAATTCCAAGTTATCTTTAGTCATTTCGAACATCTAAATACAAGCCTTACCTATAATCATTTCGAACATCTAAATACAAGCCCTACTTACCGTCTTTGTAGCATTTGAATTAATACAAGTCATTCTGAACACATGATTAATATTATCTTACCTACAATCATTAGAACCGTTGCCCCTATCATTAATATGACAGTTTGTAGTGTATCCGTGTACATCACAGCCGTTAATCCACCTACAACATACACAATACATCACACAGTTTGTTCATTTCAAAGTTATGAATACCGGAGTTACTTCCCTTAAAGTTTTTTTTTGAATAATAAAATGAAATTAAATGGGGGGTAAACGCCCTAATTTGCTTCACCGACAAGGGTAACAAAGAAAGGCATACGGCACACAGTGTGCTATGAGGGACTAGGTCTACTCTTATCTCAAATTCCAACTGTAATGGGTTATCTCACGAGAGCACGAATGCGTACACCGTACACGGGACCTCGTTTTTGTTTCATGTTACCCAAACGACAAGACACTGTTTTGCCAGGTCCTCCACTATGCACCACTGCCAATGGGAAATAACCCGGAAATTCACAGTACCGAGATCGAACCCGGATACTTGGTTAGGGAGCCAGGGCCTTGCTCAATCTCAATACATAACCATGTGTTTATAGGCCTCGCAAAGAGAAAGAAGATAGGGTGGTAAGCGAGATTAAGATAGCGAGAAAACTAAGTAGTGGGGATTTCTGAATGAATCAATTAGAACTTTCAGATTTAACTAGTGGTATGAATCCACCTATGGAATTAGATCACAGTTAAGTCCCGTCATTTCTGTCTACCATCTTTATACTAATACATTTTTTGTTGACTTATTGAACTTCAGAATCAAGGAAATGGATAATGAATTTACATTCCTGCTGGCCTTTGCTTAATATTAGGATTTTGGGGAGGCAGGTCTGGTGGTAAACAGACCTACATTTGGGAAATTCCATACAACAAATCGTTTAGGTCAACCGTCTTCAACAGTCTGATTATATGTGACACGTGGGGCGCTATGCTGATGAAAAACTAAAACACCACAAAATGCCTTTTAAGATGTTATGGGTATAGTTATGGCCAATCCGTTTGCGACATGACGGTGTCAATGCTGAATAATAATTAGTAGTCTTACTCCAATCAATGATTTATCTCCCCTTCTATACACCAAACCACTTACCTGTTATGGTATACAGAGCCGTCACCACCAATATCAGAACAACACACAGGTATATATTCCAACCCATTAATTGTTGCATGAATATAGCACCAGCATATAGTTCCCCCTATCATACAAATAAAAAAAGGGCTGCGATAATTCAAATAGCGGTGAATTGAAATTTCCACTTGCTGAAGCCAGTTACCCTTTTTCACAATTACCGCTTGGCAGTGACCTTGGGCATTAAAAATAATATCCACAAAAACGATTGTAAATTAATAATTATTATATGCAGATGAACATTAAATGAAATGGAGTTTAATTGCCTACTGATCGGCACCGAATGGGCTAATGACGGACATACGCCATGTAGTGTGGTAGGATGGAAATTTTTACCAAGATACAGCACTACGGACTATATTCTTGTTTCGAATTCCATTTGTCAAGGGTTTCTTTACGTGCACACCAATGTGTCTTGCACCATTGACAATGTGGAACAACACGTTGCAGATGTTATAATCGTGAACCTTATAATACATGGACTGCCTACGAGAGGCAGTACGGCCACACTATACTTCGACAGAGGGAACGCGAAAGTAACCGGTAGCGTTATAACTCAATGGTTTCGCTTCTTAACTAAAACCACTATTTTGCATCGTGGCATTGTTTTAAGGTCCAAGGTCATACTAAATGGAAATTAATAATTTCATCCTACTTGTTATCGAATTGCAACGACCAATGCCCCTTTTCTTGGGAGGGGTCAACATAGGCCGCGCCTGTTCCGCAATCCAAGTACATATTTACTTACAGATATTTTAGTGAGGACATACAGAACTAAAGCCAATGCTGATAAATAGATTCGCAATCGTCGTCCACCAAAACGTTTCTTCAGAAATTCTGGCATCGTATATGCCTGTAAAAACGGAGAAAGATTATAATAACACGCACGATCGTACTATGGGCCAGGAACTGCCCATGTTATTGGATGAAAATCAAAAATATAATTCACCAAATAGATACAGAATTGTTACAGAAAAAATCATGTCAGGCTTTTTTCTAAGAGCGTCACCCCAAGGAGAAGAACTTATAGAACAAGATAAGCGACCAGTTTCTAGTCCAAAATTGCTCTACACGCGTAGGTAGCTGTATCAGTTGTTCTGGTTTTAGTTCCGAAATGACATAGTTTGTGTCGAGTGGACGTTAAACCCCAATACTCTCTCTGACTCTCCTCCCTCCGGGGTTTATCGTCCTATTTATCTACACCAAATGGACTAATGAAGACGGGTATATTCCATACAGTGTGCCCCGAGGTAACGTTTGCAGCGTTACGGTCTACTCTTTATTTCTAAACCCAATTATCAAGGTTCCAGAGGAATTTTCGCAGCTAACACCGGAAGCGAACCCGTTACCTCCAGTTTGGCGAACCGCGGCCCCCATTCAAATAACATAACATGATACGGCAACAGGTTTACAGACAAGACTCACCCCACTGGATACATAAACGGGAACAAATAACCAGCCAAGAGCAATCAACAGAAACACAGCCTTCAATAGAATATCATTATTTTATTAAATTTGCCATTTGTTTGTCTGTCTGTTCAGTTTTGGCGGCTACACCAGGGCTGCCCTGAGGCTGAAATTTGGTGTAGCTCGGACTGGGGCGATGAAGTCACTGGACCGTTGGTGATAGCTGCGTCATGGCAGCATAACCCCCGGGATTTGGGTTGTGGGCGATTTAGATGAAAACGCCCATGGCCATTCCACTTATGAAGACCATTTCAAACCCGCAATCTATTTATAATCTTCCCGACCGCACCTTTCCGTTTTCACCATTTTGCATGACGATTTATGTTGACTTTTTGGTGTAGAAGTGAAGAAAATGGTTCTGGTCAATAGTCACTGCTTTGAGACAGAAGTAAAGAGGTCGACTAAAATGAAATGTAGCACGGAAGGTTGCATGTTGACCTGTATTTTACTTTTAGTTCGTTTAACTCAAGAAATTCTACCCTTGCCACATTTTGGTAGAAAGCGTTCAACACCGCAAAATCAAAAATAAAAAAAAAGGAAAAGTGAAAACCGGTAAGAGGGAAATTAATTGTGCACTGTTGTCCCTTAAGGGCTTTTTGTCATCGGGATTATACCTACATGCCATTCAAAAATGGTGACCGCAAATCCGGATGCAGCAGCAGCACCTGCTAAACCAATAAACATTGGCGCTCCGACATTACTAGCAAATATAGAACAACCGACCTGGAATTATATTATTTAAAGATGCATTATGTAAGAGCTAAAGATGCATTATGTAAGAGCTAAAGATGCATTATGTAAGAGCTAAAGATGCATTATGTAAGAGCTAAAGATGCATTATGTAAGAGCTAAAGATGCATTATGTAAGAGCTAAAGATGCATTATGTAAGAGTTAAAGATACCTTATGTAAAAGCTAACTCTTGAAATGCATTTGAATACGATATACATGGGTACTATTGGATATTAGAACTGTTTCTGGAAATATTTAAAATGTAATCCCCCTTCCCCTATAAAATATGCGCTACATACTATACATTTACTGTTAGTTAAGTATGCAAAATGAGTAAAAGGCAACATTCTACCCCGACCAGTAACGTTTTATGTAAGCAATGCATGCGCCATTGAGCCAATAGTGGGACGTCACATGTTGATAGTGAAATCTTTTACAAAGTTTTTAGAAGACTCTCGTAATACCCATGTGATTCAGATTGATGCACTACACGTAAACGTTTTCATTATTACATTACTCAGCATATCATTATATAACACATTATTATCAGTTTCTATTTATTACTAAGCATATATATTATACAGTATTGCCAGATTCTGTTTATTACTAAGCATTACATTACACAGTATTATCAGATTATGTTTATTACTCAGCATAAATTACACAGTATTATCAGATTATGTTTATTACTCAGCATAAATTACACAGTATTATCAGATTATGTTTATTAAACATATTTGATGCGAAAGCAAAATCTGCTTATTGTAGGTCTTTCTTCAGGCCTTAAATGTTTTAAAAACTATTAATTAGATTTTAATTAACTTATTCAGACCATAATCAGCTCTCGATGTCAAGGCTAGCCTGCGATATTTGTTGGATTTTAGTCTGATTAACACTCAAAACTTTCCTTCGTGATTAACGATTAAGTGGATTATCGAGACTATTAGTTTTGTCTTACCCGACGTCAGTAATGATGATCGAGGCTAAGCGGAATTTTCATCCCCTTAGCTATCAGTTCATTGTGGATCAATTTAACTGAACTTTTTTTTTAGCAAATTGCCTTTACATTACGTAGTATTTAACTATAACAGTGCGAACTGCCAACTCGTTATCTAATCTCCCATAATTTATCTTTAAGTAAGAGCTAAATCAGCCAATATCACGACAATGTCTCTTACTGTAAAAAGCGATTTTATTTTGTTTTTGGTTGCAAACTAATTTAATAATTAAAGTTTACAAAAAGTGTATTTAACATATAATTTCAAGTAAATGCAATTGTTTATCTCCAGGCAAAGTCTCGAAGTGATTTGTTTGAATATAAATAACAATATTTCTACTTCTATGATTAATAACAACTGGGTAAACTAGTAAATGTTACTTACGGGTATCCAGTGCATATCTTTTCCCGCTAAAAAGTATCCAGCTGCACTGTCCCGATGTGGTCGGCATGACGACTGTTTAAATAAAACAGTAGATAATTATAATTACATCCTTTAGAACACGGTATAAAAGAGAAATAAATATCAAACTTTTTCCGTTTCTATTCATTCGGATAAGACGAAAACCGGACGTCCTCTGTACACATTGGTGGGCACTTAAAATAACCCTTATTGAAATTCTAAATAAGAGTACGCCGCTCGAATTTCCACGGTCATAGTTTCCTTTTATGTGCAAGCCGATGTGTACAAGGGACATCGGATTTACGTTCGATCCAAACGAACACACGAAGGTCCCCTGCTAGACCCCCTCTCCTGCGTCACCAGGATCAAAGACAGGGCCTCCAGGTTAGCGAGCGAACATCTTACTCCCGAGCCACCGCGGCCCCGGGTACAAGAAAACAGAAAATGTCACCCAAAACTACGTCCTTGTCTCTTTTTTCCACACATTTTGTACATGCCTGTATATTACGGTACTGCAATCATGTTTGTTGCTTCATGGATACATACATCCCAATTCTCGATCGTCATCGTTTTGTTGGACTACCACGTCGCGCGTAGAGAGGTTTGAGAATAATGTTTTATTAATATTTACTTCTAATTATATCATTGTCAATAAATATTTACATAAAATAAAGATCAAAAATATAAGTTCTGGAAATATAAATATAACGTTATAAATATAAATATTTATATAGTTTATAAATGCTGTAATTTTTCAAATAGTGATTCATTCATTCATTCATTATTTCAAATCCGAAATGAATCACGGAACGCTTATTCCTTTGGTTTAAGGAATACCTCTTTATTTCAAAAGTTACAAAATCTTAAATCTGTATTCGTTGCAATGTAGAAACTTTATTCCCGCAGTTGTCTTAGTAGGCCTATACCAAATAACTCTGGCACACATTAAATAATTTTATTATGAAATAAATACATTTCTCAAAAAGAAAAAACAGATAAAAATAGTTGGCGATTAAAATTGGAAAGTTAGGCCGCAGGAATTATTTGAACATTGTTTAAAATTTCAAAACTTTGGACAGTTGGATAAATAAGTTTTCTATTAGAAGTTGAAGGTTTGGAGACAGCAATGTAAATGGTGTTTTGTTTGAAATTTGAAAAATGAAAAAAAAAGATATATGCTTTAGAACAATGCAAACAAGTCCGTTTCGATTTTTAACAAGTTTTTTTTCCAAAGAAATAAGACGAACAATTTGTAATTGGTGTTCCCGAAGAACCTAAAAATCAAATTTGTGTGGTCTTATTGAATAATACCCTTTCCTTAAAGCAGAAAGACGCGGGGTTTAACGTCCACTCGACACAAACTATGTTATTTTGGGATAACATATGGTCCAATGATATTTCAATAATTCACTTGGGTCATCTAACAATGGGAGCCCCCCCCCCCCCCGAGAAAACCCAAGATATTGCACATGCCTGCCTTGACTCTATGAAGACTGGCATATTTTGTGCTGAGGTAAAATTAACCAGGGCGCCAAAATGTACACTGGGTGCTTTTCCTTTCCACGGCTTTCGTCCTGTATCACTGGCAAGAAACACCACTCCTATGAATTTTCTCGACACCGGGATCGAATCCCAAACTCCTAGTTAGTGAGCCAACACCATAATCACCGAGCCACCGTAACTCCTATAAACATTAACACAAATATTCTTACCCAGAGACCAACAGCTAAAACAAGTAGGAAATACCCAGCGATTGTCAGGTAATCACCAATACCTAACACCTCCGCCATTTTAAAGGTACTCTGGAATATTAACTGAGTGATATACTTTTATCATCACCTGTGATGCTATTAATTACGCTCAACTAATTGGTAAGTACGTTAAAGGTCGTATAACACTATCATTTTGAAATTTAAAGATGCATTTTTCAATAACTAAATCTGCTAATTGCAGTTCTTATTTTCGTTTGAAATGCTATATATAGAGAGAGTCATTTATTCACACGAAAAGCGTATCATCAACTCCTTAAATTATCGGATTGCGGAGATTTGAAGGGATTGAAACACGACGACCATTTAATGATTTACTTTAATGATAATAAACAATCTATACTACACCTCCCTCAAAACTACTCCGAAAAGTACCGAAAAATAAAACTTGACAGAATCAGAAACATTCCGAAAAGACACCAAAAATACCCCCAAAAACACATTTTTGATACTAATTACCGAAAAAATAAAAAAAGAATCCTAAATACCGAAAAATCAAAAAACATTGAAAATCCCTAGGCCATACATACAAGGTGGGTCAAGTTAGGCCACGCATAGGGCCTACAAATTGTGGGGAACTCTATGTCATTGATCACAATAGACCCCACATATGACCCGTCGGACACTGTAGGTGGGTCATTGATCAGACTAGGCCACTTATAAAAATTGTTGACCACTCTAAGTGAGCCTCTGGTAAGGGTTCTTTTCAGACCCGTCGGACACTGTAGGTGGGTCATTGTTCAGACTAGGCCACTTATAAAAATTGTGGACCACTCTAAGTGAGCCTTTGGTAAGGGTTCTTTTCAGACCCGTCGGACACTGCAGGTGGGTCATTGTTCAGACTAGGCCACTTATAAAAATTGTGGACCACTCTAAGTGAGCCTTTGATAAGGTTCTTTTCAGACGGTAATTTCTCCCGTTAACACCAGTCATCAAGTCATTTTCGTAAAGATCTAGTTATAAAACACCACAATGCATGTTGTAAGCATTCTTCGGCGGTTTTTGATCTTTGATGTTTTATGTAATTTCTTATCAACGTTCAGTCGTTTGCGCCTACTTAATCCATTCCACACGTTTTAATTGTCATTGTGTATAAGCCAAATGTTTTCCTTGTTCAATACAATTGGAGCTTGAAACCATTCGTCCAAAGGATAGGCCTACTGTTTGTGTGTTATGTATTGGATACTAGGATCTCATGACAAAACCATAATTGATTGAATTGGGCCAATTTAAAGTCGTGTTTTTAATTTCGAATATTACAGATAACATTGTTCATTTTAACTTTGCCACGGTAAACGTAACAAAACACCCAATGAACTCGTGTAAGTGACATTTCAGTAATTTCTCTAATTAATAAACAACAAAAACCTTAATGAATATGAAACGGTAGCAATTATCTGTTATATATTTATCTGTTCACCAACTGTTTATGTATAACCGTCTGTTTAATTAGACTGCAATTATGTTTGATAGCCCAACGGTAGCAGTTTTAAATAATAGTATTTATCTCTTAATGGGAATACTTCTAATCGGAATGCAGGCGACAATCCACACTAAATCATTATAATGGATAGAACGGAATATGGAAACGAAACTGGATGTATATATATATATGTAAAATAGAGAGAGAGAGAGAGAGAGAGAGAGAGAGAGGTGGGTGGGGTTTGACTTCCACTCGACACAACCTACGCCATTTCGGGACTAACATATGGTTCAATTTTATTTCAATAATTCGCTTGGGTGTAGGGGTCTTTAGCAGTGGATGGAAACCGGAGATCCTGCAAAACCCCATGAGGTTGGACAGTGGACCGTATTCGTTGTCACGTACAACCGAGGAATCGATACTATGCCAGTTGACTAGATGACAGACCTTATGGTACAGTTCACACTTGCTAACCATTCGCCCCGCCCCCCGCCCTCAGCAAGAAGTCCACGGTGCTGGCCGCCCTCCATCCTCAGTGCTAAAGGTGCCAGTGTGCTAGCGCATGATTGAAATAAAATTGAACCACATGTTTAGTTATTGTCTAAGTATTGTAATAAGCCTTAATGCCCTTTTAAACCATACACTTAGTGAAATGAAATAAGGTTTAAAACGTCCTACTCTTTTGCACCTAACCTGGGCTAATGGAAGACGGGCATAAGCCATTTTGTGTGCAATGAGGAAAATTTTGCCTGGGCAGCGGCGCTATGGCCTACTCTCATATCGAATTCCAACTGCCAAAGGATCTTTTACGTGCACGCCAATGCGTACACGGGACCTCGGTTTTTCGTCCCATCCGAACGACTAGGCCCTCTTTCTGCATCACTGACATGGGGAAATCACGCCAGAAAATCGAGATGAATTTTGTCGGCCAATGCAGGGATCGAACACCCGACCTCCAGGCTAGCGAACCAGCGCCTTAGCCACCTTGACCCCCTCTACACTTAGTGTATGTGAATGGTTTTAAAGGGCATTTCAGTAGTTTAAGGCTGTGGTTTAAAAAGTATTGTTTTTGTATTGTACGTATTAATTCAACATGAGATGCGAATATTTCACAGCAATGTGATTCGCGAAATATTGTATAATTCGAGATCGAAAAAAGTATTGTTTGTATTGACCGGGTTCTATATGATATGAATTTATCTTAGCTTTATCAAAGATGACTAAAGTGTTCGTTATAATCTAAATAAACTGTTTCAATTTGGCAATAGTCGAGTGATTTGACGTATGTAAAATTTATCTGAGACGACATTTTTGTTATATGTTTGAGATATGTAAATAAATTCATCGGGGGTTGTTCTAGTTGACCTAGCTGTTATATTCTAATACAAAGCCCACTGATATATCATGTTTTATAGGCGTCCATTATTTATACTCAATTATTTTTAATGAAATATTGATAAGAGTTTGTATTGCTCTATTAATTGGAACATTATTTTACGAACAAATTCTAGTAACTGTACGATATATATTTATGCATAAAGATCTTGATTGTAACGACTATGTCATCATTTTAAAAGCCGAATGTATTGTATTTTTTTTCGGTATTCTTTGGATCCTTAAAATATAAGTGTACATTATATAATGCATTACATTCAACTTTTAAATTTTTTATTGGAATTTTGATTCAATTATGTTCGTTGAAATACACGGATAGTCCAAATTGAGCGACAGTCTTTTGCGCCTACGTAGCCAATTGTGTGTTTTCGCTTTAACTTATTATTTGGTCGTTGTAACGTTATGAAATTATTACTTAAATATCGAACTCGAAATAGGTTGCTAAATAGCATCAAACATAACACCAGGCCTCAGCTATAAGACTAAGTGTTATGTTGAAATTCTCATGTATGAAGCTTGTGGTCTACCATGACGTTTTAAAATGATCCACGTGACCCTCTTTTAAACGTCATCGTAGACACGATTGTCTGCCTAGCGAAATTTAGTGAGTATTGCCACTGGTTGACGGAATCTAAGAGTAGTAAAATTTGGCCCCAATTATTTAATTACAACCATTTTTCACCTTGGTATTAATATATCGACTGAAAGACTATCGGGTTCAGGCGAGTTATTTGCCCTTGATTGGAAATGGGATTCAGACCACATGGCTGTAACAGACTTTAGACATTTCACTTAGTCATATAGCCTACGCCTAATGTTATGTTTGAAAATGTTTTCACATTACAGGCGCATGTGGCTGCTATGTCTGTCATAATAGATACCCCTTCACTATGCCGAGATTTAGATTTGGGAAATTTGTTTCTTAGATTGTTTCCTTCATTGTTACTTTGCGTGAATTCTATATCATTCGAGACCCGGGACCGTATAATTAACGCAATCATTAAATTTGATGTATGTTTGTGGTGAATTGCCTGAAATGTCTGTATATATATATATATATCCTGTGCCTTGTCCACGGGTTTGTCATGTTCTATTGTTTATGTGTCGTAGTTTGGTCCTCCTGCACTTACCCTTTAAGTTCAAATATTCGTCACCCAGACAGCGATAGAAATATTCAATACTTTATAACTTTAGAAAAAAAACACAACGACAAAATAATAATTAATAACCAACGAACGGGAACAGAGTAAAAGCCTGTTCAATGAATGTGAAGCGTTAAAAAGTCACACTTTATTCAAAAGATGTAAATGATGGAAATGCGGAAGTTAGTAAAACAATCAATAGAATCCCGACATTTGTGACAGAAATCCGACAGGTTTGTGGCTTGAAAAGAATCTAGTCGTTCGAGTTGGGAAGGAAAACAGATATCTCATGTACATATTGGCATGCACGTAAACGAATTCGAAAAAAGAGTAGGACATAATGCCACTGCCCAGTCAACAAATCACCCATAGCACACGGTATGGCGTATATGCAAGTTTCTATTATCCCAGTCGGTGCAAAAAAGTTGGACGATTAATCCAGTTTCATTTCGTTTCGTTTCTGTTGAACGAGACAAGTAATGACATATATATAATCATCCTTTAATAACTCGCGAAGTGAAAACTTACAAAAACATACTACCAAAATAACATGTCATTTTGCAGCGTGGTGAAATACGGAATGAAGGGAGATAATAATTGTCACGAGTCCTCAAAGAAAATTGTCTTTTACATACTGATCAATGTAGATATTTGTGGAAGTATTATTGCCCATTTGATTTTACAATAAAACCCCATCAATGGTGTTAGTAGCTGCTAATAGGATAACATTCTTACTCCGCATCCAGCATAGAACAAAACGTGAGATGACTTTATTCACTAACCTCTACTCGGAGAACTTAACATTTAAAGGGCAGCACATGTCACAAAAGAAAATAGTTAGGTACCACCAACTATTGGAGATAACCACACGCTTCCTGCTTAATCTGCCTGATGGTCTATCTCGGGAACCTAACGATGTCTTTCCCCGAACGCCCAACGATTTCTACCTCGACCTCTGCGAGAAAGATGGCTAAGTGTACGTCTCTCTCTAGCAATTCATTTTTCTTATAGGTCGCCCGCTGAAATGCTTCAATTGTGTAGCATCTAAAGGGACGGGATGGGTGCCATTTTTCGACAACCAGACGTTCTGGCATTATTGGCCGAATTTGTTTGCTGGGTACCTAATTATATGTAGCTTAAATCTTAAGCCTTGCCGTGACAGACAGACGTCCTGAACCAATATAGGAAACTGTTATTCTAGCTATGTGTTTAATAAAAGATTAATATGTAGAACATGTATATTCACAAGATAATAAATATTTTGAGCAAAATTAAAACACATCTTTATAACACAATTTACCTACACATAGCAATGTGTAATTATCTAAACAGTCTATGTGTAATTATATTTACAAAATGATCTATTTATAAATAATGGACATTTTGTGCCAAAAATATTGAACGCAGTTCTACAAAATTTAATTACAAAGCATTACTATATAAAAATCTAAAACACATATTTACAAAAAATTACGATTAAGTAAAGAAATGGAAAAAAGTATATTTACAAACGATATAAAAATCTAGAACGTATTCTTTAATTACAAAGCAATACTATATAAAAATCTAAAACACATATTTACAAAAAATTACGATTAAGTAAAGAAATGGAAAAAAGTATATTTAAATATATAAAAATCTAGAACGTATTCTTTAAAGTTCATTTACAATTAAAGTTATAATAACAATTACAATCTAATAATATAAAATAAATATTTACAAAATGTGAATAAAGAAACGTATTTAAAAATCTATAATGTACTTTTACAAAATGATTTGCAGCTTTTAATACTAAATGAAACAATGGAATATTCAAACTAATTAATAAATGGTTGTGTTGATAAAAAATCCCCTTTCTAATTTCTATTATTACAATCCCGGGGAGATAACTCGGTTTTATGGAAATAAATATCCATTTATTGTCATCACCGAATTCTAAATTATTGTTATTGAAGTCCTAGTGATCTGTGATTGGTGTCAAAAGAGAGGATTATCCATCTTCTCCCCTCGTAAAGTTCGTTCAGGCCCTGTTAAAAGTTCGGTCTTTGATTCACAGTTTCTCTGCCAATGATGATAAACGCTGATTGAGTAGCGCTGATTGGTGGAATAGTAGTTCCAAAGCCGTCGCTTTAAACCTCGGTTTCAAGATACTGGCGAACATTAGGTTCCCTTTCTCGCCTCTCTTCACCTAAATTTCCGTCGGTGGGATGTAGTTGGGCGGAGATGCATGTTGAAGCAGTATTTTCATAATCGTGGCTTCCAATATGTCTTCCAAGACTTTGATATACATTGACTGTTCTGTCTCTCGTTGCATCATCAAGTTTCTCATAGGTCAGAGGTAGTGCTTGACTACTGATGTTTGGAGAAGCCGTATTCACGTAATCGTGGCTGTGAAAGTTGGTGTTGAGATTTTGATAAACATTGACAGTTCTATCTCGAGTTGCTTCATCAAGTGTGTCATAATTCAAAGGCAGTGCTTGAGTAGATGTGCTTAGGGTAGCTGTATTCACATAATGGTGGCTTTGCATATTTATATGGAGATTTTGGTAAATATTTACTGTACTGTCACGCGTCATTTCATTTAACTTGTCATAGTTCAATGGCAAAGCGTGATTGGTGATGCACGGAGGAATTGTATTTTCATAATCGTGGCTTTGAACTTTGTTTTTAAGGTTTTGATGAACACTAGATGTAATGTTTAGTGTCGCATTACTATTTTCATCATGGTTCACCGGCACTGCTACAGTAGCGATGTCTTTTGGATCAGTATTCTCATAGTCGTGACTTTGAACCTGTGGTGTAACGTTCTGATAAACATTTTTCATTCTGTAGGGCGTCGTTGCATTACGTTTGACGGAGCTTATGGAAGTGGAGGCCGTGTTACAGCCATCTATATCTCCAATACCAGAACCAGCATCGCCAACGCGCTTAAGCAAGTCTACACATTCTTTTATTTTTTCATAGCCATCATCTAAATCATTATCAGTGTCGTCGTGGTCGGCATCATCATCGATATTATCGTTTATTTCATCTTGTTCAATAGCATCAGTCGAATCGTTATTGTCTTCATCACCACCATGTGGAACAAAATCGGCATTAGCAATAGCAGGGATAGTGCCCATTACATGATCATCGATAGTGCCATGTATATCAATTTGTTGGTTAGTATCGAAAAGCCGGTTAATGATTGATGGAACTGGTTGCACAAAAGCGGAAAATGCGTGTCTTGATAAGGACTCAAATGAATCTAGATTAGTAAAGGCTGTAGTAACAGTAATTGGCGGAACCAAATCGTAGAACATAGACACTAGATTAACGGGCCCGGGTGCAGTGTTCAGCTGGTAAGATGCAATATCTAAAAACAGAGAGAGAGAGAGAGAAATGGGGTTTAACGTCCACTCGACACAAACTAGGTCATTTTTAGACTAACATATGGTTTAATTTTATTTCAATAATTCGCTTGCGCGTAGGGGTCTTTAGCAGTGGGAGGAAACCGGAGTGCCTGGAGGAAACCCACGAGGTTGAGAAGGCGCCCATATCTCCATGCCACATAAGCTCACACCAGGGCTCGAAACCACAAGCCAGAGGTAACCGGCCAGCTAGAGGTCGAAGCGCGGCACTCTAGATCACTTGGCCATCCCAACCTCCCTATCTGAAAACAACCCCATAATAGTTCAAATAGATAAACAAAATTCGTACTTTTTTCTTGATAAGTATGGAATAGAACAGCCTTTATATTAAAGCCATGAATAGGTTGGGATGTTGTTAAACAATGTTGTGTGGATAGTAGTCGACTTGACTATTTAAAAACATCAAAACAACTCACTCCTTGGAAAATATTTCCTGTAGAGGAAAACAGTTGAGCTTATAAACACTACTGCAATTAGCAATGATGCAGCTATTATGTAACCCAGGTGACTATTTGCTGTAATAAAACAAAAACAAAAAACTATTAACGCTATATTGGTCTGCACCGACGGGGCTAATGAAGAAGGACATACACAATACAGTAAGCTATAAGCGAAATTTTGCCCGGACAGCGGCATTGCGGGCTAATCTCATTTAGATTCCAACTGTCGATGGTTCTTTTATGCGCTCAAAAACCTCGGTTGTCTTCATATGCACCACTGACAAAGGGGGGGGGGGGCGAAAATCCTGAAGTTTCTATGTAAAATTAGTGTCAGTGAAAGCATTTCGAATAATATGTGGTGGCTTGTAATACACGTCACATTGTTTCAGTTTATAGAATAGTTCATGAGCATTAGTAGAGATGAATGTCCTTTCGTAAGTAGGGTATGGGTTCTATTTCCAGACCGCCTGAAGCCACTTATCATTTCAAATACATGTAGCTAACAAAACAGCATTACAGTGTACCAGGTAGTAAAGTTAGAACTACATGTACAAACTTAGAGAATTAATAACTTTTTACATCAAGTATTACAGGTAGAACTACCACATATCAAAGGTCGGACTATGATGTTACCGTATAAATAACAGAGTTTAAAGGAGCAAAATCGCAAACATTTGGGACCTAGAAATTGACAGAAGTGGGTCGCAACGCATATAATACTGTAATATGAATGTACATAAACTGATTTACATGCAATGGTTTCCGTTTTTACTCTAATTTCAATCAAATCAGTTATGTTCCGCGAACTAAGCCATCAGTCTCAATCGAATTTCTAGCGTCTGGTTATTCCAGTCTACATACACCGTTTGATTTTGTGCAATGTGTCTGGCCTCGTTCCCCGGGTCTCTTGCTAGAACTGGGACTGAAACGCATTAATGGTACACGATTCGTGCACCAATGGTAAAATGTTTATTTTATCTTAAATATTAGATAATAGAAGCCTATCTTTTCCCGGTAAGATCACAGCATCAATGTTTATTTAAATTGACAAATAATTCGTGTTTTCAAAGTTGAAGATTGTGGATGATATTGAGTTAGAGACTAAGCGATTTTAAAGGTATATTTGTGCAGTATTATAATCACATGTACTCACATATCACACCAGGAATACTATATTTGTAAGTGGTAGTAGTTGTGGTAGTAGTGGTAGTGTTTGTACTATTTAGAATAAAATAGATATTTCTGGTACCATGTATATTGTATACCCTGCATGTATAAACACCGTCATCTGATTCTTGTAGATCTGGTAGATTGAGTTGTAAATTATTACTCAACATCTTCCCATCTTTATACCAACTGATATTACATGCTGGATTACAATCACTCATACAATTAACTGATAATTCCCCTACAAATTTCTGTATTTCTTCACCAGATTGTAGATTTGTATCATTATACATTAACTGTATATCATATGGTCCATCTGGAATAAAATTATAGTTTAATATCATAACATATGGTTCATGTAATATTATATTTAGGGCAGGACGATTTACCCACTAGTTCCCAAAACCACCATAATGTTGTATCACAAGGTCCATCCGTAATATAATTATAGTTTGATGTTATATGGCCAATCCGTAACATAATTATAGTTTAACATTGTCTCATATGGCCCACCCGTAAGATAATAAATTATATTTTTATGTTGTATCATATTATAATTTTATGATAAGGTTAATCTGTAATATAATTATAATGTTTCTCAAATTTGTTCCGTACTTCGTCATAAGGTTTTAGCATGGCATGTTTACGCTTTAATGTTTGATTCATATCACTCATCTGGAATATAAATTTAATATCATTCATATTGAATAGTCTACGGTAACTGTGTACTAAAACTGGGGCAAAATCAGCATTATAAAGATGACGTTACTACAGTTGGATATAACGGATTACAAAACACACACGGGCATAAAAGGGAATAGCTGCGTGATTTTTAAAATTAAGATTGTTTTTGATTCAATGTCTCTTCCGACACTTTAATCTCATGTTTGAGTAAAACTACTTACACATTGGATGTAGAGTGAAATTTTCGGAGACGCCAAGAACATGTTTACATCTTTGTTCTGCAAGAACTGACAGAAAGAATAACACAAAGGTAAAATAGGGGCTATACTATATACCGGAAAATACCCGGAAACACCCTCCCCCAAATTCTTAAACCTAACCCTAACCCACGCACACAGAGGATCAGGCTCCGGGCTACCTATTTAGGGTGTTTTCCGGTATTAAGTGTGTTTTCAGGTACTTAGTGTTCTTCCGGTGTTTCCCGGTATTCAGTATAACATGGTGTTTCCCGGTTGTTTTCCGGTATATAGTATTGCCGTAAAAGAGCATAGAGCATCGGTTTCAAATGAATCTGTAAGAATTAAGACTGATAATAGTGTCACATCAGTGAACAGATTGTAACTTGCACCATACCAAAATATCTTTACGTAAAATATCTAAAGCCAATGAGATATTCAATACATTAAATATGATATTATGGACAGGTTAATTTAATTAGATTATTTACACTGAATGGGTTGAAAATTGGTAAAAACACAAAGTAAAAAAAAGCCCCCCCCCTCAAAAAAAAAAAACAACCAAAAAACACCGTCCATGTACATCCCAATAAAAATTCCTTGTATATCAAAAAGTCAATTTCAATTATTCACATAAAATTAAACCATAATATGTTAGTCTCGAAATGACCTAGTTTGTGTCGAGTGGACGTTAAACCCCATTTCTCCCTCCCTCTCTGTATATATAGTTTATATATTCACCCCGTACAACCAACCTTTAATGTTTGAAATATGACACATTGAACCACGAGTGAATTTACACAGATTTATCACAGGATATGTAATTACTCACTCCCTTAAAAAGACCAACAAGTTATTTTATATTACTTCATTCATTGGTGATTAGATATTGTTGTTTTTAAAAATTGTTTCCTTCCACCGCCATGTTGATAAATTACACCACAATTGAAAGATTGAAAGCTAAGAAATCAAGCAGTAAACTTATAGCGAGCCGTTATTATTATGGAAGTATGTATTACTATTACAGAAAGCCCGAAATCTAAAAAATGTGCTGATCAATAATAATCTATTTCCATTCAGAAATACAACTCACGTACCGATGATGATGACAATAATGAATAACAAACTTAGCAACATACGACACACCTAATGATGATGATGATGATGATGAAGACGATGAATATGATGAATAATACACTTAGTAACATACATACGACACGCCTAACAATAATGATGATCTAAATGACTCAATTACCGTTTTATATTTTGAAACGTTGTTTTATATCGTACAAATCCCGTAAAAGACAGACCGGAACTCACCTATGTTCAATGTAGACCATTTTGTTAAATCTTGTAAACTTGTTTTACAATCAGGATCATCTGTAGCTATACAGATTATATTACCTCCTTTATCATCAGTTATATCAACATCTGTATCTTGTAGTATTCTACCATTATCATAATATATACCATGTTTAAACCATCTATATATCATAGGTAAATTATGATCAATTGGCAAGGTTGTAGATCTAGCGTTACAAATCAGAGTTATCTTCCCCTTTAATTCATCATTTTCATTAATTTGCCGCAAAACTGGTTGATGTTGGGTTGGTATGAATGTTACTGGTTTATCTGGAATGAAATGAAATAGGGTTTTGGGTTTTAACACCCGCTGTTTGTTCACCGATTGGTGTAATGAAGAGGACATACTCCATGCCATGCGTACACGAGACCTCTGGTTTTCATCCCATCCCCAAAACTAGTCACTCGCCATGTCAAAGGGGCTTGTATATCAATACATTAATACAATATTCAGCTTATAATAAATATACATGGACGCTCTTTTAAAATTACGTACAAGCTTTCAATGTAATATTATATGTGTTTTAGTTACAAAATAAAGGCAATGCCACTCGGAATTTTACAAACCAAAACTTGTCAACCCTAAACGCCAATATACGATAGTAACCATCTTTTTCACTTTTAATAATAGTAATAATAATAACTACCTGTTATAACAAGTTCTATGCAGCTATACGAGCTATTCGAACCACGTTTCTGAACTTTATAAATACCAGCATCATTTTTTTTCGCGTTCATTATTTTAAAACTAAGCTTTTCTTCTGTATTATACCAACTTTTCGATCCAAATAATAATGATCTACCACGAGGAGTTACGGATATCAGATGACCCTTGGCTGGTACATCAACTGTTAATATAGCACGTTTGGAAACTTGTACAGTAACGATGCCACAATCACATATAACTGAAACCAGATAAAATAATTATATTAGTTTGTGATTATATATACTCTCCCCAAAAAAATAAACGCAGGACAGGTGGGGTCACTCTTCTTTGGTCGTTGGCCTGTTGAACTTCGCTGTCGGTACCTATCCCAAAGGCGAGAAATGGAACTAAGGGAAACATTCAGCCGCCTGACTACATCTGTATTGGATTCACCTGCTTGTAATCGACCAATAGCGTTGTTGCGTTGGTCTTCGTTCAGATGTGGCATCACTTGGTTCGTTATGTGTTTACATGTGCAACTGATTTGGAAACCGAGAACCACAGGATTTTAAAGGCCGTAGATTTAGGTTCCACGCAAAAAGTTCGCGAAGTTGTTTGGTGTAACCCTACCTTACCCTAACCATAACCTACAATCTCGTCAACAATCACGTATCCTAGTCTTCTTTGCATCTAAGCGACTTTCACGAAAATGGTTATCCTTAAGAAATACATATAACCCCTACTATGTCATTGCTAAAATTTCGACTTCGGGGCAGTCGGACGTATTTGGATGCACACATCATCCATCTTTGTGTGCATCATCTGGGTCTACCAACTGTAGGTTGACATAGAACGTTTTAAAGGTTGAAACCTACCTGATCCGAATAAAGCTAATAACACACTAATTACAAACATTGAAGTGTCTACCTGTTACGGGAAGTAAAGATGTAACCATCAGTAAAATCACTAACATCTTTTCTGTTAATCTCTTAAATTATCAGTTACGTCGACGAACAATCTTCCGTACATTAGAACACAGTTGATGTTTTAAAGCTAAATGACTTATGTGTTCATCATGTGAGTTATGATGAGTAAGAGGACAATAACAGTTTTTTTGTTTGTGTGTAACAAAGACTGTTAAAGTTTACTCTATGTATACCATCAAAGACAATGCATATGTTTATACATGGCCGGGTTAGTCACACAATTAGTGTAATAATTACGCCACTCAGAGCAGGGTTAGATCTATTCATTAAGGCTAACTTCAAGTTTGATCAAAGGTCACGAGATGTAAAGGGGGCTAGCGCTAATCCCAACCCTAACTCTGGATCTAACCCTAACCAACACTCTCGCCAATAATCACGTACATCTCAGCTACCTTGACGAAAATTGAGCAGGCCTCAACACATGGAGGATCTGGCAAGGACTGTCGTTTAGTTGTTCGGAAGGAACGAAAAAACAAGGCCCCGTGTACACATTGGCGTGCACGTAAGAGATCCCTTGGCAGTTGGAATTCGACATAAGAGTAGGCCATCCTGTAACACTGATAAGAGTAAAATACCGTGGAAAATCCTGATGCACTTTCTCGTCCAACACAAGGAACGACGACAGGATCTCCAGGTTTGCGCACCAATATCTACTCACTTGGTATCCTTAAATAAAAGAAACTGAGCAATATTTTGAAACTACATTAAATTATATTGAAATATGATAATTGGGTGGTGGGGGTATAAATACCGTATTATTTTAATTGTGTTCCGCCTTATTGTAAAGAAGTCGTAACGTATAACGGCACTGCAAGAAAAGTACAGTCAATTTGAGCTGGTTCTCTTCCTCCTCGATTGTTAAAACTTTGACCCGAATGCCGAATTAAGTGTCTATTGAACCGGTTTGACTAAATACACTAAATGAAATGGGGATGAACGTCCCACTGACAAGGTTAATGAAGAAGGCGAATTTTACAGAAGGACCCAAAGTAGTAATTAGTTGCCCATCATCCTCGGTTACCCAGTGTACTCATTCCGTTCTACTCCACTATACCCTGGGTTAATCCATAGGGTTTCCACGATTTCAAACTATCTGATTTTAGTTAGAGTGTACGAACCAATCAAAAAACAGTTTACAAACCAGTCCTACTCTTTAGCGTCATTTTTACGTCATAGAACTACATTGTTTAAAAACAATATGGCGGCTTGTTTGATCGATTATGAGAAAGTGTGTAAAAGATTTAAAATAAAAGAATTGACATGCACACAGAAAGATTGCAGGGAAAGTTCTATCATGAAATTCTTAAATGACACTGATTTTTCTACTACGCGGTAGGTATTTTTCCCAATGTGTGGGGAATTCTTTATTCAGAGTTACTTCCCTTCGCTTATTACCTTTCCAAGTAACGCTTTATGGGATTGGATGATAAAAATATCACAATCCGCCAGGGCAGATAATTTGAAATCGTGGAAACCCTATGGATTAACCCAGGGTATAGTGGAGTAGAACGGAGTGAGTACACTCGGTAACTGGGGATGGTTGCCCATTGACTTCACTGTAACATCACTGGCTGTAACTTTTTGCTCAACATTCCGTTGGTACATATCTTTATAGGCACAATGGTGACCACTTGCCAATATCCTCACCATAATTTTGTAGGGGGTTGACCGTTTAGATTTTTTTGCTACGCGAATTTGATGTTGACTGGGATGAAAATATCACTTCCGACACAATGATTGCTCTGAAGAAAGACATTTTACACCTTCTATCCCTAAACTGCTATGAAATTGCAAATTTTATCCTATTTTATAAATCTAGACCAAAACGTCAACCCAAAAATGCAGGAAGAGGGGAGAAAAAATTTAAGGAAAAAATTGTATATTTATAACTCGCACTACATTCGTCCATCATGAATAAAGTCCAGAAGTCCAATATTGTATTCACATTGCACTAGACATTTCTAGAAATTGTTTTCTGTTGAATTGGTATTTTTTAAAATACGGATATGACGTCAACTTTTGATGTAAGCGTTGAGTTATTTGAAACAATAATTAATTATTTTATTGGCAACGTGCCAATCGTACATTATATAAATTAGACTAATAAAATATTGTAATTTACGTAACGATTTCAATGAAATGCACATGTAGAATAGTGTATCAGTATTTTAAGTTGTTACATTGTGTAATATATTGATATCCTCGTTATGCAGTATCAATATATACTTAAAGGAGCTAAATCTCTAATATTTGGGATCTTAAATTAATCTTATATGAATGTATATAAACTGATGTACATTCGTCATTTCCGTCTTTACACTAATTTCAAACCAGTTATGTACGGCAAAATTTGCCGAAGTCCCAATAGCATGCCGATCTCCAGCGTCTGGTTATTCCAGTCTAAATTGTTGCGTATGCTCTCCATGCGTCACCGTCTAGCCTCGCTCTCCAAGTCCCGTGTTAAAAATGGGCCGGAAACGGATTATGGTACACGATTTGTGTACAAATGACAAACTTTTTATTTTCTCTTAAATATTGGATATCAGAAGCCAATCTTTTCCCGGTAAGATCGCAACATCAATGTTGAATTAATTTCAAACCAGTTATGTATGGCGAAATACGCCTGAAGTCTCAATAGCATGCCGATCTCCAGCGTCTGGTTTTTCCAGTCTACATTGTTGCGTATGCTCCCCATGCGTCACCGTCTAGTCTCGCTCTTCAAGTCCCGTGTTAAAAATGGGCCTGAAACGGATTATGGTACACGATTCGTGTACCAATGACAAACTTTATGTACGGCGAAATACGCCTGAAGTCCCAATAGCATGCCGATCTCCAGTGTCTGGTTATTCCAGTCTACATTGTTGCGTACGCTCTCAATGCATCACCGTCTAGCCTCGCTCTCCAAGTCCCGTGTCAAAAATGGGTCTGAAACGGATTATGGTACACGATTCGTGAACCAATGACAAAATTTTTATTATGTCTTCAATATTGGATATCAGAAGCCATTCTTTTCCCGGTGGGATCGCAACATCAATGTTGAATTAAATTGACAAATAATTTGTGTTTTCATTGTCGCAGATTTTCGATTATATTGAGTTAGAGACTTAGCTACTTTAATGTCTCGCTCTCGACCATTAAACCGTGGAGAGCAGATAACGACAACCCATAGTATCTGTGTATTCAGCGATGAAGTAAAATTGTATTTCTTTTCTAAATCACTTAACATGCAGATATAGTAGATGGTGGTTTCCTGTGATACTTGACAAATGTAATATGGATAATAATACCAAAGTTGTGGACCCTTTAGCGGTCACAATTTTTATACCATTTTGCAGAAACTGACAATGTATAACCGATATTAGCGCATAATATGTATAGAACCGTCACTTCTTGTGGATTCTCTAGTCTGTTTAAATAAATCAGCGTTACACCATAGGTTGAGTTCAAATTTTGTGAGAATCGGAATTAACCTGCCTGAGAAAATAGCCACTTCCTCTACTTAAAAGCATGTAATACCCATGTTGTGAACCTGTCAACGATATCACCTTTGAGGAAAGTGAACGTAAAACTCAAGGAACGAACGATGAGGTTGTGGACCGTAACTTTCTGGATTATGATCCCTGGCGGTTCGAATTGTCACATTGTTAGTTTATGGACCCTCTAGAGGTCCCCATATTATTCTATCTTAAAACCCGTTCAAATATATCACCGTTACATAATAATTATGGTTGAGTGCAAATTTCGTGAAAGTTCAGCCAAATGACTGCCCCTTTTTACGCAAATATTATAATAGAATGTAATGCTCAGGTTGTGGACTATATAGAGGTCACAGTATTTATCTGATTTAGATGAAACCTAAAACGAGTATCACTAGTTATTAGATCAGTTCGATTGGTGCATATTCGGGACACCATGTATTTATTTTATAGTGGTTTACTCATACTGAAATCAGCTGTAAATGTAAGTTGTGGTAACTTTACAATGCTTATATATTGAAAGGAGCTGTAGATAAAGGGAAGTTAGTGTGATTTAGTTCTTATAGTAACCCGCTTTAACCACGCTCTGGTATTATTATGGCCGTTGAGACTGCTGGGGCTGAAATATGCAAAATTCACAATGATAAACAGTGTGTTATTATCTGCGAGGTTAAATAAAGCGATTTCACACACACTTTATTTATGGTATATTATCCATAATATTTGAAACAGTCTAACGCGCGTGCTTTAGGTCATGATGGCTGTCATAGAGTTCAGTTGCGTAGATTCGATCAGTCACAAATCGCCTGTCTAACCCAGTGGATTTTCTCCGGGTCTTGCGGTTTTCTCCCATTGAACCATATGATTGTGTCGAGTGGAAGTTAAATCCTATAGATGTCAGAGTTATTTCGGATGTAGGTTTTGTCTAAATCATCTATAGGGTTTATTGTTTAACCTACAATTATATTTACTTATATCAACCATATGGTTATACGACAAATAACCCTGCAGGTTAATCGACTATATGACAGAACGACCAATTCTCCTGCAGGTATATCTACCATATGACTGAATGACCAATTCCCCTGAAGCTTAATCTACTATATAATGTAAGATCCATTCACCAGCAGGGAATTCTTCTATATGACTGCAGGATCAATTCCCCTGTCGGTAAACCTACTAATGGTTGTACGACCAAATATTCGTGCAGGTATATCTACTATCTGGCTGCACGACCCATTACCCTACAGCTAAATCTATATACATGTATAGACTATGGTTAAGGTAAATATATAAGGTAAATTATATATATTATATAGATGTACGACCAATTCGCCAGCAGGTAAATCTTCTATATGGCTCTACGATCAATTCACTAGCAGGTAAATCTTGTATATGACTGACTGTACTGTCTGTAAGATCAACTTACCTGAATATGAATCTACGTCTAATTTTATTTTACCGACCAATTCACACCCACCACAGAAATGAAATGAAATGGGGTTTAAAGTGCTACTGTTCTGCTCCGAAGACAGGCACACGCCTTATTATGAGAGAAATTTTGCCCGGGCAGCGGCGCTACGGCCTACTCTTATATCGAATTCCAACTGTCAATGGATCTTTCAAGTGCACGCCAATGTATACAGGGGACCTCGGTTTTTCGTCCCATCCGAACAGCTACACAGCTGTTCTTGTCAGACCCTCACTGACAAGGGGAAACCACGCCTGAAAATCGGGATGAACTTTTTCTCTTACCCACTAAACTACCGTGACCCCCACCCACCACAGTATCCACCCCCTCTAACTCCAAATCTGTAACTTGACAGCTGGATCACCACCGAACTCCAGGTCCTCCATCTATGTAATGTACATAACATGAAATGACTGGTAATGGCATACCTAAAGTAGTATGGAATTAAAATGCTACGATGTTGTATATCCGCTACTGGTGTCGTAAGTTGCATGAGAACGATACATCAAGTAATTAAATTAATAATATTATTTTTCACCCAAATTAGACAGATCATTCAGTGACTGTAATATAATTTAGAGCGTCCATAACATCGTAATGAATGTAAACGATGTTCTACAACCGAGGTCTTCCCTTTTTATTGTACAATAATGAGCCCGGAGACAATACAGGGTTGCATCAGCGGTGAATACTAAACAACATGGCAGTAGAGTGTTAAATGCTAATCAGCATGGTGAATACGAATATGGCAGAAGGGTGGTGAATATGGCGTAACATGACAGAAGTGTGGTGAATACAAAGTAACATGGCAGGCGAGTGGTGAATACTAACTAACATGACAGCTGAGTGATGAATACAAGCAGTCATAGTAAATACGCATCCGTTGTGACTTATAGGTTGTATTTTATCATTTTGGAACCAGTATGAGGTCGAGGCAATAATATTGTTACAAATTTTGTAAATATTCTGTTTCGATCTTTACATATTAATCTTCATTGTTACATTGTAGCTCAATTTTGTAAAATTACATTGTAGATTTTTCGTAAGCAATTAATAATGTTAACAGATCTTTGTGTAAATATTTTGTTGTAGATAAATACGCGTTGTAATGTTATAGGTAAATGATGTAAAGGTGTGTTTTATAATTCTACACAACAGTTATGTTCATGTAAATATATACGTTCTATATTTTAATCTTATTCACTGTATGATAATAAAGGCTATCATTTGTTTCATTGGTCGAACTGGTCTTAAGAGTTAGGTTAATTAGGTATTTTGCAAATAAATTCGATCAATAATGTCAGAATGTCTGGTGATGTCTGGTCACAGATACTCATGCAGCCTTCCCAAGATAGACTTGCCCTTTAAAATTTTAAATTATGTACTCCGGGTACAAGCAGTGAATAAAGCCGTCCCACGTTTTGTTCTACACTGGATGCAGAGTAAGAATGTTATCCTTTTTTGTAGATTAGAACCAACGTCGTACTCACTTAGCCACAGCGGTCCCCGAACGATTAACCAGTTTACTTATGATAGTATAATCCGGGAAAGGAATAACTAAATCTAGAATGTATTATGCATTCCATCATATCCACTACGATGATTTACTGTAGTGTGCCGACTGCATTCCGATAATAAGATAAGCAATACATGTAGAACGTTATGCTATTATTTGAAACTGTTACTGTTGGGCGATCAAATATAACTAATTAAACATAAACAGTTGATGAACAGACAAAATTATATTAAAAGATAATTGTTACTGTTTTATATTCAATGAAAAATGTTCTTTTTTGTTTATTATTACAGGGGCCACTGTGGCCCAGAGAGTAAACTGTTACGTCACTAAATACGAGATCAGAGGTTCTATTCGAAGGAAAACCTAAGGTCCTATCAATTCTAGATATGGAATTGGCAAGGTTGTGCTATGGGCATATGCGCATTGACGTGGGTATTTAATATGACATACCACATCCAAGATGGCCATGGTGACTGACGTCATACTCGGTTTCTGTCTCATAGTACGCTCTAGCTGTTTTTAAATCCAGGTCGTGAAGTTCGTATATATATACATACCATGATGGATCCCTGCAACGGACTCCCCTGACATTGTTAAGGTGTAACTTCAAGAGATACCGATAATTTTAATGCAATAGCATCCTGGCATAGATAAAGAACCGCACTTGTTCAAGTATTATAAAATACTACTACATAACATTCCGAGTAATATAAATTTGTAATTTTGTAACTTTTGAAATAAAGAAGTATTGCTTAAGCCGTGCAATGAAAACACTTGAATTTGAATGAATCTATATAATTCAAAACTTTACATACATTAATCATTATAATTTGTAATCCATACGTGTATGGTATATCTTTATAATTATGTAAATATTATTGCTAAAATTAGTAAAAATAATACAAACACATATTACTTCTAATTATAACCCATGGAATAAATGACCATTTTTAGAAACTACCATTTTAATACTGGGTACTGACTTAGATCGTACGGTTTTAGGTGTGCCTAAGCATTGAGTGATATATGTAGTACTTCAATATTAGCTTCGCAAAACGCTATTCAATGCAAGCAGCGCATTGCACATTATATTAAATTTGCCTTAAATTTAAGAGCTAAATCTGCCATTTGCAGATCTTTCCTTTGGCGACAAATAGCTCAAATGTCTTATAAATTATTGATTTAGTGGCATTGCAAACCCATAATCGACTCTCTAGAATATAGGATATTTGCGATTAAATAATTTAGCTTTAAACTGGTTAATTTAGACGTTGTTTGTTATCATAAACGGTAGCTTTTTAATTTGTTTTTGTTGTTTGTGACAGTGCAGGGATATATCATATCATGTTTTTCTTTGTAAATTACAAATGGCGCTCGAAATCATAGACTACTGATTTGAAAGTATGCATTGTGATTTCGAAAATGGATTCTGGCATTCCATACATGTATTTTCCCAGTAAGATAACAACATCAATATTGTTTGGAATTTATCGTAGATGAGCATTATTACAAATCAATGGACTGGAAGTTTACATCAAAGCGTCTGATAAAATCGATAGAGTAAATAATATTGTTGTGACTTAATCGACTAGACAATTATTGGAATAAAAGTGATTAAAAGATAGATATGTAAATAATTTCAATACTAAATTATCTGGTCCGACTACCACAATGCATGCGGAGGTGCATAATAATTAATATGTGACTAAATGAGTGGGTGTGTAATTCCCCCCCCCTCCTTTCATGTCTTTGAGTGAGTCGGGGTTGTTCTCGTCGGGCTACCATAGCGTGTAATGATGGAATTACTTTTTCATTTTTCAACGCAAATGTGTTGAGCAATTACACCAAGGCATCCAAAACAAAGACAGGAATGACGAGGGTGCTGGCGGGAAAGCTCGTCCACGCATAAGCATAGATTTTTGAAGGAAGCTCTCTTGTGTTCGACGTATCCAGCGGCATCCTGATCTTGGAACCGGAGGCGAGCACAATTGAGTTACCTCGTATGAAGGATGAGGCGCCACTAGCACGTTAATCTAAATCCCCATATAAATTGACCCCACGTGGACGTCAACCGACGCCATCAAAACATACTGTGTCTACAAGAAGCGAAATCACAACCGTTTTTATGCTTGCCAGCGAAAACATAGCCTGCTAGAAGAAAATAGACATAACCATCAAATTTAGAAATAATACAAAGTGTGATAACCCTGAAGCCTATGCATTCAGGAGGTCCCGATAACAACAGGGAATACTTCCAAGTAGGATGCCGATCAGCCCCCAATCTGTTTTTGTAATGATTGCACACTGCGCGGGGCTTACCGAAGTAAGATTGTCGGGGGAATGACCTGTGTGCACAGCATGAAGGAAGGCTAACATTTGGCGGAAGAACTGCCACACCTACACGCCAAGAGATAAACCAAGCGAGGGATGATATCTTAGCCATAACATAGTATCTTATTGATAGTACACTAATCGAATGGCAAGTACACGGCCGTGGAACATTCGGCAGTGATCATTTGATGATGATATAATTCAACATACAAGTATCAGAGAAAAAAAGGAAACCGATTGGGTGACCCTCGGTGCAGTTTTATGTATGATTGAAAGGCCGACGACATCATCGACATCAAGATCAGTGTGCACTCTGCCGACCTCACTATTTTAATCATAGAGGCTAAAGACGAGTTTATACCAAAGACACCACGGAGAAATCTTGGTGGACGCCAGCGTGTCAGAGACAGTGCGGGATAGAGCGAAAGCGCTTCGTCCATGCAAGCGTCCATACAAAGAAGATAACCACCATAATATGTGAGTTCTATGCCATATCATAACATACTACTGTTTCTTGTGTTCTTGTCGGGCTACTGTAGAGTACACTACTGCAATTTCAGATTAATTGAGCAACAGTTAATAGCGTTCTTGTGGTCTGGTCGGGCTATCGTAGATTACGCTGATGCAATTACAGATTATTTGAGCACCAATTTATAGCGACACGGCTGACAGAACGACGATCATAAATAAATTATTGTCCAAATAAACAAAATGTTTAAACAGACGTGGGTACTTATATGGTTGATGAAAAGAAAGATATGTAAATAAGTTGTTCTGTTCGGGCTACAGTAGAGTACGCTAAAGTAGGTGCAGTTAAGAGGAAACTCATAGAGGTACAGTTCAGTGCAAGCGATGAACACCTATCACTTAGTTAATATTCCAGAGTACCTTTAAAATGGCGGAAGTGTTAGGTATCGGTGATTACCTGACAATAGCTGGGTATTTCCTACTTGTTTTAGCTGTCGGTCTCTGGGTAAGAATATCTGTGTTTAATTTTATATTTAAACGTTAGTTGCTGAAGATATTTTGAATGTAACATAAATTTAAGCTGAGAATGAATATATGCTTTGCTATAATATTGCGCGATGAGAACTCACTGCAGTTTAATAAATTAAAACATGTATATAATTAGACAATATAATTAGACAATATATGAAATAAAATGGGGTTAAACGTCCCACAGTTCTGCGTCGACACGGCCATTCGCCATACGGTTGAATTTTAAATAAGAATACGCTGTAGCGCCACATACAGGGCATAATTTCTCTTATAGCACACAGCATAACATATGCCAGTCATCTTTGACCAGTGGGTACAGAAAAATAAGACGTAAAAAAACTCCATCTCAGTTCTCTGTTTCTCGCTCGATTTAAGCCAATCGACTTTTTAATGAACTACCAAAGTATATCCCATATAATCTCATTAACCGTCGTGTATACTTCAAAACTTTATTTTTAAGTAATTTGAAGCGTTCTCGCACCGGATTGTGTGTAAGGTTAAATAATCCCCATAGCCACACTGGTACTAATTTACATGTAACTCTAGACTTTAACAGATTACGAAGCTAATATTAGCGCCTAGAGCAAGGCCATCATAACATGGCACGGGTTCAACAAAATATTCCCTGAAGTTTTTTATAACTCACAGGAGAACACTAACTTAGAGAAACACTCATTTCCCCTGGGGTTTTTTTATGTCAATCATGGAAACCAAATTCCCTTTCTTTTGACTTGGAAATACATTCCACTATATCTTTAGTCCTCGGTTTGTCTTTAAGTTGAGAATGCGTTTTCTTTTCTTTAGTCCTTTGTTAATCTGTGTGACTTGGACTGTATTTCCATTTCTTTCTTCCTTTGTTTATCGTTGATGCCAAGTCCTATTCCCTGTTGTTATGTATTTGCCCGTCTGTAACCTTAGGCCACAGTTTTCTATCTTTACCTCCAAGTCTGTAAGTTGAAAATACATTTCCACTTTCTTTAGCCCTTTGTTTCTTTGTGACTTCGGACCACATTTCCCTTTCTTTAGTCATTTGTTTATCTGTGACTTCGGACCACATTTCCCTTTCTTTACTTCTTTCATATCTGTGACATGGGACCATATTTCCCAGTACTTATGTCTGGATGTCGCCACTCCGCACTCAGTAACTTGCACCTCTACTTTCAAAATCCTACATACGGCCCTGAACAGCATTCGGATCGGAAATATAGTCGGTTAGTTTTTGGGCACCAACTACCACCGCCCCCACCCCCCACAATCAAAAAATTACCCGTACGCCTATGAAGGTAAATATAAGGTAACAAAAGAGAATATCGTGTTTCAAAACCTTTTATATTCACCATGGTGTAGTAATATATGTGCTCATACTATTACTTCACTGATTGCTAAATACTTACATAATACCACATAAATTGACACGATAACTTTATTGATAAGCTGTTAATTACAGCATTGGCCTAGTTTGCCTTCCGTGTATTCGTATTTATAAATTAATTCACTTCAATGACAATATTTGTGTCAGCCAATATTACATATCTGATAGAACTGGTTAAACACAGTCATATATCCATCATCATTTGCTTGATACCGTTTAGCGAAAGTAAAGGGTGTCTCGTCTTATGGGCGGAATGTAAAACCGGGGCCCCCTGTACAAAGTAACGAACATTTTGGAACTGGAATTGGAAATATGAGTAGATCCGCTTTACGTACAGGATTTCAACTTGGAATATAGAATGGCATATTATGCATGTCCCAGTTAATACACTGCAGACCTATGTGACATTAAACTCAATTTCATTCCATTTGAGAATCAACTTTATTTTGCGCTATGCATCTTCTTCTTGTTCGTGTTGTACTTGGGGGCTACTCGATTCGCCAATTGAAGTATGATTCAAGTATGTTCGACAAGAAACATATTTGTACCGGGAGTCATACCGCATCGGAATTGAGCTGCTTTTGATATTAAGTCATCCTCGGTTGTGTCCTTGTACATTGTACGCTCGTAGAAAGTTGATTTAAATACCCTTTATTAAAGAACCCTACGCGTTAGACACCGAGAACCACCCCATCCCACCATGCAGGCATACCGTGCGCTCACGCTGTCGATCGCCAAATTCGCCAATTGCGATTAAAATGTATGCCGCATACGATTTGGTTGTGTTGTTAATAAACCTGATTATCATTACTGGTTTTAAACGCTTAATACCACTCTGAATAATATGTCCCAATCTTTATTCTGGTCACTAAATTGTATTATTTTTCAATATTCCAATTAATTGATGATACGAATTTCATCTTAACACACCTAATTTAAGAAATTGAAAAAATTCAACTAAACGATTTGAAAAGCCTAACGTAAACCTTTTCAAATGTGACTTGGATTTTAAAATATCTGTGAACCCTCTATACAAGTAAAATAGGATGTAATGGATAATTTACACAACAGGTAGGACACTTAAACATCTAGTACTTAGAATAGGGCTATTATTTATTTTCTGGAACTGCCAAACCAGCAAGAGTATTATTGTCCCTTTAATATATCGTTTGAATTTGTTACATGTTCATCAAACTGGGATTAGATAAAGTCCATCAGTAATGAGTTAGAACTAATAACTTTGTCAAAAGGTGTAAATTAAATGAAATGGACTTAACATATTATTTTTAACCCCCTCCTGGCTAATGAAGACGGTCTAAGGACAAATAGTGTGCGTTGAGGAAGTTTTCCCCGGACAGCGACGCTATGACTAGCCTTGTTTCGATTTCCAAAAGTCAACGGATCTTTAACGTACACAAAAATGTCTACACGGTACCCTGACGTTTGGTCCTATCTGAAAGAATAGACACTCTTTCTTGCCAGACCATTTACCTCGCCGTGCAGATCATTATGGATTGGCAGTAATCCAGGGTATTCAAAAAAGCGAAACGAAAGTGGTACAAAGAATGTAATTATAAGGCTCGCTTGTTTTAGTAGTAATATCATTGTAATTATTTACTGTTTTTATCTTTACAGTCGTCATGCCGACCACACCGAGACAGTGCAGCTGGATATTTTTTGGCGGGAAAAGATATGCACTGGATACCCGTAAGTAACATTTACTAGATTAAAGCGCGCATGACTCTATTATTTTGCAGGGATAGAACACCCGACCTCCAGACTAGCAAAGAGAGAGAAAGAGAGAGAAAAGTGGGGTTTAACATCCACTCGACACAAACTAGATCATTTCGGGACTAACAATATGGCTTAATTTTATTTCAATAATTCGCTTGCGCGTAGGGGTCTTTAGCAGTGGGAGGAAACCGGAGGCTCCGGAGGAAATCCACGGAGTTGAAAAGGCGCCCCTATCTCAATGCCACATACGCTCACACAAGGGATCGAAACCACAGCCGCAAGCCAGATGTGACCGACCTGCTAGAGGTCGAAGCGCGGCACTCAGACCATTAGCCCCCCCCCCCCCGACTAGCAAGCTAGCGTCACTTTATAGCCACCTTGATTTCTCACCAAAGAATAGAGCTACACGTTCTTTAAACATATAAGATATAGATAATGACCTGACAGTACTTACTAATATAATGTAAAATGAATAGTGAAAAGGGCATAATATTGAAATAATTTTTGATTTTCATAGCTACCGATGTTACGATAATAAATGCAGCCCTGATTAACCATTTTTAAAATAATAAATTAAATGGCAATATTGTTTCAATCCGTTCGAAATCACAACCATGCGAGGATCTAGAGAGTTAAGAATACATCTATGATTAATATAAAGACACGCAATAGGAAGATTTGGACCTTACATAATGCATCTTTAATGATGTGAATCTGATTACACTATCTCGTATATGCATGATGACTAATATATATATATGAAAACATTTACTGTGAGTGTTTTTGTACTAAGCTTTGTTTATGAAGCATATTTTATGGGGGTAATGTTTTACATTTTACTATTTCCAGAAATAATTCTCAGTTGCAATAGTAGCCACGTATACCTGTAAAAACTGTTACAATCTGTATTCTGGACAACTTTGGTCGATGTAATTACGTAGTACATATCACAATGTTAAGTATAAAGAAAGGAGTTAAAAGACTTTAAAAATGTGGCTTAGAATTACATAGGGGCGTTTTCTCAACCGCGTTGGATTACTCCAAATACTCAGATTTCTTCCCACAGGAAAGCCCTCCCTGTGTGTGCTATACATAATAAAATAAGACGCCTTGTTTGTGTTATCACTATCGGTGGAAGCGGACGTAAAATTCTAAAAGAAAAAGAAGAAGAAGACTTTAAAGACTAAAGATACATTCTGGACGATTAGATGAAGAACTGGCAGTTCTCACTATAATAATTAAACACTACATAATGTATGACGAATATGCTGAATGTTGCAGTCAACTCGCTGCACCTAAGCCGAGAAAACCTTATTTTAAAATCACTGTAGCCTCGAATGCCATTGTTACTGCTATCGTGATTAGTCCCGGTTATCCATTTTTGCGGTTAATCATCAATGGGCGCTGAACAGCAGATTGAATTTAAATCCAATGCAAATCGGACACAAACGATGACATCGAGAGTTGATGATGGTTTTTCCATGGTAATAAATGTTTAATTAATACTTAATATAACATTTCAGAGCTTAAGAAAGCCATGTAATAGGCAGATTTAGCTTACTATTGAGACATCTTAAATAAGTAAGAGGGTATAATTTTTAACATTGGTCACTTGCTACGTTAACTTTAACCAAAATTAAACAATAATTAAAACATCTGTAACGATACACAAGTTTGTAACATATTCTCACAGTATGGTGACTAAGATATTTTGCAAATAAATTATAATTTTATTTATTTTATCGATAGGAGGCGACAATAATTTGGATTACTTTCTGTTTAATTGCATTAAAGGATATATTTGATATCCGGTTCGATGTAATACAAAAGTTGGCTTTTCAGTCAAGTACAGTAGTGTCAATCCAGGGCTTGGTTTTCCCTGTCCTGCCATAGCTAAATATCAACATGACAACCTCAACATGATTTGTTCAAATAAATGTCTTGTTATTAATATATGGGACGGTATGATTTAAACATACATTATGCACGAGCAAAATAATCCTATTATGGGTCTTTCTTTAGGACTGAAATGTTATCTAAATTATTAATTAGACATTAATTAACTTATCCAGACCATAATCAATTCTCAAAGTCATCGTTAGTGTGTGACATTTGCTGGATTAGGATCCGATTTTCGACTCAGCTTTCATGATTTAATCATGAAATGGATAATCGAGACTATGTTTTTTTATCGTACCGATTTTAGTATTTGAAGATCGAGGCCTAGCTGAAAATTCAGTCGCCAAATTCTCGGTTCAGGGTGGATTAATTTGACTGAAATTTTGTCAGCAAATTCCCTTAACATTATTTAGTTTTTATCTATTATAGTGAGAACTGCCAACTCTTTATCTAATCTCCTATAATGTATTTTTAAGTCTTTGACTATTTCATAATTAGCTTTCCTGAAAGCACAATTCATTTGTCAGAAGACGTATATGAGGCAAGTTCAGTCCATTACAAATCAAATAGTTTGCTGTAATATCTGATTTCCATCCTCGAAAATGACGTAGGCAATAAAATCATCATTACTTACCTCTAAACAGTAAATGACTGCCAAGTGCCTGCCATTTTCCAAAACCCTCAATTGAAAGTATTATGTATAAATCAATCTATATTATCTTTTTGATCGAACTAAGAAACATGTGAATTATTTGGCTAAACCTATGCAATTGTAATGTGCACCTCGTTTGTTAAATCAGTCAGTTTTTATCTCTTTACAGACATATTTATCAAACACTATCAAAATGTATACATATATTTATATATATATTGCATAATGTTTTACAATTAAATTTAAAGCGATTTTACGTTCGCAAAAACTGATCCGAAAGTATGGAGCGTCTTTCGTGCTAATATTGAAATAATCCGAAGGTATGGAGCGTCATTCGCGCTAATATGTTTATGCTAATTTTGACATATTTCTAAACATATGGTTCCACCAGAAAGTTTACGTATTCCCTACGTGGTACACGACACCCATTAGTATAGGATTCTGTAATAACGGGAGCCGTTATAGTAGAATGATATTTGAAACAGCGCATCTGTTACCATAATGAGAATTGTAATGTTTGTGGTGAGAAAATGAAACGGTGTTTAACGTCTTATTACATGGAATATGATAGGCTAACGAGATGACATGGTGGGGGCGGGGGCGGGGGTAACGTCCACTCAAAACAAACCAGATCATCTTTCAAGTATTCGTTTACGTGTTGGGATCTTTGGCACTGGGCGGAAATCGGCGGTCCCACAAGGTTGGACAAACAACCCTACCACAAGCGGGTAATCGGTATACTCTACTTGACTAAATGACAAACCGTACGATCCAACACGCACGCTTTAAATAATTTGGCCACTCAGTATAGACATATATTCCTAATTCCGCTACGTACAAATGCTGGTGAAATGTTAGTACTGCTAGGTTAACAGTATGTCCTGAATTTGGTTCCATACGAACGGTGGTGAACTGTTAAAAGCGTGTTAGTTTTTGTCATGTTCTAAAAATAAAAATCGGGTATAAAAAAGTGGGCTTATACATGGAATAAATAAATCATGTATATATATTTGCATTTTTCACACAAGTAGTTACATGCAAGGTATGTATATTATCAAAAGCATTGACGGTTAAAAATTACGCTAGTGAAATGTCAGTAATGAGCTGTCTAGGTTTGTTGTCGCTCATAAAAAATATTAGATATTATGTATGATAAACACATGTTTAAGACATGCATATTACTAGATTACTGGTTTAACTGTTAGTATTATATCCTGGAGAAAATGAGGAAATTAGAAATGACATTAAATGGAGTTTAACGTCCTACTGCTCTAGAGAGAGAGAGAAATGGGGTTTAACGTCCACTCAACACAAACCAGGTCATTTCGGGACTAACATATGGTTTCATTTTTATTTCAATAATTCGCTTGCGCGTAGGGGTCTTTAGCAGTGGGAGGAAACCGGAGTGCCCGGAGGAAACCCACGAGGTTGAGAAGGCGCCCCTATCTCCATGCCACATACGCTCACACCGGGGCTCGAAACCACAGCCGCAAGCCAGAGGTGACCGGCCAGCTAGAGGTCGAAGCGCGGCACTCTAGACCACTAGGCCATCCCAACCCCCATCCTACTGCTCTGCAACGACTGGGCTAATGAAAACAGACTACCTGTGTGCTATGAGGGAAAAAATTGTCTGGAAAGCGATATTTCGAATTCCATATGTCAAGGATTCTTTTATGTTCAGGGCAATTTGTACACGGGAACTGAATGAAACAGGGGACCTCGAGGTTAGAAGGATTATAAAGAAACTTATATTCTTTTTCAGTCCGCATCCCTATTTATGCAGGTCCAAGGCCACAGTGATAAAATTCAGGCCCCGAGTTCACAAAGCATTCAGAATTTACACAAAATTTGTTCGCCTTATTTTAACTAAAATATAGCCCTTTATAAAAATACATCAATAAGAAACTAAAGTTTTGTGTTTCTGGATCAAAGATATTTCTCATAAACAGTGATTAAATTCTTAGTCTAAGTCCGAGGATGCTTTTTGAACTCGGGGTGTATAATAATATAAATGGAGTGGGGTTTAACGTCCTACCGCACCAAACGGGCTAATGAAGACAGGTATACACCATGCAGCGTGCCATGCAATACAGAACGTTTCACTCCTTGACCGAGTCCGGTCCCACCTTACTTAGAGAGCGCACGCCTTACCTACCTCCCCGATACTTAGAGAACATACGCCTAATCCACCTCCCTGATACTTTAGTGCCGTGGTCGACGAAAATGTCCCGATAGGACATAAAACCAGGGTTTGTTCATGTATACAGAAAATACCGTGGCAGTCGCAAGTCGAAGGACAGTAAGTTAAACCGACACTGCCCAGGCAAAATCCCCTGGCTATACATTTAACAATTGCACAGTATTAGAAAAATAGCAGATTAGTACGGCGTGACTCTCAAGTTTATTTCATTACTTCACTATGAGACATCATAGTTTTGTTAGCTAATTTTAACACTTATAAAAATGAATAAAATAGTTAAAAATAAAACACTTATATGGATATACTACTTCTGAATTTATTAACAAGCTACGTTTCGATACTCATACAGGTATCGTTCTCAAGCAAATAATTTGCTTGAGAACGATACCTGTATGAGTATCGAAACGTAGCTTGTTAATAAATTCAGAAGTAGTATATCCATATAAGTGTTTTATTTGTAATTTCTATTTCTATATGTCTTACAAGGATTAAAATAAAATAGTTTTTCCCCCAAGTGTAAATATTTTGTATTTTAGATACTTAGGTAAGTTCGAAACTATTTTAAGTGTGGTTTCAAGGTCGAGAGCTACACCTTAAAAAAACGATGTATTGCATTTTGTATCATTTGATGTTGGTTTAACATTTTTTAAAGTGATGATATTGGCAGTATTCCAATTATTCATAATTTTTACCAGATGACGGAATATTTGACTTCGTATGTTGATTTCTACCGCGCCGCTATTTTGCCTGAACAGCGGATTTTATATCGCCAAAAGTTTTGTTTAACTTGAACGCCAGTGTATACACTGGATCTCGTTTGTTTGCCTTGCTCGCTGATCCGCCGTGACTCACCACAAGTAAACCGCACAACCCACTTTCGTGTGTTTGGCACCGTAGATTATCGCAGATTGGCCGTAGAGACTTTCGGTCTTTCACATATAAAACTTTCAACCGTTTTTAAGGCTGGTCGACGAGCTACCAAACCCCACGAGCCGTGCATGTAAAACACATACGGTGGGTTGCGTAGCATACTGGTAATGCGTGAAATATAAAGACTGTAAAACAGCTGGAACAGCTGGATTTCTCCTATAATATTTTGTCCAAATACTACGTACATTACCTATATCATACCTTACCAATATCCCACATTACCCGCGTATCACGGCACATATATATCAAATTATCTGTATAACACTACACACATAGGCGTACGAGCTGGGGGGGCTGGGGGGGGGGCCCCCCCCCCCCCCCCCCCATTTTGGGCACCAAATGCTGGGAAAATTTGGGCACACAATTGTACTTTGTAAAAGTTGTATAAAAAAATATTGTGTTCTTGAATGTGTCCAATTTAACAGCGAATTTAAATTCAGAGTGTCTATAGTTAGGCAATTAAATAGAAATCTTATGACTCGGACCCTCTTTTGTTTGCAGTACAGTAAGCCACGCGTTACAGTTACATAAACAACTGTTTCTAGTTGTGTATATTACAAGTAAATAAAATTTAGTTCTCTTTTATTGATGATTTAGAAATCAAGAACTTATTCATCGCAAAAGAGATATTGTAGAACCTGTCATGGGCCTTCAAATAAAAATTGAACTTTTTTTTATTTGGTAAAAACTCCTTAGAATCACTTAAAATGCATATTTATTCATACGTGATTTGGTTAAATAAAAACACAGACACCCTTAGCAGCATTCGGATCGAAAATATGGTCGGTACTCGGTCCGTTAGCTTTGTAAAAGAATCTGCACACTTCGTTTCCATCCTACAGGCCTGGTACGTGAACCTATATTTTGTATTAATAATATTAAAGTAGCTAAGTCCCTAACTCAATATCATCCAAAATCCTAAACATTGAAAACACGAATAATTTGTCAATTTAAATCAACATTAACCCCCTAACTTTCGGGCAAGCTGACTTTTCGGGCAGGCAGATAAAGTGTGAAAAAAAAATTCACCTACTTAGCCAGAAATCTAATAAAACACTAATTTTACGGACTGGAATAGCAGTAAAACGCGTTTCGTCAAATATTCCAAAATTTCTATCAAGGTCAACTCCGCTTCTTCGTCTATCGAAAAAAACAGGCGCTGCCGTCTGTAAACCTGAATTTCTGTTTAGTTTGCTTCCCTAACTGTCCTTGAGCCCTAAATCACTAATTTTACTTTTCTTTTAATTGACAACCATGATTTTGTACTGAGTCGACTATGGATTAAAACAGTTTGTCTGGAGCCATTCTACTTTGTGCGACAGTTTTCGGGCATCGATTAGTATTTGTAAATGCAACTACAACAGTCTGGTTGGTTGGTTGGAATTCGGAGTGGGATTTCGGTTACAAAACCATTGGATACTTTTTGGAGTTACTGACATGGGCTAGAATAGCAGAAAACGCAATTGCGGTGGTTAAATTTTCAAATTTTTCTCCGGAGGGTGAGGCCCCCATACTCCGCGACGATTGATTATTTTTAGAATTCGGGTCAGCAGGTGGACTGTATTTGACCAAATTGAAGTTACCCTAATTAAGCTAAATTTGATCACTTTGAAATTGCTTTTTTCACGGGTTGAAATAGAAGGAAAACAGCCGTCAATATTCCAAAATTTTCTTGAGGGGAGGGGGGGGGGGTATGCGTCTGTAAACCCGAAAATTTTCCGGGCAATTTGGGTCTTGCCCCCTAACTGCCATTGAGTCCGTATGCCTATGATTATTATTGTGTAACATACTAAGAACCTAACTATATTTTTTGGGCACCAACCACCACCGCCCCCCTAGTCAAAAATTCCCCCGTACGCCTATGACTACACATGTATGTATGACACATTACCCGGGTAAAACATTACCTGTATAACACATTGTCTGTATAACACACCACATGTATAACACACCACATGTATAACACATTGTGTACCTGTATAACACGCCCAATTAAAGGCACAATAAACCAGTTCCTGCTATAATAGTTCCAAAATAGATAATGGAAATGGAATATGTTGGGAATTACTTAATTTATGGGCGTTTGAAGAACAATTAGCCTCGATTGTCATTATTATAGTTGCATGTTCCTGAAGCAATGGTATACTAGTTTTATAACTATTATCCGTTGCTTACGCAGCACCATATTCTCGTCACTTATGAGTAAAAACCTCCCTTTGCGGAACCTACGTCACTATTGGATTTGTCTAATTAGCTACCTCGTAACATATGGAGTAGCGGTAGTGATTTAAAAATGACGACGTCCATAGATTCTACATTTTCACTAATTAAAAACAAGTTTACAATTGAATGTTTAAGCGAAAACTAGATAAAATCAATGCAGGCAGTTCTCGACAAGAAAGATGTTTTCATCTGTACAAAAACTGGAAGCGGTAAATCGCTTTCTTATGAATCTGTCCCGGTTATAGTGTCAGATCCAGTTTGTGCTCATCATGGCGCCTCTCAATTCTATCATCATGGACGAACAGAAGAAAAAATTAGAAGGTTTCGGCTTTCGATGCGCAGTGATCCAGAGTGGGCAGGAAGATATCGACGTAAAAGCAGTAAAGTTTATTTTTACAAACCCAGAAATAGCTGTAGGAGATACCAAACTTCGAAAACAGTTCTATACTACAGAATTTAAAGAAACCTTGAAGTTAATTGTTGTGGATGAAGCTCACACGGTTTTGCAGTGGTAAGAGTTGATTAATAATTTAATTGGCAATTTGAGGTGAAAAGCATTCTAATTGAACTGTTTTTCATATTTTGTTAGACACCGGTAGTTTTTTTTTTCGGAATAAAAACAAATAGTATACATGCATAGTTGTAAAAATTGCGGAGGATAAAACAAAACGTTTAAAAACATATTTCCATTATTGTTGTTAATTTGTCTGCAGATGGGAGGGTGTGATGCAACAGTTGATCAATAGTAGTCCTATGATATATGTAGATGTCTGTCCCTGAAAGCCATCACAAAAATGTTTAGCTAGTGTTTGAACCCCCTGTCGATAACATGTCCTTGAAAAATCAGGAAAGCTATATTTCTGGGGGGACAACCATGGCCGCATTAACATATTATGGGGCCTGGGGCAGAATTTAATCGTGGGGCCCCTTACCCCCCCCCCCCCCACCAACATCTGACTGTGTACGACCAAACTTAAGGAGGTAGCCTACATGTCACCCGTACGGTCGATGGCGCCTCTCTCCCTGTGACTAAGTGACACTAATATATTCATTTCATTTTCATTTTTTTGCAAAAACATGCGAAATGGTTTAGGTAAAATTGATAAAAACAATAGTAATTGCATATATTTTTGAACAAACAGTTTTTGTACACTATTCATTTTAAAAATCTTGTTATTGCAGGGGTGAGAGCCATGAAGGAAACGACCCATTCCGTGAATACTTCTCAAGGATAGGAGAGTTGAGGTCAGTTTTTCTGAATGTACCTGTCATTGCATTGACGGCAACAGCATCACCATTAAAAAGAAAACGAATAATGAAGAGTCTTTGTTTGAATGACTGTGTAACCATTTTGGATTCTCCAGATATGACAAACATAAAAATATCCACTGTAAAAATTTCAAATATATCAAAAGCACAGGATTATTTTACTCCTCTTTTAAATGAAGTTGAAACACAGAAAGAGGGCTATCCGAGAACACTTATTTTTGGTACATTGATTAATGACTGTGCAAAGGTATATATTTATTTCCTTGAACGATTTGGTCGTCAGAGTACTTTATTCAATATGTATCACAGCGAAACAAAAAAATATGTAAAGGCATCAATAAGAGAGGATATGAACTTAGAAAATGGCAATATTCGTGTGTTGATCTGCACGATTGCTGGAATGGGAGTGAATTACCGAGGTGTCCAGCAAATCATTCAATATGGACTACCTCGTGATATGGATACTTTTGTCCAACAGATGGGTAGAGCTGGTACATTGTCACATGAAATTATTTTAATGAAAATGATAGGCAGTCACTTAAAAACAGTTGAACCGTTTCTGTTAAATTTATGCAAAAATACTGAACAATGCAGACACAAGTTGCTGTGCGATGCCTACTTATGTTAACATGAACAGATTATCCCAAAACACAATTGTTGTGACATTTGTGAACTACAGTGTAGTTGTGGCAGTGTAGATTGTCGTGTAAAACATCCGTTACTAAGAGACACCGGTAAATTGGATGAAGAAGAGGAATCAAGATAACAGATGAATACTGACATATCCGATGATGATAAAAGGATTTTGAGACTACAGTTAGAATGTTTGCAAAGTAATCTAAAAGATGAATCGGATGATATGTTCAGTACTCTGTCTGATAGTGCAATAGATGACATAATGATAAATTGTTCTGTTATTTTGAAACCAGCTGACGTTCTAATTTACGCAACTTGTTGGGCTTATCCTGTGGCAGTTCAAGTCTGCGAAATACTCAATAATGTAATTGGCGACAGAGATTTAAGTGAAGGTGAAGAAGTGGCAGGATTGGAGTGATTCATAATTGCAATTATCAATAACAATATTTTATTTTCAAGTGATTGACATACAGAAAAAGTAAAATCTAGATCTATAGAAAAAAAGGTTGTTTGCAAAGGTTAAAATTATCTTCCCATCTCATCAACATTGAACAAACAATTGCAGTAATACTTTTCATCAAAGCTACTAAAGTACTTTTTCATTTTACATTTTTGAAAATATAATACAGTGATTGTACTATGGAGTGATTCATAATTGCAATGATCAATAATAATATTCTATTTTCAAGTAATTGACATACAGAAAAAGTAATTGTATGGAAAAAAAGGTTGTTTGCAAAGGTTAAAATTATATACCCATCTTATCAACATTGTTTGTAAAGGTTAAAATTATATTCCCACCGTATCAACATTGAACAAACAATTGCAGTAATACTTTTCATCAAAGCTACTAAAGTACGTTTTCATTTTACATTTTGCAAAACATACTACAGTAATTGTACTATTGTCCATTTATTATTATCATTATTATCATTAATTGTATAGAATTTGATTCAATTTAAAGTGTCACTCCAAAATTGTCAAATATCTCTAAAAGTAAGTCATGTCAACAAAACCGAGTTAGCTGTTGATAAGATGATTCTAAATTTAATTTCAATATTTAAAAAAAATTGTTCTGCAAGTTAATGGAGCTGGGTTGTTTTATTAGTGAAATTAGAAACTTTCAATCTATGAAATCTTATATCAACAGCCATAACAATAAGGTCAAACTTGTTTTTGTTGACACGACTTACATTTGGAAATATTTGCCAATTTTAGGGTAACACTTTAAACCAAAAAATCAAACAGTAATATCATACTCACTTTTCCAAAGCAATGGGCCAAAATGAATAATGCCTAATTTTAGAATAAGAGATATATATTTTTACATAATCATTGTTGTTGTTTTTATTTTATTGAATGGATTGGAATATACGTTAATTTAAGCTGAGAAAGGACCCAGCGTTCTCCCTTATCAGTGATTTTCTTTTTTGATCATTAAGCCATTTATAAACTTTTGTGGCATCAATTCTTTCAAAAAAATTCTTAAAATTTGTGAAACTGTCCAGCTGCCTTCTTGGTTCAACCACAAACAAATTTCCTTTTAAGCATGCGTTTGCTATTGCCCTAATGTCACTTAATTTTACTACTTCTGGCTTTCTTGTACCACTAGGTTTACACCCAGATTGGTTAAGCAAGTTATCCCGAATATTATTTTGTGTCTTAATAGACATAGCTGCTTTTCTTGCACTGGTAAACGTCGCATTTGCACCCTGCGATTGTACCTTTTTTTGACAGCTTGTACATTCAATTCTACCAAATTATCATTTGGAATGTTTCGGCCTTGACCACCAGCGGTATTACAAGTACAATTCCAAATATATTCTTTAGATTCTCTTTCTGTCAGAGTTGCCGATATATATGAAAGAAATCTAAATAGCCACTGTTTATACTTCCAATGGTGACCGACATCAGCGAGCAAAAATTCGAACTTTGCATTTCTGGTTATTCGATTTTCATCAGCAAATTTGTATGCATCATTGGTGTCTCTCAACAGTAATGCCGCCATCATGAATGCAGTTCTTACTTCAGACACAAAACATCAATGTCTATTGTATCTGTTTCGCTATCAATCTCACCATGCTTCTCTTTCATATGTCTCGTTAACCAGTACTGGCTTTTATATTTCTGTCCCCACTCAACACACTCTTTAACAATGACCTCTCTTACTTTTTCTGCGACTTTAACCTTTGTACTCAAAGTTTAAACATATGAAACGAATAATTAAAAAACAGAAGTTATTAAAATGAATCTATATGTACAGCATATTTGGAATAGACTATATGAGTATAATATTGTATCTAAATTAAGTTGGCAGCGGATGTTAAATTACACTAATACAAACAATTTTTCTCCAAGGTAGCAAATTCGGTCTACTCTATTTAGTATTTTCACTTTCGTCTTTCCCTGCCCCCCCCCCCCCTTGTCAGCGTTCTATTAGAGGCAGAGAATGTCAAATGTCACTGCATGTCAACGTCGGCAGTTAAAAATCGGTTGTAAGAGTAGGCCATGTACAAATTCACCCTCAATGGCAAAAATGCCTGTCTGCAGAGTCCGACTCGTAATCGTGAAGAAGAACAACAAGATAAGACGTTAATAATTATTAAACTTACCTGGATTGACTTTGTTATTGCCTGCATTTTCGTCAGCTTACTGAAGCAAGCTAAACAAATATAGCTTGACAAGCCGTCATTTATGTGTGCCTGATAACCCAGAATCTCATTAAGTTCACTGTTAACAAGAAAAGCCGGGGAAAATAACAATCGTCGGTTTTTTTACTCCAATAATTCCACTACATATTCGACAAAACGTGATACGATCGGCCATGATGGAATGTTGACAGCCTTTGTCACCTTTGACCTTTGTGACTCGTTTAACATAAATAGGGGTTTCTACTGGAGATCAAGCGTCTGGTTATTCGAATATTTCGCGAAAAAGTTTGTTTCAAGGAATCTCAATGGCTACTGGAATATCCCTTCTACCAATCAAAATTAGTGACGAGAATAGTGGGCTGTGAAAGCAACGGATAATAGTTATAAAACTAGTATACCGTTGCTTCAGGAACATGTTATAGTTGTTGCGATAATCTATTGTGTCTCGATTATCCATTTTTAAATTCAGTTATTAACTTGGAATCGCGTTTAAATCCGTTGAAAATCGCTGCCAACCGGTGGTCTACATAGTTGCTTATGGGTTTGACATGTGAATAAATGTCCAATTAATGACGATTATAGCATTTGAGGCTCTAGCGAAAGATCTACATTAAGTAAATTTAGCTCTTACATAATGTATCTTTAGCTCTTATATAATGCATCTTTAAATAATATAATTCCAGGTGGGTTGTTCTATATTTGCTAGTAATGTCGGAGCTCCAATGTTTATTGGTTTAGCAGGTGCTGCCGCTGCTTCCGGATTCGCGGTCACCATTTTTGAATGGCATGTAAGTATATTCCCCGAGGACAATTAGTCTTAAAGGACAATATTGGTGCCAGTCATTATTACATATGTGATTGAACTGGTAAAATGCATTACAAATATAATTTCAACACACGAGATCATTGCTACTGAAGATGCGTAACGTGAAGTGACTTCAACCATGAGAAACACGAGTTGTTCTTCTATATAACTGACTGCACGAACGAGCGATAACAGACACGCAGGCGTTGTTTTATAAGGCGATGAGAGGATATCTCACAATTCAAAAAGACGGGTTCGAACTCAAGTCGTGCCACCACGAACTATGAGTTAGTATTGGGGTGTATTTAGTGCCTAATACTAATAAACACGCGTTTGTAATGTGATATATAATCCACACAACCCAAAGGGTAATACACGACAGTTTATATTAGTATCAATTTATATCAGTTCTGTTACAATAGTGGCATCATTCTATTGATGAGGGGTGTGATAATTATAATTATATATATATATATATATATTTCACAAAGTAATGATATTATATTGAAGGCTGTGTGCTAATTACATACATACAAAACCATTAAAAGCGCAATTTAATTCGTGAAATATTTCTGGTAAACGTTTTGTTGTGCTTCCCGATCTTACGACACAAAGGTGAAACTTGTGATGGGTCTCCTTTTGTTGATTTCTGGGTTTGAACCCAATATCAGTTCTCGGTAATGAACTTTGTTCGTGCAAAAGCAACACTTGTCTTTTTCACGTTCTTAAGCAGTCCCATGTCACATGTTTTGGGTGTGCATTCCCTGCACTCCTGTCCTTTAAATACTAATTAAAATTTAAACATTCATCACTTAGGAAACATGAATGACACGCATTACACAAGAAAACAGGAACAAAGCTATTGGCATGCTGATCAGGGGGCTTCACATGTAGCCGTCTCCAGATACTTTATGTTCGTCCATCGACCATTGCTCGCCTCAGACAACGCCACTGCAGGAGTTGCTCAAATTCGCTACATCAGACTTCAACATTTGCACAACAGTTTTCAGTTAGATACTGCTACTGCCATTGATCTGTTGAAATACGACAACGCCAGATCAGTCCTCAAATAGTCCGAAGGCGCCTGGCTGCTCTCGGGTTACACCGTCGTCGGCCTACCAAGATCAAAGCCTTTTGCACCGTCATCGACTTACCAGATAGCGAGGGAGAGAGAGAGAGAGAGTCTTTAGCAGTGGGAGGAAACCGGAGAGCCCGGAGGAAACCCACGAGGTTGAGAATGCGCCCCTATCTCCATGCCACATACGCCCACACCAGTGATCGAAACCACAGCCGCAAACCAGAGGTGCCCGGCCAGCTAGAGGCCGAAGCGCGGCACTGTAGACCACCCCATCCCCCATTACCAAATTGCAATTGTCCACAAATCAGGGATATTTGCAAAACGCTCCATGGAGAAATGTCATCGTCTCGGATGACTCTCGATTCAACCTCAGTTTTCCTAATAGACGTCATCGTATCTACCGTCGTTTCGGGTGGGGGGGGGCGTCATGGTTTGGGTCGATATCCACGTCAACGTCCCGTTCCATCTCAACGCTGAGCATTATGTTGACGCTATCCGCTATCTTTCGTCGGGTGTTGCTTCCATTGCTGACTCAACATGGCGTCCGTCGAGAAATGGTTTTCCAGCATGACAACGCCCGATCATACACTGCCAGATTGACAGACTTTATGAACAATCATCATGTCCGTGTTATGGATTTGCCCGCTATATCTCCCGACATGAACCCGATCGAACACCTTTGGGATGAAATTTGACGACGGGTTCGAACTCAAATCGTGGCACAAAGAACTGTTGCAGAGTTGGAGTGAGACATCTGTGTCAGTCCATGCCAAGGCGACTCCAAGCATGTGTGTAAGAGCTCAGGGTGATCATAAACGATATTAACTTCAGCTGAACCCTGCGTTGTTTCATGGTTCTCTAACGTTTCAGTTTTGTGCATTTGTAGTGAATTCTTTCTTGAAATTATCCACAGATGCTTGTAATCTCCATTTCGTCAGTGTACATTTGTTAAAAGTTGTTGCAGTAAATAAACTTTGAATTTGGCATTGCGTTTTTAATGGCTTTGAGTGTATATATAATGTTTAATAAAGTGTAATATTCTATTCAAGGGTATAATAATAAGATACATGTATATGATGTTTTATAAAGTAAATAAAGTAATGATTTTCTATTGAAGGGTGCATGATAATCACAATATATGATATTTAATAAAGTAATGTTATTCTATTGAAGGGTGTGTTTCTGCTGATTTCTCTAGGTTGGTTATTTGTTCCCGTCTATGTATCCAGTGGGGTGAGTGTTATCTATCGATAGCTTATGGTCTCGCAATGAATGTTCTTTCTCTTTCATTTTTTGTTATTTACACGGTGGGTTCGTTTTGTCAAATATTTCGCTACTTTCGGTGCCATATCCACATATTATATTCTGCATCTGTTATCCACACCTATTGTGACCGGTGTCGTGTTCTAAGCAGGAAAGTAGTTCTCTTTCCAGAACAACGGATACCACTTTCAATTTATGTAAACCAAATTTTATTATAATCGCTCCACTTTCCTTTTTTTTAAAGGCCTATACGATGCCAGAATTTCTGAAGAAACGTTTTGGTGGACGACGATTGCGGATCTATTTATCTGCATTGGCCTTAGTTCTATATGTTCTCACTAAAATATCTGTAAGTAATTATATAATTCAATGCCGTCGTGTAACTAAAAGAGCCAGTTAAAACAAAATTAATTCATTTGGAATTGCATTGGGGAACAGGCGCGGCCTGTGTTGACAGGCGCGGCCTGTGTTGACCCCTCTCGAGATAAGAAGGATAATTGCAATTCTATAACGAGTAGGATGAAAGCCATTTTTCAAGCAAAATGGCCCTCGTAGCACACTACATGGCCCATGCCCGTAGTCACTTCGCCGACTGGTGCAGAAACATACGATATTAATTCACATTTAATATAAAACCTGGATTGCTAAGAGAAAACTTGACTGAGTATGTCCATATTCGTCTGCGATGTGATTTCCCCTGTCAGTGATGCAGGGCGCTAGGGTGGCTGGCAAGGGACAATAAAAACCGAGGTCATAACCCTTGACAGTTGACCTTCTAAATAAGGGTAGGTCAGAGCGCCACTGTAGACAAAGAAAAACAACCACTCACAGCACCCTCAGTGGTATATGTCCATCTTCATTTGGGCAGTCGGTGCAAAAAAAGTAGGACGTTAAACACCATTTCATTTCTTCATATTACCCAAACAATGCTCGTAAAATAAGTGAGGGTTAAAGAAAAATAAGGAATTGTACTAATGTTGTAAGGAAAGTAACTCGTGATGTACATATATTTTATTTATGATAGATGGAACTATATGCTGGTGCTATATTCATGCAACAATTAATGGGTTGGAATATATACCTGTGTATTGTACTCATATTGGTGGTGACAGCTCTTTATACCATAACAGGTAGATGCTTTGATGTATACACGGGGAGATAACTCAGTGGGTTGCCTGGAGTAAGGCTACTAATTATTTCAACAATGACATTATATGTTAGTTTCTTACCATATTTAGGGTTATAACTTTGTAAAACACATTTTGTACAGTTTTATTTTTTTCAGTGCATAATCAAAATTTGGAAGAGGGTTGACGTACTACGACGTGTACTCTAATACTAACGCTAATAAAAAAAAAATAGCGAAACTGTTACCTCCATGTCCTTCTGCCTCATAATCCAAAATATTAACAAAAAACTGAAAGGACATCTTTATTTAGATCAAAAATGTATTTGAATAAAGATGAAACAGGATTAGCGAAAGAAATGAGGGGAAATAACTATGATAAATTGTGTATGTTTTAGGAGGACTAACGGCTGTGATGTACACGGATACACTACAAACTGTTATATTAATGATAGGGGCAACGGTTCTAATGATTATAGGTAAGATGGTGTATTAATTAGATGTTCAGAATGACTTGTGTCACTTTAGATGTTCAGACTATAGGTAAGCTCGTATTATTGTATTAATTTAGATGTTCAGGTTGACTATAGGTAAGACCGTATTAATTTAGATGTTCAGACTATAGGCAAGCTTGTATTAATTTATATTGTAAGAATGATTATAAGTAAGTTTACATTTCGATGTTTAGAATGAAGGTAGGTAAGGCGTGTATTGTTTTAGATGTTTTGAATGGCCGTAGATAAGCTTGTTTTAGGTGTTGGAAATGACGGTATATGTAAAATTTGTCCCGATTTAGATGTTCAAAATGACCGCAGATGAGCTTGTGTTTCGAGGTTTGGAATGATTGTAAAGAAGTAGAGTCGTATTGATTAAAATGTTCAGTTGTATGAAATCCCTTGATCATATCATTATGAAATAATCACTTCTTCTATTATTCAGGTTTAATAGAGGTCGATGGAATGACTGGTTTAATGGACAGGTATATGACGGCAGCAGCAAATAGTACAGTAGAAAATCGAACTTTCTACAGCTGTGGTTTACCACGCAACGATTCGTTCCATATATTTAGAGATATAGAAACTGGTGATATACCGTGGACGGGTTCGGTGCTTGGTATAACTATTATTGGAATGTGGGTTTGGTGTACGGATCAGGTAAAATAAAACATATTCATTATTGTAATGATCTGAGAATCATGTTTATTACATTAAATAATGACATGTAATGTAATGCGCATTTTGTGATATAATGCCTTAATGCCATAACATAAAATAGTAATGAACTGTAAACAAATAAAGTAATAATTCAGTGTGATTAAGTAAAGTAATATTAATAGTGGAATGTAAACATACTATGAAGTAATAACTCAGTGTGATTATGTAAAGTAATAGTGGAATGTAAATTAACAATTCAATGTAATTTTTTTTTAATTAAAAACAATTAACAAGTCAAATAATAATTCAGTTTGATTAAGTAAATAACTAATGAAATACAAGTAAGCAAAGTCATAATGGAACATAGCTAAATAAAGTAATAATTCAATTCAAATAAGTAAGTAATAATGGATCGTATGTAATAGTATGTCTGAAGTGACGGGTAAGTAGAATAATATGATATCATAATAATGTACTAACGACATGGAATATAAGATGATCTGGTACTCGACCATACTATCATAATGTCGGATTAATCACTGTAAATAACAGTCTAGTATTAAATACACAACCATCGATTGGAAAACATAATATTCATATTATACGTGAAAATTTGTAATATTTTTATTGTAGATTATGGTTCAAAGATGTTTATCAGCAAAGGATTTTACTCATGCCAAGGCTGGTAGTTTGTTTGCAGCCTTTTTAAAGATAACACCCTTCTTCTTGTGGATTATACCGGGGATGATCAGTAGGATTCTTTATCCAGGTTGGTCATAATTTGGAATGATTTAATCCTCTTATAATATGTCAGTGTCTATTAATTCGGTCACCAATAAATAAACGATACATCATGTCACTGGGGCAAGGATTACTGGTCTCTGAAACCTTAAACTAAAAAAAGAATTGCTTCCCTTACAGACCATTTTGTTTACATCTTGTGTATTTTAATCCTGCAGATGAAGTGGCGTGTGCCTCGCCAGAAGACTGTAAAGCTGTTTGTAGTAATCCAGCTGGATGTAGTAATATAGCATATCCCCTGTTAGTGATTCGTCTCCTACCTGAAGGTTAGTAACAGATGACCATTTTGAATCTTTGTTTTGACACACCACCAAATGAAATGGGGATTAAAGTCCTATTTTCTATATAGTGCGCTATCAGGCAAATTATGATAGACAACGGCGGCTCCGCCAACTTGTCTTTGAATACACACGGTCTAACGATGAACATGAAACCCTGACATACTCAACTTACACCAAAGAAGTACCTATTCTCCTTCCTTTAAGGACTTACATATTGTTAACATTACAGATTTGATAGCAAGCACAATAATATAAACAAATATCCTTCTAGGTCCTTCTCAACTGAGGTGGATGAGCTGTAGCTTTAATAGACTTGTTGATATCTTCAGGGTTACGTGGACTGATGTTAGCCGCTCTAATGGCAGCCTTGATGAGTTCTTTGACTTCGATCTTCAATAGCGCCAGTAGTATGTTTACAATGGATATATGGCGGCGATTTAGAAATAAAGCCTCCGAAAATGAACTGATGATAGTTGGTCGTGTAGCAGCGGGAACATGCGTGGGTTGCAGTATACTATGGCTGCCGATACTAGAAAGTACACAAGGGGGACAACTCTGGATGTATCTTCAAGTCATCACATCCTGCATAGCACCACCGTGGACAGTTTTATTTGTTCTGGCTATATTTTGGAAACGTACAACCGAACAGGTGAAAACTAATCCTTTATGGCATTTGGTTGTCTTACTAATTACACTCGAAAACCTGTAGGTTATTCGCGGTTTTTCGCCCTATTCAATATTTCGTTCCTTTGTATCTTTTGGTCTTTACTACACTTCATCTTGATCTGAAAACATTGGTTCATATAGCTTCTTCAGAATCGTCGGCTGCAAATCAGTTATAGTGGGTGTCATAGCGGGGCAGATAATGCTTATCCTGAAATGACATAGATTAGGTGCACTGGACTCTTGTCTTTGATTACCCCTTAGAGTTTATTACACCCAGTATTTATATTTGTGGTAGTATTCCTAGAGAGACGGTCAAACATCAGTCATTAGTATCCATTTACTTGATTTGATATTTGTTGGTTATTTCTTACAACCTGCCTGTAGCTTATCTTGTGCACAGTTTTGTCTTGTCGGTTTTGTTTTGCATGTATAGGCGTACGAGCAGGGGGTGGGGGGGGGGCGCTGTGTTGCTTCCGCCCCCCCCCCCCGCCCCCACACACACATTTTGGGCTCCAAATGCTGGGAAAATTTGGGCACCTACAAAATTGTACTTTGTAAAGTAAGAAAAATATTGTGTCCAATTTAACAGCGAATTAATAGTGTCTATAGTAAGGCAAGTAAATGGAAACCTTATTATTATTATGTAACATATTAAGAACCTAACTACTTTTTTGGGGCACCAACCACCACCGCCCCCCCCCACTCAAAAATTTCCCCATACGCCTATGTTTGCGTGTGATGTAGTTCTCCCTCACTATCAGTTCTCGGTGAACAGACATTATAGTGTTACTCTCAAGTTACCGGGTGTCAAACATGTCTATTCTTGTTGGGGTTTTTTCAGGGAGCTTTCTGGGGATTAATGGCTGGACTAGTGGTTGGTATGATACGTTTAGTGTTAGAAATCTACTTTACAGTGCCATTCTGTGGTAGTGGTGATGTGGATACCAGACCTTTGATTCTCAGTAAAGTTCATTTTTCACATTTTGCCATCATCATAGCTGGTGTTTGTGGAATAGTCACCGTATTAGTTAGTTTATTAACTAAAGCAAGACCCAACGAAAAGGTAGGGTTGTATTAATAACTGGTTAGGGCTGTTAACTGGTATTTATTTACTAAATCAAGACCCTACGCGAAAAGGTAGGGTTGTAGTACTAACTGGTTAGGGTTAACTTGTATTTATTAATGAAGCAAGACCCAACGAAAAGGCAGGGTTGTACTACGAACTGGTTAGGGTTAACTGTTATTTATTAATGGAGCAAGACCTAACGAAATGATGGGGTTATATTAGTAGCCTGTTCATAGTCATATCCAGTATATTAGCTAAATCAAGACCCAACGATGGGGTTGGGCAAAATTAGTTGCAGGCATTGCAGTCATATTCATTATATTAAGCAAGACCAAACAAATGGTACGGACATAATAGTAGACAACATTACAGTCATATTCTGTATATACTATTAGTCAAAGCAAGACATACATTCACCCGTTTTCTGTCCATTTCTAGTTGTCAAAGTATAGGGATTTATCTCCTTTAAATTCATCTCTCTCTTTGTGTTTAGTTAAGACGGGTCACGTGGTGGACCAGGCATGACTCCGCGGAGCCAGATATATCTGATTCAGAAGACGATGATGATGATAACGAGGCTATGACGAAAGGTAACAATGGCACTGAATTACCAAGTAAAATACCTCCTGTGAGTTTTAACCAGGAGGCTCACCATCAGCAATCACCTCTTAACAGAAATGGAACAGATACAATCATAAGTAAGTATATGGGCACTATTTGTGATAAGGAGAATGGATTGCCGTATGCGCTTGAGGTGCGTTTTGTGGGATTCTATTAATATTGATACATAGCCCTTTGTAAAGTAAAAATCAATGCTTTCTGGAAATTGTATTGTTAAATTTTGAGACATCTGATAGAAATTTAATACACTGTTTAATATAGTAAAGTCATTGACCAATTCAGCTTTATAGAATTTGTCATGTTTTTCCTATCAATACATGTTGGGATTATGTATATTCACAAAACATATTCTGAAAAATGTATACATCGTAAAAAAACTGTTAGGACATGAGGTGTGTAGGGGAATTGTAAAAGTTCAATAATTCTCTCTGAAAACTTTTTAACGTAAAAAAATGATCAATTTCTTTTTATGTGTTTGCAGTAGCGAAGAAATCTTATCAGGACATTTTAAAGAATTGGTTGTGTGGAACGCAGAAGAACAGGAAACCGAAGTTATCAGCCGAAGAACGCGCCATTATCAGACAGAAAATGACGTCACTCTCAGAAAATCCACGAAAAAAGAAAATATTGAATGGATTAGCGTTAATACTTATGTTATTCACGGCCTTTATGTTCGGGGTTTATATTTAAAGATATTATTTGTAGGGTATATAAATGTATTCTACTGTTGAACTATTGTAAATTTTGAAGGCGTTGTAATTGTAACTGTATTCTAACTCAGGGAGTTTGCGATAAACAAAAAAATATTAGCACTGAGAGAGATACAAATTGAAAAAAAAAATGGATCATTCTCTAGAAAAAAGTACATGCAGAAGTCAAATTTGGGCAAAACAAACAAAGAATCTTAAGAGTCTAGAACAAAGGGTCAATGGACTCTAGCTTCGGCCATATTTACACAATTATTTTATATTGATTCTGTATTATAATTATAAGTATGTTGCTAGAATAAATGTAAAGTTATGAAGAATAGAAATATGCTCATACATGAATTTAGAAACCCATATAGGATGCAGACCACCATTACATTCACCGTCTCGGTACACGCAAATTGTAGTTAGTCTATTCATAGTCCCCCCCCCCTTTGCATTCACATTTTTGCTTATTTGTTGGTCTTGATTGGAAGCGGTGAGATCTATTGAATTAACATTTCCTGACAGGTTTTGGTAAGTATTCACTATATAGAAGCGGGAGAGTAGTGAGAAGCGTTCATTCCAGCGAAAGTTTTGCGGAAAGTTGTAATGGTGGTCTGCCTCCTATATGTTTTATCTCCCTTTTTTGCACTGTAGCATTCCGGTTGATGATGAAGTAAATGAGTCCTCAAGGGTTGTTGTTTTCAACAGTCCCTTAAAGCTGAACCCCGATTACAAAACTACAGTAATACTTCAATAAAAAAGCCAATAGTGGGCTGATATCCCCCGCCGAAATAAAAAATAAATAGATGACACATATTAATTAATCGCACATTTATTTTTGTTAAAAGTATGGCACAATCAAACTAAGTTTTGTCACTCTCTGTCAGATAGAATCAAGATTATCTTGTTCCAAAGCATGGACCAATAAAATTTATTAGCTCTGCTTAGCTTCAGCTCCAAATGTTAATCATTGAACTCAATCAAGACACCCACCTAATGCACATCTACATCAAGTTTAAACATTCTACCTCAATTAAAAGCAGAGTTGTTATGGGCCAGAGTCTTGACCAATCTAATTGCATATCGCTCCTTAGCCTACGCAGAAAATTCTCACTATCAAACTCAGTCAAGGTAATGATATGAATCTATATTTGCGTTTCATAGCTATCTCTGCTTACTGTAAGCAGAAAATGTTCATCATCGGACTCCATCAAGGCATTCACCAAATAAGCACATACACCGAGTTTGAACATTCTATCTCAATTATAGGGGGATAGTTATTGCGTCCCAAAGAATGTGACATATAGACGGACGAACCCATCTTAATAAAAAAAATGTTAACGCCCAAAACAACCACCATACTTGTTTTCAATTTCTTGAACTAACATGGCGATCGCTTTGGGCGGACAAACACACAGACAGGCCACGCCCGCTTCCACTGTATACACAATTATTATGTCTGATCAGGTATATATACTGCTCAAAAGAAGTTAAGTGTCAAACCTTTTTCTCTATTAGGTAATTGTCTATGCACATATATATCAGATATATATATATATAATTATTGGCGTAAATCATGACAAAATTGGGTCACGATATCCTGACGACAAAACCTGTGAACAAGGCATATGTCATTTTCAAACACGACGATTTTGACATGCAGTCTCCTTAGAAACCATAAACTGAAGCTCAAAACAAGGATCCACAAAACTGTTTACATCGCCCAACGCAGTAGGGTAGGACTTTATGGAGTTGATTATGTCCTAGCACGTGCACTATGAATTTTCCATGAACAGTTTTGGCGTAAAAAAAAACTCCCATTCAACATGGTCAGACGGCTGCTGAGTAAAGTTGACAGAAGAAGAGCCATTGCGTGGCTTCAAAAAGGTTTTACACAGAGGAATGTGGCACAGAGAATCGTTTGTAGCCAGTGTGTGAATGGGAGACTATGGCAGCGTTTCCAGACAACCAATTCAATTCAGAGTCGCCCACAGTCTGATAGGCCAAGATCAACGTCGCAACGTCAAGACCGGCATGTCATTCAAATGGCCTTACGTCAGCGCGTTGTTACAGCGAGATGTCTGAGAGGTGAACTGCGAAATGCAAGTGGTGTTCATGTATTGGACCAGACCATAAGAAATCGTCTGCGAGCCCACAACATTCGATCTCGACGACAAATGGTTCGTCCACCTCTTCTGCAACGTCATAGAGACTGGATGCGGCGACAACGGGGCAGGTATTCTTCACTGATGAGTCCCGATTTACATTACAGTTCATAGGGCAGAACGTCGTGACTGGTGCACACGTCATAGAGACTGGGTATTCTTAACTGATGAGTCCCGATTTACGTTACAGTTCATAGGGCAGACTTCGCGATTATAGGCGGCAAGGAGAAAGATTTACTGATGTTGACGTCAGACAACGCCATCGCTTTGGAGGAAGTACGGTAATTGTGTGAGCTGAAATTTCAATTTCGACGTCTGATCGACAGCATGCCTCGTCGTTGTGTCGACTGCATACTCGCACGTGGTGGTTTCACTCGTTATTAACAAGTTATCGAATTTGAGACAGTTTTGTTGGACCTGCACAACAAACTCAACATTGAGACATATTGAACTCATTCTAACCAAAAGTTTGCTTAAAGGCTTTGATTTACATGTTCCTTATATCTTGTAAAATGTCAAACACAAATAATTGGTTGTCCCTTAACTTTTCTTGAGTAGTATATTATTTTACGAATTAGACGAAATAAGTCAACCACAATGTGCTTTTGCTCTCAAGATAACAATAAACTGCTTTATCCCAAAAAATAACCGATAAAGGATTAGTAATGCCCCTTTATTGTAATGTCCAGAAAAATATAAGTTATGTCCCTTGTTCACCATTATAACAACAATTGGAAATGAACACATACTCATTTACTGGAGAGGACTACAGTTTTATTGCTGCTTTGGAGATATTATGGTGCGATAGTACTAGACTTTATGACGTAGAAGAATATTTTGTGTTTTACTCTGTTGGGCAAAACAATTCATGAAATAAAAATTGGTTGGTGCTGGCAGATTTGTTATTTTTTGGGGTAAGGCAATTTTCCAGTTATTTTTAGAGCAAAAGTACACAGTGGTTGACTTATTTCGTCTAATTAGTAAAATAATATGTACTTGATCAGACTATTTTCTGTGAGTTGATGGTGTAAAAAACTTCAATCAGTCAGCAGATCATTCATTGGTTGTTAACCACCTAACCGGATGTGGACAATTCGGTTGGCACGGTATACAGTGGAAGTGGGTGTGGTCTGCTTGTGTTATTGTTCGCTCAGGACGATCGCCATGCTTGTTCTATAAATTGAAAACAAGTATGGTGGTTGATTTAGGCGTTACCAATTTTTATTGTACTTTCTATCGTATTCCATTGATTGTCACCTGCAGCACAAATTGGTTCCTGGCATCCCAGTCATAAAATAATCACAACACTTTATAAAATTATATGAGCTTTATGTGATTCCAATAACACAAAACAATATATAAAAGCAGGTAACTGTAACTATGTAATGTGATTGTATTCTATATACACAAGCTAAAATGTTGGGAGGATAAATTAAACCTTAAATAATATAAATAATAATATTACATCAACATAGATCTCAATAGGCGGTACAACATAAAAAATATAAGCAAATATCACAGAGCATCGTGAAAAAAATGCATGTATATAAAGAACATTTACGTCAAAAGTAGATCCACAATTAAAAAAAAATAATACAGGAAAGAGTCTTTAAGAACAAAACAAAAGTTTAAAATTGCTTAAATGACTCAAATATAATAATTAAAACTGATAATATGCCATGGTAAAAAGATGAGTTTTTAGTTGCACATATTTGACGTAATTGTTCTGAATAATCATAAATATAATCATGGAGAATGGAACTTTTAAGCTAGAGCCATAAATTCATACATTATTTTGAACTACCAATTACGATTAATTAAAACCATTAATATGATCCTTGAAAAGAAAATTTTCAATAATCTTTTTTTGGAGTGTTGGATATTGAAAAGTCAATGCAAATAGACTTTCTGAAATGGAAATTCTTACATTAATTTCATTGGTGTCGACTGCAGACAGGTAGATTTTGAATATGGTAAATTAAACGACCGGATAATCTAACCAAAGACCTATCTAGATATAATTCACAAGACCAACTTCAAGTTTAGTCAAAGGTCATGTGATGTAAACAAGGCTAGCGCTAAACCAACCCTACCCTTGGGCCTAGTCCCAACGTTTACCCTAAAAGTTTCGTAGAATATTTGCTTGAATCATTGCAACTAAAATTGTATCTAATACAATACAAACTAAAGGATGGAGAGTAACTTGTTGATCATTAGTATGGGAAGAAACAGAAGCTTAGTTAATGCAGACACCTTGTTTCCATCCCTTTAATTACACTGCGGCATGACGGCTGCTGATAACGGGGGCACTAAAATGAAAAAAAAATCGAAATTTTATATTAATGCATATCGACAAATAATCGTATAGTCAAAAATATATAATAGGTTACCAGGCAATTGCGATCTAAATAAACACCTAACTCATCAATCACGCCTACATTTTAAAATGATAAAATAGTATTGTTGATTAATTGATCAATTTGTATTGGTAGGTCTCGCGCTCATAGGTAAATAAAACATATTGCTTTGGCGGCAGTCGTTATACTTAATTAATTACGAGATACTTCAACAAAGAGAAATGAAGTTCGACTATGTCATCAATAACTGAACAATCAATACGAATAAGTAGCCAGATTTTTTGGCCACACACTGATTATGCCTTGCCTCCGCACTATTGAGTCAGTGAAGTGAAACCGCGACGGACTGAGATAAGGGCCATTTGAGGTTGTTCTTGGCTTCGCCCTCTCACTTTTAGGCCTGTAGCCACAATTTCTAGGGTGAAATTCCGCTACAAACTTTACATTTTTGGTGAGCTTATAACACTAGGAACACAAATCTAGGGAGTTCAAAGCAAAACAACTCCAGAGAGTTCAAAGTAAAATAACTCGAGTTAGGGTCAGATGAAAATTGTGTTAATTGTCAAGTATAATATACTGTATTTATACTAATTGCGCAGTTAACATAAAATTAGATATTGGCAAAAACACTAAATGCCTTCTTTCTCGGCAATAATATGGTATTGGGTTGATTTTTTATTTAAACCAAAATGCAAAAAGAAAAAAAGGACCGGGGAACATGCTGAATTTTGGATATCCATTTACGGTGAAATAAGTTATCTCCCTTTATCGAAAATATTAATAACTATTGATAAAAGTATTTTGTTTAAAGAATTTATTCGATAAACTGAATAGTATTTAACTACAGACAAAGGCCTAAATAAGATCAACCTTTTTTTCAGATAGGATTTGCGGCTCAAGTTCTAACAAACATTTAAGCTGAAAAATAGCATCTACAGATATTTATTTTTCTCACTAATATTGATATGACCAAGTGTAAGTTATTCAAAATAAAGAGTAGACCGTAACGCATAATGTATGGCGTATTTATATCGTTTATCCCAGATTGGGCGAACCCTCCAATTTTCGGGCAATATTTTTCATTTTTTCGGGCACAAACATCAGAGAATGTAGAATGCGACAATGCATGGACATATAATTGTATACAATTGTGTAATTAATAAAAATTAAACAACCGTCACAGTTTTGTGGAAAATTCGTTTTAGTTTATGACTGAATGCCTGGACATTGCCCTTGCAGCCCCTTCCATCGTGGACCACTGTGAAAGTGTAGCAAATGCTAAAATGAAACAAAGAGACTGTGAAAGAAACCTGATTTTATGTTTATACATGTAGAATAACTCGTTCGGCATTTTTGTCCAAACGTGGCAAAATTGTTGCTACGATTTTGCCACGTTGTAACAAGGTGAAAAAAATTCACAAATTCGCTGATAGCAAATACCACTAATAATTATCTTGAAAAAAAAAACACGTTTAATAAACGTGGGCATTTTTTACCCAGTCTCATTCTAATTTTTAAAAAAAGACCCGTTTTGGAACTCCAGATAAACGAGGCATTTTTTTTTACCTTGTTACAACTTGGCAACCATTTTACCAAGTTTGGACAAAAATGCCAAACGAGGCATTCTGAGGTTTATAGTGATACTGCGTATTTTTGTTTATTTGTAATGACTGTTTCGCATCAATAAATAATTAGTTTTTGTCTTGTATCCGAAAATGTCCAATTATAGACATGGTTTCAGTTTAAATATTTGAAATTTGTCCTTAAATATCTAAACTGGAGGCTCACAACTACCTGTAGTAACAAAGTGTAGGATATGTAGGTGTGAGTTTATATTTTAGTGGAAAAAATCATGCAGTTTCAAAGCGTTTTTTAAAATAATGGACATATTGCAGACCCCTGGGATTCCATTAACGATATACTAAAACGCACCCGAAATACTGTTATCAATTGAAGGCATTTGACAAAAGGGGGATAACTCTCTAATACCGTTAAAGGATTTCCAAAATTCAGTATGTTCCCTTGATCATTATGTTTTCTGAATTTTGTTTTAACTCAAAATTTAACTAATACCATCTTCTTTGCCGAGGATGAAGGCATAGGACGTTTTCGCCAATATTCAATTTTATGCCAACTTTATAATTGCTAGTATAAATATAGCATTTACCTGACAATTATCACAATTTTCATCTAACACTAAATCGAGTTATTACAAATATTTTGCTTGGAACTCTGTGGAATTGTGTTCCTGGTATTATAAGCTTGCCCAAAATGTGTAGTTTGTTTAGTAGAAGGGACTGGTAGCGGAATTGTCTTTCTAAGCAAGCTAGAAATTTTGGCTGCAGGACTATTTGTTAACGTAAAGGCGAGCGGTGTGGGGGCAGGGATAGTTATCGACTTCCATAGATGACCTCTTACTGCGTCATAAACCAACCTGTTGATAAGTCGGGGTCTACTTTTATTCCTTGCCTTGGCACGCAACCGCCACAGTATCCATCCCCTCTAGCTTCAAATCTATAAGTTGACTGCTCTATTATATCACAAACTGCAAGATAAGTTGACTTGGATATGTTCCTCCAGACATTCTTGAATATATAACATGAAATATTTCACCGTATTTAGAGATCCTTATTAATCTAGCTATGAACATTTTACTATTATGATTATCATCTATCTGAACTAAAATATATCCTGGACGATAACACACGGTACATGTGTATGAAGTACACCCTTTGTAACACTATCAGTGTATAACAGAATATCAGTTTCCTAAATATAAATAATTACATGGGTGCGTAAACTGTGCAAGTCTAAATGGACCTTTAGGTCCGTTCGTTTAAACTAAAGCAATACATCCGGCTCCCTACCGAAACAGTGACTCAAGCCGTGAATATTAACCAACACGACAACGGACACGGACAGATAGAGAGAATGGGGTTGAACGTCCACTATACTCAAACCAGGTCATTTCGTGACTAACAAGGTTTAATTTTATTTCAATGAATCGGGTTGGAGGAAACCGGAGTACACGGGGAATCAAAACCTTATATACCACACGTTAGTGTAGCTGACTGACCAATATGATATAGCGCACAGGTAATCTCGATTGTTAAGTATCATTTTTACGATAATAAACATAGTCTCGATTATTCAGTTCTACGCTAATGTATTAAATGGTGTTGGTGTTTCAATCCATTCAATATCACGGTAATCCGATGATTTTGTAGGTGTATTATTAACCTGTAAATATTAAAAGTAGATACGAACCAAGGGACTTAATTTAAATCCGGTCTGTCTTAAGTCTACCAAAGCATAGCCCCTTCTTGGACACGTGGCGTATTCATGAATTCCAGAACATGCTACAGCCTCACCAAATGGTTGACTTTTCCCACTAATTTTTGTAGCATATTGGGTGTTACCGCTAGAAGGAGTAATTCTTCCTCTCTGGCGAAAATAAACACATACAAATTATGAGAAGTTGAACTAATTCAGTACACAGACAGCACGGATAGTTCAGGCCATGGTTGCGAGAAAAGCGTCCTGGAATCCGGAATGCATTACAATGAACCCTTGATGTTGGAATTCTATGACGAATAGATGGAAATCCCCGTTTAACATGTTCTTTATGTGAGGACTGGCTGAAAAGTTCTAAGCCTGAAAAAGATTGCTCTGTTGGGTTGAAACAAACTTTTGCCATAAACAAGTACAATCATTGAATGGGTTTCAGACGTATGAAGTTCACCTGGAGTGTTATTATTGTCTTCGTACCAGACCATGTAGTGAACCTACCCTTTGAAATCACCAGAAATGGACAAATATACAGGGCTGTCATCAAGTGTCTGCTACTGAAAGGACTAACCCCAATATTGATATATGCTGGCATGCTCTACACTTTAGGGGGTCATGCCACTTCGTTTTCCACAGTAAAGAAGTGGGCTGCGGAATATATACGTTCATGGACAATGGGTGCCAACTGCCGACCAGAAATGTTTCGGATTACTGACGTTCCGTAACAATCTGAGCCATTTTGAAGCAGATCCTGATATCTTTTGGCTAGATTTGTAATCATGGGCGAGACCCGTTTCCAGTAATGATAAAGGAACTAGTTGGTCGTCATTTCACCTGTGAACGACTTTGTTTTTATGGTGGCTGAAGAACATTTCTAGGCCTTACAGCATCGTTTTCAAGTGTGTGTAAGCCTCTAAGGGGACTATGTATAGAAATACATATAGAAACCATCGACTTTGTACAGGTATTTCACAGCTGGGCTTAGAACTTTCCAGCTAGTGCTCGTAGCACACATCATGGTCTATGTCATTTTTTATTTAGACCTTTATCGTACATCAAAGTATGATATTAAATCCAGTTTCCCTAATAATTACAAGCAAAGAGTTAAATATTGAAAACAGCCACATTAACACAGCTATATATATTATATGAATCCTAAATATCATACAAACTTATGATTCATATGTCACTTGTGCGCAGGGATCGTTGGTAGTGGGAGGGACATAGGAAAACCGTCGAGGTTGGACAAGGGGAGAATCGCAACCACGCAACTTTAATCAATGACAACCTATGATTTAAAGCGCATACTTTGAAGCATTCGGTCACCCAACACCCTTATGTAATAATTCAAGTATTTCACCAGGAAATACTGAAGACGTGTACAAGGCAGGGTATATTTTTTCACATTTATAATAACCTGACAACTATTTACCGATATGTCTAGTCTCACTTTATGATATTCAATTTCTCCAGGATTCTTCGGAATTGGTGCTGTTTCATTGACGTCGCAACCGGCCCCTTCATATATACCACTAGGAAACCTGACAATATTCAGGTGAGTTAAGGTTATAAAGTCCGAGGGCGTTCTTGATAAATGATGACAATATACCTTCACTCTTCTATAATTAAATGTAGGGGGATATAACCAATATTCACCATCAACATAAGATGAGTTACATGCCTTTATATCTGCACATGACGATACTGTAATATAAATCATATCTAATATATCTGCACATTCAAACCATTACAATATATCTTCATGTGTTCACTTAACAAATATATAAAACATTATATTATATCTTATATCTTCACATAGTCATACTACACAAAATATAAAACATTAACTCCACATGATGATATAACTGTAATATAAAACCATTATATGTCTCCACATGGAGATTAAACTATAATATATAACAATTATATATCTTCATATGATCGGATAACTATGCATAGATATAACTATAATATAAAATAAAATAAAACCAAGTACGAACAATCCAAACCATTAGTCAAAATTCGAAATCCTAAAAAACAGTCGAGGCAAAATAGTGTAATCAGCAAATGGACTGTCATCGTGTACAAAATACACGACAAACAGTGGTAACAGGTGTCTAGAAGAGTAAGCTTACCCTGCCTGGCGCCACACCCGCCATAGCTGCATTTAAACTATTAGTCGAAATCTCGGTAAAATAGCGTGATTGGCCAATGGACTATCAGTATGCAAAATGCACATGATGAACAGTGTTGACAATGTAGTAGACATAATCAGAGAGATAGTAAATAGAATACGCGTCAAATATATCTAGAATATTAGCTGAGAGAAACATGTTATATTTACCAATCAAGTCAATATGACCGCCATAAAACTTTTTAAAGGATTTTATAAGTTTAGTGCGCAAGTATCCTTGTTGTTGAGGCTTAGTTGACAAATGTTTCGAACTGCTTAAAAAATCAGAATAAAAAGAACAAGCTCTCGCGTAACGTGTTAGCCGAGACATAAACACTCCATAAGCTGGTGATACAAGAATGTTACTACTGATAAATGGAAAGTTAACAATCGGAAAGTCAAAGTCACACGATTATCATACAATTTAACACTCAGTCTATGGCAATTGTCAAAATCGAGACGCAGATCCAAGTAGGAAGCGTAATTGTCACTGTCAGTAGTATTTTTACTTTCAAGCTCACCAGGATATATTAATTCTACATAATCACTAAATTTAGGATTATTCAGTGACAGAACATCATCGATATACCGGTAAGTAAAATTAAAATATCTGACTAATCGTTTATTTGTTTTAACTAGTGCCTGTGTGTACTCGGCTTCATAGGAATAGAGAAATAAATCAGCAAGCTATAGTGCACAGTTGGTTCCCATGGGGATACCAACCACTTGCTGATATATTTCCCCTCCAAATTCAATAAAGATGTTATCAATTAAAAAATCCAACATCTGAATTATCTTGATGGAGGTGAATTTATTTTTGGAATCACTATGGTACTTAACGAAATATGAAGAATTGTAATTAACAACTAAATATTGATATCTAGCAGTTCCCGATTTAGATGAAAAGACACTGTGAATAATGTCTTTCAACCGGGCTTTTAATTTACTATGGGGAATTTTAGTGTACAAAGTAGAAAAGTCAAAAGTTTGAATAGATGAGACCGAAGCAAGGGATCTAGATTGCAAACCATCAAGTAATTCTTTAGAATTTTTTAATATCCACATTTGATTTATACCACTACGAGAGTATATTGTTCACAGTAATTTTGAATACCCTCTTTAACTGCATTTAGTATAGATGTCAATACTTTTGAAAGTGGTTTTGTGGAACATCAAGCAGAACCTGCTATAAAACGTTGTTTGTAAGGATTTTTTATGTAGTTTATAGGTATCCAATACAACAAGGGCAAATCTGTATAGGTATCTCCGCATGTAGTACCAAATGAAGTGAGTACAGATTTGTGATTGGATATAATTTCATTCATCCATACTAAGAGTATATCGTTTATACGTGGCACTGTCGAGTGATTTCCCCAAATTAAGTTCTTTGAACAGATAGTCATACTAATATACTAAAGTTATTGGACGCTTTGTCACCCGGAAGAATGACATACTTGTCATACAGGGCTTTGAGATTTTCAACAATGCTAACATTGAAAATAGACTTAGCAGATGATATAATATTATATAGCTTTATATGATGACATAACAATAATATGCAACCATTATATGATGATATAAGTATAATATAGTGTCCTTATATATAGTAGTATATATCCAATATTTACCATTAACATACGCTGTGTTATATATGTCAACATTTTCAAACGATGATGTATCTATAATAAAAGTTCAGAATAGATTTAGGCATAATATATAATTATATACAGTGATACAAATATAATATAACTGATATAAATATAATTATAGTGATATAACGATAATATTTAACATTTATTTATATTTCTCGATTTATATGTGTCGTTTCCTTATATATAGTAGGAAATGACCAATACTTACCATTAATATACGATGCGTTATTTATGTCAACATTTTCAAACGATGATGTATCTATATAATAAAAGTTCAGTATAGATTTAAGCATACTTATATATTTATGAAAAAAAAAACCCAGAAACAAAATATGAAACATCTTCACATGATGATATAAAGCCAATATTTAAATAACAATTATATTAAACTTTCTATATTTTCACATGACATAACTATGATATAACTATATATCTCACATCTTCATATAACTATAATATAAGACAATTACATCTTCACAATATATAGCTAAAATAGAATATAAAACAAAATATATATCTTCACTTCTTCACATGCTGATATAACTATAATTTTATAAAACATCATTATATATCTATAATATAATATAAAACACCATTATATATCTTGCATCTTCACATGCTGATATAACTATAATTACCATTATATATCTATAATATAAAGCACTATTATAAATCTACAATATAAAACATTATACATCTTCACATGCTGATATAACTATAATATGAAACACCATTACATATTTTCACATAATATAAATATCTTTCTTGTAATTATAATATAGAGTAGGGTATAATAATACAACTAATATTTACCATTAATATAAGACGAGTTAACATCTTGACACGATATCATATCTATAATTATAAAATAACATTATATATCTTCATATAATGAATGACATAACTATAATTAAAAAAATAGGTTGCCAGGCAACGAAACATACGCCCACACAGCAGCCAAATCGTCCGGGCAGTCAACAAGAGTTGTTGCATTTTAAGTAATCATCAGAAAATCATAATTCAAACTCACCCATAACTACGGTGTAACTGTGATATAATCAAACGTTTGTTTTAAAATCAGATAATAATTGTGACCACCAGAGGGACCACAAGCTAAAAAGGATGATTTTTCGTACAATCAGGGGCCATAATTCCGGAAGTTACGATCCGATATGAGCAAATATGCAATGGAACCAAGATCATTAGGTTATAAACATGTATTTCAAGTTTCATCAAAATCAGTTCAAAATTGTGACCTCTATAGGGTCCACAACCTTGATATAACATATTTTCACACTATTCGCGTACAGACGGCAGCCATTTTATCCGTCAACTTTGGTGAGATTTTCACGAAATTCAAATTCTCTCTTCATTACCATGAAACCGTGATATAATCAAACGTTTTTTTAAACCGGATAATAATTTTGACCTCCAGAAGGCCCAAAAGCTAACAAAAGCGATTTTTCGGACAATCCGGGGACATAATTCAGGAAGTTACGATCCGATGGGCGCAAATATCGAAAGGAACCAAGATCTTTGGGTTATAAACATACATGTCAAGTTTTATCAAAATCGGTTCAAAATTGTGACCTCTATAAGGTCCACAACCTTGATATAACGTATTTTCACACCATTCGTGTACAAACGGCGGCCATTTTGTCCGTCAATTTTGGTCCGATTTTCACGAAATTCGAACTCAACCTTCATAACTATGCAACAGTGATATAAGCAAACGTTTTTTTTTAAATCGGATAACAATTTTGACCTCCAGAGGGACCACAAGCTAAAAAGGGCGATTTTTCGGACAATCAGGGGCCATAATTTAGGAAGTTACGATCCGATTGGCGCAAATATCGTAAGGAACCAAGATCTTTGGTTATAAACATGCATTTCAAGTTTCATCCAAATCGGTTCGAAATTGTGACCTCTACACTGTTCAACAAGCTAAAAAACATGATTTTTCGTACAATCAGGGGCCATAAACCATGAAGTTACAGTCCGATACATGCCAATATCGAAAGGAACCGAGATCTAAGGGTGATAAACCTATATTTTAAGTTTCATTGAAATCGGATAAAAATTGTGACCTGTAGACTGTTCACAAACAATTGTGCACGGACGGACGGACGGACGAACAGGGGCGACGACAATATACGTCCACATGAAAATGTGGGCGTATAAAAACATTATATAGCACGTTAATTTTCTGGAATTATCCAGACCGCGTAACTTGCTGGACATTCATGTAGTATCCATGTTTTAAAAAAATACCCAGTGAGACCCCATGACTTGCAGGACATGTATGTGGTATCCATGTATTATAAAATATCCAATGAGTCCTCGTGACTTGCAGGACATCCATGTGGTATCCATGTATTATAATGCAGGACATCTATGTGGTATCAGTGTTTGTCATGATATAACTGTGTAACATTCTATTATATGGCGACACAAGCACGTGCAAAATGTAAAATCATCTCAAATACGGCATCAAGCTCATGTCGCATATGAGGCCTAAAGTCATATTTATAAATACCATATTATACTATTCAAGATGTCACTCATCCGAAACTGACTCCCAAATTTCTAACCGATCAAATACGACGTGTGATGGTGGGGATTCAATTCAGTGGTTTTCACGGAAAGGGCGTTTTACATTTGACAGAGAGGGTGAGATTAATGATTGTGAGCTGGACAATAACTTGATACGATTTCTTAAAACCGTCTTTTGCACAATATGTCGACGACGTCCTGCACTTTGGAAAGGCACTGTTGCTCGGGGAGTAAGACGCGGGCTCGCTAGTTTGGGGTCGCGGGTTCGAGGAGCATCATCGAAATTCCCCGGCGTGTTTTTTCTTGTCAGCGTTGTGGGACGGAGGGTCTGTCAAGTTGTTCGGATTGTGATATCGTGTACGCCCGTAAAAGGCTCCTTTACAGTATATATGACGTATGCCCGTCTTCATTAGTCCTGTCGGAACAGAACAGTACCTTTCCTGTACCTTGGACCAGGCAATCCAGGCTGGAAATCCCAAGGAACGTTCTCGGTAAATACAATGGTAATAAGCTAGCGTCATAGCATATTCCTTAAGCAACGTCCGCGAGTTTTACTACAACATCTAACCGTTGCTTCAATACACAGCAATTCCCGAACTTTTCGCCCGTTGTGTAGACACGTGACTTATTAGCATTATCCAATTCGAGGTCGTGGCACATAACACACTGTAAACAAACAAATATACAGCCGTTGAAAGTTGTTTTTTTTTAAATTGAGAAACTCACGAGAAAACCAGCAACCTTGACATTGATCGATCTTTGAACTTTGCAACTCGATTGAGGCATGTAAACATTTTAGCTAGAAGCGCGAGTCTTGATATTCACGACGACCGATAAATCTGATAGGTTCCCAAGCTGGGCTTGTTATCCAATCGAACTTCATGGCGAAATATTCAGGGTATTACGCGAAGGACTTGAAAAGATGTACGTAGTTAAGGCGAGATCAAGCCTTCTATAGAAGATGGCGTAATAGTGACAAGTCAGTCAACTTGACCCGCTATTAGACCATACTGATGCCACTCATAATTAACTAATTATATCCCATTGCTGTCCTAATTCTCTTGTAAAAAAAAGCCATAAATAGACTTGCATAACTAACCTCCTTCAGTAATCCAATAGTCAAATCCCTCATAGTAAACCAGGTTTTGTGTAGAGTTGATGTTATATGATAAAGGTATACAGACCTCGGTATCATTATTATAGAAGAAAGATGTCCCATCCGTCTGTATTGTTATCATAACACATTCCAATTTACTGGTAGTATAATTTACCAGTGTTTGGTCAGGTAAAATATAGTTAGATATAAATATAATAAAGTTAAAGTCTGCAATATTCATGTTATCTATCTCAGCTATTCTGTCATTTTAATCTGTAAAAATGGAAATAAGAGGGGAAAATGACATGCAGGTTTTACTATTTGAAATCCTATAAATAGCTATGACAGTTTTGTCGAGATTTAAATCGTTACTTCTCTATAATATATTCACGTCTGTAATTATTTATGTGGATTTATAATTTTTGTGTTGGAATTGTGCAACTTCGTTAAGTAGTAAAGTGGAGCAACTGGTGGACGTCCGTACTGTTAGTCTCAATTAATCCTTTTGGTCTTAACAGATACATGATTTAATGAAATGCATATTGTGAATTTCACACGTCCATCTAGATGATTTAAACTGGCAGTATGTACAATTTAGAATTCTCGTATCATGTAACACTATGCAGTCGCGGGTTAGATGTGGAAATTAGAAGCTATAGTTCAAGTTAACAAAATTATTAGGCCTAAGTCTTCTGTGCGTTTTTTGCAAACATTAGAAAATTGTGTTTGCATGGTTGTGTTGGTGCGTACAGATCCTTGAGATCTTATTACCAGAACATTCTTGTCGTTCCACACTCAAAAATGAGACATTTTGATGACATAAGTTTTAGTCTGGTTGCTCTTAAATTTTGGAACGATTTAACACTGAAAATCCGAAACAGTGAAACTTTGACTACTTTCAAATCACAGACTGACTTATTTCGAGAATGATATGAGAATTAGACTTTCTGTTCATTATTGCCTCACTGCGCTTTGAGCATGCTTTTGGATGGATTTGGCGCACTACAAATGTACATAATTATTATTACAGAACTTTCTTGATTAGTGATTGTTCTAAAGCTTTTGATAAAATCTGTCACGTCTGACTCACTTCGTAATGTATTTAATACACCTCATCAAAATTATATACCGGAACTTGTTTCAAAATATCGTCCTTTTCGATCACTAGGATTGACTAATAAAACGTAAAGCTGAATTATGATTATTCAGATAGCGATAGTTCCAGTATGTCATCCTTGTCGATCACTAGGATCGACTAAACAAAGTTATTTGTGTCCCAAAGGTGAATTACGATTATTCAGACAGTGATACTTCCAGTATAAAATTAGATTTAAAAACACACCTTTCCTGGCACATAAACCATAATGCAATAAGACGATTTGTAGCGCAATGAGCATATACGTGTGTTTATTATTATCAACGTAGGATAATACTTGGTTGTAATATGGTTGGTAATATCGAATCCAAAAAATTAAAAACTATCAGTTATTGCCCTAGTAATCTCATTAATCACATTTTCGTCACGTCGAAGCTAAATCAAACATTTGCTACATTTCATTATGGACACCCTCAGGAAAACTTCTTACATTGCGAAACAAGAAATAAATCAAGTATTGTCGTTAATAATTATTAAAAAATATCATCTGACCTTCCTGAAGAAAGATTTACAGAAGGCAAGTCACTAACTCGATACCATCCACAATCTTCGACATTCTAAACACGACTTATTGATCAATTCAAATCAACATTGATGTTGTTTTCTTACCGTGAAAAGATGAACTTATGATATATAATATTTAAGACAAAATGAAAAATTTATAATTAGCACACGAATCATCGCGTGCCAGATTGCTTTCGAACGCCATGTGTAATAAATGAACGCGGCTAAACATATAGCGCAGGAGAATACCAATCACTTTATTGGAGAAGACTGTCGGTGTAGACTGGAGTAACCAGACGCCAAAGGCTGAATTAGGACTCTTCGCTTATTTTACCGAACATAATTAATTAAAAACTACAGTAACAACATAAACGATTGAATGTAAATCTGTTTATAGACGCTCATATTACATTATTATATGCGTTTCAATCATTTGTATCCGTTTTTAGCTGCCAAAGAATGGCGATTTAAATCCTTTAAACCATTTCAGAAAAATTTCTTTTACCGAGTTTCACGTTCTGCACGTGGCAGGGAGATTACTAGATCTAATTTTGAATTTCTCTGTTGCATCCATTTTTGCAATAACAACCATTTTTGTAATTAAATTAAATTATTGCTATTAAATTCGATTATTACAAAAATGGTCGACATTGCAAAAGCAGGAACACCAAGGAAACATATTTGCAATGAAAACTATGTTTACAATAATTTTCTCTTTTGTAACTTTCATAAAACATTGGTATGGATATTATCTGCATGATGTTTACAACATTAATGCTCCTGGTAATCATCAGGGTGAACAAATGATTAAGTTGATGAAAATGACAAAGGAAGAAATTATTGCAAAAATAGTTCCCTCTACTTTTGCAATATCAACCATTTTTTGCAATAACATTTCAATAATGAAACGCTGTTATCTCTTCATTAAAAAATAGGTACAGTATTATATTATACTCTCACAAAATTGCAAATATGTCAGGTTTTATAAAGCAGTATTTCTCATCTTATTTTTAATAGCTAATGTATGCTATTGGGATATATTAATCCTTTTTTTTCTAAATCCTTACGAACGAACTTATACATGTAGAGACATTCAATCCATTCAAAATGAATAAAATATTGTTAAAACTAAAGCGATTCGGCTATTTGACTATAACTGAGTAATACTATATAATTACTTACTGTACATAAATGGTAGCAGCACAAAAACTTTTGAAAGTATCAAATATTTTCTAAACGGCTTTCTTGCTTGGGTCCTTCCCGGGCAAAAATCTTTCGACAATTATTGACAAAGATATCTGATTCAAAACAATAGTGATTCTACGTATTATTCCCATCTGAAAACCTTCATTTTCATGATGTTTTTTTTAAATGTGTTTGTTGTCTGAGTAAACTACGGAGGCACATTTTGGCCAAGTGACATTATAACTGGAAGTTTTCAGCAGTTACTCCTTGTGTCAAGGTATAACTTAACCACGTACTAACATATCCATGTAAGGCTTAATCGAATAATATTTGGATTATAATCAGGTAGTAATTGGCTGTGTTATGCAGTAGCTTGTTGTTGATGTTTCAGAGTCTTGAGCTATGAATACCGATAGAAAAAATTAGTCAACATTTGCGAATTAACTGTATTGATATAATTCAACTGTTCTATTAGTAAATGGCGGTGTTTATTATTATTGGCCATCCTATATGTTTCTCTTTTCAACTTTTTTGAAGTTATATGGGATAGGTTCACCAACGAATTTATGTACTAACCAGCTGCAACATTTAACTGTGGTGCCGTTATGTGCACTGGTCATAGCAAGAAACATAAGAATACGCCCACACTTCCCAAGAAATGAATAGAGAACAAATTAAATCAAAAGCGATTTTTCATACAATCAGGGGGCATAATCCAGACAGTTATGGCCTGAAGTGCGAAAGTATGGGAAGAAACTGAATTCTTTGGGACATAAACATGTATTTTATTTTCATCAAAATGGATAAAAATTGTGACCACTATAGGGTTCCCATCCTTCGTATTTCAAAGATTTTTACGAAATTCGAACTCAACCTTCATTGATGTGTATCGGTGATATATTTTAACATTTTTTAAAAATGAATACAAATTGTGACTTCTAGACGGTTCACAAGCTAAAGATGTGATTTTTCGAACAATCAGGTGCGATAAATCTGAAAGCAAGAGGATCAACACAAGTGAAAGACCGTGGATGGGGAAAATTTATCAAAAAGAGGGACATAGTGTGCATATCTCATGTCCACCAGTACAACTGACTGCCGCTCTCGCCGTCTTAATGAAGAATGGTTGAATACACTATACTACGTCATCATCGGAAATGTCATGTGAGGATCTACACCAATCCTCAGCATGTCAGTTCCTCCAGCTTCCAGAAGTATTAAGTATTGGGGAGCAATAATGCGATAAAATATCTCACGACCCCCATTCAAACACATTAGGCCAGCATATCATCACCCTCTATTCCCAATACTCAAAACAAAAAATATCAAAACATTACAAAAGTTTTCTTTATTCCATCTCAAATAAATTCAGAAAAATCAAATAACTGAAGTAAATTTGTTAAGTAACACTTGTTCAGCTGTCAGGTGATGAGTGAGTACTGTCCTCGGTGTAATCCACTCTGGCTTTGTTCGGACTGAAATCAAAGTAAGATCGCAGGTACACCTTCTCTCCCATTCTGGTACAAATGAACACGGATACTGTAAATACTTTCCCTGAAGTGATAATACATTTCATTCTATAAAACATATCAAAATGCTATAACTAATCCAGATCAAATCACACAAGGAGACAGAACTCCCTCACCCCTGACCCACGTGAATAAGAAATCCACTTCAGGTCATCAGTGTCCCACGGGTCAGTGGTAAGAAAAATCCCATCTAGAAACATACAAATCATTACACCCATCATCTAAACAAAACAAATGCGACAGAATCGGACTAAGTGATCACGCCTCATTGTCACAACTCACTTATTTACCCCCCCCCCCCCCATCATGGCTGGCGAAACTACAATTCAATACAAACACGTGTGCTGACCTACTTATCCACAATCAAGCATGAAAACGATTTGCACACAAATAAGAAGCTTAGTAGTCTGTTGTGTATTCAATTTCTCTTAATAAATTTCTTCAATGAAAATTACTAATTTTGCCACAAATAATTTAAGGCCACCAAGTCTTTCCTACTTCCATCAGGACTTGTAAAAGTTCAATACCACCAAGGTATTCCAAGCCACCAAGGCTATTGGCTACCTAAGCCAAAATCAATATCATATGCCACCAAGGCAATTGGCTACCTAAGCCACCAAAATCAATAAGCCACCTAGGCTATTGGCTACCTAAGCCAAAATCAATATACCACCAAGGTATTTTAAGTAAAATAAAATCTATTACCGTTTTAATGAAACAAGAACACGTCTGGCCAGCTCGCTGTCTTAATGAAGAATGGTTGAATACATTATACTACGTCATCATCGGAAATGTCACGTCAGGATCATAAACATGCATTTCAAGTTTCGTCAAAATCGGATTCAAATTGTGACCTCTACAGGGTCCACAACTTCTATATACCATATTTTTACACTATTTTCTATTTGCGTACCAGCGGCGGCCATTTTGTCCGGCAATTTTGGTCCGATGTTCACGAAATTCGAATTCAACCGTCATTATAGTGTAACAGTGGTATAATCAAACGGATAATAATTGTGACCTCCAGAGAGACCACAAGCCATAAAAAGGCGATTTTTCGTACAATCAGGGGTCATAATTTAGGAAATTAAATTCCAATCCTATATGCGCAAATATCGAAAGGAACCAAGATATTTGGTATATATACATGCATATATACATGTATATATACATGTTTCATCAAAATCGGATTAAAATTGTAACCCCTACAGTGTCCACAACCTTTATATACCATATTTTTGCACTATTCGCAGGATCCTCAAACTAAAAACGTGATTTTGCGGACACTCAGGGGCCATATTCCATGAAGTTTCGATCTGATACATGCCAATATCGAAAGTAGCCGAGATCTTATGAGGAGAAACTTATATTTCAGATAAGAATTGTGACCTGTAGACAATCCACAAACAATTTTGGACGGACGTCCTGAGGACAGGGGCGGCGGAAAAATACGTCCACATGTAAATCAAAATATTTAATCACAAGTGGCTCATGGACGTGGGGTCTGTTAATCACTATTTAGGAGCCCCCCCCCCCCTTTACACACACACCTCAACTCCCCATCTGTTGGTCACTATCAAGGAGGTCCAGCACCCTTTCCACCTGTTCATATCCTTGAGGTCCCGGGTTCCTTTATGGAACATATCCACAGGAATTTATAGCCTGGTTTTTCCTACTTGATAGTGGTGCATGGCGGATACTATATAATTTTAAAAAAACGTCTAGTCGTTTAGATGGAAAAAAGCCCGAATATACCCCTGTACTCGTTGGAGTTGCCAATTGTTCGACAATTCATTTGCATTTACGATATGCTAACCTAGTTAATCCGGGCGAGTTTTCTTTTGATGTTGCGATTAGAAATCGATTTGAAATGTTTTGAAATTTTGTAGTGGAATGCTGTCTGATTAAAACAATGTATTCCTTTTAAAATAAAGAAAGAGCAAATGTACGCCATCATCCCTAACAAGATAATGACCTCACTTGGTCGTTGAAGTATGCTCCAACCCGTTATGCATAAGTTATGCGAATGTTAGATTAACGTTGTGCATGAGTTCTGCATAAGTCAAGAACGTTAAAAATTCGTTGTGCACACACTGTCATAAAAATAAAATAAAACCAAGTACGAACAATTCAAACCAGAATTCGAAGTCCTAAAAAACGTTACAGACAAAATAATGTAATCAGCAAATGGACTGCTCCCCGTGTACAAAATACACGACAAACAGTGTTTTTTAAAGTTATGTTTATGTTGGGGAGAAGTTATGAATAAGTTACTAAAACGTTAAATATACATGTAGGTTATATATTCGTTCAGCGTGTTTAAAGTACGTTATATATGAAAGCAAATAAACGAAAATTGAACGACGATAAAACCGAAGCTCTTTTAGTAGGCTCATCACAACAACTGAAATCACTATCGGATCTTAAGATCGCCATTGGTCCATTGGTGATTCGGAAATAAATTTCTCCCAAAATGTTCGAAACCTTGGAGTGATATTTTATTTGACCCCTCTCTGACAATGGAAACGCAGGTTGATATGTTATGCCGTACATGCTATTATCATCTACGCTGTATACGCAACATCAGAAATTATCTCACGGCTGACGCTTGTAAACTCCTTGCGAGATCATTGATTTTATCTAGGATTGATTAATGTAATAGTTTACTCTCTGGAATTCCAAAGACACTTCATGTCAAGATCCAGAAAGTTCTTAATACTGCAGCCCGACAAAGACACATAAGTAGTTTGATCACATCCAGAATGCTAACGTTAGTGTATAAATGTCGCAATAACACAGCTCCTCAATACTTATCTGAACTCATGACTACAACTCTATCAGATCACTCCGCTCTCAAAATAAACAGTTACTAGTTGTTACAGGATATAACTTAAAGTCATTTGGATAAAGGTCCTTCAGTTCAACTGTCCCTAGATTATGGAATGAACTTCCACAAGAGATCAAGAATCAACAGACTTTTAATCAATTGAAATCCGCGTTAAAATGTTTCCTGTTTCGGCAGTCTTACCAGTAGAGCCATTACTAAAAGCGTTTTGAGCAGCTATATAAAACCCCATTATTATTATTATTGTATGCGTCTAAAAACAACGTCCTCGTGATTTTTAAATTCAGCTTCAGCGGATGCCAGCGTGTTGGATCTATTATTTCATACGTCGGAATAAGTTGTCTAAACCGTTGCAGTGTGAAAGGCCCATTAATCAGACTGTAAGTATGTTCATAAAAGTATAAAAAAATGTTTTCACTATACGGTCGTAGTTTGTATTATGTCATAAACTGATTGGAAAGTGTAAGCTGGACTGTCTCTAAAGCAGAATGCTAATGCATGCAAGTACATCTGAAGCCTGGAGGGTGTTTGGCAGCTTAAACGGCTATTATTCAGTTGAGATTTTATTTCTCTTAAAAATGTGATTACGGTGACATTGTTGTTTAACTAATAAAAAAAGAAGGGAGGGGATACTAGTTCATTTTACAATTCTACAACAATTTAAGGCATTTTGTTAAGAGACAGTCACGTAGCCAGAATGATGTCAGTTAATGGAAATTTAATATATGTTATGTTGATAACTTCAGTGACGACATATTTGTAATGTTTTATATTGTACATGGCATCGTACATTTTACATCGTATCAGTGGCACATTATATCGATTATGGAGACACATTAGTGTGAATTTATTTCGTCATTGACTGCAAACAAGTGATATTTTGAAATGATAACACAACCTCGACAAAAAGATCAGATATTGTTTCGATGGGTCGTAATGCCATATAGGTTCCATAAAATCTGAATTAATATCCATCCAATCTCTCTTTTTGTCAATTAAATACATTAATATGTCCCGATGTATTTACAGATTTTAAATCTGTTTTGCTGATGCTACTGTTGTTTATTCACGTTTTAGCCCCATAAGAGTATCCCCGTGCTAATCCGGATACGTAACGGGGCAGGGGGCAGTTTATAGGGAACTTCAAGGAATTTCAAGCTACCATACAAAAGAATATAAAAATAATTCTGTTTGGATTCTAGAATACAACTCTTGGGATATTGCACAAGTCAGGCAATATAACATGCATAGAGCAGGATCAAACAAAATCTACCATTCTGTTTCAGAATAATTCAATAAAAAATCTCTTTCAAGTGTCTTTGTGGTTGTGTTGTTTACGTCTAGAAGCAGTGAGTTTCAGATAAATAATTTTTTTTTAATATATTATGTCCTAGATGCAACTGGGGATAAAACAATATAATATCAAATTGATAAATATGTCCAGGTAGATTATTCGTTAACGTATTTAAAGTGCACACGCACATTAATGTATTAATTCTCTCTTTGAACTCACATTCCAATTCCAATCATTTCCCAACTGGGGATAAAAAAAATATAATATGAAATTAATAAATATGTCAAGGTCGAGATTGTTATGAACTACAGGTAGATTATTCCTTAACGTATCTGAAGTGCACACACACATTAATTTGTTACTTCTCTCTTTGAACAAACATTCCAATTCCAATCATTTCACACCTAACAATTACAAAAAATTAAACATTATTTTGATTTTATCAATAATTAAACCTTAAAATAGTTCTTTCATCTTTTCTCCAAATATTCGTCCAGTTAGTTTTTAATTGATTTTTGTCAATATAGCACAGAAATATAGAGGAGGTAAGTTTAGATTCCAGTTTTTCATCAGTTAAGGACGATATTTTACTCATCAACTAATCGTATAAATATTTCCCAACCCACATAACAAATAACCAGTTAAATTAAACCGAAGTAAACCGTAAAATTATTACAAAGAGACATTCCCAGGAGAAAACTGGGTGATTTGATGATATTTTTGTATTAGAACATATTCAAATTAATTAATTTATCAAAATGTTGCTTCAAATCCTTCTCAAAACATTGTAATTGCAGCAACGACGGCGAAGACGGAGGACAATTCATTGTATGCACAAGACGATGTTGTCTAATCGCTGACTATTTATTACAAATATCGACTCCTACTTAAATTCTAGGATTATCCACCACCAGCGTCTTTTTCCGTGATTTTTATATCAAAAAGTGTTGTACGTCTAACATGTACAACATGTACACAAAGCGCTCAATGTTTGCGTGCAGCCTTGCAGATATTCCTAATAGTCGGGCCTTAGATTAGGGAAATCCTTACATTTCTGTCCTGTATACTTTTTTGGCCAATAACCACCCGATAAATACTTTTCTGGGAACCTATCTTTAAATACATATCTGTAAATTATATGTGCAATTGCAGATGTACAAAAGTTCGGCTAACATATAATATTAAAATATTATTTAAAAAATAAGTTGCCAGGCAATGAAACATACGCCCACACAGCAGCTAAATCGTCCGGGAAGTCAACAAGAGTTGTCGCATATTAAATAATTATCAGAAACTGATTAGAATTTGTTTGGTTTTTATAAAGTTCTGCACGATGCTAACGTTTAATACACGAAAGCCTTTAATATTATGGATTTAGTTGTCCAATTATCGATGTTCAAGAAATTCAAACTCAACCATCATCAATGTGTAACAGGGATATAGTTAAACTTTTTTTTTAATTCGGAATAAAATTGTGACCTCCATACGGTCCACAAGGTAAAACATGATTTCTCGTACAATCGGGCCATACTTTGGGTTATAACCATGCATTTCAAGTTTCATCAAAATCGGATTACAATTGTGACCTCTACAGGGTCCACAACCTTGATATATCATATTGTTTTTACACTATTCGCGTATTACTAAATTAACGGCAGCCATTTTGTCCGGCAGTTTTGGTCCGATTTTCACGAAATTCAAAATAAACCTGCATTACCATGTAACGGTGATATAATGAAACGTTTCTTTTAAATCGGATAATAATTTTGACCTCCAGAGGGACCACAAGCTAAAAAGGGTGATTTGTTGGACAATCACGGGCCATAATTCAGGAGGTTATGATCCGATGGGCGTAAATATAGAAAGTAACCAAGATCTTTGGATTATAAACATACATGTCAAGTTTCATCAAAATCAAATTAAAATTGTGACCTCTTGAGGGTCCACAACCTTGATATACCATATTTTCACACTATTCGCGTACAAACGACGGCCATTTTGTCCGTTATTTTGGTACAATTTTCACGAAATTTGAACTCAACCTTCATTACCATGTAACGGTGATATAATCAAACGTTTTTGTAAATCGGATAACAATTTTGACGTTCAGGGAGGCCACAGTCTCAGTAATAAACAATAATTGTATTTTACTGATTAATATCCTGTGTCTCAGTGATAGACTAATTGTATTTTAAAAAATGCCGTTTAACACTCGTATAACATTAAGATATAAGCTAACCGAATTATTATTGTGTGGGTCAAAATAATTATGATAACTTTTATACTACATGTATCTATTAACGTAAAGTGAATATGCTGAAAAAGGCAGTCAAAATACTCTACACTAAACCCAGATAGTTGGGATTGAATTTTAGGTCTAGCCTTGATTATCATTACTAAAGTAGGCAAGTTGAATCATCTATCACAAAATGTATTCAAATACAGAAAACATCACAGACTAGCTATGGCATCGGTAGTTGATTATGGTCTGGATAAGTTAATTAATTTCTACATTTTAGTCATGTAGCAGTACCGTATGTTTAAGTAAATAACTAATGGAATGTAAGGAAAGTCGTGATAGAACATAACTAAATAAAGTAATAATGGAATATAATTATGTCAATTAATAATTCAATGCAAATAAGCACATGTAAGTAAGTCATAATAGAATATAGGTAATAGTGGAATGTAATTAACCGGGACCTGTTTCACGAAATTTTAACTAAAGATAAAATGAAAAATTTAGTACATACTTCAACTTTGATTGGCGAAGCACTAAAATCAATCTTATATTATCCAATCAAATTACTAATGTTTGGATTTTATCTTAGTTAAAATTTCGTGAAACAACCCAGGTAAGTAGAATATCATAACGAGATCAAAATAATGAACACGAGACATGGAATATACCGGGAATTCTCGTATTTAAGTCCTGGGCATAATTTCGAATTTGACCAATGTCAGTGATGAAACATTTCTTCTTAAATTAAGCCCACGACTTAAATTCGAAAAGAGGACAAAACGACAAACATTTTGGTTCTTTTTACAATTAATTGTCATATTTAATGTCTAAGATGTCACCTGCAATTGGAGTCCAATGAGTTTTAAAGATGTGAAACCCTCGCACGTCACTAACAGTATAATGTACAACAATTCGACATGACACCATCAATGTCAACACATGTAGTTTATACGGCGACCACTCTAAAATAAATTTTAAATTTAAGCCCATGGGCTTAAATTCAAAATTTAAACTCGTTATTAAGCCCACGGGCGTAATAACGGCAGGGCTTAAGTACGAGGATTCCCGTTATGGTACTCGACCACACTGTCATAATTTCAACATACATATAATTAATACCTGTAAATAACAGACTAGATTAAATTACACAACCAACGATTGTAGATTATACCGGGGATGATCAGCGGGTCACTGGCACGAAAATTACTTGCTTCCCCTATACACGATCTTTACATGAAATTAAATGGGATTTAACGTCCTACTCTTCTGCCCCTAACATGGGCTAATAGAAGATGGGCATACGCCATACAATGTGCTATGAGGGAAATTTTGCCCGGACAGCGGCGCTACGGCCTACTCTTATATCGAATTACAACTGCCAAGGGATCTTTTACTTGCACTCCAATGTGTACACATAGACAGCTGTCCTTGTCAGGCCCTCCTTTCCGTATTACTGACAAGGGAAAACCACGCCGGAAAATCGAGATAAAATTTCTCCGCCAACCCTAAACTAAAATAAAGAGTCGCTTCCCTTACAGGCCATTTTATTTACATCTGTGTATTTTAATCCTGCGGATGAAGTGGAATCTTCATCATTAGAAGATTGTAAAGCTGTTTGTGGTAATTCAGCTGGGTGTAGTATTATAGCTAATCCTTTGTTAGTGATTCGTCTCCTACCCGAAAGTTAGCAACAGATGATCATTGTGAATCTTCGTTTTGACACAACACGGTCTAACGATAAACATGAAACACTGACATACTCAACTTACACTAAAGGGCTACCTATTCTCCTTCTTTAACACAAATAATATACATTTGCAGTAATTTACATGTTTATACATAGTGCATTATTATTATTAACGTTACAGATTTGATAGCAAGCACAATAATATAAACAAATATCCTTCTATGCCCTCCCTAACTGAGGTGGACGAGATGTAGGTTTGATAAGGATTTGTTGATATCTATAAGGTTACGTGGACTGATGTTAGCCACTCTAATGGCAACTTTAATGAGTTCTTTGACTTTAATCTTCAACAGCGTCAGTAGTATGTTTACAATGGATCTATGGCGGCGATTTAGAAATAAAGCCCCCCCCCCCCAAATGAATTGATGATAGTTGGTCGTGCACCTGCGGGAACACGCGTGGTTGCAGTAAACTATGTCTGCCGATACTAGGGGGGGGGGACTCTGGATGTATCTTCAAGTCCTCACATCCTGCATAGCACCACCGTGAACTGTTTTATTTGTTCTGGCTATCTTTTGGAAACATTCATCCGAACAGGTAAAACTAATCCTTCATGTCATTTGGATGTCTTACTAATTACACTCGACAACCTGCACTTAGCAAGTTATTCGCGGTTAGCCGCCCTATTCAATTTATTATCATTTCACTCTAGTAACCAATATTTCGTTCCTATATATCTTTTGATCTTTATTGCACTCCATCTTGATCTGAAAACATTGGTTCATACAGCTTCTTCAGAATCGTCGACTGCAGGTCAACAAATGAATCAGTTATAGCGAGTGTCATGGGCGGGGCAGATAATGCTTATCCTGAAATGACATAGATTAGATCCACTGGACTCTTTATCTTTGATTACCCCTTAGAGTTTATTACACTCAGTATTTATATTTGTGGTAGTATTCCTACAGGGACGACCAAACATCAGTCATTGGCATCCATTCACTTGATTTGTTTTTTGTCTTGCAACATGTCTGTAGTTTGTCGTGTCCACAGGTTTGTCGTATCGGTTTTGTTTTTGCGTGTGATGTATTTCCCCAGCACTTACAGACATTTTGGTGTTAATGGCTGGACTAGTGGTTGGTATGATAAGTTTAGTGTTAGAAATCTACTTTACGGTGCCATTCTGTGGTAGTGGTGCTGTGGGTACCAGACCTTTGATTCTCAGTAAATTTCTTTTTTCACATTTTGCCATCATCATAGCTGGTGTTTGTGGAATAGTCATAGTATTAGTTAGTTCAGGTACAATACTCGGAAAACTCGGAAAATATTTTCCGACTTTTCTTCTCTCCGAGTTTTATGAATTGACTCGATTGAAAACACAAAACTCGTAAAAATTGTCCGACTCTTTGTTTCAAACTGAAAAGTCGGAAAATAATTTCCGAGTTTTTTATTCAAACAAAAAAGTCGGACAATTTTTTTCCGACCTTTCCGAGATTTGTGTTTTCAATCGAGTCAAATCATAAAACTCGGAAAGAGAAAATGTTGGAAAATTATCAAAAATATATTTTTTTTTACATTGGCGACAGTAGTAGTAGTAATATACTATTCCAAAAAAGTAGGGGATATTTGATTTTTAAGTGTTATTAAAGTCCCCTAATGAAACTGACGAAGAAACAAATGACAAAATGAAATGAAGTTCACATTCATCGATTTATTCCAAATGATCGTTAGACTACGTAAGGCACAGACTGACCATTATAAGGGTAAAATGATACCCGGGGTCAAACAGCAAAGTTACCACAGCATCACAACAAAGTTAGTAACGGGTAAATCCTTTTCTGTTTGCCAAACAAGCATTGATCCGACGTGGCATACTCCTAATGAGACGTCTAAGGTCATTTTGGTCCAGGTTGTCCCATTCCTGTTGCAACGCAGCAGCAAGTTCTTGGACATTGGCAGGACGTTGTTGACGTTGACGTAACCTCTGTCCAAGCATGTCCCAGACATGCTCGATGGGGGAGAGGTCGGGACTCAGTGATGGCCAAGGTAATGTGGTGATGTTCTGTTGTTGGAGGTAACCTGTAACGATCCTGGCCCTGTGGCATCTTGCGTTGTCATCCTGGAAGATGAAACGACGGCCATGACGTCGTGCGAACGGCACAACATGGACTGCCAAGATGTTGTCCCGGTAGTACTGGCCTGTAACACGCCCTGCAACAACATGTAAAGCCGTTCTTCCAGCAACAGTGATGCCTTCCCACACCATAACAGAACCACCCCCAAATCGATCATGTCTGATGACGTTAACGTCTTGGAAGCGCTCGTTTCGACGACGCCACACCCTCCTACGTCTGTCCAAAAAATCAACAGTGAACTTTGACTCATCTGAAAACATCACATTGCTCCAGCGTCGATTATCCCAGTGTTGACAATCCCTACACCAACGACGTCTTGCCTGAATGCGATGGATCTCTCAAACAAGGAATCACGCGGGGACGACGGGCGCGAAGGTGACCCCTATGCAGTCGATTCCGAATCGTCTGGCCACTCACTCTCACACCAGTGTCTGTTTGAAGAAGAGCGCTGATCTGATTTGCTGTGATGACACGATTTCTCAAGGCCAAGGTACGGATAAATCGATCCTGGGCTTGAGTTGTCGATCTGAGCGTGGTCTGTCCTGTACAGATTGTGTATCACGGTATCTGGACCATAGCCTGCTTATGACAGACTGAGAAACATTCATCGTCCGCGCCACAGCCGCCTGTGTTGTGCCGATCTGTAGCATGCCAAGGGCACGTAACCTTTCATTTTGGGTAAGCCGACGCATATCAAAATTTGTTTTCTGGTCACTAAAACAATTAAACTGATGTTTCCACCCTGGAATTCAATGCCACAATGACTGTAACATTCAAAGTCAGAGTCGTGCAAATCTTGGGTTGGACCCTCATGATGACCCCAAGCATCACCTGCATTCCATGCGGTAGCTATTGGTGCGTTTGGGCGTCACATGTAACTGGAAATGTTTCTTCTGTTAGGTTCTATAGTGACTTTTTTCGTAGTCATTTGCATATTTTAGTATTATGCCCCCCAAATCCAATATCCCCTAATTTTTTTGAATAGTATACATCTAGTTAATAAGTTGGACACAATCTGTAACTTTTCAGTTATATTTTAACCAAAATAATGCAATATGGCATAATCGAATATCCGAGTTTTGTATTTTGGCCTATACGAAAACACAAAACTCGGAAAGTGGTCAAAAGGTATCCAAATAAAATATTTTTCATTGGATATGGTGTGTAAGGGTTGTAATATGTACAAAGGAACTCAACTTGACAATTTGACACATGGCCCCGAGGCCGAACCTGCCCCGTACCCCCATACTGTATACGTCGTGTCGAGAATAGGCCTACCTAACTTTTAAAAATTAATTTGGCGAAAGGAATGACAGTAACAGTAACACATCTATTTAATAAGTTGGGACATGCTCTATAACCTTTTCAGTTAGATTTTAACCAAAATAATGCAATATGGCAGTTATAATTAAATATCCAAGTTTTGTATTTTGGCCTATACGAAAATCGGAAAGTGGCAAAAAGATATCAAAATAAACTATTTTTCATTGGATAATTATGAATATTATACAGCGGATTTCTCCTTAACGGGAATAACTTGATATTTAGTGTAGCCCACTCAAGTTTTTGTTGCATTGAGACAGACATCACAGGCAGTAGGCCTACTACCTGTCGAGAATATCAGTAGGCTTACTACATGTCGAGAATATCTAATTGGATAAGTAAGTGATAGTAACACATCTATTTAATAATTTGGACATGATCTATAACCTTTTCAGTTAGATTTTAACCCAAATAATGCAATGTGGCAGTTATAATTAAATATCTGAGTTTTGTATTTTCGTATAGGCCAAATTATCATTTCGTATAGAGAATCCTCAACGAAACGTCGCTTTAATTAAAAAAGTAATTGTGTTCCATAATATGTTTTTGTGTTTATGACCTATTAGTTAGTTTATTAACTAAAGCAAGACCCAACGAAAAGGTAGGATTGTATTAATAACTGGTTAGGGTTAAGTGGTATTTATTAATGAAGCAAGACCCAACGAAATGATAGGGTTGTATTATATTAGAAGCCTGTTCATAGTGTTACAAAATTGGGGGGATATATAATTGCATACCCTCACGAAATCAATTAGCAATCTTATCACAGGGCTAGTAGACAGATCACAGGTGGTCAAAAGATGGCAGTAAACATGATAAGTCTAACAGACAGACAAAGGTCGTTAGGAAGTCATTAATCATCACAGCTGTCCCGAGTTACGCAAGATCTTGAATAGTAAAGCAATCTGCACGGGAAGCTTAATCTGTTATTATATAATGACCAGCTGCCAATCCCGGTCATAATATAATCTGAAATATAATACCTGGAATTAGTTGATTGGCCAATAACTATATGTCCGTCCAGGTTATTAACCCACCCCGACCGGATACTGACCAATCAGGTTACGGTGCATGGGTGTGGTATCGAGACTGCAAGGCTGGACATAGGTTCGGCCCAGTAATTAAAAGATCAGACAAACCGTTTTAGAATCAGTCGAGGCCAGAGAGCCGAGCCGGGAACAAGACGGCAACCAGACGGAAAACCCGGTCTATATAAGTAATGTTGTAGAACTATTGTATATGTGAAAAAGAAGAAATAAAACCATTGTTTGAAGTTATACCAGTGTTGTCATCAAAGAACCCGATTTAAGAACCAATACTGTCACATATTAATTGATGCCGTAGACCAGACCAACGCTTGAAGTCCTGTACCACTAGACGACCACAGGCTACTGATTTTAGTATTCACGGCACGACATGTCAGTAAACACCGTTTGGCCAAACGGTATGAAAAAAGAAAGGACTACCGGACAAAACAAATGGTGGCAACTAATGCCAATAGTGGATCTACACAAAGCAGGGAAAATTCTAACCCCTCGCCATTATCGGAACCGGAACCTGGAACAGAAGAAGTAGAAGTAAAAGAGGAAGGGCATCAATTGTACCCTTCCCTACAGTTAGCTACGACAGCGAAGTAGCGGTCAAAGAAGACGAATACTCTTTGTACTTCCCTGCAATTTTGCGCCTTATTCGCGCATCTATCTGCGTGTGTGAACATCAGACCAGAGTGCCCCATAATATGTGAATAATTAGAATAGTGTGTGTTCGTGGTTCCAGAGTGCAAAGTAGTTTGTTTCGTGATTCCAGACTCCACCATATATGTGAATAATTAGAGTAGTTTGTGTTGTGTGATTCCAGGATCTCGTTTGATTTTTTGTTTTTTTGCATCGACCCACGTGTGTGACGGGTGTTGTATATATAACTTTTACGTTCGTGTGTTTATCGTTTTCCTTTTGTTTATAGACATTTTTGGATATTATGACATTTAACAAATGCATATATAACTGTTAAATTCGTGTGTTCATTTACATTTTCCTTTTGTTTATAGACAATTTTGGATATTATGACATTTTACAAATGCATATATAACTTTTAAATTTGTGTGTTTCATTTACATTTCCTTTGTTTTTTTAAACATTTTTGTATACATTTTACAAATGTTTATCTTCTTTTCTTTTTCTATTTTTTAGTTCCATTTTATTCATATTGTAATTAATATTGTAAACAGTTTTAAAAAGTTATGCAAAATAACTTTTCTTTGGCAATGTGAGGAATGTTACAAAATTGGGGGGATATATAATTGCATACCCTCACGAAATCAATTAGCAATCTTATCACAGGGCTAGTAGACAGATCACAGGTGGTCAAAAGATGGCAGTAAACATGATAAGTCTAACAGACAGACAAAGGTCGTTAGGAAGTCATTAATCATCACAGCTGTCCCGAGTTACGCAAGATCTTGAATAGTAAAGCAATCTGCACGGGAAGCTTAATCTGTTATTATATAATGACCAGCTGCCAATCCCGGTCATAATATAATCTGAAATATAATACCTGGAATTAGTTGATTGGCCAATAACTATATGTCCGTCCAGGTTATTAACCCACCCCGACCGGATACTGACCAATCAGGTTACGGTGCATGGGTGTGGTATCGAGACTGCAAGGCTGGACATAGGTTCGGCCCAGTAATTAAAAGATCAGACAAACCGTTTTGGGATCAGAGGCAGGTCCAGGAGGCCATGCTAGGCGGGCGCCTAGTTAAGGTACCTCAGGAGTACTATAGTCAGGTCTAGGAGTCGGAGACGAGACGAGAGCTTCTGGAGTTAGCACACTCGTGCTAAGCCAAGCTAATTAAGTCATGACTCCTTTCATATAGTTAGTTCTACGGTCGTTTACATCACGATGTTTGTACCTAATATGTAAGAAGAATAAAAATATTATATTTGAAGTCACACCAGTGTTGTCATCCAAGAACCTGATTAAAGAACTAATGAAATACTGTCACAATAGTCATATCCAGTATATTAGCTAAATCAAGACCCAACGATGGGGTTGGGCAATATTAGTTGCAGGCATTGCAGTCATATTCATTTTATTACATTTAACTAAAGCAAGACCAAACAAATGGTACGGATATATTACAGTCATATTCTGTATATACTATTAGTCAAAGCAAGACATACATTCGCCTGTTTTGTGTCCATTTCTAGTTTCAAAGAATAGAGATTTAGCTACTTTAAATTCATCTCTCTCTTTGTGTTTAGTTAAGACGGGTTAAGGCATGACTCCGCGGAGCTAGAAATATCTAATTCAGAAGACGATGATGAGGAGGACGAGGCTATGACGAAAGGTAACAAGTAAAATACCCCTGTGAGTTTTAACCAGGAGGTCACCATCAGCAATCACCTCTAAACGGAACTGGAACAGATACAGTCGTAAGTAAGTATATGGGCACTATTTGTGGTAAGGAGAATGGATTGCCGTGTGCGCTTTAGATGTGTTTTGTGGGATTCTATTAATATTGATACATAGCCCCCCCCCTCCCTTTTTTAATATAGCATTGAACAATTGATACATACCGTCTCGGTACACGCAAATTGTAGTGAGTCTATTCATAGCCCCCCCCCCCTTTGCATGCACATTTTTGATTGTTTGTTTGTCTAGAATGGACAATAGAATCTATTGAATTAATATTTCCTGGCAGGTTTTGCTAAATATTCACTATTTAGAAGCGGGAGACGGGTGACAAGCGTTCATTCCAGCGAAAGGTTGATTGAGAAGTTGCAATGGTGGTCTGCCTCCTATATGTTTTATCTCCCTTTATTTGTACTGTGGCATTCTGTTTCATGATAATGTAGATGAGTCTTCAAGAGTTGATGTTTACAATTACAAAACTAAACAAGCCAAATCCCCCCAAAAATAGATGACACATATTATTAATTAATCGCACATTTATTTTCGTTAAAAGTATAGCACAATCAAACTAAGTTTTGTCACTCTCTATCAAGATTATCTTGTTCCAAAGCATCGACCCATAAAATTATTAGCTCTGGTTAGCTTCAGCTCGAAATGTTAATCATTGAACTCATTCAACACACTACATCTCAATTAGGAGGATAGCTATTGTGTCCCAAAAATGTAACAGACAGACAGACGGACGAACCCATCTTAATAAAAAAAGGGTAACGCCCAAAACAACCACCATACTTGTTTTCAATTTCTTGAATTAACATGGCGATCGCTTTGGGCGGACAAACACACAGGCAGGCCACGCCCACCTCCATTGTATACCGTGTTCAGCGAAGTGTGTACGTCCGGTTAGGTGGTCAATTACCTTCTGACTGACTGAAGTTTTTTTTTACACTACCAGCTCACAGAAAATATTATTACTACACAAAACGATTTTGACAGTCTCCTTAGCAACCATAAACTGAAGCTCAAAACAAGGCTCCACAAAACTGTTTGCATTGCCCAAACGCAGTAGGGTACAACTTTTTGGAGTTGATTATGTCCTTGCACGTGCACTATGCACTTTCCATGAACTGTTTTGGGATAAAAAAAAAACCTTCCATGACCGTGCTGCTCTCAGTTGAAATTTCAACATGGTCAGACGTCAGCTAAGTGAACTTGACAGAGGAAGGGCCACTGCGTGACTTCAATAGGGTTTTACACAGAGGAATTTGGCACAGAGAACCATTTGTAGCCAGAGTGTGATTGGGAGATTATGGCAGCGTTTCCAGGTAACCAATTCAATTCAGAATCGCCCACGGTCTAATAGGCCAAGATCAACGTCGCAACGTCAAGTCCGGCATGTCATTCAAATAGCCTTATGTCAGCGCGTTGTTACAGCGAGGATGTCTGAGAGATGAACTGCAAAATGCCGGTATCGGACCAGACTAAAAGAAATCGTCTGCGAGCCCACAACTTTCGATCTCGACGACAAGCGGTTCGACCACCGCTTCTTCAACGTCATAGGGCAGAACGTCGTGACTGGTGCAAACGTCATAGAGACTGGAGGCGGCAACAATGGGGGCGGGTACTCTTCACTGATGAGTCCCGGTTTTGTTGGACCTCATTAAGCTCAAAATGGCGAATTTTCATCAAATCCTGAGAATAGTTGTGTATAAAAAGTGCATATGCTTTGCATAACAGACTCAACATTGGGACATATTGAACTCATTCTGACCAAAAGTTTGCTTAAAAGTTTTGATTTACATGTTCCCTGTGTCTAATGAAATGTCAAAGCAGACCACTTCCACTGTATACCGTGTCAAGCGAAGTGTGCACATCCGGTTAGGTGGTCAATTACCTTCGGACTGACTTCATTTCACTGATGAGTCCCGATTTGCATTACAGTTCAATGATGACCGACTTTGCGTTTATTGGCGGCAAGGAGAAAGATTTACTGATGTTAACGTCAGACAACGCCATTGCTTTGGAGGTGGTACTAAAATTTTGACGACGTCTGATCGACACCATGCCTAGACGAAATAAGTCAACCACAATGTGCTTTCGCTCTCAAGATAACAGAAAACTGCCTTATCCCAAACAATAACCTATAAAGGATTAGTAATGCCCCTTTATTGTAATGTCCAGAAAAATATAAGTTATGTCCCTTGTTCACCATTATAACAACAGTTGGAAATGAACACATACTCATTTACTGGAGAGGACTACAGTTTTATTGCTGCTTTGGAGATATTATGGTGCGATAGTACTAGACTTTATGACGTAGAAAAATATTTTGTGTTTTACTCTGTTGGGAAAAACAATTCACGAAATAAGAAAAATTAGTCGGTGCTGGCAGATTTGTTATTGTTTGGGTGACTGGTGCACACGTCATAGAGACTGGGTATTCTTAACTGATGAGTCCCGATTTACGTTACAGTTCATAGGGCAGACTTCGCGATTATAGGCGGCAAGGAGAAAGATTTACTGATGTTGACGTCAGACAACGCCATCGCTTTGGAGGAAGTACGGTAATTGTGTGAGCTGAAATTTCAATTTCGACGTCTGATCGACAGCATGCCTCGTCGTTGTGTCGACTGCATACTCGCACGTGGTGGTTTCACTCGTTATTAACAAGTTATCGAATTTGAGACAGTTTTGTTGGACCTGCACAACAAACTCAACATTGAGACATATTGAACTCATTCTAACCAAAAGTTTGCTTAAAGGCTTTGATTTACATGTTCCTTATATCTTGTAAAATGTCAAACACAAATAATTGGTTGTCCCTTAACTTTTCTTGAGTAGTATATTATTTTACGAATTAGACGAAATAAGTCAACCACAATGTGCTTTTGCTCTCAAGATAACAATAAACTGCTTTATCCCAAAAAATAACCGATAAAGGATTAGTAATGCCCCTTTATTGTAATGTCCAGAAAAATATAAGTTATGTCCCTTGTTCACCATTATAACAACAATTGGAAATGAACACATACTCATTTACTGGAGAGGACTACAGTTTTATTGCTGCTTTGGAGATATTATGGTGCGATAGTACTAGACTTTATGACGTAGAAGAATATTTTGTGTTTTACTCTGTTGGGCAAAACAATTCATGAAATAAAAATTGGTTGGTGCTGGCAGATTTGTTATTTTTTGGGGTAAGGCAATTTTCCAGTTATTTTTAGAGCAAAAGTACACAGTGGTTGACTTATTTCGTCTAATTAGTAAAATAATATGTACTTGATCAGACTATTTTCTGTGAGTTGATGGTGTAAAAAACTTCAATCAGTCAGGAAGTCATTCATTGGTTGTTAACCACCTAACAGGATGTGGACAATTCGGTTGGCACGGTATGCAATGGAAGTGGGCGTGGTCTGCTTGTGTTATTGTTCGCTCAGAGCGATCGCCACGCTTGTTCTATAAATTGAAAACAAGTATGGTGGTTGTTTTAGGCGTTACCATTTTTTTAAAAAATTAAATTTCTTCTGCAGCTTTATAATCGAAGTTTAGCTTTAACACCAGTCTCTTTAGAAATAAATAATGCGCGATTAAGTGTAAAGTGAAATGTGGCTCTTCTTATTGTACTTTCTATGGTATTCCATTGATTGTCACCTGCAGCACAGATTGGTTCCTGTCATCCCAGTTATAAAATAATCACAACACTTTATAAAATTATATGAGCTTTATGTGTTTCCAATAACACAAAACAATATATAAAAGCAGGTAAATGTAACTATGTAATATGATTGTATTCTATATACACAAGCTAAAATGTTGGGAGGATAAATTAAACCTTAAATAATATAAATAATAATAATATTTATTATTTACCGTCAATTACATCAACATATTTATTATTTAACGTCAATTACATCAACATAGATCTCAATAGGCGGTACAACATAAAAAAATAAAGGCAAATATCACAGAGCATCGTGAAAAAAATGCATGTACATAAAGAACATTTACATTAAAAGTAGAGCCACAATTAAAAGAAATAATCCAGGAAAGAGTCTAAGAACAAAACAAAAAATATAATAAATTTCTTAAAAGACGCAAGTATAATAATTAAAACTGATAATATGCTATACTAAAAAGATGCGTTCTTAGTAGGGAAATATCACAAGTTGCATGGCCAAGTCAAACACCCGATTCCGACTCTGACGATACTCTGCAGACTTGGGTCTGTGCATCCCAAACTTAGCCTGTCTACAGCTTGCTGCGCCCCAGAACAGGCCATGATCCAATTAACTGATATTTTAAATCTTCAATGAGTATGCTTTTAGAAATTTTTAAAAGTATTTATTTCTCTTCTATTTTCAAATTGAATGAAATTAAATATTTATGTTTATTTAGCCGTTGTGTGTATGAACCATCTCAACCTGATCAGAGCCGAATAACGAAATAGCCCCATTAATTATTAAAAAAATTCACAGAGTATTTAACATTGTTTTGAAAGATAAACAGATTGGAATTCTAAAGACTGTTTACAATGATAAAGTCTGTATTGCAATATTACCCACTGGCAAATATTATCTGTCGCTTTTACCGGAGTGGCAGAAGTCGACATTTTGTTAAATGATCACGTGGGCGTTTTAAATGGATGGGGTCAGTGTGAAGAATCATTGACGTCATAACGTCAACGAGGAAATCTTAAAATTAAAATCCGGTTCCGAATGTACAATGGAACTTTTAAGCTAAAGTCAAGAAAGAATTGCGCCCCTCCACGAAATAAATCCCATAAATTCATACATTATTATGAACGACCAATTCAAATGAATTAAAACCATTGGATATTGAAAAGTAAATGTAAATAGACTTTCTGAATTGGAAATTGTTACATTAATTTCATTGGTGTCGACAGCTTAGTTGTGGGGTATTTACCTCCCTTTTGAATATGGTAAAGTAAAAGACTGGATAATCTAACCAAAGACATGTTTAGATATATTTCACCAAACTGATCCCGCAGTGAATATTCGCTTGGCCGCTACAATCACTGATAAGGATGACATCGACGAGGCTTAATGAGTACGGCATATTAACTTTTTTATTCCGACAAATTAAATTCTCAAACATTTCTTTGAGGTAAAAGAAAAATAAATAAAGACGTTTGAAGTATTTGTAGTTAAAAAATATTTCCTATTTAGTGTAAATGGGTATTAAAATGAGTAAAATGCATCATTTTGCCCGAAGTCACCTGCAACACAAATTGGTTCCTTTCATCCCAGTTATAAAATAATCACAACACTGTATTGAATTATATGAGCTTTATGTGATTCCAATAACACAAAACAATATATAAAAGCAGGTAATTGTGACTATGTAATATGATTGTATGCTATATACACAAGCTAAAATGTTGGGACAGTAAATTAAATCTTAATTGGCCTAGTCAATACATCCGGTTCTAACTAAAGGGCCATCTGACGATCCTCTGCAGGCTTGGGTCCGTGTGGAGACCCATTGAAAATCGGTCATTTGATTTTGTGACGTCATGTGACAGCTCGCAGCAAGTGGATGATTTTGTTGCACTTTTATTAACGGACTAAACTATCAATATGGATACTACTGAACATTGAAATATAGCAAGAGTTTTTCGTTTACGATAACATTCCATTCCGAGAATTTGAATGTTGGCCAACTATAGCGAAAAGCCTGTGACCTCCGGTCTGCGCAAGCGTGGATTTGATCATGGCAGTCTAATTCAAATATTTTTTTTGTGGTTTTGAATCACAAAGTTCTACCTTGAAATAGTGTCGAATTATTATAAATTTGTGTCAGGTGCGCCAAAAAATGATTCCTTTTGGCGGACAAAGAAGAATCACGATATAAAAACAGACGGTAAGGATTCCAAGACAGCCTTAGCACCGAGGTGGTGTAAAGCGTCATGTGTATAAGTAACACTGAGGGGCTAGCCTCTAACCGACATCGTTACTAATCTAATAATATTATTAGATAAAATACAAACAAAAGGAGGGAAAGTAACTGATTGAATGCATTATATTATTCTCGAACACACAGAACCTCAGCGTCCGGAGGGTCTGGTTCAGTTGTACATATTTGTCGAAAATATTCTGAGTAATCATAAACATTAAAATCTGGTTCCGCATGGACAATGGAACTTTTAAGCAAAAGTCAAGAATGAGTTGCACCGCTTCACGAAATAAAACCAATAAATTCATGCATTTTTATGAACGACCAATTCAGATTAATTAAGACCTTAGATATAATCCTTGAAAAGAAAAGTTTTCAATTAAATTTATTTAGGAGTGTCCGGCAAAATGGCCGCTCTTTGTTCGCAAATTGTGTAGAAATGTGTAATACGAAGGTTGTGGACCGCTAGAGCAGTGGCTCTCAACCTTTGTTTTGCTAATGACACACCTTGGGACACACAAAAAATAGGCTTTCACCTGGCAAAATATACAGGAAAAATATTTGAATTTTGCACTATAAAAACGTAGCAAGTCATAGACGGCATACAATTGGAATTTTCATACTTTTCCCGTCTATCTGGTGGTTGAACTGCGTGCTAAATTTAATTAGAAATGGACATTGGAGTCGAAGTCAACGATTGTTTTTTTTTAATAACGTTTACCCTAAAAGTTTCGTAGACTATTTGCTTGAACCATTGCGACTAAAATTATATCTATTAAAATAGGAGTCAGAGTAACTTGTTGATGATATTTGAATGGGGAGTAACAGAAGCTTACTTAATGTATGATCTATATGGTTACTTTAGTTATAAGAAAGGTGTTCTGTTTAATGTAGAAATTCTTTACCTACATGATGTGTGACAAAAACTAGGGCAATGAAGTAGCTTGCATTATTCTACTGCTATCTTTGTTCTGTTTAATATAGAAATTCTTTACATAAATGATGTGTGACAAAAACTAGGGCAATGAAGTAGCTTGCATTATTCTACTACTATCTTTGAGTTACTCACCGACAGTTATGTGAGTTGTCATTTCTGGAAAGTACGGTGTTATAGTTCAGTCATCTCGTGCATGGATTAGTCAAATTAAATAGAATAATGTTGATTATAAACGGTGTCTATACGAAACACTTATCCAAAATTATTTTTATGTGAGTTAGAACGGATATTAAACTTAGACCGTGGATATTTTAATAACACCTAAGGTATCTGTAATCGATGTTGTAGTTTTCCCTGTATTTATTTTAACCTTTGTAGTTTGGTGTATTTGTTATATAAACATAGTAACAACATAAACAGTGTTAATTGATGATTGAAATAATTGATCCCACAACGTGAAGTCAAAGAACGTCCTAGACGATAAGTGAACAGGAAGAGTCACCGCTATCCCCGTAGTATCACAAATGCAGACACCTTGTTTATCTCCCTTTAATCACACTGCGGCATGACGGCTGTGGATAATGGAAACACTAAAATGAAAAAAAAAACCAACGAAATTCTACATTAACGTAAATCGATACAAAATCTTAAAGTCAAAAATAGATAATAGGTTACCAGAATATGTCGACCGAAATATGTTGTGGGAGGGTTGGCGCTGCATGTGTTTTGAAAATGGCAATCATTGAACTCACTTAAAATGATAAAATAGTATTGTTGATTACTTGATCAATTTGGAAGGGGAGCGGATGTTGTGATGGGCAGCGTCTAAATTATTCGAAATAAAGAGTAGATCGTAACGTCGATGTTTGGACCGAATCCCCGCTATAGCATAAGTACAGCTTCATTAATCTCGGTTGATACGCTCCCAGATTCGGTGAACCGTCCATTATGCGGGCAATGTATTTAAGTTTTTCGGGCACAAACATAAGAGAATAGAGAATGCGACCATATATCATGGAAATAAAATTGTATATAATTGTGTAATTAATTAAAATTAAACCACCATCACAGCTTTGTGGAAAATTTATTTTAGTTCTTGATTAAATGATTGGTTTATTCAGAAATATCTACCGAGCACTGCCCTTCCAGTCTGTTATCATCCTGTACCAGGATTGTCTTGTATGTCTATTCTGTGCGAGTGTAGCTAATGTTAACATGAAACAAAAAAGACTACTAAAGGGGCCGAATTTGATGTTTATACGTAAAGGCAAGAGGGGGCGCGAGGATAGTTATCGGTGACCTCTTACTGCATCATAAACCCACCTGTTGACAAGTCGACGTCTACTCTTATTCTCTGCTTTGGCCAGCAACCACCACAGTATCCATCCCCTCTAGCTTCAAATCTATAAGTTGACTGTTCTATTATAACACAATCTTCGAAATGAGTTGACTGGGATCTGTTCCGCCAGATATTCTTTAATATATAACATGAAATATGCCACCGTATTCTCCAGTTCCTTTATAATCTATCTATGGACATCTTACTATTACGATTATTATCTATCTGAACTAAAATATATCCTGGACGATAACACATGGTAAATGTGTAGGAAGCACGCCCTATTCAACAGTTTCAGTGTATAACGTAATATCAGTTTCGTAAATATAAAAGTTATTCCCACCAAGAAGAAGAATATAAACAGGAACAAGAATAATTACATGGGCGCGTACACGGTGCATACTATAGTATAAATGGACGTTTAGGTCCACTCGTACCGAAACAATGCCTCAAACCGGGAATATTAACCAACAAGACAAAGGAGAGAGATAGATAGAGAGAAATGTGGCTTAATGTCCACTCGACACAATCTAGGTCATTTCGGGACTAATATGGTTTAATATTATTTTAATCAATGGCGTAGGCGGAAACGGGGTGTCCCGGAGAAACCCCACGAGGCTAGACAGGCAAACCTACTCCTAGTATAAGCGGGGATTCAAAACCACACCATTTGACACAATAACAGTCCTTGTGATGTAAAGCGCATGCGTTAACTATACCCCCCTCCCCCAACCACAGTACGACAACGGAGTAGTGAATAAGATTCATGATGTAAGTCTTAGGCCAGAACCCAAAATAACTAAACTAAACGAACAAGTGCAAATCATCATTAAATATGAATCGTGAAATGAAATCGGGTCTAATGTCCTGCTGTTCTGTTCTGACAGTGTGCTACGGCCTACTCTTATATCGAGTTAATGGATATTTTAGGTGGACGTAAATGTGTATACAGGGCGTCGGTTTTCCGTCCTACGCCATTGGCAAAGGGTGGGGGAACTACATCGGAAAATCCCGAGGAAATGTCTCGGCTAAAACCAAGTTTGAACACTCCAGGCTATCGAACCAACATTTTACTCACTGGGCCAACGTTGCTATCACAATGTGGAGTCTTATGTGCCGCACGTTATTGTATATCTGACTAACCCATTAGCGAAATCGTTATGTTATGATATACCGCACAGGTAATCTCGATTGACAAGTATCATTCTTACGATAATAAACATAGTCTCGATTAGTTCGTTCTAATCCATTCAATATAACGGTCATTCGATGATTTTGTTGGTGTATTATTGACTTGTAAATATATAAAAGTAGATACGAACCAAGGGACTTAATTTAAATCCGGTCTGTCTGACGTCTACCAAAACATAGCCTCTTCTCGGACATGTTTTGTAATTATGAATTCGAGAACAGGCTATAGCCTCACCAAATCGTTGAAATTCTCCACTGATTTGTGTAGTATACTGGGCGTTAGTATCAATAAGTTCCCCTGTCTGGCGAAAACATACATATAAATAATGAGGAGTTGAACTAATTCAGTAAACAGACAGTACGGATAATGCAGACAGTGGTTGCAAGGAAAGACGATTTGGCATCCAGAATGCATTACAGCGAACACTTGTCGAATTATCTGATCAATAGATGGAAATCTTGGTGTGTGTTCAACATGTCCTTTATAGAGGACTGACTGAAAAGTTCTAAATATGAAAAGAATAGACCTGTTGCGTTGAACAAACTTTTGCAACTGTAGTGTTAATATTGTCTTCGTACCGGACAGTTATCAAATATATGCTACTGGAAGGACTAACCCTGACATTGATACATGCCGGCATGGTCTAATAATGATAATACAGTCTTAATGTAGCGTATTTTACAAACATAAATATATACAATAAAATGCATGGCAAAGTCTGAAAAGAATATACCTGTTGGGTTGAACAAACTTTTGCAACTGTAGTCAGGCCCGTAGCTAGCCCAAAATTGTTAGGGGGCCAAGGTTTCTGGGGGTGCCGATGGGGCTTCTGTGGGCGCGCCAATGTACCTACCGTAAGGGCAGAACCTGGAATGCCCAAACTAGTTTCGGGTAGGGAACACAGACGTTTAGGGTACCCCCCCCCCCATCCACACACACGAAAAATGGGAAATTCTGACGACCTCAAACGCGTTTTCTTGATATTCCAGTCCCTGAATATAGTAGGCCGTCTGATATAGATTGCAGAGTCGAATTCCAATCATTCCAATGGGGCTGCCGGCAGCAAAATTTGACTGCCACAAACGTGTTTCCTGCTATTTCAGCCCGCGAATACAGCAACTGAAATGTGGTCAAATATAGTCTACCTTGGGTGGCTACTATACCCCTCTCAGTGTTTCGTTTGATTAGACCTAACACTGCTGTATTGGAAGCAAATTTCTGTTCCATACAATGCCTGGTCAATAGTCCGATTAACAACCAATGGTTAATTACGTTACAATGTCATTGCGTTTAAAACAGAGCTCCAAATTGGACCAAATATTTTATATAAGGTTACGTCATGGCTCACGATTTTATCATACCCAATTAACCAGTGCATAGCCGAATATTGTCGAAAAAGTAATTGCCTGACAAACAAGGCTATCTAAACGGTTACAATGCCTTAAATCACTGTCCAAAGTTTTAGAGAAGACCCAGATTAAACGAAGGACTGTCAAATTGCTGGTCAGCAGAGGCTAGGGGTGGATTTTTTGGGTCATTGCTTCAGGAATACGGTGGCTTACCTGAATCCCAAACAAACGCCGCATATGTGGGTTTTTTCGGGCTTTTCTAACTCAAGAGTAAAGCAACTTCCAAATTTCCAATCGTTTTGTAACCGAAATCCCACTTTATATTCCGACCCGAATTCCAACCATCCGAGCGGACTGTTGCAGCTACATTCAAAAATAATAATCGCTGCCCGAAATACACGTATGTGGCACAAAGTAGAGTGGCTTCAGACAAAATGTTTTAATCCATAGTCAATTTAGTACTAATTCGCGATATTTAGCTAAAAGTAAAGTAAAAGTAGTGTTTTACTAGATTTCGGGCACTTTATTTTGCCAACCAGAAGAAAGATTTTTTTTTGTTTTCCCTTTACCCTTCTGCCCGAAAAGTCAGATTACCTATGGTGCTCTCCCCTCCGACAATTTTGGAAAATAGGGTTTGCACCTGAAAATGACGGAAAATTTCAATTTTGAAGCTGAATTTGCGATATTGACATATCATGAAATTTGGATATGAACATTATAAATATTTGAAGGAAGGAATACGACTTTAATGTACCTATAATAATTGTTGAGAAAAATGAAAAGTTCGGGATCGCGTTAAAGAGAAATTTGTTTGAATTTTGAAGATTATCACGCCAATTTGGGCGCTCAATTCAATCATGGGCGCCTAACTAATCTCACTAGCATTATATTATGGGCGCTCATGATATCGTCATTATGGGCGACCCTCCGATATGTGGCATCCCACAAATCATGCCATTTGAATTTTGAAAATTATCACGCTGTTTTGGGTGCCCAATTCATTCGTGGGCGCCTAACACATCACTCTAGCATTATATTATGGGCGCCCATGATCTCGGCATTCTTGGCGCCCGACTGGGATGAGGTACCCCATAAATCATGCCGTTTGAATTTTGAAGATTATCACCAATCTAACTAGCATTATATCATGGGCACCCATAATATCGGCATGAGGCAGCCGCAGCCCACAAATCATGCTCTTTGAATTTAGAAAATTATCACGCCGTTTTATTCACCAAGTTCATTCACTAGCATTATCTTATGGGCGCCCCTCTGGGATGGGGCACCCCACAAATCATGCCGTTTTGGGCGCCCCATTGATCAAGTCGTGGGCGCCCAACCAATTCAATTCGACAGTATGCACTGTATGCGGCCCAACATTATAAGGTACCCCACCAACCATGTCATTATGGGCGCCTCTCTAGGGTAAGGCAACCCACAAATCAAGCCGTTTTGGGCGCCCAATCAGTTGTTCTGTTAATCGTGTGGGTCATTATGAGGCGCCTCACCATATGTGGCGCTAATATGGAGACGTTGGTCGTTCACCTCGTATTGTGCCGTGTGGGTCATTATGAGGCGCCTCGCCATATGTGGCGTTAATATGGAGACGTTGGTCGTTTACCTCGTATTTTGTCCTTTGGCGCCCATTGACGTGGCCAATTTTCTCGAATGGGCAAAGGTCGCCTCGTATTGTGGCCTTTGGCGCCCACTGACAGAGCCGATTTTTCTCCAATGGGCAAAGGGCGCATATTGAGGGCTCCGAAATTTTCCAGGGGGGGGGAAGCTGCCCCCCTTGCCCCCGTACCGGGCAGAAATCAAATATATGCTACTGGAAGGACTAACCCTAACATTGATACATGACGGCATGGTCTAATAATGATAATACAGTCTTAATATAGCGTATTTTACAAAAATAACATAAATATATGCAATAAAATGCATGACAATGTCTCAACGCGCTTTAAAGAATCACGAGTAATAAAAATAAATTATGATTTAAAATTTAACGATGTTATGGTATTCATATACTAAAGTATACTGAATAAAAATACGTAAAAGACCGTCAAAGTGATTTTGACTAGAAAGATTGTTCGTCGAACGATTCAGAAAATTGGTCAGGAAGTGAAATGACGCCTGAAAAGCATGGTTTTAATTGAACGTTAAAACTAACAATGCCATTCTCAGCGCGAATCTCACTAGGGCGACTAGTCCATAATAAAGGTGCGCAGCACGGAAAAATCACATTTCCATACAATTTATTGCTCGTTCCCTTGTGTTCCCCGATGGGATAGTTGGAGCCTGGTTGAATCTGGTAGATTTCGGTAGTTGTTTTAAGGACAAAAGTTCGCTCAGATAGGTCGGGACCATATTGTTCACTATCTTGAAAATAGTTAGTAGTACTTTAAATTCAACACATTCAACAATGGGGAGTCAATGGAGATTGAATAGCACTGGTGTGATATGATCAGTCTTTTTCGTTCGAGTGACCAACCCGGCTGCTGCATTATATAAACCCTGGAGTTTCTTTGTTCATGAAAGGTCAATGTTATGATACAGAATATTACAGTAATCCAGTCTCGAAGTTATGATGGCATGCACTAGTTTCTCGGTAGTTTTCGGACTAAGAACTCCACGGATACGCCCAGTCTTGAATAGTGCAAGTCTTCTGAACGACACTTTTTAAGGAACAATCTGAATTAAACATTACAACAAGGTTTCGAACTAAATTCGAAGGTAGAATAAAATCCTCACCGTTTCGGACTGACTCAATGAATGTGGCGTGACCAAAACGGGATTTCTAGTGAATAATTTGAGTCTTGGAATCATTTAGCACTAGTTTGTTATCAAACATCCATGATCGTATCTCGTCGATACAGTCTTCAATGGCATCTAACGATACAGATGGATCCATGCACGTAAAATACAATTGACTACCATCGGCAAAGATCATAACATCCAAGCCATGTTTAGGAATATTTTATTCAATTGGAGAGGTATACATAGTAAATAATGCCGGGCCTAAAACTGTGCCATGTGGTACACCGCGCTTTACTGGCATTTGGCGAGAAATATTATTACTAACAATAACCGACTGACTTCTATCCGCGAGATACGACCCGAACTAGCCTACATTACAACCCAAAGCTATCCGCGAGATACGACCCGAACTAGCCTACAACTTTCCCTTACATTACAACCCAAAGCGGGCCTTCAGTCGATGTAATAGCTTCGCGTGATCCAGGGTGTCGAAAGCGGCACTAAGGTCGAGGGGTAAGAGTATCACATGGGGCCGTGAATCAAAGGAAGTGACTACATCATTGTGCACACGGAGCAGCGCTGTCTCGCAGCCATGGTTAGGACGATAATCAGATCAGATATTCATGTAAACAAGACATGACAACTTTTTCTAATATCTTAAAAACGAAAGGAGGTTAGAAACAGGACGGAAATTCTTAGGAATATGATCAAGTTCAATGGTAGATGGCTAGGCTACCAACATGCTTCTTCGCATCGAAGCTGTGGGCATAGGATCAAGTCCACATGTTTTATATGGAGCTTCCATGATCAGTTTTTCTTTTATTTCATCTACAGTAGCTGGTCTGAAAGTTGTCATGGAGGAGGGGCATGGGGCCCCATCATCATGTTGTGATACAGAAGATGTATCAAACTTGTCACACAGTTTATTCACCTTTTCAATGAAGATAGAAGATCCCCAGCATCATGCTCAGTAGAGACACCATCAGGGATAATGTTACTCATAGAATTCTTGTCACCAATGAGTCCTTGGAGTCGGCATTTTGTATTTGGCGCGGATGAAAATTCTATTTAGTTGTCTTACAGTGTCTTTATTGACTGGTTTGGCGGAAACTGTCTTTCAGTTTTTATCAGGACTTGTCTCGCTGCAGAAATTCTAGGTATAAAACCATGGTGCTTTGGGCTTCGTTATTAAACGAGCCACTCCATCCAAAGCTGAGGTAAGGCAAGGGTTATAATGCTCAGCAATTGTACTGAGGAAGGATAGCGTAACTACCAAGAGACTTTCCAGAGTAAAGAAGTGGGCTGCGAAATTTATACTTTTATGTATGATGGGTGCCTACGACCGACCAGAAATTTGTCGGATTCCTGACGTTCCGTAACAGTCTGCGCCGTTTTGAAGCAGGTCCAGATATTTTGAAGCTAGATTTGTAATCATGAGCGAGACCTGTTTCTAAAAGTGATTCAGGAACTAGCTGGTCGTCATTTTTATGGTAATTATGACTTTATTTCAGCTGTGAACGACTTTGTTTTTACGGTGGCTGAAGAACATTACTTTCTGGCCGGCATCTAGACCTTGCAACATTGTTGGCAAACGCGTGTACACCCCAAAGGGGACTTTATATAACAATAAATGTAGAAAACATTCACTTTGTACAGGTATTTCACAGATGGGCTTGAAACTTTCCAGCCAGTCCTCCTAGCACATATCATGACCTATGTCATTTTTATTGAGGCCTTTACATTGCAGCAAAGTAAGACATTAAAATCCATTTCCCTAATAGTAACAAGCAAAGAGTTAAATAGTGAAAACAACCAGATTAACCCAGCTATATATATATATATATATATATATATATATATATATATATATATATATATATATATATATATATATGAATCCTAAATGTAATGCAAACTTATGATCCATATCTGTTGGAGGAACATGCGAAACCCTCGCCTCGAGGTTGGTTTATGGGAGAATCGTAACTACGCCACTTGAATCAATGACAAACCTGTGATATAAAGTGCACACTTTAAAGCATTCGGCCATCCAAAACCCTAGCGTAATAACCCAAATACTTCACCAGGAGATACTGATGCCGTGTACAAGGCAGGGTATAAACTTTCACATTTATAATTACCTGACAATTACTTACCAATATATCAAGCTTCACTTTTTGATATTCCGTTTCTCCCGGTTTCATTGGGGTCCATGCTGTTTCATTGACGTCGCAACCGTTTCCTTGATATTTACCACTAGGGAGCCTTACAACATTCAGGTGAGGTAAAGTGATAAAGTCCTTGGGCTTTTTTGTTAAATCACTACAATATATCTTCACTCTGGTATAATTAGATATAGGGGGATATAACCAATATTCACCATCAACATAAGATGAGTTACATCGCTGTATCTCTGCACATGATGATACTGTAATATAAGACATATCCAATATATCTTCACTTAAAAACCAGTGTATATCTTCATGTGTTGATATAACTAAAATATAAAACATTATATTATGTCTCATATCTTCACATGGTAATACAATTAAAATACAAAACGTTATCGTCACATGATGATATAACTATGATATAAAACCATTATATATCTCAACATTGAGATATAACCACAATATATCGTTGGGTCAGAGCAAAAACATCGTAAGTGACAAATTTTACGAAAACTGTTTTTTGATTGTTTTGGAGCCCAAATACATATATCCACCTTTATGGAGTATGAAAGAGTGAATTTCTCAATTTTTCTTGGAGATATGGCTTCTCTCAAAATATTGTATGTGCATAAATATCATATTGTTTAGAGCAAGAACATCGTATCTGACTTGTTTAGAGAGAAAACATGGTAAATGGGGGAATCTATCTCTCTGACTATGATGTCATAGCAGATATGACGTCATAATTTATGACATCACAGCTATGTTTCCATGGTAATTTATTGGAGATGATTAAAATATACTTTTTTTATGCTTACTTTCGTCCAATCTCAGATGGAGATATTGTTGCATAGTCTCCTGGTAAAACAGGGGGGTAACGAAAAATCAAAACTGAAAATTCTATAAAAACCAGAGGCAATGTCAATGTGAACATCAGAAAATGTTAATAGACTCTATAGGCCTATGCGGAAAAAACAAGTCATTGATAAGCAAGCCTAAAACAAAACTGATCTGCTAAAGCGTGCAGAATATCTACAAAGTGTTAACATTTCTAGAAATGCATTTTCGATGTATATATAACAGTGTTAACAAGGCATGTTAACAACTGCCATAGATTTTTGCGTCATTGTAGTCTACCTCTAGTAGCTTATGATAAAAATTGTATTAGTTCGTTCAAAATACTTCCATAATAGGCCTATATCCACTCATATGAATAACGACGGGGGAGTATTTAATAATGATGATTTAAAAATGTCTAAAAGCGCCCCATCACTCCCCAATCACACCATACACAATTTCCAGTGCTGGCAAAGTAAAGCCGAGAGAAAAGTTACGATGTTTTTGCACTAAACTAATTCGATGGATATTAAATTTAATTCAGAACAAAAACATCGTAAGTGATATTTTGGACAGAATGGATGGAAATTGCTGTAATTCCAAAATTCCACTAAAATATTTCAGTTACCCTTAATATCTCATACACCAACTGCAAAAAAGTGAAAAATATCGCAAAAAAATTGGATTTACCAGAAAGGTTTCAACCTTTAAAGTCGTTTTTCTCCACTATTGAAAAATATCACTTACGATGTCTTTGCTCTAACCCAACGATATAAGCATTATATAGCTTCACTTCATGATATAACTATGTCGTGATATTACTTTAATATAAAACATTTATATAGCTGGCGATGTAACAATAATATAAAACCATTATATAGCTTCATATGATAATATAGCGATAACATCCTACCTTAATATAGCTTACAATCATAGGCGTACGAGGCGGGGGGGGGGGGGCACATGAAAAAAATATAGAAATCTGAAAAGAGCTCAGAATTGTGAAATCGGTCATTAGCCGAGGAGTTTTTGAAAATGGGGTGGGGTAGGGGTATGGCCTTGTCGGGGAAGGCTATGGTCTTGTCGGGAATGAATGCTCAGTTTGTCAGGAAGCGTCGCGCCGTCTGTCGGGTTTTGAATATTTTTAACAATATGGAAGCGGAAAGAAAGCAGTCCAGTCAATGATGAACACGTACGCCATCTGAATAGAACTAGCACGTACACATGGCCTTTCTTAGTTCTTGAGTACTGTGTTCCTGTATACTGGCATCCAACTCCATGCACCGGACGAGCCCAGTGATAGAAGTCAGCAGCTGAAAATTTTCTTTAATAATAATAGATAAGTTTTTAATAATATTGTACCTTGTAGTCACATATAATATACGATGGCTCAATAGACCGTAAATAATTGAGCCCTTTTTTTGGAAATAAATATTCATAGGTGAATGTAAAGTGCCACTGGCAAGAGTTATACAAAGATTATGTGCTCAACAACGCTTATTTTACTTTTAAATCTCTCCAGGAAAAAGTTCCAAAACCACTATGATGTAGATGTTAAATATCATTAAATAAGCTTATTATTACATTATGTAATATTTGAATCCATTTTACTAAATTGTTATTAAATTTGATTAGTTTCTCTTAATCAATTTCAAGTTCAATTGATGACTTTTTACCAGTTTTTATGCTGCAACTGACACTACCCACTCCAAATTACTAGAAAGTATTCGAAATGCCTGGAAATCGCGGGTACGGCCGTCTGGTTTTCAAAATTTTCTGGGGGAGGCCCCCTAGAACCCCGTCGTACGCTTAGCGCCTCCGGCGCTTGCGGGCGGACGGCTTTGTCGCCCGCCGCGCCACGTATTCTAAAGAAATGTATTTGTCGGGAAAATATGCTGCCCCGCCCCGCCAAAAACAAGTTTGGCCTCGTACGCCTATGCTTACAATGATGATATAACTATACTCAAAGCCATTAAAAGCGCAATTCGTGAAATATTTATGGTAAAAGTTTTCTTGGGCTTTCCTATCTTAAGACATATTGGTGAAACTTGTTCAGGGGTTGGACCCAGTATCAGTTCTCGGTAATGGACTTTGTTCGTTTAAAAGCAACACTTGTCTTTTTTCACGATTTTAAGCAGTCCCATGCTACACGTTTTGCACGTGCCTTCCCTGTACCCTGGCCCTTTATATACAGCTCCGGGTGGACATATCTGACATTGACTTCAGCTGACCCCTGCTGTGTGTCATGGCTCTCTGACTTTTCGGTTTTGTGCATTTGTAGTAAATTATCCACTGATGCTTGTTATCTCGATTTTTTTTTCAATTGTGTACATTTGGTAAAATTTGTCGCAGTAAATAAACTTTGAATTTGGCATTGCGTTTTAATTGCTTTATATAGTAATACAGCGACAGGATTAAACTTTTATGTGTCATTATAGTAAGATATAACTAATATTTACCATTAACATAAGGCGTGTCATATATGTCAACATCTTTCAACGATGACGGATCTATAATAAAAGTTCAGAATAGATTTAGGCATATACATATATTTATATACAGTGATGCAAATATAATATAGAAAAATCATATGATACATCTTCACGTGACGATATAGAGCCATTATTTATATAACAATTAATAATATTAAAGTTTCTATATATTCAAATATATCTTCACACTATCATATAAATATAATATGAAACCATAACATACCTTCACATTATATACCTATAATATAATATAAAACATTACATATCTAACATCTTCACATGCGGATATAACTTATAATATGAAACACCATTATATATCTCCACATGATATAACAACTATCTTTCTTGTAATTATAATATAGAGTAGGATATAACTAATATTTACCATTAACATAAGTTGAGTTAACATCACGACACGATATCATATCTATAATATTAAAATGATATAACTTTATATAATGAATGACAAAAATAAAATAAAAACAATATCACAGGATCAGGTAAATTATTTAGAAATGTCCAGTCCTCGTAACTTGCTGGACATTCATGCATCCATGTATTATAAAGTATAACCACGGGACTTGCAGGACATTTGTGTGCTATCTATGTATTATAAAATATCCAGTGAGACATTCTTGGTTTGCTATCCATGTATCATATCTACACCTCATGACTTGCAGGACATCCATTTTTTTTTTATAAAATATCTGGACCTCATGAATTGCAGGACATCCATGTGATACCCATGTATTATAAAATATCTAGACCTCATGACTTGCATTAACCCACGCTTATTGGATTCAGTGGGTCAAATTCTTGTAATACCCATCTTCAAACCGAGATTCTCCCCTAAATACCCAGAAAATGCCTCGTGGCGGCCATCTTGAATATTTGAATCACCCCCCCCCCCTCTCAAGATATATAATTCATTCAAAAAACAAAAACAAACACATTAGGTGGACTATATTTCCAGGTTTGTCGACCTGCTGTCGGACCATGGCGGTGATATAATTCAATGGTATAAGCCGAAAAGGCGCTTTACATTTGACAGAGAGGTTGAGATCAACGATTGCGACCTGGGTCCGGTTGCTGAAAGCTCTGTTAACTTTTAACGATCCGTTAACATGGAGTAAACGGATTGTTAACTTTAACGGAGAGAAAGGTTGTTGCTGGAAGCCCCGTTAACTTTAACGGATAATGAAATTGACTTTCCAGCAACAGAAATTTAACGGAATGTTAACAAAGGACACATGAAAGATAACTTAGTTTTGAGCAACCGGCCCCAGGACAATAACTTAATATTATTTCTTAAAACCGTCAAATTACAAATTTTTGTAATACACATCTTCTAACAGAGATCCCGAGATACTCCTCTAAACACAAAAGAAAATGCCTCAGGGCGGTCATCTTGAATATTTGAATTCCCCCCACCCCAAGATTTATAATCCATCACAAAAAAAAACCATTAGGTGGACTATATTTCCAGGACTATGGCGGTAATATAATTCCATGGTATTAGCCGAAAAGGCATTTTACATTTGACAGAGAGGGCGAGATTGCGACCTGGACAGTAACTTAATATTATTTCTTAAAACCGTCTTTTGATGGCGCCCTGCAATTTGGGAAGACAATGTGGCTCACTGAGTCAAGCACTGGCTCGCTTGTGTGGGGGTTGCGGGTTCGCTCCTTTGTTGGCCGAGAAACTTCATGGAGATTTCCCGGCGTTTTTTTTCCCTTGTCAGCGGTGCAGGGCGGAGGGTCTGACAGCTGTCTAGTTCTTCGAATGAGACGAAAGAAAAAATTTAGGTATCGTGTACACATGGGCGCGCTAGTAAAAGACCCCTTGATAGTTGGAATTCGATATAAGACTTTTTTCCCTCGTGTCACACTGTATGGTGCATGGCCGTCTTCATTAATACAATCGCAGAACAAGGCCTTTCCTGTACTTGGACCAGGCAATCGCAAGCTGGAAAATCCCAAGGAACGTCCTCTGTCAATACCTTGGTAATAAGCTAGCGTCATAATGACAACCTAGTCTGCTAGACCATGTTGCCACTCATATTAACTACATGTAATTATACCCTAATGCTGTCTTAATTCTCTCGTGAGATACAAGCCATAAATAAACCTGACGAACTAACCTTCAGTAATCCAATAGTCAAACCCATCTTCGTAAACCAGGTTTTGTGTAGAGTTGATGTTATATGATAAAGGTATACAGACCTCGGTATCATTATTATAGAAGAAAGATGTCCCATCTGTCTGTATTGTTATCATAACACATTCCAATTTACTGGTGGTATAATTTACCAGAGTTTGGTCAGGTAAAATATAGTTGGATATAAATATAATAAAGTTAAAGTCTGCAATATTCATGTTATCTATCTCAGCTATTCTAATCTGTAAAAATGGAAATAAGAGGAGAATATGTCATGCACGTTTTACTATTTGAAATATTATAAGTTGCTAAAAATAAATACAATTTTGATAGAGAGCTGACAGTTCTCCGATAATGTAACACCATGCACTGCTATGCATAGTCGCTGGTTAGATGTGGAAAATATGCTAGTCCAGCAGCAGGTCAACAAACCTAGAAATATAGTCCACCTAATGTTTTTGATGGATGATGTATCTTCAGCATGTGTACGTTCAGGATCCGGATGATGCCACCCTAGCACCTTTGGGGAAATTTAAATATTCAAGACCTGCCATGAGTTTTTTTCCTGGTTATTTAGTGGGGAAAATTTGTGACAGATTCTTTCGGACCTAGGCTTGGAGGTGGTTTTTATAAGAATTCGACCAACTGAATCCAATGAGCTTGGGTATTTCTTCTAAAAAGATGGCTAATTCCGCTAAAGGGGGGGAGGAGGCTCATTTTGACAAGGAACTCATTAAGTACCCTAAAAAGGTGGATAATATATTGATATACAGGTTTTTGATGTGTTGTATATGTTCGATGTGTAGATTCAGAATCCAAATGCCACCAGGCACCCTTGAGGACTATTATACAAGATGGCAACCCTGGGGCATTTTCTGGTAATTTATTGGAGTAAAATTTGTGACAGATTCTTTTGGTTTGAAAGCGGTGTCTATAAGAATTTGACCCGCTGAATCCAACGATCTTTGGTATTCCAACTAAGGTGAAAACTAATTCCGCTAGGTGGACAAAATCAAAATGGATGCTAATTTTGTCGGGAAAGCCATAAAGTTCTCTAAAACGGTGCACAATACATTGAAATAGGGGTTCTCGGTGTCAGTTACTTCAGATAAAAACATAAAAACACCGGGAAGCCAAATTTAAAATGAGGCTCATTTGGCGGGTAACTAATAAAGTTCCCTAAATAGGTGTGTAATTAATATATTGAAATATAGCTGTCATTTACTTCGGATATAAACATGTTCCAACCAAAAGATATTCCAGGTTGAGTTCAACATTTGACGAGACATAACGAGGTTAGTAACTTACTAATAGTAAGTGATAGTGTAATACGTCAAAACTATATAAGGTAACTTACTAATAGTGAGTGATATTGTAATACGTCAAACTATAGGTTTTCGTGTTCGACGATTTCATATGCAAAATGTGCCATGACCGAACGAAACGTCAATATGGTGTCCAAATTCGACAAAATAGCTACATTTTGGAAATCACGGCAGAAACGTCAATATGGTGCCCAAATTCGACAAAATAGCTTAATTTTGGAAACCACGGCAGAACATCGTAAGAGTACTGCAATGTTTTTGGCTTTTGTGGTTATCATTTAGGACTCAACAATGAAGTCAAAATGTATGAATAGTGCCATTTTACCACGGATATGGGAATACAATGATGCAATATACATATGTACCATGACCAGAAGAGCGATAAGAGGTTTTGCCTTTAGCCACAAATTACAGGACCATAGGAACAAAAGCTACGAAGAGCAAGTTGTCCAGTATACATCACACGAAACTCCAGCAGTGGTAAACCAGTTGAAAATAAAGCACTTGCGCCGAGTTCTTATCAACTATCATTACGTCTACTATGTCTGCTTTACAGAACCAAGAAACGGAGCGTCTGCTTGCACCAAATCTTAATCTTCCGAGTGAAACCCTCAGAATCAATTAGAACTCAGTCCGGACTAACAATATTTGTACAAAAAATTTTCGAAAAAACACAAAATCTTAAAGGGTCATTAAGCCTATGAAAGGCTTGATAAAGAACTGACTATAAAATTTTAAAAAAAATATATAACGTAAATTTCAATCAAATTGCTCCACTCTGAACCGAGATATTATCTTTTAAATTTTAGGACTCACAATTCCCGTGACAACTACAGACTGTGAAATAGTGTTTAGTTGACAAAATATTAATTATATAAAAAAAACAAATATTCATTAAAAACAAACACTGTGCAAGCGAAGATATTAGCGTTTGAAGGTTTGACAGACGTGTGCAATAATTTCAACTACCGTCCTGGTTGATCGAAGCTACGTCTCGTGCCTGCATATTTGATTAAATCAAAGTATCGCTGAACCGTTTAAATCTATTTGATATCGGAGAAATCTGAAGCCATCGAGAGTTGAGAAAGGCCTGGATCAGTTCATCAATGTCTAATTAATACTTTAGGAAACATTTCAGGTCTAAAGAAAGACATGCAATAGACAGATTTAGCTCTTGCATGATGCATGTTTAAGCATAATCCTACCTAAAACGGGTATAAATCATCGTATTTAAAATCGAGGCTGTGCCTAAGACCGCAATCTTTTTAGACGGGAAACGTATTGACGCTGTGTTGGCGCACGTCTAAAGCACTGTTACTATGGCTGGATTTGGATGGCGTCATTAATTAAAACGCGAATATTTGGAAATAGGCGATAGTCATAATAGCATAAACGTATCTTATTTTAAAGATGTTGCATGCATTATTAAAGAGAATGTGTTTGCCACGTCAAACTGAAGGCTCCCAATCGTAGCTAAAACAAACACATCAGTATATCACAACGCTTTTAGCTACGTTCTCGTAGCTACGCCAAAATGAGCCCCCGTTTTTGAACTTGGCCCCTAGCGGCATTAACCGTCACTGCAGGGGCGGATCCAGAGGGGGGGGGGGTCCACCCCCTCCCCCCTGCTGAGCTACATAAAAAATAATACCTTGCATCAATGAAATTACATCACAAAGTGATCCTACATCAGTATAAAAATTATTTCTCTGTTTAAAAAGCTCAATTTGTATGTATGCCTATGTAATTTAGACGCGATGATGGCAGATTTCCGTAACAGAAACCTGGCAAACCCCCTCCTGCAAAAATTCCTGGATCCGCCCCTGCACTGTTTGGGGGAATACCAAAGCCTATTCGATTCAGCTGGTCGAGTTCCTACAGAAACCACCTCCACCTGGGGTTCAAGTGAATCTGTCATGAATTTTACCCCACTAAAAAACTAGAAAATGCCTCTTGACGGCCATCTTGAATAATTAAATTTCCCCAAGGGTGCCATCATCCGGATTCTGAATCTACACATACTGAAGATATATAGTCAATCAAAAAACGTTAGGTGGACTATATTTCCATGACAAGCAAGGCTTAAAATGGTTGTCGGACTATGCCGGGGGAAAATCTCCACATCCAACGCCTGACATATAATCTCCCTTCTCACGATCGTCTTTGTATTTTCACTTGTCGTTTTTCCTTCCCCTTGACATTGTGTATTCTCAAACCCCAGCCAGCCAGACTCGCTGATAGAAATTGCTACATCTTTTCGCTTCCAGAATCAAGCTGCTGTATGACGAATTTTCACAAATATGACAGTTTTGTAGCTTTGAGTTTTGACGTTCAATTGCCAAATATGATGTACATAATTATAGAGATTGGTTAAATAAACCAAATAGCGTCGAAACCCAGCCTTATGTGGTTAGATATGTCCCACAAGAAACCTGTTATGCAACATTTGTTACTCATTCGCTAATTAAATTCGAGTACATATATGACAATATGACTTACACTAATAGTTAAAGAATAGATGATGAAATAAATCAAGTATTTTCATTAATTACCTTTGGAATCGAAAGTATGTTCCCAACAATATTAATGTATAGATCACAATTTTCATATGGAGAGATAGGGTCAATAGACTTTTGCCTGCTGTCTAATCCAGTTTCTGTGAATAATTAGTGTAATAAAAAAGTATCATCTTGAAGCAAGATTTACAGAAGGCAAGTCACTAACTCAATATCGTCCACTGTCTTTAACATTGCAAACACGACTTATTGGTAAATTTAAATCAACATTGATGTTGTTTTCTTACGTGAAAAGATGAAATTCTGATATCCAATATTTAAGACAAAATGAAAATTTTATAATTAGCACACAATCATCGCGTGCCAGAATTCTTTCTTTCGGACGCCATTTGTAATAAATGAACGAGGCTAAACATATTCCGTAGGAGAATACCAATGACTTTAGTGGAGAAAACTATCGATGTAGACTGGAATAACTAGACGCCAAAGAATGAATTCGCCTAATATACCCGATTAAAAATTACAGTAAAAACAGGAACGATTGGCTGTAAATCGGTTTATATAAATCGGCGCATTTGTGCCCATTTCTAGTTGCCAAAGAATGGCGATTTGGCTCCTGTAAACAATTTCAGATAATTTCTTATTCCAAGTTTCACGCTCTGCACGCGGCAGGGAGATACTTATGGAAGCGTATAGGGGTCAATAGCGCGATAGATACCGCAATATTAAGTTGATAATAAGTTAACATATTGTGATTTTTCTGACGATTTTATCTCTGAAAAGGCAATTTTTGCCGAGTTAATTGAATAACTCGCTAATTTGCATGTCGTCATTTTGTTTTAGATGCACACGTCGACATAGCGCATGGCAATATTTTGCGAATATGTCGACATATACTACGGCGAAATGGAATATGTCGCCAAAGCTTCCGAATAGCAATATCTTACCGCAAACGTGTACATTTAAGACGAAATGGGGACATAAAACATAGCGTGTTGATTCAATTAGCCTTCGATGTTGTCTGGATTCGAATCATATATATGCTGCTTAACGCTCATTGATAATTAAATCAAAACATGGATAATCGAGACTACGCTGTTTATCATGCTGACTTTAGTAATGATGATCAAGGCTAGGCGGAAATTTCAACTGCTTAGTTCTCGGTTTATAGTGGATCGATTTGAACTGTCAACTCTTTATTTAATCTCACATAATGTATCTTTAACTATGGAAGCGTATAGGGGTCAATAGCGCGATAGATACCACAATATTAAGTTGGTATTATGCCAACATACATGTATTGTGATTATTCTGATGATTGTATCTCAGAAAAGTCATTTTTGGCCGAGGTAACTGAGCCAACACGCTATGTTTTATGTCCCATTTCGTCTTAAATGTACACGTTTGCGTAAGACATTGCTATTCGGAAGCTTTGGCGACATATTCCATTTCGCCGTAGTATATGTCGACATATTCGCAAAATATTGCCATGCGCTATGTCGACGTGTGCAACTAAAACAAAATGACGACATGCAAATTAGCGAGTTATTCAATTAACTCGGAAAAAATTGCCTTTTTAGAGATAAAATCGTCAGAAAAAGTTGACTTATTATCAACTTAATATTGCGGTATCTATCGCGCTATTGACCCCTATACGCTTCCATATTTAACTGAACAAAACCTTTCTTTATAGGGTTTGAATCATCTCAACGTTGATATCGCGATATCTTTTTATCGCCTTTGACCCCGTCACGCTTCAGTAGGAAAATGATCATAGTGATGATGAAAATGACAAAAGAGAAATTATTGCGAAAATGTTTTTCATTGCAAAAGTCAAAAGGGGACCGTCCGTTTTTGGAATACTTTAATTTTATTTCACAAATGGTTATAATTGTTTAATGGTGTGTCAACTCAAATAGTTATATCGCTATTATTGTTATATATTTTTCTCTCACAAAATTGTAAATTATGTTCGGTTTTATAAAGCAGTGTGCCTCATCTTATTTTTAATAGCTAATGTATACTATTGGGATATCAGGACCTTTTTTCTATATCCTTACGAACGAACGTATACATATATAGACATTCAATCCATTTTAAATGAATAAAATATTGTTAAAACTAAAGCGATTCGGGTATTTCACCATAATTGAGTACTACTATAATTACTTACTGTACATAAATGGAATATTGATTAACAGTTTTCTTGCTTGTGTCCTTCTCGGGTAAAGATCTTTCGACAATTGACAAAGATATCTGATTTAAAACAATAGTGATTCTACGTATTATTCCCAGTTGAGCACCTTCATTATCATGTTGTTTTGTTTGTTAAATTTGTTTGTTGTCTGAGTAAACTACGAAGGCACATTTTGGCCAAGTGAAAACATACCTGGAAGTTGTCAGCAGTTTCTCAAAATGTGAAGTTTATACAGACATTTGGCAAGCGTAAATTCCTGGTCCGTATAACGTATCCGTATCGATTTTGCGTGTGACGTCATCAATGCGTGTGTATTTCCCATAGGTGATACGACACATGGATACCACAGCACGTATCGAAATGAAATGCAATGGGGTTTAACGTCCTACTCTTTTGCACCTAACCTGGGCTAATGGAAGACGGGCATACACCATACAGTGTGCTATGAGGGAAATTTTGCCCGGGCAGCGGCGCTACGGCCTACTCTTATATCGAATTCCAACTGCCAAGGGATCTTTTACGTGCACTCCAATGTGTACACGGGACCTCGGTTTTTCGTCCCATCCGAACGACTAGGCAGCTGTTCTTGTCAGGCCCTCCTTCTGCATCACTGACAAGGGGAAATCACGCCGGAAAATCGAGATGAACTTTCTTGGCCAATGCAGAGATCGAACACCCGACCTCCAGGCTAGGGAACCAGCGCCTTATCCACTTAGCCACCGTGACCCCCAGCACGTATCGAACAGCTTTCATATCGAAATGGTCCGTATAGCATCCTTGTCTTTTTACTCTATTTTTAAATACTTTTATACGATAAAATGTTGTGCCGCAGCGGTTTTGTGAATCTGTGTGTATCCTAGACCACGAAGGTGTGTATTTGATGTGATTTTAGCCACGATAAAGACTTAAATTTGATCATTATTTTTGATACTAAATTTTAAAAAAATATTAAATAGCTCAGTGACTGTCAAGCGACTATACTTCCTCCAGGATAGGGCTAGGCATAGTACCGATGTTGATCGTGGTAGATAATAGACATCATGATGTAACAGAGCTAAGGTCAGCTCACCCACCAATACGTAGGCGGCGGGAAAATCTGCCAAAACTCGAAAACTATATTGACGCAACGTATCACGTGACGATAGAGATAGTGATACGATTGGGAAAAATTCCACTCGCCAATATAGGCCCGTAGCCAGCTCATAATTCTTTTTCTTTTTTGGGGGGGGGGGGGGGGCTACGGAATGTTTTGGAGGGGCTGAGGATGTGGCTGGCTAAGAACACTCCTAAGAAATCACTATTTATTAATAAGTTACTTCTCTCTTTGAACTCACACCTAACAACATTATTTTGATTTTATCAATAATTAAACCTTAAAATAGTACTTTCATCTTTTCCCAAAATATTCGTCCTGTTAGCACAAATCAAGCAATATAAAATGCATAGAGCAAGAGCCCAAAGAAATCTATCATTCTGTTTCAGAATAACTCAATAAAAAAAACCTTTCAAGTGTTTTTGTGGTTGTGTCGTTTATGTATAGAAGCAGCGAGGTTCAGATAAATAATTTATTATATTATGTTCTACTGGAGATTTAAAATATAATATGAAATTGATATATGAGTCCAGGCACACGTGCCTGGCGCAATAAGCTGATTCACAGCCCGATTTTTATGAACTACTTGTAGACTATTCCTTAACGATTTAAAGTGCAATACCCATAGCTACACACACATTAATTTGTTACTTCTCTCTTTGAACTCACATTCCAATTCCAATCATTTCACACCTAACAATTACAAAAAAATTAAACATTATTTTGGTTTTATCAATAATTAAACCTTAAAATAGTACTTTCATCTTTTCCCCAAATATTCGTCCTGTTAGGATTTAATTGATGTTTGTCAATGTAACACAGAAATGTAGAGGATGTAATTATAGATACCAATTTGTCATCAGTAACGGACGATATTTTACTCATCACCTAATCGTATAGATATTTTCCAACCCACATAACAAATAACCAGTTATGCCAGTGGATATGTGCCATTCTCCCATAGACCACAGTCATCCGGACAGTGGGCATGTTTCCCCTCAACTATGCGTCTTCTACTATTCTCGTTTTGAATGACAAAATTCACGTCTGCCTTGGCAACCGCCGTTTGGGATATACTCGAATACGGCATCCTTAGTCATTTCAATCACTTTATCGTAACTGAAAATTTTCGTCTGTTGTCCATCAAACGACAGTCTTCCAGTGGAGTACTCTCAACATTTCCACCCCTATCATCATCAGAGCTTTCATTCTCTTCACCTGAACTGTGTTCTTCCTCATCAGAGTTTCTTCCTTCCTTATCTCAGTTCGCACCTTCTTAGTTCATTTCTTCCTCATCACAGTTACCACCTTCCTCATTATAGTTCTCACCTTCCCCATAGTTCATCTCTTCTTCATCATAGATCCCACCTTCCTCGTCATATTTCCCACCCTCTTCGTCAGAGTTCCCACCCTCATCAGAGCTCCCACTATCCTTATCATAGTTCCCATCCTCCTCATCAAAGTTCCCACCCACACCATAGTTCCAACCCTCCACATCAGAGTTCCAACCCTCATTATAGTTCCCACCCTACTCATCATAGGTCCCACGTTTCTCATAATAGTTCCCACCCTCCTATCAGAGTTTCCACCCTCATTACAGTTTCCACCCTCCTCATCATAGTTCTCACCTTCATGAACAGCCCATTTCAATTCTTCGCTTCCTTCATCGTCTCTTATTTATATTACGATTTCTTCGTTCCAACGTTTTTCGTGTTCGTTTTTGGTTGTCTCTGTTCTTCTTCTGTCCCTTTTTTCACAGTTCTTACTAGACACTTGTACGGAGTTTCGTCGTAACCCGAAACTATTTATCTTTTTGCACTAACGGTACAAAGTGATTAGGGGAATAAGGCTTCGACATATCCCTCCTCGCTCTGTAAGTAACTGTCAACATTAAAATTGGTGTACGTTTCTGGACAGCACGTCCAGTGATAACCAGATATATGGCTTAGTCGAAATACTGGGTGGCGTAAAGTTCGGCATGAACAATAACATAGGTTCATTGACTACAGCACTAAGAGTGAGTGTAAAGTATACCCATTGATGTACCAGGCGCGGAAGCTTCGGCCAGTAGCTTGTGCATAGCATTCATTATCTGTGTCTGTTGAGGGGGGGGGGGTATCATAAAAATAACTGTTCTTTATACGTTCTATACATGTGAGTAATCGGCGCAACTGGAACTCTGACTCAATCCCGTACAGACCACGACTTACCGCACGAAAAAGACAATTGGCATCTCCATATGTTGCCATAGGAGTCCCCGTTTTTAGAAATTCAGGATCTGTAGCTTGACACATCACACACTGCTTCCATAGCAACAGCTTTATTGTCCGGTAGGTATACAGTGCGCATGTCGAAATCGGGCTTTCCGGCCGCGTTTGACACCATCGTTTATCCTGTAAATAGACACGTCAGTTTCTAGAGTCGAATCGAATGTAAGTACCACAAGGCTTTCAGTACAGTATAAGCATAAATATATCAATTCCAATTCCGGTCCAATTCGTTCATCGTCGTGGCAGACATTATACCAAACACCCCCCCCCCCCCAACTTGGCAACAGTGCCCCGTCAAATTTTGTTCAGTTTCGGTTGCGTCCAGTTAAGTATTTACAGAATTTTAGATTTAATCATATATTTCTTTCGGCATAATCAAGACAAATACGATTACCTACATGTAAACCTCTGATATATCGGACAGGTATGTAACGGACCGTCACTACGAGCCATCTGCACGGTTCGCATCCTCCGTGAGCAAAAACAAATCTTTATCCAGGTTGGTCATATTTGGAATGTTTAAATCCACTTATACATGTATTATGTCGTTGTCTATGAATTCGGTCATAAATAGATAAACGATACGAAATACCCGATCAGCAAAACGCAGGTACACTTGAAAATAGATGTTAGAATTAAAGATGCATTGTGTAAGATTTAGATAAAGAGCTATCAGTTCCCGCTATAACAGTTCCAAAATAGATAATAAACAAGTAATGTACTGAAAACTTGAGTAAAATATAACTGTTAAAAGAATAGCGTTGTTTTGTTAATAAACAAAGTCTCGATTAGTTTTCCTTTAAATCAAATTATTCTATGGTGATCATGTTTCAGTCCGTTTAAAATCACGACTATCCGGTCGTCTAGAGAGTCGATTACGAGCTTGTCATGTGTATAAATGTCTGATTAATAATTTTATGAACATTTGAGGACAAGTGGAAGATTTGCGATGGGAAGATTTAGTTCTTATATTATTCAGCTTTAATAACCAGAACTCTTTAAGACTTCAAACAGTGCATGACAATCGTACTAAATATATCTTCGAATGTACTCATAGTGTTGATTAAGAAGTAACGGTCGACATCCTTTCGCCCAGGATTAAGTTAAAGGGTCCTTGTAATGTTCAAAAAACTGTTAAGGAATGTTTTGGATTTAATATCGATGTCACTGGGGACAAGGGTACCAGTCTGAACCCTAAAATAAACCGGAGAGTTTACATTGTGCGTCATTAAATCATATGAGGTATAGTCTCTATCATCCAAACAAATATTCCACGAATATTAGTCTGGATGGGTCCTCAAAATTTGACGGAAAGTAGGTCATTGTCTGGATTTTCCAGTCTTTTGAGTTACCACGTACTGAATCTATCAAAACATCTCGCTTTGTTTGCAAAGGTTTTAATTGAAATGGTAATTTTCTCTCGCCATGAATCAGACGTGAGGCTTCTCACAATTTTCTTAATTCTTAATCGCGATTGGATTCATGCTTATTGTATCTATTTTGTTTCTAATAATAGATGTGCCAATTGAATTGTGGGATATATTTCATACTCGCTTTATAAAATCTAACAAAATTGGCCCGGCTTCATAAGATCTAGCACTTACCGAGACTTTAGCCAAAAGGTTCCACTGCCCATGCGTTACTGGGAGTTTGTTTTTTTTTATGTCGTAGATTATCCAGTAATTTTCGTCAAAAATTGACAACCGACCCAGACCCTCCGTACGTTGAAGACTAGGGGGTTCTGGGTGACCGAGACTATATGAGGTAGTGTGTGCCCCACACATACAATGCTATAGGCAACGGAATGTTATGGATTAACATTAATGTCACTGGGAAGGGGAATACTAGATTGAACCCTGAATTAAAATAAAGAGTTGTTTCCTTAACATGCATCTTGTGAATTTTAATCCTGCAGATGAAGTAGCATGTCCCTCACCAGAAGGTTGTGTTCCAGCTGGATGTATAAATAAAGCATATCCTTTTGTAAGTGTTTTGCCTCCCATCTGAAGCTTAGTATCGGTTAGTCATTGTAATTCTTCGTTTCAGACAACTGAAGATACAATATACTCAACTTACACCGAAGAACTACCTATTCTCCCCGTCTTTAACTCAAACAATATAATGATCATTTGCGGTAATTTACAAGATTGTACATGTACATAGTCCACTTGATAGCAACACAATAATATAAACAAATACCACCTTTTCAACTGAGGTGGGTAATCTGCCGCTCTAATGGCAAACTTCGTTAGTTCTTTGACTTCAATCTTCAACTGCGCCATGTTAACAATGGATATATAGCGGCGATTTAGAAATACAAAATCTGACAGATGGTAGTTGGTCGGGTAGCAGTGGGCACATGCATGGGTTGTAGTATATTGTGGCTGCCGGGACTAGAGAGTACTCAAGGAGAACAACTCTGGATGTATCTTCACGGCCCTAAAAGCGTATAGTTATGTTAATTTTTGGATGAACAACTGGACCCCAAGTGCTGCTATGTTATTGTTTGAAAAAAGCCGATGGCTCCGCCAATTCAACCACTATCAATATGCAACTCCACACGCGTGTTTCTTGGACAATTTGCGCATCAAATATTGCCATACTGCTATGTTCGACACCTGGTCCATAAAGTTTGCTCGTTAGGCCTAGGTTTTCTGCAGTTGCTATGTATACTTTTCTGACGTGTTGTCAACCAATACATAATAAAATTTAACGATATGTTAGTCCCGAATTGACCTATTTATCCCAGTTATATAATAATCAAACACTTTATAAAATTATATGAGCTTTATATGATTCCAACAATACAAAACAATAAATAAAAGCAGGCACTTGTAACTTTGTAATATGATTGTAAGCTATGTACACAACCTAAAATGTGGGAGGGGGGGTAAATTATATCTTAAATAATATATCGCAGTCCCTGAGTCTATGTTAAGATCCATTGACGTCATAAAGTCAAAGGGAAAAACTGTCATGTTATGACGTCTTGTGACAGGTAGGGAGTGGACAAATTCTTGTTATACTTCAATAATTATCGGACTTAACTGTCTATATGTAAACCACTCAAGGTTTTGTACATAAAATCGATTGATACACCACTGTAGTATAGTAAGAATTTTTCGCTTACGGTAATATTCCATAACCGTGAACCCATAACCTCCAGTCTGCGCAAGCGCAAATTCCATCTTGACAGTCTAATTCAAATGAATTTGTTTGTGCTTTTAAATCGCAAATTTCTGCTTAAAAGAATGTTGCATTATTATAAATTTGTGTTCGCTGGGTCCAAAAATGATTCCTTTTGAAGAACAAATAAGAATTTCAGTGAAAAATAGACGGAAAGGATTCCAAGGTAGCCTACCAATCGAGGTGGTGTAAAGCGTCATTGTAATGTGACATGCGTATAAGGGCAGACAGTAACATAATAAGGGGCTAGATTATATCAGACATCGTTACAAAAGTAACATAAAATGGGGTTGAACGTCATACTGTTCTGCCCCGACAGGGCTAATGGAAACCGACATACGCCAATTCCTCTCTTCATAGGCCATATCCATATTGTTTTAATTAAACCTACTTCATCGTCATGTTTATTTATATTAATGCAAATGATTGTGGGAAGGTGCATCTTTGACTTGGCCAATGATACTGGATAATGAAACACATAAAAAACCCATTCCGGTTACGCATGAGCAATGGAACGTTTCGTCAAATATTGACAACAGTCCAAGACCCTCAGTACGTTGAAGACTAGGGGGTTATGGGTGGCCGAGATTAGTTCAGTTAGACATAATTGACGAAATTGTACTGAATAATCATAACCATAAAAACCGGTTCCGCATGAACAATGGAACTTTTTAGTTAAAGTCAAGAAAAAGTTGCACCCCTTCCCGAAATATTTCCCATGAATTCATGCATTATTATGAACAACCAATTCGGATAAATTAAAACCATAGAGGATCCTTGAAAAGAAAAAAAACATTTTCGAAGTTTTGGTTGTTGGAAAGGCAATGCAAATAGATTTCCTGAAATGGCAATTCATACATTAATTTCATGGCGCCCACAGGCCGAGCCCTTACCCTAAAGTACAATCTCGTCAACAATTACTTGTCTCAAACATATTTACATCTCAGCGATCTTGACTAAATTTGTTCTTAAATGCTGAGAACCCATCCAGACCAATATTCATAGAATATTTGTCTGAATGAAAGAGAGTAAAATAATATCTTATAATACAATACACACAAAAGGATGGTGATATTAGAATGGGAAGTGACAGAAGCTTAGTTAATGCAGACTACTTGTTTATCCCCCTTTAATCACACTGCGGCATGATGGCTGCAGATAATGGAGGCGCTGAAATGAAAAAAAAAAGAAATACTACATCAATGCATATCAATAAATAATCTTATATAGTCAAATAATCTCGGGGGGGGGGGGGGCGGTGCATGTTCTTCCAAAATGACAAACATAGAACGCGCCAATGTCGCTGAAATTTTAAATGATAAAATAGAATTGTTGATTACTTGATCATAACAGACACGCCCAAAACGCCCCCCCCCCCCCCTAACTGGGCTAGAATAGTGGGTACTGTTACCGTGTTCTAATAAAATAAGTTTAAAGTCAGGATGCGATGGAAGAGGCGGTAAACTGCGGTTGCAATGAAACTGATTTTGGGGAAAAAACGTTTTAAGGGGGTAAAAATGCATTTTTGAACAAAAAAAATGTTCCTGCAACCGCACTTTATCTCCTCTCCCATACGTGCTAGGTATAAGTATTCTACGCATCCTGGCACAATTGTTAATTGTTTGGATCAGTGCCGTCCACTCTATTCTAGTAGGGTTGGGACAATAATGCACTTGTTCGCATGCCACTTAGGCCAAATTGACTGAAAAATACAAAAATTGAAGAATTTTTGGTATCCGGCAATTTTTTCGGTCGGAATGGGGCATATTTTCAAAATGACCGCCAAAATAAAAAAAAAATAGCTATTACTTCTCATTAATGCAATTTATTTTCAAGTATAGGTCATTAATGGGATTTTTAACGATTTTAATCTTGTAAGACGTCACACGAATCCAATTTGGCGGTCAAAATCCAAGATGGCGGCCATATATTGCAGGGATTTCCCGATATTTACAGTATAACGATAAACATGTCGTGTATTATATCATTTTATAGGATTTTGCTGATGCTCTTTCGATAAGTCACTATTCCAGCAGACCTTCCCCTTTTAAATCCAAGATGGCGGCCAAGGATCGCCGGATATTTACAGTGTGGCATTTTGGGCGTGTCTGTTTGGCAGTGGTCATTCATGATTCCTGTGGTGGTACTGAACAACTCAACAGCTGTTTTAGGTGGTACAGATTTCAGCTAACCCAGTCTAGCTGTTGACTGGAAATTAGACAACTCTTGCCAGGGATACTCCAACACTACGAATAGGTCTGTCAGGCAGTGTGAAGTTGAATCGTTTTTCGTTATTCACCAGAATATTCACCTAACTAGAGGTCGTTTTGCTCTGTTTTATACTCTTGGGGGATAATTCTCATCCATAATTCTAGTCATGGCTAGCTGCATATTGGAATCCCGAATATATAGTTGAATAAGGAGAGAGGTCATATAGGCTATGCCTGTTCCTCAATCCCTTTCAATTTCTGAATAAAATATTGTTTAAAAAAAAAAAAAAATAAAAAAATAAAAAAAATAACGAATAACGGGGTGACTTGCCTCGTTATTCGCCTATAACGAGACAATTCACCTCGTTATTTTAGGCGGCTTCTTTACTTCGACTTCGCGTCAAGGCAAGAGACGGCGCTGCAGTAGTTATATCGGTTCCATAAGTGACCTCTTACTGCATCATAAACTCACCTGTTGATAAGTCGGGGTCTACAAGTATTTTGAACCTTGGCCTGCAACCACCACAGTATCCATCTCCTTTAGCTTCAAATCTATAAGTTGACTGTTCTATTATAATACAATCTTCGGGATGAGTTACCTGGTATCTTGTCCTCCAGACATTCTTTAATATATAACATGAAATATTTCACCGTATTCTCGATTTCCTTATTAATCTTACGATTACGATTATTATCTATCTGAACTAAAATATATCCTGGACGATAACACGTGGTAAATGTGTAGAAAGTACAACCTATTTAACAGTATCAGTGTATAACAGGATATCGGTTTCGTAAATATGAAAGTCAGTAGTCCCATCAAACGGAAATCGTAACAATTACATGGTGATAAACGGTGTATACTAATATACTACTCAAAAGAAGTTATGGGTCAAACCTTTTTTCCTACCAGGTAATTGTCTATGCACATATCATATATATATATATATATATATATATATATTGGCGGAAATCGTGTCAAAATTGGTTCACGATATCCTGACGACAAAACCTATGTACAAGGCATAATTTGTTATTTTCAAACAAAACTATTTTGACAGTCTCCTTAGAAACCATAAACTGGAGCTCAAAACAAGGACCCACAAAACTGTTTGCATCGCTCTAACGCAATAGGGTATGACTTTTTGGAGTTGATTATGTCCTTGCACGTGTACTATGCATTTCCCATGAACAGTTATGGCGTAAAAAACCTTCCATGGCCGTGCTGCTCTCAGTTGAAATTTCAACATGGTCAGACGTCAGCTGAGTGAACTTGACAGAGGAAGTGCCATTGCGTCGCTTCAACGGGGTTTTACACAGGAATGTGGCACAGAGAAACGGTTGTAGTCAGAGTGTAACTATGGCAACGTTTCCAGGCAACCAATTCCATTCAGAATTGCCCATGGTCTGGTAGGCCAAGATCAACTTCGCAATGTCAAGACAGGCATGTCATTCAAATGGCCCTACGTCAGCGCGTTGTTACGGTGAGGTGTCTGGGAAATGAACTGCGAAATGCAATTATCGGACTAGACCATAAGAAATCGTCTGCGAGCCTACAACATTCAATCTCGACGACAGGCGGTTCGACCACCCCTTCAACGCCTTTCAAATATAATTTTTACACAGAGATCATTGTTACGATAGATGAGTAATAAAGGTTTCATGAATCGGAAGTGACGAACTCGGAAGGAAAACATCAGCTGCCCTCTATATAACTGACTGAAGTGACGAGTGATAACAGAAACATGGGTGAATTTCTGCACACTAATAATTCCCTCGAACATAGGCGTACGGGGCGTTATTTTTCTCGTGTTTTCTTATCTAATGACGCTCAATTACTATATTGAATTGTCAGATATCCTCTTGCAGTCCCATAGCAATGATCACTATGTTAAATATATATTTGGAATGTGTTTAACCAGTTCTTTCACATATATGATAATGACTGACACCAATATTGTCCTTTAAATACATGAACTGTGGGTCTTATAAATCTTCTAACAAGGGGAAATTGAGTCTTACACAGTCACTAAATATGATTTTTGAAATGAAATGATATGAAATCGAGTTTAACGTCCTGCTGTTCTGACCCGACTGGAATAATGAAGACAGCATACGCCATACAGTGTGCTACGGCATATTCTTTCATCGAAAACCAACTATTAATGGATCTATTGGGTGCACGACAATGTGTGTACAGGGCCTTGGATTTTCGTCCTGCACCACTCCAATCTGGAAACCAGAAAAATTTTTGAAGAAATTTCTCTGGTGAATTGGGGTAACCATTTTCCCGGAAAATGATATGTAATTCCTACGCGCGAAAGTTCTCGTTTATTTGCGTCGTACGCCCCTGATTTTAGGTGCCTGGATGACCGAATCACTCAAAAATATACCCACGCGTAGAAAAAAAGATCTTTACAAAAACTTGAATTTGTTCGTTTAGGATCCAATTTTTTATGTCAGCGAGTTGACTTTGACTCAAGGATCATTTTACAACAAACGAAACGACGATCCGACCTCTAGTTTTCGGGAAATCGACCCAAAAAGATTGACCAATCAGAGGTCAGAATGGGCGGGGCTTAGGTTTGAAAAAAATTGGAAAAAATGGATGGTCTAATGTGCCAGAGGCCTTCGGCTCCGCGGCTGCCTCTGGGAACGAGATTGGCACCACTCACAAAATCGTAAAATATCGATGAACTTTCAAACACGGTATCTCCAGGTTATCGAGCCAGCGTCTTACTCACCGAGCCACAATGGCTACCAAAATATGGAGTCTTATATACCACATGTTATTGACTAACCCATTAAGGAAATCTTTATGTTATGATATACCGCAAAGGTAATCTCGATTGTCAACTACCATTCTTACGATATTAAACAAAATCTCGATTGTTCAGTTTTACGCTAATTTATTAAATGTTGATGGTGTTTTAAACCTTTCAATATCACGGACATCCGAGGGTTTAGATGGTTTATTAAGGACTTGTAAATAAAAAAGTAGATACGAACCAAGGGACTTAATTCAAATCCAGTCTGTCTGAAGTCTACCAAGACTTGGCCTCTTCTTGGACATGTGTCGTAATCATGAATTCCAGAACATGCTATAGCCTCACCAAATTTTTGTGGTGTTCCACTGATTTGTGTAGTAAATTGGTTACCAGTATCAACAAGTCCCCCTGTCTGGCGAACACAAAAATACAAATTATGGGAGTTGAACTAATTCAGTACATAGACAGTACGGATAAGGTAGGTCGTGGATGCAGAACGGAAGACATGGCGGGGAAAAATGTCAAGGCATTCGAAATGCACTAAAATGAACCCTTAATAGCTAGAATTCTATGACGAATAGATGGAAATCGTGGTATGTGTTCAACATGTTCTTCATACTGGCTGGGAAGTTCTTAACCTGAAAAGAATATTCGAGTTTGGCCGCACCAACTTTTGCCACAAACAAGTACATGTACAATCGTTGAATGATTCATAGACATAAGAACTGCAATTGTAGTGTTATTATTGACTTCGTACAAGACCATCTACTGATCCTACCCATTTAAATCACCAGAAATGAAATTAAATGAAATGGGGTTTAACGTCCTACTCCGAACTGGGCTATTGAAGACGAGTATACGCCATACAGTGTGCTATGTCGAATTCCGAATGTCAAGGGATCTTTTACGTTCACGCCGATGTGTATACTGGACCTCGGCTTTTTGATAACATCCAAACGACTAGACCGCTGTCCTTGTCAGGCCCTCCGTCCTACATCAATGACAAGGGAACCACGCCGGAAAATCTGGATGAACTTTATCGGCTAATGCAAGGATCGAACACCCAACCTCCAGGCTAGCGAGCCAGCGCCTTACCCACTTAACCAACGTGATCTCCAACTGGCTACAGTCATCAAGAACCTGCTACTGAAAGGACCAACTCCAACAGTGCCAAGCCTTTGGGATGGCGCTCCTTGGGTTTCTACAGTGAAGAAAGGGGCTGTGGAATTTAATCGTGGGGAGGGGGCTTGGAGATGACCCGTGTCCTGGAAGGCCATCATCCCCAACAACCATTCAAGAAAATAGTGCATAAGATGTTAGTGGATGATCGACGACTGACTGACCAGTCGATATATTGTCAGTGTTGTTGGCATCTCTCACCAGAAGATTGAGCACATTATCGCCAACGCGTTGGGAATGACAAAAGTTTCTGTACGATGGTTGCCAACTGCTAGATTTGTAATCATGGATGAGACACGTTTCCAAAAATGGAAAAGGAACTAGCTGGTCGTCATTTTACTAGTCAGCTGTGAACGAAGTTTTTTAAAGATGGCTAAAGTTAAATTTCTTTCTGACCGACATCCACGGATTCCAAGCCATGCAACATCGTTGGCCAGCGTGTCTACATCCCCAAGGGGCTATGTATAAAACAAATGGAAACCAGGTCTTTCACAGATAGGCTTGGAACTTTTCAGCGAGCCATCGCGGCACACATCATGCTCTATGCCATTTTTATTTGGGTCTTTATCGCACAGCAAAGTATGATATTAAATCCCGTTTCCCTAATAGTTACAAGCAGAAAGCCAAATAGTGAAAAGGCGAGATTAATACAGCTGTATATATTATACGGATCCTAAAGCCCATATCAATAAGACGCTTGAGCGTAGGGGTCTGACGGCATCTTGTCGTTTGAATGGGACAAACATGCAAGCTCCGTGGACACGTCCAATCGACGCAGAACAGTAAGATGTCAAACCCCGTGTAACATTTATAACAACATAAGATTTACTGGTGCCGTGAACAAGGCAGGGTATACTTTTCCACATTTACAATGGCGTGACAACTATTTACCGATATATCTAGTCTCACTCTATGATATTCCGTTTCTCCCGGATTCTCTGGAATCGGTGCTGTTTCACTGACGTTGCAACCGGTTCCTTCATATTTACCACTAGGAAACCGGACGAAATTCAGGTGTGGTAAGGTGATAAAGTTCTTGGGATTGGTCTTGAATAAATCATGACAAAATATCTTCACTCTGGTAAAATTATATATAGGAGGATATAACCAATATTCACCATCAACATAAGATGAGTTACACATCTTTACATCTGCACATGACGATACTGTAATATAAAACAGATCCAATATATCTTCACATAAAAAAAAACATTGTATATCGTCATGTGTTGATATAACTAAAATATAAAGCATTATATATCTTCTCATGAAGATATAATTATATATTCGAACATGAGGACATAACAATAAAGCATTATATATCTCCACATGATGATATAACTGTGATATAAAACCATTAGATATCTCCATATTATGATATAATTATTATATGAAACCAGTATGGAGATATAACAATCATATAAAGCCATTATTTATCTCCACATAATTAAATCTAGTAGATATCTTAACATGATCATATAAAGCCATTATTGTATCTTCACATCATGATATAATATAAATAATATTATATTTTCTATATTAGGAAAAAAAAGGTCATATTTATATAAACAAATTTATAAAATTCAGGGGAAAATAACTCGTCTGAAACCATACAATAATCAACAACTCCGAGAAAAGTTCGAGATACACCCTCTTTCCTTCTCTCTGTAATTGTCACAAATATCAATTAAGATCGGAAAACACATGTCTAACGAGACAAATACGACTGGAGTCAGATCAAAGGTTGCGCCCTGAACATTAGCTTTATGTTATTTGTTACAACCGTCTTTTGCATGTGTTTGACGCCCTGCACTTTTGGGAGGCACGGTTGCTCAGTGAGTAAGACTATGACTCGCTAGTCTGGTCGTTGCGGGTTCACTCCTGGTGTTGGTCGAGAAGGTTGACACTGTATAGCGTATGCCGTCTTCATTAGCCCACTAGGAGCAGAACAGTAGGGCGTTCATTATCTTTTCAATAATATAAAGCCATTATATATCTCCACATAACTATAATATAAAACCATTAAATAGCTTAATGTGATGATATAGTTATTGTGATATAACAATAATATTAAACATTTATAGTTCTCTATTTATATGTGTCATTATATATAGAAGAATATAAGCAATATTTACCATTAACATACGCTGTGTTATAAATGTCAACATCTTCCATTGATGATGTATCTATAATAAAAATATCAAATAAAAATGTAAAATATTATATCTTATATCTTCACATGATAATACTACTAAAATATAAAACATTATATATCTTACATCTTCACATGATATAATACATTATATTATATCTTCACATTAACTATAATTATATAATATAAAACATTATACATCTTCACATGCTGATATAACTATAATATGAAACACCATTACATATCTTCACATAATATAAATATCTTTCTTGTAATTATAATATAGAGTAGGATATAACTAATATTTACCATTAACATAAGTTGAGTTAACATCTTGACACGATATCATATCTATAATTATAAAACAACAGTATATATCTTCACAGGATCAGGCATACTCCGCACAGCGTTTCGTTTGATTAGAGGTAATCCTACTACACACTGCTATTATGAGTGGATATTGTTGTTTTAAATTTTGATTGGTCAGTAGTCCGTCTACCAACCAATCACTAGCTGCCCTACGACAAAAGCTTTACATTTAAAACGAGTGCCAATATTGGACCAAATATGTTTACATAACGTTACGTCATGGCTCACGATTTTATTATGCCTAATTAACCCGTGCATAGCAGAATACTGCAGTAAAACTAACTTTGTCAACTTTCTCGAGCAACACCTGGAGCGAACCCGTGACGACCAGACTAGCGAACCATAGTCCCGTGCCTCCCCAAAGTGCAGGACGTCAAACGGCACATACAAATAACAATTGTAACAAATAGTATTAAGCTAATGTCCAGGGGCCGGTTGCTCAAAACCTTGTTATTTTAAACTGTAACGGATCGTTATCTTGCTAAGGTGTCGTTTGTTAACGGTCCGTTAAAATTCTGTTGCTGGAAAGTCAATTTCATTATCCCTTAGTTAACGGATTGATTAAAATTAATCCAAGAGAAAACTGTTTGTTCATTGGTTGAATTTTAATTTTTTAAATTCAATGTACATGTATAAAAACTTAATGGAAGGTAGTATTAACAAGAAACTGACAGTGGGAAAACCGTGCAGTCTGTTCAAAAAGCGCGATTAAAGACAAAAAGAAACTGTAGAATTTACTACAGAATGCTTTATTTTTTCCTTTAGAAATTTTAGCATAAATCTGTTGGAAAAATTATGGGATTTGCATTACATAATTTTTGGGGCCACTATTTCCTACACACCCCCCCCCCCCATTTCTGTAGAAAACTATAAAATTTCATGATTTAGAAAATGGAATAGCCCCTATCGCTCAACCTACTAGAATGTTCTATAGGAAATTATACTGGTAATCTATGACTATTTGCTGGGGGATAATTCGACTGAAAGCCCACTAATGCCATCAGTAAACAGGTCACGGAGCCCAACACCTCCGTTAAATATAACAGCAAGTTAACAACACATGTTAAAGTTACCGGGGCTTCTAGCAACAATCTTTCTCTCCATTAAAGTTAACAATGCCTTATCTCCGTGTTAAAAGTAAACGGGACTTTGGGCAACCGGCCCCAGGTCTAAACATTTGATCCTACTCCTCTTTTGTCAAAAGAAAATCTCCTGTTCGGCTACATCCATAGAATTATATCATCACCCCGTCGTATTTGGCTCGCTAGACATGTGTTTCCGATCTTAATTGATATTTGTGAAAATTACGTAGAGGAGGAAAGCGGGTATATCTCGAATATTTCTCTTAATTATTAATTATTGTATGGTTTCAGACGAGTTACTTTCCCCTGAATTTTATAAACTTGTGTATATTAATATGACCTTAGGCCTAATACTCGACTTGAGCCTGGTGGCGGCGCATTTGATATCATACATTTTACAAGGATGTTACAAACGACAGTTTGTTACAGAGCAATATAAAAAAATATGAATCCCACATGGATGTCCTGCAGGTCATGAGATCTAGTTATCTTATATATAATACATACATATTGCATGGGTGTCTTGCAAGTCACGAGGTCTAGATATTTTATAATATATACCACATTGATGTCCTGCAAGAATCAAGATCTGGATATTTCTATATAATTTGTATGCCTACCTGATCCTCATATTCCCGAAGCAATGGCCCGAGAAATCCCTCTCTGGCCATTGCTGGAATAGCGTCTGTTTCTTGAACTTATGCGGGAGTGTGTCTATTCTTTCCGTTCAACGGTTCAATGAAAGCTATCACTTAAGTACAGCAACATGACAGTCCTTCGTTTAATCTGGGTCTTCCCTAAAACTTTGGACAGTGATTTAAGGTATTAAAAACGGTGAAGGTATGTTCGTTTCCAAATAGTATTGTTTACAGTTGATTCGACTTGATGACCTCGTTTGTCACGCAATTAGTTTTACTGCAGTATTCTGCTATGCACGGGTTAATTAGGCATAATAAAATCGTGAGCCATGACGTAACGTTATGTAAACATATTTGGTCCAATATTGGCACCCGCTTGTAGGGCAGCTTGTGATTGGTTGGTAGTCGGACTACTGACCAATCAAAATTTAAAACAACAATATCCACTCATAATAGCGGTGTGTAGTTGGATTACCTCTAATCAAACGAAACGCTGCGCGGAGTATGGGTAAAACCAAGCGTCATACTACTAACACATAGGACCACTTAATATTAGCTAATTTTTCTCTAATGATGTCTTAATATCTCTTGTAAGATTAAAGCCATAAATAAACCCGACGAACTAACCTTCAGTAATCCAATAGTCAAATCCATCTTCGTAAACCAGGTTTTGTGTAGAGTTGATGTTATATGATAAAGGTATACAGACCTCGGTTTTATTATTATAGAAAAAAGATGTCCCATCTGTCTGTATTGTTATCATAACACATTCCAATTTACTGGTGGTATAATTTACCAGCGTTTGGTCAGGTAAAATATAGTTAGATATAAATATAATAAAGTTAAAGTCTGCAATATTCATGTTATCTATCTCATCTATTCTGTCATTTTAATCTGTAAAAAATGGAATAAAATAAAACCAAGTACGAACTATCAAAACCATTAGATAAAATTTGAATAAGTAATTATTAGTTACTAGCTTTATTTTCGGCATCTCTTGAACCTCGGCGGCCTCTGCCGAATTAACTGCCCAATGCTAAGGAGAATTCATAATGTCTCAAATCTATAGGATCTAAATCAGTCTTATGGACATTGAAACTGTCACTGAGACAGACCTGTCAAATATTATGATGATTGGTTACTAAGCCAAATGATGTAATATGAATTTTTCAACACAACTGATAAACATGATGTTCTTGGTTCACCTAAAATCATGTATGTTTTGGTTTTATAAATCTTGTTATGTGTCAACTACTCAATCATTTTAATTTGAGTTCGTGAGATATGACTTCTCTACAAGGTGTAAATTTAATAATTAATATAAAGATACAATATGGTCACAAAGGCCATAATACTACAAGAGTTCATG